>CM054059.1:302927360-304169030 GCA_028641055.1 Alopecurus myosuroides | reverse complement strand
CACCTTCAAAGTTCATGAGGAAGACTAGAAAAAATAATTAGAGAACAAGAAATGACACATCATGAATCAATTAATAATGTTTCCAGGACAAATGCACATAAAACTCAGAATGGCAAACATGCTCTCTCAATTGTGCATAAAGTTAGAAGATGGAGACTCAACATAAAAGTAAAAGAAAGTACCTTCGTAGAGGGAAGCATGGATCACTCATGTGCTATAGCTTTTATTTTATTAACAGAGGTATTAAAAGTTTGACACTCCTCCCATCCATCTTACACAAACCATGGCTAACCCCATCTTACACAAACCATGGCTAACCGAATCCTCGGGTGCCTGCCAACAATCACATACCATGGAGGAGTGTCTATATTTTGGGAGATGTATGCTTATGTCAACGAATGGTAAACATAAAATATAGTACGTCACAAGCCAACTAGACTTCACAAGAGCGGCTTCCATAGAAGGATGCATCTGGGTAGAAAGTCATCCCCCTTTGTCTTTTATTTACACAAATATGTTTTGACTGATAAATCAGGGGCAAACATAGTGAAGAGAATTTGTATTTATTAATTTGGGGTTTGGCACCCCAATGCCAGCTCTTCTATCAATTGGATAAGCGGATGAAGCCACTAGTCCAGGGTGTGAAATCCAATCAACAAGTGAGATAAAGATTCTCTATTTACGTACTCATGAGCAAAAACAGGAACACAAATCAGGAATAATTTTGAAGGTTTTAAAGGTAACACATGAGAAATTTACTTGGAGTGGCAGTTAAATACCACATGTAGGTAGGTATGGTGGACACAATGGGAAAACTTTGTTTTTTGGGAGTTGGATGCACGAGTAGAGATCATACTCAGTACAGGTGGAGGCTAGCAAAAGACCGGGAGCGACAAATCAATATAGCATAAGAGCCATAATCATGCATAGCGACATAAATATCCTTAATCAAAGCATAAGTGGTACCACAAATTCTAAAACTAAATTATCATAGAGGATACTAGTGACTGGTTCATAGTCATAAACATGGTGTGAGCATGTGCCAAGTCAACCAAATAAAACATTCAAAGGAGAATACCGCAAATTTATGCTTCAATTTGACAAGAACAACTCATGATTCTTTCAATGGCACATTAAACACTCTCATATATTTGAGGCTAATAATGATACTCAATAACCACAAGGATTAAAAACTAAAATTACATCTAGCATGATATGAAAAAGTTCTAGCCACGGTCTATACAGTGTTCTACTTGCACCGTAAAAAATTCTACTTCAAGCAGCAGTTTCTTTTCCAAACAAGCACCAGACAAGACATGCTTTAACAAAAAATCCTCTACATGCTACAGCAAGAAAATATGAGATTACTCACATAACACTACTAAAACTAACAACTCTGAATAAGAGATGCAATGAAAACAGGAGGTGAATATGAATTTTTCGCAGTAACTAGAAGAAAGCTAAAAATACTAGCATAACAAGTATTCAAATGAAAAGGCGGAGCGTGTCTCTCTCCCAAACAAGGATGCTAGGTCCAATGATATTATTGCAGCAAGGAAAACAAAGGAAAACAAACGAAAAACAAACAGACGCTCCAAGTAAACTTCATATGATGTGACCGAATAAAAATATAGTTTCACGAGAAGTGACCTGATAGATACTTGATGAAGAAGGGGATGCCTTGCAAATCCCCAAGCTTAGATGCTTGAGTATCATAAAAATATGCTTGGATGAACTACGGGGGCATCCCCAAGCTTTGAACTTGCACTCTTCTTGATCACATATATCACCTCTTCTCTCGAACCTTGAAAACTTCCTTCACACCATACTCAAACAGTAATTCGCATTAGAGGGTTAGTGCAACAAATAAAAATCCATGGGTTCTGTAAGGCACAAGTTCTATTGATACTTTTAAACATGAGCTACAGCCACTGATGCTTCGTGAAGCAAAGAAATCCACTTGACATCGTAAAAGAGCAAATGCAAGAAAAATGGCAGAATCTGTCAAAACCAGAATAGTCTGTAAATACGAAATTTTTCGGGGCACTTACGTTCACAGATCGAAAAACTTAAAGAATGAAAAAGTTGAGGAATTAGCTGTAGAATAAGAACAAAAAAATCCAGATCATTCTGGTCTTCTAGGATTTTATACGATTGTTTACGGTGGACAGCAGAAATCTGTTTTCTGCGCCGAAATCCGAAAACCAACTCCAACTCTCGTCAGAAACTTTACTTGACACTACTAAAACATGAAAATAAAGATAAAAAGGAGTTGCTACAAAAGTATACAACCCCTTGACTCAAACAAAACAGAGCAAAACAAAGCAAAAAATAAAACCATGGGTTATCTCCCAAGAAGTGCTTTTCTTTAACGCCTTTTAGCTAGGACTAGAAAAATGGAATCAAGTATTTTCGAGTGAAGAAGCATCCAAATTGTTACAAAGCTTACGTTTACATTTATTACCCTTACTATGCTTAGGGAATTTATGGTCCAAGCATGATTTGGAGGTGAAATTCATGGTACCTTTCCCCATATCAATAGTTGCTCCTAAGAGCTTCAGTAGAGATCTTGCAAGGGTAATTTGTCCCCCTCCTGCACATTCAATAACAAGATAATCAGTGGAGACCGTTTTCCCTAGGAGTTTTGTAAACACTCCTTCAGCTATCCCAATGGGAAATATAGTGGTGTTATTAATGAGAGGAATTTCTTCTCCTCCCTCAGCTAGTCCCCAAAGGTTAAAAGATTCATAACTTTCCTTAGGCAAAAGACAAGATTCAGACATGATATCACAACGAGCATGAAATGTTTCACCATTTATAAAAACTTTCACCAAAGGAATCATATTTGAGGCTTCAGAGTTTACAGGGACATAATCAAGATGTTCACGAATTTGGCTATATCCTTCTTTTAAAATAGAAATATGTGACTCAAGAGTATTCAATCTAGCATAAATACTTGCAAAGGATCTATCAGAACTATTGGGTAAACTGTAGGTTGCAATTAATTTTCTTATAGCATTGAAAGCTTTCTCTCCATCACAATAAAGGAAATCTCCTCCTACCACAGTATCCAAAGCATATCTATAACAAAGAACAAGACCGAAGTAAAAGCTACGAAAAAACAAGCTTAGAGTCATTTTAGGTTCTATTTTGCAATAGGAATAAAAAACTCTAGACCAATCTTCCTTGAAATTCTCATCATTCCCTTGTTTGAAAGTAAAGATCATTTCCTCATGTGACATGGTAACATGAACAGGAGTATTCATTTTAACAAGATTAAAAAAACATGAATAAAACTACAGCTAGACTAAGAACTATTTTTGTGTGTTTTTGATAAAGAGAAGCAAACAAGACAAAATAAAATAAAACAAGCAAAACTAATACAAAGTAAAGAGATTGCGAGTGAGAGACTCCCCTTGCAGAAATTCTCTTCCTTCCCGGCAACGGCGCCATAAAATATGCTTGATGCGTGTGAATACACGTTCGTTGGGAGACCCCAAGAGGAAGGTATGAAGAGTGCAGCGGCAAGTTTTTCCTCAGAAAGAAACCAAGGTTTAATCGACCAGTAGGAGGAAGGAGTAACTTTAGAAGGTGAAGCAGCTGAGATGGCAGGGCGCACTACCGGTTCAGAAGCAACGTGGAACCTGCACAACACAATCAAATCACTTTGCCCCAACGAAGCAGTGAGGTTGTCAATCTCATCGGTTTTGCTGAACACAAAGAGGTTAAACGTATGGTGGGGAAAATAGTAGGAAAAGAGTAGGAACAGTATGAGACCAGTATGAAAGCAGTAGGTGTTTATCATTATGAGGAAAAAGGACCGGGGTCCACAATTCACTAGTGGTGTCTCTCCGTGAAAGATAAATAACATGTGTGGTGAACAAATTACAACTGGGAAATTGAAAAAAATTAAGGCTGCACCGTAGTGCATATGCAAGACATAAAAATTACTATGTGATTCATGTGGACATTACTACAAGATACATGGACCGTTATCCAACTGCATCTATGACTAATAATCCACCCTCCAAATATCATCCGAACAAACGTTGGGTATTAAGTTGTAAACACAACATGTAACATTACATAAAGATGATCTTGATCATGTTAGGAAGCTCACAAAATCTAAAAATGAGGTACAAATTGGAGAGAATTACCATCTAGCTACTGTTATGGACCCGTAGTCCAGGGATGAACTACTCACGCATCACTTCGGAGGAGGGCATGGTGGTGTTGACCCCTCCGGTGATGATTTCCCCCTCCAGCATGGTGCCGGGGAGAGCTCCAGAACCCTCCCGATCTCGGGATGACGGTGACGATAGCCTCGGGTGTTTCTCAGGTAAAAGCGATATATTTTAGGGTTTTTGCCTCGGGGAGAATAAATAGGCGAAAGGGCAAAGAGGCGGTGGAGGCCTGGGGACCCGACACCACCCCTTGGCACGGCCAAGGGGGCGCCCTATGGTGTGGGCCCCCTGAGCCCCCCTCCTCCGGGTCTCTTCGGGACTCCGTGGAACCTCCGAGATTTCTAAGACTTACGGACTTCGAATTTTCCAATTCTGAGAATATTTCCAGAACAACTTTTCTGAAACTAAAAATAGTAGAAAACAGGGAACTGACTCTGTGGCATCTTGTCAATAGGTTAGTCCGAAAAATCGATAAAAATGACATAAAGTGTATAGCAAACATGTGGGAAATAACATGAAAACAACATGGAAAATGATAAATTAAGGATACGTTTATGACGTATCAGCCGTTTTCTCAATGATTCCGGCAGCAACTGTAAGCTCCGCCGCCCCATTCTGGTTCCTTTCGTCACCCCGTGCATGTGCGCCAGTACCTAAGCCCTCGGGCGCTATTTCTGTGCAACATGATTGCGGTGTCGTGTGTTTCCGAGGCTGCCGGAGCCGCGCCACCTCCGTCCGCTTGACGCGGCCGTCCTAGGATACGAGAGGTCGCGCCACCATCACTATCTTCCTCGGTATGGTCCCATGCGTCGGTTCGTCATCACCGTTGTGCAAGACGGCCACCAGAGCGCCAACTCCGCCAAGCGCTGCGTCGCCGGCCGCCGTGCAACCATTTTCCTGTGACCTCCCGCGCCCCTGAGGTAACCCTAGTTTCCCCACCGTCCAATCTGCATCCTGCGGTTGCGATAGAACCATCTTCCGAAGCGGTATCGGCGAATAGGATTGCGCCAAGTCATCAACGCGTTAAGTAATTATCCACCGCTCGACGCAAAACGTAGATGGCCCAAGCCCACTCCCTATTCGTCGCCATGCGCGACAGATAAGCACTTTTTATCCCAGCCCGTCTCTCGAATGAATTCCGAATAAAAATAGAATAGTAATTTTGTAGAAAAGTCCTTGCAACTTAGAAACCTTCTAACTTTTCAACCATAACCCCAAATTTAACAAACTTGGACTTTTTGAAATCCCCAGATCATTTAGAATCTTTTAGAACTGTTCAAATTCAAATTTGACAAACTTAAATTGGTTCAAATTCAAATATGCTTGTTTGATGAACTTTGGCATAATTCAAATTCTACAAATCAAAAATTGCAAATAAAATATATTTGGAGACCTTAGGATGTGTACTTTCACACCCTTTGTCCCAAAATAATTTTTGAACAAGTTAAATTTGAATTTACAATTAAGTGGTATAATTGAGTATTTTTATATAGATTTAATTCTATAAATAATTTCAATATAGTTCCTCTAGCAAAATTGTTCCTTTTGGTAACCTTGAACCATAGACATCACTGCCTAAACATTTTGGACAGCCTTGGACCATGACTAAGTAATTTTAGCCAAACTTCCATCATAGTATTCCACCTAGTTGTTTAAGTCTTGGAGTTGTTTCTATCCTTGTTACCTTTATTGTTATGGCTAATTGAAACCAAGACCAAGTCCTTAGTATGTGTAAATCACATATAATACCAAGTAGCGAACCTTAGTTTTTTATCTACTTCCCCACACCCCTATTCTTGCTTCAAGAATTCATCAAGTTAGCAAATGGACATCAAGACCCAAGCACAATAAGGAACTTCATTATCAACCTGGTGGCAACATGAAGAACTACAAGGAAGATCATTGAAGAAAATTTGAAGAAAGGACTTTGAATTCCCAACTAGAAGCAACTCAGGGAAGTGCAAATTCATGAAGATATCAAGAATAAGGCCAACCCCTTCTCTTTCTATCTTTCTTCTTATTTCCTTTTTTCTACTTGACTTAGTGATATTTTGTGCCCATCCCACTTGGACCAACTAGTAAGAAAACCAAGAAGATTTATGAAGTTCAAGAGAGGCTTCACAACAAGGAGGAAACTACAATAGAAGCATGAAGATGATCTTCAAGAAGACAAGCATGTGAAGACTTGGAGGCAATCAATACAAGTTGAAGAATAACAAGTTGTTCTTGTCCAACCATTGACCCAAATGGAAAATCCCAAGATTCTATCTTATTTTATCTATTGTTACTTTAGTTAAAATAGTGAGATCACCTTGGTGAACTCTTGGAAATTCTTAGATAAATATGTTTTCAGTAAAGTTTGATCACTACAAACTCAACCTGGACATCCTTGGTGAACCCTTGGAACTTCTTAGATAAATATGTTTTCAATTAAGTTGGATTACTAAAAACTCAATATAAACCATCCTTAACAAGCATTGAACCAAGATGATAATAAATCCTTCAAACTCAAACTTTGACCTTGTCCTAGCCAACTTGGTTGAACCCTTTTTGCTATGTTTGTCTCCTTATATGTTCAATTGCATGTTTGATTGCTAGGATGTTTGTTTATTTTGTTATTGTGTTTTAAATGAATATATTGTACGTAGAGCAATGATCTTTTGTGAAGAGAGTGTGAATTCTTCACCAACTTCAACAAGGCAAGTAACACAACATTAAACTACCGATTATTTTCTATATGCATTAGTTGATTTTGAGTAGTATGCATGGTAGGAATTACTAAGTTATATTATGCTATGCTATATCCTAGTAGTGTGTAGCCATCCTTATACCTTCTTATTTTGAATCCTTGGTACTTAATTGATGCTTAGCCTTGCTACAAAAATTGTTTTACTTGATGTTGTGAAAAAATTCTAAGTAACAACTTCAATGAACCACCTGGGTTGATTTGGTAGTGCGGGGCAGTTGAAAGTTGAGTGTCTCCCCGAGGGGTGTTCACTTGAAGGAATGCCACCCAGGAAAAAATTGATTATGATGTTCCCCAAGTTTAGATTGCTTCCAATGTAGTCTTTAGTCATATGGGCTTTGTCTTGATCAAGTAAGTTGTGAGGGTTCAGCCTGGGCTTGACAAGCAGATGCAGCATAATTATAGGTGGAACGGGTCTTACCATTGGGTTGAATTCTTGCTTCTGAAAGATCTCGTCTCAATTCTTCTCCTTTCCTTAATGCACTCAGGGTGTGTAGGATGTTTGGGTCGATTTGAGTCTGAAGGTGAAAGTGCACATACTCTGAAGAGTCAACAAACTAAGATCTTAGCCGTGTCCCCGGTTATGGACAACTATGAGCAGTTGGACAAGGATGGACGGAAGAATCACATCACCATTTTCAATAAGTAAATTTTTGACCAAGTGAACAGTAGTTGTGGTACTTGGATTTCAGTCCAATGATGCCACCCTTTGGAAAGAAAAGTTTGTTTTACAAAATAGATAGGAGAAAACTAGCTTTATGCAAACTTAGCCAAAACTTCACTCGGCCAAATAAGCATGTAGTATTAGTCTTGCCATTTATATACATCATAGTGTTTACTTGCCAATACATTAACTTGTATTGACCCCCTTGTGGCTGCATATTCCATCCTGCAGATGATTTTGAAGACGAGTGAGGATTTCGTTTAGGATCTCGAGTCTACCACCAACATGTTTTGCCTGTGGCACATGAAGAATATGGGCTCAATGTTGTACTATGTTTTCCGTTGTAATACTTTGTTTCCTGCTAGTCTTCTAAGACTATGCATGTTGTAATGATCTTTTTTAAAGAGTAGATCTTACGATGTAATAGAATTTGATGCATTTGCATGATATTTCATTGTGTACTGTGGTGCTAGCAATTGATCCGGGGACTAGCACACTAACATAGAAGTTCTTACATTATTTAAATGTGAGAACGCTACAGGGGCATCGGAAGTAGAGGATCCCCCAGAACTCTAGCAGCACGACGGCGTGGTGTGGTGAACAATCCCACGGTCAAGGCTTCGCCAAGCGGAAGAGCATGGAATGGAGCAGCGGTTGGAGAGAAAGGAGGTGGGACAAGTCTATGGAGGAGGGAGAGCACTCACCCTCCTTTTATAGGGGAGGGGGAGGCAGCCCAAGGGAGGGTGCGGCCAGCCATGGTGGTGCCCCCACCTCTTCCTTCTTCATGTGAGTGGAAGCTCCACTCATACCCACTCATGCTCCCTTAAAACCCTGCTTAGAAAATCCAAATGTTTTCTTTAATAATTAAATAAAACATTTTTATTTCTTTATTTAATATTTGTTAATTCTATTAACAAACATTTGCATATAGCACCTTGTTGGTTACAGAGTTGATGATGTTGTTGGAAACCCCAAGAGGAGGGTGTGATGAGCAAGCGGCAATAATTTCCGTCAGTTAAGAACCAAGTTTATCAATCCAGTAGGAGGAAGAGGATCTCAGGAAGGTTGATGCCACTGACGGTGGTGCTGGCGCTTCACAGGTGTCGGCAACAAAGTGGAATCTGCACACAACACAACCAAAATACTTTGTCCCAACAGTACGGTGAGGTTGTCAATCTCACCGGTCTTGCTAAAAACAAAGATTAGGCGTATAGTGTGGAAAAATGATGTATGCTTGCAGTAAGTAAAGAAAGTAGGAAATAGTTGTGGTTTGTTTAATAGTGTGGAAAAATGGACCGGGGTTCATAGGTTCACTAGTGGTGTATCTCCATAAAATATAGCATGCTGGGTGAACAAATTACATCTGGGAATTGACAAATAAAGGTTGCACCGTAGTGCACATATATGACATGAAGATTACTATGATATTTAGTGCGGGCATTACAACAATATACATAGACCGACATCCATCTGCATCTATGACTAATAATCCACCCTTAGGTTATCATCCGAACCCCCTTATGTATTAAGTTGCAAGCAACAGATAACTACATTAAAAAAAGTGTGTAATGTAAGAAATGATTATGCATGCGGGCACTCTCACCGCTATTTTCTCCCTAATGGCAACAACACATCCCCCCTTCAAGTTTCTGTCACTCGAGCAAGGTGGTGAGGAGGCATGAACCCACTATCGAGCATAAATACTCCCTCTTGGAGTCACTAGCAACTACTTGCCCAGAGCAACCACTAGCAACGGAAAGCATACAAGATCACAAATATCATATGCAAATAAACACTATAATCAACTTGGCATAAGTTCAATATTCATCGGATCCCAGCAAACACAACATATATAATTACATAAGATCAATCTCGATCATGATAGGCAGCTCACGAGATATAAACATGGAGGCATATGAGGAGAAGACAACCATCTAGCTACATCTACGAACCCGTAGTCCAAGGATACTCACACATCACTCTGGAGGCAGGCATGGTGATAGAGAGGCCTCCGGTGGTGACCTCCTCTCCGACAGGGTGCCGGAAACAGCTTCAGAACCCCCTGATCTAGGGTTGACGGTGACAGCGGTTGCACAACTTTTCGGGGACTTTTGATGAGGTGCTTAGGGTTTTCCATCCGGGGGGATTAAATAGGCGAAAGGGCAATGGCGGTGGTGCTCCAGGCCCCACAACTATAGGTGGCGCGACCCGGGGGCCACGTCACCTTATGGTGTGGCCCCCTGTTGCCCGTCTTTGACTCCTCTTCGGTGTTGTGGATGATTCCGGGGAAAATAGGAACTTCGGGGTTTGTGGGGGTCCGATTCCGAGAATGTTTCCAGAACAACTTTTCTGAAACCAAAAACAGCAGAAAACAGGGAACTGGCATCTTGTTAATAGGTTAGTCCCGGAAAACGTATAAAAATGCTATAAGTAAGGGAGAAAACAAGTAGCAATTGACATAATATGATCATGGAGCATCAGAAATTATAGATACGTTGGAGATGTATCAAGCATCCCCAAGCTTAGTTCCTACTCGTCCTCGAGTAGTTAAACGATAAAACAATAATTTCCGAGGTGACATGCTACCAACATAAATTGATCAATCTAATGTAAAAGCATATGCACGCTGATATCATAGAACTTCAAGCACAAACATGGTAAATAAAACTTTAATTAATAAAGCATAGCAATTACTTTGCATCACGAAGAGTATCTCAAATAAAGGATCATGAATTATAATGCAAAGAAAGGTAAACGTTTGTTTCAGATATAGAGAAAGCATGGCAAAGTGATATTTCGATAGTCCTTAAGAGTGGGGCAAAACATAAATGCCAGGACACCTTCAAAGTTCATGACGAAGACTAGAACAAATAATATCACATCATGAAGTAATTATTGATGCTTATGGGACAAATGCACATAGAACTCGGAATGGCAAAAATGCTCTTTCAACTATGCATAAAGTTAGAAGATGGAGACTCAACATAAAAGTAAAAGAAAGGCCCTTCGCGGAGGGAAGCAGGGATCACTCATGTGCTAGAGCTTTTATTTTATTAAACAGAGGTATTAAAAGTTTGACACTCCTCCCATCCATCTTTCACAAACCATGGCTAACCAAATCCTCGGGTGTCTGCCAACAATCACATACCGTGGAGGAGTATCTATAATTTGGGAGATATATGCTAATGTCAACGAATGGTAAACAGAAAATACAGTACGTTACAAGCCAACTGGATTCACAAGAGCGGCTCCCATGGTGAAGGACGCAACTGGTGTAGAAGGTCATCCCTCTTTCTCTTTTGTTTACACAATTATGCTTTGACTGATAAATCAGGGGCAAAAATAGTGAAGAGAATTTGTTTGCATTAATTTGGGGCTGGGCACCCCGCTGCCAGCTCTTCTATCATTTGTATAAGCCAGGGTGTGAAATACAATCAACAAGTGAGATGAAGATTCTCTATTTACGTCCTCATGAGCAAAAACAGGAACATAAAGCAGGAGTAATTTTGAAGGTTTTAAAGGTAACACATGAGTAATTTACTTTGGAGTGGAAGTTAAATACCACATGTAGGTAGCTATGGTGGACACAATGGGAAAAACTTTGGTTTAGGAGAGTTTGGATGCACGAGTAGATCTCATACTCAGTACAGGTGGAGGCTAGCAAAAGACTCGGAGCGACAAATCAAGAGAGCATAAGAGACATAATCATGCATAGCGACATAAGCATCATTAATTAAAACATAAGCAGTATCACAAGTTCAAAAACTAAGTGCTCATGGAGGCTATTCGTGACTGGTTTGTAGTTATAAACACTAGATGACCCGTTGCGCCGATTGGCGCAAATGTCCGAGTTACTGCGAATTTATTGGCATAAGAAAAAAAAATATCGTGAAATTTAATGTACACACGTGATGAAATGTAATGCAGAGTTTATAGATCAATTTGAAGCCGACCAATTTAACTATGCTATTGTTTGGTACATTTCTGAGCTTGAAGGGAGTGTAACTTAAAAAGATCCATGTAACATTAATTTAAGGAAAAAATCTAAAAGCACCTCATTCTCTTTAATCACAGAGAATGACTACACTCCTCAACCATTTCCATTTTCACACAAAAAACGTACGTTCACCTACGTATCTAATATAGAGTATTGAACTACTGCATGAGATGAAACAACCAAGCAACAAAATTCAAAATATCTTGACATTAACCAAACCGAAGCAACTAAACAGAGCCCTCACATGTGCTGCTTCCTAAATTTTGATGTAGACAACGTCACCAGAGGCCCGTCATCTATCCACGCGACATTGCCAGCAACAGCGACGTAGTCCTCGACCTAGCCTGATGTTGCACCGACGATCCGGACGACCGCGCCCTGACTCCGCCGTGATCCTCATTTGACTTGACGCCATCTCCTACGAAAAAAATAGATAGCACGTAAACACACAAACAAGTCACATCTTCTGTAAAATCTGAAACCCGAGAGGTTACAAAATCACAACATGTCAAATTTACAGAGAAAAAACAATTTCTATGATGAGCCAGCGTAGCTGTAAATAGTTCAAAAGTGCATTCTACCTGAGCTAAATTTTCCCAGTGGCAGAAAAGCGATGGCAATGGCTTCTTATCTCCCCTTAAAATAAAACTATAAAAGTCTGCAGCCAACTTTTTTTAGCCCAATCGGTAAAAGCTCTTTATCTAAGGACCTCGATTAGATAAAAATTGTACAAAGTTGATTGCTTTGGCAAAAAAAAACTTTTTAATGTAAATAGCAAGAACGTTTCAACACTAAATGGAGTTGACGAACCAAGCTGAAGCCTCTCAATGTGTAAGTACCGGTCTGTGCCTACTAACAAAGAAGCATCCGTGCTGATATTGCAGTGCCTCCTACGAAGTGCAGTCACAATAGAATCCCTACCATTCATCTACTGAAAGTACCTCGAACGCAAAGTATGCTATGTCTTTTACATGGTTTCTTTGTTGTACAGCAAAAGGCTACAGATTGATGATATGCACACATCCATATGCTTATTTTGAAAAAAGAAAATTCAGTGAAATATCACTGCAGCATGACTAAACTCTAATGAGTCGTTTGTTATGGATTCCTTTGTAATAGTTTGTATGAATTTTTTTTCTTAGGTCTCGATTTTTTATCTAGGACATGTACCTTTAGAAATTACATGTGAGTAAATTACATATGGGGAAAGAAAATAAGAAAGACGGGCTCACCCAGAGAGGTGGAAGGGATGAGCAAGGATCTGGAGACGTGGCAGCAACGGGAAAGGCTATATGTCAGGATTATAAATATCTCACTTCGAATTTAGAAAACATGATGCACCAATCATCCCTGGGCTGTAAACATGAGTAGAAATCGCACAGGAACACCCAGGATGAACTCGGAAAATAACCTGGGAAATAGTTATTAACCAAATCACCCCGCACTCTGAACAATAATGAAAGTATGGTGCATGCGAAACCAAAGGAAGATATTAAGCAATTACCTAGGCAAGAATATATATCATATATCCACTGCAATTTGCTTCTCCTCGAACCAACATACGCACAAGTGTAAGAACTCAAATATGCAAGAACACACCTGAAATGGCACCAACATCATATTTCAGAGCACAATTATATGAGACATCTCTTAGTATTCGAACTAAACCTTTGATGCAGTTCTGCAATTAACATATCTCATATAAATTCAGGGAAATAACTGGTGTATTAGGTAATTTAATTTTCATAACTTATAAGCTATTCAGGTTAAGTGGTAGAGAACAAAGATAATTTAATTTAATGGTGACCTTGAAGGAAAATACGTGGAATATTTTAGAATACTCTGAGGTAATGTAATTCAGGATTACAGGTTGCAGACCATTTTCTACAGGATTGTATCTTAATTATTTATAGCCAGAAGGTGCAATAAACTTTCAGGATCATAAAAAGATTACTTAAGTACATAAATAGTCGTCGACACTAACTAAGATGTCCTTAGACAAACTCACGAGAACACGCATAGATCATATCCCAGCAGAAGCAATTTCATATTTTCCTCACCATCCAATAGAAAAAACAGCTCACCTAGAGTGCCCGTGATGTGCTACATCAAAAACACGAGCTCGTACCTGCGTTTGGTCACTCAGCGATCGTCGTCGTCGATCAGTGGAGGTCGCGGTCGACCACTCTCTGCCGCGACGAGGAAGTTGCCGTGGTCCACCAGTCCGCGGCCACCATCGCCCTAAACAAAAACTTCATGAGCTAGAAATCAATAAGAATCTTGAATGAAACCAGACAGACTTGAACACACAAAAACCGAAACTCTATAAACCACACCGCCCTACAATATTCCCGCTATAGATAACTAAGGAATGTTATATAAACCAGAGTTATTTATAATCAAAGAAAAATTTAGCGATTACATGAGCTGAACATTAGTAGGTGAATAAAAATGCATAATATCATGAGAATATGTTAGTCACTAATAATGCGTCAAAAAGGCGAAGAGTATAATTGGTTACACATTGTACAACATAACTGATACAGTTCAGGTACTGATCAACTACCTATTAGTGAGCCTAATCCAAGAAACAACAAATTGGTCTGAATAAATTGCAAAAAACCACCACAATTGGGCTAAATTTAACAACCATGTAGAAAAAAACAACCACAAATCACATGAAATGGTAGGTGTTTCACACCTCTGACGCAATTGTGGTGGTTTTTTGTAATTCTCTCAATTGGTCTTCCTCATATAGTCTGCACTACAGATCTGCAAATAAACCACCCCAATCCATGCTACCAGCTGGCTACATGACAGTTGCATATTGGAGTAGGACCAAGATTTTTTGTGTTACCTCTGTAGACAACACGGACACGGTGGTTCAGAGTGTTGAGTCGGCCATGAGGGTGGGATCTCCTTGCATCCTATCAGATGTGGAGCGGAGAGGATGTGGAGCGCAATGGGATAGCATCAGTTGGGCAAAGCTACACATCAGAAATGAAAGAGTTAAACATCATTTTAGGAAGTGCATACCTACGAAACAATACATAAAAAACATCCCGCGGTAAGTAAAAATAAACAGAAAAATCAAAATACGCACACCAAATATCTGTAGGACAATTAGACAGATCAGACAAACTCTGCAGTACAGATCGAACACTACGTTTATTCATTGTTTCGTTGAGACGAACAATACCTAAGAATCCCAAAAATTGTGCCACCTCAGGGTGCTTAACCTGGAACATAAGAGGAGAACAGTAGTTTGTGAAATTCAGTAACAGACTTGTGGTGAACTAATCATAACCTGCGGCTAAGCTGAATATTCCTCAACACAAATCATACATAATTACAATGGACACAGAACAACACACCGGTCCAATTTTGATCGAGTCACATCTCATATGTGCGTATAGGTTGGTTTCGGTTCCTCTTCCCTGCAGATGACACAAAGAAGGTAGAATGCGATTAGTAGATGGCCTTCAGTCAAAAGGACGTGCAAACTTGTGAGGGCACTTACCATGCCTTCTAAGACAATCAAGTCAGCATCGCTTTCCATATAGGCTAGTTATGGTGACACGCTAGATAAATAAATTACCTGTGAGGAGGTTGTTGTCTATATTTAATCATACGAGGTAATCAAAATAGTTAATGAAACCACCATAATGGATGGCAGATCCAGGTTCAGATATTCTTACAGCCAGATCGTTACCACAGTTAGCAACAAGGAGGCCAGATACATCATAGATCCACACCTGCAATCTTCTCATTTTCATCCTTGAGTTGAAGTCAATTGCAGAATAGGACACACACTGCGCGAGGTGAGTAACTTAGCAGATCAGAAAGAAACGAAACCTGCATAGATGAAATAGGTAAATTAGGAGAGGAAAATACCAGATCGGGAAAACCCGAATCAAAATCAGACCTCAACCTCAACGTCCGGCCCTCCTCATCCTGATAGGCACTGACGGTGTCATTGTTCACTGCAGAATCAGGGAGTGTAAGAACAAAGCGGAAAGAGGAAAAACACAGGTAGAAGCTATGAACCTTGGTCGCGTGGAGAGGAAGAGGGCGCCGTCTACCCAGGTGGAACGGTGGCCGTCCGTCTGGTTCCTGGAGGCGGCGGCGGCGGGCTGAACTGATGCCTCCTGGTGGCCGTCGGTGTACCTCCGGCTAAAGATCCGGAGCTTAGGGTGGACGGAGATACGAGAAGAGGAGGAGGCGGCGGAGTTGAGATGAGCCGCCAGACGCTCGAGGTCGGGGAGCAGCAGCGTGGAGTAGGTAAACGTATGCGGCGCTGGCACGCGCCTTCGCAAACGCCCCTCACTGCAGATGGCGCGGAAGCGCATGTGCAGGCCTTCTAGCCGCATGCTCCCGCGGCCGCCATCACGTCCAGGAGGAGGACCCTGCGGAACCGCCTGTGCGCCGAGGGCTCAGGCGAAGGGGCGGGCCCCGTGCGGCCGCGACAGCCTTGGTCTCCGTGAGGAGGCAGAGGAGAACGCGGCGGAGGGCTGCGCAGCCCGCCCCAGGGCGCTCGGGACAGCATCGCCACCAACGGAGAGCAGCAGTAGGTGGCGGCGGCGGTGCACAACGAGGAGGGGAGCCAGCCGCATCGGACTTCGACTTCTATTCCCGATGAGGTCGGTTCGCCGCCCACACCGGCGTTGCCTTCCTCCTTCCTCCGCGTCTCCTGGATCAGCGTCGAGAGAGGCGGGGATTGGGGGAGTGGGACAGGAGACGAGGGCCTAGGCGGCCCTTCGGTCCGCGAAGAGACAGACGGCCCGGATGCATAGCGGGTCATTCTGAGTCTCTGATGGACCCACACGAAAAGGACGCACTCCACGGCGAGAAGTGTAGACGAAGTGTGGGTGAAAAGTGGCAAAAAACGGTTACTTAGGCAACAATCTAGGACATGTACCTTTAGAAATTACATGTGAGTAAATTACAATAGGGGGAAAGAAAATAAGAAAGACGGGCTCACCCAGAGAGGTGGAAGGGATGAGCAAGGATCTGGAGACGTGGCAGCAACGGGGAAGGCTATATGTCAGGATTATAAATATCTCACTTCGAATTTAGAAAACATGATGCACCAATCATTCCTGAGCTGTAAACATGAGTAGAAATCGCACAGGAACACCCAGGATGAACTCCGAAAATAACCTGGGAAATAGTTATTAACCAAATCACCCCGCACTCTGAACAATAATGAAAGTATGGTGCATGCGAAACCAAAGGAAGATATTAAGCAATTACATAGGCAAGAATATATATCATATATCCACTGCAATTTGCTTCTCCTCGAACCAACATACGCACAAGTGTAAGAACTCAAATATGCAAGAACACACCTGAAATGGCACCAACATCATATTTCAGAGCACAATTATATGAGACATCTCTTAGTATTCGAACTAAACCTTTGATGCAGTTCTGCAATTAACATATCTCATATAAATTCAGGGAAATAACTGGTGTATTAGGTAATTTAATTTTCATAACTTATAAGCTATTCAGCTTAAGTGGTAGAGAACAAAGATAATTTAATTTAATGGTGACCTTGAAGGAAAATACGTGGAATATTTTAGAATACTCTAAGGTAATGTAATTCAGGATTACAGGTTGCAGACCATTTTCTACAGGATTGTATCTTAATTATTTATAGCCAGAAGGTGCAATAAACTTCCAGGATCATAAAAAGATTACTTAAGTACATAAATAGTCGCCGACACTAACTAAGATGTCCTTAGACAAACTCACGAGAACACGCATAGATCCTATCCCAGCAGAAGCAATTTCATATTTTCCTCACCATCCAATAGAAAAAACAGCTCACCTAGAGTGCCCGTGATGTGCTACATCAAAAACACGAGCTCGTACCTGCGTTTGGTCACTCAGCGGTCGTTGTCGTCGATCAGTGGAGGTCGCGGTCGACCACTCTCCGCCGCGACGAGGAAGTTGCCGTGGTCCACCAGTCCACGGCCGCCATCGCCCTAAACAAAAACTTCATGAGCTAGAAATCAATAAGAATCTTGAATGAAACCAGACAAACTTGAACACACAAAAACCGAAACTCTATAAACCACACCGCCCTACAATATTCCCGCTATAGATAACTAAGGAATGCTATATAAACCAGAGTTATTTATAATCAAAGAAAAATTTAGCGATTACATGAGCTGAACATTAGTAGGTGAATAAAAAGGCATAATATCATGAGAATATGTTAGCCACTAATAATGCGTCAAAAAGGCGAAGAGTATAATTGGTTACACATTGTACAACATAACTGATACAGTTCAGGTACTGATCAACTACCTATTAGTGAGCCTAATCCAAGAAACAACAAATTGGTATGAATAAATTGCAAAAAACAACCACAATTGGGCTAAATTTAACAACCATGTAGAAAAAAAACAACCACAAATCACATGAAATGGTAGGTGTTTCATACCTCCGACGCAATTGTGGTGGTTTTTTGTGATTCTCTCAATTGGTCTTCCTCATATAGTCTGCACTCATATAGTCTGCACTACAGATCTGCAAATAAACCACCTCAATCCATGCTACCAGCTGGCTACATGACAGTTTCATATTGGAGTAGGACCAAGATTTTTTGTGTTACCTCTGTAGACAACACAGACACGGTGGTTCAGAGTGTTGAGTCGGCCATGAGGGTGGGATCTCCTTGCAGCCTATCAGACGTGGAGCGGAGAGGATGTGGAGCGCAATGGGATAGCATCAGTTGGGCAAAGCTACACATCAGAAATGAAAGAGTTAAACATCATTTTAGGAAGTGCATACCTACGAAACAATACATAAAAAACATCCCGCGGTAAGTAAAAATAAACAGAAAAATCAAAATACGCACACCAAATATCTGTAGGACAATTAGACAGATCAGACAAACTCTGCAGTACAGATCGAACACTACGTTTATTCATTGTTTCGTTGAGACGAACACATACCTAAGAATCCCAAAAATTGTGCCACCTCAGGGTGCTTAACCTGGAACATAAGAGGAGAACAGTAGTTTGTGAAATTCAGTAACAGACTTGTGGTGAACTAATCATAACCTGCGGCTAAGCTGAATATTCCTCAACACAAATCATACATAATTACAATGGACACATAACAACACACTGGTCCAATTTTGATCGAGTCACATCTCATATGTGCGTATATGTTGGTTTCGGTTCCTCTTCCCTGCAGATGACACAAAGAAGGTAGAATGCGATTAGTAGATGGCCTTCAGTCAAAAGGACGTGCAAACTTGTGAGGGCACTTACCATGCCTTCTAAGACAATCAAGTCAGCATCGCTTTCCATATAGGCTAGTTATGGTGACACGCTAGATAAATAAATTACCTGTGAGGAGGTTGTTGTCTATATTTAATCATATGAGGTAATCAAAATAGTTAATGAAGCCACCATAATGGATGGCAGATCCAGGTTCAGATATTCTTACAGCCAGATCGTTACCACAGTTAGCAACAAGGAGGCCAGATACATCATAGATCCACACCTGCAATCTTCTCATTTTTCATCCTTGAGTTGAAGTCAATTGCAGAATAGGACACACACTGCGCGAGGTGAGTAACTTAGCAGATCAGAAAGAAACGAAACCTGCATAGATGAAATAGGTAAATCAGGAGAGGAAAATACCAGATCGGGAAAACCCGAATCAAAATCAGACCTCAACCTCAACGTCCGGCCCTCCTCATCCTGATAGGCACTGACGGTGTCGTTGTTCACTGCAGAATCAGGGAGTGTAAGAACAAAGCGGAAAGAGGAAAACACAGGTAGAAGCTATGAACCTTGGTCGCGCGGAGAGGAAGAGGGCGCCGTCTACCCAGGTGGAATGGTGGCCGTCCGTCTGGTTCCTGGAGGCGGCGGCGGCGGGCTGAACTGATGCCTCCTGGTGGCCGCCGGTGTACCTCCGGCTCAAGATCCGGAGCTTAGGGTGGACGGAGATACGAGAAGAGGAGGAGGCGGCGGAGTTGAGATGAGCCGCCAGACGCTCGAGGTCGGGGAGCAGCAGCGTGGAGTAGGTAAACGTATGCGGCGCTGGCACGCGCCTTCGCAAACGCCCCTCACTGCAGATGGCGCGGAAGCGCATGTGCAGGCCTTCTAGCCGCATGCTCCCGCGGCCGCCATCACGTCCAGGAGGAGGACCCTGCGGAACCGCCTGTGCGCCGAGGGCTCAGGCGAAGGGGCGGGCCCCGTGCGGCCGCGACAGCCTTGGTCTCCGTGAGGAGGCAGAGGAGAACGCGGCAGAGGGCTGCGCAGCCCGCCCCAGGGCGCTCGGGACAGCATCGCCACCAACGGAGAGCAGCAGTAGGTGGCGGCGGCGGTGCACAACGAGGAGGTGAGCCAGCCGCATCGGACTTCGACTTCTATTCCCGATGAGGTCGGTTCGCCGCCCACACCGGCGTTGCCTTCCTCCTTCCTCCGCGTCTCCTGGATCAGCGTCGAGAGAGGCGGGGATTGGGGGAGTGGGACAGGAGACGAGGGCCTAGGCGGCCCTTCGGTCCGCGAAGAGACAGACGGCCCGGATGCATAGCGGGTCATTCTGAGTCTCTGATGGACCCACACGAAAAGGACGCACTCCACGGCGAGAAGTGTAGACGAAGTGTGGGTGAAAAGTGGCAAAAAACGGTTACTTGGGCAACAATCTAGGACATGTACCTTTAGAAATTACATGTGAGTAAATTACAATAGGGGGAAAGAAAATAAGAAAGACGGGCTCACCCAGAGAGGTGGAAGGGATGAGCAAGGATCTGGAGACGTGGCAGCAACGGGGAAGGCTATATGTCAGGATTATAAATATCTCACTTCGAATTTAGAAAACATGATGCACCAATCATTCCTGAGCTGTAAACATGAGTAGAAATCGCACAGGAACACCCAGGATGAACTCCGAAAATAACCTGGGAAATAGTTATTAACCAAATCACCCCGCACTCTGAACAATAATGAAAGTATGGTGCATGCGAAACCAAAGGAAGATATTAAGCAATTACCTAGGCAAGAATATATATCATATATCCACTGCAATTTGCTTCTCCTCGAACCAACATACGCACAAGTGTAAGAACTCAAATATGCAAGAACACACCTGAAATGGCACCAACATCATATTTCAGAGCACAATTATATGAGACATCTCTTAGTATTCGAACTAAACCTTTGTGCAGTTCTGCAATTAACATATCTCATATAAATTCAGGGAAATAACTGGTGTATTAGGTAATTTAATTTTCATAACTTATAAGCTATTCAGCTTAAGTGGTAGAGAACAAAGATAATTTAATTTAATGGTGACCTTGAAGGAAAATACGTGGAATATTTTAGAATACTCTAAGGTAATGTAATTCAGGATTACAGGTTGCAGACCATTTTCTACAGGATTGTATCTTAATTATTTATAGCCAGAAGGTGCAATAAACTTCCAGGATCATAAAAAGATTACTTAAGTACATAAATAGTCGCCAACACTAACTAAGATGTCCTTAGACAAACTCACGAGAACACACATAGATCCTATCCCAGCAGAAGCAATTTCATATTTTCCTCACCATCCAATAGAAAAAACAGCTCACCTAGAGTGCCCGTGATGTGCTACATCAAAAACACGAGCTCGTACCTGCGTTTGGTCACTCAGCGGTCGTCGTCGTCGATCAGTGGAGGTCGCGGTCGACCACTCTCTGCCGCGACGAGGAAGTTGCCGTGGTCCACCAGTCCACGGCCGCCATCACCCTAAACAAAAACTTCATGAGCTAGAAATCAATAAGAATCTTGAATGAAACCAGACAAACTTGAACACACAAAAACCGAAACTCTATAAACCACACCGCCCTACAATATTCCCGCTATAGATAACTAAGGAATGCTATATAAACCAGAGTTATTTATAATCAAAGAAAAATTTAGCGATTACATGAGCTGAACATTAGTGGGTGAATAAAAAGGCATAATATCATGAGAATATGTTAGCCACTAATAATGCGTCAAAAAGGCGAAGAGTATAATTGGTTACACATTGTACAACATAACTGATACAGTTCAGGTACTGATCAACTACCTATTAGTGAGCCTAATCCAAGAAACAACAAATTGGTCTGAATAAATTGCAAAAAACAACCACAATTGGGCTAAATTTAACAACCATGTAGAAAAAAAAACAACCACAAATCACATGAAATGGTAGGTGTTTCATACCTCCGACGCAATTGTGGTGGTTTTTTGTAATTCTCTCAATTGGTCTTCCTCATATAGTCTGCACTCATATAGTCTGCACTACAGATCTGCAAATAAACCACCTCAATCCATGCTACCAGCTGGCTACATGACAGTTGCATATTGGAGTAGGACCAAGATTTTTTGTGTTACCTCTGTAGACAACACAGACACGGTGGTTCAGAGTGTTGAGTCGGCCATGAGGGTGGGATCTCCTTGCAGCCTATCAGACGTGGAGCGGAGAGGATGTGGAGCGCAATGGGATAGCATCAGTTGGGAAAAGCTACACATCAGAAATGAAAGAGTTAAACATCATTTTAGGAAGTGCATACCTACGAAACAATACATAAAAAACATCCCGCGGTAAGTAAAAATAAACAGAAAAATCAAAATACGCACACCAAATATCTGTAGGACAATTAGACAGATCAGACAAACTCTGCAGTACAGATCAAACACTACGTTTATTCATTGTTTCGTTGAGACGAACACATACCTAAGAATCCCAAAAATTGTGCCACCTCAGGGTGCTTAACCTGGAACATAAGAGGAGAACAGTAGTTTGTGAAATTCAGTAACAGACTTGTGGTGAACTAATCATAACCTGCGGCTAAGCTGAATATTCCTCAACACAAATCATACATAATTACAATGGACACATAACAACACACTGGTCCAATTTTGATCGAGTCACATCTCATATGTGCGTATATGTTGGTTTCGGTTCCTCTTCCCTGCAGATGACACAAAGAAGGTAGAATGCGATTAGTAGATGGCCTTCAGTCAAAAGGACGTGCAAACTTGTGAGGGCACTTACCATGCCTTCTAAGACAATCAAGTCAGCATCGCTTTCCATATAGGCTAGTTATGGTGACACGCTAGATAAATAAATTACCTGTGAGGAGGTTGTTGTCTATATTTAATCATATGAGGTAATCAAAATAGTTAATGAAGTCACCATAATGGATGGCAGATCCAGGTTCAGATATTCTTACAGCCAGATCGTTACCACAGTTAGCAACAAGGAGGCCAGATACATCATAGATCCACACCTGCAATCTTCTCATTTTCATCCTTGAGTTGAAGTCAATTGCAGAATAGGACACACACTGCGCGAGGTGAGTAACTTAGCAGATCAGAAAGAAACGAAACCTGCATAGATGAAATAGGTAAATCAGGAGAGGAAAATACCAGATCGGGAAAACCCGAATCAAAATCAGACCTCAACCTCAACGTCCGGCCCTCCTCATCCTGATAGGCACTGACGGTGTCGTTGTTCACTGCAGAATCAGGGAGTGTAAGAACAAAGCGGAAAGAGGAAAACACAGGTAGAAGCTATGAACCTTGGTCGCGCGGAGAGGAAGAGGGCGCCGTCTACCCAGGTGGAATGGTGGCCGTCCGTCTGGTTCCTGGAGGCGGCGGCGGCGGGCTGAACTGATGCCTCCTGGTGGCCGCCGGTGTACCTCCGGCTCAAGATCCGGAGCTTAGGGTGGACGGAGATACGAGAAGAGGAGGAGGCGGCGGAGTTGAGATGAGCCGCCAGACGCTCGAGGTTGGGGAGCAGCAGCGTGGAGTAGGTAAACGTATGCGGCGCTGGCACACGCCTTCGCAAACGCCCCTCACTGCAGATGGCGCGGAAGCGCATGTGCAGGCCTTCTAGCCGCATGCTCCCGCGGCCGCCATCACGTCCAGGAGGAGGACCCTGCGGAACCGCTTGTGCGCCGAGGGCTCAGGCGAAGGGGCGGGCCCCGTGCGGCCGCGACAGCCTTGGTCTCCGTGAGGAGGCGTAGGAGAAGGCGGCGGAGGGCTGCGCAGCCCGCCCCAGGGCGCTCGGGACAGCATCGCCACCAACAGAGAGCAGCAGTAGGTGGTGGAGGCGGTGCACAACGAGGAGGGGAGCCAGCCGCATCGGACTTCGACTTCTATTCCCGGTGAGGTCGGTTCGCCGCCCACACCGGCGTTGCCTTCCTCCTTCCTCCGCGTCTCCTGGATCAGCGTCGAGAGAGGCGGGGATTGGGGGAGTGGGACGGGAGACGAGGGCCTAGGCGGCCCTTCGGTTCGCGAAGAGACAGACGGCCCGGATGCATAGCGGGTCATTCTGAGTCTCTGATGGACCCACACGAAAAGGACCCACTCCACGGCGAGTAGTGTAGACGAAGTGTGGGTGAAAAGTGGCAAAAAACGGTTACTTGGGCAACAATCTAGGACATGTACCTTTAGAAATTACATGTGAGTAAATTACAATAGGGGGAAAGAAAATAAGAAAGACGGGCTCACCCAGAGAGGTGGAAGGGATGAGCAAGGATCTGGAGACGTGGCAGCAACGGGGAAGGCTATATGTCAGGATTATAAATATCTCACTTCGAATTTAGAAAACATGATGCACCAATCATTCCTGGGCTGTAAACATGAGTAGAAATCGCACAGGAACACCCAGGATGAACTCCGAAAATAACCTGGGAAATAGTTATTAACCAAATCACCCCGCACTCTGAACAATAATGAAAGTATGGTGCATGCGAAACCAAAGGAAGATATTAAGCAATTACCTAGGCAAGAATATATATCATATATCCACTGCAATTTTCTTCTCCTCGAACCAACATACGCACAAGTGTAAGAACTCAAATATGCAAGAACACACCTGAAATGGCAGCAACATCATATTTCAGAGCACAATTATATGAGACATCTCTTAGTATTCGAACTAAACCTTTGATGCAGTTCTGCAATTAACATATCTCATATAAATTCAGGGAAATAACTGGTGTATTAGGTAATTTAATTTCCATAACTTATAAGCTATTCAGGTTAAGTGGTAGAGAACAAAGATAATTTAATTTAATGGTGACCTTGAAGGAAAATACGTGGAATATTTTAGAATACTCTGAGGTAATGTAATTCAGGATTACAGGTTGCAGACCATTTTCTACAGGATTGTATCTTAATTATTTATAGCCAGAAGGTGCAATAAAGTTCGAGGATCATAAAAAGATTACTTAAGTACATAAATAGTCGTCGACACTAACTAAGATGTCCTTAGACAAACTCACGAGAACACGCATAGATCCTATCCCAGCAGAAGCAATTTCATATTTTCCTCACCATCCAATAGAAAAAACAGCTCACCTAGAGTGCCCGTGATGTGCTACATCGAAAAACGAGCTCGTACCTGCGTTTGGTCACTCAGCGGTCGTTGTCGTCGATCAGTGGAGGTCACGGTCGACCACTCTCTGCCGCGACGAGGAAGTTGCCGTGGTCCACCAGTCCGCGGCAGCCATCGCCCTAAACAAAAACTTCATTAGCTAGAAATCAATGAGAATCTTGAATGAAACTAGACAAGACTTGAACACACAAAAACCAAAACTCTATAAACCACACCGCCCTACAATATTCCCGCTATAGATAACTAAGGAATGTTATATAAACCAGAGTTATTTATAATCAAAGAAAAATTTAGCGATTACATGAGCTGAACATTAGTAGGTGAATAAAAAGGAATAATATCATGAGAATATGTTAGCCACTAATAATGCGTCAAAAAGGCGAAGAGTATAATTGGTTACACATTGTACAACATAACCGATACAGTTCAGGAACTGATCAACTACCTATTAGTGAGCCTAATCCAAGAAACAACAAATTGGTCTGAATAAATTGCAAAAAACCACCACAATTGGGCTAAATTTAACAACCATGTAGAAAAAAAACAACCACAAATCACATGAAATGGTAGGTGTTTCACACCTCTGACGCAATTGTGGTGGTTTTTTGTATTGCTCTCAATTGGTCTTCCTCATATAGTCTGCACTACAGATCTGCAAATAAATCACCCCAATCCATGCTACCAGCTGGCTACATGATAGTTGTATACCGGAGTAGGACCAAGATTTTTTGTGTTACCTCTGTAGACAACACGGAAACGGTGGTTCAGAGTGTTGAGTCGGCCATGAGGGTGGGATCTCCTTGCAGCCTATCAGACGTGGAGCGGAGAGGATGTGGAGCGCAATGGGATAGCATCAGTTGGGCAAAGCTACACATCAGAAATGAAAGAGTTAAACATCATTTTAGGAAGTGCATACCTACGAAACAATACATAAAAAACATCTCGCGCTAAGTAAAAATAAACAGAAAAATCAAAATACGCACACCAAATATCTGTAGGACAATTAGACAGATCAGACAAACTCTGCAATACAGATCGAACACTACGTTTATTCATTGTTTCGTTGAGACGAACACATACCTAAGAATCCCAAAAATTGTGCCACCTCAGGGTGCTTAACCTGGAACATAAGAGGAGAACAGTAGTTTGTGAAATTCAGTAACAGACTTGTGGTGAACTAATCATAACCTGCGGCTAAGCTGAATATTCCTCAACACAAATCATACATAATTACAATGGACACAGAACAACACACTGGTCAAATTTTGATCGAATCACATCTCATATGTGCGTATAGGTTGTTTTCGGTTCCTCTTCCCTGCAGATGACACAAAAAAGGTAGAATGCGATTAGTAGATGGCCTTCGGTCAAAAGGACGTGCAAACTTGTGAGGGCACTTACCATGCCTTCTAAGACAATCAAGTCAGCATCGCTTTCCATATAGGCTAGTTATGGTGGCACGCTAGATAAATAAATTACCTGTGAGGAGGTTGTTGTCTATATTTAATCATATGAGGTAATCAAAATAGTTAATGAAGCCACCATAATGGATGGCAGATCCAGGTTCAGATATTCTTACGGCCAGATCGTTACCACAGTTAGCAACAAGGAGGCCAGATACATCATAGATCCACGCCTGCAATCTTCTCATTTTCATCCTTGAGTTGAAGTCAATTGCAGAATAGGACACACTGCGCGAGGTGAGTAACTTAGCAGATCAGAAAGAAACAAAACCTGCATAGATGAAATAGGTAAATCAGGAGAGGAAAATACCAGATCGGGAAAACCCGAATCAAAATCAGACCTCAACCTCAACGTCCGGCCCTCCTCATCCTGATAGGCACTGACGGTGTCATTGTTCACTGCAGAATCAGGGAGTGTAAGAACAAAGCGGAAAGAGGAAAAACACAGATAGAATCTATGAACCTTGGTCGCGCGGAGAGGAAGAGGGCGCCGTCTACCCAGGTGGAACGGTGGCCGTCCGTCTGGTTCCTGGAGGCGGCGGCGGCGGGCTGAACTGATGCCTCCTGGTGGCCGCCGGTGTACCTCTGGCTCAAGATCCGGAGCTTAGGGTGGACGGAGATACGAGAAGAGGAGGAGGCGGCGGCGTTGAGATGAGCCGCCAGACGCTCGAGGTCGGGGAGCAGCAGCGTGGAGTAGGTAAACGTATGCGGCGCTGGCACGCGCCTTCGCAAACGCCCCTCACTGCAGATGGCGCGGAAGCGCATGTGCAGGCCTTCTAGCCGCATGCTCCCGCGGCCGCCATCACGTCCAGGAGGAGGACCCTGCGGAACCGCCTGTGCGCCGAGGGCTCAGGCGAAGGGGCGGGCCCCGTGCGGCCGCGACAGCCTTGGTCTCCGTGAGGAGGCAGAGGAGAACGCGGCAGAGGGCTGCGCAGCCCGCCCCAGGGCGCTCGGGACAGCATCGCCACCAACGGAGAGCAGCAGTAGGTGGCGGCGGCGGTGCACAGCGAGGAGGGGAGCCAGCCCCATCGTACTTCGACTTCTATTCCCGATGAGGTCGGTTCGCCGCCCACACCGGCGTTGCCTTCCTCCTTCCTCCGCGTCTCCTAGATCAGCGTCGAGAGAGGCGGGGATTGGGGGAGTGGGACGGGAGACGAGGGCCTAGGCGGCCCTTCGGTCCGCGAAGAGACAGACGGCGCGGATGCATAGCGGGTCATTCTGAGTCTCTGATGGACCCACACGAAAAGGACCCACTCCGCGGCGAGAAGTGTAGACAAAGTGTGGGTGAAAAGTGGCAAAAAACGGTTACTTGGGCAACAAGCGATCGCTGTGGTGGCCTATGTTGCTCTCATCCGGGTCATTCTGAGTCTCTGATGGACCCACACGAAAAGGACCCACTCCACGGCGAGAAGTGTAGACGAAGTGTGGGTGAAAAGTGGCAAAAAACGGTTACTTGGGTAACAAGCGATCGCTGTGGTGGCCTATTGTAACATCCCAAGTATGAAAAACTCCCAACTTAGAATGTTTGTTTTTTGATTTTATTTCAAATGCATCATCTCATCATATCCACATGTGTTGAATTTGAATTCCAAATCAAATGACAAATCAATATGTTTCACACTTGGTCTGTTACAACTTTTTCAAATAAAATATTCAAATCAAATGATTAAATTGTTTTCCAAAATTATGAATTGGATTGAATTTTGTAAATGGTTCAAATAATCTTTCTATTATTAAACCCAATATGCCAATTCCATTTTAAATTCAAATAAATTGAAATCTCAAAAAATTACAGAACCAACACTTGTGAATCTGAACTGTTGGGAAAGGGCAATTCATAAAAAAAATTGTTGTTAAAATAAAAAAACTCCAAAAACCTATTCTATTTCTCTCTTTGTTTTTCCTACAAAAAAAAGCAAACAACAAAAAAAGGGGGAGGGCAGGCCAGCCTAGTGGGCTGAGCCCACCACACCCCCCACGAGCCAGCCCGCTTTACCCTCCTCCTACCTTCGTAAGGAGACACAGAAAGAGGAGCAGGTGAGCTCCCGTGGTGGGCAGCCCTCCACGTCTCCTCCCCCCTCCTCCATAAAATCCCCTTCTCCCCTCCAAACCCTAGCCCTCTCACCCTTCTTCCTCCTCAAGCCGCCGCCACCTTCTCCCTTTTCCCTCTTCCTCTCCCTGTCCGATTCCTTCTCTGAACCTTGCCACCTCCATGGCCGGAGGTTGAAGCTCCAACCGCCGCCGCTACGCTCGCCGGTCGAGGCTACCTCTCATCGGGAACGGAACCGGGAGGGTTCCCTCTCCCCTTTTGCCGAAGGGAGCGAGGCCCGGGAAGCACCGAATCGCCACCGCCAAGCCTCCGATCGCCGCCGTCGACCGCCCCTCTTCTCTGTTGCTGCGCCATCGTCTCCTGCTCCCGAGCAATGAGCCCTCGGTGAGCACCCCCTGTCCGCTCCCTCTCCCCTCTGCTCCGCGGGCCACACGCGCCCAGCGCCCGCGCGCGCAACAGCCCTCACCCGCCGGCAGCACTCGCCGTTCGTCGTCGTCGACGACCTGTTCCCGATCGGGTTCAGGCAACTGAACCTTTGGTTCAGTTTTGACAGTACCCGCACCTGTTACCTCAAACACCCGTGCGAGCAGTACCTATCAACAAACTGATCAACACCCCAGTGGCGCTAGCGCAGCGCACGCACGCAGGAGGGCGCGGGATCAAATCCCCGCCCCCCCCCCCCCCCGCGCGTTTAACACACTTTTTTTCCATCTTTTTTTCAGATCCAGAAACTTGTCAGTTTCACACACAAGTCCCTGTAGTTGTTTTCTAGGTCCCTGTTAATTTTTCCTAAGTCCCTGGCTGTTAAATAAAATGGCACATCACACCCTATACCTTCAAATTGCATAACTAATTCATTATAAATCCAAATTTAATAATTTAAATATGTTTTCCACACAAAATTAAATTCTCTACCTAAATATAAACTTTGTTTACTGTTTTGAATATTTTAAATTGGTGAAATATTTGAATCCTTGTTTAATTCATTTAATTTTGCAAAATTCATAACTTGGGCATAAAAATTCCAAATTCAACAAATAAAATATGTTTTCCATACCAAATTTAATTCTCTACATGTTAAAACCATTTGTATACTGTTTTGAACATTTCAAATGGTTTCAAAAATTCAAATTCAAACAACTCTTCCAAATTTGGTCAAATTCATAACTAATTCAAATTTAATTCAAATGACACATGTAAAATATGTTTTCCATGCAAAATTGAATAAGCTTTCCAAATATAAACTTTGTTTTCTATTTTGAATAAATTAAATTGCTGAAAACAACTGTTTCTTAATTAATGCATTTAAAATTGTCAAATTAATAACTTGCTCATTTTAAATCCTTTTTCAACAAATGAAATATGTATTCCATCTAAAATTTGGTGTTCTTTACAAATATGAATTTTGTTATCTGTTTTGAACAACTAAAATGGGTGAAAACAATGAATGTTTGTGTAACTCACTTAAGAAGCCAAATTTCATAACTTTTTTTTTGAACAAACCAAATTTCATAACTTAATAAATAAATTTCCAAACTTGGTAAACAACATATCAAATTGAAGCTATTGTTGTTTTCTTATTGTTTTCCACATCCATGCATCATTCTAATCAACTTTCACATGATGGTTATTTGTAGATCATTTAATCCAACCTTATATCATGGGCTTTCCATATGCAATCCAAATTGCATATGGGCCCATTTAATTATGTTACCATGTCAACTAGCTTATCTTTGATGCATCAATTAAATTGTCATGCATCATCCCCTGATTGTGCATTATGCTATGTTATTGACTGTTTGTCTCTCTGCGTTGTTTGTTTGCTTCTTCCCGAATAGACGACGACGTTGAGACAGACGAGGTTTACGACACTACTTCAGAGGAGTTAGCCCAGTACCAGGCTACTGAGTTTGCAGGAAAGTATTCACTCACCTGAGCCATTGTGTCCTTTCCACACTGGATATCGATACTTTCCGTTGTCTATCCTGCTAGCCTTAAGATTCGTTGCTTGTGTTCCGATCCTATTCCATGTTATCCTGTAACCCTGATATAGCCTATCCTCCACACCTATAACCCCGTTGCTTGTTGCTTGTGTCTTACTAGCATGCTTAGGGTTGTTTATGCTCGAGTCTGTTGTCCGTTATTTTCTGTTACCATATTTATTATGTTCTGGGGGCTCGATGTTTAAACAACAACCTGTTAATGTTTGAGGTAATGCTAATTTGATGATAAGGCACCGGCAGGATGCCGGGTATGGTTTTGAGGCCTGCTAGTGTCGAACTCAGGAAAAGTTCTTGTCCTCTGGATCCATGTTGAGCGCGCTAACCGCATGTGGTAAGCGTGTATGGGCGCCCCCCGCAACTCTGATTCGATTCGCATCTCGTCCAAATCGCCACACTTAGTTCGGGCTTTACATTTGATGCACTCATATGCAGGTACGAACCCTCGGCGCCAGGGTGGAACTTTTGTAGTCGGCATTTAAGGCGGCGTGGTCTTCTAGTGCTATGAGGGTCCCCCTTTTCTTCGTGGGGCTCGATTAGCCGCGCACGCACAGAACGTGGTTCTTTGGGCTTGATGCGAAGAAGAGTTGGGTTGTGTTGAGTGTTTCGCTTGGTGGGTTTGATCCCCGTCTGGCGGGATATTCTTACGTGTACGGCCAAATTGGTGCACCCCTGCAGGGTTAAATCTTCTCGAGAAGCCGTGTTGTCCGCGGTTATGGATGACTTGGTGATAGGGCTGGCTAACAAGGATTAGACAACTTACACCTAATTAATAATAAGTTGACTAGTAATAGGCTTATTGTGACAATAACTTGAACCTTCATTAATCCAACTGTGTGGGTTATCCTCGGATTGCTTCTTTGGATAAGGGGCGAGATCCAGGATGGGTTTGTTTGAGGTTAGTGGTAGTTGGTTCCGATACGCTATCTTATCCCCTTCTTTTAGCCGGATGTTGTAGCGTGTCTCTGTAGTTGGTTAGAGCAGCCCGCTGCCGCATCTTTATATCACCTATCTTCCGTTGAACCCAAAGCATCTGTACTTGGTGTTGCCGGGTACACTTTGGTATCTTGTGCGTCTTGCTTGCCAGTACTCGTCTGTACTGACCCCTTTGGGGCTGCGTGTTCTGCAGACTACGTTTCTGAGGATCCCCATGGTGGCTACTACGTGGAGTATGACGAGGCTGCTGACGAGTAGATAGCGGACCCGGGCAGGATCCAAGACATCGTGGATGGGCCCCGTCTTTTCGTTTCCGGCCTCTTAGGCCTATTTGGATCTTGTCTGTACTCAGACACTTTGGATGCTTCCGCTGTGATGTAATGATGACTTGTTGGGACATGTGTCCTCTGGATGATTGTATTTGCTATCTCTGCTCTAGTGAGAGCTATTTGCCACTTATTTCTATTTCTTTGTGTCTTAGAGATTTGTTGTGATATCACGTGTTCTAATGTCGTTGACGTACCATGTGTGTATGTTATGAAGTACGTCAATGGAAGTAGTCGGATTTCCATGGGATGGTTTACGTAGACGATGAATAGTAGAGGATGGTTGTCACACGTTTACGTGTTGGCCTACTCATATTGAGATGCGGGTGCCGGTATGCCCCGTAAGCCATTTATCTACTGTTTAACGGGCTGTGAGTATCCTCTAGAAGTCCGGGTGCGACAAATGGTATCAGAGTCTGTCTGCCTGTAGGATCCCTTTTACTGGTCGCAGTTGAGTCTAGAAACTATTTTGTAGCTATATAGGAAAAATGAAACGTCAGAGTAGGAATTTTGTTCTTTTATTTCTTTCCCCACCCACCCTCCCTTTTTCTGGTAAGGAAGTGCAACGTTGTTTTCTCTTCTCGTCTAAACTTTCAAGTTAGGATTTCTCGTATCCTGGTTTCTCTAGGATGATTATATCTACTAGACCATAGGAATGGAGGTGGTTGTGACATGATTTATCATGTTGCCTACTCATGATTGAGAACGGAGGCACATAAGCCCCGGAAGCAGATCCTCTATCCCTTAAGCACTAGATATTGATCCTTTAGAAGCCCAGATGGGTTTTCCGTAGTACCTCAGGAGTGTTTGGTCTCGTGTTTCCCGAATGTTGCTTCGATATCCTGTTTTTCTCAACATCCTTTTCGTCCGTTGAAACCTTGTTGTTGCTTGCCACTTCAGTTCTTCTACCGGCGTCTAATCAAAACTTCCCCGATCATCTGCAAATGGATCTCAGGTTCTACCCGCAGGTGGTTCGTATGACTCGTTGCGAGAGCACTGCCGGTTATCCGGAGATGCTGAGAGACATGGTCACTTTTCTGGGGTTCCGTTGGGCACCAGAGTACCAGGTCTACGAGCAGCAGCGAGAGTTTGAGCAGACCTACTACCAGGCTATCGTCTACATTCTGTCAGATGATGGCATGAGTGTAGTCCACTGCTACGAGCAGTAGGTTCCACAGTGGATATGGTTGTGCAGCAGGCAGCTTATGTGAGCCTCACCGTCCTTCGTGCTGACTACTGGGGATTTGACGATTCTATCTATCGCCACATCCCCCGTGGTTACATCACTTCGGAGGGAGCTCACTTCACTCTCTACGACAACTTGGATGTTTACGAGCATGATAACTCCAGGCTGCACACCACCGCTCAGTTTGTGAGACACAGTGACGCAGTTGCCCGCACACTATCTCAGGAGTTGGCTTCAGTCAGAGAGCAGCTTTACCTTGCTTTGACTCGTCTGGCGACTTACACCACAGACTCTGTTGGAGACGAGCGCTTTGCACGTTTCGATCAGCCAGTTGGGCGTCGTCTGCCAGATGCTGGAGGTTACGAGCCAATCAGAGGTCCACTCCTTAACCTTGGTGCTGGCTACACTGGGATTCCCCGCTTTGGAGCACAGGGAGTCGACGCTATGTACTTCACCACGCCTAGAGTCGGCCTCAGACCACGTCAGATCTACGTGGATCGTCGCTCCACCTACTTTCGTGGGCGTCCTCCTCACCGTACCTCTCGCCGTACTCCTAGAAGCCGTCCTGCGTGATGAGCATGGGAGTACCGTTGTATCCATTCTTAGCTATGTTTAGTTATCCTTTGGTATTCGAACCATTTATGGTGTGTTGGATATTCTGATGTAGTTGAACATGTGATGATGTACCTGTTGGTTATCTATTCATGCGTCGGAATAATCTCTCTTTCGGTTGCCAAGTCTATCCTTTTTCTATTGTTGTGCTAAAATGCATTTCCATTCAGGATGCCGCCAACAAGGAACAACACGCCTGAGCCACCGCCAATCGCGGAGCTGTTGACTCAGATGACCCAAGTCATGACGCAGATGGCCCAGTTTCAGGCTAATCAGCACATCAACCAGACAGCTCCACGGGTCAGCATCAAGGAGTTTCTCAGTCTGGGCCCAAGAGCTTTCGTGGCCACACGCGAGCCTCTGGACGCTGATGACTGGATCCGTGAGATAGCTAAGGCTCTGGAGATTGCTCACATGGCTGAAGAAGACAAGGTCAACTATGCCTCCTATCTGCTGAAGGGTCAGGCAGCTACTTGGTGGGAAAACTTCCAGGCCATGAGAACTAGGATGCCAGTCACGTGGGATTGTTTCAAGGAAGCCTTCCTGAAGCACCACATTCCAGATGGTCTCATGGAAAGGATGCGTGAAGAGTTTTGCTCACTCAAGCAGGGCAAGCTGGACGTCATCGGGTATCAGAGTGAGTTCAATCGCCTCGCTCGATACGCTGGAGATGAGGTGTCCACTGAAGCTAAGAAGATGGCAAGGTTCCGCAGAGGCTTTAACCCGGAACTCAAGTATGCCCTCACCAATATCAAGGCCAACAGCTTCGAGGATCTCGTTAACACCGCGCTCAATGAAGAAAATAGGCGCAAGGCGTTCGAGGAGTCTCGCAAGCACTCGCGTGAGGGTGGTTCCTCCTCCAACATGACCACCCCTCCGCAGAAGCGCCGCATCTGGGAACCAAATGGTGCTGTCACTCGGGCTCCATACGCCCAAGCTTCTCCAGGCTTCGCTCCCCGCCCACCCAACCCTGCTCAGATGCATGATCCAAGGGCTTCGATGGGGCAGCAAAGGCCAGGGCCTCCTCGTGTCGTCACTTGCTACAAGTGCAAGCAGACGGGGCACTACGCCGACAAGTGCACGCAGAGGCAGCTACCTCCACCACCACCTCGTCCTAACAAAAACCAGGCAATGGTGCGCGCTCCCCCGCCTAAGGCCTTCAACTCCAACAACAGGCCTGTCGGGAGGACCGCAAGGGTGAATCATGTCAAGATCGACAAAGCTGAGGAAGCTCCTGACGTCGTTCTCGGTACATTTCCCGTAAACTCTATTCCAGCTAAAGTGTTGTTTGATACCGGAGCATCACATTCTTTCGTGTCAAAGATCTTTGCGACGGCAATTAAACTCCCTTTTGTTGGTTTGGGTTCCCCGCTAGTGGTCAACTCCCCTGGAGCAACTATGCAAACGTCCAAGATCAGTCACAAAAATCAAATTCTAATTGGAGGCCACATATTCCTTGCTTCTCTCATACTGCTTGGCAATTCTGACATTGATGTCATTCTTGGTATGGATTGGCTGAAGGCCAATAAAGCAAGGATTGACTGTGCTCAAAAGTCAATAACTCTATCCCACCCTTCTGGCCAGATAATCTATTCTCCACATGAATCAAGTTCCATTCAGCTATGCACCCTCGATGCAAAACCTCTACCTTCACTTGAAAATGTTCCGGTGGTTTGCGAATTCCCTGACGTCTTTCCAGAAGAGTTGCCAGGAATGCCTCCGGACAGAGCAGTTGAGTTTGTGATCGAACTTGAACCAGGTACTGCTCCAATCTCTAAGCATCCCTATAAGATAGGAACTCCCGAGCTGAAATTGTTGAAGGAACAAATTGATATGTACATGGAAAAATGTTACATTCAACCTAGTTCCTCAGCTTGGGGTTGCCCAACTCTGTTCGTTGCGAAGAAGGATCACACAAAGAGACTCGTTGTTGACTATCGTCCTCTTAACGAGAAAACCATCAAAAACAAGTATCCAATTCCTCGCATCGATGATCTTTTTGATCAACTTGCTGGAGCCTCAATATTCTCCAAGTTGGACTTGAGAATGGGTTACCATCAAATAAAGATCAGAAAAGAGGATATTCCAAAGACAGCCTTCACCACTCGCTACGGTCTATATGAATTCACCGTCATGTCCTTTGGTCTCACCAATGCACCGGCGACATTCTCTCGACTCATGAATATTGTCTTCCATGAATACCTCGACAAGTTCGTTGTGGTATATCTTGATGACATTCTTGTCTACTCAAAGTCCGAGGAAGAGCATGACGAACATCTTCGTCTCACTCTCATGAAGCTTCGCGAGCATCGTCTCTATGCCAAATTCTCCAAATGTGAGTTCTGGATTTCAGAAGTTGCTTACCTTGGTCATGTAATCTCTGCCAAGGGCATAGCCATTGATCCAGAAAAGGTTAAAGCAATTGTTGATTGGAAACCTCCAAAGACGGTGAAGCAAGTAAGAAGTTTTCTTGGATTGGCTAGCTATTGCCGTCGCTTCGTCCAAAACTTCTCCAAGATTGCCAGACCTCTCACTGACCTAACAAAGAAGGACAAGAAGTTCGTTTGGTCTCCACAATGTGATGAAAGTTTCAATCTCCTGAAGACTAAACTCACCTCTACACCAGTTCTGGTTGGCCCAGATCCTTCCAAACCTTTCCAAATATTCTGTGATGCTTCTCCCCAAGGTCTAGGTGCAGTTCTTATGCAAGAACGTCAAGTTGTGGCTTATGCTTCACGTCAGTTGAACACACATGAGCTCAATTATCCCACTCATGACCTTGAACTTGCAGCAGTTGTGTTTGCCCTCAAGAAATGGAGACAATACTTGTTGGGTAATCGCACTGAAATCTTTTCCGATCATAAGAGTCTGAAGTACATCTTCACTCAACCAGATCTAAACCTCAGACAGAGGAGATGGATTGAAAAGATCAAAGACTTTGATCTTACCATTTCTTACACTCCAGGCAAGGCTAATGTTATGGCCGATGCTCTCAGTCGCAAGTCGTATTGCAATAATCTCATGATCATGGAAAGCCAACCTCCTCTTCATGAAGAATTCCAGAAGCTCAACCTTGGTCTTGTTCCTCAAGGCTATCTTGCAAACTTGACAGCCACTCCAACTCTCGAGGACAAGATTCGTTCTGAACAACTTCGTGATGCTGAAATCAAGAAGATTGTAGAACACATCAAAGGAGGCAATGAGAAGTTTAAGTCCTTCTCAGTGGATGACAAGGGAACTGTGTTCTTCGAAGGACGGATTGCAGTTCCTCAAGTTCAAAGTCTCAAAGATGTCATTCTCAAGGAGGCTCATGAAACTCCTCTCTCCATACACCCTGGAAGTACAAAGATGTACCAGGATCTCAAGACACTGTATTGGTGGCCTAACATGAAACGTGAAATTGCTCAATACGTTTCTGAATCCGATGTTTGTCAACGTGTTAAGGCAGTTCATCAGAAAACAGCCGGTCTTCTCCAACCTCTAGAAATCCCTGAGTGGAAGTGGGCTATGATTGAAATGGACTTCGTCACGGGTTTCCCAAAGTCTAAGAGGGGCAACGATGCAATCTTCGTTGTCATTGATCGACTCACTAAAGTCGCTCACTTCTTTCCTGTCAAAGAAACAATCTCAGCTAGTCAGTTAGCAGAGCTCTACACAGCAAAGATTGTTCCTCTTCATGGTGTTCCATTGGAAATAAGCTCAGACCGTGGAAGCATCTTCACTTCTCATTTCTGGAAAAGCTTTCAAGAAGCCTTGGGCACCAAACTTCTGTTCAGCACAGCATATCACCCTCAGTCGCAAGGGCAAGTCGAAAGAGTCAATCAGATTCTCGAGGATATGCTCATAGCATGTGGTCTCTCTTTTGGCATGAAATGGGAGGAATGTATTCCATATGCTGAATTCTCCTACAACAACAGCTTCCAGGCAAGCCTAGGCATGGCACCATTTGAGGCTCTCTATGGCCGCAGATGCAGGAGTCCAATCAATTGGTCTGGAGCTGGTGAACGTTCACTCTTAGGCCCTGACATTGTTAAGGAAGCCGAAGACAAAGTTCGCATCATTCGTGACAATCTCAAGATTGCTCAGTCTCGTCAGAAAAGCTACTATGACAGCAAACACAGGGACATGGTCTATGCAGCTGGAGACAAAGCATATCTCCGTGTAACTCCCCTCAGAGGAACTCATCGTTTTGGTGTCAAAGGAAAGCTTGCACCAAGATATATTGGTCCCTTCAACATTCTCTCAAGGCGTGCAGAAAATGCCTATCGTCTTGAACTTCCAGAAAAGCTATCCAAGGTGCACGATGTGTTTCACGTGTCACAGCTCAAGAGGTGCTTCAAAGATCCGGGTCGTGCAGTTGACCATGATTCAATTGATCTGCAAGAAGACCTCTCTTATGAAGAGCATCCTGTTCGCATTCTCGATGAGACCGAGCGCAAAACTCGCAACAAGAGCACCAAGTTCTTAAAAGTGCAGTGGTCTCATCATTCCGATAAAGAGGCAACGTGGGAGACCGAAGAGGATCTTCGCAAGAAGTATCCGGACCTTTTCTATTCTCAGTAGGAATCTCGGGGCGCGATTCCTTCAAGGGGGGGGGGGCGTTTTGTAACATCCCAAGTATGAAAAACTCCCAACTTAGAATGTTTGTTTCTTGATTTTATTTCAAATGCATCATGTCATCATATCCACATGTGTTGAATTTGAATTCCAAATCAAATGACAAATCAATATGTTTCACACTTGGTCTGTTACAACTTTTTCAAATAAAATATTCAAATCAAATGATTAAATTGTTTTCCAAAATTATGAATTGGATTGAATTTTGTAAATGGTTCAAATAATCTTTCTATTATTAAACCCAATATGCCAATTCCATTTTAAATTCAAATAATTTGAAATCTCAAAAAATTACAGAACCAACACTTGTGAATCTGAACTGTTGGGAAAGGGCAATTCATAAAAAAAATTGTTGTTAAAATAAAAAAACTCCAAAAACCTATTCTATTTCTCTCTTTGTTTTTCCTACGAAAAAAAGCAAACAACAAAAAAAAAGGGGGAGGGCAGGCCAGCCTAGTGGGCTGAGCCCACGACACCCCCACGAGCCAGCCCGCTTTACCCTCCTCCTACCTTCGTACGGAGACACAGAAAGAGGAGCAGGTGAGCTCCCGTGGTGGGCAGCCCTCCACGTCTCCTCCCCCCTCCTCCATAAAATCCCCTTCTCCCCTCCAAACCCTAGCCCTCTCACCCTTCTTCCTCCTCAAGCCGCCGCCACCTTCTCCCTTTTCCCTCTTCCTCTCCCTGTCCGGTTCCTTCTCTGAACCTTGCCACCTCCATGGCCGGAGGTTGAAGCTCCAACCGCCGCCGCTACGCTCGCCGTCGAGGCTACCTCTCACAGGGAACGGAACCGGGAGGGTTCCCTCTCCCCTTTTGCCGAAGGGAGCGAGGCCCGGGAAGCACCAAATCGCCGCCGCCAAGCCTCTGATCGCCGCCGTCGACCGCCCCTCTTCTCTGTCGCTGCGCCATCGTCTCCTGCTCCCGAGCAACGAGCCCTCGGTGAGCACCCCCTGTCCGCTCCCTCTCCCCTCTGCTCCGCGGGCCACACGCGCCCAGCGCCCACGCGCGCAACGGCCCTCGCCCGCCGGCAGCACTCGCCGTTCGTCGTCGTCGACGACCTGTTCCCGATCAGGTTCAGGCAACTGAACCTTTGGTTCAGTTTCGACAGTACCCGCACCTGTTACCTCAAACACCCGTGCGAGCAGTACCTATCAACAAACAGATCAACACCCCAGTGGCGCTAGCGCAGCGCACGCACGCAGGAGGGCGCGGGATCGAGTCCCCCCCCCCCCCCCCCCCGCGCGTTTAACACACTTTTTTTCCATCTTTTTTTCAGATCCAGAAACTTGTCAGTTTCACACACAAGTCCCTGTAGTTATTTTCTAGGTCCCTGTTAATTTTTCCTAAGTCCCTGGCTGTTAAATAAAATGGCACATCACACCCTATACCTTGAAATTGCATAACTAATTCATTATAAATCCAAATTTAATAATTTAAATATGTTTTCCACACCAAATTAAATTCTCTACCTAAATATAAACTTTTTTTACTGTTTTGAATATTTTAAATTGGTGAAATATTTGAATCCTTGTTTAATTCATTTAATTTTGCAAAATTCATAACTTGGGCATAAAAATTCTAAATTCAACAAATAAAATATGTTTTCCATACCAAATTTAATTCTCTACATGTTAAAACCATTTGTATACTGTTTTGAACATTTCGAATGGTTTCAAAAATTCAAATTCAAACAACTCTTCCAAATTTGGTCAAATTCATAACTAATTCAAATTTAATTCAAATGACACATGTAAAATATGTTTTCCATGCAAAATTGAATAAACTTTCCAAATATAAACTTTGTTTTCTATTTTGAATAAATTAAATTGTTGAAAACAACTGTTTCTTAATTAATGCATTTAAAATTGTCAAATTAATAACTTGCTCATTTTAAATCCTTTTTCAACAAATGAAATATGTATTCCATCTAAAATTTGGTGTTCTTTCCAAATATGAATTTTGTTATCTGTTTTGAACAATTAAAATGGGTGAAAACAATGAATGTTTGTGTAACTCACTTAAGAAGCCAAATTTCATAACTTAATAAATAAATTTCCAAACTTGGTAAACAACATATCAAATTGAAGCTATTGTTGTTTTCTTATTGTTTTCCTCATCCATGCATCATTCTAATCAACTTTCACATGATGGTTATTTGTAGATCATTTAATCCAACCTTAAATCATGGGCTTTCATATGGGCCCATTTAATTATGTTACCATGTCAACTAGCTTATCTTTGATGCATCAATTAAATTGTCATCATCATCCCTTGATTGTGCATTATGCCATGTTATTGATTGTTTGTCTCTCTGCGTTGTTTGTTTGCTTCTTCCCGAATAGACGACGACGTTGAGACAGACGAGGTTTACGACACTACTTCAGAGGAGTTAGCCCAGTACCAGGCTACTGAGTTTGCAGGCAAGTATTCACTCACCTGAGCCATTGTGTCCTTTCCACACTGGATATCGATACTTTCCGTTGTCTATCCTGCTAGCCTTAAGATTCGTTGCTTGTGTTCCGATCCTATTCCATGTTATCCTGTAACCCTGATATAGCCTATCCTCCACACCTATAACCCCGTTGCTTGTTGCATGTGTCTTACTAGCATGCTTAGGGTTGTTTATGCTCGAGTCTGTTGTCCGTTATTTTCTGTTACCATATTTATTATGTTCTGGGGGCTCGATGTTTAAACAACAACCTGTTAATGTTTGACGTAATGTTAATTTGATGATAAGGCACCGGCAGGAGGTCGGGTATGGTTTTGAGGCCTGCTAGTGTCGAACTCAGGAAAAGTTCTTGTCCTCTGGATCCATGTTGAGCGTGCTAACCGCATGTGGGAAGCGTGTATGGGCGCCCCCCGCAACTCTGATTCGATTCACATCTCGTCCAAATCGCCACACTTAGTTCGGGCTTTCCATTTGATGCACTCATATGCAGGTACGAACCCTCGGTGCCAGGGTGGAACTTTTGTAGTCGGCATTTAGGGCGGCGTGGTCTTCCAGTGCTATGAGGGTCCCCCTTTTCTTCGTGGGGGCTCGATTAGCCGCGCACACACAGCACGTGGTTCTTTGGGCTTGATGCGAAGAAGAGTTGGGTTGTGTTGAGTGTTTCGCTTGGTGGGTTTGATCCCCGTCTGGCGGGATATTCTTACGTGTACGGCCAAATTGGTGCACCCCTGCAGGGTTAAATCTTCTCGAGAAGCCGTGTTGTCCGCGGTTATGGATGACTTGGTGATAGGGCTGGCTAACAAGGATTAGACAACTTACACCTAATTAATAATAAGTTGACTAGTAATAGGCTTATTGTGACAATAACTTGAACCTTCATTAATCCAACTGTGTGGGTTATCCTCGGATTGCTTCTTTGGATAAGGGGCGAGATCCAGGATGGGTTTGTTTGAGGTTAGTGATAGTTGGTTCCGATACGCTATCTTATCCCCTTCTTTTAGCCGGATGTTGTAGCGTGTCTCTGTAGTTGGTTAGAGCAGCCCGCTGCCGCATCTTTATATCACCTATCTTCCGTTGAACCCAAAGCATCTGTACTTGGTGTTGCCGGGTACACTTTGGTATCTTGTGCGTCTTGCTTGCCAGTACTCGTCTGTACTGACCCCTTTGGGGCTGCGTGTTCTGCAGACTAAGTTTCCGAGGATCCCCATGGTGGCTACTACGTGGAGTATGACGAGGCTGCTGGCGAGTAGATAGCGGACCCGGGCAGGATCCGAGACATCGTGGATGGGCTCCGTCTTTTCGTTTCCGGCCTCTTAGGCCTATTTGGATCTTGTCTGTACTCAGACACTTTGGATGCTTCCGCTGTGATGTAATGATGACTTGTTGGGACATGTGTCCTATGGATGATTGTATTTGCTATCTCTGCTCTAGTGAGAGCTATTTGCCACTTATTTATATTTCTTTGTGTCTTAGAGATTTGTTGTGATATCACTTGTTCTAATGCCGTTGACGTACCATGTGTGTATGTTATGAAGTACGTCAATGGAAGTAGTCGGATTTCCATGGGATGGTTTACGCAAACGATGAATAGTAGAGGATGGTTGTCACACGTTTACGTGTTGGCCTACTCATATTGAGATGCGGGTGCCGGTATGCCCCGTAAGCCATTTATCTACTGTTTAGCAGGCTGTGAGTATCCTCTAGAAGTCCGGGTGCGACACCTATGTTGCTCTCATCCTTTATAAGTTAAATGGTGTGAGCATGCGCCAAGTCAACCAAATAAAACATTTGAAAGAGAATACCATATATTGATGCTTTACTATGACAAGAACAACTCATGAATCATTCAAGACATATTAAACACTCTCAGCTATTTGAGGCTAATAAATAACCACAAGGCTTTAAAACTAAAATAACATTTAGCATGACATGAAAAAGTTCTAGCAACAGTCTATACAAGCTTCTACTAGCACTGTTATAAATTCTACTTCAAGCAACAATTTTCTTTCTCCCAACAAGCACCATACAAAACATGCTTAAACAAAAATACTCTTTATGATACAGCAAGAAAGCATGATATTACTCACATAACACTAATAAACTAACAGCTCTAATAAGAGATGCATGCAAAACAGGAGCTAAATAAATGCAGCGGCTAGACAGAGATTAAGAATACAAAGTATTCCCATGAAAAAACGGAGCGTGTCACTCTCCAATAAAAGAATGCTGGGGTCCAACCAAGCTTATTGAAAAAATAAAAACAAACTGAAAGCAAAAACAAAAGCAAACTGAAAACGAAAATAAAAGACGCTCTAAGTAAAGCACATAAGATGCGACCGAATAAAAATATAGTTTCACTAGAAGTGACCTGATAATTTGTTGATGAAGAAGGGGGTGCCTTGGGCATCCCCAAGCTTAGATGCTTGAGTCTTCTTGAAATTTTCTGGGATGTACCACCGGGGCATCCCCAATCTTAGGCTTTTCCTTCTTCTTGATCACATCATATCATCCTTTTCTCTTGACCCTTGAAAACTTTTTTCACACAAAACTTCTCACAATCTTCATTAGCAACGTTAGTGCAATTTAAATAATAAATTCACATGGTTCAGCTTGAACACACGTCTAACACTCAAAAACACATTAGATACTGTCACAACTTCTTTTAAAACTCTTTTTCTCAAAAGAACACTAAAAGAAAGAGATTAAGATGCAAATGCGATAAATAGCAGAAATCTGTCAAAATAGAACAGTAGGTAAAGATCGATTTTTTCAAAAAAAATCTGTTGCTCAAATCAAAAAGTGGTCAACTAAGAAAAGTTGCGTATATAACTCAGTATTAAGCATAGAAAAACTCAGGTCATTTTCAATTTTCGGTGATTTTTAACAGAATTAACAGTAGACAGCAGAAATCTGTTTCCTGCCTAGAAATCCGAAATGTAGTCTCAACTTTCCACTAGAGGCTTTACTTGGCTCAACAAAAACACAAAATAAAAGATACAGAGGGATTTCTAAAGAAATAGACAACACCCAGGTGCAAAAAACACCAAAGAAAATAGGTTGAAAACAGTGAAATAAAACGAGTTGTCTCCCGGTAGCGCTTTTATTTAACGCCTTTCAGTTAGGCATAAAAGGGGCAACTCAAGTATTTTCAAGTGAAGAAGCATCAACATCATATATTTCTCTAATAATAGAGTCAAAAGATAGCTTCATCTTCTTTCTAGGAAAGTGTTCCAAACCTTTCTTGAGGGGGAATTGATATTTAATATTCCCCTCTTTCATATCAATAATAACACCAACAGTTCTAAGAAAAGGTCTTCCCAAAACAATAGAACAAGAAGCATTGCATTCAATGTTCATAACAACAAAATCAACAGGGGCAAGGTTATTATTAACCATAATAAGAACATCATCAATTCTACCAAGAGTTTTCTTCTTAGCATTATCAGCAACATGAACATCCAAATAAACAGTGTTCCAACGGTGGTAGATCAAGCATATTATAAAGCTTTTGAGGCATAACAGAGATACTAGCACCAAGATCACACAAAGCATTGCAATCAAAATCATTTACTTTTATATTAATGATAGGCTCCCAACCATCATCTAATTTTCTAGGGATAGATGTCTCAAGTTTCAACTTTTCTTCCCTAACTTTCATGAGAGCATTGGTAATATGTTTAGTAAAGGCCATATTCATGGCACTAGCATTGGGACTTCTAGCAAGATTTTGTAGAAACATAATAAATTCATAGATATTGCAATCATCAAAATCAATATTATTATCATCAAAAGTAATGGAACCATTATCTCCCACATCTCTAAAAATTTCAGCAATTTTATATGGAGCAATTTCAGCAGGTTGAGGAAATTTAGCACGTTTCACCAAAGGAGTAGGGACTTTATTAACACCAACTACTTTACCGTTGATAGTAGGAGGTTTACTAGCACTAGGAGCTTCAGTTTTACTAGTGGTTGTGATAGTGCAAACTCTAGCAATATTATTCTTTTTAGCCAATTCTTCTTCTCTTTCCCACCTAGCACGTAATTCAGCCATCAACCTAACATTATCATCAATTAGAACTTGAATGGCATTCAAAGTTTTACTTTGTTTAACATCTTGTGGAAAAACCTTTAGTTTTAGAAAATCAACATCAATAGCAAGGCTATCTACTTTAGAGGCAAGAACATCTATTTTACCAAGCTTTTCCTCAACAGATTAATTAAAAGCAGTTTGTGTGCTAATAAGTTCTTTAAGCATGTTTTCAAGATCAGAGGTAGAGATTTTATTATTATTGTAGGAATTGCCATAAGAATTACCATAACCATTATTAGGAGGATAGGGCTTATAATTGGTTCCACCAAAATTATTTCTATAAGCATTGTTGTTAAAATTATTATTTCTAATAAAGTTTACATCAACATGCTCTTCTTGAGCAACCAAAGAGGCTAAAGGAACATTATTAGGATCAACTTGAGCTTTACCATTAACAAGCATAGACATAATAGCATCAAGACTTTCATTTAAAGAGGAGGTTTCCTCAACAGAATTTACCTTCTTACCTTGTGGATCTCTCTCAGTGTGCCACTCTGAATAATTTATCATCATATCAAGAAGAAGCTTTGTTGCATTTACAAAAGTGATGGACATAAAGGTACCTCCAGCAGCTGAATCCAATAGGTTCCTTGAGGAGAAATTCAGTCCTGCATAGAAGGTTTGTATAATCATCCAAGTAGTCAGTACATGAGTGGGACAATTCTTCACCATAGTTTTCACTCTTTCCCAAGCTTTAGAAACATGTTCATTGTCAAATTGTTTAAAATTCATTATGTCACTTCTCAAGGATATAATCTTAGCAGGAGGATAATATTTTCCAATGAAAGCATATTTACACTTATTCCATGAAACAATACTATTTATAGGCAAAGATAGCAACCATTCTTTAGCTCTTCCTCTCAAAGAGAAAGGAAATAATTTCAGTTTAATAATATCTCCATCCACATCTTTATATTTTTGCATCTCACATAGTTCAACAAAATTATTAAGGTGGGCAGCATCATCAGCAGTACTAATACCAGAAAATTGCTCTTTCATAACAATATTTAATAAAGCAGGTTTAATCTCGTAGAAAGCAGCAGTAGGAGCAGGTGGAGCAATAGGTGTACAAATAAAATCATTGATGTTTGTGCTAGTAAAGTCACACAACTTAGTATTCTCAGAGGAACTCATTTGAGCAGAGTAAAAGCAAGCAAATAAATAACAGCTATGAAGTAATTTTTTTTGTGTTTTCAATATAGAAAAGAAAAACAAGACAATAAGCAAAATAAAGAGGTTGAGAGTGAGAGACTCACCTTGCTAGAAGACTTCTTCCTCCCCGGCAACGGCGCCAGAAAATTATTGTTGGTTGCAGAGTTGATGATGTTGTTGGAAACCCCAAGAGGAGGGTGTGATGAGGAAGCGCAAGAATTTCCCTCAGTTAAGAACCAAGGTTATCAATCCAGTAGGAGGAAGAGGATCTCAGGAAGGTTGATGCCACTGACGGTGGTGCTGGCACTTCACCGGTGTCAGCAACAACATGGAACCTGCACACAACAAAACCAAAATACTTTGTCCCAACAGTATGGTGAGGTTGTCAATCTCACCGGTCTTGCTAAAAACAAAGATTGGACGTGTAGTGTGGAAAAATGATGTATGCTTGCAGTAAGTAAAGAAAGCAGGAAATAGTTGTGGTTTGTTTAATAGTGTGGAAAAATGGACCGGGGCTCACAGGTTCACTAGTGGTGTCTCTCCATAAAAGATAGCATGATGGGTGAACAAATTACAGCTGGTCAATTGACAAATAAAGGTTGCACCGTAGTGCACATATATGACATGAAGATTACTATGATATTTAGTGCGGGCATTACAACAATATACATAGACCTACATCCATCTGAATCTATGACTAATAATCCACCCTCGGATTATCATCCGAACCCCTTAGGTATTAAGTTGCAAGCAACAGATAACTGCATTAAACAAAGTGTGTAATGTAAGAAATGATTGTGCACGCGGGCACTCTTACCGCTGTTTTCTCCCTAATGGCAACAACACATACCCCCCCCTTCACGTTTGTGTCACTCGAGCAATGTGGTAAGGAGGCATGAACCCACTATCGAGCATACATACCAATGACCCACAAGTATAGGGGGTGTATCGTAGTACTTTCGATAAATAAGAGTGTCGAACCCAATGAGGAGCAGAAGGTGTTGACAAGCAGTTTCGATGAAGGAATAACTGTAAATACTAGAAAATAGATTTGTATGTTTATTTTGATATTGCAAATAATAAAGTGCGAGTAAATAAAATGCAGTATAAATAATCGCAGCAAGTGGCCCAATCCTTTCTTCAGCAAATGACAAGCCGGTGAGTTTACTTATGATTAACAAACGTTCTCGAGGACACACGGGATGTTTCTGTCAAGTGCTTTTGTTCCATGCAGCTGAATAATGTTTGGTGTTTTGATATGTGTTGTGTGGGTGAACCTATGCTAAAGTACCATCCCATCCAAGACTAATACATACTTGTGATTATACCCCTTGCAAGTATCCGCAACTACAAGAAAGTAATTAAGAAATAAATCTAACCAAAACTTTAAACTCCGGGATCCTACGCTCCCTCATGTAATGGTTTCCTAAAGGGGGTTTAGGTTTCTGTCACTCCGACAACCCCACAATTAGTAGCCAAATACACGATGCATTCCCCTAGGCCCATAAATGGTGAAGTATCATGTAGTCGACGTTCACATGACACCACTAGAAGAATAACACCACAACTTAAATATCAAACATTGAATATTACTCAACATTACTTCACTACTAACAACTTGACTTCTCCCATGTCCTCAAGAACAACACGAACTACTCACAACACATCATATAGATCATGATCATAGGTGATATAATGGATGATAACAATCTGGTCATAAAGTGCAAACACCGATAAATCTCACAAGCATCAACTACTAACAAGTAATCTACACCGGGAGAGAGATCTAATGCAAAACAACGATAGAGGCCCCTAATTGTTACAGCGGGATGAAGGTGGATGATGAGGGTGATGGTGCTGGTGGTGATGACGATGGTGATGACGATCTTGATGATGCCCAGAGCGATGACGGTGACGATCGCGGTGATTTCCCCTCTCCGGAGAGGAATTTCCCTGGCAAATTTCTCCCTGCCAAAGAGCTTTTCTCTCTCGAGTGTTTTCCGCCCCACAACGGCAGCGGAATAATTCTTTGAGGATGGAATGAGGCTTAGGGTTGCCTCGGGACCAGGGGCCAAATATGACCCCAGAGGTGGGCCAGGGTGGCCACACCCCTAGATTCCATAGGGACAAGTGAAAGTTGTTTTCTCTTGATCAAGCTTTTTGACAGCAATTTGAGAAAACCCAGAATAACCATCAAGAAAGCAGAAATGAGTTTTCTTAGACAACCTTTCTAACATTTGATCAATAAAAGGCAAAGGATAATGATCTTTCTTAGTAACTTTGTTAACCTTCCTAAAATCAATGCACATCCTATAACCAACTACAATTCTTTGAGGAATGAGTTCATTATTTTCATTTGGCACAACAGTCATTCCTCCTTTCTTAGGGACACAATGCACAAGATTAACCCATCTACTATCAGCAATAGGATAAATAATACCAGCATCAAGGAGTTTCAATACCTCATTTCTTACCACATCCTTCATTTTAGGATTTAGACGGCGTTGATGCTCAACAACTGGCTTTGCATCAGGCTCAATATTAATAGCACGCTGACAAATAGCAGGAGAAATCCCCTTCAAATTATCAAGAGTATAACCAATAGCACCTCCGTGTTTCTTCAATATCCCCAATAATTTTTCCTCTTCTTTATCAGAAAGTTGAGAACTAATAATAACAGGATATAATTTCTTATCATCAATATGAGCATATTTAAGATTATCAGGTAAAGGCTTTAAATCAAAAACAAGATCTTCCATGGGTGGTAATGTTGTAACCAAGTCTTCCACAGGTAAATTATGTTTCAGCATTGCTGGCTGATGTAGGAAAATCTCATAAATTTCATTCCTTTCTTCCATAAAGACATCACTTTCGTGGTCTTCCATGTATTACCGCAAAGGATTGTTAGGAGTAAGAGCAATAGCAGCCAACTATTCAACTCTATAATTTTCATTAGGTAATTCAGCTTCATAAGGTGCTTTAGCAAATTTGGATAAATTAAATTCATAAGGCTCTCCATCAAACTTTGTAAGAATTGTCTCCTTTTTACAGTCAATAACAAAACCACAAGTGTTTAAGAAAGGTCTACCAAATATAATAGGACAAATATCACTAGCAGAAGTGCCTAGTACTAGAAAATCAGCAGGATACTTAGTTTTACCACACAAGACCTCCACATCTATAACAATACCAATTGGAGAAATAGTTTCCCTATTAACAAGTTGAATAATCACATCAATGTATTCAAGTTCACAAGAACCAGTTTCATGCATGATTTGTTTATAAATCTCATAAGGAATAGCACTAGAACTAGCACCAATATCACACAAACCATAATAGCAATGATCACCTATCCTAACAGATAGCACATGAACACTAGGTTTCCTAGATTTACTAGGATGAGAGACAATATTAGAAGCATCTTCACAAAATATAATGTGTCCCTCTTCTACATTTTCAGAAACAAGGTCCTTTACTATTGCTACTGTAGGTTCTACAGTTATTTGTTCCTCAGGCTCTACAGGTTTCCTTGCACTTTTATTAACCACACTAGCTAACATAGAGTGTTCTTTTACCTTAGCAGGGAAAGGCATTTTCTGAATATAAGGTCCAGGCACAATAGAATCAACAGTATGAACTTCTATATCTCTAGCAGGAGCACAATTAATAGTATCTTTATAAGGTGCATGGTACGTATCCCATTCCTTTTTAGGAATATCAATGTAAGAAACAAAAGCCTTACATAAGTTTGCAGTAACTTGAGAATCAATCCCATAAACAATACTAACATTATGAAAATCCTCAGATGACATAAAGGTTTTAATGCATTCATAGTCATAATTTATACCTGACTTTCTACCTTTGTGATTCTCCCATGATTCAGTGTTTGCTTGCATACGGCCAAGAAGATCCCATTTAGCTTCATCCTTCATATGTGTAAATGATCCAGAACAAAAAGCATCCAATAAATCCTTATCATGAAGAGGAAGCCTTGCATAGAAATTATTAATAACAATATTACTGTGAAGCTCATGAATGGGGCATTTGAGAATTAATAACTTCAATCTCCCCCATGCTTGGGCAATACTATCTCCGTCATGAGGCCAAAAATTATATATATAATTCCGATCTCTATGGATTTCACATGGAGGATAGAATTTAGAATAAAACAGAGGTACAATTTCCTCCCATTCAATAGTCTGGCTATTTTTCATTAGTTTGAACCATTCAAAGGCTCGGCCTATCAATGATATAGAGGATAATTTCCTCTTCACTTGGCTCATTGTAATACCCGAACACTTGAACAACTCGCATAATTCATGTAAAAAGAGCAAATAATCACCAGGATGGACATTTCCATCACCTGAATAGCAGTTATCCATAACATTTTAACAATCTTTATAGGTATTTTATAAGGATCCAGATCATCATGTGGTGGGTCACTTACTACCCTAGAAGTGGTAGCAGTGCCCGCAAATAAGGACTCAAAAGGAGTTCCAAACATAGGGTAATAAAGCAGTAGACATAAATAAAAACAACACTTACACCAGAAGCTTCCTTTATCAATTTCAGTTCCCAATAGCGCTTCACTCCCCGGCAACGGCGCCAGCAAATAGTCTCGATGACCCACAAGTATAGGGGGTGTATCGTAGTACTTTCAATAAATAAGAGTGTCGAACCCAACGAGGAGCAGAAGGTGTTGACAAGCAGTTTCTATGAAGGAATAACTGTAAATACTAGAAAATAGATTTGTAGTTTTTTTTGATATTGTAGATAAATAAAGTGCGAGTAAACAAACTGCAGTAATAATAATTGCATCAAGTGGCCCAATCCTTTCTTCAGCAAAGGACAAGCCGGTGAGTTTACTTATGATTAACAAACGTTCTCGAGAACACACGAGAGGTTTCTGTCAAGTGCTTTTGTTCCATGCAGCTGAATAATGTTTGGTGTTCTGATAAGTGTTGTGTGGGTGAACCTATGCTAATGTACCGTCCCATACAAGACTAATAAATACTTGTGATTATACCCCTTGCAAGCATCCACAACTATAAGAAAGTAACTAAGAAATAAATCTAACCACAACTTTAAACTCCGGGATCCTACGCTCCCTCGTGTAATGGTTTCCTAAAGGGGGTTTAGGTTTCTGTCACTCCGGAAACCCCACAATTAGTAGCCAAATACACGATGCGTTCCCCTAGGCCCATAAATGGTGAAGTATCATGTAGTCGACGTTCACATGACACCACTAGAAGAATAACACCACAACTTAAATATCAAACATTAAATATTACTCAACATTACTTCACTACTCACAACTTGACTTCTCCCATCTCCTCAAGAACAACACGAACTAATCACAACACATCATATAGAGCATGATCAGAGGTGATATAATGGATGATAACAATCTGGTCATAAAGTGCAAACACCGATAAATCTCACAAGCATCAACTACTAACAAGTAATCTACACCGGGAGAGAGATCTAATGCAAAACAACGATATATGCCCCTAATTGTTACATCGGGATGAAGGTGGATGATGAGGGTGATGGTGCTGGTGGTGATGACGATGATGATGACGATCTTGATGATGTCCGGAGTGATGACGGTGACGATGGCGGTGATTTCCCCTCTCTGGAGAGGAATTTCCCTGACAAATTTCTCCCAGCCAGAGAGCTTTTCTCTCTTGGGTGTTTTCCGCCCCGCAGCGACGCCAAAATAACTCTTCGAGGATGGAATGAGGCTTAGGGTTCCCTCGGGACCAGGGGGCCAAAGATGACCCCGAGAGGTGGGCCAGGGTGGCCACACCCCTAGGTGGCGCGGCCAGGTGGCGCGCCACCCCTAGGTGTGGGCCCCTGGTGGCCACCCTCTGGCTGTCCTTCTGGCTGTGTTCCTCTTCTGGACTTTTAGGAACCCCCAGATGTCCCCTTTCTTCTTCTGATCTTCTATAATATGGTATCTCGATGGTGCTTTTTCCATCAGATTTCTGGTCCCGGTGTTTATTCTCCAAAAATTATAAAACATGCAAAATAAGATAAAATAACATAAGAGATGCATCATAACATGAAATATATCGATGAATAAAAGAAAATTATGATATAAAATAGTGATGCAAAATGGACGTATCACATACTCCCTCTAGGAGTCACTAGCAACTACTTGGCCAGAGCAAGCACTAGCAACGGAAAGCATGCACGATCACAAATAGCATATGCAAATAAAGACTATAATCAACTTGACATAAGTTCAATATTAATCGGATCCCAGCAAACACAACATATAGAATTACATAAGATCAATCTCGATCATGATATGCAGCTCACGAGATATAAACATGGAAACAAATCAGGAGAAGACAGCCATCTAGCTACACCTACGAACCCGTAGTCCAAGGATGAACTACTCATGCATCACTCCGGAGGCAGGCATGGTGATGGAGAGGCCTCCGGTGACGATCTCCTCTCCGACAGGGTGCCGAAAACAACTTCAGAACCCCCCTAATCTAGCATACATGGTGACGGCGACTGCGGAACTTTTCGGGGACTTTTGGTCAGCTGCTTAGGGTTTTCCATCCGGGGGATTAAATAGGCGAAAGGGAAAAGACGGTGGATCTCCAGGGGCCCCACACCTATAGGTGGCGCGGCTAGGGGGGACCCGCGCCACCCTATGGTGTGGGCCCCCTGTTGCCCGTTTTGACTCCTCTTCGGTGTTCTGGATGCTTCCGGGGAAAATAGGAACTTCGGGCTTTGTGGGGTCCAATTCCGAGAATGTTTCCAGAACAACTTTTCTGGAATAAAAAACAACAGAAAACAGGGAACTGACATCTTGTTATTAGGTTAGTCCCAGAAAACGTATAAAAATGCTATAAATAAGGGAGAAAACAAGTAGCAATTGACATAATATGATCATGGAGCATCAGAAATTATAGATACGTTGGAGACGTATCACACCTCGAATCATTTGTTAATTCTATTAACAACCATTTGACAAAAAAAAACTTGAACTATTTCAATTTTATCCGAAACAATTTCGGTGCTGTCCAAAATATTATTCGATATTCCGTATCCTCTCGAATGCGTCATCGAACCTTAAGTGTGTCACCCTACGGTCCGCGAATAACATAGACATGATCGAGACACCTCTCCGATCAATAATCAACAGCGGGATCTGGAGATCCGTGATGACTCCCATATATTCAACGATGAATCTCGTGATCGTGTGAACCATCAACATTGTAACTAATTCCCTTTGTCTCCTGATATTTTACTTGTCCGAGATCCGAGCATTGGTATCAACCATACCTAGTTCAATCTCATTACCGACAAGTTCTATTTTACTCGTTCCGTGATATGACATCCCTGTGACCTAGTCACGTGCTTGCAAGCGGTGTCGATGTGATATCACCGAGAGGGACCAGAGTATATCTCTCCCTCATTTGGATGGACAAATCCCACTCTTGATCCATGAGCCTCAACTAATACTTTCTGAATACCCAACGACACCTTTATAGTCACCCTGTTACGGTGTGACGTTTGATGACATCAAAGCACTCTTCTGGTGTTAGTGATTGACATGATCTCATGGTCTAAGGATTAGAGTTACTTCATATGTTTGATATAACAATGTAAACTTAATGACTTGACCGCATTGCTATATTCACTTTGGGTCTATGTTCATCACATCATTCTACCAATGATATGACCTCGTTATTAACAACATCCAATGTTCATGATCAGGAAACCTTAATCATCAGTTAATCAACGAGCTAGTTAAATGAGAGGCGCTACTAGGAACCATTGTTTGTTTTTAAACACACATGTATCAATGTTTCCGGTTAATACAATTCTAGCATGAGAAATAAACATTTATCATAAATAAGGAATAATATAATAACCACTTTATTATTGCCTCTCGGACATATTCTTTTCAGCGACCCAGGGCGAGCTACAGTTACGCTGCCCCGAAGAAGGACGGGCCACCGAGCACGACAACGACAATGGCAACTACACTGACTTGTACAACCTTCACGGCATTAACTAGTTTAAATTTCTATGTTTATGTTTAAATCGCCCATGTATCTGCCTATATTCGGCCAAATATTGTAAAATCGCAGAAGTTTGTACAATTTTGGGCAAAATTTGTCTGAGTTTCGCTGGTTTGTGTTGGGCCCGCGACTCGGAATCGTCGCCCCCAGCCAAAAATAGCGTTGACAAGCCCTCAAACGACTCTATTTTCCATCGAAAAATGCCCGGGGGGTGGGGCAAATGGCTGGAGATGCGGAATGAATCCGTTCCACGTAAAAAAATGTTTGCTATAAATTAATCGCAATGATCCCTAGGACACCACCTTACACTCTTATTTAATATTTGTGATCACACCGGTTACAATATACTATATATACACACAACCATATCCAACCTCATATAAAGTCTAACAAAGCACTAAGACACGGAGTTTCAAGATTGACGAAGTCACAATTATCTTTTGGTTATTGATGAAAATTTCGCTCCACTCAAAGCATAATCTGTTTTTGATGAGACACATATTGTGTCAAATCTAGGCTTTGATATGCATCTCTCTTTTGCGTTCTCCTCTCCAACTATGTAAACTCTAACAATTATAAGGTATCATAATATTGGGTGTCTCACAAAATATAATTAAATTATTATAAAGTATCCTAATCTTAGGCGCACCGTAAAATATATTTACAGGACGTGTGCTTTTATTTAAAGAAGTATTTAAGTATATTCGAAAAAAGAATTGTCGACGGTATTTTGTTGAATGTTTTGACGCCCCAAAGAAAATATATGGTCACGTCAAGAATGTTCTATGCCAGCTTTGGTTGTGTTCATACATAACTAAAAATGTGTCCAATCCACCCTGTAATGATGACGTCACACAACTAATCTATGTGTTCAAAGAATTTCTCTAGGCAAAAGGAAAATACAAGGCGAAAACATAGTCCAGGAGTTTCATTAGAAATTTTGAGCAAATTTGGCTTCTTGATTTCAAGAAAGTTTTTCCATATATGTTGTTTTGGTTTGTAAAATTCAAATCAAAGTAATTTTTGGATTAATTTGGTTGATATTTGAAAAATAATCATTCGTGTTTGATAATAAATAGGACATACACATAATCTTTCACGTTTTTTCAATACTTATGGGTTTGTCATATACTCATATCCTCGCGGTGTTCTATATTTATGTACCCCTTTGTTTTAAAATAATTGTCATTGAGATGGTTATATCTAGATGTATTTAAATCTAGATATACACATTTCAGCGACAATTATTTTGACACGGAAGGTGGGAGTACTTTTTAGAGGCATGCTAAAAAAAGGCCATCTTAGGAAAATAATTATTGTGAACAAACGACAGCACATCGTGTAAGGGCAGTGCTAGGCGTAGGTCGTCCTAGCATTTGCTAATCCTAGGTCCCCTCACGATCCATCGGATCTGCATCTAACGACCAAAAATCCGTAAAATGTGTTCTTGCATTTGAGCCCCTCACTTTTTTGAATATAGAACCCGCAGTCCACAACAGCCCCACTTAAGCGAAGGGGTATATCGCGTTGCCCCCGGTTATCTCGATAATTACAGCAAAACTACCATTGCAACAAATTCACTGGTATCGCAACAAAAATTATCGTCCATGTGTAAAAAAAAGTATTGCAACAAATTATTCTGAAACAAAATCGAAAATATAAGTAATGATACAAAAGAATAGTTAAACAATGTGTTTATTTCGTTGCAACAAAAAAGTTCAAGCAATTCAACAAAAATCACAACATATTGCAAAATAAATAAATTATTTCATCAATTAAAAAAGTTGATAAGCAACAAAATAATTTGTCATCGTTCCAGTTGCAACAAAAATTATCCGTCGTTTCAAAAAAAAAAACAAAACGATAGCAACAATAAAATCACATGTTTACAACATGTGAATGAACGCATAAAAACATATCATTCCAAATGAATTCTAAACACATATACGTATTTCTTACAAAATCATCCAGAAGACATTGCGACATCTCGCTTGTGATTTCTCAACAAAATGCGTGCAAATTTGTTACAAATTTTAAAGACGTACGCAACATCCATTAAAAGTAACGAAACACTTAACGTATATATGGTTGCACGTAGTGGGCTGCTGAAAATATATTCTAACTCGAAATTTGGGCTAAGAAGACAAATTGTTGCTAACTGGGCCTAAAAGCCGGTCCAACAAGACTCCGCCACGCCAGAAAGGAAGGGACCCAGAATTAGCAAGTCCAGATCCCCTAAACAAAGCGTTTTCGTAAAGCTGCATCTATGATTCCACGTGGACCCACCGCTTCCTCATCTTCCCCAAAAGTTCAAAAAAGCCCAAGGCAGACATGTGGACCCGACCACACGGCGAGGTTTCTCGGAGGCCCACCATGGACCCGTTCCACGCCGAACCCATGCGCAACGGCTCCCACCCACATCCACGTGGGCCCGCGCGCGCATCCCCACGGACGCGTCACCCTCCTCGTGGACCACGAGGTCCAGAAGCGTCCCCACGCTACGAGAAACCAGATCAAAACGATTAGCCCGGCCCGAACGCGGATATATCCATATTTCATGAATTAATTAGGCCAAGTAATCCGGGGCGATTAAGGAAATGGTAGAGAAGGCACCGTCGAATCGGGAAAGCCTCGGCCCTTTATAAGCGCACGCCACACATCCCGCCTCGCAGCCACCATCGCCCTCCTCCTCGACGCGGAGCCCCCCAGGAAAAACCAAAAAAATACTTCTCCGTGGGAGAGAGAAAAGTCGCGTGCCGTCTCCTCGCCCACAGGTTAGTTGGTGCCCGCCGCCCGTCTCTTCCTCCTCCCACCGCTCCCAGATCCGATCGCCGGAGGCCGCCGCGCCGATCTGCAACCACGGTGCCCTGTACCGGCGTATGCCTGCCCCTGTTCCCGTCCCAATTTTTCGGTGCTTTTTTTAGGAAGTTTTTTTGAAATTTTGGGTTTAGTTTTAGGACTAATTTGGTGTGGCTGGATCTGTGTGGATTGGTTTTGAATTTCCGTCGGTAGGATTGTTCGTCCATGGCTTGATTTACGCGCGCGCCTCTCTCCGTGTGCGTGATTATCGTAGTGGTGGGTGTAGTTTAGAGGACCAAGTTGACTTTCTCGTTGATTTTTTCTGTTCTTTTTGGCGGTCCGCGTGGATTTATAGATTGGGGACCGTACCGATGCAGGGAAGGTGATTTGACTTTTAGATTCGAACAGCGCAGAGAGAAGAAGTAATTCAATAGATAAGGATCATGGAGTGCATGTGCGGCGGCCGTGACGAAGATGACGATTGATGCGGTTGGTTCCTTGCGTCCTATCCGTTGGTGATGCGTAAAACCGGCCAAGGGGTTGCTTGCCGGACCTACCAGATTAGAGAATTTGCGGCTGCCAGGATGGCTTGGCTTGCAGATGGCGGCATGGGCTTTCTTGAATATCCTGGAAAGGCCAATTGCTTAGACATGGGGCTCAAGTTCCGGGAAAGAAATTAGATTGCGTCAACTCTGTGCATGACTGCCGGAAGGGAAGGGATTTCGGAAGTAGATTGTTTCCTAAGGTTGTCATATTGACTTGTTGCAAAGCATCCTTCCTTAGAAAACAAAGGTAAGTGTAAGAGTATTTTTATGCACCAGGGAATTAAGGTTGTGATAGGACCATATCAGATCGGATAACAAACGAGAGTTCCTGAAAATTTAGACTGGCCGAGTGTTATGCAGGCCCATGATGTTGTGTTAGATGGTTTGACGTTACTGTGGTAAGAATTTGCTAAAAGATATTGTAAAAGGGTGTCTTAGGATCAGGAAGAAAGTAAAAGGACAGCTATCTTTTGATGTTAGAATCAACTGACTTGATGCCAACTGCGCTTGCTCGCACCACAAATCCCGCTTGCTCGCACCATAAATTCCACATATTTCTGATCTCCATAAGCATGGAAGTGTACCGATTCCCTGATTTGAGGGCCTTATTATGGTTGGATCAAAACTATGTTAGCTTGGGGTGTCATGTCGGGCACTCATGCATTGCAACTGAACGATGAGTTCAGGGTCAAATCTTTTATTAACGTGATGTGCACTTTAACCCTTGCCAAGTTTCTATGTACCTTCAGTATCTCTTTAGGTACAGCACTGACATTATGTTTTACGTCTGAACCAAACAGTGTGTCCCTTTTGTGCTTGCTATTCAAGCTGTAGGCATCTCTGCATCACTATTTCGTCCTAACGTCTTGTCATACTTGTGTGCCTTACAGCCCGCTGGTAGCAATGGCACAAGAGAGCTGGAAGGAGTCGGAGGAGACTGTCCAAACACCTGAGGCGCCGATATTGTGCGTAAACAACTGCGGATTCTTTGGCAACAGCATGACGAACAACATGTGCTCGAAGTGCTACAGGGACTTCATTAAGGTGACCACGCTGTCGGCCCCTGTAGTGGAGAAGAAAGTGTTCACAGCGGCATCATCTTCCACGGTGCCGTTGGAGCCGGTTGAAGTAGCTGCGGCCGCTACTGTAGTTGATAGCCAGGCAGCACAGGAACCTCCAAAGCCTCCCAGCAACCGATGCCTATCATGCCGCAAGAAGGTCGGGCTGACCGGTTTCCAGTGCCGCTGCGGTGGAACCTTCTGCTCTATGCACCGCTACGCTGACTCCCACGAATGCTCTTTCGACTACAAGAAGGCCGGCCGAGAGCAGATAGCCAAGCAGAACCCTGTTGTGATAGCCGAGAAGATCAACAAGATCTGATTGATGGTTACACAGGGCTCATTTGCTCCCTATTCGTGGTGGTACCAGAGTCGTCGAGTTTACTTGAGTCAGTAGGTTCCCTTCAGGTCTGGGCTAGTGTGCTAGGGTCTCAATTGTGTCTATCCTTTCTCCTTAATCATGGTTTCATTCTCTCGATTATGAAATAATGTAAATATATATATCCTATTATTCTTAACTGTATTCGCTCCAATTGATTATTGTTCCTGGCTTTATCGTTCCCGCATGGCTTGGATGCCAAAGTTACCAGCCCTTGTTCCTGGCTTATCGTTTCCGCATGCCAAGCCTGTCGTTGATCCTCCTTGTTTCATGGCATGTCTCTTTTGCCGCTGCAACTCTGGTAGCTTTGGAAGCGTTTGTGCCACGGGCGGTACTAAAAGAACGGCGGTACCGTCGTTTTGTCTCGACTCAGGATTTGTTTAAGATGAAAAGATGAGATTGTGTGATCATGTCCCCAGTTGTTATTGACATGCTAGTTCTGTGGTCATGTTTATCGCTTTGCGCTGAATGTTGGAAACATATGACATACTGCTATGTTTGTCTTAACATCAACTCATGCTTTTATAATTGGATGCATGATAAACACTGAACCATGGAAATGTTAGGCTCCTTTTGGATGCATGATAAGCACTGAACCATGAAAAAAAAATAGAACCGAGACTGTTGGTCCTTGACAAAGTTGACTGTGTTGGATGCTTTTGGACGCATGATAAGCACTGAACCATGAAAAGAAAAGAGCGCTGCTACACGTACGATATATCTTGTACGATAATCGTACGACACCAAGCCTGCCTGCATCAGCGCTTCAGTGTTCCGTGAGAAAAAAAAATCAAGAGATCAAGTTTAGCCATGCTGCGTCGTACGGCCGTCGGACACGGCAAGTGTCGTACGTGAGGCCCTTCCGAAAAGAAAATTAGAATGAGACTGTGATTTTTTTTTTTTGATAAAAACCCACTCTATATTACTCAATCACAATGTTTACAGGTACAGATGAACTATGGCGAGTACCTAACCACAAATGCCTACCAATTCCCAACGAAAGACCGAATTTAGCTAGGTTATGAGCTTCAACATTATGCGTCCTCCTCTCATGAACCACATCACAGTGGGTCAGAGAGCCCTTCCTCCTCTGCACCTCCCTGATGATCGAGCCATTAGCACCATAACCAATATCATTAATAGCTTCAACAACGTTTCTGCAATCCGAAGCTAGCAAGACTTGAGTCAAATTAAGATCATTAGCCAATGACATGCCCTCCCGACACGCCAGTGCTTCGAACACCTCAGGATCACGCACTCCTTCCACCACAATCAGAGAAGAACCCAAATAAACACCATTATCACTTCTACAGATAGCAGCAGCAGAGCAATGACCTCCCTCTCTGCAAACAGCCCCATCCACATTAATTTTGGACAAACCTCTATGAGGAGGAACCCATCTGGTGCCATTCGGATTTCTTGTTGTGGGTGTAGGCATAGCACCCTTATTTGCTTCATCATACTCTTTAATATACCTTCCAACAAAACCGTGAATTGATAGAGGACTTTGATAGATATCCTCATGGATCACCTTCCTCCTCGCTGACCAGATTGCCCACAACTTCACAACCACCCGTGTAAACTCATTGTGCAACAGAGAGTCATTAAGAATAAAGAGCCACTTCTTAGCATTAGACTCACCACAATTTTGGATCTTCTCAAATAAGTCATCCTCCTCCAAAGCCCAAACACTCCTTGACATGGGACAATCAATAAGAGAGTGCCTCCAAGAATCAGTATCACCACAGAGGGAACAAGTGTTAGAGGCTGCCATATTCCGATGATGTAAAACATCTGCAGAAGGTAAAGATTGCTGCGATAATCTCCAGACAAAAACTTTAATTTTCGATGGCACTCTGAGCTTCCAAAGAGAATCCCAAGATCTCTTCTCAATACACGTATTAGAGGGTCCACCTAAATTATTCTGTAGGTTAATCTTTTCAGTAATAAGCAGCCGATAAGCAGAGCGAACAGAAAAAACTCCATTGTTTTCATGCATCCATCCCCAAAAATCATCCAAAGGCCAAGTGCAGATGGGTATTGATTTGATCACCGAAACATCCATAGGAAGAAATACCTGATTAATAAGTTCATTACGCCAACGTGCTTCAGTTGGATCAATCAGATCACAGACCCGAACAGGAGGATTAGGTATCAAAGATAATAATGGCTTCGGCATAGATACCCCGGGCAACCAATTATCTTCCCATATTTTTGTTGAAGCACCATTACCAATTCTCCTAATCAGCCCTTTCTTAAGAACAGTAATACCCTCCATCACCGCACGCCAAATCTGCGAAGGATGGGTACCCAATCTTGCATCAAGGAAATTAGAATCAGGGAAATAAACTGCCTTCAAAATCCTAGCACTCAACGAACCAGGGTCAAGAAGAATTCTCCACGCCTGTCGTGCTAGAAGAGAAAGGTTGAAGAGTTCCATATCACGAAATCCAAGCCCCCCTAAAAATTTAGGCCTTGTCATTGTTTCCCAAGAAACCCAATGCACCTTCCTCTTTCCTCTTGTGCTTCCCCACCAGAATTGTCTCACAGTTGAATTTAAGTGCTCACAGAAACCCCTGGGCAATTTAAAACATGACATAATAAACACCGGCAAAGATTGAGCGATGGATTTGATGAGAACTTCCTTCCCCCCCCGCAGACAACAATTTCTCCATCCAACCTTTCACTTTATTCCACAACCTATCCTTCAAAAATTTAAAAGTACCATTACGAGATTGTCCCACCTCCGTTGGCATACCAAGATACCTTTCTGTAAGAGATTCATTATGAACATTGAGCACATTTTTAATCCCTGTCTTCAAGTGTTCCGGGCATTTGCTACTGAAGTGGATAGAAGATTTTTCCTTGTTAATTCTCTGCCCCGATGCAACACAATAAGTCTCCAACAGGTTAGATAATTCTTCCGCCCCTTGAACGCTTGACTTAAAAAACAGCAGGCTGTGATCTGCGAATAGGAGGTGATTCACCGACGGTGCCGATGGAGTAACCTTGATCCCATCCAGAAGAGATGACGGTAATCGAAATTTTAGGAGGCACAAAAGGCCCTCTGCTGCTAATAAGAAAAGGTAGGGTGAAATAGGATCCCCCTGCCGAATACCCCTTGTTGGTTTAAACTCTTCCAATTTCTTACCATTAAAAGAGACCCAGAACGAAACCGAGCTCACCATACCCATGATTGTGGCTATCCAATTGTGATCAAAACTAAGTTTCTTCATCATAGCCTCCAAATAACACCACTCAACTCTATCATACGCTTTCATCATGTCGAGTTTGAGAGCACATGTGCTATTTACCTTAGCTTTACTTCTCTTCATGAAATGTAGACATTCATAAGCCGCAATGATATTATCAGTTATCAATCTCCCCGGAACAAACGCTGATTGCTCCTCAGATATGATCTCTGGGAGGATTTGTTTCAGTCTGTTAGAGATAACCTTCGACGCAATTTTATACAATACATTGCATAGACTAATCGGTCGAAACTGAGTAAGAGAAGTTGGACCTTGTACCTTGGGAATGAGGACCAATATCGTATGATTTATCGCTTCCGCACTCTCTTCCCCCTTAATTATCTTCAACACTGTTCTTGTCACATCTGGACCACAAACGTCCCAATGACGTTGAAAGAAATGTGCAGGGAATCCATCGGGGCCCGGGGCTTTGGTGGGAAACATCTGAAATAGGGCCTCCTTGATCTCGATATCTCTATATGGCGCAGTCAACAGATCATTCATCCCCTGAGTCACTTTGCGAGGTACATGCGCTAATACTTCTTCCATCTCTACAACCCCCTCCGAAGTAAAAAGATTACAGTAAAAATTCGAGGCCAATGCCTCCATCTCCATAATATCATCAGTCATCAAACCATCCTCCTTTTGCAAGGATTTCACTGTATTCTTCCTCCTACGCATAGAAGCTCGTAAATGAAAAAATTTGGTATTTTTATCACCTGATTTTAGCCAATCAGTTCTGGAACGCTGTCTCCACATAATCTCTTCTCTCTTGTACAACTCAAGTAACTTCTCGTTAATCTTGATCTCAACATGGCTCGGACCAATTCTTCCAGGAGAATTCCGAAGCTTGGCAAGTTGTGCCTTCAACTTTTTTATCTCACGCTTCACATTACCAAAGGTACTGCTGTTCCAATCTCTCAGGTCCTCTGCGAGCCCTGTCAACTTCTGTTTGATATCCACCACCGAAACACTCGGAGTCCCAGCCCAAGCATTGGCCACTTTGGATTTCAAGTCACTATGCTCTTCCCACATCAACTCATACCGAAAGGGTCTGCTTTGCAAAACTCTGATTGGAGCCTCCTCAAACTTTACTAGGATAGGACAGTGGTCGGAAGAAGCTGCAGTGATATGAGTTACAGAAGACATGGGGTATCGAGCATTCCAATCCGACGTCCCCATAGCTCTGTCCAGTCTCACCCTCGTGTAAGAACCGCCGACCACACGCTTCTCAAAAGTCCAAAACGGTCCAATAAACCCCAAGTCCATCAGTCCACATACATCCACAGCATCTCTGAAACCCTGTATCTGGTTATTAGAACGCTTCCCAATTCCCTCGTACTCTGAATGGCTCAGTACCTCGTTAAAATCGCCAACGCAAAGCCACGGCAGATTACACAAGGTACTAATATTTTTCAACATATCCCACGTCTTGTGTCTATCATTGGTTTGGGCCTCTCCATATACACATGTCAACCTCCACGGCATTGAGTTTACTTCAACAATTCTCATATCAATGTGATAACAAGAATAGCCAATAACATCCACTTTTATTCCATCATTCCAAAAAATACCAATACCTCCACTTCTACCAATACTATCAATAGCATAACTGAAATCAAAACCAAATCTCCTTGCTAGACTCTCTGTTCTAATCTTACTAATCTGAGTTTCTAAGACACAAAAAAACTTTGGGGCAAAACTAATAGCGAGATCCCGGATCTCATTAACTGTCGTGTCGTTGCCCGCTCCACGACAGTTAAAACTGATTAGACTCATTGCTCCCGGCGGTACCCCCCTTGGAGGTCCGCCGATCTCTTCTCATTGATTTCAGAATCACCTTCATTTTCCCCCGTCTTCACCCTTTTCGGATCTCTCTTGGGAGGGGGGCTCGGAGGCACAGAACCCTTGTTGGAAACCTCGAACAGTGAGAGTACATTGCCAACTTGGCTCGCAGCTGGAGAGCCAAGAGGCAAAGCCACCCTTTTCCGATTACCCTCATCTCGAGGGAACATGTCCTGATCACAACCTTCATCTACATCACCATCCGAATCATTCTTTCTCCCCCCAAAACCTCCACGGCCACGGCCTCTTCCTCGTTGATTCCCTCTAGAACCCGAAGATCTACCGGTATCTCTAATACTCCAAGAGGCTCGGAGGTCTTTGAAAACCAGAGCAGACGGTGGGTGGAGTCCATCACCATGCTCTTTGAACACATGCCCCATCATACCGCACACAGCACACCAGTCCGGCAGTTTTTCAAACCTTACCATGAAAATCTCACGCTTCCCCGCCCTACTGATCGAGACATGGTTGCGTAGTGGTTTACGGACGTCCAACTTCACCTTAACCCGAACAAAATTGCCCGCAAAATCCATAGAGGCAGGTTCTGTAGCTATGAACTCCCCAACCTTGGACGCAAGTGCCTTTACCATAGGGAGGTACCCATCCGGTAGATCATGGATTTGGACCCATATGTTGATAGAATTCAACTCAATTTTCGATGGCTTAGTAAAACCATCATAAGGTGCCAACACAACAGGATTCCCTCTAAAGTTCCATGGTCCTCCATCCATAACTTTCTCCCAATCTCCCAAACACTTGAACTGAATAGTGTACAGATTCCCTTCGAGCGTGCGGATGCGGGCTTGCTGTGCCAAATCCCAAGCCGTAATCATGTTCTTTTTGAACCAAAACTCGCTGTATTCCTTGTCAGTATACACCCGTGCAATCGCCAACCACCGAACTGCTTCGTCAGGTCGATCTACCACCTCCTCGAAGACAACATCATCGAGGTCTGCCTCCTTGATCCCCAGTTGTTCCATCATTACTTCGAGATCACTGCCTCCCCCGGACCTAGACGATCCTGCCGCCATACTCGCCGATCGCCTCTGGAACCCCGAACCCTAACCGAGAAACCAAAGCAGACGAAAGATTCCAAGGCCGGGTAGCGAGGCTAGCTCGCCCCTATATCAGCCCGAGAATCCTTGTCGCTGCCTCGTCAGAGTCGGGGAAGATACGCTCAACAGCGACTTCGAGTCGCCCTCGAATCGCCCTGAGACTGTGATGGTCCTTACGAAGTTGCAACTGAGCAGCGGGCCGGTGTCCGGCCGTTCCTTCCTGGGCAGTGCATTGCTCATTTGGTGGCCAAAAAAAAAAAGTGAATTGAAGCATCAACATTGTCCCAAGATTAAGCGGCAATATTAACAAAAGCAGGCCGTGGTTTAAGACCACGGTTCAGGCCATGCCGGCCGGCATATAAAATGCCACGAGGCCATGGTTCACTCCTCGCCATCCATGTAGCGTTGCTGTTTCCTCTCGAAGTAGGCCTTCTTCCTTAGGGTTAACGTGCTCAGGTTCATGGCCATGATCTGGGCTTCTTGGGCGGCCAGCGCGAGCTCGACCTCTTTCTTCTTGATCTCCACCTCCTTCTTGATCTCGGCCTCCATGGTCCTTGTCTCGGCTTTCTTGGCTCTTGTCCTCGCGTTCTACTCCTCTATCTCGAGCTTCTTGGATTGGATGATGAAGTTTTTCGTCAATTCCTCTCGCTCCTGGCGCTTCTTCTCCTCCCTCTCGTCCTTCTCGCTTGTCTTGTCCTTCCGGCTGATGAAGCCCTTGAGGGTCTCTTGCAGCGCGATCGTCGTGGCATCGCGCTTAAAGTCCAGCTTGGAGTTGGTCCGGCCCCTCGGTCTTTCAGTTGTCGTGTCGTTCCTGTTGCCGGCGGTCACCCCGGGGACCGGGCAGCTGCCCCTGGCCTTTCCTGAGGATGTTGTGGAGCTCTTTCCACTTCTGATTGTCCTTGAACAACTTGTAGCACTGGGCGAAGTTGAAGGACTTGTCCCCATGCCGGCTTTGAACACCTCCAACGCTTGAAAGGCCTACAAAAAATGGGACAAGGGCGTGCATGAAATAGGACGTCGGGGCAATGGAACGCATGAAACAGGACACCGGGACAATGTCACGCATGAAACAGGATACCAGGACACAGGACTCACTTAGTCGGCGATGCCAACTCCACTTTGGGGCCGGGCCGCCGCGTGCTCGAAGGAGCCGGTGAATTTGCTACATTTAACGGAAACGAGTCCAAACCTTTTTTGGATTGATATCTCGGTCCGTTTGGTGACCATGTATTCCACTGGTCTTAATACTACTACTAGAAGCACAATCTTTTTTTTGTTTTTTTATAGGTCGGTCTATTTCACTAATGAAGTAAGTTGATCATCTTTCTTCCCGTCAATACACAATGACATAACATACTCATGTCCATCGTTTGTTCCATTATCATTCCATTACCATTTTCAGACAGGACGGCCCATTTCTTACTGTTATCAACATGATTTATGCATTATCTTGGTCTTGTTTCAGAGATTTAGTTTAGTGATGTATTTTTCTTTAAAAAAATATTGACACTTCATTTTCTCATAGTGATACATATTTTCTATTTTTTCTTGGAAACCGAGTCACGTCCACCACAGTTCTGGGACAATTTTTTTATTAGTCAGTTTACCTAAATCAAAAGAATACTAGCGGATATGAGGAGATATGTAAAATGGTTGCATAGCTTTCAGTTGGATGAGGCAAGCAAGGTCCATCAGCGACATGATCTCGACCATGTCACTTCCCTGCTACCGCCCATGCTAATATGTAGGTGTTATTATGATGAAGGCGATCGATCGTGCTGTTACATAAGGATTTGTGATTGATATAAGCAGTTTTATTACCTGGAATTTGCAGATTTGTAAGCGCCATAGTTTATTGGAGATCATTTTGATGGCTTAACGGAACAATCCACTGCTGCTGTAAAAAGAATTCCACACTCTCATGGTTGAGCACAAGTTGTATTCGGTGTAAAAAGAACAACAATTAAGTATGCGGAAAACTTGGTATTTTTATGTGTTCAAACTTGTTTCTCCAGGAAAAATATGCCAAACACGTTTGGATCGTATCATACTAATGATTGTACTCCCTCCGTTTCTTTTTACTCTGCGGATTAGAATTGTCTAAAGTCAAACTTGCTAAAGTTTGACTAATTTTATAGGAAAAAATATCAACATTCATCATACCAAATCAATATCATTAGATTCACCATGTAATATAGTTTCATATTATATCAATTTGATATGATAAATGTTGATATTTTTTCTATAAAGTTAGTCAAACTTTGCAAAGTTTGACTTAAGACAATTCTAATACGCGGAGTAAAAAGAAACGGAGGGAGTATATATAAGTATACTAAATTTGAAGTAATGGTAGCAGACCCCGCGTGCCGTTGATCTTGACCGGAAACGTGCATGGCACGTGCTCTTTTACTAGTTTTGATTTAACTTATTGCTCAAGTTTAAGCAATAGTTTAATGGTTGTTAAATAAATTGGAGATAATCTTTTATTTGATTTATCAAGATTGAGAGACTATGATACGTTGCAAACGTATTTATAATTTTTGATGCTCCATGCTTGTTTTCTACCTAATACGTTTTTTTTTCCACATGTTTTCTATCTTTTACAGATATTTTCATAGACTAACCTATTAACGAGATGCCCCGGGTCAATTGTTGTTTTCTGTTGTTTTTCTATTTCAGAAAAGTTAGTAAAAAAAAACATTCTCGAAAAGGGCTGAAAATCTACTGAGATCATTTTTTACCCAGAACGAAGACATAGTCAAAAGAAGAGCTGGAGAGGAGCCAGGGGGTGCCAGGCGCGGCCCCACCCTAGGTCGCGCCTGGTGGGCCCCTGGGCGCCCTGGTCACCGCCTCTCATCGACTCTTCGCCTATAAATTGTCTTTAACCCTAAAAACGTCGGAACGGGGTTATTTTCCACGAAACATACAGAGAGGCTCCGTCACCTAGAAAATCCAATCTAGGGCGTCTGCAACCCTGTTCTGGAACCCTGCCGGAGAGGGGAATCGTCATCGGAGGCCTCTACATCGCCATGATCGCCTTTGGGTAGATGCGTGAGTAGTTCATCTCGGGACTACGGGTCCATAGCAGTAGCTAGATGGTTATTCTCTCCCCTATGCCTCCATGTTTAGAGTCTCGTGAGCTGACTCACATGATCGAGACCACCGTTATGTAATTGTGCATGTTGTGTTTGCTGGGATCCGATGAACCATGAGATTATGATTATTTTATTTATATCAATCTGAAATGTTTCACTTATATTCGTAGAGAGTTTTAATATGAGAGAATTCCTTATTTGATCATGGCGGAAGTTTGTCTTTCTTTTTTGGCCTTGGTAAAAAAATTCTTCCTTGTATGACATGCAAAGTTTGGTTGGTTCCTTATTTGCCCCTTTAGTACTATTTAAGCACTAAGATGAAATTTTGCACCTGTTGCTAGGGCTGGAATTCGAGCCGAGCCGAGCCGACTTGGCTCGACTCGCTCAAGCTCGGTCAACTGACGAGTCGAGCTCGGCTCGACTCGTTCAGCAAACGAGTTCAAAATCAAAACTCGGCTCGGCTCGGTGAACTCGCGAGTAGCTCGCGAGCTACTCGTTTAACTTATCTAATTTTATAAAACTATAAAAAGTCAACATTATATAATGTATATATAATTATTTTTGATTATTTGGGTCATGTATAATAAAATCATCACAATAATCAGTGAAAATATGTCACCATCCAACAGTTTGTAGTAAACAAACTACAATAATTAGTAAAAAAATATTCAAATAAACAAGAATATCATTAAAAACTATTTTGACCGAGTTAAACGAGCTAAACGTGTACTCGGTAAACTCGGCTCATTTAGGTTGAACTCGTTTACCGTCAAAAACGAAAACTCGACTCGGCTCGTTGGACAACGAGTTTAAGCCGAGCCGAGTCGAGTTACAAGCTACTCGTTTAACTCGCGAGTTTCGAGTTTTAATTTCAGCCCTACCTGTTGCAATATGTGACGAAAAATTTATGATATACTAATTGGTTATTTTTTTCAAAAAGTGAACGGTGAAATTGTGATATGTGCGTATGGTGTGACAACTTGAACTTGGGTTCAATAAAAGCGTCCTTTCGGGTATGTGCTCATTTATCCAACTATTAGACTGTGTAAGCACGTATACTGGCACACATGAACGACGAGTAGTTATTTTTTGCTAAGAGGACATGCATGTATATAGGGAGTAAAATATTACCAGGTGCTCCCGTGAGTATGCATCCAGTTCAAAAAAGAAGAGCGTGCGTCATTCATCCACATGCGTGCTATTACAGTTAGTATAGTGGTTTACCTCCACAATAGATAGATAGATCTCTAATTTGGCTTGCCGCGTTCTATTAAAAAAAAAGGCTTCCCGTGTGCGTAACGAACATAACCTACATAATGAACGTGTATGTGTACGTGACAACTAACCAAATATATATCTAACGTGTATGCATATGCGGCAAATAACCAAATATATATATCTCATTTGTTTCCCCTGAAGTTGAATTTTGTTTGCATATGCTAATACGTGTACATCAACATGTGTGTTCTGTAACCTGCCAATAATTTGCGTAAGTTTTTTAGTGTCATTTCGTTACATATTGCAGCAGGGTAAAAAGTGTCATCTTTGTGCTTAAATAGTACTAAAGGTGTTGGGAATATGACCTAGAGGTATAACTGTGCACGGTTAACCGTAAACCGAACCGAAAAACCCGAAACCGAACCAAAATTATGGTTATTTTGGTTTCCGGTTAAGGTTACGATTAGTAAAATAGCTAACCATATGCATGTGGTTAATACGGTTAATAACCGAAAACCGAATGGTTAACCATTAAAAAACCAAATGCTATTAACATGTGCTTATTTTCTACTTTTATTAACTTTATAGGTTACTTGTAGCATGTGATTTTCTACTTGTATATACTTTCATTAACTTTTATGGGTTTTGGTTACTTTGGACCATATGAGTATTAACTTTATAGTCTATTCCATTATTTTGTAATATATGGGCACCAAAAGAATTTTTCATTTTAAAATTCGCGTCAAGTTTGGTTAATTTGGTTATTACCGAAACCGAACCAAAATTAAATGGTTATTACCGAAACCGAACCGTATTCTCGTACAAAACCGTATTTACTGAAGTATTGAAACCGTACAGACTGAAAAACCATATAAACCGAATCGAATTAACCATATTAACTGAATGCCCAGCTATACCTAGAGGCAATCATGTATGATGTAATTCTCAATGTATTCATAAAATCATTAAGTTGTCCTTGTTTTGAACATCTGATATATATCATTGAATATGTGATTCCATTGTGGAACTATGCATTCATGTTGTTCATGCTAAATTGTCCTTGGTCATTTAGGTTGTGCTGGACACAGAACCTAGACTAATGTGAGTGTTGGCTGATGACTCGATTCCACTTGTCATGCGCATGGAGATGCCATTCCAATTTTCACATACTCAGCTAAATAGTTTAGCAAGTCGGACTGACCCATGTTGAGATGCAACGAGTAAGTCGTCATTTGCATGTCTCAATCAATGTAGTCCTTAGACCTGAGGTTGTCGCACAATCCGAGTTGTGGATCACCGATTTAGGTTCTGTCAAACGTTGTTCCGTGACACGACAGTTATAAAGCCAGAGTTCGGGTCGAATGAGAAGCAAGTTGCGTGATGTGGATAATCAAGATGAGATTTTGCCCCTCCGTCTGGAGAGATATTCTCTGGGCCCGCTCGAGTGATATGATTCTGGAAGCATGGCCATGCGTGACTCGGTTAAGTGTTAACTGGGTTTATTGACTAAGAGTTAGTGAGATAAATTATATATCACAGACCGAGAAGAGAGTTGAGCTATTTAAGGGATGACGATAATTCGCCTATAGTTCCACAAGGTATATCGTGAGGAAAAAGGGACTCAGCTGAAAGTCACATTGGAAGGTATGTCGTCATCTGCTAGGAGCCGCTACCGGTTGATCGATTGGGAGTCGTACTCCAATCGTGTCCAAGTCGCCATGAGTCCGCAGGGTCGCACACTTAAGAGCGGAAGAAAATATATTGGTCGGGTTGGATCCGAACCAGAAATAGACTGAATTAGTGAGTTGAACTCACATAGTGAATGTGCCACAAGCGTTGTGCAACACACTCCCACTTGCTATATAAAGAGGGGCGCAGATTTTCCAACGGGCACAGGTTTCCACTCCCATGTGGTTGGAACCCTAGCCCCACTTAGTCCAGCCGCCGCACCGGACCTAGCAGTCCACCGTCGGAACTCCTCCTCGTACATGTTGGATACTGGCAAAGGTGTTGTACGTTCAGCACTTCGACGATCGCAGGATTGGATCGGCTGGATCGTATCGTGGGACTATACTGCATCGACGTGCTTTATCGATAGTCCGCACCTGCGCGTCTAGTGGTAATCCTCATGGCCTTCTACCCCGGCTAGATCTTGGGAGTTACGCGTAGAAAAGTTTGTGTTTATCTCTACACGTTCCAACAATGGTATCAGAGCGGTAACTTCTTGTTTTAGGTCCGTGATCTGCACATATGTGATATGTAGTTGGCGTTAGATTGGATCTAATTGTTGTTTTTTTGTCGTTCTATAAGATAGACCGGTTTTGTACAAGGTTGATTGGATCAATCGTACTCGGGGGTTAATGGATCATCTGGTTTCCGTGATCATACTGCTAAGGTCGTGGAACAACTTACCCCTACCGGTCGGTTTCCGCCATTGAGGTATACAGTCACACATAACTCCAGTTGCGGTGATCGAAGATCAAAGAGTTTGGTCGAATAAGAATACAAATCAAATTTGGGTAAAATTGTTTTATCCGATGAAGAAATCCATGTTCGGAATGCAGATCAGATACGGGACTGCCGGCTTCCCCCTTTCGTAGCGCCTTAGATGTCGTTACGAGTTTCACAACGCCGGTAGATATCGTTTCTATGCATAACTTGTTTTTGCAGGATGTTGTGAATGGTATGGCTTATGTGCATATGATGTGTGTAATCCATACATTATCTGTGTATCATGTTTTTGTCAGCCGACTGGATCCTAGGTGCTATCATTTTATTGTATAACGACTTGCGTGTCGGAATCTCTATGTAATTTTTCATTTACTAGCTGGTGTAGCTTTTTGGAGAACCCGGATGTCATGCAAGTCGATGTACAAGTCGGCTACATGGAGTAAGATGGCACGCGACAAGAGTTGGCACGAGTCGACTTACAAGCTTTGTGGAGATGGAGATCACCATGAAGAGAGTCATACCTTTTCACATTATAATTGCTTTATTTGTGTTATTGTTATGACTCTTTTTACCCCTATTTAGATAGTTGGTTGATTTTAATCCCTCAAAGAAGTTCTAGTCCGTCGCTCCGCCAGTGTTGCACCATCACAAGTCGGACATTCTTGGTAGTGGGCTCATAAAATTGAGGTGCTACCAATTATTTCCGAAGTTGGGTTTGAGTCGGACTCTTACAGCGGAAGCACTTGGTAAACTAGACGAGTCCATCACAGCGATTGTGGGGCTTGATGGTGCAGTTCTTGCACTCGTTAGGATACCCCAAGAGGAGGGTGTGATGAGCACAACGGTAGAAAGTTTTCCCCTTAGTTAAGAACCAGGGTTATCAATTTAGTAGGAGAAAGAGAATCATCGGAAGGTTGATGCTACTGACGGTGGTGCTGGCGCTTCACCGGTGCCAGCAACAACATGGACACATGCACACAACACAACCAAAATACTTTGCCCCAACGGTACAGTGAGGCTGTCAATCTCACCGGTCTTGCTGAAAATAAAGATTAGACGTATAGTGTGGAAAACGGTGTATGCTTGCAGAAAGTAAAGAAAGCAGGAAATTTTTGTGGTTTGTTTAATAGTGTGGAAAAATGGACCGGGATTCATAGTTTCACTAGTGGTGTCTCTCCATAAAAGATAGCACGTTGGGTGAACAAATTACAGCTGGGCAATTGACAAATAGAGGTTGCACCGTAGTGCACAATATGACATGCAGATTAATATGCTATTTAGTGCGGGAATTACTACAACACACATAGACCGACATCCATCTGCATCTATGACTAATAATCCACCCTCAGGTTATCATCCGAACCCCCTCGGGTATTAAGTTGCAAGCAACAGATAATTGCATTAAACAAAGTGTGTAATGTAAGCAATGATTATGCATGCGGGCACTCTCACCGCTGTTTTCTCCCTAATGGCAACATCACATCCTCCCCCTTCACGTTTCTGTCACTCGAGCAAGGCAACAAGGAGACATGAACCCACTATCGATCATAAATACTCCCTCTTGGAGTCACTAGCAACTACTTGGCCAGAATAACCACTAGCAACGGAGAGCATGCAAGATCACAAATAACATATACAAATAAACACTATAATCAACTTGGCATAAGGTCAATATTCATCGGATCCCAGCAAACACAACACAGAGAATTACATAAGATCAATCTCGATCATGATAGGCAGATCACGAGATCTAAACATGGAGGCATATGAGGAGAAGACAACCATCTAGCTACAGCTACGAACCCGTAGTCCAAGGATGAACTACTCACGCATCACTCCGGAGGCATGCATGGTGATGTAGAAGCCTTCGGTGATGATCTCCTCTCCGACAGGGTGCCGGAAATAGCTTCAGAACCCCCCTGATCTGGGGTTGATGGTGACGGCGGTGCGAAACTTTTACGGGGATTTTGATCAGGTGTTTAGGGTTTTTCCATCCGGGGGGATTAAATAGGCGAAAGGGCAAAGGCGGTGGAGGCCGAGGGGGCCACACCCATAGCTGGCGCGGCCAGGGGGGTCGCGCCACCCTATGGTGTGGACCCCCTGCTGCCCCTCTTCGTCTCCTCTTCGGTCTTTTGGATGCTTCCGAGGAAAATAGGACTTCCGGGCTTCATATTTTCCAATTCCGAGAATATTTCCAGAACAACTTTTCTGAAACTAAAAAACAACAGAAAACAGGGAACTGGCTCTGTGGCATCTTGTCAATAGGTTAGTCCGGAAAATTGATAAAAATGACATAAATAAGGGAGAAAACATGTAGCAATTGGCAAAATATGATCATGGAGCATCAGAAATTAGGGATAAGTTTATGGCGTATCAAGCATCCCAAGCTTAGTTCCTACTCTTCCTAGAGTAGGTAAACGATAAAACAATAATTTCTGAGGTGACATGCTACTAACATAAACTTGATCAATCTAACGTAAACGCATATGCACGCTGAGATAATAAAACTTTAAACACATGCATGATAAATAAAACTTTAATAATAAAGCATAGAAATTACTTTGCATCACGAAGAGTAACTCAAATAAAGGATCATGAATAATAATGCAAAGAAAGGTATACGTTTGTTTCAGGTATATAGAAAGCATGGCAAAGTGATATTTCGATAGTCCTTAAGAGTGGGGCAAAACATAAATGCCAGGACACCTTCAAAGTTCAAGAGGAAGACTAGAACAAATAATTTATGAACAAATAATATCACATCATGAAGTAATTATTGATGCTTATGGGACAAATGCACATAGAACTCAGAATGGCAAAAATGCTCTCTCAACTGTGCATAAAGTTAAAAGATGGAGAATCAACATAAAAGTAAAAGAAAGGCCCTTCGCAGAGGAAAGCAGGGATCACTCATATGCTAGAGCTTTTATTTTATTAAACAAAGGTATTAAAAGTTTGACATTCGTGGAGGAATGTCTATATTTTGGAAGATGTATGCTAATGTCAACGAATGGTAAACAGAAAATACAGTACGTTACAAGTCAACTGGATTCACAAGAGAGGCTCCCATGGTGAAGGACGCAACTGGTGTAGAAGGTCATCCCTCTTTCTCTTTTGTTTACACAATTATGCTTTGACTGATAAATCAGGGGCAAAAAATTGTGAAGAGAATTTGTATGCATTAATTTGGGGCTGGGCACCCCGCTGCCAGCTCTTCTATCATTTGGATAAGCGGATGAAGCCACTAGTCCAGGGTGTGAAATCCAATCAACAAGTGAGATAAAGATTCTCCATTTACGTCCTTATGAGCAAAAACAGGACCATAAAGCAGGAGTAATTTTGCCGGTTTTAAAGGTAACACACGAGCAATTTACTTTGGAATGGCAGTTAAATACCACATGTAGGTAGGTATGGTGGACACAATGGGAAAAACTTTGTCTTAAGGGAGTTTGGATGCATGAGTAGAGCTCATACTCAGTACAGGTGGAGGCTAGCAAAAGACTGGGAGCGACAAATCAAGAGAGCATAAGAGCCATAATTATGCATAGCGACATAAACATCATTAATTAAAACATAAGAAGTATAACAAGTTCAAAAGCTAAGTGGTCATGGAGGCTATTCGCGACTGGTTTGTAGTCATAAATATGGTGTGAGCATGCGCCAAGTCAACCAAATAAAACATTCGAAAGTGAATACCATATATTGATGCTTTACTATGACAAGAACAACTCATGAATCTTTCAATACATATTAAACACTCTCAGCTATTTGAGGCTAATCATGCTACTCAATAACCACAAGGCTTTAAAACTAAAATAACATTTAGCATGGCATGAAAATGTCCTAGCCACAGTCTATACATGTTTCTACTAGTACTGTTAAAAATTCTACTTCAAGCAGCAGTTTTCTTTCTCCCAACAAGTACCATACAAAACATGCTTTAAAAAAATACTCTTTATGATACAGTAAGCAAACATGAGAGTACTCAAATAATACTACTAAAACTAATAGCTCTAATAAGAGATGCATGCAAAACAGGAGCTGAATAAATGCAACGGTCAAACAGAGACTACGAATACAACGTATTCTCAAGGAAAAACGGAGCGTGTCACTCTCAAATAAAAGAATGCTGGGGTCCAACCAAGATTATTATGAAAGTAAAAACAAACTGAAAGGAAAATCAAAAGCAATCTGAAAACAAAAATAAAAGACGCTCCAAGTAATGCACATAAGATGCGACCGAATAAAAATATAGTTTCACTAGAAGTGACCTGATAATTTGTTGATGAAGAAGGGGATGCCTTGTGTCGCACCCGGACTTTTAGAGGATACACACAACCCGCTAAACAGTAGATAAATGGCTTACGGGGCCTACCTGCACCCGCATCTCAATATGAGTAGGCCAACACGTAAACGTGTGACAACCATCCTCTACTATTCATCGTCTGTGAAACCATCCAATAGATATCCGAATACTTCAATTGACGTACTTCATAACATACACACATGGTACGTCAACGACATTTGAACAAGTGATATCACAACAAATCTCTAAGACACAAAGAAATAGAAATAAGTGGAAAAAAACTCTCACTAGAGCAGAGATAGCAAATACAGTCATGCAGAGGACACATGTCCCAACAAGTCATCATTACATCACAGCGGAAGCATCCAAGGTGTCTGAGTACAGACAAGACCCAAATAGGCCTTAGAGGCCGGAAACGAAAGAACGGAGCCCATCCACGAAGTCTCGGATCCTGCCCGGGTCCGCTATCTACTCGTCAGCAGCCTCGTCATACTCCACGTAGTAGCCACCATGGGGATCCTCGGAAACGTAGTCTGCAGAACCAGCAGCCCCAAAGGGGTCAGTACGGACGAGTACTGGCAAGCAAGACGCACAAGATACCAAAGTGTACCCGACAACACCAAGTACAGATGCTTTGGGTTCAACGGAAGATAGGTGATACAAAGGTGCGGCAGCGGGCTGCACTAACCAACTACAGAGACACGCTACAACGTCCGGCTAAAATAAAGGGATAAGATAGCGCATCGGAGCCAACTACCACTAACCTCAAACAAACCCATCCTGGATCTCGCCCCTTATCCAAAGAAGCATTCCGAGGATAACTCAGACAGTTGGATTAATGAAGGTTCAGGTTATTGTGACAATATGACTATTACTAGTCAAATTATTATTAATTAGGTGTAAGTTGTCTAATCCTTGTTAGCCAGCCCTATCACCAAGTCATCCATAACCGCGGACAACACGGCTTCTCGAGAAGATTTAACCCTGCAGGGATGCACCAATTTGGCCGTACACGTAAGAATAACCCGCCAGGCGGGGATCAAACCCACCAAGCAGGCCACTCAACACAACCCAACTCTTCTTCGCATCAAGCCCAAAGAACCCCGTGCAATTGAGAGCACGGCTAATCAAGCCCCACGAAGAAAAGGGGACCCTCATAGCACTCTAAGAACGTGTCTCCCTAAATGCCGACTACAAAAGTTACCACCCTGACGCCAAGGGTTCGCACCTGCATATGCATGCGGCAAATGGAAAACCCGAACTAAATGAGGCGATTTGGACGAGATGCGAATCGAATCAGAGTTGCGGGGGGGGGGGGGGGGGCGCCCATACACGCTTCCCACATGCGGTTAGCACGCTCATCATGGATCTAGAGGACAAGAACTTTTCCTGAGTTCGACACTAGCAGGCCTCAAAACCATACCCGGCCTCCTGCCGGTGCCTTATCATCAAATTATTATTACCTCAAACATTAACAGGTTGTTGTTTAGATATCGAGCCCCCAGAACATAATAAATATGGTAAAGGAAATAACGGACATCAGAATCGAGCACGACAACCCTAAGCATGCTAGTAAGACACAGGCCAACAAGCAACAGGGTTATAGGTGTGGAGGCGAGGCTATATCAAGGTTACAGGATAACATGATAGGATCGGAACACAAGCAACGAATCTTAAGGCTAGCTGATTAGACAACGGAAAGTATCGGTATCCAGTGTGGAAAGGACACAATGGTTCAGATGAGTGAATACTTGCCTGCAAACTCAGTAGCCTGGTACTGGGCAAACTCCTCTGAAGTAGTGTCGTAAACCTCGTCTGTCTCAACATCGTCGTCTATTCGGGAAGAAGCAAACAAACAACGAAGAGAGACGAACAATCAATAACATGGCATAATGCACAACCATGGGATGATGCATGACAATTTATTATATGCATCAATTTAATGATAAAGGACATAAGAGCAATTTTAAATGGGTCCAATAGCAATTTAAATTGCATTTGGGGATTACCCATATGTAATATTAATGAATTAACAGAATTACAAGTAAACATTAAGTGGAAGTGATTACATGCATGATGAATGATGAAAACATCAAGAAAACAACTTTAGCTTCCAATTGATACCTCATTTGTCAAATTTGGAATTTTAAATAATTAATTGTGAATTTTGCAATTTAAAAGGTGGATTTAAAGTATTGATTTAATGCACCAACTTTATTTGCTCAAAACAGGGAAAAAATTGCATATTTGGAATCTACATGAAATTTAGAATGGAAAACATATTTGGTTTGTTGAATTTGGAATTTTTATGCCCAAGTTATGAATTTTGCAATATTAAATGAATTAAACAAGGATTCAATTATTTCACCAAATTAAAATACTCAAAACAGAATACAAAGTTTATATTTGGGTAGAGAATTTAATTTGGCATGGAAAACATATTTAAAATATTAAATTTGGGGTTATTATGAATTAATTATGCATTTTTGAAGTTTTGGTATTAATCTGTGATTCTTTTTAATTAGCAGGGGCCTATTCGTGATGGACAAGGACTCAACTGTGAAGCCCCAGGGACCTGTGTGCAAAAAGAAATTGGATCTGGATCTGCGAAAAAAATAAAAAGGTGGGTTTTTAATCCGCGCGTGGGGGGGGGGGGGAATCGAACCCAGGACCTCCCGCTGCGCTTCCGTGGGCAGAGCCAGTGGGCTATCGAGCGGCTGGTGATGGATCCTGCCCGCGAATGGTTTTGAGGTAAAGTGCCAGGCTTGCACGTATCTGACGAAACTGAACATCGTTCAGTTACTGAACGTTTGCGAGGGAGATCGACGGCGACGTCCGCAGCGAGCTGCTGCTCGGCGTGCGAGTGCGCCGTGGTGCGCAGGCACTGGGGCGTGCGTGGCCCTGCTCGCGGATGCAGAGGGGGGGAGGAGAAGGGCAAGGCGAGCTCACTGCGGGGCCTAGGCGAGCAGGAGCGGCTGACGAGGAGCTGCTGGCCGCGGCGTCGACGGCGGCAAAACGGGGACAGCGCGCTGGCCCTGCTGCTCCCCGGGCTCGGTCGAGGGGTCGAGGACGAGGCCGTGCCCGTGGCGGTTCCGTTCCCGCCCCTAGCCAGCTCGGAGGGGCGCCATGGCGACGGCGATTCCCGGCGCTCTCCTCGGTCGTCTCGGTGGTGGAGGTTCAGAGAAGAGAAAAAAAAGCGAGGCAGCGAGAGGGATAGGGAGGAGGCGACGACGGCGCGAGGGAGGAGGAAGAAGGGAGAGAGAGAGCTAGGGTTGCGGCCGAGGGGGGTTAAGTAGAGGGGAGGTGGAGCAGGTGGGGTGCTGCTCGGTGGGGGATCCCTCCCCTCCTCTGTCTCCGTACAGAGGAGGAAGACGACATGGGTCGTGGGGGCTGGGCCTTGGGGTGGTAGGTGGGCTCAGCCCACTTGGGCTGGCCTGCCTCCCCCACTGTTTTTTTTCCTTCCTGTTTTTTTTTGTAGAGAAAGCAAAGGACAGAATTGAAAGAGTTTTTGAATTTCTAACTTCATGAATTTAATTTGTATTGCTTAAGCATTGTAAATGCCCAGTTGCACCACTTTTAGTTTTTAAAAATTCAAATGTTTAGCCACTGTTTGAAAAATAAACAAAACAATTGAATTCAATTGAATTTCACATCAAATGTATTAGTTGAAATTTAACCAAGTCAAATTACTAGTAAAATTCAAATTTAAAGAAAACAATTTAATTGATTATGTTTGTGAATTGTTTTCAAACATTGGAACATACCAAGTATGAACCAAAGATTTGCACTTGATTTGAATTTGAAATGGAAAACAACACAATTAAAAAAAAATGCAATGCTCATGATGGAATGATGCTTAACTTAAGTTAACAAAAGCAAAGCACTCTAAGGGTGTTTTCATACTTGGGATGTTACAAAACGCCCCCCCTTGAAGGAATCGCGCCCCGAGATTCCTACTGCGAAGAGAAAAGGTCCGGATACTTCTTGCGAAGATCCTCTTCGGTCTCCCATGTTGCCTCTTTATCGGAATGATGAGACCACTGCACTTTTAAGAACTTGGTGCTCTTGTTGCGAGTTTTACGCTCGGTCTCATCGAGAATGCGAATAGGGTGCTCTTCATAAGAGAGGTCTTCTTGCAGTTCAATGGAATCATGATCAACTGCACGACCTGGATCTTTGAAGCACCTCTTGAGCTGTGACACGTGAAAGACATCGTGCACCTTGGATAGCTTTTCTAGAAGTTCAAGACGATAGGCATTTTCTGCACGCCTTGAGAGAATGTTGAAAGGACCAATATATCTTGGTGCAAGCTTCCCTTTGACACCAAAACGATGAGTGCCTCTGAGGGGAGTTACACGGAGATATGCTTTGTCTCCAGCTGCATAGACCATGTCCCTGTGTTTGCTGTCATAGTAGCTTTTCTGACGAGACTGAGCAATCTTCAGATTGTCACGAATGATGCGAACTTTCTCTTCGGCCTCCTTAACAATGTCAGGGCCTAAGAGTGAACGTTCACCAGCTCCAGACCAATTGATTGGACTCCTGCATCTGCGGCCATAGAGAGCCTCGAATGGTGCCATGCCTAGACTTGCCTGGAAGCTGTTGTTGTAGGAGAATTCAGCATATGGAAGACATTCCTCCCATTTCATGCCAAAAGAGAGACCACATGCTCTGAGCATATCCTCGAGAATCTGGTAGACTCTTTCGACTTGCCCTTGAGACTGAGGGTGATAGGCTGTGCTGAACAGAAGCTTGGTGCCCAAGGCTTCTTGAAAGCTTTTCCAGAAATGAGAAGTGAAGATGCTTCCACGGTCTGAGCTTATTTCTAGTGGAACACCATGAAGAGGAACAATCTTTGTTGTATAGAGCTCTGCTAACTGACTAGCTGAGATTGTCTCTTTGACAGGAAAGAAGTGAGCGACTTTAGTGAGTCGACCAATGACAACGAAGATTGCATCGTTGTCCCTCTTGGACTTTGGGAAACCCGTAACGAAGTCCATTTCAATCATGTCCCACTTCCATTCAGGGATTTTCAGAGGTTGGAGAAGACGGGCTGTTTTCTGATGAACTGCCTTGACACGTTGACAGACGTCGCATTCAGAAACGTATTGAGCAATTTCACGTTTCATGCTGGGCCACCAATATAGTGTCTTGAGATCCTGGTACATCTTTGTACTTCCAGGGTGTATGGAGAGAGGAGTTTCATGAGCCTCCTTGAGAATGACATCTGTGAGACTTTGAATTTGAGGAACTGCAATGCGTCCTTTGAAGAACACAGTTCCCTTGTCATCAATTGAGAAGCACTCAAATTTCTCATTGCCTGCTTTGATGTGTTCTACAATCTTCTTGATTTCAGCATCACGAAGTTGTTCAGAACGAATCTTGTCCTCGAGAGTTGGACTGGCTGTCAAGTTTGCAAGATATCCTTGAGGAACAAGACCAAGGTTCATCTTCTGGAATTCTTCATGAAGAGGAGGTTGGCTTTCCATGATCATGAGATTATTGCAATACGACTTGCGACTGAGAGCATCGGCCATAACATTAGCCTTGCCTGGAGTGTAAGAAATGGTAAGATCAAAGTCTTTGATCTTTTCAATCCATCTCCTTTGTCTGAGATTTAGATATGGTTGAGTGAAGATGTACTTTAGACTCTTATGATCGGAAAAGATTTCAGTGCGATTACCCAATAAGTATTGTCTCCATTTCTTGAGGGCAAACACAACTGCTGCGAGTTCAAGGTCATGAGTGGGATAATTGAGCTCATGTGTGTTCAACTGACGTGAAGCATAAGCCACAACTTGACGTTCTTGCATTAGAACTGCACCTAGACCTTGGAGAGAAGCATCACAGAATATTTGGAAAGGTTTGGAAGGATCTGGGCCAACCAGAACTGGTGTAGAAGTGAGTTTAGTCTTCAGGATATTGAAACTTTCATCACATTGTGGAGACCAGACGAACTTCTTGTCCTTCTTTGTGAGGTCAGTGAGAGGTTTGGCAATCTTGGAGAAGTTTGGGACGAAGCGACGACAATAGCTAGCCAAGCCAAGAAAACTTCTTACTTGCTTCACCGTCTTTGGAGGTTTCCAATCAACAATTGCTTTAACCTTTTCTGGATCAATGGCTATGCCCTTGGCAGAGATGACATGACCAAGATAAACGACTTCGGAAATCCAAAACTCACATTTGGAGAACTTGGCATAGAGACGATGCTCGTGAAGCTTCATGAGAGTGAGACGAAGATGTTCTTCATGCTCTTCCTTGGATTTTGAGTAGACAAGAATGTCATCAAGATATACCACAACGAACTTGTCTAGGTATTCATGGAAGACAGAATTCATGAGTCGAGAGAAGGTCGCCGGTGCATTGGTGAGACCAAAGGACATGACGGTGAATTCATATAGACCGTAGCGAGTGGTGAAGGCTGTCTTTGGAATATCCTCTTTTCTGATCTTTATTTGATGGTAACCCATTCTCAAGTCCAACTTGGAGAATATTGAGGCTCCAGCAAGTTGATCAAAAAGGTCATCGATGCGAGGAATTGGATACTTATTTTTGATGGTCTTCTCGTTAAGAGGACGATAGTCAACAACGAGTCTCTTTATTTGATCCTTCTTCGCAACGAACAGAGTTGGGCAACCCCAAGCCGAGGAACTAGGTTGAATGTAACCTTTTTCCATGTACATATCAATTTGTTCCTTCAACAACTTCAGCTCTGGAGTTCCTATCTTGTAGGGATGCTTAGAGATTGGAGCAGTACCTGGTTCAAGTTCGATCACGAACTCAACAGCTCTGTCCGGAGGCATTCCTGGCAACTCTTCTGGAAAGACGTCAGAGAAGTCGCAAACCACCGGAACATTTTCAAGTGAAGGTAGAGGGTTTGCATTGAGGTTGTAAAGCTGACTGGAACTTGATTCATTTGGAGAATAGATTATCTGGCCAGAAGGGTGGAACATAGTTATTGACTTGTGAGCATAGTCAATTCTTGCTTTATTGGCCTTCAGCCAATCCATGCCAAGAATGACATCAATGTCAGAATTTCCAAGCAACATGAGAGAAGCAAGGAACATGCGACCTTCAATTAAGATTTGATTGTCCCTACTTATCTTGGAAGTCAACATTTGAGATCCCGGGGAGTGAACAGTGATCTGATTGCTTAGTGGAACCACAATTAGGTTGTTTGTTGTGGCAAAGGTCTTTGACACAAAATAATGTGATGCTCCGGTATCAAACAACACTTTAGCTGGAATAGAGTTTACGGGAAATGTACCGAGAACGACGTCAGGAGCTTCCTCAGCTTTGTCGATCTTGACATGATTCACCCTTGCGGTCCTCCCGACAGGCCTGTTGTTGGAGTTGAAGGCCTTACGCGGGGGAGCGCGCACCATTGCCTGGTTTGTGTTAGGACGAGGTGGTGGTGGAGGTAGCTGTCTCTGCGTGCACTTGTCGGCGTAGTGTCCCGTCTGCTTGCACTTGTAGCATGTGACGACACGAGGAGGCCCTGGCCTTGGCTGCCCCATCGAAGCCCTTTGATCATGCACCTGAGCAGGGTTGGGTGGGCGGGGAGCGAAGCCTGCAGAAGTTTGGGCATATGGAGCCCGAGTGACAGCACCATTTGGTACCCAGATGCGGCGCTTCTGCGGAGGGGTGGTCATGTTGGAGGAGGAACCACCCTCACGCGAGTGCTTGCGAGACTCCTCGAACGCCTTGCGCCCATTTTCTTCATTGAGCGCGGTGTTAACGAGATCCTCGAAGCTGTCGGCCTTGACATTGGTGAGGGCATACTTGAGTTCCGGGTTAAAGCCTCTGCGGAACCTTGCCATCTTTTTAGCTTCAGTGGACACCTCATCTCCAGCGTATCAAGCGAGGCGATTAAACTCACTCTGATACCCGATGACGTCCAACTTGCCCTGCTTGAGTGAGCAAAACTCTTCACGCATTCTTTCCATGAGACCATCTGGAATGTGGTGTTTCAGGAAGGCTTCCTTGAAACGATCCCACGTGACTGGCATGCCAGTTCTCATGGCCTGGAAGTTTTCCCACCAATAAGCTGCTTGACCCTTCAGCAGATAGGAGGCATACTTGACCTTGTCTTCTTCAGCTACGTGTGCAATCTCCAGAGCCTTGGCTATCTCACGGATCCAGTCATCAGCGTCTAGGGGCTCGCATGTGGCCACGAAAGCTCTCGGACCCAGACTGAGAAACTCATTGATGCTCACTCGTGGAGCTGTCTGGTTGATGTGCTGATTAGCCTGAAACTGGGCCATCTGCGTCATGACTTGGGTCATCTGAGTCAACAGCTCCGTGATTGGCGGTGGCTCAGGCGTAGTGTTCCTTGTTGGCAGCATTCTGAATGGAAATGCATTTTAGCACAACAATAGACAATGATAGACTTGGCAACCGAAAGATAGATTACTCTGACGCATGAATAGATAACCAACAGGTGCACCATCACATGTTCAATTACATCAGAATATCCAACACACCATAAATGGTTCGAATACCAAAGGATAACTAAACATAGCTAAGAATGGATACATCGGTACTCCCATGCTCATCACGCAGGATGACGGCGAGGAGTACGTCGATAGGTACGGTGAGGAGCACGCCCACGAAAGTAGGTGGAACGACGATCCACGTAGATCTGACGTGGTCTGAGACCGACTCTAGGCGTGGTGAAGTACATAGCGTCGACTCCCTGTGCTCCAAAGCGGGGAATCCCAGTGTAACCAGCACCAAGGTTAAGGAGTGGACCTCTGATCGGCTCGTAACCTCCAACATCTGGCAGACGACGCCCAACTGGCTGATCGAAACGTGCAAAGCGCTCGTCTCCAACAAAGTCTGTGGTGTAAGTCGCCAGACGAGTCAAAGCAAGGTAAAGCTGCTCTCTGACTGAAACCAACTCCTGAGATAGTGTGCGGGCAACTGCGTCACTGTGTCTCACAAACTGAGCGGTGATGTGCAGCCTGGAGTTATCATGCTCGTAAACATCCAAGTTGTCGTAGAGAGTGAAGTGAGCTCCCTCCGAAGTGATGTAACCACGGGGGATGTGGCGATAGATAGAATTGTCAAATCCCCAGTAGTCAGCACGAAGGACGGTGAGGCTCACATAAGCTGCCTGCTGCACAGCCAGATCCACTGTGGAACCCACTGCCTCGTAGCGGTGGACTACGCTCATGTCATCATCTGACAGAATGTAGACGATAGCCTGGTAGTAGGTCTGCTCAAACTCTCGCAGCTGCTCGTAGACCTGGTACTCTGGTGCCCAACGGAACCCCAGAAAAGTGACCATGTCTCTCAGCATCTCCGGATAACCGGCAGTGCTCTCGCAACGAGTCATACGAACCACCTGCGGGTAGAACCTGAGATCCATCTGCAGATGATCGGGGAAGATTTGATTAGACGCCGGTAGAAAAACTGAAGTGGCAAGCAACAACAAGGTTTCAACGGACGGAAAGGATGTTGAGAAGAACAGGATATTGAAGCAACATTTGGGAAACACAAGACCAAACACTCCTGAGGTACTACGGAAAACCCATCCGAGCTTCTAGAGGATCAATATCTACTGCTTAAGGAATAGATGATCTGCTTCCGGGGCTTATGTGCCTCCGTTCTCAATCGTGAGTAGGCAACATGAAAATCATGTTACAACCACCTCCATTCCTATGGTCTAGTAGATATAACCATCCTAGAGAAACCAGGATACGTGAAATCCTAACTTGAAAGTTTAGATGAGAAGAGAAAACAACGTTGCACTTCCTTACCAGAAAAAGGGAGGGTGGGTGGGGAAAGAAATAAAAGAACAGAATTCCTACTCTCACGTTTCATTTTTCCTATGTAGCTACAAAATAGTTTCTAGACTCAACTGCGACCAGTAAAAGGGATACTGCAGGCAGACATGCTCTGATACCATTTGTCGCACCCGGACTTTTAGAGGATACACACAGCCCGCTAAACAGTAGATAAATGGCTTACGGGGCCTACCTGCACCCGCATGTCAATATGAGTAGGCCAACACGTAAACGTGTGACAACCATCCTCTACTATTCATCGTCTGTGAAACCATCCAATAGATATCCGAATACTTCCATTGCCGTACTTCATAACATACACACATGGTACGTCAACGACATTTGAACAAGTGATATCACAACAAATCTCTAAGACACAAAGAAATAGAAATAAGTGGCAAAAAGCTCTCACTAGAGCAGAGATAGCAAATATAGTCATGCAGAGGACACATGTCCCAACAAGTCATCATTACGTCACAGCGGAAGCATCCAAGGTGTCTGAGTACAGACAAGACCCAAATAGGCCTAAGAGGCCGGAAACAAAAGAACTGAGCCCATCCATAAAGTCTCGGATCCTGCCCGGGTCCGCTATCTACTCTTCAGCAGCCTCGTCATACTCCACGTAGTAGCCACCATGGGGATCCTCGGAAACGTAGTCTGCAGAACCAGCAGCCCCAAAGGGGTCAGTACGGACGAGTACTGGCAAGCAAGACGCACAAGATACCAAAGTGTACCCGACAACACCAAGTACAGATGCTTTGGGTTCAACGGAAGATAGGTGATACAAAGGTGCGGCAGCGGGCTGCACTAACCAACTACAGAGACACGCTACAACGTCCGGCTAAAAGAAAGGGATAAGATAGCGCATCGGAGCCAACTACCACTAACCTCAAACAAACCCATCCTGGATCTCGCCCCTTATCCAAAGAAGCATTCCGAGGATAACTCACACAGTTGGATTAATGAAGGTTCAGGTTATTGTGACAATATGACTATTACTAGTCAAATTATTATTAATTAGGTGTAAGTTGTCTAATCCTTGTTAGCCAGCCCTATCACCAAGTCATCCATAACCGCGGACAACACGGCTTCTCGAGAAGATTTAACCATGCAGGGATGCACCAATTTGGTCGTACACGTAAGAATAACCCGCCAGGCGGGGATCAAACCCACCAAGCAGGCCACTCAACACAACCCAACTCTTCTTTGCATCAAGCCCAAAGAACCCCGTGCAATTGAGCGCACGGCTAATCAAGCCCCACGAAGAAAAGGGGGCCCTCATAGCACTCTAAGAACGTGTCTCCCTAAATGCCGACTACAAAAGTTACCACCCTGGCGCCAAGGGTTCGCACCTGCATATGCATGCGGCAAATGGAAAACCCGAACTAAATGAGGCGATTTGGACGAGATGCGAATCAAATCAGAGTTGCGGGGGGGGGGCGCCCATACACGCTTCCCACATGCGGTTAGAGCGCTCATCATGGATCTAGAGGACAAGAACTTTTCCTGAGTTCGACACTAGCAGGCCTCAAAACCATACCCGGCCTCCTGCCGGTGCCTTATCATCAAATTATTATTACCTCAAACATTAACAGGTTGTTGTTTAGATATCGAGCCCCCAGAACATAATAAATATGGTAAAAGAAATAACGGACATCAGACTCGAGCACGACAACCCTAAGCATGCTAGTAAGACACAGGCCAACAAGCAACAGGGTTATAGGTGTGGAGGTGAGGCTATATCAGGGTTACAGGATAACATGTGATAGGATCGGAACACAAGCAACGAATCTTAAGGCTAGCAGATTAGACAACGGAAAGTATCGGTATCCAGTGTGGAAAGGACACAATGGTTCAGATGAGTGAATACTTGCCTGCAAACTCAGTAGCCTGGTACTGGGCTAACTCCTCTGAAGTAGTGTCGTAAACCTCGTCTGTCTCAACGTCGTCGTCTATTCGGGAAGAAGCAAACAAACAACAAAGAGAGACGAACAATCAATAACATGGCATAATGCACAACCATGGGATGATGCATGACAATTTATTATATGCATCAATTTAATGATAAAGGACATAAGAGCAATTTTAAATGGGTCCAATAGCAATTTAAATTGCATTTGGGGATTACCCATATGTAATATTAATGAATTAACAGAATTACAAGTAAACATTAAGTGGAAGTGATTACATGCATGATGAATGATGAAAACATCAAGAAAACAACTTTAGCTTCCAATTGATACCTCATTTGTCAAATTTGGAATTTTAAATAATTAATTGTGAATTTTGCAATTTAAAAGGTGGATTTAAAGTATTGATTTAATGCACCAACTTTATTTGCTCAAAACAGGGAACAAATTGCATATTTGGAATCTACATGAAATTTAGAATGGAAAACATATTTGGCTTGTTGAATTTGGAATTTTTATGCCCAAGTTATGAATTTTGCAATATTAAATGAATTAAACAAGGATTCAATTATTTCACCAAATTAAAATACTCAAAACAGAATACAAAGTTTATATTTGGGTAGAGAATTTAATTTGGCATGGAAAACATATTTAAAATATTAAATTTGGGGTTATTATGAATTAATTATGCATTTTTGAAGTTTTGGTATTAATCTGTGATTCTTTTTAATTAGCAGGGGCCTATTCATGATGGACAAGGACTCAACTGTGAAGCCCCAGGGACCTGTGTGCAAAAAGAAATTGGATCTGGATCTGCGAAAAAAAATAAAAAGGTGGGTTTTTAATCCGCGCGGGGGGGGGGGGGGGGGGGAATCGAACCCAGGACCTCCCGCTGCGCTTCCGTGGGCAGAGCCAGTGGGCTATCGAGCGGCTGGTGATGGATCCTGCCCGCGAATGGTGTTGAGGTAAAGTGCCAGGCTTGCACGTATCTGACGAAACTGAACATTGTTCAGTTACTGAAAGTTTGCGAGGGAGATCGACGGCGACGTCCGCAGCGAGCTGCTGCTCGGCGTGCGAGTGCGCCGTGGTGCGCAGGCACTGGGGCGTGCGTGGCCCTGCTCGCGGATGCAGAGGGGGGGGAGGAGAAGGGCAAGGCGAGCTCACCGTGGGGCCTAGGCGAGCGGGAGCGGCTGACGAGGAGCTGCTGGCCGCAGCGTCGACGGCGGCAAAACGGGGACGGCGCGGTGGCCCTGCTGCTCCCCGGGCTCGGCCGAGGGGTCGAGGACGAGGCCGTGCCCGTGGCGGTTCCGTTCCCGCCCCTAGCCAGCTCGGAGGGGCGCCATGGCGACGGCGATTCCCGGCGCTCTCCTTGTCGTCTCGGTGGTGGAGGTTCAGAGAAGAGAAAAAAAAAGCGAGGCATCGAGAGGGATAGGGAGGAGGAGACGGCGGCGCGAGGGAGGAGGAAGAAGGGAGAGAGAGAGCTAGGGTTGCGGCCGAGGGGGGTTAAGTAGAGGGGAGGTGGAGCAGGTGGGGTGCTGCTCGGTGGGGGATCCCTCCCTTCCTCTGTCTCCCTACAGAGGAGGAAGACGACAGGGGTCGTGGGGGCTGGGCCTTGGGGTGGTAGGTGGGCTCAGCCCACTTGGGCTGGCCTGCCTCCCCCACTGTTTTTTTTCCTTCCTGTTTTTTTTGTAGAGAAAGCAAAGGACAGAATTGAAAGAGTTTTTGAATTTCTAACTTCATGAATTTAATTTGTATTGCTTAAGCATTGTAAATGCCCAGTTGCACCACTTTTAGTTTTTTAAAATTCAAATGTTTAGCCACTGTTTGAAAAATAAACAAAACAATTGAATTCAATTGAATTTCACATCAAATGTATTAGTTGAAATTTAACCAAGTCAAATTACTAGTAAAATTCAAATTTAAAGAAAACAATTTAATTGATTATGTTTGTGAATTGTTTTCAAACATTGGAACATACCAAGTATGAACCAAAGATTTGCACTTGATTTGAATTTGAAATGGAAAACAACACAATTAAAAAAAATGCAATGCTCATGATGGAATGATGCTTAACTTAAGTTAACAAAAGCAAAGCACTCTAAGGGTGTTTTCATACTTGGGATGTTACACCTTGGGCATCGCCAAGCTTAGACGCTTGAGTCTTCTTGGAATTTGCTTGGATGTACCACCGGGGCATCCCCAAGCTTATGCTTTTCACTCTTCTTGATCACATCATATCATCCTCTTCTCTTGACCCTTGAAAACTTCCTTTACATCAAAATTCTCACAATCTTCATTAGCAACGTTAGTGCAATCGAAATAATAAATCCACATGGTTCAGTTTCAACACAATTATAACACTCAAAAACACATTCTCTACTGTCACAACTTCTTTCAAAACTCTTTTTCTCAAAAGAACACCAAAAGAAAGAGATTAAGATGCAAATGCGCTAAATGGCAGAAATCTGTCAGAACAGAACAACAGGTAAAGATCGATTTTTTTCAAAAATCTTATGTTTCTCAAATCAAAAAGTGGTCTTCTAATAAAAGTTGCGTATATAACTCAGGATCAAGCACAAAAACGATCAGGTCATTTCGAATTTTCTGTGATTTTTAACGGAATTTACAGTGGACAGCAGAAATTTGTTTCCTGCGCAGAAATCCGAAATATAGGCTCAACTTTCCACTAGAGGCTTTACTTGGCTCAACAAAAACTCATAAGAAAAGATACAGCGGGGTTGATAAGGAAATAGACAACACCCAGGTGCAAAGAACACCAAATAAAATAAAGGAAAACTTAATGAAAACAGAGAAATAAAACGGTTTGTCTCCCGGTAGCGCTTTTCTTTAACGCCTTTCAACTAGGCATAGAAAATCAGCTCAAGTTTTCTCATGTAAAGAAGCATCAACATCATTACGGGGCTTACGTTTACCTCTCTTACGCTTATTCTTTTTAAGGAACTTATGATCCACGCATGATTTGGGAGTGAAAGTCATGTTACCTTTTCTCATATCAATAATTGCTCCTAAGAGTTTCAGCAGAGATCTTCCAAGGGTAATTTGTCCTCCTTCTGCACATTCAATAACAAGATAATCAGTGGAGACTGTTTTTCCTAGGAGTTTCGTAAACACTCCCTCAGCTATCCCAATGGGAAATATAGTGGTGTTATTAATGAGAGGAATTTCTTCTCCTCCATCAGCTAGCCCCAAAAGGTTCAAAGATTCATAAATTTCCTTAGGCATAAGACAAGATTCAGACATGATATCACAACGAGCATGAAAAGTTTCACCAGTTATAACAACTTTAACCAAAGGTATCATATTTGTTGACTCAAAATTTATTGGGACATGATCAAGATGTTCACGAATTTGGCTATATCCCTCTTTTAAGATAGAAATATGTGATTCAAGAGTATTTAATCTAGCATAAATATCTGCAAATGCTTTATCAGAACTACTGGGTAAGTTGTAGGTTGCCATTAATTTTCTTATAGCATTGAAAGCTTGATCTCTATCACAATTAAGGAAATCACCTCCTACCACAGTATCCAAAGCATATCTATAACAAAGAACAAGACCAAAGTAAAAGCTACGAAGAAACAGATTTAGAGTCATTTTAGGTTCAACTTTGCAATAGGAATCAAAAGCTCGAGACCAAGCTTCTTTGAAGTTCTCATCATTCCCTTGTTTGAAAGTAAAGATTGTTTCTTATGGTGACATAATGACAGGAACAAAACTAGACATAAAAGCAAGAAAATAAATAACAGCTATGAAGTAAACTAATTTTTGTGTGTTTTTGATATATAGAAATTAAAACAAGACAGAAATAAAAACAAAACAAAAAAAACAAAATAAAGAGATTGAGAGTGAGAGACTCCCCTTGCCAGGAGACTTCCTTCTCCCCGACAACGGCGCCACAAAAATTCCTTGATGGTGCAGATCTTGCACTCGTTGGGATACCCCAAGAGGAGGGTGTGATGAGCACAACGTTAGGAAATTTTCCCCTTAGTTAAGAACCAGGGTTATCAATACAGTAGGAGAAAGAGAATCTTCGGAAGGTTGATGCCACTAACGGTGGTACTGGCGCTTCACCGGTGTCAGCAACAACGTGGAACGTGCACACAACACAACCAAAATATTTTGCCCCAACGGTACAGTGAGGTTGTCAATCTCACCGGTCTTACTGAAAACAAAGATTAGACGTATAGTGTGGAAAAACAGTGTATGCTTGCAGAAAGTAAAGAAAGCAGGAAATAGTTATGGTTTGTTTAACAGTGTGAAAAATAGACCGGGGTTCATAGTTTCACTAGTGGTGTCTCTCCATAAAAGATAGCATGTTCGGTGAACAAATTACAGCTGGGCAATTGACACATAGAGGTTGCACCGTAGTGCACAATATGACATGAAGATTACTATGCTATTTAGTGCGGGCATTACAACAAGATACATAGACCGACATCCATCTGCATCTATGACTAATAATCCACCCTCAGGTTATCATCCGAACCCCCTCAGGTATTAAGTTGCAAGAAACAGATAATTGCATTAAACAAAGTGTGTAATGTAAGCAATGATTATGCATGCGGGAACTCTCAGCGTTGTTTTCTCCCTAATGACAACAACACATCCTCCCCCTTCACGTTTCTATCACTCGAGCAAGGAAACAAGGAGGCATGAACCCACTATCAAGCATAAATACTCCGTCTTGGAGTCACTAGAAACTACTTGGCCAGAATAACCACTAGCAACGGAGAGCATGCAAGATCACAAATAACATACGCAAATAAAGACTATAATCAACTTGGCATAAGGTCAATATTCATCGGATCCCAGCAAACACATCACAGAGAATTACATAAGATCAATCTTGATCATGATAGGCAGCTTACGAGATCTAAACATGGAGGCATATGAGGAGAAGACAACCATCTAGCTACAGCTACAAACCCGTAGTCCAAGGATGAACTACTCACGCTTCACTCCGGAGGCAGGCATGGTGATGTAGAAGCCTCCGGTGATGATATCCTCTCTGGCAGGGTGCCAGAAACAGCTTCAGAACCCCCTGATCTGGGGTTGACAGTTTCGGCAGCTGCGGACCTTTTTTGGGGATTTTGATCAGGTGTTTAGGGTTTTCCATTCGGGGGCTTAAATAGGTGAAAGGGAAACGGCGGTGGAGGCCGGGGGGACCCACACCCATAGCTGGCGCTGCCAGGGGGCCGCGCCACCCTATGGTGTGGCCCCCCTGCTCCCCCTCTTCGGCTCCTCTTCGGTCTTCTGGATGCTTCCGGGGAAAATAGGACTTCTTGGATTTGAATTTTCCAATTCCAAGAATATTTCCAGAACAACTTTTCTGAAACTAAAAAACAGAAGAAAACAGGGAACTGGCTCTTTGGCATATTGTCAATAGGTTAGTCCGGAAAATCGATAAAAATGACATAAATAAGGGAGAAAACATGTAGCAATTGGCAAAATATGATCATGGAGCATCAGAAATTAGGGATACGTTTATGACGTATCATGGCTCGGGGCGAGGAAGGTTGGGAGCCGAGGCATGTGATGCCACCCGACTAACAGGAGTCATATTGGATACGATTGGCAAGGTGTTGCCTACCTAGATCACTTGACGCCTAGCGGTGATGCTAAAGCTCACTAGTTGGCTTCCTTATTTAGGATCTTGAATCACCTCCCCTGCCGGAAACTAATTTCTGGAAGATGCATTTTGATGGCTCCAAAGTAAAAGAAGGGCTCGGTGTCGGTGTAGTGCTCAACTCGCCCAAGCGAGATCAACTCAGATATGTGCTGCAGATCCACTTCTCGGCGTCCAATAATGTAGCCGAGTACGAAGCACTGGTTCATGGCTTGAGGGTATCCAAGGAGATTGGAGTTCGGCGGATTGTCTGCTATGGTGACTCGGACCTGGTAGTTCAACAAGTCTCGGGGACTTGGGATGCTTTGGATGCCAACATGGCATCCTACCGGTTTCTGGTGCAAAACATGACTGGATTCTTTGATGGATGTGAGTTCCATCACATCCACCGAGCTAAAAATGATGCAGCTGATACCCTGTCCAAGTTGGGATCTTCCCGGCGGTTCATCCCACCTGGGATTGCCTTGGAGCATTTGAGGAAGCCATCCATCAAGCCATCTCCCAACTCGGAGTCAATATATATTCCAGGGCTGCTGGACTCTAAGGCTGTTCCTATGGAGATTGATTGGGATGGATCAAAAGAGAACCCGGGGACTGCTCCATCCAACCCGGGGACTGCCACTGCAAACCCGGGGACTGTCGCATTCATCGAGGGTATCATTTCTCAGTACTCGGGGACTCGTCTCCAACTCGGAGCAAGTTATGGCAGCTGATCCAATGGAAGTGGACGAACCAGTGTTTCCCATACGGGAGACACCGAGTTGGGCTTTGCCCATATTATCCTTTCTAATGGATGGCACATTGCCAAGTGACGACGTCACAGCTAGGCAGATACAGAGAAGATCTAAAGGCTACACCATCATCAACAAGGAGCTGCACAAGAGAAGTCCTACTGGCGTGCTCCAACGCTGCGTAGAACCAGAAGAAGGAGAAGAAATTCTTAGAGAAAGACATCAAGGAGAGTGTGGGCATCATGCCTCATCTCGGGCTCTGGTCAAGAAGGCGTTCCGGCATGGATTCTTTTGGCTCACTGCCTTGCAGCAGGCAGAAGATCTAGTGAGAAAATGCAATGGGTGCCAAAGATACGCAAGCAAAATTCATATGCCAGCTTCCGAGTTGAAGACAATCCCTATCACTTGGCCCTTTGCGGTATGGTGCTTGGATATGGTAGGCCCTTTCAAGCTAGCTAGAGGCAACATTGAAAGCTCATGATCCCTCTAATGATTTTGGTGATGATGATAACATGGGTATCATCTATCTAACAGTGTTGTTTTAGACTGTGCAGCTATTATCTCAGATGCTTATTGTTATATTCTTGTCGGAAGATCAAAGAGAAGGCCTACACTATGGATTAACTGCCGCCGGATTTTTGAGTACGCAGACCGGAAATTCCGGTGTCTATGGGGCGGAATATCCGGCCCCAGCACCGGAATATTCCGGCCCTCTTCTGGCATCTCCAAAACGACTAAGTGTTTTCACTGCCCGCGCACAGAAGCCAGTGCGGAAATTTGCCCCGGAAATTTCCGGTGCAAAAATCCGGCCCTCTGGGACTTAGCGAAAAAAAAGGAGTCCTCCCAGGTGCCCGCGCACAGAAGCTGGGACGGAAATTTTCCCCGGAAATTTCCGGTGCAAATATCCGGCCCTTGGTCCTTAGCAAATTTCGTCAACGAGCAGGTGCCTGCGCGCAGAGAGGGGGGCGGAGTATTGGGGCGGAAATTTCCGCCCCCGGATATTTCAAAATTCCGCCCCCCCGGACTATTCAAAAATCCGGCCCAGGCAAACCGGAAATTTCCGGTGCTTACACCGGAATATTCTGACCCTACAGGACTGCAACGGTCAGAAATTGGAGGAGCCTATAAATAGCTGTCTTCTTCCTCTAGATAGGAAGCTCGTCCATTCCTCTCTCTCCTCCATTGTTGTAGAGCTCAAAACGCCCCGATCTCCCTCCTCCTCCAACCAAACTCGATGCCCTTCAAGGATCTCATGGAGGAGGACTAGATCTACCTTTCCACCAAGCCAAAACGTGTGTACCCACACCACAACTCTTGGGATCTTGTAATCTCTTGGTTTCTTTGTCATGCAAGGGAAACCCTAGTGCTTGTAGCTTCCACCTTGTAGCAAGAAGCTTCGATTGTTGAGAGCCTCCATCTCACTTGTGGAGTAGCCTCAACCCCTTGTAAAGGTTTGGTCAACGCCTTCAAGTCGACCTCATAGTGGAAACGAGAATCTCCCTCATCGGAGAAGCTCAAGGAGAACAAGGTGTGCACATCCGTGCTATTGAGGAGCGCCTAGGTGGCTCCCCACCTCTCCAACATAGACGTACTTCTTTTAAGAAGGAACTACGGGAAACATATCCTTGTCTCCGTGTTTTTCACTTGTTGTTATCTTGTACCGTTCCTTTATTTCCGCTGCTACTTGTTCCTTGTCACCTAGGGTGTTCACTTAGTTGCACATTTAGATAACCAAGCTTTTACTTTCCTAAAGCCCCCATTAAAAGTGAAAAAGGAGTAAAATTTGTAGGTCACCTATTCACCCCCCCTCTAGTTGACCATATTGCACTTTCAATTGGTATCAGAGCCTCGGCTCTTTTATCGGGCTTAACCGCCTAAGAGTAATCATGGTCAACGGAGATGATCCCGAATCTTCTAAGGAGGAGCTCTCCAAAATGGCCGACACTATAGCCAACCTAGAGACAACGGTTTGTACCATTCAAACCCAATTGTCCAAGGTTAGCTCTAGTGTGGGCTCGGAGGTTTCCTCCATCAAGAAGATGTTGGAGAACATGATGGGTAAAACCAAGGGGCGTTCGCACTCTCCCCATGTCTCCGATGAGGATAGTTCGGATAAGGAAACGATTCCGGACAATTCCGAACTCGAAGAGAACATTGCCAAAGCTAAGGCTAAAGCCGCACAAAAGGCTAAAGCCAAAGCTAAAGAGAGTGACGGTGGCTCCAAGTCTCAAACGACTAATGGTTCGAGGTCCAATTTAAAAGTTCCACCACCGCAAAACTATGATTCTATCCACCCAATCGTTTCCATGCCACACATCCTTAATGTTGGAGTTCCACCCATCCTTAACACTAACGAATTTTCCTCTTGGAAGTTTGAAATGGAGTCTCACATTTCAGGATCGTGTACCGCATTGTGGAGAAGCGTGATCCATGGATTTCATCCTCATGACCCAAGCAACTTGACTCCAAGGGAGGATATTGAATCTCAACTCAACAAAACTGCTCTTGTTATTATCCAGAAGGCTCTCCCAAGGGAGCATCTCACTCACATCCGTGGTTGCAAGACCGCCAAAGAAGCTTGGGACAAACTTGACACCTTGTTTCAAGGAAATGCTAGCATTCAATCTTCTAAGTATGATGTTGTGGTGACCCAGCACACCACTGCATGTGTAGTGCGCAAGTCGGTGACATAATACTCACAGAAGGACTTATCCGTGAATATTACATCTCTCAGAGTGGTACAACAGAAACACAGCGGGTCCAAGCAAAACTATAGGATACAAACCTCATTACAAAATCTTGAGAATCTCCTTAATGAATCAAGAAGATCTCCTGCAAAAGAAACATCAGAAGAAGCAATTCGAAGCTCCGAGCCGGAGAAGAACTCTAGCTCAGAACTAATCCACTACGGCTGATGTCAGCCCTAATCTAAGGCTAGTAAATGCTAAGTCCAAGAATGGTCTCTACCTACACCTTGATAGCTTCTCCTCCACCAGCGTTGTTGATGACGATACTTTACCGACTAAGTAGTATAAGACTCCACCTAGCTTCATGAGGTAAAGATGGCTTCACGATGACGACTTCCATAGGCTTCAACTCTAAGCAATGGTCAAACGGGATAGAATGAGTAACGAGCGTTACTCAGCAAGTTCATGATATATAGTGGGTGGTTGATGCACTAACTACAGCTTTAGACTCGAAAGAGTCATAGGCTAATGCAAGGTTTTGTAAAACTTTCTTCAAGAGGTTGCTTTTAATTCTGAAAACTATGCCCGCCAGATCTTCACAGGATTAGAACTTTCATGGAGTTGCCTTTCATGCGGCGTTCGCAGCTCCTTCCCGGAACAAGGGGTAACATGCCACATCCTTTTACACTCTGCAGAGGTGCGTTACTTTACCCATGGACGACCAAGACCATGTTGCACAACCAGGTGTACATTCCTGTCCACTCCCACTCAGGTGTGGGGCCCGGTTGTTGGTCCAAGCCCAACCGTGCTTCTCCGCACAACGCATGCCCACCCATTTCTGCCAGCAGGTTGAACGCCTGATTCCACCCCTCACGATGGATATCTACGCGCCCCTGGCAGACCATCATAGACCCGCAGAGCCCGTGGGAATTAAGGGATCCCACCCATGTGCATGTAGTCCCGCACTACCTACGCGAGAGTACAGCGTACGTCTCTGGCAGCCCGTTGACATGCGAACGAGAAAAGTATCACGGCTGACTTACTCCCCCCACAGAAGATCCATGGTCAACGCGAATTTACGGCGCAAGAATCCTGACGGCAGTTGTTGTTAATTCCTAGGTAATACGTTCCCGTGCAGATGGAACCTTCCTTTGACCTATTCATCTTACCATGGTTCCATCCGCCCACCAAACAGAACACTACCACTCGGGTAGTCATTCAATTAGTCATATTATTATAAAAAATATGTAACACCTGGGGTGTTACCTGTTTGATTGCTTGCATCATATGCATCACATTGCCTTGCACCATGTTTGCATCACAACTGAAAATTTCAAAACAATTTAAACTTTCCCCCTTGCCCAAAATTTCCAATTTCAAACTTGCAAACTACACCCCTCTTGTGTTATCAATGGTTTGAAAATTGTTTTAAGCACATTGCCTGCTAAATAAACTTGTCCCTGTTGTTAACAAACCCTAATGACTAACTCAAATTCAAACCAAATCTTTCATTAACTTGTTGGGTTTAATCAAACAGCTAATTTCACTCAACTAATTAAACCACCTTCCTTTTCAAATCAAATGCCTCAAACAAAACCCCTTTTGAAATTAAAAACTTTAACAATCAATCAACTGCTTTTTTTAAAACTTGACCTTAGGGTCCACCCTATGAAAATAATTGTTTTCATAATGTTTAAGGAATATTCCAATTCCTTCAAAATTTGGTTTAGATCCTAAACATCAGTAAATTTGAAAACTTTTAGAAAACAAAAGTTGGTTTATAGTTGTTATTTAAAAAACTAAGCTAACCGTAATTTTTTCCAAATTTTTACTAACTTGGAAACCTACCTTTTCTTCCTATTTTGTTTCTGCAAAAAAAATAAAATAAACAAACAGAAAAAAAAAAGAAAAGGAAAACTAACCACGCAGGGGAGGGGCCATTTTGGCCCAGCCCACTTACCTCGCCGAGCTGGCCCGATACCCCTTCAGAAGCCGCCACCGTCGTCTTCAGCTGTACGGCGCAGCATCCAAGCTGCCACGGCGGCAGCAGAGGGACAGCAACGGCCGATCCGAGGCAATTGCTCCTATAAAACCCCCACGGACGCGCGCCGCCAACCCTACCTACCTGCCCTAGCTAGCTACCCTCGCCCGCCGCCGTTTTCCCTCTCCTTCACCATGATCCACCCCTGTTCTGAACCTCGCCACCGTCGACGTCCTCTAACAACCGCCGTGATCGCCACCACCTCAGCCCCCTTCCACCCTAACTACCAACGGAAACCGCTCCGCCGCTTCCTTCCCTTGCTGTTAGACACCATAACGAGCTCGGAGCCCCACGATTTCCACGCCGCCGAGCAATCCTCTGTCGCCGGCCACCGTGGCCTCTTTCTCTGAAGAAATGATCGCCGCCGTCGCTGTCGGACTTCTCGCCGTGACCCAGCTGATGGAACCACACCGCCACCTCGTCCTCTACAGCTTGGACACCACCGCGGGCCCGTGGACGACGTGGATCGTCGCCGTCATCAACGCCGTCGCCGCCGCGGAAGCTCCATCGAACCTCTGCTACCTTCTACATCCGCGGTGAGCCACCGTACTGCCTCCTTCCTCCTCTCTGTACTCGAGCGCGCGCACTCAACACCTTCGTGCACACACGCGTTTCCACGGCAGCACCCGATCGCAGCGCCACGGCGTTTCCCCGCCGGCGAACTTGCCTCTGTCAGCAGGATTCAGTCGCGCGCGTCAGCAAGTTCAGTAACACCTGGATCTGCACCTTACCTTGTACGCGTTCCCTTAACTGACAGAATCGAATCGCAGCGCAACTGGTTTCAGTCGAGCGCGAGCAAGCGTGCGGTCGCGGGTTCGAGTCCCCGACGCGCGATTCTTTTGGAGAATTTTCTCCCGCGCCGTGGCCCACCAGGCAGTGGCACTGGAAGCCACGCAAGCTTCGCTTGCGCCACGCTGGCCACTGGCCCACGCAGCAGTGGGCGCGTGTAGGTACCAGTTCGGTACAAAAAGGATTTCTGCGCATTTCCTAAAAATCCCAAATCCTTTTTATTAACAGAATTAATCCCTAAAAGCAAAACTTTAATAACTTTTAATCCCTAACTCTAAATACTAAAAACTTTATATGTTTTCTGTTCCAAATTTCATAACCTTTCCAAATATTCAATTTGTATTCTGTTTTGAGTTTTCAAAATACTTTTAAAATTCAAATTTGGATAACTCAAATGTAATTTGTAATAATTCATAAATAATTCATACCATTTCCAAATAATGCAAATAAAATATGTTTTTCACACCTTTTTGAATGTGATATTCAAATATAAAATTTGTTTTCTGGTTTGAATAATTTAAATTGCCTAAACCATTTGAATCTTGTTTAATGCAATTAAAAATTGTTTAATATTGTTTAATTCATAAATAATTAATCCAAAGTCCCATTTCAAATTGTGAAACATGTAATCCAACTAAAATTTGATAACCTTTTCAAATATCAACTTTGTTGTTTGGTTTGACCAACTTAACTTGATGATAACAACCACTACTTGCTTAACACCATTAAGTAACAAATAATTTCCAAACTTGGTAAATGTTTTCTAAACTTGTTAACCATCCTTCCAAGTGCATTTAATATTGTTATCTTCTTGTTCTTCATCATGCATGCCTCATTCTAACTCACTTACACATGATGCTCAGTGTTAGAACAATTAATTCAACTATAAGGCATGGGTTTGCCATATGCAATCTTTGCATATGGAATCCATTTAAACTTGTGTATCATATCCACTAGTTTACTTTGGTGCATCTATTAAACTTGTCATGCATCCATATCTTGATCATGCTGGATCTTTTGCCGTAGTAGTAATGGTTGCATCCGGTGTTTGTTCGAGGTTCATTGCTTCTTCCCGGATAGGACGTTGAGATGATGTGAGCAACGACAAGTTCTGCTACCTTGCGGGATCTCAGGCAAGTATACTCACTTGCATGCCATATGGCTGCCTTTCATCACTTGTTACCGATTATTTCCGTTGATTCTTTTCTGCTAGCCTTAGTGGTAGTTGTTTCTGTTACGAACCCATCACATGAATCCCTTAACCTTGATATGGCCTCACTTCCATACCTACAGCCTTTGTTTGTGCCTGTTCTTATCTAGCATGCTTAGGGTTGTTTTGCTCGAGTCTGTTACCCGTTACTTTCTGTTATTACTTCTTTATGTTCCGGGGGCTCGATGTTTAATCAATCAATCAATCATGCTAGTGTTACTATTAATAATAAATTTGATGATAAGGCACCGGCAGGAGGCCCGTTGTGGTTTTGAGGCCTGCTAGTGTCGACCCTAATAGGAAAAGGGTCTTGTCTACTGATCCATGATGAGCGCACTACCCGCATTTGGGGAGTATGGGCTCCCCCTCAGTTTGACCCGATTCGCATCTCGTCCAAATCGCCTCATTTAGTTCGGGTTTTCTATTTGCTGCATGCATGATCTTGCGAGCCCTTGGATCCCGGGTGGAACTTTCGTAGTCGGCATATAGGGGGACACGTTCTTAGAGTGCTATGAGGGTCCATTTTCTTCTGGGCTCGATTAGCCGTGCGCCCAAGGTGCTTTGGGCTTGATGCGAAGAAGGGTTGGATTGTGTTGAGTGCCCCGCTTGGTGGAGTGGCCACTCCATCTGGCGGGATATTCATGAGTGTCGGTTACTATGGTGCCACCCTGCAGGGATAATCTTCTCGAGAAGCCGTGTTTTCCGCGGTTATGGATTACTTGGTGAAAGTACTGGCTAACAAGTACTCAGGACAACTTAAACATAATGATCAACCATGTTACACCCCATGATGAACAACTTGACTAGTAATAGGTTTATTCACACAATAACTTGATTCACCTTTAATACAACTGTGTGAGTTATCCTCGGATTGCTTCTTTGGCTAAAGGGGCGAGATCCAGGATGGGTTTGTTTGGATTTACTCCCAGTTGGTTACAATCCTCGATCTTATCCCCTTTCTGTTAGTTGGAAGTCGTAGTATTCCTTCTGTAGTTGGTTAGTGCAGCCTGCTGTCGCTTATTTGCAATAACCCCTTCCTCCCCGTTGATCCTAAAGTATTTGTATCTTGTGATGATTGGCTACGCCGGTAACTTGTGAGTATGGGCTTTATCCCCCTTGCCAGTACTTAACCGTACTGACCCACGAATCTCTTTCGTGGCTGCAAATTCCAAATTGCAGTCAACAGGTTTGAAGTCTGACGACGTTAGCTTGGGAATCCCTCCGGCTTGGCCTGGGCAGGGATTGGACGCCTTCGGTTATCTTCAGGACTCTTAGTCCAATTTGGATCTTGTCCGTAGACGGACGTTTGTTTCTTCCGCTGTTATTTGGATCTTTGTATTGTATCAGTTGTAACCCCGGCTCGTGTGAGTCATCTTGTATCTATCTGCTTCTGTTGTAATTGTGGAATATTCATGAACTATTGTAATGTTATCATAAATGGCAACCTGGAATCGGTTATTATGCGGATCTGGCGGGAATGCTGAAATCTGCATAGTGCCCGATCTCGGGGCGTCACAAATGGTATCAGAGCCTTGGTTCCGATTCCCGATATTGTTTCGATACGAATGGTTATCGAAGCAACGGGTCCGCAAAGCCTGTAGGATAACCTCGCTAACGGTCGTTGTTTCTAGAGTGTCAAAAAATATTTCTGCTAAACTATTTTGGAAAAACTCTCAATAGGATTCTCGTTTTCTCCTTATCTCTATTCCATTTCCCCTCCCATCTTATTTGTTTTGGAGTCTCCCCTCTTGTCTACCTTTCAAAGTGTTAGGATCCAACGTGGGTGGACGTTTTCTGAGCCCTTAACCTAATAGGTTCGATCATCGGAAGGTTCCTGGTGGAAGAACATCGTCGTCACTCCGAGCAAGAATCCCTTGTTAGTGGTGTCGAGGAGATCAACTGGAAGCACGAAGAATCAATAGTCGAACTTCTTTCCCCTCCTGGGTTAGCAGGTGGATTGCGAGGGCGCAATCCCTTTTTAGTGGTGTCGTCTGTAACACCTGGGGTGTTACCTGTTTGATTGCTTGCATCATATGCATCACATTGCCTTGCACCATGTTTGCATCACAACTGAAAATTTCAAAACAATTTAAACTTTCCCCCTTGCCCAAAATTTCCAATTTCAAACTTGCAAACTACACCCCTCTTGTGTTATCAATGGTTTGAAAATTGTTTTAAGCACATTGCCTGCTAAATAAACTTGTCCCTGTTGTTAACAAACCCTAATGACTAACTCAAATTCAAACCAAATCTTTCATTAACTTGTTGGGTTTAATCAAACAGCTAATTTCACTCAACTAATTAAACCACCTTCCTTTTCAAATCAAATGCCTCAAACAAAACCCCTTTTGAAATTAAAAACTTTAACAATCAATCAACTGCTTTTTTTAAAACTTGACCTTAGGGTCCACCCTATGAAAATAATTGTTTTCATAATGTTTAAGGAATATTCCAATTCCTTCAAAATTTGGTTTAGATCCTAAACATCAGTAAATTTGAAAACTTTTAGAAAACAAAAGTTGGTTTATAGTTGTTATTTAAAAAACTAAGCTAACCGTAATTTTTTCCAAATTTTTACTAACTTGGAAACCTACCTTTTCTTCCTATTTTGTTTCTGCAAAAAAAAAAAAAAAAACAAACAGAAAAAAAAAAGAAAAGGAAAACTAACCACGCAGGGGAGGGGCCATTTTGGCCCAGCCCACTTACCTCGCCGAGCTGGCCCGATACCCCTTCAGAAGCCGCCACCGTCGTCTTCAGCTGTACGGCGCAGCATCCAAGCTGCCACGGCGGCAGCAGAGGGACAGCAACGGCCGATCCGAGGCAATTGCTCCTATAAAACCCCCACGGACGCGCGCCGCCAACCCTACCTACCTGCCCTAGCTAGCTACCCTCGCCCGCCGCCGTTTTCCCTCTCCTTCACCATGATCCACCCCTGTTCTGAACCTCGCCACCGTCGACGTCCTCTAACAACCGCCGTGATCGCCACCACCTCAGCCCCCTTCCACCCTAACTACCAACGGAAACCGCTCCGCCGCTTCCTTCCCTTGCTGTTAGACACCATAACGAGCTCGGAGCCCCACGATTTCCACGCCGCCGAGCAATCCTCTGTCGCCGGCCACCGTGGCCTCTTTCTCTGAAGAAATGATCGCCGCCGTCGCTGTCGGACTTCTCGCCGTGACCCAGCTGATGGAACCACACCGCCACCTCGTCCTCTACAGCTTGGACACCACCGCGGGCCCGTGGACGACGTGGATCGTCGCCGTCATCAACGCCGTCGCCGCCGCGGAAGCTCCATCGAACCTCTGCTACCTTCTACATCCGCGGTGAGCCACCGTACTGCCTCCTTCCTCCTCTCTGTACTCGAGCGCGCGCACTCAACACCTTCGTGCACACACGCGTTTCCACGGCAGCACCCGATCGCAGCGCCACGGCGTTTCCCCGCCGGCGAACTTGCCTCTGTCAGCAGGATTCAGTCGCGCGCGTCAGCAAGTTCAGTAACACCTGGATCTGCACCTTACCTTGTACGCGTTCCCTTAACTGACAGAATCGAATCGCAGCGCAACTGGTTTCAGTCGAGCGCGAGCAAGCGTGCGGTCGCGGGTTCGAGTCCCCGACGCGCGATTCTTTTGGAGAATTTTCTCCCGCGCCGTGGCCCACCAGGCAGTGGCACTGGAAGCCACGCAAGCTTCGCTTGCGCCACGCTGGCCACTGGCCCACGCAGCAGTGGGCGCGTGTAGGTACCAGTTCGGTACAAAAAGGATTTCTGCGCATTTCCTAAAAATCCCAAATCCTTTTTATTAACAGAATTAATCCCTAAAAGCAAAACTTTAATAACTTTTAATCCCTAACTCTAAATACTAAAAACTTTATATGTTTTCTGTTCCAAATTTCATAACCTTTCCAAATATTCAATTTGTATTCTGTTTTGAGTTTTCAAAATACTTTTAAAATTCAAATTTGGATAACTCAAATGTAATTTGTAATAATTCATAAATAATTCATACCATTTCCAAATAATGCAAATAAAATATGTTTTTCACACCTTTTTGAATGTGATATTCAAATATAAAATTTGTTTTCTGGTTTGAATAATTTAAATTGCCTAAACCATTTGAATCTTGTTTAATGCAATTAAAAATTGTTTAATATTGTTTAATTCATAAATAATTAATCCAAAGTCCCATTTCAAATTGTGAAACATGTAATCCAACTAAAATTTGATAACCTTTTCAAATATCAACTTTGTTGTTTGGTTTGACCAACTTAACTTGATGATAACAACCACTACTTGCTTAACACCATTAAGTAACAAATAATTTCCAAACTTGGTAAATGTTTTCTAAACTTGTTAACCATCCTTCCAAGTGCATTTAATATTGTTATCTTCTTGTTCTTCATCATGCATGCCTCATTCTAACTCACTTACACATGATGCTCAGTGTTAGAACAATTAATTCAACTATAAGGCATGGGTTTGCCATATGCAATCTTTGCATATGGAATCCATTTAAACTTGTGTATCATATCCACTAGTTTACTTTGGTGCATCTATTAAACTTGTCATGCATCCATATCTTGATCATGCTGGATCTTTTGCCGTAGTAGTAATGGTTGCATCCGGTGTTTGTTCGAGGTTCATTGCTTCTTCCCGGATAGGACGTTGAGATGATGTGAGCAACGACAAGTTCTGCTACCTTGCGGGATCTCAGGCAAGTATACTCACTTGCATGCCATATGGCTGCCTTTCATCACTTGTTACCGATTATTTCCGTTGATTCTTTTCTGCTAGCCTTAGTGGTAGTTGTTTCTGTTACGAACCCATCACATGAATCCCTTAACCTTGATATGGCCTCACTTCCATACCTACAGCCTTTGTTTGTGCCTGTTCTTATCTAGCATGCTTAGGGTTGTTTTGCTCGAGTCTGTTACCCGTTACTTTCTGTTATTACTTCTTTATGTTCCGGGGGCTCGATGTTTAATCAATCAATCAATCATGCTAGTGTTACTATTAATAATAAATTTGATGATAAGGCACCGGCAGGAGGCCCGTTGTGGTTTTGAGGCCTGCTAGTGTCGACCCTAATAGGAAAAGGGTCTTGTCTACTGATCCATGATGAGCGCACTACCCGCATTTGGGGAGTATGGGCTCCCCCTCAGTTTGACCCGATTCGCATCTCGTCCAAATCGCCTCATTTAGTTCGGGTTTTCTATTTGCTGCATGCATGATCTTGCGAGCCCTTGGATCCCGGGTGGAACTTTCGTAGTCGGCATATAGGGGGACACGTTCTTAGAGTGCTATGAGGGTCCATTTTCTTCTGGGCTCGATTAGCCGTGCGCCCAAGGTGCTTTGGGCTTGATGCGAAGAAGGGTTGGATTGTGTTGAGTGCCCCGCTTGGTGGAGTGGCCACTCCATCTGGCGGGATATTCATGAGTGTCGGTTACTATGGTGCCACCCTGCAGGGATAATCTTCTCGAGAAGCCGTGTTTTCCGCGGTTATGGATTACTTGGTGAAAGTACTGGCTAACAAGTACTCAGGACAACTTAAACATAATGATCAACCATGTTACACCCCATGATGAACAACTTGACTAGTAATAGGTTTATTCACACAATAACTTGATTCACCTTTAATACAACTGTGTGAGTTATCCTCGGATTGCTTCTTTGGCTAAAGGGGCGAGATCCAGGATGGGTTTGTTTGGATTTACTCCCAGTTGGTTACAATCCTCGATCTTATCCCCTTTCTGTTAGTTGGAAGTCGTAGTATTCCTTCTGTAGTTGGTTAGTGCAGCCTGCTGTCGCTTATTTGCAATAACCCCTTCCTCCCCGTTGATCCTAAAGTATTTGTATCTTGTGATGATTGGCTACGCCGGTAACTTGTGAGTATGGGCTTTATCCCCCTTGCCAGTACTTAACCGTACTGACCCACGAATCTCTTTCGTGGCTGCAAATTCCAAATTGCAGTCAACAGGTTTGAAGTCTGACGACGTTAGCTTGGGAATCCCTCCGGCTTGGCCTGGGCAGGGATTGGACGCCTTCGGTTATCTTCAGGACTCTTAGTCCAATTTGGATCTTGTCCGTAGACGGACGTTTGTTTCTTCCGCTGTTATTTGGATCTTTGTATTGTATCAGTTGTAACCCCGGCTCGTGTGAGTCATCTTGTATCTATCTGCTTCTGTTGTAATTGTGGAATATTCATGAACTATTGTAATGTTATCATAAATGGCAACCTGGAATCGGTTATTATGCGGATCTGGCGGGAATGCTGAAATCTGCATAGTGCCCGATCTCGGGGCGTCACAAATGGTATCAGAGCCTTGGTTCCGATTCCCGATATTGTTTCGATACGAATGGTTATCGAAGCAACGGGTCCGCAAAGCCTGTAGGATAACCTCGCTAACGGTCGTTGTTTCTAGAGTGTCAAAAAATATTTCTGCTAAACTATTTTGGAAAAACTCTCAATAGGATTCTCGTTTTCTCCTTATCTCTATTCCATTTCCCCTCCCATCTTATTTGTTTTGGAGTCTCCCCTCTTGTCTACCTTTCAAAGTGTTAGGATCCAACGTGGGTGGACGTTTTCTGAGCCCTTAACCTAATAGGTTCGATCATCGGAAGGTTCCTGGTGGAAGAACATCGTCGTCACTCCGAGCAAGAATCCCTTGTTAGTGGTGTCGAGGAGATCAACTGGAAGCACGAAGAATCAATAGTCGAACTTCTTTCCCCTCCTGGGTTAGCAGGTGGATTGCGAGGGCGCAATCCCTTTTTAGTGGTGTCGTCTGTAACACCTGGGGTGTTACCTGTTTGATTGCTTGCATCATATGCATCACATTGCCTTGCACCATGTTTGCATCACAACTGAAAATTTCAAAACAATTTAAACTTTCCCCCTTGCCCAAAATTTCCAATTTCAAACTTGCAAACTACACCCCTCTTGTGTTATCAATGGTTTGAAAATTGTTTTAAGCACATTGCCTGCTAAATAAACTTGTCCCTGTTGTTAACAAACCCTAATGACTAACTCAAATTCAAACCAAATCTTTCATTAACTTGTTGGGTTTAATCAAACAGCTAATTTCACTCAACTAATTAAACCACCTTCCTTTTCAAATCAAATGCCTCAAACAAAACCCCTTTTGAAATTAAAAACTTTAACAATCAATCAACTGCTTTTTTTAAAACTTGACCTTAGGGTCCACCCTATGAAAATAATTGTTTTCATAATGTTTAAGGAATATTCCAATTCCTTCAAAATTTGGTTTAGATCCTAAACATCAGTAAATTTGAAAACTTTTAGAAAACAAAAGTTGGTTTATAGTTGTTATTTAAAAAACTAAGCTAACCGTAATTTTTTCCAAATTTTTACTAACTTGGAAACCTACCTTTTCTTCCTATTTTGTTTCTGCAAAAAAAAAAAAAAACAAACAGAAAAAAAAAAGAAAAGGAAAACTAACCACGCAGGGGAGGGGCCATTTTGGCCCAGCCCACTTACCTCGCCGAGCTGGCCCGATACCCCTTCAGAAGCCGCCACCGTCGTCTTCAGCTGTACGGCGCAGCATCCAAGCTGCCACGGCGGCAGCAGAGGGACAGCAACGGCCGATCCGAGGCAATTGCTCCTATAAAACCCCCACGGACGCGCGCCGCCAACCCTACCTACCTGCCCTAGCTAGCTACCCTCGCCCGCCGCCGTTTTCCCTCTCCTTCACCATGATCCACCCCTGTTCTGAACCTCGCCACCGTCGACGTCCTCTAACAACCGCCGTGATCGCCACCACCTCAGCCCCCTTCCACCCTAACTACCAACGGAAACCGCTCCGCCGCTTCCTTCCCTTGCTGTTAGACACCATAACGAGCTCGGAGCCCCACGATTTCCACGCCGCCGAGCAATCCTCTGTCGCCGGCCACCGTGGCCTCTTTCTCTGAAGAAATGATCGCCGCCGTCGCTGTCGGACTTCTCGCCGTGACCCAGCTGATGGAACCACACCGCCACCTCGTCCTCTACAGCTTGGACACCACCGCGGGCCCGTGGACGACGTGGATCGTCGCCGTCATCAACGCCGTCGCCGCCGCGGAAGCTCCATCGAACCTCTGCTACCTTCTACATCCGCGGTGAGCCACCGTACTGCCTCCTTCCTCCTCTCTGTACTCGAGCGCGCGCACTCAACACCTTCGTGCACACACGCGTTTCCACGGCAGCACCCGATCGCAGCGCCACGGCGTTTCCCCGCCGGCGAACTTGCCTCTGTCAGCAGGATTCAGTCGCGCGCGTCAGCAAGTTCAGTAACACCTGGATCTGCACCTTACCTTGTACGCGTTCCCTTAACTGACAGAATCGAATCGCAGCGCAACTGGTTTCAGTCGAGCGCGAGCAAGCGTGCGGTCGCGGGTTCGAGTCCCCGACGCGCGATTCTTTTGGAGAATTTTCTCCCGCGCCGTGGCCCACCAGGCAGTGGCACTGGAAGCCACGCAAGCTTCGCTTGCGCCACGCTGGCCACTGGCCCACGCAGCAGTGGGCGCGTGTAGGTACCAGTTCGGTACAAAAAGGATTTCTGCGCATTTCCTAAAAATCCCAAATCCTTTTTATTAACAGAATTAATCCCTAAAAGCAAAACTTTAATAACTTTTAATCCCTAACTCTAAATACTAAAAACTTTATATGTTTTCTGTTCCAAATTTCATAACCTTTCCAAATATTCAATTTGTATTCTGTTTTGAGTTTTCAAAATACTTTTAAAATTCAAATTTGGATAACTCAAATGTAATTTGTAATAATTCATAAATAATTCATACCATTTCCAAATAATGCAAATAAAATATGTTTTTCACACCTTTTTGAATGTGCTATTCAAATATAAATTTTTTTTTCTGGTTTGAATAATTTAAATTGCCTAAACCATTTGAATCTTGTTTAATGCAATTAAAAATTGTTTAATATTGTTTAATTCATAAATAATTAATCCAAAGTCCCATTTCAAATTGTGAAACATGTAATCCAACTAAAATTTGATAACCTTTTCAAATATCAACTTTGTTGTTTGGTTTGACCAACTTAACTTGATGATAACAACCACTACTTGCTTAACACCATTAAGTAACAAATAATTTCCAAACTTGGTAAATGTTTTCTAAACTAATTAACCATCCTTCCAAGTGCATTTAATATTGTTATCTTCTTGTTCTTCATCATGCATGCCTCATTCTAACTCACTTACACATGATGCTCAGTGTTAGAACAATTAATTCAACTATAAGGCATGGGTTTGCCATATGCAATCTTTGCATATGGAATCCATTTAAACTTGTGTATCATATCCACTAGTTTACTTTGGTGCATCTATTAAACTTGTCATGCATCCATATCTTGATCATGCTGGATCTTTTGCCGTAGTAGTAATGGTTGCATCCGGTGTTTGTTCGAGGTTCATTGCTTCTTCCCGGATAGGACGTTGAGATGATGTGAGCAACGACAAGTTCTGCTACCTTGCGGGATCTCAGGCAAGTATACTCACTTGCATGCCATATGGCTGCCTTTCATCACTTGTTACCGATTCTTTCCGTTGATTCTTTTCTGCTAGCCTTAGTGGTAGTTGTTTCTGTTACGAACCCATCACATGAATCCCTTAACCTTGATATGGCCTCACTTCCATACCTACAGCCTTTGTTTGTGCCTGTTCTTATCTAGCATGCTTAGGGTTGTTTTGCTCGAGTCTGTTACCCGTTACTTTCTGTTATTACTTCTTTATGTTCCGGGGGCTCGATGTTTAATCAATCAATCAATCATGCTAGTGTTACTATTAATAATAAATTTGATGATAAGGCACCGGCAGGAGGCCCGTTGTGGTTTTGAGGCCTGCTAGTGTCGACCCTAATAGGAAAAGGGTCTTGTCTACTGATCCATGATGAGCGCACTACCCGCATTTGGGGAGTATGGGCTCCCCCTCAGTTTGACCCGATTCGCATCTCGTCCAAATCGCCTCATTTAGTTCGGGTTTTCCATTTGCTGCATGCATGATCTTGCGAGCCCTTGGATCCCGGGTGGAACTTTCGTAGTCGGCATATAGGGGGGCACGTTCTTAGAGTGCTATGAGGGTCCATTTTCTTCTGGGCTCGATTAGCCGTGCGCCCAAGGTGCTTTGGGCTTGATGCGAAGAAGGGTTGGATTGTGTTGAGTGCCCCGCTTGGTGGAGTGGCCACTCCATCTGGCGGGATATTCATGAGTGTCGGTTACTATGGTGCCACCCTGCAGGGATAATCTTCTCGAGAAGCCGTGTTTTCCGCGGTTATGGATTACTTGGTGAAAGTACTGGCTAACAAGTACTCAGGACAACTTAAACATAATGATCAACCATGTTACACCCCATGATGAACAACTTGACTAGTAATAGGTTTATTCACACAATAACTTGATTCACCTTTAATACAACTGTGTGAGTTATCCTCGGATTGCTTCTTTGGCTAAAGGGGCGAGATCCAGGATGGGTTTGTTTGGATTTACTCCCAGTTGGTTACAATCCTCGATCTTATCCCCTTTCTGTTAGTTGGAAGTCGTAGTATTCCTTCTGTAGTTGGTTAGTGCAGCCTGCTGTCGCTTATTTGCAATAACCCCTTCCTCCCCGTTGATCCTAAAGTATTTGTATCTTGTGATGATTGGCTACGCCGGTAACTTGTGAGTATGGGCTTTATCCCCCTTGCCAGTACTTAACCGTACTGACCCACGAATCTCTTTCGTGGCTGCAAATTCCAAATTGCAGTCAACAGGTTTGAAGTCTGACGACGTTAGCTTGGGAATCCCTCCGGCTTGGCCTGGGCAGGGATTGGACGCCTTCGGTTATCTTCAGGACTCTTAGTCCAATTTGGATCTTGTCCGTAGACGGACGTTTGTTTCTTCCGCTGTTATTTGGATCTTTGTATTGTATCAGTTGTAACCCCGGCTCGTGTGAGTCATCTTGTATCTATCTGCTTCTGTTGTAATTGTGGAATATTCATGAACTATTGTAATGTTATCATAAATGGCAACCTGGAATCGGTTATTATGCGGATCTGGCGGGAATGCTGAAATCTGCATAGTGCCCGATCTCGGGGCGTCACAAAATAGGATCATGCATTCTTTTGAGAGTAGGTGATAAGACGATAGGTTTTTTGCAATTAGTTTGTTATGAAGTACTGCAAAGGAGATGAACAAGTGATGAACTTGCCTGAGATTGAAATAACAATAATAATCCAGGTCTTCGGAATTCGAGGGTCGCGTAGAGAAATCCAAGCATCTGAAAGATAGCAAAGTAGTCCCGGTAAGGACTACAGAAAACACTGGCAAGATGATACATGCATAGTAATGAGATGCATCGTGAAATACCCTGGAAAACACCCCAGCTTACAAGTGTAAGCCACGTTTGAAACGATAACGTATTCACACAATTGTTAGGTGACTTGGAGTTGTTTCATTACTTGTGGTGATGTTGTTATTTCTTTTAGGCTGAAGTGTGTTTCACTTTTATTGAACAAACACTTGTTATCATGTTTAAGTAGAAGTGTTATAACATGGTTAGGCAACAAGACAATAGCACATGGTAAACAATTATTGAAAAGGTAACAAACATGTTTGATTTTATATTCCAAAAGTGTAGAGCTAATGACAATGAGTTTAGTTGAAAATGATGAACTAGTACATCTAACTCTATCATCACAATACTTGCTAATGACTTATGATGATAGGTTTTAGTAGGTGTGGAAACCTAAGAATTTTATTAGTAAAGAAAATAATAGTGTGGCGGTTATTTCTGTTATAATAGGATATTATAGAATTCCATTATACCAACAGAAACAAGTTTATAAGTTAAACAAAATGTTTTATGTTTGACATATTTGAATTGGAAATTCTTTTCTCTTTAATTTGATATAACATTTTATTTTCTGAAAATATTTGAATAAATTATTAATTTCTCAATTTTAAATGAATTAAATGACTAAGCAAACTATTGCACACATGAAACTTGATCAAATGACTTTGGAAACATCATAGATGAGTTGTATTTGTGATTTGGAGCATTTTGGTATATAACTTGTATTTTTCTAATTTTATGAATTATTTATTATTTTTCTCCATTTTAAATGATTATTTTAATTAAAGAAAATGTTTAATTTTAAACTTTATAAAATATCTTTGAAAAGTTAATAAACATTTAGTTTATATTTTTCTGATTAATTCGGTATATTGTTTATATTTTTCTGATAAGTATTTTAAAAGATATTGATTTATTAAATTTAATTGATTTTCTGTTTATAATTGACAGGTGGGTCCTACCTGTCATATTGATTTTTAAATTAAAAATAAATAAAAGAAAAAGGAAATTAGTATTGACGTCATGGTGATGTCACAATGACATCACCAGAGGAGAGGATTTCCCCAATCCGGATGAAATCCGTCGATTCAGTGCGAATTGACGAATGTATTCACATCCATTCAATAGAGGAGCGCACGGGGAGTCAATAGGTGGCAGCGCCGCTGCCTGGTAGTCACCGGAGTGGCCACGGCGAGCAATGGCGCGGCGGCGGCGTACGGTCTCCGGCGATGGAGCGATTTTGACTGGAATTAAAAGAACGGAGGGCATTGTGAGGTGCATAAGCTCACCCTGATCGCAGTGGAGCAAACGAGGAAGCACGGAGGGGTCGGTAGCGACGGCGACATCAAGAATTGGCCGGCGGCCGGAGTTGGAAGTGACGAGAAATCCGGCGTCACCACGGCTTCCCGGCAAACGAGCTTCTGTGGAACGGTAGAGAACGTCGAGGCGAAGCTCCGTGTGGCCTCAGTTCCCTCCGCTGTGGCCGGAGTCGACGGCGCTGAGCAGTGGCCGGAGCTAGGTTTAGGGTTTCGTCTCGGCTCGGTTCAGAGAGGGAGAGATACAGAGAGTGCGAGGGAGGGAGAAGAGGAAGTGGAGAGGGACACGGCGACCTTCTTCTTCTTATCCTGGTCGAGGAGCGGCTAAGCGGGACGTGGCAGAGCAGGCATCGACACAGAGGCTTCTCCTCTGCCTTCTGGCATGAGGTTGAAGAAGAAAGGAAATAAACATTTCCAGGAAAACCCCCTAGAAGTTTTAATCACTTACAACTAGGTCCTTTGTTTAAGAAAACTGAGAAGAAAACATTGTTTTCAGGACCTTCTTGTGGAGATAAAAATTATTAAAAATCATATTTGAATTCCTTATCAAATTCTCCACCTCACCATATTTTGTTTTGGTGAATTTGAAGAATATATGTATTTCTTTATTTAGGATGCTAGATTAAGTGATTTTGTTGTTTTCTCCTCTTTCAATTTATTTTATAGCTTTAGAAATTATGCTAAAGCATATTTAATGAAAGTACACACTCCAATCATGTGGATAAAAGTTGGTGTATCATGGTTAGACAATTTTAGATACAATTACTTATAGAAAGTATTTTGGTAACACTACTGAGTAGTGTTTTTATCTATTATGGAAAATTCACCAATTATGAAATATCACTCCAACTCATACCAGGTAATTTTTAATTGGTGAAAGGACTTGTTTTATTTTTATGAGGCTTTGTTATTTTCATAGTTGTAAATCTTAGCCATTTTTGGTTGACATTCTACTTAGGTATGTATATTCTATGTTTACTGTTCTCAGCACTTGATCAAATGGAAAACATGTGTGGTTTTTGGAATTTGATTTACTTGTTTTCCACATAGGTTTCAATTGTGGATAATATCTAATGTTGTTTTAAAACAGGTAATCATTTACATGGTTATAGATGTATGAGTTTTTGTTATCATCTGTTAGTCTTGTCTATGCAAAGGATCTGGAAAACAAGGTATTAAACATGTTACCATTGACCTCAACATATCAAGGCATGGAGATGGAATGGATGGTTATCATTTCATACTTGATAATGGTTTCCATTGAAGATATTATTATATGTTCCTCATCTCAGATGAGCTTAGCAGAGGTTATTAGTTCTCTAAAATATCCTAATGATTTACTGGATAATTTCTTATGATCCTTTTTCTGAGGCAGTGTTGCTTCTTGTGGTCTTCTGTGGCTTGATGTTCTTCTCTCTAGTTGCCACTAGTCTTCTGGTACTGCCTTTGTCACTTGCAAGGAATATCATCTCTGGGATTCCAACTTCAATTCTCTCACCCTTGTGGTGAAAACAAACAGTTATTCCAAGCAAAGATTTTACTTAGATAATTATATTGTGGTTTCTTGTTTCCTTAGGGTTATTCTTTCTATTGGTTGATGATAAAAGGAGTGTAGGTGTAGTTTATAACATCAGTTAGCCTTAAGCATATAAGAAGAATCTGTTGACAAGTTTGCAAGGCTTGTCCCCAAATTTACTTTTCATATACAAGAGACTGAGATGTACTAGGTTATTCAATCTTCTGTTTGTTTGTGTATGGCTCTCAAGTGTTTGAGTATACAAAAGTGATCTGTTAACAAGGTTGCAAGGCTTGTTATCAAACTACTTCTATGTAGCACTAACATTGGAATATCATACTATTTCAAGAGGTTTAATAAGATTAGATCAAGGTATAAGAGTTTCCAAGTACTCTTATAGTAGCTTAGAGTAGCACTTCTATCACACTCTAAATAATCTTCTTGAAGATCTTCATGTGATAGTTCCTTCTGTCTTGTGGTTTCTTCTCTTGCAACATAACTTGGAGAAAATTGGAAGATAACAAGATAAATTGATCTAGATAAAATAACAAGATCTAGATTAAAAGTTAGTTCATACTTTTATCATCCTTCCATATACTTCTTATTTTATTTCCCAAAGGGTAGATACTTATTTCATTCATGATTGGTTTTACTTAGAGATCAATTCAATTTTTCTAACAGGGATTATAACTTGTTGTTATCCATGGGTTGTATCCACAGATACTTTAGTTGTTGATTGTTGATGTGGATAGAAATGTAGAGTGTTTGTGGGATGATGACTTAAGGTAGTAAGTTGATCAAGTAGTTACTTGATGTGTTGAGATTTCATATGTTCACTTGTATAAGATGATTGAGACAATGATAAGGTGAAGATTATTGAATTGAATGACTTATGTCATAGTTATTAATTGTTTTTCCCAGGTGTCATGCTGTTACTTTATATTCTTCTATTTATTAACTTTGTCATCCATAATGCAGATATAGAGGTTTGGAAAGATCATATGTAATGGTCAAGGTTAAGCAGTTGGTTAAGAAGATTTACTTCTTCTTTAAGGTACTTCTTTTATGGTTGAGGAGATATGTACATATTCGATAAATATGTTAATGCAATTATTATGTCATTTCCCACTTGTGGGGTTTAAGTTAATACTTGTTTGTATCACTTGTGTTCTATTGAAACTTTGTTATTTACTTGTGATGATTCACTTAGTGGTTACTAAATAATTTAGAAAGATGTTGTGTGGATGGTTTATAACTTAAGAGTTGTTGTTTGAGAGGACATAACATCTCTGTTGATGAGATGGTTCAGTTATGCATTACTCATTAGTGAAAGTGTGATCATCATTTATGAGATTTGGATTCTCACCCCTCTTTGAGTTCTAGATACCTAGTGAATTATCCCAAGTCACTTGTAGACTTGAGGTTTAGGTGGTTGAGAATTTGTGTTGGTCACAACCAATTATGGTTTGTGTAACCAAATGATTTGGTTTCTTAGGATACTTGTTATAAAGATCACTCCAAATGTACTCTTGACTAGATGAACTAGACCTATTTCATCATGTCAAGTGAATCTTTGGTCACTTTGTTTTGTTTAAACTTTCGCGCCAAAATTTCCCGTATTTTTAGATGCATGCTTTACAAATGCACATATTATATTTCGATCCTTATAACTTCCCAAACACTGGGATGTTACAGTATCTCCCCCTTAACAAGAACTTCGTCCCGAAGTTCAACCTCTCTCACGTAAAGATAGGTAGAGAGAACTTCTGTAGACCGTTGAATCTTCCCAACTGTTTCCTTGTGTTGACCTTGGCATGTGAAGTATCTTGTCTTGATTGTTCACCTTCTACTGTCTTGCATAATAATCTAATACTAAGCCAGTTGTTAGGACAACTCTGTCTTTTTACTAGGCCTTCCTAATAGTCTCACGAAGAACACGTGGTATTTCCACTACATAGTGGATACCAAGTTTCATTCTCCGATGAATAAGTATGGTTTCCTATCTCTCACAACTTTCTGAAGAACATTTGGTATATTCACTGGGTGATGAATAACCAATAGGATTCTTTCGATACCCTGGATATTGTCTATGGTTTGGACTCCATTTGGTTCAGTCTAATGGTCTCAAGATAAATATTTTTCAAAGAAACTTGTACAAAGTAGTGTACTCTGACTTAGACTCTTCTAATTAGCAAAAATATCTTCGAGTTGCCTCGAGTTTTAACTTTTTCCTTCAGATGACTACAACCTATTCCACTGGTTACTTCCTATGGTCTTTCTACATCTTTGGGTGTTGACTATTATGGGACAACTCTATAAGTTTAGTTATCAAACTTCTATATGTTCCCTTCAAAGATATACTACTCATGTGATTTTCTTCTTATCACTTGTGGTATATCTACATGTGTTGATGAAGTATCTCACCAACTCCAAACAAGATGTGAATGTGATCCATTCCCATCAGTGTCTTCATTGTCATCTTCCTTCTTGACTTTCTGGTCTTCTAGAGCTTTGGTGATTACTTCAATCAGCTGAGATTTCAGACCGCTCTCTTACTAATTCTATACCCTCTAGACCAGTAACATCAAGATAGAACTCAATGTTTGCACATGCATATGCACATCAAGTTCCAACTTCATGCACATATCTAGTCAATCAAAGATCCAAATAAGATCCAATAAATCCCAAATGCAGTTAACACTCATGCATCAAAAGCCTGTGAAATAAAAGTACTTAGAGTAAAACATCTCAAGTACCAAGGCTCTTAGATGCTATACACTACAAGTAGGTATTTACTACCTTGTAGTCCTATTCTACACAACCACTCTTTGCCCAGGTAATTACTCCAATTGCATGCCTTAGTGCAATGGACTAAACCAAGACAAAATGATCCTATAGTAGTTGTTTTACTAACTTTGTTCCATACGGGTCTAAGTACCATGTAATTTGATGTACTTTATCTTGATTGTAATAAGCTTCTCATGGCATCTATTGATCCTTCATGTTGTTGATCACCTTAGGAGTAGTATTGTAGCTTCCCTCAATGCTTATGCCTTCTCCTAATTCTACATTATACTATACTATACTAATTCACCTCTAGACTTGATAACAAAGGATATGGTATATATCCCATAGTTACCATGGTTTAATAATTCTTTATGACTATCAAACATCCCTTCTTGATGACTCCTATACTTATTCTATACCATGTTCTACTCCATCCTATACATTCATAATATGGGGTAATCATCACTTGGACTTAAGCATCTCTGACTAGGTCAGAACACTCCCTTTCACAATAACACTATTACATGCTAGACTTCTAACAATTCATACCTAGGTATTAAGAAAATAGATAAGTATCTTTACTCAGGTTGAGCAAGAATATTCTATACAAGTATGATTATATTATTCTCAAGTGAATGATCATCATAGTTGTAGGAAATATGGTTTAGATAAGATGGCTTCCTATAGTCTTTACCAACCTACAGATCTCCTAAAAGGTTTTAATCCTAAGGTCGCTTCGCTCTGATACCACCTGTGGTGACCCAGCACACCACTGCATGTGTAGTGCGCAAGTCGGTGACATAATACTCACAGAAGGAATTATCCGTGAATATTACATCTCTCAGAGTGGTACAACAGAAACACAGCGGGTCCAAGCAAAACTATAGGATACAAACCTCATTACAAAATCTTGAGAATCTCCTTAATGAATCAAGAAGATCTCCTGCAAAAGAAACATCAGAAGAAGCAATTCGAAGCTCCGAGCCGGAGAAGAACTCTAGCTCAGAACTAATCCACTACGGCTGATGTCAGCCCTAATCTAAGGCTAGTAAATGCTAAGTCCAAGAATGGTCTCTACCTACACCTTGATAGCTTCTCCTCCACCAGCGTTGTTGATGACGATACTTTACCGACTAAGTAGTATAAGACTCCACCTAGCTTCATGAGGTAAAGATGGCTTCACGATGACGACTTCCATAGGCTTCAACTCTAAGCAAGGGTCAAACGGGATAGAATGAGTAACGAGCGTTACTCAGCAAGTTCATGATATATAGTGGGTGGTTGATGCACTAACTACAGCTTTAGACTCGAAAGAGTCATAGGATAATGCAAGGTTTTGTAAAACTTTCTTCAAGAGGTTGCTTTTAATTCTGAAAACTATGCCCGCCAGATCTTCACAGGATTAGAACTTTCATGGAGTTGCCTTTCCTGCGGCATTCGCAGCTCCTTCCCGGAACAAGGGGTAACATGCCACATCCTTTTACACTCTGCAGAGGTGCGTTACTTTACCCATGGACGACCAAGACCATGTTGCACAACCAGGTGTACATTCCTGTCCACTCCCACTCAGGTGTGGGGCCCGGTTGTTGGTCCAAGCCCAACCGTGCTTCTCCGCACAACGCATGCCCACCCATTTCTGCCAGCAGGTTGAACGCCTGATTCCACCCCTCACGATGGATATCTACGCGCCCCTGGCAGACCATCATAGACCCGCAGAGCCCGTGGGAATTAAGGGATCCCACCCATGTGCATGTAGTCCCGCACTACCTACGCGAGAGTACATCGTACGTCTCTGGCAGCCCGTTGACATGCGAACGAGAAAAGTATCACGGCTGACTTACTCCCCCCACAGAAGATCCATGGTCAACGCGAATTTACGGCGCAAGAACCCTGACGGCAGTTGTTGTTAATTCCTAGGTAATACGTTCCCGTGCAGATGGAACCTTCCTTTGACCTATTCATCTTACCATGGTTCCATCCGCCCACCAAACAGAACACTACCACTCGGGTAGTCATTCAATTAGTCATATTATTATAAAAAATAGGATCATGCATTCTTTTGAGAGTAGGTGATAAGACGATAGGTTTTTTGCAATTAGTTTGTTATGAAGTACTGCAAAGGAGATGAACAAGTGATGAACTTGCCTGAGATTGAAATAACAATAATAATCCAGGTCTTCGGAATTCGAGGGTCGCGTAGAGAAATCCAAGCATCTGAAAGATAGCAAAGTAGTCCCGGTAAGGACTACAGAAAACACTGGCAAGATGATACATGCATAGTAATGAGATGCATCGTGAAATACCCTGGAAAACACCCCAGCTTACAAGTGTAAGCCACGTTTGAAACGATAACGTATTCACACAATTGTTAGGTGACTTGGAGTTGTTTCATTACTTGTGGTGATGTTGTTATTTCTTTTAGGCTGAAGTGTGTTTCACTTTTATTGAACAAACACTTGTTATCATGTTTAAGTAGAAGTGTTATAACATGGTTAGGCAACAAGACAATAGCACATGGTAAACAATTATTGAAAAGGTAACAAACATGTTTGATTTTATATTCCAAAAGTGTAGAGCTAATGACAATGAGTTTAGTTGAAAATGATGAACTAGTACATCTAACTCTATCATCACAATACTTGCTAATGACTTATGATGATAGGTTTTAGTAGGTGTGGAAACCTAAGAATTTTATTAGTAAAGAAAATAATAGTGTGGCGGTTATTTCTGTTATAATAGGATATTATAGAATTCCATTATACCAACAGAAACAAGTTTATAAGTTAAACAAAATGTTTTATGTTTGACATATTTGAATTGGAAATTCTTTTCTCTTTAATTTGATATAACATTTTATTTTCTGAAAATATTTGAATAAATTATTAATTTCTCAATTTGAAATGAATTAAATGACTAAGCAAACTATTGCACACATGAAACTTGATCAAATGACTTTGGAAACATCATATATGAGTTGTATTTGTGATTTGGAGCATTTTGGTATATAACTTGTATTTTTCTAATTTTATGAATTATTTATTATTTTTCTCCATTTTAAATGATTATTTTAATTAAAGAAAATGTTTAATTTTAAACTTTATAAAATATCTTTGAAAAGTTAATAAACATTTAGTTTATATTTTTCTGATTAATTCGGTATATTGTTTATATTTTTCTGATAAGTATTTTAAAAGATATTGATTTATTAAATTTAATTGATTTTCTGTTTATAATTGACAGGTGGGTCCTACCTGACATATTGATTTTTAAATTAAAAATAAATAAAATAAAAAGGAAATTAGTATTGACGTCATGGTGATGTCACAATGACATCACCAGAGGAGAGGATTTCCCCAATCCGGATGAAATCCGTCGATTCAGTGCGAATTGACGAATGTATTCACATCCATTCAATAGAGGAGCGCACGGGGAGTCAATAGGTGGCAGCGCCGCTGCCTGGTAGTCACCGGAGTGGCCACGGCGAGCAATGGCGCGGCGGCGGCGTACGGTCTCCGGCGATGGAGCGATTTTGACTGGAATTAAAAGAACGGAGGGCATTGTGAGGTGCATAAGCTCACCCTGATCGCAGTGGAGCAAACGAGGAAGCACGGAGGGGTCGGTAGCGACGGCGACATCAAGAATTGGCCGGCGGCCGGAGTTGGAAGTGACGAGAAATCCGGCGTCACCACGGCTTCCCGGCAAACGAGCTTCTGTGGAACGGTAGAGAACGTCGAGGCGAAGCTCCGTGTGGCCTCAGTTCCCTCCGCTGTGGCCGGAGTCGACGGCGCTGAGCAGTGGCCGGAGCTAGGTTTAGGGTTTCGTCTCGGCTCGGTTCAGAGAGGGAGAGAGACAGAGAGTGCGAGGGAGGGAGAAGAGGAAGTGGAGAGGGACACGGCGACCTTCTTCTTCTTATCCTGGTCGAGGAGCGGCTAAGCGGGACGTGGCAGAGCAGGCATCGACACAGAGGCTTCTCCTCTGCCTTCTGGCATGAGGTTGAAGAAGAAAGGAAATAAACATTTCCAGGAAAACCCCCTAGAAGTTTTAATCACTTACAACTAGGTCCTTTGTTTAAGAAAACTGAGAAGAAAACATTGTTTTCAGGACCTTCTTGTGGAGATAAAAATTATTAAAAATCATATTTGAATTCCTTATCAAATTCTCCACCTCACCATATTTTGTTTTGGTGAATTTGAAGAATCTATGTATTTCTTTATTTAGGATGCTAGATTAAGTGATTTTGTTGTTTTCTCCTCTTTCAATTTATTTTATAGCTTTAGAAATTATGCTAAAGCATATTTAATGAAAGTACACACTCCAATCATGTGGATAAAAGTTGTAGTATCATGGTTAGACAATTTTAGATACAATTACTTATAGAAAGTATTTTGGTAACACTACTGAGTAGTGTTTTTATCTATTATGGAAAATTCACCAATTATGAAATATCACTCCAACTCATACCAGGTAATTTTTAATTGGTGAAAGGACTTGTTTTATTTTTATGAGGCTTTGTTATTTTCATAGTTGTAACTCTTAGCCATTTTTGGTTGACATTCTACTTAGGTATGTATATTCTATGTTTACTGTTCTCAGCACTTGATCAAATGGAAAACATGTGTGGTTTTTGGAATTTGATTTACTTGTTTTCCACATAGGTTTCAATTGTGGATAATATCTAATGTTGTTTTAAAACAGGTAATCATTTACATGGTTATAGATGTATGAGTTTTTGTTATCATCTGTTAGTCTTGTCTATGCAAAGGATTTGGAAAACAAGGTATTAAACATGTTACCATTGACCTCAACATATCAAGGCATGGAGATGGAATGGATGGTTATCATTTCATACTTGATAATGGTTTCCATTGAAGATATTATTATATGTTCCTCATCTCAGATGAGCTTAGCAGAGGTTATTAGTTCTCTAAAATATCCTAATGATTTACTGGATAATTTCTTATGATCCTTTTTCTGAGGCAGTGTTGCTTCTTGTGGTCTTCTGTGGCTTGATGTTCTTCTCTCTAGTTGCCACTAGTCTTCTGGTACTGCCTTTGTCACTTGCAAGGAATATCATCTCTGGGATTCCAACTTCAATTCTCTCACCCTTGTGGTGAAAACAAACAGTTATTCCAAGCAAAGATTTTACTTAGATAATTATATTGTGGTTTCTTGTTTCCTTAGGGTTATTCTTTCTATTGGTTGATGATAAAAGGAGTGTAGGTGTAGTTTATAACATCAGTTAGCCTTAAGCATATAAGAAGAATCTGTTGACAAGTTTGCAAGGCTTGTCCCCAAATTTACTTTTCATATACAAGAGACTGAGATGTACTAGGTTATTCAATCTTCTGTTTGTTTGTGTATGACTCTCAAGTGTTTGAGTATACAAAAGTTATCTGTTAACAAGGTTGCAAGGCTTGTTATCAAACTACTTCTATGTAGCACTAACATTGGAATATCATACTATTTCAAGAGGTTTAATAAGATTAGATCAAGGTATAAGAGTTTCCAAGTACTCTTATAGTAGCTTAGAGTAGCACTTCTATCACACTCTAAATAATCTTCTTGAAGATCTTCATGTGATAGTTCCTTCTGTCTTGTGGTTTCTTCTCTTGCAACATAACTTGGAGAAAATTGGAAGATAACAAGATAAATTGATCTAGATAAAATAACAAGATCTAGATTAAAAGTTAGTTCATACTTTTATCATCCTTCCATATACTTCTTATTTTATTTCCCAAAGGGTAGATACTTATTTCATTCATGATTGGTTTTACTTAGAGATCAATTCAATTTTTCTAACAGGGATTATAACTTGTTGTTATCCATGGGTTGTATCCACAGATACTTTAGTTGTTGATTGTTGATGTGGATAGAAATGTAGAGTGTTTGTGGGATGATGACTTAAGGTAGTAAGTTGATCAAGTAGTTACTTGATGTGTTGATATTTCATATGTTCACTTGTATAAGATGATTGAGACAATGATAAGGTGAAGATTATTGAATTGAATGACTTATGTCATAGTTATTAATTGTTTTTCCCAGGTGTCATGCTGTTACTTTATATTCTTCTATTTATTAACTTTGTCATCCATAATGCAGATATAGAGGTTTGGAAAGATCATATGTAATGGTCAAGGTTAAGCAGTTGGTTAAGAAGATTTACTTCTTCTTTAAGGTACTTCTTTTATGGTTGAGGAGATATGTACATATTCGATAAATATGTTAATGCAATTATTATGTCATTTCCCACTTGTGGGGTTTAAGTTAATACTTGTTTGTATCACTTGTGTTCTATTGAAACTTTGTTATTTACTTGTGATGATTCACTTAGTGGTTACTAAATAATTTAGAAAGATGTTGTGTGGATGGTTTATAACTTAAGAGTTGTTGTTTGAGAGGACATAACATCTCTGTTGATGAGATGGTTCAGTTATGCATTACTCATTAGTGAAAGTGTGATCATCATTTATGAGATTTGGATTCTCACCCCTCTTTGAGTTCTAGATACCTAGTGAATTATCCCAAGTCACTTGTAGACTTGAGGTTTAGGTGGTTGAGAATTTGTGTTGGTCACAACCAATTATGGTTTGTGTAACCAAATGATTTGGTTTCTTAGGATACTTGTTATAAAGATCACTCCAAATGTACTCTTGACTAGATGAACTAGACCTATTTCATCATGTCAAGTGAATCTTTGGTCACTTTGTTTTGTTTAAACTTTCGCGCCAAAATTTCCCGTATTTTTAGATGCATGCTTTACAAATGCACATATTATATTTCGATCCTTATAACTTCCCAAACACTGGGATGTTACAGATGTGGCCATTGACAACTCCGAGAACTTCGTTATGCAAGAGGATGAGACTCCCGAAGAGCTCTATAGAAGAGTTGTCACTCTCGCGAATCAATTGAGAGACTTTGGAAAGGAAGAGATCTCCGATGAGTGGATAAAGAGGAAGTTTGTCAAGGCTATCACACCCTTCGAGAAGAATCTCTCCACTAGTATCCGGACAAGAGCGGACTACAACACTCTCAACTCCATTGGTGTTCTTAGTGAGTTCATCGCAATCTCTCTCTCACACAAGAGTGCGGATGATGCTCTAGCTCGCTCTAGAGGGATGGGAAAGTCTCCCAATCTTGCATTGAAGTCAAAGGCAATGGCTCGAGTTGATGAAAGTGAAGAAGATGATGATGATGAAGAGGACTATGAAGACACCTATACGGGAGCTCACAAGTGCATTGCTCTCTCTATGCATGGATATTGGAAGAGATGGGAAGCTCACAAAGCCGGCTCTCCAAGACCTCCACGAAACAAGAACTACAAGAAGAAGGGGGAGCGCCCAAGGACATGCTACAATTGTGGTAGCGCAAACCATTTGATGAAGGAGTGCCCTTTTGAGCCAAGAGAAGAAAACGAAGGCAAGCTAGTTCGCAAAAACAAGACCAAGCCTCCTCAAAACAAGAACTTTGCTAAGAGAGTTCCAAGGGGCCTCTATGTTCAAGAAGGGGCGGTTCTAGAGACTTACTTCTCCGGAGATGAAGGAGAAGATGAAGTAGTAGGAGTTGCACATATCGCCATGGCTACCGCATCATCGCCTTCAATCTCTCTATTTGAATCCCCCAATGAAATTGTGGCTACCCGACCTACATGTCTTATGGCAAAAGCCACTTCGGTATGCTATCCTAACTCCAAGACCATTGTCACTAACCCCCCTTCATTATTGGATTGTGTTGAAAATGATTGCAAGGAGGATGATGAGTCTAATGAGTTAGGCATTTGGCTATCTAGCCTTAAAGGTGAGACTAAGGAAAAGGTTAATGCCCTTTTGAGGCAACTTGATGAAGCTAACTCTCTTATAGATGAAAAGGAGGAAATCATCGTGACCTTGGAAGGCCATGAAGGTCACACTTGCAATGAACAAGAGCTTGAAAAAGCACTTGATAATGAACGTTCCCTTCGTGCCTCACTTGAGGAGAAATTGTCTTGCCTTGAAGAAAACTTTGCCATTAGTGTCTCTAAGCTTAGGAAAGAAAATGCGCAATCTCTTGATAAAATTAAAACTCTTGAACATGAAGAGTTGAAGCTAGGAATTGCTCACGAGGAACTTGGCACTCGTCATGAAAAACTCGAAAAGGAGTTCATGTCTCTTAAGGAAATTCATGACAAGTTAACCAAATCTCGTGACAATCTTCTATCTCAACTATCAAATAAGCAAGTTTTGTCCACTTCATCTCCTAGCTCAAATGTCTTGCCTAGCAATGCTTGTAGTGCGACTAATCTTGTAGGAAGTGTGAAGAGTTCTCATGAGATTGCTTCTCAACGAGTCAACAATGGAAAGGAGGGACTTGGCTATGTAGCCAAGTCAAAGAAGAAGTACAAGAAGAAGAACAAGAAGAGAGTCACCTCCCCCTCACAAAAAGTAAGATTTGTGAAAGAGGGAGAGGTGACCAAAGAGAAGGAGACCAACACCGTTGTGGGTGGTGATACCTCTAGGGGGAGCACCACTCATAATAACTTTGCCGGGAAATATAACCCATCTTATGTTCTTATGAAGTCTAGAGGTGGTCATGTATATGCAAAATATGTTGGTACTTCTTATGGAGATGATTATCATTGGAGTATTTGGGTTCCTAAGACCCTTGTCGCTAACGTGAGAGGACCCATTCAAAGATGGGTACCTAAATCAAGAAACTAATCTATTGTAGGGAAGTGCTTCCAATTCGAGCAAATGGACGGTGGATAGTGGTGCATCCCAACATATGACCGGAAGCAATGACGCAATGAGCGATATTCATCCTCCATTACCTCATCTCAATTGTGTTACTATTGGTGACAACTCCGAACTAAAGGTATTGGGACGAGGCAAGGTAGCAATCTCAAATGACTTGTCAATTGAGAATGTTCTTCTTGCTGAGTCCCTTGGCTATAATCTCATCTCGGTTCTTCAACTTGCTAAAAGTGGTTTTACCTCTTTCTTTAATAAGGAGAATGTGATTGTCACTTGGGAAACGACTCTTAAAGTAGCCTTTGTTGGGCATGTCGAGAACAGCATGTATGTAGTGGACTTCTCTAAAGGAGACACGTGTGCCGCGACATGCCTAATGGCTAAAGTTGATGTGGGTTGGCTATGGCATCGCTGGTTAGCCCACACCAATATGAGGACGTTGCATGACCTTCAAAGTGGCAATCATGTTCTAGGACTAACAAATGCTAAGTTTGCCAAAGATCGTGTGTGTAGCTCTTGCGTTCTTGGAAAACAACATGGAGAAGCTCACCCAACCAAGACCAACATCACCACCTCAAGAATCCTCGAGCTCATTCACTTGGACCTCTTTGGTCCTTTATCATATGATAGTCTTGGAGGCAAGAAGTATTGCTTGGTGATTGTGGATGACTATTCACGTTATTGTTGGGTGTACTTCTTCAAGAGAAAGAGTGAGACTCAAAAGCGGGTCATCGATTTCATCACTTTGGTGGAACGGCAACATAATACAAGCATCATGGCTATCCGAAGTGATAATGGATCTGAGTTCAAGAACTACACCGTGGAGGGATTTCTTAGTGAGGAAGGCATTGCTCATCAATACTCCACTCCCTACACCCCTCAACAAAATGGTGTGGCGGAGAGAAAGAATCGGACTCTTATGGATGCGGCTCGAACCATGATTGCGGAGTTCTCTTCTCCTTATAATTTTTGGGCCGAGGCCGTCTCCACCGCTTGTCACGCTAGCAACCGATTATATCTCCGCAAGATCTTGAACAAGACCCCTTATGAGATTATCACGGGCAAGAAGCCGGATGTTTCATACTTCAAGGTCTTTGGATGCAAATGCTTCATTCGCAAGAGAGGGAAACGCTTGTCTAAGTTCGAGACTAAATCCTATGAGGGTATCTTTGTTGGCTATGCCTCAAACACTCATGCTTATAGAGTCTATAACAAGTCCACCGGACAAGTTGAAGAAGCTATAAATGTGGTATTTGATGAGGATAATGGGTCCCAAGGGGGCCGTATAGATCATGGTATTGTAGGAGATGCAATTCCTCCCATCGTCATAAGAAGAATGGGGATTGGTGAAATAATCCCCATTGAGGGTTACCGGATGACGGAGGGAGAAGGACTATGCCCCACTCAAGTGGAGCCATTGACTACACCCATTGATAACCAAGCTACCCAACAAGATGCACCAAGCCCTCATGCTTCACCACAAGGCCAAGCTAACAATCAAGGCCAAGCTCATGATGAAGGCCAAGCTCACAATGAGGAACAAGATACACATGGTGATGATACAACTCGGAACATAAGGGATCCACCTCCCGTTGATGATCAAGATCAAGGTGGACATGTCTCCGATGAAGAAGGTGATGATCAAGTGCTATCCAAGGAAACTTTGGAGGAGATGCTAGCTCGTATGGCAAAGAGAAGTGTCACGACCCCGGACCCAGAGATATACATACTGTTATGTGCTCCTAGCCATGGACTCACAAGGGCTTCAGGGTTACCAGCCCTGGCCGCAACAAACAACGGCAGGCAGACTGGATTCATCGGCACGTAGTCCGGATCCCCAGTCTACTACTCCTTGTATCCATGCTAGTCATAACCAACTATGCATATCAAAGCGTCCATGAATCGAATGAAACTGAAGGAAACGGGACCAAAGTTATACAGAGCTGCTATGTGTCCAGAAAGTGCAACAACAATCGAGGGTTACTGGGGTTACCTCGCCCCAGGCCGATCAAATCGACAGGCGGGCTCGGACATGGATCATCGGCTCCACAACCCCTCGACTGCGACAACTATGCAGGCATAGCCAAAACGGTATAACAATGAGCTCGAAACCAACAACCGATCAAAGCAGTACTCTAAACAAGGAAGCTGTATTAAACAGGTGTTACTAGGGTATAGCTTACAAGCAGAGGTCACACGACCCAACATTACATCAGACAACGGAAGGCAAATTATGTTTCTAATCAACAAGAACCAAAAAGGCCTAAGAGGCCGCAACATAAGGTGACGTCCCAGCCCATAGATTCCAGGATGCTACCTGGGAACCCCAAACTACTCGTCGATGTCCACGTTGAATCACCACTGAAGTGAGGAACTCCACCTGAACCAAAATTAAGCAAACCTGAGTACGGGAGGTACTCAACAAGACTTAATTAACCTATTATATATCTGCTAACTTCAGAAAGGTTTTATGAAGGCTGTTTTGCGTAAAGCAATCTTTGTTTTTCAAATTGAGGAAGGAATAGCACGTTTCATAGAATGTTTTCAGAATAGATGAGAAAGCTACTCAACTACTGAGATCATCATCTTTTCATCCACCAACATCATTTTCCCGCACCTCACATGCTACAAGAATCACCCCTCCCGGCATCTCCGGGGAGGCACCCTTCATTCATTGCCAACATCTTTTACGCCACTTTCAAGTTATCTATGACCTCGTGACTTTCACCAAGTCGTCCATAACCGTGGACACGGCTTACCGAAAGATTTATCCCTGCAGGGTGGTACACTTTACCCACACGTACCCTCCGACTCTTAGCGCCACATGTACGCTCTTCCATGGAGCGCGGCAGAGGGTGGCTGGCTCCGACCTTTACCTTGCTCGACCCTATCCATGAGTCAACCCAAACAGGGCCACCCCGTCAACAGGGAGTTGGCCACCTCCTGACGGCACCTGTTCTGTGAGTCGGGATCAAGATCCGTGTACGTCCATCACTTGTCCCGGTCACGCCCTAGGTTTTCTCCAAATCATTTTCTGACTCACACGCAGATGGAAATAGCAAACTACGTGACTCATGGATGTGTCCAAACAAGTTAGTTAGTCGAGCGAGGTTCATTGGCTCGCGCGTGTGGTTGCACGCTCAGTCTTGGTTTCCGCGGCGAGACCTTAATCCTAGGGTTGGCAAGTACAGGACAAAGAACCACTTCCCAAGTGGCCTCCCGTCCTCGCCTTAGTCAGGTTAACCACACAATGCTCATCTCACCACGTCATCATATCATACTAGATCATCGCAGCTCTGATTCATCAACCGGATGGAGCAGAGGTAAACAAACATGTATGATTAAGCGAAGCAGATATGAGGCTCTGGCGATGCGCACAAGCAATTCTATGGCAGCTAGGAGCAGTGGATCAGGATATCGAGGCAATGCATCGTATAGTTGAACTATGTCTACTAGCATCAAATACTTTGGAATCGAATGCAAAGTACGAGATCAAATGTTGTTGGAAAACATATATGAGCAGATAAGAGGTTATGCTTGCCTTGGTCATAAGAAAACCAGATAAAGATCTTCTGGAATAAGTGCTTGACTTGTCGGTTAAGATCAAGTATTCGTCATTGGATTACTGGCCTTCTCTTCGGAGTCGCATTCTACCGAGGGGGAATAAACACCAAAACAAGAAGAACAACAATCAAACATGGCATCGATGCAATGCGCAATACATATGCATGAGCAAATTAATGCACTGAAATAAAGCCCTAAACATGTTCGTTGGGTTGCTAGGGTTCGTATGTCAGTTCTGCATTTTTACTGAAATTTGCCCGAAATGGACCCCGGAGGGGGTTTCGGACGATTATGAAAGTGAGTGCAATTTAAAGTGCTCAAAAGAGTTTGAAAACGTCACAACTAGATTGTACTTGTCATTTTGAGCAATTTGACATATAACTTTTAATTTTCTAATTTTAGTGAATAAAAACTTATTTTTCTATTTTAAAATGATTAAACAACATTAAAATAATGTCCAAAAATGAAATGTGTCAAACATCTATGAAAGTGACATTTTTGGGTAGCTTACATTTTTCTGATCATAACCATGTTTTTATTTTATTTTTCTGAATAATATTTGAAGAGATATTAAATTTACAAGTTTATTAAATTTCTAAAATATCCAAACAGTATAGGGGCCCACGTGTCATGCAATATTCAACATTTCCTTTAAACAGAGAAAACCCGAGCTGAGGTCAGCGTGACGCACGGGTGACGTCACCCTGCCTTGATCCTCACAGATGGCTCGCAATCCCGACGATTTCGCGCGTAATTTAGAAATCAAACTATACCACGCGAAAGAAGAGCTCACGAGGAGCAATTTGGTGGCGGCGGACTGACCGTATGGTCACCGGAGCCTTGCCGGCGACCATGAAGGAGGCGGTGGCCGGCGGCGCACATGTACAGAGAGCTAGAGAGGGAGAGGGGGCTAGGCAAGGGCACTGGAGCGTGGAGAAGCTCACCGTGGAGGTGATGAAACGGACGGCGAGGCTCGAGGTGGCCTAAATCAACGGCGACATGCGGAGGAGGCCAGCGGCCGGAGTTGGAGGGGACGGGTCGATTCCGGCGATTGTCTTTCTCCCAGCAAGCGTGGTTGCATGAGGAGGAAGAGGGGGTTGCGGTGGAGCTCCTGGAGGGTTCAATTCGCCGGGGGAAGCTGCGGTTCGCCGGCGATGTGGAATCTCGTCGGAGCTAGGGTTTCGGCCGGAAAACGAAACGAGAGGGAGAGGGAGAGAACGGAGCGGATAGGGAGAGGGAGGAGGTCGGGGGCATCCTTTTGCCCCTATCCATGCCACGAGGGGGGGGGAAGCACAAAGGTGCGTGGCGCGAGGGGGAGGGCCGTCGGTGGGCAGCTCTCCTACTGGCATGAGGTTGAAGAAGACAAAAGGACGTTTCCAAGAAAACCCCCTAGAACTTTTGTAAAATTTACAAACTGGTTCTTTTCTATTATAAAACAGAACACAAAACCAGATTTTGAGGACCTTTTTGCAAACAGAAAAATTGGCAAAAATAGTTTTTGAAAAGCTCATGAAATTTCCAACAAAACCATAACTTGGGTTGGTGCATTTGAATTATTTTTCAATACAAAATTTTGGAACCCAAATTAATACTTTTTGTGGAATTTTCTGAAACCATTTAAATTCACGATTTAAATTGGTTAAAACATGATTAAATTTTTGTTTCCATGCATGTATGAGATGAACACACACCACACCCCTTTGGTAGCAAAAGTTGGGATGTTACAAGAAGGCTAGATAATCTCGCTCGTGCCGGTCACACGGAGGACATGATTCTTGGACAAGTTCGTGGAAGGCTCGTCACAAGGAGGCAACTAGCGGATTTTAGCAAAGCTCATGCGTTCGTCTCTCACATTGAGCCAAAGAAGGTCTATGAAGCTCTTGAAGATCAATATTGGCTTGAAGCTATGCGCGATGAACTCAACAACTTCGAGCGCAACAAGGTGTGGAAGTTGGTACCAAGGCCCAAAGATTGCAAGAACGTCATCGACACTAAGTGGATCTTCAAGAATAAACAAGACAAGGACGGCATCGTCATCCGCAACAAGGCTAGATTGGTTGCTCAAGGCTTCTCTCAAGTCGAAGGTGTCGATTTCGGTGAAACATTCGGTCCCGTAGCTCCTCTTGAATCTATTCGTATCTTACTTGCATATTCCTCTCATCACAACTTTAAATTGCAACAAATGGATGTTAAAAGTGCATTTTTGAATGGTCCCATCCACGAGTTGGTCTATGTCAAGCAACCTCCGGGTTTCGAGGATCCCAACCACCCCGATCATGTCTACAAACTCGATAAGGCGCTATATGGGCTTAAACAAGCTCCACGTGCGTGGTACGAGCACCTTAAAGAGTTTTTAGTAGATCGTGGGTTCAATGTTGGTTTAATCGATCCCACCCTTTTCACCAAAAGGGTTGGAGGTGACTTGTTCATATGCCAACTCTATGTGGATGATATCATTTTTGGGTCTACTAACATCGCATTCAATGATGAGTTTTGCAAGCTTATGACTGATAAATTCGAGATGTCCATGATGGGAGAATTGGAGTATTTTCTTGGCTTTGAGATCAAGAAACATCCCGAAGGCACATTCATCAAGCAAGCCAAGTATACTCAAGACATGATCAAGCGCTTCAACATGCACAATGTCAAACCTATGAAGACTCCCATGTCCACGACTATTGACTTGAAACCCGACCCGGATGGTAAAGAGGTAGATCAAAAGGTATACCGCTCCATGATTGTCTCTTTGCTCTACCTTTGTGCATCTAGACCCGATATTATGTATAGCGTTGGTAAATGTGCAAGGTTTCAAGCCTCCCCGAGACAAAGTCACTTTGAAGCGGTTAAGCGTATCTTTCGATATTTAGTTCATACCCTAAACTTCGGTCTTTGGTATCCCAAGGGTTCAAGCTTTCAGCTCATTGGGTATTCGGATGCGGACTATGCGGGAGATAAGACGGATAGGAAATCTACATCCGGAGGTTGTCAATTTCTTGGCCGCTCATTGGTATGTTGGTCTTCCAAGAAGAAAAACTGCATTGCTCTCTCCACCACTGAGGCTGAATACATCTCCGCGGCGATTTGTTGTGCTCAACTACTTTGGATGCGTCAAACATTGAGAGATTATGGTATCGTCTTCGACAAAGTTCCTCTCTTGTGCGACAATGAGAGTGCCATCAAGATCGCCTACAATCCCGTTCTTCACTCCAAGACGAAGCACATTGAGATACGACATCACTTTATTCGGGATCATGTTGAGAAGGGTGATATTGACCTCTCCTATGTAGCAACCAAGGATCAACTCGCGGATATCTTCACGAAGGCCCTTGATGAACCAAGATTTCGGGGTTTGAGGAATGAACTAAATGTGATCGATGCGTCTAACTTCTCTTGAACCCTTGCATAAGTACCTTCACTATATGTGCTATCTAGTTTAGATGTAGGCATGGACATAGGGGGAGCGTGGTTCAACCAATGAACTAACACTCCACCTATCATGCGCAAAACAACCAAAGCGTCATGCATATTTAGTCAATTTGTGACTTATTGTGCTTAAAACGTGAGTTATACTTTTAAGTCCAAGATACATCTTCGCGACTTCTTGGTATCACTCAAACACGGTGGCTTCGGCCACCAACATTTTCCCGTGTTATTTGTATTTGTTTAGTTTTAGTTTTGATGTTTTCCTCGTGTTCATGCGTTTGTTTGTGTTTCTCGTTTTTGGAGGCTCACGACTTGTTCCATCTTCCACAAAAACTCGGATGGAGTGGGAACACCGGAAATTCCGGCCTAGGGCCCGGAATATTCCGGCCCTCAGACATTTGTCCCAGAAATTTCGCCCATTTCCGATGTGCCCGCTCACAGATGGCACACCGGAAATTTTAGCGGAAATTTCCGGGGGCCCGGAATATTCCGTGCCTTAAGCCCCGGAAATTTCCGGGGTTCGAAAATTGACTCGAATACACCCCCAAATATCCAGCATGCCCGCTCGTAGAAGGCACACCGGATATTTGGGCGGAATATCCAGTCCAAATTTCCGTACCCCGGAATATTCCGGCCTTAATACCGGAAATTTCCGGTGGGGTTGGTCTGGGGCTATATAAGGGCGACGGGAGGGAGCAGTTTCAGATTGCTCTCCCTCCCTTCGCCTCCACTACGCCTCCAGCCGCCGCCGCCGCCTCCGAGACCTCCGGGAGGCCCCTTTGCCTCCCCTCCTCGTCCTCTAATCACCTTTTGCGGATCAAGAGACCGCACGTCCGTTCCTATCTCATGGATCCCGGTATGTGTCCGTTTTCTCCGTAATCTATGGTTGATTAGATGTTTTGATCTCATGTCTAGTGTTCTTCATGGTATTGCATGGTTATATGTTCACCCAAGTATCACATATACTCTAGGTGTTATCTCTATACTCCAATTCATCGTTCTAGATTCGTTACAGGCCCAGATTCAGATCTGGATTCGAAAATTCCGAAGGCCGGAAATTTCCGCCCCAGGACCGGAATTTCCGCCACCCCGGAAATTTCCCTGAGGCCGGAATTTCCGCCCTCCGGAATTTCCGCACCCAAACCGGAATTTCCGGTCTGTACTGAATCTCGAACAGAGATCTATTTCTTCCATTTTCACGCGTCGTGAGCCCCCGTTTTTTATTCTTGTTTGGTTTTCTTTGCATCTTTTCTGCTTTCCTCGCAGATGGCTCAAGCTCTAGGCCCGGCAAGTTGACTAGCTCCCGCAAACGACTCCGTAACCTGAGGGAAAATGAGGAGGGGACCTTTGTGGATGAGAATGAGACTCGCCGGCATGCGAGGGATGCTAAGAGGGAATATGAGCGCCAACGTGATGATGACAGGGCTGCTCGCAAAGCTGGGAAGCAGCAAGGGAAGTCTGCTCTGAACTTGGCTACCATGTCCATCCCCGAGTTCAAGGCATGGAGGGGCAAGGCCTGGTACACTGAGGGTCCTCAAGACCCCACTATTGATTCCTGCTTCTGGCACGTTGAGCAGGAGACCCTTTTCAAGCAAGTGTACACTGTCATGAGCAAGCCGGTGTGCCCAATGAAGGTTATCAACTTTGCTCATCTGGCTGCCAATCCTGCCTATTTCAACAACTCCGTCCAGCTGGCTAAACTCCTTGGTCTGCGCCCTCTTATGGAGACTAGATGCTCATACAATACCACATTCATCTAGCAGTTCTTCGCCACACTTGTCATTGATGATTCTGAGGAGATTGGGATGTCTTGGATGTCTGGCCCCCACTTTCTCACTGCCAACTTTCATGACTTTGCTACTGCGCTCGGGTACCCCTTTGCTGGCCTTAACACTCCTCAGGGTCACCGCATGCATATTCACGGGGTTGAGTATGAGAAGAACATACTGGCTGAGTTGTATGGTTCCACAGGTGTGATTGGCTCGGCCAAAGGGCTCTATCCCATATATGACATTCTGTGCGTATGTGTAGCATCCCAACTTTTAATAAAGATGGAATACCTGTGTTATTGTGCTAGTCCCTGGATCAATTGCTAGCACCACAGTACAAAATGAAATATCATGCAAATGCATCAAAATTCTATTACATCGCATGATCCAGTCTTTACAAAATAGGATTACAACTTGCATAGTCTTAGAAGACTAGCAGAAAACAAAGAAATACAGCGGAAAACATAGTACAACATTGAGCCCATCTTCTTCATGTGCCACAGGCAAAACATGTTGGCGATAGTCTCGAGATCCTAAACGAAGTCCTCACTCGTCTTCAGAAACATCTGCAATATGGAATATGCAGCCACAAGGGAGTCAATACAATTTAATGTATTGGCAAGTAACACTATGGTGGATATAAATGGCAAGACTAATACTACATGCTCATTTGGCTGAGTGGAGTTTTGGCTAAGTTTGCATAAAGCCATTTTTCTCCTATCACTTTTGTAAAACAAACTTTTCTTTTCAAAGGGTGGCAACATTGGATTAAGATCCAAGCACCACAAATACTGCTCACTTGGTCAAATTTTACTTATTGAAAATGGTGATGTGATTCTTCCGTCCTTCCTTGTCCAGCTGCTCATAGTTGTCCATAACCGGGGACACGGCTAAGATCTTAGTTTGTTGACTCTGCAGAGTTTGTGCACTTTCACCTTCAGACTCAACTCAACCCAAACATCCTATACACCCTGAGTGCATTAAGGAAAGGAGAAGAATCAAGACGAGATCTTTCAGAAGCAAGAATCCAACCCAATGGCAAGACCCGTTCCACCTATAATTATGCTACATCTGCTTGTCAAGCCCGGGCTGAACCCTCACAACTTAGTTGATCAAGACAGAGCCCATATGACTAAAGGTTGCACTGGAAGCAATCTAAACTTGGGGAACATCATAATCACTTTGTTCCTGGGTGGCATTCCTCAAGTGAACAACCCCTCGGGGAGACACTCAATTCTCATCAGCCAAACAACCAAATCCACCCAGGTGGTTCATTAAAGTTTATACTTAGTAATTTTTCTCATCATCAAGTAAAACAATTTTTGTAGCATGGCTAAGCATCTACTAAGCACCAAGGCATCAAAATAACAAGGTATAAGGATGGATACACACTACTAGGATATAGCATAGCATAATATAACTTAGTAAAATTTCCTATCAATGCATACTACCCAAAAATCAACTAATGCATATAGAAAATAATGGGTAGTTGATGATGTGTTACTTGCCTTGTTGAAGTTGGTGAAGATATCACACTCTCTTCACAAAAGATCGTTGCTCTCCGTACAATCTATTCATTGACAACACAAAACCAAATAAACAAGCATCCTAACAAACAAACATACAAGTGTAGAAAACATACATAGCAACTAACATATCAAAAGGGGCTTAACCAAGTTGGTTAGGACAAGGTCTAGGTTTGAGTTCAATACTTGTTAAGGAAAATTCCAAGGGTTTACTTGGGATGGAATAGGTTGAGTTTTGATGTGATCTAACTTTATTATAACCATACTTGTCGAGGAAGTTCCAAGAGTTCACTAAGAATTAAACATATTACCTCTTCAACTAAAGTAATACATGCAAACACTTGGTCATATTCACCTTCAAAAGTATTTGAGTGACTATGTTAGTATTTTCCATTGTGGTTAGGGTAGGTCTACTAACTTCATCATCAAAGGGAAAATATTACTAAGTCTTTGGTTTTCCATTTGGGTCAATGGTTGTACAAAAACAACTTGTTATTCTTCAACTTGTATGGATGGCTCCAAGTCTTCACATGCTTGTGTTCTTGAAGTTCATCTTCATGCTCCTATTGTAGTTTTGTTCCTTGAATGGATTCTTCTCTTGGTCTTGATAAATTCTTCATGGCTTTCACTTCACTAATTGGTTTGGGTATGGAATGGGCAAAAAAAAAATACCACTAAGTCAAATAGAAAGGAAATAAGAAGAAAGATAGAAAGAGAGAGGGAGATCTTTTCTTCTGGATTTATTCACACTTGTACTTTCTGGAGTTTCTTCTAGTTGCTGTGGAGTCTAAGCCCTTCCTTCATTTTATTCAATGATATTTCTCATATCTCTATATGTTGACACCAAGTTGAAAATGAAGTCCCTCCTTGTGCTTGAGTCTTGTTTTCCATTTGCTAACTTGATGAATTTCTTGAAGCAAGAATATGAGAGTGGAGAAGTATATAGAAAACTATATTACTAGTGTTTTGTTGGCTAAGTATAAGTTGAAATTCCACTAAGGACTTAGCCTTGGTTTCAAATAGCCATACACACATAGAACCACTTAAGCAAAAATATTTCCTAAGTCATTTTTAATATGGTGTGAAACATGTGTGTGATAACTTGGCCTAAAATACATGGGTATGGCTCATATGTGTCCAAAATTCTATGGCACTGGTTTCTATGGATTAAGGTTGCCATATGGAGTAACATTGCTTAAGAAAACATATTAAAATTATTTATAGAATTAAATCTATGACAAAAATACTCAAATGTACCAATTAATTCTAAATTCAATTTTAATTTGTTCAAATATTATTTTGGGACAGAGGATATGAAAGTACACATTCTAAGGTTTCCAAATATATTTTATTTGCAATTTTTGGATTTGTAGAATTTGAATTATGCCAAATTTCATCAAACAAGCATATTTGAAAATGAAAAAATTTAAGTTTGTCAAATTTGAATTTGGCCAGAGCCAAAAGTTTCTATATGTCAAGGGCTTTTCAAAAAGTCCAAGATTGTTAAATTTGGCCAAGTGGTTGAAAAGATATGGTGGTTCAAAGTTCTAGGGGCTTTTCTGCAAAAACTATTTTTTTATTTCTATTCGGAATTAATTCCAGAGAAAGGCTGGGCCGAGAAGTGCTTATCTGCCGCGCGGGGCGACAGATAAAACATGGGCTTGGGCCGTCTACGCACAACGCTGAGCGACGCATTGCTTACTTAACGCGCGGCCGACGTGGCTCCTTCCTATTGGCTGATACCTTTTCGGGTATAAAATCTAATCGTAGCCACTGGTTTCAGATCTGACGGCACAGGGCAAACAAAGAGATAGCGGCGGCGGATCTCACCGGACATGGTGCTGCTGCGGTGCTCCGGCTCGGGTGGGTGGCCGCGGCGATGCTCCGGTGACTCGCTGAGCTCGGGAAGACCACAGAAAGGCGCGGTCTTGTACGGTGAAGCACATGGCGGTGACGACGCTGAGGCGCTTGCCCAACAGCGACGGGAGGAGGCGAACGGAGCGGTGTGCACAGCCGGCGAGCTCGCCTGTGGTTGTTCTCCCCTTCTCCCTGCGCAAAAACATTCAAAAGAAGTCTCAGGGCGTGCGCACGATCAATAGGAAAAAAGGAGGCCAGAAATGGGCATCGGGGAAGGACTACGGTGGCTAGAATCGATGATGCACGGCGACGGTGATGCACGGCTCCGGCGAACGATTTCTCTGGCATACAGGAATGGAATGAGGGGGCAAGGGAGGGGAAATGCAGAGCAGGAGATGAGCTATAAATGGGGAGTTACGATGCTGCATTTGGTAGCCTTAAACTCGAGCAATCGAGCTCGGAAGAATTGGGCAGAAACGGAAGAGAGAGTTACGGCCAGGGCTTGATGATGATGACGTCATCATGACGTCATCCAGCCTTTTTCTTTTCTTTTATTTCTGTTTTTAATATCTTTTGTTTTATTAATCCAAAAGACCTCAAAATAATTTCTAAAATCTTGTAAAATTTATATCTTTCTGTTTAGAACATGTTTATACAATTTTGAACATATTTCAAAATTTATATTTTGGAAAATATAATTAAATCACTAATAGTACTTAAAGTCATTTTAAAAATTAGAAAATAATAAATTGATGTTATGGTATAAATAAAATTTCAGATACATTATACATGTCATATATAATTTTTCAAAGTCATTTTTACCTTCTTTTCATATTTTATAATTTTAAAATAAGGGTGCAACCTTAATAGCAATTTTATGCCATTTTCAAAATAGAAAAAATAATAAATTGAATATTTGGTAAAATAAAACCAGAGGCATATCATATTTGAAAATTATGTTTTCTCTAAGTCCCTTTTACCAAATAGTTTGGTGAAAAAGAGTTGGTTACTTAATACTTAACAGAGTAGTTAATAAGTGGTATAGTTGATTTTGGCTTTGAAATTATTTTGAATAAAACTTATAATTTGATATATGAAGTATTATTCATAGATGGGTGTTGAAAACAACCATTTGGAGAACATATTGTTAAGAACCATTTAATACTCATTAAAGTTGGATAAAACATTTTATACTCACATAATTGTTTTCAAGTTCATATAATATTTAATAATGGTGAAAATATTCATGAGGTTTGAAATTTTCAAGTTTTTAAAGCCATGAAAACATTTTCAAAGTAGTATTTGAGTTGGAATTTTTTTTATAGAATAGTGTTTGCTAAGGAGAAACTATCACTTTGAATTATGAACACTTAGTTGAAGGGGGTTTAGGGATTTTGGAAAACAGAGGCATTAATGGATTTTTAACTTCTATAACATTGGAATAACAATATTATTTCCTTTGTGTTTGGGTTTTATTTGTTTTTGGTGACTTGCATAACATGAAAACAAAAAGTTTCAAATTTTTGTGATTTTTGAGTTTTCCAAAAATCAGGGATGTTACAGACTACCACCCTTAAAAGAAATCTCGTCCCGAGATTTGGGAAGGTTAGAAAGAAAGATTGGGTAACTGGGTTCCAGAACAACTTGGTGGCTACCACCCTTAAAAGAAGCTTTTGTGGGTAGTCTATTTTCATTAGGTTAGAGTGTAGATTGATTTGAGATTGGCTTGAGTAGAACTTTCCTTCGTGGTAGAGCTGTAGACCAACATAGGCATGTTGGACTACCTTTGACACTGAGGGGTCACTCTTTGGGTCAATCAAAAGTCTTTGGGTTCACTCTCAACTTGGTCTTTTGATATCCTTGACAATCTTCCATCTTGTTGTTGTCATCCTTGAAGGCAAACATCATGCTATTTCTAAACAAACTCTCATATAACACATACTGGGTAGTTGTGTTTCTTCATTACTTCTTCTCCTGGTGTAGTTGGCTCTGAAATCTTCATAGCTCATGCAACTTGGGGTTCACTTGTCTTTCTTCACTTGTTGATGGGCTGGATACTCCTTATTAGGTAGTTGGCATTGATCATGGATGTGATTGTTCCTTCACACAGAAGAAAGAAATTTGATACTAGCATTCCTCAAATGGGATGGCTTGTGTATCAATAGGGTAAAGGTTGTATGATTCCAAATGGTTCTCGCTATGGTTGGTGAATGAGTATGGTGTTGGGTTTGATCTAGTATGAATGAGTAGAGATTTAGAAAGATGGCTAAGGGAGGTTCTTATCCAAAATAGAAGATCAAGGAAACTCATCTTACAAACAACACATAACAAACACAAAGCAACACATTCATCACACCAAACAACATAGTTTTTGGAAAACACTAATATTGTCATACCACACTCATTGGTATGATCAATACACTAACACGTTAACGTTGTTCTAACCAAGTAACTAGATTGGTGGTCTCATCTATATCTTCTTGAGCTTTTCTTCATATTCTTCTCTCCATGTCTTGAGGTGTTCTTGATTGTTGGAAAGTCTATGTTTTTCTTGAAGTTCTTCAATAATATTGATTGTAGGTCTTAATGTGGTGAAAATACTTCTTGCACTTTATGGTATGGTCATCAACATTCATATCTTGATGGTATTGAAGAGGTAGGTCATCTAGAAATTTTTGAAGGTGAATAATAGATGAGAGGATATGAGATGAACTAAGATGATTGTTTTGTTTTTAGAAAGTTTGAACATAGAGATTTTTCAATCTAGGGTGATCAATGGGTTATTAACAACTTGTTGCAAATTGGATATTCACTATAGTGAGAGATACTGGCACCCGCTAGCCAATCAGGGAACGGTCTCATGTCCGTGGACACGCAAAGTTGTTCGGGCCGCTTCATCTCACTATGCCGCTAGGATCCAAAATACTCTAAGGAGATAATAACATGATAAAAAATGGCTTCCAAACCTAAGGGTCTCGCATTCTACAGGCAACACAATGCTCTGATACCATTTTGTAGCATCCCAACTTTTAATAAAGATGGAATACCTGTGTTATTGTGCTAGTCCCTGGATCAATTGCTAGCACCACAGTACAAAATGAAATATCATGCAAATGCATCAAAATTCTATTACATCGCATGATCCAGTCTTTACAAAATAGGATTACAACTTGCATAGTCTTAGAAGACTAGCAGAAAACAAAGAAATACAGCGGAAAACATAGTACAACATTGAGCCCATCTTCTTCATGTGCCACAGGCAAAACATGTTGGCGATAGTCTCGAGATCCTAAACGAAGTCCTCACTCGTCTTCAGAAACATCTGCAATATGGAATATGCAGCCACAAGGGAGTCAATACAATTTAATGTATTGGCAAGTAACACTATGGTGGATATAAATGGCAAGACTAATACTACATGCTCATTTGGCTGAGTGGAGTTTTGGCTAAGTTTGCATAAAGCCATTTTTCTCCTATCACTTTTGTAAAACAAACTTTTCTTTTCAAAGGGTGGCAACATTGGATTAAGATCCAAGCACCACAAATACTGCTCACTTGGTCAAATTTTACTTATTGAAAATGGTGATGTGATTCTTCCGTCCTTCCTTGTCCAGCTGCTCATAGTTGTCCATAACCGAGGACACGGCTAAGATCTTAGTTTGTTGACTCTGCAGAGTTTGTGCACTTTCACCTTCAGACTCAACTCAACCCAAACATCCTATACACCCTGAGTGCATTAAGGAAAGGAGAAGAATCAAGACGAGATCTTTCAGAAGCAAGAATCCAACCCAATGGCAAGACCCGTTCCACCTATAATTATGCTACATCTGCTTGTCAAGCCCGGGCTGAACCCTCACAACTTAGTTGATCAAGACAGAGCCCATATGACTAAAGGTTGCACTGGAAGCAATCTAAACTTGGGGAACATCATAATCACTTTGTTCCTGGGTGGCATTCCTCAAGTGAACAACCCCTCGGGGAGACACTCAACTCTCATCAGCCAAACAACCAAATCCACCCAGGTGGTTCATTAAAGTTTATACTTAGTAATTTTTCTCATCATCAAGTAAAACAATTTTTTGTAGCATGGCTAAGCATCTACTAAGCACCAAGGCATCAAAATAACAAGGTATAAGGATGGATACACACTACTAGGATATAGCATAGCATAATATAACTTAGTAAAATTTCCTATCAATGCATACTACCCAAAAATCAACTAATGCATATAGAAAATAATGGGTAGTTGATGATGTGTTACTTGCCTTGTTGAAGTTGGTGAAGATATCACACTCTCTTCACAAAAGATCGTTGCTCTCCGTACAATCTATTCATTGACAACACAAAACCAAATAAACAAGCATCCTAACAAACAAACATACAAGTGTAGAAAACATACATAGCAACTAACATATCAAAAGGGGCTTAACAAAGTTGGTTAGGAAAAGGTCTAGGTTTGAGTTCAATACTTGTTAAGGAAAATTCCAAGGGTTTACTTGGGATGGAATAGGTTGAGTTTTGATGTGATCTAACTTTATTATAACCATACTTGTCGAGGAATTTCCAAGAGTTCACTAAGAATTAAACATATTACTTCTTCAACTAAAGTAATACATGCAAACACTTGGTCATATTCACCTTCAAAAGTATTTGAGTGACTATGTTAGTATTTTCCATTGTGGTTAGGGTAGGTCTACTAACTTCATCATCAAAGGGAAAATATTACTAAGTCTTTGGTTTTCCATTTGGGTCAATGGTTGTACAAAAACAACTTGTTATTCTTCAACTTGTATGGATGGCTCCAAGTCTTCACATGCTTGTGTTCTTGAAGTTCATCTTCATGCTCCTATTGTAGTTTTGTTCCTTGAATGGATTCTTCTCTTGGTCTTGATAAATTCTTCATGGCTTTCACTTCACTAATTGGTTTGGGTATGGAATGGGCAAAAAAAAATACCACTAAGTCAAATAGAAAGGAAATAAGAAGAAAGATAGAAAGAGAGAGGGAGATCTTTTCTTCTGGATTTCTTCACACTTGTACTTTCTGGAGTTTCTTCTAGTTGATGTGGAGTCTAAGCCCTTCCTTCATTTTATTCAATGATATTTCTCATATCTCTATATGTTGACACCAAGTTGAAAATGAAGTCCCTCCTTGTGCTTGAGTCTTGTTTTCCATTTGCTAACTTGATGAATTTCTTGAAGCAAGAATATGAGAGTGGAGAAGTATATAGAAAACTATATTACTAGTGTTTTGTTGGCTAAGTATAAGTTGAAATTCCACTAAGGACTTAGCCTTGGTTTCAAATAGCCATACACACATAGAACCACTTAAGCAAAAATATTTCCTAAGTCATTTTTAATATGGTGTGAAACATGTGTGTGATAACTTGGCCTAAAATACATGGGTATGGCTCATATGTGTCCAAAATTCTATGGCACTGGTTTCTATGGATTAAGGTTGCCATATGGAGTAACATTGCTTAAGAAAACATATTAAAATTATTTATAGAATTAAATCTATGACAAAAATACTCAAATGTACCAATTAATTCTAAATTCAATTTTAATTTGTTCAAATATTATTTTGGGACAGAGGATATGAAAGTACACATTCTAAGGTTTCCAAATATATTTTATTTGCAATTTTTGGATTTGTAGAATTTGAATTATGCCAAATTTCATCAAACAAGCATATTTGAAAATGAAAAAAATTTAAGTTTGTCAAATTTGAATTTGGCCAGAGCCAAAAGTTTCTATATGTCAAGGGCTTTTCAAAAAGTCCAAGATTGTTAAATTTGGCCAAGTGGTTGAAAAGATATGGTGGTTCAAAGTTCTAGGGGCTTTTCTGCAAAAACTATTTTTTTATTTCTATTCGGAATTAATTCCAGAGAAAGGCTGGGCCGAGAAGTGCTTATCTGCCGCGCGGGGCGACAGATAAAACATGGGCTTGGGCCGACGTGGCTCCTTCCTATTGGCTGATACCTTTTCGGGTATAAAATCTAATCGTAGCCACTGGTTTCAGATCTGACGGCACAGGGCAAACAAAGAGATAGCGGCGGCGGATCTCACCGGACATGGTGCTGCTGCGGTGCTCCGGCTCGGGTGGGTGGCCGCGGCGATGCTCCGGTGACTCGCTGAGCTCGGGAAGACCACAGAAAGGCGCGGTCTTGTACGGTGAAGCACATGGCGGTGACGACGCTGAGGCGCTTGCCCAACAGCGACGGGAGGAGGCAAACGGAGCGGTGTGCACGGCCGGCGAGCTCGCCTGTGGTTGTTCTCCCCTTCTCCCTGCGCAAAAACATTCAAAAGAAGTCTCAGGGCGTGCGCACGATCAATAGGAAAAAAGGAGGCCAGAAATGGGCATTGGGGAAGGACTACGGTGGCTAGAATCGATGATGCACGGCGACGGTGATGCACGGCTCCGGCGAACGATTTCTCTGGCATACAGGAATGGAATGAGGGGGCAAGGGAGGGGAAATGCAGAGCGGGAGATGAGCTATAAATGGGGAGTTACGATGCTGCATTTGGTAGCCTTAAACTCGAGCAATCGAGCTCGGAAGAATTGGGCAGAAACGGAAGAGAGAGTTACGGCCAGGGCTTGATGATGATGACGTCATCATGACGTCATCCAGCCTTTTTCTTTTCTTTTATTTCTGTTTTTAATATCTTTTGTTTCATTAATCCAAAAGACCTCAAAATAATTTCTAAAATCTTGTAAAATTTATATCTTTCTGTTTAGAACATGTTTATACAATTTTGAACATATTTCAAAATTTATATTTTGGAAAATATAATTAAATCACTAATAGTACTTAAAGTCATTTTAAAAATTAGAAAATAATAAATTGATGTTATGGTCTAAATAAAATTTCAGATACATTATACATGTCATATATAATTTTTCAAAGTCATTTTTACCTTCTTTTCATATTTTATAATTTTAAAATAGGGGTGCAACCTTAATAGCAATTTTATGCCATTTTCAAAATAGAAAAAATAATAAATTGAATATTTGGTAAAATAAAACCAGAGGCATATCATATTTGAAAATTATGTTTTCTCTAAGTCCCTTTTACCAAATAGTTTGGTGAAAAAGAGTTGGTTACTTAATACTTAACAGAGTAGTTAATAAGTGGTATAGTTGATTTTGGCTTTGAAATTATTTTGAATAAAACTTATAATTTGATATATGAAGTATTATTAATAGATGGGTGTTGAAAACAACCATTTGGAGAACATATTGTTAAGAACCATTTAATACTCATTAAAGTTGGATAAAACATTTTATAGTCACATAATTGTTTTCAAGTTCATATAATATTTAATAATGGTGAAAATATTCATGAGGTTTGAAATTTTCAAGTTTTTAAAGCCATGAAAACATTTTCAAAGTAGTATTTGAGTTGGAATTTTTTTTATAGAATAGTGTTTGCTAAGGAGAAACTATCACTTTGAATTATGAACACTTAGTTGAAGGGGGTTTAGGGATTTTGGAAAACAGAGGCATTAATGGATTTTTAACTTCTATAACATTGGAATAACAATATTATTTCCTTTGTGTTTGGGTTTTATTTGTTTTTGGTGACTTGCATAACATGAAAACAAAAAGTTTCAAATTTTTGTGATTTTTGAGTTTTCCAAAAATCAGGGATGTTACAGTATGTTCAGGGAGTCTATTGCTCCAAGTGGTGGCAATAATGATGCTATTCGTGGTGGATTGGTCAACCTCATGTACCACGCCTACCTGACCTTCACTGAGGGTGACATCACTGACATGGAGGCCCACAAGGTTGATGTGATGGATTTCATCTTCAATGATATCCACTTTGCTCTCTTCCACCGCAAAGTGCCCCCATATGCCCCGTATATCATGAAGCTCATCAAGGCTCGCTATCCCGAGGCACTCCGTGAGGACCTGGAGCTGGACTGTGAGGACCACAAGGATGTTACGCTATACAAGAAGGAAGCTCACACACAGCAGGCTGCACATGATGTGGGTGCCACAGGTCAGGGCCACCGTGATCCTCGCATGCGTCCTCCTACCCCTGGCAAGAAGAAGCGCTCATGGCTTGTTCGCGCAATTGAGAAGGTGTTGTGCATGAATGTGTGCCTCCACAAGGAGAACTACATCGCCTATGTGGAGCGCTGCAGCATCCTAGAGAACCAGCACCACATCATGACTGCTCTTGGTGCTCCCAATGTGCCACCACTTCCTCCTCCCAGGATTGCCTACAAGAACTGGAACAACCGCGACGTTGACTGGGATATCGGTGTGGATGATGATGAGGACATGGAGGATGTCACCGAGGATGAAGCGGAAGAGGAAGACGAGGACACCCAGGCCTAGAGTTTGCTCCATGGGATGTAGCTCTCTCTTTTCTCTTTTTGGTATCCTGATGCCAAAGGGGGAGAAGATCTAGATGATCGCGGGGATTTGCTTGGGTGGGTTTCGTTCTTTATTTGCCTGTTTTTATCGTTTCGTGCGTCTTTTCGAACTTCGTTCTATCGTACTCGTTATTCGTTGGTGAACTATTATTATTAGGAGGCATGTCTCCTATATATGCTATATGTGATGTTTTCATATCTTGCACTGTTAGTTTAATTCCCTGCAAATACCCGTGTTGTCATCATTCACCAAAAAGGGGGAGATTGAAAGCTCATGATCCCTCTAATGATTTTGGTGATGATGATAACACGGGTATCATCTATCTAACAGTGTTGTTTTAGACTGTGCAGCTATTATCTCAGATGCTTATTGTTATATTCTTGTCGGAAGATCAAAGAGAAGGCCTACACTCTGGATTAACTGCCACCGGATTTTTGAGTACGCAGACCGGAAATTCCGGTGTCTATGGGGCGGAATATCCGGCCCCAGCACCGGAATATTCCGGCCCTCTTCTGGCATCTCCAAAACGACTAAGTGTTTTCATTGCCCGCGCACAGAAGCCAGGGCGGAAATTTGCCCCGGAAATTTCCGGTGCAAAAATCCATCCCTCTGGGACTTAGAGAAAAAAAAGAGTCCTCCCAGGTGCCCGCGCACAGAAGCTGGGGCGGAAATTTGCCCCGGAAATTTCCGGTGCAAATATCCGGCCCTTGGTCCTTAGAAAATTTCGTCAACGAGCTGGTGCCCGCGCGCAGAGAGGGGGGCGGAGTATTGGGGCGGAAATTTCCGCCCCCGGATATTTCAAAATTCCGCCCCCCGGACTATTCAAAAATCCGGCCCAGGCAAACCGGAAATTTCCGGTGCTTACACCGGAATATTCCGGCCCTAGAGGACTGCAACGGTCAGAAAATGGAGGAGCCGATAAATAGCTGTCTTCTTCCTCTAGATAGGAAGCTCGTCCATTCCTCTCTCTCCTCCATTGTTGTAGAGCTCAAAACGCCCCGATCTCCCTCCTCCTCCAACCAAACTCGATGCCCTTCAAGGATCTCATGGAGGAGGACTAGATCTACCTTTCCACCAAGCCAAAACGTGTGTACCCACACCACAAATCTGGGGATCTTGTAATCTCTTGGTTTCTTTGTCATCCAAGGGAAACCCTAGTGCTTGTAGCTTCCAGCTTGTAGCAAGAAGCTTCGATTGTTGAGAGCCTCCATCTCACTTGTGGAGTAGCCTCAACCCCTTGTAAAGGTTTGGTCAACGCCTTCAAGTCGACCTCATAGTGGAAACGAGAATCTCCCTCACCGGAGAAGCTCAAGGAGAACAAGGTGTGCACATCCGTGCTATTGAGGAGCGCCTAGGTGGCTCCCCACCTCTCCAACGTAGACGTACTTCTTTTAAGAAGGAACTACGGGAAACATATCCTTGTCTCCGTGTTTTTCACTTGTTGTTATCTTGTACCGTTCCTTTATTTCCGCTGCTACTTGTTCCTTGTCACCTAGGGTGTTCACTTAGTTGCACATTTAGATAACCAAGCTTTTACTTTCCTAAATCCCCCATTAAAAGTGAAAAAGGAGTAAAATTTGTAGGTCACCTATTCACCCCCCCCCCCTCTAGTTGACCATATTGCACTTTCAAACATGACCCACATCTTGGTCATGGTTGACAAGTTCACCAAGTGGATTGAGGTGAAGCCTATTCGGAAGTGTGATGGACACACAATTGTGAGCTTCTTGAAGGACATCATTCTGAGATACGGCTATCCGCATGGGATCATTACAGATAATGGAACAAACTTTGCTGAGGGAGCCTTTGCTAGGTTCTGCAAAGAGAAGCGGATCCGACTAGATGTTGCGTCAGTCGTGCATCCGGCTTCCAATGGGCAAGTTGAAAGAGCAAATGGCATGGTCCTATCCGGAATAAAGCCAAGGCTAATTGAGCCATTACAGCGAACCCCTGGTTGTTGGCTGGACGAGTTGTCGGCGGTGTTGTGGAGTCTAAGGACTACCCCTAACCGATCAACCGGATACACACCATTCTTCCTGGTATATGGAGTTGAGGCCGTGTTGCCCACTGACCTTGAGCATGACTCACCCAGAGTAACCCTCTATACTGAGGCAGAGGAAAGAGAAGCCCGAGAAGATGATGTGGACCTGCTCGAGGGAGCAAGAGAGTTAACTCTGTCCTGCTCAGCTATATATCAACAGAATCTGTAACACCCGGGGATTTTCCCTCTAATAAAAGATGTTGCTTGTTTTTTCTTTCCTTTGCATAACATGGCATAATGCATCATTATTCTTTTAAAACTTGCAATCAAATTAAATTTCATCAAGTCCAATTTTCTAAAACTTTCTGGAATTCATTTGATGCATAAAATCTGATTTTATTTGTGCCCAAACTCTTTCTTAAAATTAATAAAAGGAAAAAAAATGATTTGAGAGAGGGAGAGAAGCAGCCAATCCAGCCGGCCAGGCCTACTAGAGGCCCATGGCCCAGCCGGCCACCCCACCTCCCCAAACCCTAGCATTTTTTTTTGCACTCCCACCCCCTCCTCACTTGCAGCCACCCTCCTCCCTTTTCTTGTTTTCGCAACTAGGTCCCCCCACCACTTAGCCAGACCGAACGCACGCACGCACGGGAGAGCCCACGCTCGATCCCCAACACCGCCTCCCTCCTCCTCTCGCTCGACCCCTCCTCCCGTCGCCCCTCTCCCTCTGCTCGATCCCCACCCCGAGCCCCTTCCTCGTTCGTCTCTCCTCCCTATGCCTCTCCTCCCGAGCGCTGCAGGCCGCCCTAGGTCGCCGTCCGCCGTGACCCCTTGCCCCTGTCACCACCTCCCGAGACCGCCGCCGCTGCTCCCTATCTCCCCGCGTGGACGGCCACGGCCCGGAGCACCTCCGCCCCACCGTGCTCCTCCACCTCGCCGACGACGGGCGACCGGAAGGAACCAGGCCGCCGTCGCCATCTCCGCCCTCCTCTCCCGTCGTCGAGCTCGCCTTCGACGCCCCGCATCGAGAACGATGCCGTCGTCGGTCCTCCGTCCCGCCATGGTCGTCCCCGACCTCGACCCTGCTGCGCCCCGACGTGGTGCTGCCGTCCCGCAACCGAGCGCCCCACCGATGTCATGCTCCTCACTGCCGTCCTCCTCGGCTTCCGGTGCTCGCCGCTCCGAGCTCCTTCTGCTCGGCAACCACCACCCCGACCTGCTGGCGACGGTCACGTCCCCGACCTGCGGCTGCCGGTCACCACTCTGTCCCCAGCCTGCTGCTTCCCTGTGAGGAATGGCATTGACGGCCTGCTGCTGGCGGGAGGAGCTCGTGGCGCCGCAGGAATGTCGGCGGGGAGGCATGCCCAAGCTGCTTCTCCCATCTGTTATGTTGCAGTTTTAGGATTCCCTGCCTCGGCTCGTCTTCCATGGCCCCTTCTCGCTCTGTATGCGATGGACGCACCACAGGTGTTCGACGCAAGTACCACAAGAGGCGGGCTCCTTGCGGCAGCCATTCGTGCTCATGTTACAGTTGTTGTGACCAAGGCCTTCATCCCCGTGTGTTTGCGACCGTGACGCCGCCAAGATCTTCCCTGAACCGAACTCCGACAACAAGATCATCTTCGACAAGTACCGCTACCCCGAACCGAGAACCCCGGACCCGAAAGATGAGCACCATCGACAAGAACACCCCGACCCCGAAGACCGGAACCTTGACATGATCTTTGCCGGGTCCGCCATGTGTTGGTCGCCATCGTGCGCGCCATGAAGACATGAACCGCCATGATCTCCTACACGGATGTGCTGAGTACCTCGACCACGTCTACTTCCTCTCCGAACCTCGATGAAAAGATCGACAATGACCACCGATGACGTGAACGACTACTTCGGCTACGGAACGAGTACGACTACTTCCTCGACGTCGACTACTTCCTCTACGGACGCCTACTTCCTCCACGTTCCGAAGTTTCCGGCGTTAACCTCGAAGATCATCTCTCCAACGTGCGAACCCAAACCCCAACCCTATACCCTATATGCCTATTTTTCTAAATGTCATCTATATCGTGCATATTAAATCATTCATCTTGTTGCATTGCATATTGTGGGTGCGGGCAATAATAATATCACCTAATAATTAAATATGGAATGAGTTGGGATAATTAAATATTATCCCGATTCCATTTAAATTGCATAGCTCATCTTTATGTCATCTAACTATGTTAACTCAACGCTTAATATTGATGGGTAGATAAATAACTCGAACCTCCTAAATTAGATGTTGGGCTTCCGGCTCAATTTAAATTGATTTAATTGCATAAATCATAACTAATTCATTTTAACTCCAAATTTGAAAAGTAAAATATGTTTTCCAATCAAAATTCTCTAAACTTTGCAAATATCAACTTTGTGTTCTGGTTTGCAACCTTTAAATTGAATAACTGTTTCACCTCTTATTTAATGCATTTAAATTGGTAATATGCTCAACTAAATCATTTAAAATTGTTTCTCAACCAATAAAGTATGTATTCTAATCAGATTCATGTCATTAACATGTTCATGTCATTCATATTCCTGTTTGCATCTTGCCTTGTGCATTTTAGCATTTGTTAGGCACGATCACCTAAACGGCAACATATGGAATGTATGGGGCATTTTAATTCAACTGTTGCCCCATTCCATTTAAATAGCCTATCTCACCTCTTTTCTTATTGGCTATGCTAAACAACATTTAAATTGCTGTGTGGATAAACAACTTGAACCAATTCCTATTTCTCCGAACTCCGGTTCCGATTAAATTGGTTAAGTTGTTTCCCCTGTTGCATCTTGCCATGCCATGCATATAAAATAGGATCATGCTGGATCTTCTACCGTAGTAGTAATTGTTGCATCCGGTGTTTGTTCTAGTTTGTTGCTTCTTCGCGGATAGGACGTTGAGATGATGTGAGCAACGACAAGTTCTTCGGATGTACCTCTACTTGCTGGATCTCAGGCAAGTATACTCACTTGCTGCCAAATGGCTGCCTTTCATCACTTGTTACCGATTCTTTCCGTTGTTCTTATGCTAGCCTTATGATTCGATGCTTGTGTCTCGATCCTATCATATGTTACCTTGCAGCCATGATATAGCCTTCCTTACACTTCCTATTAACTGTTGTTTGTTTACCTTGTTGTCCCTCGTGTCGTAGTTGCATGCTTAGTGTTGTTTGCGCTCAAGTCTTGTTGTCCTTCTTATCACCTGTTTAGTTGATAGTTGGGTTTCAACTTAATCAACAACCTGTTAATGTTTTGGGTAATAATAATTTGATGATAAGGCACTGGCAGGAGGCCCGGCGTGGTTTTGAGGCTTGCTAGTGTCGACCCTAATTAGGAAAAGGGTCTTGTCCATTGATCCATGATGAGCGCACTAACCGCATGTGGGAAGCGAGTATGGGCGCCCCCCGCAATTCTGATTCCATTCGCATCTCGTCCAAATCGCCACACTTAGTTCGGGCTTTCCATTTGATGCATGCATATGCAAGTGCAAACCCTTGGCGCTAGGGTGGAACTTTTGTAGTCGGCATTTAGGGCGGCGTGGTCTTAGAGTGCTATGAGGGTCCCCCTTTTCTTCGTGGGGGCTAGATTACCCGTGCACGCACAGCATGTGGTTCTTTGGGCTTGATGCGAAGAAGAGTTGGGTTGTGTTGAGTGGCCTGCTTGGTGGGTTTGCTCCCCGCCTGGCGGGTCATTCTTACGTGTACGGGCAAATTGGTGCATCCCTGCAGGGTTAAATCTTCTCGAGAAGCCGTGTTGTCCGCGGTTATGGATGACTTGGTGAAAGTGCTGGCTAACAAGTACTCAGACAACTTACACTTAACGATGATAACTTGACTAGTAATATAGATTACTTCCACCATCAAAATGAATGTCACCTTAATCAACCGTGTGAGTTTCCTTGGGTTGCTTCCTTAGTAGGGGGTAACATTGGATGGGTATTGTTTGGTGAGTAGTTGTAGTTGGTTCTGATTCGCTATCTTATCCCTTTCTTTTAGCCGGATGTTGTAGCGCGTCTATGTAGTTAGTTAGTGCAGCCAACTGCCGCTTCTTTGCAATAATCCCTTCCTTTCCGTTGTACCCAAAGTATTTGTATCTTGTGATGATTGGTTACGCTGGTATCTTGTGAGTATGGTTTAACCATTTGCCAGTACTTAACCGTACTGACCCACGAATCCATTTCGTGGCTGCATATTCCACATTGCAGTCAACAGGTTTGAAGTCTGACGACGTTAGCTTGGGAATCCCTCCGGGTTGGCCTGGGCAGGAATTGGACGCCATCGGTTATCTTCAGGACTCTTAGTCCAATTTGTATCTTGTCCGTAGTCGGACACTATGTTGTTTCTTCCGCTGTTATTTGGATCTTTGTATTGTATCAGTTGTATCCCTGACTCGTTTGAGTCGTCTTGTATATACCTCCTCGGTTGTTGTTGTGGATTATTCGTGAACTGTTGTAATGTTATCACAAGTGGCAACCTGGAATCGGTTATTATGTGGATTTTGGCGGAAATGCTGAAATCTGCATAGTGCCCGGTCTCGGGGCGTCACAGAATCTGAGGAGGTATCATAGCCGGAAAGTAAACCCAAAGGTTTTCCGAGAAGGAGACATGGTCCATAGGATCATGCAGCGCACAGCCGGGATGCACAAGCTATCCCCTCCGTGGGAAGGGCCATTCATTATGAGAAAGGCTCTGCACAATGACGCCTATTATCTCATCGATGCACATGCGCCACAGAAGAACAAGGCGGATAAATCCGGAGAGGAATCCAAACGCCCCTGGAATGTAGCTCTACTCCACCGTTTTCATTCATGAGCAAACATTGTATGTATTTCCTCAACCGAGTTAAATTCAAGTCGGCACTCCGAATTTGAACTCGGGGACTGCCTTTGCCAAAACTTGCTTTGTGTTGTTTACTTTATTTCTTTTGCCTACTCGGTTCTTCTACTCAAACTTTCATGCGTACGTTAAGTAGTGTTTTTAAACCCAAGGACCAACTCTTCGACTTTGTTGTTGTCCGCAACCCGACTTCATGGCAAGCAAGAGAACAAGCCAACGGTCAATGAACACATGAAAAAACTGCTAAGGAAAGAAGAGCACCACAACCGAGTAGGGTGTCTTTTACTTCTCTGTTTTCTTTTCGGCTAAGTGGTGGACATCGTTAATATTCAAATCTCAAAGTGGTTAAGTATCGGAAACTTGGTTTTTGAAATCTTGTGACTCGGCTACCAAAAAAGCCAAAGTGGCAGGTAAGAGCAAAGACAAAAGAGCTAAGTGGATGAAAAAAAGCAACTCAGGGACTTGCATTTTAACGCAATCCGGCATTGAGCCAGTCTTGCTAAAGAAACAACTAAAACTGAGTAGCACGAGGAACCATAAAAATGTTTGTTACATCTGCACCCGGCATACCGGGGATCTGATAAGTGTTTGAGGATAAAAGTGCAGGAATTTAAACAACAGCTGATGAGGTAGTGTCTGTCTCGGTGTTGGTAGGCGCCACGGGCTCAGTAGCAGGAGTTGTAGAAGCAGGCTTTGGTGTAGACGAAGTCGGAGTAGCGGAGGCCGGCTTGGATGCTGAGTTGGTGGCCTGAGCAGTGGAAGCACTGGGTAGACCTCGGAGGCGACGTTCTCGGTTACAGCCCTAGTCGCGCCCAACTCGGGAGCGGGGTTGTCGATCACCCTCTCGGTGGTGACAACCTCCTCCTGTGCGGAGGACTGCGACTCAACTCGGGCCTCGTCGGAACCAGCTGCTCGCTTGACGACTTCCGGGTCCGTCTCCATCCCGGACTCCTCCGCAGTGTGGCGCTGCTCAGTCCCCTCTTCCTCGACTTCCTCGTGCTCTTCCTCCTCGTCGCCCAAGTTGTTGTCTTCGCCAGCATCTTCATCACCCTCAGCTTCATCATCTTCCTCGTCATCTCCTTCGACATCGGTATCCGGCTCTGTGGGGCCGTCGATGTATTGATTGGTTTCAGCATAAGATGCGAGCTCGTAGGCCACTTCCTTCCGGCGCAAGACACGTTCATCCCGGCCAGTCCACTTGGAGCCATTCCGGAGGGTGCCAATCCTGTCAAGATCAAGATTTTCATACCAGGATAGAATGAAGTGCAGGGCCTCATTCGCACCAGCCCGGGCTGCGGAGGCGCGCCACTTCTTTAGCTCCTCCTTGACATGGTTCAGATTGGATGCCATCTCGTTGATTGTGTCTGGAACCTATCGCTCTGGCCAGAATAGCTTGTGAAGATTCATGGCAGTGGATACCATGGAAGTGCCCAGACCCTTGAGGGATGTCACCCGAGTTTTGATGTTGACGATGTGATCATCAATGCTGGCGGACTCATCAGTGTTGAGGCCAGAAGCTGCCCTGGCTCTTTTCGCTTTCTCCACAGCGGTCTCAGCGGCATCATTGAGGTCCGGGAAGGTATCTGGGTCAGGACATGGTAGTTTGAGTTAGAAAAGAGAACCAAGAAGAAGGAAAACCGGTTAGAAGAGGTCAGAAAGACAAAGACCGAATAGAATGAAGAATAGCAAGAACTCACAGCTCAGTTCCAGGACAAGGCTCCCTAGTCGGGTCCTCCAGTCTTTAGCAAGCCGGATGTGCCTATCTTGGAGACGGCGTGAATCATTGACCATGCCCTCGAGAGTTTGATTTCTCTCTTTTAGAGATTTAATCTCCCTCTCGAGCTCCTGCTTCTCTGAGGCAGCCCGGTTCATCACTGTTGTCTTCTCATTCCCAACGGTAATCGTAGCCTTGACTACGTCAGTGAGCTCAAGTTTGAGCTTCTCAACTTCCGCCTTCTCGGCGTCCAGTTCCTTCTGTAGCTGGGCTTCTCGGACCTGCACTTGATGATGCGCTTTAGCCGGGGTGAGGCACTCCAGGTGCTGTTCTCGGAAGGTTTTGTACTCTTCTGCGAGGAGAGCCACAAATTAGCAGAGTGAGCAAGCAACAAAAGCTAAATGAAGAGAAGAGAAGGATTTTCTCACCTTCCAAGGAGGAAATTTTGCTCTGCGCTGATGCAGCCATGACCTCGCAGTCTTGGTGCCTGTCAACGAGCGCCTTGAGCTCACCTGCAGAGAAGACAACGATTGAACAAAAGCAGAAAACAGGCGTAAACAAAAAACGCACAAACCGAAATGCTAAGTACTCACTTTCATCAGAGGACAACTTGATGGTAGTGTCCGTGGCATGTTTCTCCAGAGCGTCCCTCTCGCTCTTCTCAAACTCCGGCACCCGGTTCCTATCTCTGGCAGACCGGTGCGACCACAGGAGCTGGCGGAAAACCTTGGGCCGAGTTTGAGTGCACTCTTGCAGGGAAGAAGGAAATATTGTAAGATTGGAAGATTTGGCCTGAGTAGATGGCAACTCGGTTGAGCTTTACCTACTCGGCCCGAATCTCGGGAACTGGATGGTAGATAGGGAAAAGTCTAAAAAGAGGAAAGCTGGCAACTCGGAAAAATCAAAAAAGGAAAGGCACTTACCCGGTTGGTCTTTTCAATATCTTCAGCAGCTTTGCGCAGGCACAACAGCTTATGCGCCAGGGTACTGCTGGAGGAGGCCATTGCCATGGTAACAGGACCAACATCGGCCTTGTTCCACATCTGCCGGTAGTTGTCAAGGTTCTTCAGCTAGACACCGTCCCATTCGGCGTGGCCGAATTTCTTGCTGTCCTAGTCCCTCTCGATAAATCCTATCCGGTCAAGGACAGTCTCTAGGTCTTCTGGGAACTCGGACTCATCCTCTGTGGGGGGAGTATTATCTCAGATGGTCAGGGAAGTGTTCTTTCCCTTGGATCCGGAGAGGGCCAGAGCCTTCCGCTGCTTCAGCTCAGCCAACCGCTCGGCCTCTTGCGTCATATTGATCTTGTGCCGCTCCTGCAGCTCGACCCAATATTCCGGGAAGTTGGGGGGCTTGTTGGTGACACTGGCGCCTGAGCCGGGAGCTTGTTCTTCAGCAGGGGCAAATTTGATGTTGGTCTGCACCAGTTTGGTGTTCCGATTAGGGGCCTTATCCTGCTTGGGCATGTTGAGTGGCCAGTCGGTCTTCTTGGGTGGCGGTAGCTGCTGCGCGGGTTGCCCGCCTTGCTGAGCGCCTGGCTTCTCGGGCAGTGGCGGACCGGTCTGCCCTGTGCCCCGTTTGGGTTGCACCCTTTGCTGCTGAGGGTGATGGCTGCTTCTTGGAGATGGGCTCGGGAGCTTGCTGCTGTGGCGTTGGCATCTTCTTGGTTGGCGGCGCCTGCGGCTGGCCAACTTGCGCAGCGTCGGGCTGTGCTTGGTCTTGGAGCCTTGGCTGCTCCACAACGTGGGCCTGCGCAGACGGCGCATCTTGCCGCTGCTCGGCGAGGTTTTCTTCCCGCTGCTCGGCAGCAGAATCTGGCCGCTCCATGGCGGAGTCTTCTTGCCGCTGCTCGGCAGTAGCATCTCTAGTCTCCTCGGCGGAGGCAGCTGGTGGCTATGGTGGTCTCTCCGTGGTGGGATCCTGGGCAGCATGCTGGGTGTTGGGCTGAGGCTGCTCTGGAGCGTGGTCGGTCTCCATCTCGGCGTCGGTGTTCTCGGCGCCATGATCATGCACTTCTCGAGGAGGGGAGGACATCTGCGTCATGCCCTCTGGTTGTTTGCCTCCCTCGTTGTCAGAAAGCTCCACGACGTCTCGTGGCGCGCTTCTCTTGGGGGCTGGTTCGTTGGTGGCCTCGGCATCGAGTGCAGCACTGAAGTAAGATAAGCAGAGGAGAAGGAAAATCAGAGGAATGCAGAGAAGAAAGCCAGGGAGAAAATAGAGAAGATAATGGAAGGCCAAGGGCTAAATTCAACTCGGAAGCACTTACCCGTCAGCAGTGGGGCGCTTCTTGCGCACGGAGGTCTTCTTGTTACCGGCCTTCTTCTTTATCTTCTTGGCAGGGGGCTCCAGTGCCCCGCTACCCGTTCTCTTCCTGGATTTGGTGGGGGCGGCCACGGAAACAGGTGCCACATCCAGTGGTTCCTCCCCCTCTCCCAGTTCTGTTTCGTCTGTGATTGAAAGGAGCAAAGGTTAAAGTGAGAAAAGGGAAGGATCAGGGCGCGCTGCAAGCAAGCAAACAGGTGAATTCGGTAACTTTCTTCATCATCTGACCAGTCCCGGATAGAGGCATAGTCTCGGGACTTACCATCCTGGCCAGCGCGGGTGATACAGAGCGTATCCTGGACGTCGAACAATGTCGTGTCGTCCTCCGTCCGGTTCGGCTTCCAGTTCCTCTCGAAGACGGCGTTGTCTTCTACTTTTCTGGCGAGTGATATGCTGAAAGGTGCAAATATAAAGCACAATGAGCTAAGTCTCAACAGAGGAATCATACTCGGTCTAGCGTGTAAACATAAAGCATAAAATGCTAAGGCCTAGAGGAGAGAAACGAATAGGTGTTCTACCCGGTCTAGCGTGCAAACATAAAGCACAAAATGCTAAGGCCTAGAAGAGATAAACGAGTAAATGTTCTACTCGGACTAGCGTGCAAGCATAAAGCACAACATGCTAGAGTCCTAGAAGAGATAAACGAGCAAAAGTCCTACTCGGCCTAACAAGGCAAACAGAGAGCACCTGAGACTAGGTCCTAAGCAGGAGCATAGATGGAAGCTCTACTCTGAACAGCGTGCAAACATAAAGCATATTAAACTAAGTTCTAACTGAGAAGCCTTACCCGGTATAAGATGCAAACATAAAGCATATTAAGATAAGTTCTAGCAGAGGAGCCCTACCCGGTAAGAAATGCAAACATAAGACATGATTGGGATAAGAGGCTAAGGTAGTTTCTACTCGGTATACAGCTAAGAAGTAAAGAATTGAGATCAGCAAAGGTGCAAGGAGATAAACTTACATGAGGAACGCGCTTGGTGCGGCTATACGACACGAAGCCGTAGAACCAGTTGTTCGTGAGCGTGGTTCGGAGGATGGACTTGGCCCAGATCGCCACCTCCGCTTTGGAGAGCTCGAAGGTGGCCGTCCGGGTGCAGTCGCGGGGGCCGCCCATATAGCACATCTTGTGCACTCGGTGTTGGAGCGGGAGGACTCGGCGTTCCACCCAGCAGGCCACCGGATCATCTTCGAGGAGTCCTTCCCGCACCAGCATTTGCAGGCGGTCGTCAACCTGGTTGGCGTCCTTCACCGTCTTCCTGGGGTGGTAACCCCAATTCCGCATCTCGGCGGGGGAGACGTTCCGGAACTCGGGAAGCTTGACCAAGTCCACAGCTTTCTCTCCTTCTGCGGGAGGGGAGTTCTTCATGTAGAGAAAGCCCCTTTGCCACTTGCGGCAAGTCTCCAGCCCGAGTACCCGCGGGTGGTACCCGGTGGAGCGCTGGAGCATCATGGCGGAACCCGTCTGGGTCATTTCCTTCGGGGCAGTTGGATTAGAAGGGTTGGGGATACTTTGCTGGCGGAGAAAGAAGAACTTGTCCCACGTGTGGACGGTGGGATAAACACCGAGGAAAGCTTCACAGACGGCAGCGTGGGTGGAGAACATGGCTACCGCGTTGGCTGGTAGGTGGTGTGGCTGGAGGCCGAAATGGCGTAGGAAATCCTGCATGAACTTGGAGATAGGAAGCCCGAAGCCCCGCTTGAAATGGCTTAGGAACATGACGTACTCACCAGGTTCAGGAGTGGGAACGAGCACCGTCCCGGGCGGGCGGCAGATGCCGCCGGGAGGGACCCGTTATGTGTTGAAGAGCCACTGGCAGTCCGACGCTTTCACGTCGGAGCCCTCCCAGCCTGCACGCGGTGGCGCCACCTCCTCCTCGTGCAGATCTCCGGCGGTGTTCTCGATCTCCATGGCGGTTCCTTTGGTGTAGAGGCGGGCGCGTCGAGGACGGAGACGAAGGCCGGAGGTGGAGGTGCACGGGGATGATCTCTCTCGCTCTCTGTGCGTGGAACGGCGGTGTGCTGCGAGCTCCCGGCGGCGCTGGTTTCCGCTGCGGATGCGAAGGCGAAGAGCGGAGGCGAGAAGGGGAAAGTGCGAGGAGAGAGGAGGAGAGGGCGGCGCGGGGGTATTTAACCCTCCCTGTGTGCAGTTACTATCTAGGATCGATCGTGGGAAAGGTCGTGCGGAGTGGGACTTAACGTGCCTGTTAGAAACGCAAACAATGCGAAATGCGCGCGTAATGGGCGCAGTTAATCCCACGACGTGCGTCGTGGGCTCTCGAGTACATGCGCGAGGTGACACAACGGCCTGTGGGCCCTCGGCGTAGTAATGGGCGCGTGCCACGCAGTAACGCCAGAACCGAGCGTCAGGGGTACGGATGCGTGACACGTGCCCGCCCTGGATGCGAGAAGATAGAGCCGCACTGGTTCGAGCGGCAAAGTGTTGAAAATTTCACTAAGTGTTGGGTTCTCGGCGGAACTCAGCCTCGCGTGGTCTACTCGGTGCCGAGAAGAAAATTCTGAAGGACATAATAAGAAAGATCCGAATAAAGATTATGGTCATCCGAGTTGAGGAGCAACTCGGTCACACTTCAGCATGGAGGCGATTTGGTTAAAGCTGGCAGGGCCCAACGCCCAAGTTCGCCGGACCCTACCAGCTTCGGGGACTAATGTCAGGGGGCTACCCCTGAGTAGGGGTAAGACTGGTGGTAAACAAGGTTCAAAGTATTATTTGCCGGGTAGGCGGCTACCCGGTATCCGATATCCAGTAGACGTTACTCGGTGATAAGTACTGAAGGCCAAGAGAAGACAACTAGTGACGTTCCGGATCAACCGGGTAAAGCTCGGGTGATTCGAATAGATGGGGAGCTATCTTACTCGGGCACAAAGTTAATGGAGCCGTTGTGGGAGATCCCGCGTATCCCGCAGCCGTACAGGCATGCGGTTCAACTTACTAGGAGCATGATTATCCGTGTTGAGGCGTGGGCACAGTAAGGGTAGGCGTCTGTCAAGTCCTGTCACTGACAGGGGGACAGGACGTGTCAGTGACCTACCCTAAGGGGCTGACAGGGTGGACAAGACCTCTCAGCCGGACGGCGCGGCGACTTTCGGCACGTCGTCAGCGGGAACACGAAGGCGTGCGACGTTCCTGCAGTGGTGTTGTCACTTCGTGTACTTTTAAGTGTAGTTTACTCGCTGGCCACCGGTATATAAGGTGGCCAGCCCCCTCCTGCGCGAGGGACGTTGGATCCAGGCGCGTTTATTGCGAGTCTTAGCAACACAGATAGAGAGAGCTAGCAGCTGGCTACTTGGTTGTGAGTAGGCCAGAGAGAGTTTGTGACTTCGCTACTCGGTTGAGCATTATACAGAGAGGTAGGAAAGAGTAGGGGTATTACCTCCACACGAGGGCCCCGAACCTGGGTAGATCTTGGTGTTTGCAGTGTTTCTGAGCGCGTCTACTCGACGTGCGATCCCTCCCCGAATACCTACAGCGTCCATCGGCCCCAAACATTAGCCACCCTATGGCCTCTGTCTTTACCTCACCATGACATGAGTGGATGTGAGTGGGGCTTCCACTCACATGAAGAGGGAAGAGGTGGGGGCACCACCATGGCTGGCCGCACCCCCTCTTGGGCTGCCTCCCCCTACCCTATAAAAGGAGGGTGAGAGCTCCTCTTCTCACACACACTTTCCCACCTCATTCCCTCTCCACCCGCTGCTCAATTCCATGGTCTACGGCTTGGCGAAGCCCTGACCGTGGGATTCTTCACCACCACCACGCCGTCGTGCTGCTGGAGTTTCGAGGGATCCTCTACTTCCGCGCCTTGCTGGATCGAGGGAACGGAGGTCGTCATCAACCGTACGTGTGACCGATCACGGAGGCACCGCCAGATTGCGGTGCACATCTTTTCTCTATCGGGATCGGTGTGAGTACGACTACGCAAACAACGTGATTTGATCTCGTAACGCTTTATGTCTTCGAGGGTATGTGTTCTCCTTAACCCTCTCTTTGCCCGTTGCACTTCGTCTCCTAGATTAGATCTTGGCCTTTCGGGTGTCTCTCGCGTAGGAAATTTTTGTTTTCTATGCAACGACCCCTTCACATAGATCTTTTGCGAGAACACTTGAGTTGATACTAAACAATAAGAATTTATACATAGATATTTCTCCTTATGATCATGGTTATATGAGCTTCACTTATACTTGCAATTGTGATTGCTATTTGATGAGATGCTATTTGTTTTCATGTGACAATTATGTGCTAAATACATGCAAATTTCGTTGCTTCATGTCATATGAGAACAATTATCATGTCCATAAGAATGATGCACCCCATTATAGATACATGTATTATGCATACACGTTGTTCTTTTTGTTTCTTCCACGTTCAGATTACCACAAGCCGAGGACGTCTTGTCCTGAAGAAAGGGAGAATGATGAGGATATAATAGGGCTACATGGTGAATGTACATGCTTGAGCTGTAAGGAAATATTGAGCCTCGTCGATGTTTATTATAAGGTGAATTCTTTCCTAGTAATAAACAATGTTTGTGTTTATGAGAATGTTATACTACCTAAGCATATGAATTTATATATGATTAGGTTTACTAATAACACAAACATGGATGGAGAAGAGGGAGCAAGGAGCACAAGAAGGAGGCGTGGAAAACAAAGTTGTTGTCATGGAAAACAACAAGGAAATAATGTTTCAGTTCGGACTGGCAGAAGTCCTGAATTTGAAATAGTTATGGATTCTTCACACGGGATCCAAATAAAGCAAACAAGCACAATCCAATTAGGAAATTCGAAGAGATTTCCAATGGATCCGGCCGCATCTACAAATTCGACTTGTACAAGGCGTGGTGACTGAAACAATCCATGAATCGTTTTCTGCCAGTTTCCAAATAGAGTCCAAGTGGCTGCACCCATGTTGGGTCAGTTTGTATCCGAGTTGGTTGAGTCCAAACGAGTAGGAATAGGTCAATTTCGTGGGAAACATCCCCCTCCCTCATATATAGCTACCAGCTGCGTGTGGAATATATTAGACTACGTTAAACATAAACCCTAGACTTTTGGATCGAATCTTTATTGTAAGCATTGATCTGGAAGTATACTGCAAACTTTTCGTGTTATCCGCTGTTCCATTGGGAATAAGACGGACATGACCACCTCATAGTCGGTGCCTACGTTGTGCAAGTGTATGGAGTTGAGAATATCCATAGGGTTGCGAACTGTTGCGTTGGCATCAGGGATCAGCCAAGTGAGTTTTCAGTGAGACACCAGTTATCAATTCGAGTTATCCGTGAGAGTTCATCGAGAATATTGGGCCACCCCTTATCATATGATCATGATGATATAATAGGGGTACATGGTGAATGTACATGCTTGAGCTAGAAGGAAATATTGAGCCTTACTGATGTTCATTATAAGGTGAATTCTTTCCTAGTAATAAACAATGTTTGTGTTTATGAGAATGTTATACTACCTAAACCTATAAATTTATGTATGATTAGGTTTACTAATAACACAAACATGGATGGAGAAGAGGGAGCAAGGAGCACAAGAAGGAGGCGTGGAAAACAAAGTTGTTGTCATGGAAAACAACAACAAGGAGGACTGGCAGAAGTCCTGAATTTGAAATAGTCATGGATTTTTCATACGGGCTCCAAATAAAGGGAATTCACAAACCCAACTACATAAGTCAAGTGACATGCTTCAAATGCAGAGATAAAGGACACTATGCAAATAGTTTCCCTCAAAAGTAGAAGGAAGGAAACATGACCTTATGCAGGAAGGCATAATAAGGCATGAAGAAATATCTGTCCAAGAAAGAATCTTATGCAAAGCTTTACTTTAAAAAATGAATGTTCCCTTGAAGATACTTCCAATGTAATGAAATACAATGAATGCTTGAGAAAATATGTTTCCATTTTAATAAAATGAGATGATGTTGTGAAATCCTCTCAACTTGGTCTTTTGATTGACCCAAAGATTGACACCTCGGTCTCAAAGGTAGTTCAACAGATTTCTGTTGATTTGTAACTCTACCATGAAGGAAATTTCTACTCAAGCCAATCTCAAATCAATCTATACTCCAATCTAATGAAAATAGACTAGCCACAAAAGTTTCTTTTAAGGGTGGTAGCCACCCAGTTGTCCTGGAACCCAGTTACCGAAACCTAATCTTTCTTTCTTGCCTTCCCAAATCTCGGGACGAGATTTCTTTTAAGGGTGGTAGTCTGTAACATCCCTGTTTTTTGGAAAGTCCAAAAATCACTCAAAATTGAAACTTTTTGTTTTCATGTTATGCAAGTCAGCAAAAACCAATGAGATGCAAGAAATAAAAGGAAACAATACATAACTCAATGAAAATTGAAATTTAAGCCCATTCAAAATAAATATTCATTATTTAGAGAAATTGTTTTCTCTTAGAAAACCTTATTTTATAACATGTTTTCAAATCAACTATTACTTGGAAAATGTTTTATAGCCTTTGAAACCAGAGAATTATTACCTCTTAACAGTTTATATACCTCAAAATTATTTTATGGGAATAACAACAATTTATATTGATATACAAATGATACTCCAAGTTTTAAGCATAAAGGTGTGAAAATAAAATGCATTACTTTGAAAATAACATAAAAGAGGACTTAGAAAACAATATTATGACTTGTGGGGTTTTTCCAAATTTTATTAAGCCACTTTTGTATTTATTTAATTTTCTATTTTAAAATGGAATTAATTGCTATTAGTAAATCACTCATATCTTAAAAATATATAATATTAAAATGATGTGAAATGACTTTCAAAAATAGTATTTGACATGTTTATTCTCTCTGAAATTTTATTTAATCAAAACCTCATTTTGTTATTTTTCTAATTTAAAAATATACATTAAGTACTATTAGTAATTAATTATATTTTCAAAAATATAAAAAGTTAAAAATGTGTTCAAAAGTTTATAAAAATGTTCTAAACAAAAGGATATTGATTTTACAAATTTTTAGAAATTTCTTGAGGTCAATTGGATTATTAAAACTAAAGATATTAAAAACAGAAATAAAAAGAAAAAGAAAAGGGAGGGATGGCGTCATCATGACGTCACCCGTCATCAACCTCTGGAAACGGCAGGAGACATTTTTGCCCGCGATTACACGTCTTTAACGCGATGAAAATCCTGCCCGAAACCATCTCCTTATAGCCCTGGCCTCCCTCTCTATTTCCCCTCTCCTCCCCTCCGTTTCGTGCCCCCACGTGAGAGAATTTCGTCGTCGGAGTACGCACGGTACGCCGTTGTATTTCTCCATCTCCTACCACCCCCGTGAGTTCTCGCCTCCCCTATGTGGCTTTCTTGCTTCCCCGTGGTCATATGCTCCTCCTTGACCCCTCCCCTCACCGTTTCCACCGCAGGTTCGTCACCGTTGTGCACATCCGTGGCCGCCGGAGTCCCCGCCACCTCCATCTACATTGCGTCATCGCTACGGGCATCGCTGAGGATCCCCGAGGCCACCATCGAGTTCGTCGTGCCACGCTGCCCCTCTATGCCACCTTCCCGAGCCCGGCGCACCTCGAAAACGCCGCCGCCATCAAAGAACGCAACTCCGGCCGCCGCCTCGACATTTTCCGGCGAGATCCCGCCACCCAGTGAGTTCCTTTGAACCTCGATCATTAGATCTAGATCCTAAGGCCCCTGTTATATCACTTAAACGAACCGGTACTGCCAATTAGAATCAGCCACGTGTGCGCTTAGTCAGTAGCGCGCCATTTCGCTATTCGTCGCCCACCTCAATGCACAACTGGTCCAGGCCCAACCATTATCTTCCGCCCTGCGCAACGCTTAGCGGCCCACCTCTTTTTCTGGATTTATTCCGGGATAAATTTAATTGGCAGTTTTACATATTAGTCCCTGCAACTTAATTTCATCACAACTTTTTATCCATAAATCCAAATTGAACAAACTTAGAATTTTTTGAATCCCTTGGATGTGTAGAATCTTTTAGCACTTTTCAAATTCAAATTCGACAAACTTAAATTGGTTCAAATTTAAATATGCTTGTTTGATGATATTTGGCATAATTCAAATTCTACAAATCCAAAAATTGCAAATAAAATATTTTGGAAACCTTAGGATGAGTACTTTCACACCCTCTATCCCAAAATAATTTTTGATAAAAATTAAATTCAATTTAGAATTAAGTTGTCTATTTGAGTATTTTTGACATAGATTTCATTCTATAAATAATTAGAATATGTTCTCTTAAGCAAAATTGCTCCATATGGTAACCTTGAACCAGAGACATTAGTGCCTAACCATTTTGGACACCCTTGGACCATGACCATGTGTTCTTGACCAAAAACCCAACCTAGTTATTCATCCATCTTTATCCTGCCTGAGAATTTATTTCCATTTTATTATCTTTGATGTGGTGGCTATTTTGCAGCCAAGACCAAGTCCCTAGTTTATGTCATCCATACAAAAGACCAAGTAGTGAACCTCAGACACTAGTAATGATATAGGGTGGCCCAATCTTCTCAGTGAACTCACAGACAACTCTAGTATGATAACTAGTGCGCCACTAAGAACTCTCCCGGCTGATCCCTGATGCCAATGCAAAAGATAGCAAGCCCAAGGATATTCTCAACTCCACACTCTTGCACAAGTAATCCACCGACTACAAGTGGTCCTGTACCATCTTATTCCCAGTGGAACAGCAGGTAACACGTAAAGTTTGCAGATGAACTTCCAGATGAAAGGCTTACAAGCATTTTCAATCTAGAGGTCTAGGGTTTTTGTTTTAACGTAGTCTAACCTCTCCTATGCGCCCAAGGGGGTATATAAGAGAGGGGGTGCGGCCACAAGGGGACCCCTTGCGCAAGCACCACTTCTAAGTGGACTAGGACTCCTATACCTAACACAAGTAGATACAAACCGACCCCACACACAAAGGGGTGCGGCCACATTGGTATACAAACCAATCCTAATACTACTAGGACTTGTCATGGCGCATAGATGCTTCCTTGTGGGCTCCCTCCTCTTGCTTGTCCATCAATGAGTGTGGAATAACATAATAACATTGTTTTCCACACTTAGTGCATTTGACCTTGTGGAGGCACCATCCCCTTGTCATCATAACACTTGTTATTTGTTGTTTTCATCATGTTATTGCTTGTTTTCCATCTCCTCTTGTAATCCATGCTCATCCTTGTGTATCTCCTCTCCATGATCTCCATTCATGCTTGTGTTATCAACAAACCTAAGAATACACAAATGCAAGGATTTAGGTAGTATAAAGCTCTCACAATTATAAACATTATATTCAAGTAGGAGTGAATTCACCTGTTGTTGTAATAGCTTGGTTCTTGATCTTGTCATTGGACCAATCCTTACTTCATTAGCTTGTATAGGAACATCCTCATGTGTAACAATAGGTGAAGAGCTAGGGATGTCCTCATCATCCTCCCCCTCTTGAAAAGGCATCGACCTCGATGCTAAATCATCTCCATGGTAAGGTGTCAAATCAGCCACATTAAAAGAATTACTAACACCAAACTCATCAATTGGGAGGTCAATCTTGTATGCATTATCATTGATCCTTGAAATAACTTTGTAAGGACCAGCTCCTCTAGGCATCAATTTTGATTTTCTCAATGTGGGAAATCTATCTTTTCTAAAGTGCACCCACACCATATCTCCTGGCCGAAATATAATCTCCTTCCTCTTCTTGTTTACTCTTTCAGCCACATGCTTTCCTTTCTTCTCAATTGCCTCTTTTGTTTTCTCATGAATCTTTTTCACAAAATCAGCCCTCTTTGATGCCTCCATATTAATTCTCTCATGTAAAGGAAGTGGTAATAAATCAAGAGGAGTAATAGGCTTGAAACCATAAACCACCTCAAAAGGACATAATTGAGTAGTTGAATGCACAGCTCTATTATATGCAAATTCCACATGGGGCAAACACTCCTCCCACTCCTTCAAATTCTTCTTGATCATACCTCTTAGCAATGTGGACAATGTTCTATTAACCACCTCGGTTTGGCCATCAGTTTGGGGGTGGCAAGTAGTAGAAAATAATAGCTTAGTGCCAAGCTTACCCCAAAGTGTCTTCCAAAAGTAACTCATGAACTTGACATCTCTATCTGAAACAATAGTTCTTGGCACTCCATGTAATCTCACAATTTCTCTAAAGAATAAGTTTGCAATGTGAGAATCATCATCACTCTTGTGGCAAGCAATGAAGTGAGCCATCTTTGAAAATCTGTCCACAACCACAAAGATAGAATCATGTCCTCTTTTTGTCCTTGGCAAGCCCAAGACAAAATCCATACTTATGTCCTCCCATGGTGTACTAGGTGATGGCAATGGGGTATACAATACGTGGGGTTTGAGCTTGGATTTGGACTTGTTGCAAGTAATGCACCTTTGCACCAATCTATACACATCTCTCCTCATATGTGCCCAATAGAAATTTTCAGCCAACATAAGCAATGTCTTCTCTCTTCCAAAGTGTCCCATCAAGCCTCCACTATGAGATTCTTGTATCAAAAACAAACGCAAAGAACACTCGGGAATACATAATTTGTTAGCTCTAAACAAGTACCCATCATGTATATGAAATTTTTCCCATGCCTTAACATTAGTACATTTATTAAATGGCATAGAAAACTCATTATATTCATCATATAAATCTCTAATACCCTCCAAACCCGAAACCTTAATTTCTAAATTTGAGAGTAACATGTTTTTCCTTGACAAAGCATCAGCAACTACATTATCCAATCCCTTTTTATGTTTTATGATGTATGGAAAAGATTCAATAAACTCAACCCATTTAGCATGTCTCTGATTCAAATTATTTTGGCACTTTAAAAATTTCAATGCTTCATGATCACTATGTATAATAAATTCTTTAGGCCACAAATAATTTTTCCACACCTCTAAAACTCTCACAAGTGCATATAATTCCTTATCATAAACAGAATAGTTCAATTGTGCACCATTCAATTTTTCAGAAAAATAGGCAATAGGTTTCTTTTCTTGCATGAGCACACCTCCAATACCTATGCCACTAGCATCACACTCAATCTCAAATTGTTTATCAAAATTTGGAAGCATAAGAAGTGGGGCTGAAATCAACTTCTCTTTCAAAGTATCAAAAGCAATATCTTGAGAAACACCCCACTCGAAATTGACACCCTTTTTAGTTAGATCATTTAAAGGGGCAGCAATTATACTAAAATTAGGCACAAATCTTCTATAGAAACTAGCAAGCCCATTAAAACTTCTAACTTGACTCAGATTAGTTGGAATTGGCCAATTTCGAATAGCTTCAATTTTTGATGTATCAACTTCAATACCATGCTTAGAAACAACATAACCAAGAAATATGACCTTATCTTTGCAAAAAGTGCACTTCTCAAGATTACCATACAACTTATTATTTCTTAGCACTTGCAAAACTTGTCTAATATGATCAATGTGTTCATGTTCATTGTGGCTATATATGAGAATATCATCAAAATAAACTACCACAAATCTACCAATAAAGTCTCTCAAAATATGGTTCATTAATCTCATGAAAGTACTAGGTGCATTAGTTAAACCAAAAGGCATTACTAACCACTCATATAAACCAAATTTTGTCTTAAAAGCAGTTTTCCATTTTATCTCCCTCTTTCATTCTTATTTGATGGTAACCACTACGCAAATCAATTTTAGAGAAAAGAGTAGCACCACATAATTCATCTAGCATGTCATCTAAACGTGGTATAGGATGACGATAACGAATAGTGATGTTATTAATTGCTCTACAATCTACACACATGCGCCAAGTACCATCTTTCTTAGGAACCAAAATAACGGGGATAGCACAAGGAGAAAGACTAACTCGAATATAACCTTTATCTAGTAGTTCTTGTACTTTCCTTTGTATCTCCTTTGTTTCTTGTGGATTGGTTCTATAAGGAGCTCGGTTTGGGAGAGATGCTCCGGGGATTAAATCAATTTGATGCTCAATACCTCTCAAAGGTGGCAATCCCGAAGGTACATCTTGTGGAAAAACATCCTCAAAATCCTGCAAAACATGAGAAACACCAAGAGGAATAGAGGTCATGTCATTAGAAACCAAATCTCTCCCTTGTGAATAAGCACAATAGGGACTAGTGTAGGATCATCCCTAAATTCCCTCAAATCCTCTTTAGTGGCTAACATGCATAGTAGGTTCTCTCTCTTTTTACCACTCGAATTGGTTGTACTATCACTCCCCATGGCTTGTATTTTTGGTGTTCCCTCATCCCTCTCTCTTTCTTTTTCCACTCTCATATTAATTTTGGATTGGGACTCATTTACAATTTGTTGTGGAGTCATAGGTCTCAAAATAATAGTCTTCCCATGATGATGTAACTCATAAGTGTTTGCTCTTCCTTCATGCTTCACACTTCTATCAAATTGCCAAGGTCTTCCCAATAATAAGTGGCAAACTGTCATGGGCACCACATCAAACTCAATAGTATCCTTGTAAGGGCCAATTTGAAACTCCACTCTCACCATATAAGAAACCTTCATTTGTCCCGTGCTACTCAACCATTGTATATGATAAGGAGAAGGATGTGGCAAATATTTCAAGTTGAGCTTTGCACACAGATCTTTGCTAGCCAAATTCCTACAACTCCCTCCATCAATAATGACTTTGCAAGCCATATTAGGACCAATAATAGCCTTTGTTTGAAACAAATTGCACCTTTGATTTTCAGGACTAGGCACCACACTCAAAGAATTTTGTGTGCAAACAATAGTTGGCATGGTAGTAGCATATGCATCCAATGGAGAATCACTCAAATATCCATCATCATCATCAATATCATTAGGATCAACATCATCACCTGTCTCATACTCATTGTTCTCATTGATAACCATCACTTTTGTATTTGGACAATCCCTCTTGAAGTGGCCCTTGCCTCCACATGTGTGACATGTAATATCTCTATTTCTTGTAGTAGGAGACTAGAACCCGAGGCATTTGCTGCCGGTTGTGATGATTTCCTTGTATTAGACACACTAGGCTCGGTTTTGGATGATGGAGCACCTCGAAAACTTGATGATGGAGGTGGTGGAGGTGGTATACTAGGAGTAGTAGAAGATCTCAATGGGAATCTACTCCTTGTTCTTGCTGAAATTTGTGCCTCCTCATTGAGATGTGATTCGGCCTCCCTAGCATGATGTAATAAATCATGCATATCATTATATTGATAATGCCTCACAATGCCCTTGATTTTATAATGTAAACCTGAAAGGAACCTTTGCATTGTTTGCTCCACTTGCTCTCTCACACGTGCCCTTTGCATGATTAATTCCATCTCTTGATAATAAGCATCAACTGTCTTGGTACCTTGCCTCAATTGTTGTAATTTGTCAAATTGTTGCCTTATGTAATTGGGTGGAACAAATCTTTCCCTCATAAGTCTCTTCATGGTGTTCCAAGTAACAATGGGTAACTCACCATCATCATGTCTCTTTCTCACTAGATTATCCCACCATCTAAGGGCATATCCATCAAACTCGGAAGATGCCAACTTGATCTTTCTACCCTCATTGTAGTCATGCAATCTCCATAATTTCTCTATTTTCAGCTCCCATAGCAAATATTCCTCCACATCCATATTATCAAAGCTGGAATAGAAAAATTGGGCTTACCCAAACCATCATCTCTATTTTCAGGAGCAATTTGTAAGGGCACACTCCTAGCTCGGCCTAGAAAACCTCCTCGGCCTCTTTCTCCTCTAGCTCCACGGCCAACATTAGGCTCCTCCTCATTATTTGCATCACTATGGACACTATTATTATCATCATCAATAGGTGGCAACCGATCTTGAAGCAATGTTTGAAGATCAGCAATAGTATGATTCAAGGCATCCATATAATCTTGCATTGTTTGTAATTTACCACTATTGGTCTCGGCCAATGTATGTGTGTCTCCCACCTTTTTCTCCATGTCATGGACAGTTTGATATAAAGGATCACATGCACTATCAACATACTCCTTGAATTGTTCCTGATTTTTGGTCATTTGATTTGCCAAAACATCCCTCAATGCCTCATACTCCCTCCAATTCACTCCCTCCGTATGCTCCTTCTTTTGCTGCACAAGATCACCACTAGAAGGATCCATTAGTAGGTTAGTGAAATAAAAACAAGTATAGGTTGTGGTGCTCTCTCACAACTCACTCAAAAATCTAGCAAGACAATAGGATATCTTACCACTCCAAAGTGAATAGAGATACTTACCACAAGTAGAGGCAATTAAAGTGCTTTGATGTGAAAAAGAGAATACCCAGGTTTTTAACTCTCACAATGGCAAACAAGGTTATTTAGTGGGGCTTGGTATGGATACCTAACAATCACCAAAGTAACAATCCTATTTGATGTCTTGTGAAGATATAAAAATACCCAAGGAAACTCACACAATAATGGAGACAAATGTGGTAATGCAATATGTGGATGAACTTTGCAATGCACTAGAAAGTCACTAGCTAGGCTCTTAATTGACAGGCACAAGATTGCTCAATGAAAAACCAAGTGTCACAATGGCAAGCTCAACTAGTAAACAATAGCAATGATATGGCCTCTTTGCACTTTTTGCTTTTCTCTTTTCTTTTTTTTTTTATTCTTTTTGCTTTTTCTATTTTTTTGTATTTTTCCAATGGCCTTACACTAAGCTAGGAGCAACAATTAACCAAACACAAGTGAACACAAAGGTGGTGATGAAAATTGAGCAACCTGTCAGAGCACAAAATAGCTATACTTGTGGGCAAGTTCCTATTAAGATGATGTAGAAAGGATGTGGCTATGGTTCACAAAGTATGGATATATTGTTCCTAGTGATGAAAACAGGAAAATAAAAGAGAAAACAGAAAAATCTAGGTGAAATTGTGGCTTGAGAACACTCACGGCAGCAAACAGCACTCACGGCAGCAAAACAGCTTGTTTTTGAACCACGGCAGAGCTCACGGCAGCAAAACTGCGATTTTTCGTACCGCGGCAGGCTCACAGCAGCACACAAACGGAACGACAGCGAAACGGGGCAATTTTTGTGCCGCTGCAGCGCGCGCAACAGCAAAACGGGGCGCGGTAAGGGTGTTACGGGGAAAATCTCAGCGCGCGGGTGTTACGTGGGCGGTGCGGTAGCAAGCAACGCACGGCAGCGACGGCAGAGTTTTTCTGCCGTGGGAAGTGGGCGCGCGGGTGGGATTTGGTAACATCGATGCGGGCGGGTGGGGCGGTTTTGTAAGCACGTAACAGGGGGGAATCCGAGTTCGGGTGGGAAAGGGTGGATGGGTGCGGCACGGCAGGGAATTGACCAAAACGCTGCCGCGGTGGGATTCCTTGATGGACTCGGATTGGGGGTGGATGGGGCAAGCTGCAGCGGATCTTTTTGTTATTTTTTGGTAGAAATTCGACTAGATGAACAAGAACCCTAAACCTAGCCGAAAAGATGAAATCTAAAAAGATAAAAAGCAACACGAAATCTGACACAAAAACAGCAAAAGTAATGAAACTAAGGTGATTATCTAAAGCTATGGCAATGACTAACACTATTTTTGTGGGGCAATTTTCTGGATAGGAAATAAAAACACTCAAACTAAAGGAAAATTTGATAGCTCACCGAGGAAACCTGTAAATCTGATACCAATATGATATGGGGTGGCCCAATCTTCTTTGTGAACTCACAGACAACTCCAGTATGATAACTAGTGCGCCACTAAGAACTCTCCCGGCTGATCCCTGATGCCAATGCAAAAGATAGCAACCCCAAGGATATTCTCAACTCCACACTCTTGCACAAGTAATCCACCGACTACAAGTGGTCATGTACCGTCTTATTCCCAGTGGAACAGCAGGTAACACGTAAAGTTTGCAGATGGACTTCCAGATGAAAGGCTTACAAGCAGTTTCAATCTAGAGGTCTAGGGTTTTTGTTTTAACGTAGTCTAACCTCTCCTATGCGCCTAAGGGGGTATATAAGAGAGGGGGTGCGGCCACAAGGGGACCCCTTGCGCAAGCACCACTTCTAATTGGACTAGGACTCCTATACCTAACACAAGTAGATACAAACCGACCCCACACACAAAGGGGTGCGGCCACATTGATATACAAACCAATCCGAATACTACTAGGACTTGTCATGGTGCATAGATGCTTCCTTGTGGGCGCCCTCCTCTTGCTTGTCCATCAATGAGTGTGGAATATCATAATAACATTGTTTTCCACACTTAGTGCATTTGACCTTGTGGAGGCACCATCCCCTTGTCATCATAACACTTGTTATTTGTTGTTTTCATCATGTTATTGCTTGTTTTCCATCTCCTCTTGTAATCCATGCTCATCCTTGTGTATCTCATCTCCATGATCTCCATTCATGCTTGTGTTATCAACAAACCTAAGAATACACAAATGCAAGGATTTAGGTAGTATAAAGCTCTCACAATTATAAACATTATATTCAAGTAGGAGTGAATTCACCTGTTGTTGTAATAGCTTGGTTCTTGATCTTGTCATTGGACCAATCCTTACTTCATTAGCTTGTATAGGAACATCCTCATGTGTAACAATAGGTGAAGAGCTAGGGATGTCCTCATCAAGTAACATAGTTTTCTATCTACTTCTCCATTCCCTTATTCTTGCTTCAAGAATCCATCAAGTTAGCAAAATGGAAAACAAGACTCAACCACAAGAAGGAACTCCATCTTCAACTTGGTGGCAACATGAAGAGCTACAAAGAAGATCATTGAAGAATTTGAAGTAAGGGAATTGGACTTCACAACAACTAGAAGAAACTCAAGGAAGTACAAGTGTGAAGAAATTCAGAAGAAAACATCTCCCTCTCCCTTTCTATCTTTATTTTTATTTCTTTCCAAATTGACTTAGTGGTATTTGTGCCCATCCCATACCCAAACCAATTAGTGAAGTTAAAGCCATGAATAATTTATCAAGACCAAGAGAAGAATCCATCCAAAGAACAAGACTACAATAGAAGCATGAAGATGATCTTCAAGAAGACAAGCATATGAAGACTTGGAGCCATCCACACAAGTTGAAGAATAACAAGTTGTTTTTCTCCAACCCTTAACCCAAAATGGAAAGACTAAACTTAGATCACTCAAATGTTTTGATGAAAACAACTAAGTGATACACTTTGTTATGTGTTACCTTAATTGAGATAGTGAGATCACCTTGGTGAACTCTTGGAACTTCCTCGGCAAGTATGGTTATAATAAAGTTATTTTTCTACAAACTCAACCTAGTCCATCCCAAGTAAACCCTCTAAACTTCCTTAACAAGTATGGAACCAAGAAAGAATAAATGTTTCAAACTCAAACCTTGACCTTGTCCTAGCCAACTTGGTTACATCCATTTTCCTTGATTGTTGCTTTGTATGTTTTCTTCACTTGTATGTTTGTTTGATAGCATGCTTGTTTATTTGTTATTGTGTTATGAATGTACAGATTGTACGGAGAGCAACGATCTTTTTGTGAAGAGAGTGTGATTTCTTCACCAACTTCAACAAGGCAAGTAACACACCATCAACTACCTATTATTTTATTATGCATTTCTAGAGTTTTGAGTAGTATGCATGGTAGGAAATTTATCTAAGTATTATGCTATGCTGATATCCCAAGTAGTGTGTAGCCATCCTTTTATATCCTGCTAGTATAGAAGACATTGAACTTAGTAGAATTTCTATGCTCTTCAAATATTTTATTTAGATGTTGAGGATAAAACTACTAAGTTTAATGAAACACCTGGGTGGAAGTGGAAAGACTGGTTTATGTTGAGTGTTGCCTTAGGGACCTTTTCTAAGGGTTATTCCACTTGAGGTTGTCACTTGCGGATGGCCACCCAGGAATAAAGAGATTAATAAGTCCCTCTAAGTTTGGTAGTTTCCCGTGCAGCCTTTAGTCATACAGGCTCTGTCTTGATCAACTAAGTTGAATGAACTCACCGGTGCTTGACAAGAAGATGTAGGGGGTATAGGTTGGAACGGGTCAAGCCTGACGGTGGTGGAATTTCTTCTGAAAGATCTGGTCTTAATCTTCTCCTTTCCTTAATGCACTCAGGGTGTATAGGATGTTTGGGCTGATTTGAGTTTAAAGGTGGAAGTGCACAAACTGTGCAGAGTCAACAAACTAAGATCTTACCCGTGTCCCCAGTCATGGACAATTTGAGCAGCTGGACAAGGAATGACGGAAGAATCTCATCATGCCAACTTCATAATAAAATTTTGATGGGTCAACTGGGGTAGGAGTTTATCCTGATTTCTATCAGTGGTACTCCTTATTTGTAGTTAAGGTTCACTGGTTTCTATTAGTGATACCTATTATAGATGAAATTGTTTTATGATAAAAGATAGGAGAAAACTGGCTTTATGCAAACTTAGCCAAAACTCCACTCAGCCAAATAAGCATGTAGTATTAATCTTGCCATTTATATCCACCATAGTGTTACTTGCCAATACATTAAGTTGTATTGACTCCCTTGTGGCTGCATATTCCATCCTGCAGATGAATCTGAAGACGAGTGAGGATTTAGTTTAGGATCTCGAGACTATCGCCAACATGTTTTGCCTGTGGCACATGAAAAAGATGGGCTCAATGTTGTATTATGTTTTCCGCTGTATCTCATTGTTTTCTGCTAGTCTTCTAAGACTATGCAAGTTGTAATATTATTTTGTAAAGACTGGATCATGCGATGTAATAGAATTTGATGCATTTGCATGATATTTCATTTTGTACTGTGGTGCTAGCAATTGATCCAAGGACTAGCACAATAACACCGGCGTCCTTACATTATTTAAATGTGGGAACGCTACAAAATGGTATCAAAGCATTGTGTTGCCTGTAGAATTCGAGACCCTAAGTTTGGAAAAGCCCCTAGGATTGAAAAAAAAATCTATGTTCAAACTTTCTAGAAACAAAACATCTCATCTTAATCTTTCTCATATCCTCTCATCTATTATTCACCTTCAAAATTTTCTAGGTGACCTTCCTCTTCAATACCATCAAGACAAGAATGTTGATGACCACACCAACAAGTGCAAGAAGTATTTTCACCACATGAAGACCTACACTCAAGATTATTGAAGAACTTGACGAAAAACATAGACTTCACAACAATCAAGAACACCTCAAGAAAGTGAGATAAGAATTTGAAGAAACTCAAAAAGATATAGATGAGACCACCAATCTAGTTACTTTTTTAGAACAACGTTAACGTCTTAGTGTATTGATCATACCAATGAGTGTGGTATGACAATGCTAGATGTTTTTGAAAACTTTGTTGTTTGGTGTGATGATTGAGTGGTTATATGTTTGTTATGTGTTGGTTGTAAGATAATTTTCCTTGATATGTTGTGTTTGGATAGGAATCTTCCTTAGCTATCTTTCTAATCTCTACTCATCTTTCCTAAAACCCAAACATATGCCTAACCAGAATGCCAACAACCTTGAGAACTCAATAGCAATACAGATGCTACTAGAAGCTCAGACTCAGCTAATACAACTGATGACCCAGAATCAAGCCAGCAATCCCAATATGGAGTTAGGACCAGGAATGCAACAAGTGTTAGATACCCAATCTCAGATAGTGCACTTGATGTCCCAAAGCATGGCCAATAGTGAGAACAATAAACCCTTGATAGCTAGATATAACCAGGAGACAGAAGAAGAAATGTTGTCTACATTCAAAGCCTGTGATTCTTGTGGAGAGATAGGACACTATTCCAAAGAATGTCCTGATGAGTGGCCCCATGGTGATGCAAACAACACAACTGAAGGATACTTCACTCAAGTTACTTGTTTTCTATGTGAAGGAACAACACATGTTCCAACACAATCTCCACTTTTCCCCATGGTACAACAAGTTGGACAACAAGCCAGAGTAGGAATGCTTAGTGCAATCCAAGAGAACTTAGGAAAACCAAAAGTGAAGGGAAAATGCAAGCTGGATGCTATTCGGATGTACCATGTCAAGATGGATATTGGAGCCAAGAATACACCACATCCATATTCATCAAAACACACCACCAAGAATTATTATTCTTGTGAAGAAGATGGGCATTTATCTAGGAATTGTCCCAACAAGCAACCTAGACTTTCAGCCAATATAGTTGAGTATGCTGGACAGCAGTATGAAGACATGATGGCTAATATTATGCCAATAAAAAGGAAGAAGGATCTAAGCAAAGTCACTTGTTTTCAGTGCAAAGATACAGGGAATTATGCCAATGACTGCCCTAAAAAGGGACTTCACAACCCCAACTACATCAGTCAAGTGACATGCTTCAAATGCAGAGATAAAGGACACTATGCAAATAGTTGCCCTCAAAAGGAGAAAGAAGGAAACATGACCTTATGCAGGAAGGCATAATAAGGCATGAAGAAATATCTGTCCAAGAAGGAATCTTATGCAAAGCTTTACTTTAGAAAATGAATGTTACCTTGAAGATACTTCCAATGTAATGAAATACAATGAATGCTTGAGAAAATATGTTTCCATTTTAATAAAATGAGATGATGTTGTGAAATCCTCTCAACTTGGTCTTTTGATTGACCCAAAGAGTGACACCTCAGTGTCAAAGGTAGTTCAACAGATTTCTGTTGATTTGTAACTCTACCATGAAGGAAATTTCTACTCAAGACAATCTCAAATCAATCTATACTCCAATCTAATGAAAATAGACTACCCACAAAAGTTTCTTTTAAGGGTGGTAGCCACCCAGTTGTCCTGGAACCCAATTACCCAAACCTAATCTTTCTTTCTTGCCTTCCCAAATCTCGGGATGAGATTTCTTTTAAGGGTGGCAGTCTGTAACATCCCTGATTTTTGGAAAGTCCAAAAATCACTAAAAATTGAAACTTTTTGTTTTCATGTTAAGCAAGTCACCAAAAACCAATGGGATGCAAGAAATAAAAGGAGACAATACATAACTCAATGAAAATTGAAATTTAGAATCCAATATACCTCTATTCCATAAACCCTAAAAGCCCATTCAAAATAAATATTCATTATTCAGAGAAATTGTTTTCTCTTAGAAAACCTTATTTTATAACATGTTTTGAAACCAACTATTACTTGGAAAATGTTTTATAGCCTTTGAAACCAGAGAATTATTACCTCTTAACAGTTTATATACCTCAAAATTATTTTATGGGAATAAAAACTATTTATATTGATATACAAATGATACTCCAAGTTTTAAACATAAAGGTGTGAAAATAAAATGCATTACTTTGAAAATAACATAAAAGAGGACTTAGAAGACAATATTATGACTTGTGGGATTTTTCCAAATTTTATTAAGCCACTTTTGTATTTATTTAATTTTCTATTTTAAAATGGCATTAATTTCTATGAGTAAATCACTCATATCTTAAAAATATAAAATATAAAAATGATGTGAAATGACTTTAAAAATAGTATTTGACATGTTTATTGTCTCTGGAATTTTATTTAATCAAAACCTCATTTTATTATTTTTCTAATTTAAAAATATACAATAAGTACTAATAGTAATTAATTATATTTTAAAAAATATAAAAAGTGAAATGTGTTCAAAAGTTTATAAAAATGTTCTAAACAGAAATATATTAATTTTACAAATTTTTATAATCTTTTTGAGGTCAATTGGATTATTAAAACTAAAGATATTAAAAACAGAAATAGAAAGAAAAAGAAAAGGGAGGGATGACTTCATCATGACATCACCCGTCATCAACCTCTGGAAACGGCAGGAGACCATTTCTCCCGAAAGTTTTGCCCCGCGATTACTCGTCTTTAACGCGATTAAAATCCTGCCCGAGACCATCTCCTTATAGCCCTGGCCTCCCTCTCCTCCCCCTCTGTTTCGTGCCCCCACGTGAGAGAATTTCGTCATAGGAGTACGCACGGTCCACCGCCGTATTTCTCCATCTCCGACCACCCCCGTGAGTTCTCGCCTCCCCTGTGTGGATTTCTTGCTTCCCAGTGGTCATGCGCTCCTCCTTGACCCCTCCCCTCTCCTTTTCCACCGCATGTTCGTCGCTGTCGTGCACATCTGTGGCCGTCGGAGTCCCCGCCACCTCCATCTACATAGCGCCGTCGCTACGGGCATCACTGAGGATCCCCGAGGCCACCATCGAGTTCGTCGTGCCGCGCTGCCCCTCCTTGCAACCTCCCCGGGCCTGGAGCACCTCGGAAACGCCGCCGCCATCAACAACCGCAACTCCGGTCGCCGCCTCGACATTTTCCGGCGAGATCCCGTCGCCTAGTGATTTCCTTTGAACCCCGGCCGTTAGATCTAGATCCTAAGGCCCGTGTTATATCACTTAAACAAACCGGTACGGCCAATTAGAATCAGCCACGTGTGCGCTCAGTCAGCAGCGCGCCATTTCGCTATTCGTCGCCCACCGCAGTGCACAACCGGCCCAAGCCCAACCATTATCTGCCGCCCTGCACAACGCTTAGCGGCCCAGCACTTTTTCTGGATTTATTCCGGAATAAATTTAATTAGCAGTTTTACAGATTAGTCATCCTTTTAGGATCCCAAGTAGTGTGTAGCCATCCTTTTATATCCTGCTAGTATAGAAGACATTGAACTTAGTATAATTGCTATGCTCTTCAAATGTTTTATTTAGATGTTGAGGATAAAACTACTAAGTTTAATGAAACACCTGGGTGGAAGTGGAAAGACTGGTTTATGTTGAGTGTTGCCTCAGGGCCCTTTTCTAAGGGTTATTCCACTTGAGGTTGTCACTTGCGGCTGGCCACCCAGGAATAAACAGATTAATAAGTCCCTCTAAGTTTAGTAGCTCAACGGGCGGCCTTTAGTCATATGGGCTTTGTCTTGATCAACTAAGTTGAATGAACTCACCGGTTCTTGACAAGCAGATGTAGGGGGTATAGGTTGGAACGGGTCAAGCCTGACGGAGGTGGAATTTCTTCTGAAAGATCTCGTCTCAATCTTCTCCTTTCCTTAATGCACTCAGGGTGTGCTGATTTAAGTCTAAAGGTGAAAGTGCACAAACTCTACAGAGTCAACAAACTAAGATCTTAGCCATGGTCCCCGGTCATGGACAATTTGAGCAGCTGGATAAGGAATGACGGAAGAATCTCATCATGCCAACTTCATAATAAAATTTTGATGGGTGAACAGGGGTAGGAGTTTATCCTGATTTCTATCAGTGGTACTCCTTATTTGTAGTTAAGGTTCACTGGTTTCTATCAGTGATACCTATTATAGATGAAATTTTTCTATGATAAAAGATAGGAGAAAACTGGCTTTACACAAACTTAGCCAAAACTTCACTCACCCAAATAAGCATGTAGTATTAGTATTGCCATTTATATCCACCATAATGTTACTTGCCAATACATTAAATTGTATTCACTCCCTTGTGGCTGCATATTCCATCCTGTAGATGAACCTGAAGACGAGTGAGGATTTCGTTTAGGATCTCGACACTATCGCCAACATGTTTTGCCTGTGGCACATGAAAAAGATGGGCTCAATGGTGTACTATGTTTTTCGCTGTATTTCATTGTTTTCTGCTACTCTTCTAAGACTATGCAAGCTGTAATATTATTTTTTAAAGACTGGATCATGTGATGTAATAGAATTTGATGCATTTGCATGATATTTCATTTTTTACTATGGTGCTAGCAATTGATCCAGGGACTAGCACAATAACACATGTGTCCTTACATTATTTAAATATGGGAACGCTATAATAAACTTGTGGTCACGTTTAGTGAGTTCAGCTTCGCTTGGGGACAAGCGAGGTCTAAGCTTGGGGGAGTTCATACGTCCATTTTCCATCACCGTTTTATGTTGTTATTTTCTGTTATTCATCGATATATTTCATGTTATGATGCATCCCTTATGTTATTTTAATTTATTTCGCATGTTTCATAATTTTTCGAGAATAAACACCGTGCATGATGGAAAAAGCACCATTGAGATACCCTATTTCAGAAGATCAGAAGAAGAGGGGGGACACCGGAGGTATCTTAGAAGTCCAGAAGAGGGAGCCATCCACGAGGATAGCCAGAGGGGGGCCACCAGGGGCCCACAACATGGGGTGGCGCCCCCCCCTTGGCCGCGCCGCCACGTGGTGTGGCCACCCTGGCCCACCTATGGTGGATATTTTTTGCGTACTTGGCCCCGACGGAACCCTAAGCCCCCGACCATCATCGAAGAATTATTCCGCCGCCACCTCGGGGCGGAAAACACCCTAGGGAGAAAAGCTCTCTGGCAGGGAGAAATTTGCCGGGGAAATTCCTCTCCGGAGAGGGGAAATCACCGCCATCGTCACCGTCATCACTCCGGGCATCATCAAGATTGTCATCGTCATCATCATCACCACCAGCATCATTACCCTCATCATCCACTGTCATCCCGCTGTAACAATTAGGGGCCTCTATCGTTGTTTATATTAGATCTCTCTCCCGATGTGGATTACTTGTTAGTAGTTGATGCTTGTGAGATTTATCGGTGTTAGCACTTTATGACCAGATTGTTATCATCCATTATATCACCTCTGATTATGATTCATATGATGTCTTGTGAGTAGTTCGTTTAGTTCTTGAGGACATGGGAGAAGTCATGATGTTAGTAGTGGAGTTATATTGAAGTAATATCTCGTGGTTCGGTATTTAAGTTGTGGTGCTATTATTCTAGTGGTGTCATGGGAACGTCGACTACATGATACTTCACCTTTACGTGCCTAGGAGGATGCATTGTGTATTTGGCTACTAATTGTGGGGTTGCCGGAGTGACAGATACCTAAACCCCCTTTAGGAAACCAATGCACGAGGGAGCGTAGAATCCCGGAGTTTAAAGATGTGGTTAGTTCATCTTAATTAATTTCTTGTATTTGCGGATGCTTACGAGGGATATAATCACAAGTATGTATTAGTCCTAGTTGGGTGGTGCATTATCATAGGTTCACCCACACAACACTTCACGAACCAGTGGATATCAATCAACCATAACGAAGCGAAAGCAGTTTACGAAATTCCCATGTGTCCTCGAGAGCGTTTGGTAGTCATAAGTAACACAACCGGCTTGTCCTTTGCTCTCAAAAGGATTGGGCCACTCGCTGCAATATAATTTACTGCACTTTATTTACTCGCACTTTATTTATCTGCTATATCCAAAACAACCAAAAACCCGTTTGCTAGTGTTTACAGTGAATCCTCTATCCAACCTGCTTGTCAACACCTTCTGCTCCTCGTTGGGTTCGACACTCTTATTTATCGAAAGTACTACGATACACCCCCTATACTTGTGGGTCATCTGTGGCGCCATGGTAGCCGGGCAACACTGGGAGGTGCGTCCCGCCAGGAGAATACTAGACTCGCAGGGGATCCATACGGTGCCTGATTTTCATGGCCGGATCACGAGAGAGGTTGCTGCAAATCCATGGTCGTGGTACCACGGAAGATTAGGTCCTCGACCGGAGAAGGGAAAGGTCGACTACTCTCTGAGGTCCTAGACCAGCGGCATGATATCTAGCTGGAGAATGCCACGGGTGGGAGCGGTGCCGATGCAGCTGGAAGAGACGGCAAGGGCAGCGGCCTCACATCCCTAGGATGGGTACCATTGGGGATTAATTTTGCTATTCACCAACCGTTACGTATTAGTTGGCGGTGGCAAAGGGTGTTATATTTCTTAACTCGGAAGGGCAGAACCAGAAATTACAAATAATGTACCAACCATCACCACCTTAAGCTAAATTATACATTAGAGATTTTCCTCTCTTATTAATTTCCTTGCCTTTCCAAAGGAAATATCTTCCTTAATTTTCCACATGATCCAAGAAACCAAGTGGCAATTTCATAGAGCACATGGAAAAATTAGGCATAGAAGATATGACAGATTTAAGAAAGACCAGTCTCCCATCATAGGAGAGGAGAGTGGAAATACCAGGAAGTCTTCTATCTATTTTTTCAATTATTCCCATAAGATGCTCCATTCTTGGTTTAGTAGTGCCCATGGGGAGTCCCAGATAAGGAAATGGGAGAGATTCTTTCTTGCATCCAAATTGGTTGGATAATTCTTGACAATACGCAGCCAAAATATTAATGGGGACCATAGAAGATTTACTGAAATTAACCCTGAGGCCAGTTGACAGAGAAAATTTATTGAGAAACATATTGGATCTGGTGGCATAATGATAAGGGTATCATCAACATATTGGATTATTGGGAAATCCAAACCAAAAGAATTATCCAATGGAATATCAATTTCATTATCATGTCAAGCTTTGTTAATAACATATTGCAGTAATTCTCCAGCCAGCGCATATAGAATAGGGGATAGTTGGTCTCCTTGTCTAACACCCCTTTTACAGATTTTATTTTCCAGGTACACCATTTAGCAAGATAGTTGTGGATGTTGAATATAGGATCAATCTAATCCACTTAATGAATTTTTCACCAAAACCCAGTTGGGTAAGCATTGCCAGGATAGCAGAGTATTCCAATTTATCAAATGCTTTCTCAAAATCAAGCTTCAAGATAACAATCTCTCTTTTGGATTTGTGGCAGAGGTGAATGTATTCAAAATATCAAGCAAGACAATCATGGATGGATCTTGATTTAATGAAGCCGTACTATTTTTTTTGAATGATAGGGATAATAATTTTCTGTAATTTGTTTGCTAGCTGTTTCATAGCAATACTAACAAGAGATATTGGTCTATAATCATTAACCCTGAGTGGTGTACTCATTTTTGGAATCAATGTAATGTATGCAGTGTTAATGCTCTCTATATTAAGGTTTCCTTCATAGAAACTTTCACGTAGCTTGTATAAATTATCCTTGACAATATTACAGCATTTGTTTTCTTTCAGAAATGCACCATTAAAACCATCAGGTCCAGGAGATTTATCTGTAGGCATTTCTTTCACAAGATTATCAATTTCCTCTTTGGAGAAGGGTTGTTCCAGACTATTAAAATGTACCTCGGGAGGGGTAGTAATAATGTCACCAAGATCAAACTGCATTGACAAATTATCAGTGATACCAATCATTTCCTTGAAAGAGTGCCAAATGATAGCCACTTTTCCATCATGATCATAAACAGTTCTGCCATCCTCAACAATAATGGAGTCAATATAATTAGTTCTGAAATTTTGGGTCGCACTTGTGTGAAAAAAAAAATGAATTTTCTCCCCCTAATTTGTCCCATTTGATCTTTGCTCTGTTTTTCAAATATATTATTTTGGCTTCTAATAATTTCAAGAGATGATTTTTAGTGCATTTCTGAAATTATTTTCATGAAGTGACAACTCCCTCTGATCTTCCAGTCCATCAATAATGACAAGTACATAGCTGCAAGCCTCAATAATTTTATTAAGCTTGAAAGATTCTTACTCCATTTTTTCAGTCCCATCCTGGTAGCTTCAAATCTTCTTGTAATCTCTTTTGTAGGATTATTCTGTATGGCTGGCATATTCTAGTGGTTTTGCACAACCTCACTAAATCCTTCAAATTCCATCTAGTATTCTTCAAATCGGAATATATTAGTTTTAGGAATTGAGATCCCTATCTGAATCTGAATAGGAACATAGTCTGATGTTAATTTAGCTAGGGGGGTAGCAAATGTATTTGGATAGTTGGTGGTCCATTCAGGAGATGTGAATATCCAGTCCAATTTCTCAAGTAATGGAGAATTTTGCATATTTCTCCATGTAAATGCTCTTCCTTTAAGGGGGATTTTTTCAAGACCAAGATTTTGGATGATACTGTTAAATAGGAGCATACTATTGATGTCTCCACCATCTCTGTTTCTATTTTTTGGGCTTCTCATTAAATTAAAATCTCCTAAGATAATCCAGTGATCCATTTGAGTTGTGTCAATATGGTTAAGCTAATTTGTAAATAGAACTCTTTCCTTTGAAATGGTGGGCCCATGGACATTTGTAATGTACCAGGTAGCAGTGCTTAATTTACAAGTAAATTGCACCATTATTTGGAATTTTCCTGATGAAGGACAATTCTATCAAATAGTGCACCATTCCATATAATTATAATGCCTCCAAAATTATCCACAGATGGTACAAAAGCAAATTTATTTAATTTATTTGGGCAGAATTTTCTAATATATGAATGATCAAAATCTTCCCTCTTGGTTTCCTCAAGACAAATTATATTACAACTAGATTCATCCACTTTCTGTCTGATATCATCCCATCTTACTTGGGAATTAATGCATCTAAGCTTCTAGTTAAGAATTATCCATAATCTTTTGCTATCCATTGATAAACAATGTGAAAGATGAGTTACCAAAAATATTAAACTTAATGGTTTCCAATTGGACAGGATGAGTGGCAATAAAAGCCATATGAATCCCAAATTGTGAATTAAGCAATGCACCGAAATAACATAGCTTTGCAATAGAAAAATTATACAAATAAAGGACATCCAATAAGTAACATCCAGGTGGTCCATAGCATAATTATTACGTAAATAGTTCCATAATTTCACCAATCTTGGGAGATAAAAAGATCTAATACATAGGTCCATAATATTGAGCAAAATAAAATCACTGTAGGACTAGAGAAACTCCATCTCTGGCATGGGACCTACGGAAGTGAAAAGCATCTATTCGACGCTATCATAAGAACTATCATAGTTCAATGTTGATTCAGAGACATCACTAGGATACATCTGACATGGGCCATTCCCAATGGCTTGAAGGAGTAGTTGAGCAAGTTAGAAGAAGTGCAAGGATAGCTGGCAACAATGAAGGTTTTAAAGGAAAGTCACCCATGACTGACAAGATGCCAATGGATACTACACCAAAAAATAAAAAGAAGAGGAAAACTGCTGCTGCAAATCTTGGACCAGTCTTTGAAGCCCAGGTGATTGATGAGAAGGCCTCAACACTCCCCCTATGTCCATGCCTACTCCTAAACCCAAACACATAGTCAACTATAGGTGTGTGTGTGAGATCCTCAAGTCAAACTTCTTGAATCAATGATATTTTGTTCATTCCTCAAGAACATAAATCTTGCATCATCAAGGGGCTTCGTGAATATGTCGAAAAGTTGATCCTTGGTTGGCACATAGGCTAGTGTAATATCTCCACGGGCATCATGATCTCTAATGAAGTGATGACGAATCTCAATATGCTTCGTTCTTCTATGTTGCACGGGGTTGTCGGCAATCTTGACGGAACTCTCATTGTCACATAGAAGAGGCACTTTGTCACAATGAACACCATATTATTTGATGGTTTGCCTCATCCATAACAATTGAGTGCAAGCACTGGCCTCCGCCACATACTCGGCTTCGGCGATGGAGAGAGATATGCAATTTTGCTTTTTAGAAGACCAAATCACCAAGGACCTACCAAGAAATTGGCAAGCCCCCAAAGTAAATTTCCGATCATCTTGATCACCAGCCCAATCCAAGTACATGTACCCACTGAGAGAGAAATGTTCCCCCTTTGGGTACCACAATCCAAATCTGGGGTATGAACCAAATACCGAAAGATCCTATGGACCATCATCAAATGACTTTCCTTAGGATCCGCTTGATACCTTTCACACACCTCTACACTCAACACAATATCAAGTCTAGAAGCACAAAGATAAATCAAAGAACCAATCATAGAACGATACAACTTTTGGTCCACATCTTTACCATCCGGATTGCGCTTGAGAAGACACTTGGTTTGCATTGGAGATACCTTTCCTTTAGCATCTTGGAAATTGAACCTCTTGTTCATGTCTTGGGTACACTTGGCTTCAGAAATGAAAGTTCCACGAGCCAATTGCTTGATCTCAAAATCAAGGAAGAGTTTGAGATCTCCCATCAGAGACATCTCAAACATGTCAGTCATAAGCTTTGAAAATCATCATTGAGAGCTTTGTTAGTTAAGTCAAAGATAATATCGTCCATGTAGAGTTGGCATATGAAAAGCTCCCCTTTGACCCTCTTTGTGAAAAGGGTGGGATCGATTTTCCCAACTTCAAACCCACAGTCTCGCAAAAACTCTCTAAGGTGCTCATACCACGCATGTGGTGCTTGTTTAGGTCCATACAACTCCTTATCAAGCTTGTAGACATGGTTATGGAATTTGAGGTCCTCAAGCCCCGGTGGTTTCTTAACATATACCTCCTCTTTCAATGGACCAGTTATAAAAGCACTCTTAACATCCATTTGTTGCAATTTAAAGTTATGCGAAGATGCATATGCAAGAAGGATACAGATGGACTCAAGGCGAGCCACAGGAGCATAGGTTTTATCAAAGTCAATGCCTTCCACTTGAGAGAAACCTTGAGCCACCAATCTTTCCTTGTTCCTTATGAAAATACCATGCCCATCTTTATTTTTCTTGAATATCCACTTGGTGCCAATAACATTGCGGCAATCTTTGGGCTTCTCAACTAGCTTCCACACTTTGTTGCGCTCAAAGTTATTGAGTTCTTCATGCATAGCTTCCACTCAATCCGAATCCTCAAGAGCCTCAAAGACTTTCTTTGGTTCTACCATAGATATGTGAGCTTGATGATCACTAAAGCTTGCCAATTTATATCTTATAGTTCTATTGCCTCTAAGGTCACCCAACACTTTATCATCAGAATAGTCAATTTCCCTCAAAGCTCTAGCAATCCTTGCTTGACGACAAGCTTTGATCGACTCATTGTTGCGAGGAGGGATCACTTTATCATCTTGATCATCTGGGTCCCTGTCTTGACCGGTTTGTTTGCCTTGGTCATCATCTTGCCTTTCTTCAACATGAGATGAAGAAGTTTGATCTTGGCCTTGACCTTGGCTAGCTTGAATGATAGGAAATCTTGGTTCTTGCGTAGCAACTTGCTGAACAACAGGAGGGTCTTGAGCTTGTTCTTGGGTTGGTGCACCACTTGGTCCATTGGCATGTTCTTCTAATGTAGACATGGGCTCCACTTGAGTAGAGCATAGTCCTTCTCGATCAGCCACAAGGTGTCCCTCAATGGGGCGGAAAAATCCCACACCCATTCTTCCTATGGCTTCTTGAGGAATTTCAACATCTACATCGGAAACACGAAATTGCGCCACTTGGGACATAATTTTCTTCGAACACCACACTAGTAGATTCAATGACAATCCGTGAGGCCTTGTCAAAGACTTTATAAGTGTGGGATTCGGCACCATAACCAACAAATATACCCTCAATAGATTTATCTTGGAATTTAGACAAACAAACCCGAAGACACATAAGTAGGTAACATTTGGTTTGTTGCCGGTGAGGATCTCATATGGAGTCTTCATTAAGCCTTTGCGAATGTAGAGCCGGTTAGATGAGTGACAAGCCGTAGAGATGGCTTCAGCCAAATATTGGGGAGACTTGTACTCCGCCAACATGGACCTATCCATATCCATGAGGGCCCGATTATTCCTTTCGGCTACACCATTTTATTGAGGGGTATATGCATCGGAATATTGATGACAAATACCCTCTTCACTAAGTAACTCATTAAGGGTGTAGTTCTTGAACTTGGAGCCATTTTCACTCCTAATACCCATGATGGGAACATTGTGTTGATGTTGGACTTGATTGGAGAAGTCAATGAAGGCTTGTTGGATCTCACTCTTTAACTTGAAGAAGTAAACCCATGTGTATCTTGAGTAGTCATCAACAATCACCAGGCAGTACTTCTTGCCTCCAATATTTGCCTCGCGCACGGCACCAAAGAGATCAACATGAAGAAGTTCTAGAATCCTCTTTGATGAGATAATTAATAGTATTGCTTGGGTGTGGAGAATCATGCATCTTGTCTTCAACACAAGCCCTAAACACACGATCTTTGGCAGAGGAAACATTTTATTTTAGTCCGAGGATGTGGCCACCCCTGTGAAGACTTTGCAAAGTTCTCATGTTTACATGGGATAAGAGGCAATGCCACAACCACCCCACGTCGGCCCTACCGAAGAGACACATCGCTTGAGTGTTGGTTGACTCCGAAAAGTCTACCACATACAACTCATTTTCGACATAATAAACGTAAGAAACATTGAGAGTCTTGATCTACAAGAGGACCACAATGTTAGGTTCAAAGAAGACGGAAAATCCCATCTCCCCTAAAGTACAAACTAACAGTAAACTGAAACCAAGGCATTCGACAAGCATGATGTCGGAGAGTGGTCTGTCAAAGGAATCTGAAGGTTCGAACACTAGGGGCTAAACACACTTATCACACATCTCGAGGGGACTTCGCGAGGGGAGTTTGGAAACAATGACAATGGAGACACAGAGAGTTTACCTAGGTTCAGGCCGTCATTGTGGTGTAAAACCCTACTCCTGCTTGTCTGATGGATTGCACTTCATTGGCTACAATACAAAGCTGTTCTTGTGCTCGGGTCAGACTATGGGGATCTGAGTGCATTGGGCTCTCCTTCTACGAGGGCCGAAGGGCCCTTTATATACCGGTGTTTGGACCTCCTTCCCGCTCACTTGGCGAGAAAGGGCTACCACAGCGCGCCGATGGTGGAGAACAGCTAGGTCCCATGCTGTCTCCTTGGACTTGGTCGTCGAGGATAGCGCCACCGTCCATGGCAGGATAGTGGGGGCGCCTGATGACGCCGCCTCCGTCTTCTAGCACCGTCTTGGTCTCCTTGCACCAAAGGGGAAGTCCTGGGAAGGCACTTTGGCTGGTGCAGTGGCCTCCCACGCTTTATACACGAGAAGGGTAGCTGCCACCAAAGGAGTCGTGCACCTCTGCGCTTCCTCCGTCAGTGTATGGGAACGGGCGCATCAGCGGCACATGCCTTGTCCCTCTCCAGGCGAGCTTCCTCGGGAAGAAGCAACGACAAAGTAGAGTTCCTCCCTAAGGACAGCGTGGTGGGCCCCCTTAGAAGGGCTCAGACTTCGATCGATTATGGCTTGACGAGGGTCGCACCTCGCCGTCGGGTTCTGCTGGACTAGGCAGCAATAGATGGGTTGTGGTACCCTGGTATCCACTGGCCCGACAGTAGCCCCTGGGTCTATGGTGAACACGTGGCCGGAGGAGACGAGGCATCACGGGCCCAATGGCTTCACACTCCCCATCCGCGTGGCGCGACGGTTCACCTCTGACGTTCCCACGACCAACGGACGTGGGGGACAACGGCTCCCTGCGCCACAACCTAGCCACTGAAATAGACCTAGAATACCAAGCCAGGGCTACGGCTTCACACTCCCCATCCGCCACTTCCGCTTCCTCTCCCTCTTCGCCTTCCACATTGCCCGAATAGAACGCCCTTCTCCTCGTGCTCATCTCCGCCACCGCAGCGCTCCCAGGGCCAAGACCATGGTTCTCGTGGTCGAAGCTTCACTCATTGGCCCCACATGTTGGCGATTGGTGGCTCATGTCTCCAGTGAGCACGGCCCGTCCGTCCTTCGCGTGGGCACGACGGATCTTGACGACCTTACCCCGACGTCGTACTCGCTCTTCTATCGGGCAATCTTGGAGGGGCTGGTTCCCCCCTTTTCTCCTTCTTCCTCGCAGTTCTAGAAAACTACCAGATACACGCGCTCCGTATCCACCCCAACTCCATTCTCATCCTTTCTGTATTCACCTTCTACTATGAGGAGTTCCTTGGTGTGAAGCCCTCGGTTGCCTTCCTTCGCTGCTTCTTTAAGTTGCATGTCGATGATGAGGAGCCGGGTGCTGGCAGCCTCTCCTTCCGTGTTGGAGGCGAGGCGGTCTTGGCGCGGCCTTCCCCCATATGGATCTCCCTGACGAGGCCCCTGGTTTCTGCGCCGGGTGGCTTTATGTCGACATCGACGAGGCCCACGGTCTTCTCGAGTTTCCTTCTTTGCTGCCTGTATGGCACTCGGGATGGGGTCAGGAGGATCTCGCCGACGCCAGCATGAGGCCGCTGGTAGAGCGTGTGCACGCTTTGTGTGACCAGGGCCTCTCCTTCCCCATGCTCATGACCGAGTTCCTCGAGCAACGCCTTTCCCCCTTGCGGCATCGGGGTCACGGCCTATGGGCGTACTCTGGCGCCCATGACCCAATGAGGCTCGACAGCCGGCACCTCCGGCTTCACACCTTCGAGGTGGCTTTGAAGGTTTTGTTGAACGTGGAGACCCCATGGAGATTCCTCCCCGACATGGTCCCTCTCTACAATCTTTTGGCGGATGAGAGAGAGGTGTTCATTGCGATGATGTTGTACTTCGATCGACGGGGCCCTCTGGCTGAGGGGACGGAGTCACGTGCGGATAATCCATACACTCTAGACTCCATGGAGGAGAGCGTCAAGAGCCCCTCCTTCGGCCCGTTGGCTTCATCATCAAGGGCGCGCAGAATGGTGGTGCTCGTAAAGCGGGGGTGCCTCCCACGTCACCCCCTCATGAAGATCGAGACCTAGGGGCGACGAAGCCACTGGCGAGTCATCGAACGAGCATCGGCTGGAGAAGAGGCTTGTCGGACCTACGGGTGCCAGGGTATCCTAGGCCGTCTGCTGCTGGCCCAACCCATATGGTACGGAAGGAATCCGTATCAATCCACCACAAGTGAAGGGAGCCTCCAGCAGGTCCTCGCCCAGGAAGACCCCTTGGAGAGGAGCCTTCCTCGCCAGACATCATCGCGTATCGCTGGGGAGAAGCCCTGCTTCGCCCAAGCTCCTCCCCGGAAGGGACCCCGCCCGTTGGGGGATAGCCCATGTGAGAGTGACGTCCCAGTCTCTGCACGGATGGCAGAGCGACTTTGGCCACAATTGCCATTCTCATGTATAAAGTGTGGAGCATCGCTGCGCGCACCAAATCCCAGTCCAAGGCTTTCCTCTTTGGTGCAAGAAGACCAGTCCACCACAGGACGAAGGGAGCGTCACCGGAGCCCCCACCGCCATGCCATGGACGGTGGCGGCCGTCCTCGACGACCAGCGAAAGCCTGTGTGGTAGAGCGCCACAATGTACTCCTTTGGCACCATGTGGTAGCCCTTTCCCACCCAATGAGCGGGAAAGAGGGAAAGTGCCGGTATAAGTAGGTTGCTCCCACCACCGTAGAAGGGGGATCAATCCAATAGTTCAGTAGGAACCACCAGAGGCCTCACTTGTATTGTACACCTTAAGTGCAATCAACCAGACAAGCAGGAGTAGGGTTTTACACCATCACGGTGGCCTGAACCTCGGTAAAACTCTTTGTGTCTCCATTGTTTTCCTTTGAGAGCTCCCCTCCTGAAGCCTCTCGAGGTGGGATAGAACGTGGTTAGCCCCCAGTGTTCGAACCTTTAGGAGCTACCATGTCGTAGATAGAACAACTTCTCCAACATTTGGCGTGCCAGGTAGAGGGCTAAGGCGTTTTCTCACATCTCCGTTGCCATGGTTTCCTCCCGCACCAACCAGACCGGCCGCAGGGCGCAGTTTTTGAAGCGGAACAACATCGGCGGCCTCGTCACTGGCTTCTCCAACATTGGACTCTCCCACTCTCGCTCCCCCACGCCGCGATGCGGGCGTGACACGACGCTTGTTGGTGAGTCCCTCCTGGACCCGGCATGCCCCTTGCAGTCTCCTTCGTAGGGGACACTCGCCCTCCAGCCATCGACTATGTGCACGCATAGTCGACTGCGCTTGCAGGAAGCCCTGCTTAGAGCAAAGGAGCAATCGCCTTGTCTGCCTGAGCCCGGCGCCGGTGATTCTCGGTTGGTGCACACCACTGAAACCACCCCGGTTCCATCTACTGCTGGGAGCAGACCGGCTCCACCGGAGCGACCACGCTTGTGGTCGAGCCAGTGGAACCCTGCGCACGTAGGGATCGATGCCCTCGAGCGCTCGGCACGACATCCTTCGCCTCGGGAAATGCCACCGCCGACTCAGAGTGACCTAGCTACCGAGAGCGGGCGAGCGCCCGGGCAGGATGCTGCTACATGTTCAATGGGGACCTATGGGAGGCAAGATGGCCATCAGCATTCCGACCTTGCTTCCCGCCTCGCTACACCGACGACATCCCCCCGATGGGTTTCCTACGAAAGTATGAGCCGCAAGTCAGAGCTGTCTGGGGAGGTGACCGGTGCCTCTTGAGGTAATTTCCCCTGGCGCTCCGCAGCCCCGCGCTCGCGTGGATACTAAACCTCCCCGACAGTTCTGTGAGCTCGTGGGAGGACCTCCGCGCGCAGTTCCTCCAACGCTTCCGCCACTACGGCCGTCTTCCCTGCGGTGAGCCCGAGGGCCATGTGACCTTCTGGCGCTTCTCCGTGGGACGTGGCGGTCCCAGCTCGTCGGGAGCGCACAACACAACTCGCCACGCTGCATGCATCCTCGGCGGGTCCCTCACCCCGCCCTCCGGGCGCCACCTCAACCGGGCCTCGCGGGAGGTCAACGCCGCCCACTGCGGGGACGAGCCGTCCCTGCTGCCCCTCAAGTGGTCGCAGCAGGATATCTCCTTCAATGTCGCCGATCATCCCAGAGCCATCGGCTCGGTGGGAGCCATCCCACTGGTGTGCACCCCCACGATCAACCACGTCGCCGTCTCGAAGACGCTCGTGGATGGAGGCGCAGGATTCAACGTGATTTATCTCGAGACCTTTGAGAAGTTGTGTATCCCGCGCGGCCGCCACAAGGCCACCGGGCCCTTCACTGGAGTAACCAGCGGCACAACCGTCCCGCTGGGAAGGGTGCGACTGGCGGTCACGTTTGGCACTCGCCAAAACTACCGCACCGAGGAAATCGACTTCGACGTCGCCTACATCGGGCTTCCCTACAACACCATCCTCGGCTACCCCTCCTTGGCCAAGTTCATGGCCGTTACGCACCACGCGTACAACATGGTCAAGATGCCCGGGAGCAGGGGGCCTCGTTGTTCACGGGGATGTGAAGGATGCAGTGCGCTCTATGAAGGACGCCTACAAGGAGGCGGCGAAATCGCGCCCCATCGACGAGGCCAACCTCGGGGACGCTGTCGAGCCTCCAATGAAGAAGCAGATGTTCTCCCATGAGAGGGAGGCCACGAAGAAGGTCTCCATGAACCCCGACAGCACATGGCCTTGACTCACCATCGGAGCCGGGTTTCCTCCCAAATAGGAAAGCGCGCTCGCCTCCTTCCTTCGGGCAAACACGGACATGTTCGCACGAACAGCGTCCGACATGCCCAGTGTACCAAGGGAGGTGATCGAGCACCATCTAGCGTTGGGCCCGGGCGCACGCCCGGTCAAGCAAAAGGCCCGTCGCCAGGGCCCGAAGAAGCAGGAATTCATCGTCCAGGAAGTGGAGAAGCTTCTGGACGCCAAGATCATTCGCGAGATTATCCACGTCGAGTGGATCTCCAACCCTTTTGTGGTTTCCAAGCACACGGGTGGAGGACGGCTCTGCGTGAACTTCACCGACCTCAACAAGGCCTGCCCCAAGGATCCATATCCTCTCCCGAGAATCGATCAGATAGTGGACTCCACTGCCGGGTGTGACCTCCTCTGTTTCGTGGACGCCTTCTTAGGCTATCATCATATCAAGATGGACAAAGAGGACGAAGAGAAGACCGCCTTCATGACCCCCTGTGGGGTGTTTTGGTATGTCTGCATGCCCCTCGGCCTGAAGAACGCATGGGCCACCTTCCAGCAGCTCATGCATATCGCCCTAGGGGCGCAGATAGGGAAGAACGTGGAGGCCTACATTGACGAAATCGTCGTCAAGACTCGTGAAGAGCGCAGGCTCATCGATGACCTCGCGGAGACCATCCAGAACCTCCACAGGGTCAACATCATGCTCAACCCCAACAAGTGTGTATTCGGGTTGAGGCAGGGAAGCTGCTGGGCTACCCGATGTCTGATGTGCGTGTAACACACGTTTGTTGGGAGACCCCAAGAGGAAGGTATGAAGAGCACAATAGCAAGTTTCCCTCAGAAAGAAACCAAGGTTGAATCGGCCAGTAGGAGAAAGAAATCACTTCCGAAGGTTGATGCAGCTGATGTGGCAGGGCGCACTACCGGTTTAGAAGCAACGTGGAACCTACACAACACAATCAAATCACTTTGCCCGAACGAAGCAGTGAGGTTGTCAATCTCACCGGTTTTGCTGAAAACAAAGAGGTTAAACGTATGGTGTGGGAAATAGTACTTGTTTGCAGTAGATGAAAAGAGAACGGTTATGGCAGTAGGAAAATAGTAGGAACCGTATGAAAACAGTGATTGCAGTGGTTGTATTATCAGTATGAGGAAAATGGACCGGGGTCCACAGTTCACTAGTGGTGTCTCTCCAAAACAGATAGATAGCATGTTGGCTGAAAAAATTATAGCTGGGCAATTGACAGATATAAAGGCTGCACCGTAGTGCATATGCATGACATGATGATTACTATGTGATTCATGCGGGCATTACAACAAGATACATAAACTGTTATCCAACTGCATCTATGACTAATAATCCACCCTTAGAATGTCATTCGAGCAAACCTTTGGTATTAAGTTGCAAGCAACAGATTGCAGTAAGCAAAGCATGTAATGTAAACAATGTAAACATCATTGTTTTCTCCCTAGTGGCAACAGCACATCCCCCACCCGTTTACGTTTCTGTCACTCGAGCGTGATTGAAAGGGAGGCATGAACCCACTATCGAGCATAAATACTCCCTCTTGGAGTTACTAGCATCTACTTGGCCAAAGCATCTACTAACAACAGAGAGCATGCAAGATCATAAATAACATACACATGAAAAGAACATGATAGATTGATAATCATTGAACATAGCATTCAATATTCACCGGATCCCACCAAGCACAACATGTAGCATTAGAATAAGATGATCTTGATCATGTAGGGCAGCTCACAAGATCTAAACATGAGGCATAAAGAGGAGAGAACAACCATCTAGCTACTGCTATGGACCCGTAGTCCAAGGATGAACTACTCATGAATCATTTCGGAGGCAGGCATGGTGGTGTAGAGCCCTCCGGTGATGATTCCCCCTCCCGGCAGGGTGCCGGGGAGAGATCCAGAACCCTCCTGAACTAGGGTTGACGATGATGGCAGTTGCGGATGTTTTTGGTGGAAAAGGCTTATGCATTTAGGGTTAACCCTTTGAGGAGAATATATAGTGCGAGGGCAACATCGGTGGGAAGCCAGGGGCCGTGCCCACCCATGATGTGGAGGCCCCAGGGCACCCCTCCGGGTCTCCTCTGGACTCAGTGTGCGCGATAACTTTCTAAGGCTTTCGGGCTTCGAATCATCCAATTCCGAGAATATTTCCAGAACAACTTTTCTGAAACTAAAAATTGGAGAAAACATGAACTGGCTCTGTGGCATATTGTCAATAGGTTAGTCCCAGGAAATTGATAAAAATGGCATAAACTATAAAGGAAACATGTAGCATATATCATGAAAACAACGTGGAACATCAGAAATTATGGATACGTTTATGACGTATCAACATCCCCAAGATTAGTTCATACTCGTGCTCGAGTAGGTAAACGATAAAAACAAATAATTTCTGAGGTGACATGCTACCAACATAAACTTGATCATCTAAATTGTAAAAGCATATGTAAAGCCCAGATCATAGTACTTTAAACACAAGCATGATAGATATAATTCTAATAATGAAACTTAGCAATCACCTTTTATCATGAAAAGTAACACAAATAAAAGATCATGAATAATAATGCACTTAAAAGTTATACGCTTGTTTCGAGCATAAAGAAAAGATATCAAAGTGATATTTCGCTTGTCCTTAAGAGTGGGGCAAAACATAAATACCATAACACCTTCAAAGTTCAAGTGGATGACTAGAACACATAATTTGAGAGCAAGTAATAACACATCATGAATAAATTAATAATAGTTTCTGGGACAAATGCACATTAAACTCGGAATGGCAACTACGCTCTCTCAACTATGCATAAATTTAGAAGATGGAGACTCAACATAAAAGTAAAAAATAGGCCCTTCGCAGAGGGAAGCAGGGATTAACTCATGTGCTAGAGTTTTTTATTTTATTAAACAGAGGTATTGAAACAATTTTTAGAGAGGTGTGTGCTTATGTCAACGAATGGTAAACAGAAAACAGAGTACGTCACAAGCCAACTAGAATTCACAAGAGCGGCTCCCATTGAAGGACGCATCTGGTATAGAAGGTCATCCCTCTTTCTCTTTTGTTTACACAATTATGCTTTGAATGATAAACCAGAGGCAAAAATAATGAAGAGAATTTTATAGTAACCAATTTTGGGGATGGGCACACCGCTGACAGCTCTTCTATCATTTGGATAAGCGGATGAAGACACTAGTCCACGTGTGTAAAGTCCAATCAACAAGTGAGATAAAGATTCTCTATTCTCGTCCTCATGAGCTAAAACAGGGGCACAAAACAGGAATAATATTGAAAGTTTTAAAGGTAGCAAATGAGAAATTTACTTGGAGTGGCGGTTAAAATACCACATGTAGGTAGGTATGGTGGACACATTTGGCAAACTTTGGTTTTTGGTAGTTGGACGCACGAGTAGAGCTCATACTCAGTATGGGTGCAGGCTTGCAAAAGATTGGGAGCGACAAATCAAGAGAGCAATAATGGCCATAATCATGCATAGCGACAAAAACATTATTAATCAAAGCATAAAGGGTATTGCGAGTCAAAAAATAAATGATCATAGAGGCTATAAGTGACTGGTTTGTAGTCCTAAACATGGTCTAAGCATGTTCCAAGTCAACCAAATAAAGCATTCGAAAGAGAACAACACATATTCATGCTTCAAAATGACAAGAACAACTCATGGTTATTTCAATGGCACATTTGTAACATCCCAAGTATGAAAAATAGCCATTAGAATGTTTGCTCTCTGTTATTTTATGTTTTGCATCATGGCATCATGTTGATTGCAATTGTTTTGTTTGTTTTCCATTTGTTTTCCTCTGTTTTCATTTGTTTTCCAACTGTTTTCCTTTGTTTTTCTTTGTTTTCTATTTGAATTTCAAACCAAAATTCAAACCTTTTGTTTCATCCTTGTGATGTTACAATTTCCAAAATCATATTTCAAATCAAAACAATCAATTGTTTCCATTAAAGTGTGATTCCAAAACTGTTGTTTTGTTTCTAACAAAAATTCATCTAATACCAAAAACATTTGAAATTCCAAACCAATTTCCAAATGCCTTGTTTCATACTTGTTATGTTACAAATTTCCAAATAAAAGTTTCAATTAAAACAACTAGTTGTTTCTATTTAAATAGAACCATTAGCTTGTTATTTCTATTTAATAACTCATTTGAATCAATTCACATTCAAATCCAAATCACATTGTCCAAAACAGCAACCATGTTGATCTTATAAAAATTGCAACACAATTATTAATCATTTGTTCACCCTATTTAAATTATTGTTTTTAATAAGTCACTTAATCCAAAAATCATTCAAGTTTGAATTAAATTTCAAACAGTTTTATTTTGAACTTTTATGGAAAACAAAATTTTCCAAGTGGGTACTAACACAATAACTAGCTCACACAAAATTTTCCTAAATTTTTACTAAACCAAAACTCACCTTTTTCTTCCTTTACCTTTTCTGCAAAAAAAATAAATGGAACAAAAAGCTAAAAGAAGAGAGGAGAGAGGCAGCCCACCCCATCCCTTTTTCTTCCACTAGCCCATCTCTTTCCCTCAGCCCACCCTAGCTCAGCCCAATACCCCTTCGCAGTGTCTTCTTCCTCCTCGGTACGGATCACATCCGGCTTGTCCACGTGCTACAGAGAGATGCAGCAACGGTGATCAGCTCCATCGATCCCCTCTATAAGACCTAACCCTTGCCCTAGGGTTTCCCCCTTCTCCTCCTTCTCCCTCTCCCCCGCCACCTTCTTCCTCTTCCTCCCCTCCATCTCCCTGCAAACTCTCTGTTACTTTCCCTGTACTGAAACTCCACTGAGCTCCCTAGTTCCTCCGGTGATCACCGCCCCTAGGGATCCCCTCCGGCCGCCGCGAGGGTGGGAATGGAACCCCCCGGCCGTGGGCTCCCTTCCCCCCCCCCCTCGGTTTGGACGGGGATGGCCGGAGCCGCCGCCGCCAAGCTCCCCACGTCGCCGGCCTTCCCTGCCTCGACCACCTCTGTCCGCCCCGATCCCTCCTCCATCAACCGCTCGAGGTGAGCTCACCTCTTCCCCTCGCTCGCCTCCCTCTACTCCCTCTATCTCCCTCCCCTCGCAGCTCCCCCACGCCGCCCACGGCGCCCTCAGGCGCGAGCGCAGCAGCAGCAGCCGAGCGCTGCCCTCGCTGCCTGCTCCTCCCTGTGCGTGCGCTAACTGAAGAAATTCAGTTCAGTTAAAAAAAACCCACCCGAACCACACCTCATCCTCTCCCCTTCCCCCTTCCTATCAACCGAGCAGCATCCACCCCACTGGTAACAGCACACAGCGTGCAAGCCCCAGGTCCCGGGATCAAATCCCCGCACCCCACCTTTTCTGCCCCTTTATTCGTTTGATTCAGTTAAACAGCAGCACCACACCTTATCCACCCCGAGGCCCCCTTCCTAGCACCAAAGTTCAGTCATCCCACTGGTTAGCACCCTTTGCTCACAGCAGCAGGTCAGTTGTTCGAGTCCCCCCTCCCACCAAAAACCCAACCTTTTTTAATTCTAATTGTTTGGTCACAGAAACATCTCAGAATCACAACTAGGCCCCTGTTAATTATTTCTAGCCCCTGCAAAATATTTTTCTAGTCCCTAGTTACAAAAAATGGCAGATTTACACCAAATCTTGTAAATTGCATAAGAAAATCATTTTAACTCCAAATTCAACATTTTTAATATGTTTTCTGTCCCAAATTAAATGATTTATCCAAATATAAAATTTGTTTACTGTTTTGAATATTTTAAATTGGTGCAATATTTGAAAACTTGTTAAATTCACTTAAACTTGCAAAAATCATAACGTGTTCATAAAAATTCCAAATTCCACAAACTAAATATGTTTTCCAATCAACTTTTCATGTACTTTCCAAATATAATTTTTTTTTGCTGTTTTGAATAATTTAAATTGCTGAAAACAACTGTTTCTTGTTTAATGCATTTAAAATTGCCAAAATAATAACTTGCTCATTTTAAATCCAATTTCAACAAATAAAATATGTTTTCCATGCAAAATTAAACCACCTTTACAAATATAATTTTTTTTATCATGTTTTGAATAATTAAAATTGGTTAAATAATTTAAACCTTGTTTAATTCATTTAATATTGCTAAATTTATAACTTGACCAAAACAATTTCTTTTGGGACATGTAAAATATGTTTTCAAACCATAAAAGCATAACCTTTTCAAATATGAACTTCACTCAATGTTTTGCACAAATAAAAATTCAAATAAGTTCATGTTTGAATTAAATTCATTTAATTCTTGTTTAGGTTGTTTAATTCATAAGTAATTATTTCCAAATCCTTTTTCAACAAGTGAAATATGTATTCCACCTAAAATTGTGTGAACTTTTCAAATATGAACTTTGTTATCCATTTTGAACAATTAAAAGTGGTGAAAACAACAAATGCTTGTGTAACACCTTTAAGGAACCAAAATTCCAACACTTAATAAACAAATTCCCAAACTTGTTAAACCTTATTTCAAATTGTTTTATTGTTGTTATTTTGCTGTTTTCCTCATCCATGCATCATGCTAATCCACTTTGACATGTTGCTTAGTTGTAGAACAATTAATTCAACCATAATTCATGGGCTTTTCATATGCAATCCAATTGCATGTGGGTCCATTTAATCATGTTGTTATCTTGTCAACTAGTTTATTCCTATGCTTCAATTAAATGGTCATGAATCATCCCATGATTGTGCACGATGCCATGATATTGATTGTTTATCTCTCTGCATTGTTTGTTTGCTTATTCTCGTATACACGACGTCGTTGAGACCGACGATACTTACGACACCCCGTCTAAGGAGTTAGCTCAGTACCAGGCTACTGGGTTTGCAGGCAAGTTATCACTCACATGAACCATCGTGTTCCTTTCAACATTGGTTACCGATACTTTCCGTTGTCTATTCTGCTATCCCTATGATTAGTTGCTTCTGTTACGAACCTGTCACATGTATCCTTTGACCCTGATATTGCCTCACCTCCATACCTATAACCTTTTGTTTGAGCCCGTGTCTTACTAGCATGCTTAGGTTGTTTTGCTCGAGTCTGTTACCCGTTACTTTCTGTTACTATTTCATTATGTTCTGGGGGTTCGATGTTTAATCAATAATCATGCTAATGTTATTGGTAAATAATAAATTTGATGATAAGGCACCGGCAGGAGGCCCTTTGTGGTTTTGAGGCCTGCTAGTGTCGACCCTAATAGGAAAAGGGTCTTGTCTACTGATCCATGATGAGCGCACTAACCGCATGTGGGAAGCGAGTATGGGCGCCCCCCTCAATTTGATTCGATTCGCATCTCGTCCAAATCGCCTCATTTAGTTCGGGTTTTCCATTTGCTGCATGCATGATCTTGCGAGCCCTTGGTACCCGGGTGGAATTTTCGTAGTCAGCATATAGGGGGACACATTCTTAGAGTGCTATGAGGGTCCATTTTCTTCTGGGCTCGATTAGCCGTGCGCCCAAGGTGCTTTGGGCTTGATGCGAAGAAGAGTTGAGTTGTGTAGAGTGCCCCGCTTGGTGGGAGGCATCCCATCTGGCGGGTTATTCTTGCGTGTACGGCCAAATTGGTGCAACCCTGCAGGGATAATCTTCTCGAGAAGCCGTGTTTTCCGCAGTTATGGATTACTTGGTGAAAGTACTGGCTAACAAGTACTCAGGACAACTTAAACCTAATGATTAACAACCTTACACCCAATGATTAACAACTTGACTAGTAATAGGCTTATTGACACAATATTCTGAACCATCATTAATTCAACTGTGTGAGTTATCCTCGGATTGCTTCTTTGGATAAGGGGCGAGATCCAGGATGGGTTTGTTTGAAGTTATCTTTCAGTTGGTTACAATACTCGATCTTATCTTCTTTCTGTTAGCCGGAAGTGGTAGAATCTCTGTAGTTGGTTAGAGCAGCCAGTTGCAGCATCTTTTATATCCCCTTTCTTCCGTTGAACCCAAGGCATCTGTGCTTGGTGTTGACGGGTTACACTTTGGTGAACTGTGAGTCTTGCTTGCCAGTACGTTTATGTACTGACCCCTTTGGGGCTGTAGTTTCCGCAGACCTACGTTTCCGAGGATCTACATGGTGGCTACTACGTGGAGTATGACGAGACTGCTGACGAGTAGATAGCGGACCCGGGCAGGATCCGAGACTTCGTGGATGGGCTCCGTCTTTTCGTTTCCGGCCTCTTAGGCCTATTTGGATCTTGTCTGTACTCAGACATGTTGAATGCTTCCGCTGTGATGTAATGATGATATGTTGGGACATGTGTCCTCTGAATGATTGTATTTGCTATCTCTGCTCTAATGAGAGCCATTTGCAACTTATTTCAATCTTTTGTGTCGTAGAGATCTGTTGTGATATCACTTGTTCCAATGTCGTTGACGTACCATGTGTGTATGTTTTGAAGTACGTCAATGGAAGTATCCTGATTTCTATGGGATAGTTTACGTCGACGCTGAACAGATAGGGGTTGCTTGTCACACATACGTGTGTTGGCCTACTCGTAAGAGGACGCGGGTGCCGGTAAGCCCCGTAATCCAATCATCTACTGTTCAACGGAACGGCGAGTATCCTTTAGAAGTCCGGGTGCGACAAATGGTATCAGAGCCTGTCTGCCTGTAGGATCCCTTTTTACTGGTCGCAGTTGAGTCTAGAAACTATTTTGTAGCTATGTAGGAAAAATGAAACGTGAGAGTAGGAATTATGTTCTTTTTCTTCTTTCCCCACCCACCCTCCCTTTTTCTGGTAAGGAAGTGCAACGTTGTTTTCCCTTCTCATCTAAACTTTCAAGTTAGGATTTCACGTATTCTGGTTTCTCTAGGATGGTTATATCTACATAGACCATAGGAATGGAGGTGGTTGTGACATGATTTATCATGTTGCCTACTCATGATTGAGAACGGAGGCGTGTAAGCCCCGGAAGCAGATCCTCTATTCCTTAAGCAGTAGATATTGATCCTTTAGAAGCCCGGATGGGTTTTCCGTAGTACCTCAGGAGTTTTGTTCTCGTTTTCCCCGATGTTGATATCATGTTCTTCTCAACATCCTTTTCGCCCGTTGAAATCTTGTTGTTGTTTTCCATTTCAGTTCTTCTACCGGCGTCTAATCAAAACTTTCCAAATATCAAGTCTATCTGGCCAGAAAGGTTGTTGTTGTTTCCAAAACTACCAGGCTATGAGAGCTGGCATTCCTATCACCTGGGGTTGTTTCGAGGAAGCATTCCTGAAGCACCACATTCCAGATAGTCTATTCTCCAAATGAATCAATTTCTATTCAGCTATACACCCTCCATACAAAACCTCTACCCCTACTCAAAAAATGTTCCGGTGGTTTCCAAATTCCCTGACGTCTTTCCAGAAGAGTTGCCAGGAATGCCTATCATCTTGAACTTCCAGAAAAACTATCCAAGGTGCACAATGTGTTTCACGTGTCACAAGAAGTATCCGGATCTTTTCTTTTCTCAGTAGGAATCTCGGGGCGCGATTCCTTCAAGGGGGGCGTTTTGTAACATCCCAAGTATGAAAAATAGCCATTAGAATGTTTGCTCTCTGTTATTTTATGTTTTGCATCATGGCATCATGTTGATTGCAATTGTTTTGTTTGTTTTCCATTTGTTTTCCTCTGTTTTCATTTGTTTTCCAACTGTTTTCCTTTGTTCTCCTTTGTTTTCTATTTGAATTTCAAACCAAAATTCAAACCTTTTGTTTCATCCTTGTGATGTTACAATTTCCAAAATCATATTTCAAATCAAAACAATCAATTGTTTCCATTAAAGTGTGATTCCAAAACTGTTGTTTTGTTTCTAACAAAAATTCATCTAATACCAAAAACATTTGAAATTCCAAACCAATTTCCAAATGCCTTGTTTCATACTTGTTATGTTACAAATTTCCAAATAAAAGTTTCAATTAAAACAACTAGTTGTTTCTATTTAAATAGAACCATTAGCTTGTTATTTCTATTTAATAACTCATTTGAATCAATTCACATTCAAATCCAAATCACATTGTCCAAAACAGCAACCATGTTGATCTTATAAAAATTGCAACACAATTATTAATCATTTGTTCACCCTATTTAAATTATTGTTTTTAATAAGTCACTTAATCCAAAAATCATTCAAGTTTGAATTAAATTGCAAACAGTTTTATTTTAAACTTTTATGGAAAACAAAATTTGCCAAGTGGGTACTAACACAATAACTAGCTCACACAAAATTTTCCTAAATTTTTACTAAACCAAAACTCACCTTTTTCTTCCTTTACCTTTTCTGCAAAAAAAAATAAATGGAACAAAAAGCTAAAAGAAGAGAGGAGAGAGGCAGCCCACCCCATCCCTTTTTCTTCCACTAGCCCATCTCCTTCCCTCAGCCCACCCTAGCTCAGCCCAATACCCCTTCGCAGTGTGTTCTTCCTCCTCGGTACGGATCACATCCGGCTTGTCCACGTGCTACAGAGAGATGCAGCAACGGTGATCAGCTCCATCGATCCCCTCTATAAGACCTAACCCTTGCCCTAGGGTTTCCCCCTTCTCCTCCTTCTCCCTCTCCCCCGCCACCTTCTTCCTCTTCCTCCCCTCCATCTCCCTGCAAACTCTCTGTTACTTTCCCTGTACTGAAACTCCACCGAGCTCCCTAGTTCCTCCGGTGATCACCGCCCCTAGGGATCCCCTCCGGTCGCCGCGAGGGTGGGAATGGAACCCCCCGGCCGTGGGCTCCCTTCCCCCCCCCCCCCTCGGTTTGGACGGGGATGGCCGGAGCCGCCGCCGCCAAGCTCCCCATGTCGCCGGCCTTCCCTGCCTCGACCACCTCTGTCCGCCCCGATCCCTCCTCCATCAACCGCTCGAGGTGAGCTCACCTCTTCCCCTCGCTCGCCTCCCTCTACTCCCTCTATCTCCCTCCCCTCGCAGCTCCCCCACGCCGCCCACGGCGCCCTCAGGCGCGAGCGCAGCAGCAGCCGAGCGCTGCCCTCGCTGCCTGCTCCTCCCTGTGCGTGCGCTAACTGAAGAAATTCAGTTCAGTTAAAAAAAACCCACCCGAACCACACCTCATCCTCTCCCCTTCCCCCTTCCTATCAACCGAGCAGCATCCACCCCACTGGTAACAGCACACAGCGCGCAAGCCCCAGGTCCCGGGATCAAATCCCCGCACCCCACCTTTTCTGCCCCTTTATTCGTTTGATTCAGTTAAACAGCAGCACCACACCTTATCCACCCCGAGGCCCCCTTCCTAGCACCAAAGTTCAGTCATCCCACTGGTTAGCACCCTTTGCTCACAGCAGCAGGTCAGGGGTTCGAGTCCCCACTCCCACCAAAAACCCAACCTTTTTTAATTCTAATTGTTTGGTCACAGAAACATCTCAGAATCACAACTAGGCCCCTGTTAATTATTTCTAGCCCCTGCAAAATATTTTTCTAGTCCCTAGTTACAAAAAATGGCAGATTTACACCAAATCTTGTAAATTGCATAAGAAAATCATTTTAACTCCAAATTCAACATTTTTAATATGTTTTATGTCCCAAATTAAATGATCTATCCAAATATAAAATTTGTTTACTGTTTTGAATATTTTAAATTGGTGCAATATTTGAAAACTTGTTAAATTCACTTAAACTTGCAAAAATCATAACTTGTTCATAAAAATTCCAAATTCCACAAACTAAATATGTTTTCCAATCAACTTTTCATTTACTTTCCAAATATAAATTTTGTTTGCTGTTTTGAATAATTTAAATTGCTGAAAACAACTGTTTCTTGTTTAACGCATTTAAAATTGCCAAAATAATAACTTGCTCATTTTAAATCCAATTTCAACAAATAAAATATGTTTTCCATGCAAAATTAAACCACCTTTCCAAATATAATTTTTTTTAATTAAAATTGGTTAAATAATTTAAACCCTGTTTAATTCATTTAATATTGCTAAATTTATAACTTGACCAAAACAATTTCTTTTGGGACATGTAAAATATGTTTTCAAACCATAAAAGCATAACCTTTTCAAATATGAACTTCACTCAATGTTTTGCACAAATAAAAATTCAAATAAGTTCATGTTTGAATTAAATTCATTTAATTCTTGTTTAAGTTGTTTAATTCATAAGTAATTATTTCCAAATCCTTTTTCAACAAGTGAAACATGTATTCCACCTAAAATTGTGTGAACTTTTCAAATATGAACTTTGTTATCCATTTTGAACAATTAAAAGTGGTGAAAACAACAAATGCTTGTGTAACACCTTTAAGGAACCAAAATTCCAACACTTAATAAACAAATTCCCAAACTTGTTAAACCTTATTTCAAATTGTTTCTATTGTTGTTATTTTGCTGTTTTCCTCATCCATGCATCATGCTAATCCACTTTCACATGTTGCTTAGTTGTAGAACAATTAATTCAACCATAATTCATGGGCTTTTCATATGCAATCCAATTGCATGTGGGTCCATTTAATCATGTTGTTATCTTGTCAACTAGTTTATTCCTATGCATCAATTAAATGGTCATGCATCATCCCATGATTGTGCACGATGCCATGATATTGATTGTTTATCTCTCTGCATTGTTTGTTTGCTTCTTCTCGGATACACGGCGACATTGAGACCGACGATACTTACGACACCCCGTCTAAGGAGTTAGCTCAGTACCAGGCTACTGGGTTTGCAGGCAAGTTATCACTCACATGAACCATCGTGTTCCTTTCAACATTGGTTACCGATACTTTCCGTTGTCTATTCTGCTAGCCCTATGATTAGTTGCTTCTGTTACGAACCTGTCACATGTATCCTTTGACCCTGATATTGCCTCACCTCCATACCTATAACCTTTTGTTTGAGCCCGTGTCTTACTAGCATGCTTAGGTTGTTTTGCTCGAGTCTGTTACCCGTTACTTTCTGTTACTATTTCATTATGTTCTGGGGGTTCGATGTTTAATCAATCAATCATGCTAATGTTATTGGTAAATAATAAATTTGATGATAAGGCACCGGCAGGAGGCCCTTTGTGGTTTTGAGGCCTGCTAGTATCGACCCTAATAGGAAAAGGGTCTTGTCTACTGATCCATGATGAGCGCACTAACCGCATGTGGGAAGCGAGTATGGGCGCCCCCCTCAATTTGATTCGATTCGCATCTCGTCCAAATCGCCTCATTTAGTTCGGGTTTTCCATTTGCTGCATGCATGATCTTACGAGCCCTTGGTACCCGGGTGGAATTTTCGTAGTCGGCATATAGGGGGACACGTTCTTAGAGTGCTATGAGGGTCCATTTTCTTCTGGGCTCGATTAGCCATGCGCCCAAGGTGCTTTGGGCTTGATGCGAAGAAGAGTTGAGTTGTGTAGAGTGCCCCGCTTGGTGGGAGGCATCCCATCTGGCGGGTTATTCTTGTGTGTACGGCCAAATTGGTGCAACCCTGCAGGGATAATCTTCTCGAGAAGCCGTGTTTTCCGCGGTTATGGATTACTTGGTGAAAGTACTGGCTAACAAGTACTCAGGACAACTTAAACCTAATGATTAACAACCTTACACACAATGATTAACAACTTGACTAGTAATAGGCTTATTGACACAATATTCTGAACCATCATTAATTCAACTGTGTGAGTTATCCTCGGATTGCTTCTTTGGATAAGGGGCGAGATCCAGGATGGGTTTGTTTGAAGTTATCTTTCAGTTGGTTACAATACTCGATCTTATCTTCTTTCTGTTAGCCGGAAGTGGTAGAATCTCTGTAGTTGGTTAGAGCAGCCAGTTGCAGCATCTTTTATATCCCCTTTCTTCCGTTGAACCCAAGGCATCTGTGCTTGGTGTTGACGGGTTACACTTTGGTGAACTGTGAGTCTTGCTTGCCAGTACGTTTATGTACTGACCCCTTTGGGGATGTGGTTTCCGCAGACCTACGTTTCCGAGGATCTACATGGTGGCTACTACGTGGAGTATGACGAGACTGCTGACGAGTAGATAGCGGGCCCGGGCAGGATCCGAGACTTCGTGGATGGGCTCCGTCTTTTCGTTTCCGGCCTCTTAGGCCTATTTGGATCTTGTCTGTACTCAGACATGTTGAATGCTTCCGCTGTGATGTAATGATGATATGTTGGGACATGTGTCCTCTGAATGATTGTATTTGCTATCTCTGCTCTAATGAGAGCCATTTGCAACTTATTTCAATCTTTTGTGTCGTAGAGATCTGTTGTGATATCACTTGTTCCAATGCCGTTGACGTACCATGTGTGTATGTTTTCAAGTACGTCAATGGAAGTATCCTGATTTCTATGGGATAGTTTACGTCGACGCTGAACAGATAGGGGTTGCTTGTCACACATACGTGTGTTGGCCTACTCGTAAGAGGACGCGGGTGCCGGTAAGCCCCATAATCCAATCATCTACTGTTCAACGGAACGGCGAGTATCCTTTAGAAGTCCGGGTGCGACAACATTAAGCACTCTCAGCTATTTGAGACAAGTCATGCTACAATAACAACTAGTAAGCATAGAATTAAAATAACATCTAGCATGACATGAAAAAGTCTAGTCACAGTCTATACAAGCTTCTATTTGCACCGTTATAAGCACAGAAATTGTACTACTGTTTTCCAACATCAATCATTTTATACTAAACAAAAACTCTACAAGAGATATAGCAATGAAACAAGAGAGTACTAACATAACTCTACTAAAACTAACATCTCTGAATAAGAGATGCATGAAAAACAGGAGCTAAAAGGATTTGCAGCAGCTAGAAGAAAAACTAATAATACGAGGATAACGAGTATTCATACGAAAAAGCGTAGCGTGTCTCTCTCCCACACAAATAATGTTGGGTTCCAACTATATTTATTGCACCAAATAAAACAAAAGAAAAAAAAATAGATGCTCCAAGTAAAATTCACATGATGTGACCGAATAGAAATATAGTTGCACTAGAACTGACCTGATAAATTGTTGATGAAAAAGGGGATTCCTTGGGCATCCCCAAGCTTAGACGCTTGAGTCGTCTTAGAATTTGCTGTGATAAACCACGGGGGCATCCCAAAGCTTTGGCTTTGCACTCTTCTTGATCACATTATATCACCCTCTTCTCTCGACCCTTGAAAACTTACTTCACACCACACTCAATGTAATTCGCATTAGAGGGTTACTGCACAATAAAAAATTCACATGTTCTGCATGGACACAAGAATTATTGCAAAAAGAAGTGTGACCAGAAGATGAAATAGGAATGGAGGAGTCATTGCCAACAGTGGCATTGTGGAGTTGAGAGAGGTGTCGGGAGGGGATATGTTACCTTCTTCATTGGTCATGTGAGACGAGGCATCAGAGTCCATGACCTAACCACCCTACTACAGGCGAGGTTGTTGAGGGCGGCAATCAGGTGCGCGTTATCCCAGCTTGGCGAACTAGTGGAGGACCACACAAACTGGTACAATGCCGCGGACGTCATGGTGAAGGCCTACGGACATGGGACGAGGATTCCTAGAGCGGAGGGAGAACGCCACTTCCCCACACCTGAGGAGAAGTAGACCCAGGGCCCATCAGGTGCCCGAGGTGCACCACGGTAAGTGGTGGAGGAGCCACCACTTACCACCGTTTTTGTATTCTGCTTGTAGGCATGCTTGGGATTGCCGGAGTTGGAGGAGTCGCCTTGGCAACTAGCACCGGTGCAAGGAGCATGCAGGAGTCTGGACAGCGATCAATGTGAAAGCGCCATTCACGACGACGTTGGACTGATGCATCTCCTCCATGAGAAGCATGTTGCGGATGCGGATGAAGGAGGGCAGAGGTTCTGCCATCAAGATCACAATGTCAGTGGAGGAAAACCACGGGCCAAGGCCGCGCAAGATGTTGAGAATGAGTGTTTGATCCGAGACGGAGGAGTCGTTGTCGGCGAGGGCGTCAGAGTTCTGCTTTTGGAAAGGATAGTACTTGGTGGTCGACATGGCTCCTTTCACAAGATGACAGAAGTCGTTGTCGAGGTAGATCGCCTTGACGGCCTTGTTGGCAGTGAAGAGCTCGTGCACGTTGAGCTAAAGCTTATGGGTAGTCTGGTCCCGGGCGAGCACCATGTAAGCGACATCCTCGTTGATGCCATCCTGGAGGACGTTGAGGACGGTGTAGTCCTCGGAGAGCCAATCAACATCCGTCACGCCAGCTACCGTCGTTCCATCAACATGACAGATAAGACAAACGCGGCCAAGGGAGGCACGCATGTAGATCCTCCACTTGGTGTAGTTTCTCGCTTGGAAGGAGAGGATGATGGGGGCGATGTTCCGGGGATCACCTGTTGGTGAGACAACGGCGACAACGTAGGACACGAGGGCTTCGTCGAACATGAACATCGGGCCACAACCCGCATCACAATCCCTCTACCACTATTTGGATATTACGAAATATTACTCATGTACTATAGTTTTGTTCCAAAACATAAAAAAAAATCTACGATGATGGCAAATATTTTCATCGTCATAAAAATCTCTTCTATGTTTGTTGTTTGTCTTGCATGAAGATAAGAAGATCAATACTTGGTCTTATTAGGATTTCGGTCTTATTTATGTAGGTCTTATATAATTTATTTCGTACATTTTAGTATTTATTAAATAATTTGATGTAAAATATCCATGCTTCAGTTAACAATCACAAAACAACTCGTCCTCCTTTTGCATGTATGTTTGTCCTCTTTTGTTAGGAGCACATCTTGTATGACATGGCAGTTCATGTTTTTTCCACACACAAAAATCAACTGCCATGTCATCCTCACCCTACTGAGCACTTCTGTTGTTGATCATGTCCATCATGCACTCATCAAGAAAGTCATATGTAAGCATTTGCAAATTTGACAATACCAACACATGCATAAAAAAAACAATGTCAACGCTTATCACCAATTCATTTGACAATATGTAAAATTTATTAAACACATGCACAAACTTTCATCAAGCAAATGTAGAAACATTCATAATGCAAATTCATCAAATAAATTGTATCAAATAAAATTTACAAACACGCCTCGTTCCCGCTGGGAATTTTGTCGAACAAGTTTCAGGCGTCCAGGCCATCGTCGTCCGGAAATGCTAGTGGCTGTTGTTGGAGCACCTGCAAGTTGGCGGCACATACGTGTCATTGAGGTCCACCTTCACATGGTGGCTACCGTGATGGAAGTAGATAAGAAGTGCATTGTTCGGGATGCCGATGCCGATGCCAATGGGCGACACACCTAATCGTAGCTCAGAGGATAAGCGAGCACGACACAAGTGCAGTTGAATCAGATACTTCGGGGGCAGAGGGGAACTGGGATGTTGTGCACGACACCATAACTGGCGTATGCTCTCCTTCGATGGTGGCTCCAGGACGTAGCCAAGCTCGCTTGGCTGGGCATATTGGCAGCCTCCGATTCTTCGGCACGGTCGTAGACGAGCCTCTTGGCAATGATCATTTTCTTGGTGGGCAGCCGTGGCCCTCTACATGTCAAATTTGTTATGCTAATTCAAGAAAATTTGAGGATGGGTTAACACATGGTTAACACCCCAACATCATCCATTATCAAGGCATCAGAATGCCAGGAACCTGCAAGAAATGCATACAAGCGCAACAAACTGTAAGGACAGTCGGACAGATGCAGTAAACCTGGTAGCCAAGTTCATTCTCAAAAGTACCAGCAGACCTGGGCAAATTCATTCCCAAAATACCAGTAGCATACAGACATATGCTCTGTTCATATACTCCGGCATAATGCTTGGGTATAACACTACTTCCTCGAACTATGAGTCTACCAAGGAACAGTCACCTAATGAAGTAGACACCCTGACTGAGGATGATGCCTGCGCAGCCTGAGTTAGGAGCTTCCTTCCAAAATAATGGTTTCAGTCACAACGTCCAAAGAGCAAACCCCCATGCAATCACCTCCATGTTCCAGAGCCACCGCCTCTTGTGGCACGACGCGGCCTTCTACGCTTTGCCTCTGCAGTTCCATCGCTGTACTCTTCATCTTCACTTTTCATGTTGCCTCCTTGGCGAGCACTTTGCCTTTTGCCCTTCTTTCCCCACGTGCCTGCTTCGTCGTTGGGCTGGGCATCCCAGCTCTTCAACCTAAACGATGAATCACAGGACAAAAATAGTGACAGAAACGTAACAACTTACTGGCAAAGAAAATATTGAGGTTGACTGTGCTAGTGTCTGTTACCCGTCAAGGTAAGAGTCCAAGAGTTCGAGAACGTTCTCAAGCGCATAGAGGGACATCTTCTTAATCTGTAAAACCCAGAACCAACTTCAGGTCAGTTATAACTTCTCACGGCTCGTAGCAATGGTGATTTCAAAGAATATGCTACCAACCTCTAGTTTATCTTCTTTAGCCTTGTGCTTAGATGGAAGTCGCCTGAACTCGCCGGTCAGCTTAACAAACTCACCAACATTTTCAGGGGAAACAAAGTCCATCGCAACCTTGATGCAAGACTGCACAAAGGGAAATGGGTTTAGTTTTGAGCACCCAGATAGTTTGGTGCTAAATTCAAAAACAAAAACAAAAACAAAAAAGCGAGAATTTAGCCGCAGTGCCATACTGCTCTAGTTCCATTATACCTTCAGATTCCTAACTTGGTGAGGACACCCAGCAGGAATGAGAACCGCATCCCCAAGCTTCTGCTCGAACGTCCAGGGCTCAATACCTAAAGCAGGCAAGCCAGCAGATAAGGAAATGACAATGACATAACAGTTCACGAGGCACACTGTGTTTTGGGATGATCTTAACACCTCGTGTCTACTTACCATATTCTTCCTTGAGCTTCCTCTTGTGTTCTGCTGTTAAATAGAATGTCTGATCATGAATTGGGTGAATAACCTGCGCAATAGAAATTGTTGGTCTAGGGTAAGTGAACTCAATAATCAACTCCTACAGATGAAAAGATTTCTTTTTAAGTACCTGTTTCACAGGATTGCAATGGATGTGGCGGAACTCTGAGAAATGCTTCCTTAGATAATCTTGCAATTTCTCACAATCCTCCCTTCGGAATATGTCCCACAAAGCACCTCCGGTTTTCTGTTGCTCTGAATTGTCAGGAACTGGCTCGGGAGGATCATTAGCTTTATTTTGATGCACCCTTCTGTTAGCACGACGCTGGTAGTACAAACCAAAACGACCTCTATTATAAATCTCGTCAGATTTCTTAACCTCATCAACTTGGTCTGAACATTGCTCTATGTCATTCCGCATCACAGATTCATGAGTTTGTGATTTATCCTGAACATCACCTCCAGCATCATCAGGTGGAGCATTTGTGTGCAAACCTGCAAGACGGAAACATGAAATGCCCGAAGAATTTGAGATTAAGCAAAAGAAAAAACCTTATAGAGGAAAGTGATGCTCGCCGTTACAACTACCTTTATCACTTTCCATGTGACACGAGCCCATCAGCTCATCAGCAGATTTCTTACAAGATCCAACAGATGGCCGTGGTCTGACCTCAGTGTGTGAATTTAAATCCCCATATAGTTCGTGAAGGTCTTGCTCTCTCATGTCTTTCTTGACTTCTTCAATCTGAGAATGTTTATATTCCCCACTGGGCACATCAACTGTGTGTGTTAGGATATTTACCTAGTTATTTAGACATCTGTCAGTTAAACCAGAGGAACAGATAAATAAGAAAACGTAAAACTATGAAAAGTTCAACTGGTCATTAGGAAGAAAACATGCTAGGATATCAAGGTAACAAAAATGAGATGCAGATCAGCAAGGTATAAAACTAGATTTTCGTCAAATTTATCCAGCATTCATGATAGATTTACAAAATAGCAACATACCGCATCAGAAACGTCGCAATGAAGCTTGGTCACCGAGTCACCCCGGCCCAACTCTTTGGAAAATCCATAAGCAATGTAACTTTTCGGCCCAAGATCTGGTTTCAGGACACCATCAGGAAGCTTGACAGAAAGATTTAGTGGACCGTATCGTGGATCAGTATACTCAGGAAATGGCAACGCACTGATAAATTCAGCACCATGGCGAGGCAACCGCTTATCAAACGTACTAGAAGGAGGCCAATCCTTCAGCTTAAGCATCTCGGGCCAGCAAGTAGGATGAGCTCTGCCTGAATTATATCCAGTGAAGAACATGTGAATGTTAATTTCTACCTGCAACATCAGGCGAGCAGGATAAGCACCTATCTGTGAAACTACATCTAAATTCAAACATAATCGTATAGGCATCATTATTTAAATTGGGTAATTCAGTTCACTGCCGAATAAAGAAGTTCCCTAAAAGTAGTACTTCCATCTCAAAATATAAGGCATATAATTTTGCAATCTTCTTTCAAAAGAAATAAGAGATGCATGTAGAATGAACACTTCTCAAATATCCAGTCTCTTATTCCTATGACAAATAATACTATGGAAACATGGTCATTTCTCTAGTACTCCCTCTGTATCGAAATGTAAGATGTTTTAGCATTTCCTAGACAACACGTACCTAGACATGTTTTAGTGTACGACGCATATGAATCTATACACTAAAACATGTCTAGATACGTTTTGTCTAGAAAATGCTAAAACATCTTATATTTTGATATGGAGGGAGTATTAATGGCATGATTCACGCCCTATATCAAAATGAGCCTTACAAATTGAAATGGTAGGAGCTCATCTAATAGAAAGTTAACATGTACACAGGCCCATGCAGAGGCAGGTGCAATCGGAGCAGCTGTACAGGCCCCAGAATTTCCTAATCAATGCTATTACTACTAATCAAGTATATATTAAAAAGGTCACCCGGCGCAATCCAAACAAGTCGCGAATCCACTCGTAGCTTATCTCACGCCTCTTTCTTCCCATTTCTTTTTACTGAAATCCTCTTTCCAAAATTCTATAATTTCATCAATTCTTTGCTCAACAAGATCAAATATGTTGCAAATTAACTCTCTGGTTACTCATATTGAATCTGCTTTTGACTAGAAAGACCTAGTCACAATTTAAGTAATTCGAAATTGAAGTTATTGCCCTACCTGTGCTGGACAATGAGACCCAAAATACTTGTTGGCCATTATAGCAGTTAAGAACAAATTTAGAGAGAGAGGGTTGCTTGATTATGTTCTAATAAGAAATTCATACCAAGAAGGCACATTTTGGCTAGAAGGTACTACATTAATAATTAAGGGTACTAGGATTTTTCTTCTTGGTAAGATGCCAGCCCTAGGAGAAAATCACCATATTTTGATTGATTTTTTATATGTAGGCCTAAATTTTCATTTATGACATACAGCCATGCACGTACACATAATTACCTAGTACTATTTCAAGTAACTATTACTCCCTCCGTCCGCAAAAGGCTGTACTTCTGGGATATCTAAGACAGCTTAAGCACAAAGAAACCCTCCTTCCCTAAGTTACGCTGCTCTACTGATCAAGATAACGCTTTGATTCCCGGCACAGCATTTATTGCGCATGCACAAAAGGTACTAAAGCATAAGAAAATAGAAAGAGGATTGGGTGTTCGCTTGTGGGGTGAAGAGAACGAGTGGATTTGGTCGTTTCCAAGGCATTGCCTCGAGGTGTAGACCAGGGATGCAAATGTAAAACTACCGCACAAGCCACAGACGTACAGCCTTTTTGGGGAAAAAAAATGAAGCCTAAACGTCCACTCTTTGGCGGACGGAGGGAGTACAGTATTATCGCAAGTATTTGTGACAGAATTTCTGACATGCAAGCCTGGTAAATACATAAAACAAGCAGGAGAGAATACAAAATGGCAGCCAACAAGCTCAAAAGTGATTGTCAAAAAGCATCAGCTCAAAAGTAGTCAGTTTAAGAAAGGCAAACAGTACTGCTTACTGGTAAAAATAAATCATGGAAATTACTAACTATATAACATTAAGTAAAAAAATGTAGAGTAAAGCTTGGCACCTCACACCAATCAAGGCAATCTACTGCCCTCACAGCAAACTGCTCATCTTTTACCCTGCCTTGGGCTCTTTCACGCAATGCCCGCCACATTACCATGGGCTCCCAACTCAAACCAGGCGTTAAATCAAGGACGTCAGAAACAACAACTGGCTCGCCCTTTGCCCAATGTATCTGAAAGTGCAGTAGGTCATCCTCACGGAGATCCGTGGCGGCTGGACAATATAGATAGTTATCACTTGAGTCCTCCCTATTTGCACATTCGCGTAATGCCTTCACACCAGTTCTTATCTTGCCTGAGTGATCAAAGCAAGGGCACTGATCACTTCTGCTAACTGCTGCTTTTGCAAATATTTCACTCCTCATAACTCTAGCAGCTCTATCTTCTAGCTCCGCATACATCTTCTCCGGACGCATACATTTAAGATCCATAATAGAACCACCACAGCCTCCGATTTCCTTTGGTGGGCAAGGTATGCTACCATCCCTATTTGCTTTCCACAGTAGCAGAGGGCAAGGTATGCTACCATCATTTGGGGAGTTCATCTGTCTCAAAGAGACCCTTTGGTTCTCACCCTTCGATTGAACATTATCGCCAAAAATATAGTCCTTCCCTCTATCCTCATATTGCATACTCTCCACCTCTTCTCCTCCAGGGATCTCACCTTTGCGAAGCTCATGGCAGCAGATAAGGCACAAGTCATAGAGACAATGCTTACAGCTTCTATGAAAATCAAATATAGAAGTTTTACACTTGCTACTGCAGTAGAGGAATGGAACAAGATCAGATGTTTGCTACAGTTACATATACAGATTGGTTACATATGCAAATAAAGTAAATATGGAAAGATACTAACCAGTAGACACGTTCACCAGGATCACAGACAATATGTTCCAACTTCATTTCGTCCACTGAAACTCCTGGAAACAAAACCAAATGAACATTTACATGAACATCAATTCCCGCTTGTGATCTATAATACCCGTACCTCGTATATTAGCCTCTAATTTCTTCTCCTCTATCTGCTCCTGTTGAAATTCTCTAAGCCAAGGATGCAACAAGCGCACAATATGGCAGGCATAACGAATTTGATTTTCTTCAGAAATTTCCTTTTTTGGAGGCTGGATCATGAAGAATGGAATAAATGAAATCATTATTAAGGGGAAAATAGTAGGGGGGGTCTCATTTGAATACAAAATCAACATGAAACAGAAATGCTGTGAAGAGGAGCAAAGGTGCCAAGTGCAAACCTCTTCAACTCCTCTCATTCGTAAGCATCCCTTGCAATTACAATTCTTGCGACAATATGGGCATTTTGCAGCAAATTCATCTTCTGTCAAATCAGGATACCTACAAACCCGGAAACGGTAGCTTTATAAAATACAGATCAAGACGGTGCCGTCACCAATGAGAACAATGAGACCAACAGGGACTAGCCCCTGTTGATTTTTGTTTATAGAAGAAGCAACATGAGCACCACGGCGAGTCCGGGAACTCGAACCCTGGTGGGCTGGGTGCGCACCCGCTGCCACTGTCAACTGGTCGACACCCAGTTCTCGTCAATCACCAATGAGATGAAAATTATTCTCAAAAGAAAAACAATGAGATGAAAATATTAAAAGGGAGGCATCGAAGTTTGGATTTTACCATGATAGAAAAAAATCAGCATTAATTAAGAAAGTCAGTAAGAGAGACTGATATAGATATTTGTAAACCAAAAAAAAAGCAGAAGTTGTATATTAAGTTGGGGTTTGTAAGAAAAAAATAAATGAAAGGTGCTTGAATTAATAGAAAACAAGATGGAGACAGTTTGACGCACCATTGTGTGATGCATGGCACACAGAAGCGCTTGTTATTGCATGACTGACACCAGACAACCCTCTCTTTGTCATTTCTCTGGCACTGGTGGCACATCCGAGCATCTTCCCCAGTCAACATCCTCTTTCCATTCTAGATAATTTAAACAACATATAGGTCATTAAATCACTAAAATAAATACTTAAAAGTTATTCCATAAACAATTTATTCTAGAAAATGAGTAGCTTGCCTTGTATCTTTCACCAGACTTTCTCTTCTTGGAGGATGTGAATTTATTTTCTTCCTCGTCCTTTGTTATTCGTGTGGTGGAAGCCTTCCCTGCATCTCTTCTTCCCTTTTTCTTTGCAGGCTCTAAAACCTCATCATCGCTAGTCTGCAAAAACGATAAAAGACAATTAAAGGCTGCACATATTCTGATCTAGTTAGAACATGGCATAGAACTTCCAACAAGGTGTTCAGACTTGACAAGATAATAAGAAAGATATAATTTCGTCAATAACTATGGTCAGATAAATGTCCACAGAACCCTTCCAGAATCAACATTTGCAACATACGTGATTTACCTTGTTTCTGTCATGGTTTTTGCCGTTTGGGAACTGTGCCTTGCTGTCATCTTGGTCTGATTTCTTATTTCTGGGCCTCCCCTTTTTCCGGGCATCATTTCCCTTGGGTTCGTTCAGCGGCTGAAGTACTCCATTATTCACAGTTCCCTCACCATCCTATTCAGAGAACTGAAATTAGTCAAGCAAAAGCTCACCCTGACCAAAGATCAGAACATTTACTAGGACCAAAATGGAGAACACTCTGCATAGTCTAAAGCATTTCTGTACTTGGGTTTGTTCAGAGGCTGAAGAACTTGATTATTCACAGTTGCCCCACCCTCCTATTTGCAAAACGGAAATTAGTAAAGCTCAGCTAAACAAAGATCAGACCATTTACTAGGACCAAAATGGTTAACACTCTACGGAAACTCTTAAGGAATTTTTCTAAGCACGAGAGATACGGAAAGATGCATATCAGCATATCAGCATATATATGTATAAAACCACCAATTTGAAGAAAGCATTTCACGAGTTAAAATGGTTTTTGTTGCATGCTTTGCTCAGTACAACACAAAAGTTTGCCAAAATGGCAAGAAGATAACTATCTTTAGGCAATTGATAGGATGGAAAACGCTTGTTCAGTTTTTACAAGAAAGCGAATCATTCCTAATCTTTAATGGCAAAAGATTAGGTAAATCAGTGACGTATCACAATGAACGATTATCTCTTCAATTTTCCTGCACTGAATCAAAACCAAAATCTTCCGCGCGCGCGCAGGGGGGGGGGGGGGGGGGTTATACCCACCAATCTGATCGATGCATTCACCGATTATACTATTTTTGGATAATCAGGGAGTTCTCTCCAGGTAAACTTAAGGGTCACTTCTTTTGGGCTTAAGCTTACGGAGAAGCTAGCTTATAAATTCAGGTGGGAGAAGCTCCAAGAAACTGTTGTGCCCCTTCTTTTCGGCTTATAAAATATGGGCTTATTTTTGTGTAGAATTGCGCAAAGTCTGCAATACCCCTAAACTTCAGTTGTGCGCTGCTTAATGGATAATATCGTTGTTATATATTACTATTCCACCACACAAGTGGGACATTTTTTTTTTTAGAATATCACAAAGAGAAAAATTACAATAAAAACACATTGTCAATTTATAATCGAGTACAACTGAGGATGGAAATATACTTCTCAAGTTCTAATCCATTCTTACAGACACATACTCTCTGCTTCATTTTAGAAGTTTACTTTGTCAACGAAATGCATATATTTTAGAAGTAGCTTGAGGATATAATTACAAAAGCTATTTCACCATTGTCAGGAAGCCCCTTACAAACTTACAATAGATTCCATAGAAATATATAGTTCTAAGGCTTGAACCAACTAGCAACATGTAAAATGCTCTGAGTCTTAAGTAGAACAAAAATTCAGGTTGACTCCTAAATTGAAATGATCTTGACAATTATTCTTGATTGGCCCAATGCAACCAGCAGTGATATCAATTAAGCCTGACGAGATGGAAGATGCAACTCCGGTTCACATTATCAGAGATCAACAGCAAACCAGAATATGCAATTGGTAACATGAACAGATCTTTGCATGCCCAAGCAATGTGCTAACAAGAACGAATTTCGTGCAACATGCCAGCGACCATTAACCTGAGAGTTCATATTCAACATGCCAACATGATTCTGGCCTTGTCAATTGCCAAAATGGTACTTCTACATTGTTATGTTTCAAGTACACATTCTGATGTGTTGTTCAAGAGAGAAGAATTTCTCACAACATATATGACAATAAAATGATACTATTTAAGCTCACTTCAATTGGACGAATATACAAATTCAGAACCAATTCTTAGTACAAAAATAGCAGCTTCCGTCAGGCAATTTTCAGCACAGAGAGCTGTTTTCAAAACTTTGGTTAGGACTGAAAAAAGTTATGTGCAGCCTCATGCGAGCACTAAGCCACAAACTACAGAGGCAACCATGATCTATCAACAAAGTTAATCAAATTGACTAATGGGTAATTACTAATACTTCCCAAAGAACCTCGACCATGTGAGCAGAATGAGCACTAAGCCACAACCAAGAACCGACGCATCACAAACCTTCTCTGCCGTTGGCGAGGTCATGTTGTGCGGGAGGTCGGAGGCGGGACGGGCTTCAGCAGCGATCCCTAAGGCCGGCGGAGGTCGGGGGCGGCGGGCCGGAGACGAAGAAGCACCTCCAAGGGGATGGGGAAGTCGGGGGGCGGGCGGGATGCGGGATTCGGCCGGCGGGATGCGGGGATGGATGGAGAAGGCGGCGTGGAACCCTAGCCGCCACGCTCGTTTCTCGAGGGGAAATTGAACGGGAGGAATGTCGCTCTGGTCCACCGGTTGGACTGCGGTGGCAGTTTTGGGGGTAATTACCCTTAGACGTACCGGTTCGTTCATTCGTGGAGAAGATTTGCGATCGACCGATCGTGTGACCGTTAGGTGCGGCGATTTGGGAAGCGATCGTGGGGTCGTGATCCTCGTCGATCCTGTTTGTTTCCTTCCCGATCTTCTGTTCTGCCCTGTTTGGTTGCACAGAATTGAGCGTGGAATCAGTAAATCTGGAATTTGGGGTCCAATTCAACCGTTTGTTTGCGTTCGGAATTTAGGCCCGGAAACTCAGCCCAATTCCACGCGGGGTATGCGTCGCGAGGAAACCCGTAGCGCTCGTTTCCGAGCTCCGAGCCTTGGAAAGGCATCGGAATCGAACCGAACAGGTACGCGTACGTGAGGAGAAGCCCCCGTCCTCCTCCTTCCCTGCGAGCCGCGTGAGGAGAGCTCCACCCGGCGGCGGCCGCCGCACTAGGTTAGCTCCCTCCCTTCCTTCCCATGCCCGCCTTTCTTCTTCCCCGAGCTCCCTGGCCTCTCTTCTCCCACTAGCTCCCTCCCTGCCATGGCCGAACCCTAGATCGACGGCGGCCATCCCTCTTCCCCTGGCCGACGGCGGCCATGGATGTTGCGCCGGCGCCGTCCCTCCCTCTCTTCTATCCCTCGAGCTTCCTATTCCCCTGGCCGACGGCGACCGTGGATGTTGTGCTGCCCCTCCTTCTTCCCCTTCGGCCGATGGCAGCCATGGAAGGAGGAGGACGGGAGCTCCCTCTTCCTCCTGGCCGTCCCTCCCTATCCTCTCTCCCCGGAGCCCACTCTTCCTTCTGGCCGCCCCATCCCTGCTGGATTGTGACAGACAGAGGCCATGGATGCTGCGGCCATGGATGTTGCGCCTGTCCCTCCCTCTCTGAACTTGTCATAATTTTGTGTGTCAAACTTGCTACTAAGAACTGCAATGAACTAGTCATATTAATGTGTGTTCTTGCTATGAACTGCAGATTTGAGAAGAATAGGAAGTGGTGCTACTAAGTCGAAAAAAATACCCGCTATGTTCAAAGTCGAACAAAAATTCAATTCCACATGATGTACATCCAAACAGGATTTGGAATTCCATTCCGGCCTTAATTCTACAGACGAATACCATGCGCATCCAAACAGCAGAACTGGAATTCCATTGAAATCGTTGATTTGGTATTCCATTGCTAATTCAATTCCGCGATGAATTCTGCGCAACCAAACAGGGCATTCTTGTAATCCAATCCAATTCCTTCCTCCCCGAAACATGCATGGACAGCAAAAAAAAAATATGGGGCTGACTAGAACCCCTAAACTAGATGGAACCTAAAAAAAATTTAGGCTGACCGAGAATTTCCTCCTCCAACCCCTGGTTTTCGCCGCCGATCTGAGGATGTCCTCTATCGCGCGGAAAGTCTTGGCAGGACGGGCGTTTCATCTCCCACTACTACCCCCTCCCCCGGCTCCGGCCGTTCACCCCTCTAGCGCCGCCATGGCCGACCCGTAGTCATCCCTTTTCACTGTCCTCATTTGCGCGGCGCCATCGGTTGATCCACCGGGTGGTTCAGATCTGGCGGCGACCTCATCGGCTGCGCCCGTCCCCGCGACTGTGAAGCACAAGCACCTGGGCCTGAGTTGCTCGTCGCTGCCGCGGCAGGAGTGTCGAAACCACCAAAGCCGGTGGCTAAAAAGAAGAAACCACTGACCCCTTTTGCCGCAACTGCAACGCCGCCGGAAAGGTACGGTTATTTCCCTCTCCGGGTCGAGTTTGCTGCAATTTCGCCGCCAGGAAGATAAGATATTGATCAAACCTTGGGAGATCGTTTCTCTCAACGCTACTACCGGAAATGATCAAACCGGCAAGGGGTACTGGCAAAGGGTAGAGGACCTATTCTTCCAGAAGATGCCTTGATACGACCAACATGGCAAACCGGTGAAACTTAAAAACTTCCTTCACACAAAACATCTTGTAATCTTCATTAGAGGGTTAGTACTCAAATAAATAAATTCACTTAGGTACTACAAGGACACATTGCAAACACTCGATTTAAACATTAGCCATTGTCACTAACTTCTATTAAAGCCCTCCACCCCTAGAGAATGTTGGTCTACGCTGCAGAATTTTAAAAAAATTGCCCTACGTAGTCCGTCAATATCACTATGTAGATAACGAGGCATGCCCATACATGTATGGATCAGGATCACGACTCACCCGTAGGCGTAGAAGAGATCTAAATAATCGTAAATCCTCACAACTAGGCCTAGTTGCAAGGATGACGCTAAGTCTTCCCTTGTTAAAGTACACATGTGTAATCCCTCTTATGGTGTGCACACGTATGCTCGTGTCAGCCCGTCAGCGCTTCGCCGTTCAGGACTCGGCACCGACGAAGAGAGAGGCATCCTTCTGGCGTTGCTAATTGGTAGCCATAATCAACTATGGTTAGAGCTATATGAATCTGGAAGTCCTCAACACATAAGAGAAGAGCTAATTAGAGCTAGGTCTAATCGGGAGAGTAGAAATCTAAACCGAAGTAGAAGAGTCTCTAATTTAATTAGAGGGGCTCTAATTAGATCCTCTAATTCTAGCAGAGAGAGGGTGGCTTGAGAGGCAATTGTGTGTTTTGTCTTGAGCCTTGGGGTCCTTTATATAGTGGGAGGGAGGGGAGACTTGCCAAAGGAGAGAGGGAGTCCTAGTTCAGCTAGTAGGCGGTGGCTGCACCATAGGAGGTGGCCGCACCCCTCCTTCCTAGCCCAACTCGGATTGGGCAAAGGGATCCCAATCCCACCTCTCTCCTTTCTTTTTTCCCTTTTCTCCTTTTTATTTTCTACTTTCTCTCTCCAATAAATTCAGGTAAAATAGGGGGACGATGAGTACCAATATTTTGTGCCACTAGAGCCCACCTGACAGCCCCTAAAATTAGGGTGCGGCCATGAGGGACATTTCCGCCCCCTCCGGCACTTCCCCCCTCCCCCTCTTATGGAAAGTCTCCTAAGACTCCTCTCGGGCCATATAAACCCAATTGATAAAATCATAGATATTATCTACCGATGTTAGAAACATATTTCTAACATCCCGGGACATCTCATGTCCGTCGTTATCTCTCTTATAAATTCTTTCTAATGCCAGCATAATTTCTCTCTAATAGCAACTTCCCCGAGACCACTCCGGTTGACACCGGACTTGTTTCTTTGACATTGTAACGACATCGAACAGTCATAAACTAATAACAACATTAAGTCTCTGAATTAAAGGTTGGAACGTCTTAAGCATGTGATCCATAAAGGCTTGATAACACACAGACATGTTCGGGAACTTACCGAAAAATAATCAACAGCGGGATCGTGGACGTCCATGATGGCTCCTGTGTCATGAGGAACGAGGGAACCTTATAAGTTACTCATTGCACTTATTCCCTTAACTTCACGATACCAATGATATCACAAGCTGAGATTATGTGATCTGGTGTGATCAAACTCTTTGATCATAATACATAAAACTCGTTACCGATATCGTGCTCTTTTCTCATCCATATCCCCGATGTCCTTGTGATAAATCACACTATGTCTGGCCAGACGATTGACATCGGTGGTACTGAGAGGGCCTAGAGTGTGTATCTCTCTATCGTCTATAGGAGTTAAGTACTAGTCTTGAACGATCTCAGTTTCATTCTATTATTGTAACATCCCAATTTGGGGAGCTAGGAATAACACAGTTGTTAGAGAGCCAAAAATCAGGGCCAACGAAAAAAAAAATTAATGCTTCAATAATGCTTGTGTTTCACTTCGTTTGCTCTGTTTGGACTTGTGTGGGTTGTTGTTTGTTTGCTAACACTTAGTAGTAACCTAGTTTTCAACAAAGTTAAAATCCTTCACCTTGTGATCAAGTCCTGACCAGAGAAAAGACACCATGTCTCTGTCATCTTATTTTGCCCCAAGCTTTAACAAATATGTTTTGATCTTAGCCCCCAACCCAAAGGCCTAGTTTTTGAGAAAAAACTACAAATATGTGACAAACCTCTTATGAAAAACTTTATGGAGGTAATCACCCTCTACCTTTTTCCACCTTTGCTCTTTTAAAAGTTTTTGAACTCTTCTTTTGAAAACAAACCCTTTGAAAAAACTTACAAGTGGGGGATATATCACCCCTATGTTTTAACTGTGTTATATTATCTTATAAAATGACAACCTTTGAGTTGAAAACCTCTTTCTAAAACTTCTTGTCATGATCTGGTTTGGTCATCTCCTCACAATCACCTTTTTGGAAATAATTTGAGAACCCTACTGTTTGAGTGAACTTGATTGACTTGTTATGGGTTGTTAAGTGTGTGATTCTTTCCGGTGATTGTATTGAAGTGCTTACACTTGTTTGTTAGTAAGTTTCTTTAAATATAAGTAGGTTAAAACCTCAAATAACATGGCAAGGCACCTGGATCTAATTCAAAACCCTATCTCAGGCCACCTTCTATTATGTTTAAATCTTCCAACTTTGGAAACCTGCCAAGTGGCAAGTCTTGATCCTTTGCTCAATGTACCTTCCTAGATCTCTTCTTTCCAATCTATATGTCCTATCCAATATGGAAATATAAAGCTTGAAGCATTCTAGCCTTTTCTTCCAAATACCTTTTGGTGGCATCTCAATAAGAGACCATATCTCTTTTGTCTTAAACCTCTTAAGGCAATCTGTCTATAATCGCTTCAATTTCCCATTGGGCTAAAACCAATTTTCTTTTCTCATCATCTTGACTTTTTTCACATCTTGGAGACATTGTTTCTCCCTTGGCTATTTTATTATTTCCCTTTTCCCACAAGGTTTTAAAGCATAATAAACCATACTCTGTTTTCTTGGTTTCCACTTGAAACGTCAAATATTTTCAAATGAGTTATCATTTAAAATTCACTTTTGTGATCTATAGTATGTACACTATCCTCCCAACTAAAAAATATTCATTTTGGAAACATTTTATTATTTATTTATAATTATTTTCCAAGAGGCCAGATATGGAATTTTAAATATTTTATGAATAAACGTATTTCCTAAATTCTTGGGAAAATTACCAAAAATGTCTAGGGTCATATAGAATCCATTTATACAAAAACATTTTATAGTCACTTTGAAATTTTTGAAGAAAATATTTGAAAATAGAAAGAACCTTTTTTTATTTTCAAAAGTGTTTAAAAGAAAACTTTTCATAAAAAGGTGACACCACCACCCCTAGACTCAATTTTTCATTGTATATCTCATGGAAATGATTTTGCACTTATGTTATATACAAAATTTTGGAGAGAACATCAAGAAACCATTTCCTCTACTTTTGACTGGTCTTGAGTTCATGCATGTACTGGCTTGGTAAATCCTTTCTTACTTTTAACCTTCTCACGGAAGTAAATAACCACTCTCTAAACCCCCTAGAAATCATTACTCCTCTCCATCTGATGAGGATATGATAGGGGAACATGATGTTTGTTCATGTTTGAGTTGGAAGGAAATATTGAGTCTCACTGATATTCATTATAAGGTGAATTCTTTCCTAGTAATAAATAATGTTTATGTTTATAAGAATGTTATACTATATAAGCCTATGCATTTATTTATTAGCGGGGTTATTGATAACGCAAGCATTGGTGTAACAATGGAGCTGGTGTAAGAGGATGGCAAGCACGAGGGGGCGAGGGAGGAAGTGGAGCCATCAAGGAAAAGATATTCGGTTCGGACTGGCAGAAATCCCGAATTTGAAACGATCATGGACTCTTCATACGGACTCCAATTAACGGAAATAAGCACAATCTGAATAGGAAATTAAAATGGCTTTCCAATGGATCCAGTCCCACGCACCGATTCGGCTCGTACAAGGCGTGGTGACCGAAACAATGCACAAGTCGTTTTCTGTCAGTTTCCAAATAGAGTCCTGTCAAGTTAGGAAACTTAGAGATTTGCTTGATTTCGACCCCAACACTAGGTTGGACGTCCAACAGACTTTATAAGGTTTGTAATTCACACTATTAGAGGTTAGACTACGTTAAACATAAACCCTATACTTTTGGATTCGAATTGCTCCTTGTAAGCATTCATCTGAAAGTATTGTTACCATTGCAAAATTGCGTGCTACCTGTTGTTCCACTGGGAATAAGACGGTACCGGACCACCTTGTAGTCGGTGGCTATGTTGTGCAAGCGTGTGGAGTTGATAATATCCATTGGGTTGCAAACTGTTACATTGGCATCAGGGATCAGCCGGAGAGTTTTCAGTGAGACACGAGTTATCCAAATTATCAGTGAGAGTTCATCGAGAAGATTGGGCCACCCCTTATCACCATCTCTCCCCTAATTCTTGGAAAGCAGCAAAGAATTTAATGCCCTCTCTGGACAACACCCTTGATCCCCACCCCTCCCTCCAACCAATGCTCTAGTCCACCTTGGGAGAGAACACTACGTCAGCACGCTCCCCTTGCCCCCATCATGCCCATGGCGTAGCCCTGCCTCTCCTCTTTAACTCTACTCCTCTGTCTCGACGCCACCCTCCTCGTCCAACCAGGGGTGACCAAATCCCTCGTGTCCTGACCAAGCCATAACGTGCCTCACCTCCTGAGCGTGTCTACGAGGCTCATGCGTGCCCCTGGAGCATGGGATACATTGTCATTTGCTCCAAACCCATCTCCTCCATCCTTTCCATCTTGTCGAACATCTGCGGGTACCCGCGTCCGCGCTCAATTTCCTTCACCTCGGGTCATCTCTTCCCGGACTCCTTCCCTCTACCGAACAACCACACTATGCCCTCTTCGCTATACGTTTTCCTGTCTGAAAACATCATGGACGTTGCTCACCACAGTCGCCATGAGCACAGCTCCTCTATGAGCACCTCTCTGTTGGCAGCGAGATAGAGACCACCTCAGCACCTCCCGTCGCTCTCCCTAGCATCCCTCTCCCCTCTGTTGCGATTGGCCTCCTTAATTTTGTCTTCTACTCCTCGCAGGTTCGAGTTCGACGACGACCCTCCCCAGTGTCCGCAACACCCCATCGAACTCCACCTCTCGGCCTTCCTCTGCAAGCGGTGATGGGGGCAATCAACGTGCGTTGAATCTCCGCACCTCCTTGACCTTGCAGCGCATCCCGTGGGCTTGCGGAACAGCATACAGTGGGTTCCCGGTGAAGAAACACTAGGCACCGTCGTTCCCATTCTTTTCTGTCGCTCGTATATGGTTGCCGTTGGTCAAGGTCGACGTGGCCACCTTTGGTCCCTTAGATCTTGATTGAACGACAACTTACCGGTTTTCCTGGCCACCATGCACTGACGTGTGGGACCGATCTGGCCCACATGTCAGCGTTTCAAGATTTCTCTGCGCAGGAGATTCATTCGTGGGCTGGTCTGCCTCTGTTCGTCCCACCCTGCTCAGATCTGGCCCTTGCTAATTTTTATGCATATAACAACGAGGGAGAGGTAGCAGTTGTCGGGCCCATGGATACGAGGATATCCTGGTCCGACCGCTGCGGCCCAGTCTAGCGGGTGTTTAGGATGCGCGGCTCGTATCAGCGAAGTTCCCTGCTAAGTCATCCTCTGACCAGGATCAGCCAGTAGGAGGCTAGCTCCTCTGGAAGAGCTACTTCGCATGTCCTTGGGGAGGAGGTCTACCTCGCCCCCGCTCCTCCCTAGGAAGTGTTCCCTCTTGAGGGGGGACAAACCATGTGCGACTAACGTTCGCCCCTCTGGTACGCTGACGAAGGGAGAGGCGCAGAGCCATAGAGCCCCTTTGGCCGCAGTTGCCATTCTCGCGTATAAAGTGTGGGCGACAGATGCCCCGCCAAAGCGTCTCCCTAGGATTCCCTCTTTGGTGCAAGGAGACCAAGACGGTTCTACAAGACGGAGGAAACGTCACCGGACGCCCGCACTATCCTGACATGGACGGTGGCACTGTCCTCGACGTCCAAGACCAAGCAGACAACGCAGATCTCGGCTGGTCTCCACTTTGGCACTTTGTCGTAGCCCTTCCCGCCAAGTGAGCGGGAAGGAGGTCCAAACACCGGTATAAGAGGAGCCCCTTGGCCCTCGTAGAAGGAGAGCTCAATTCACTCAGAGTCTTCCTTAGTCTATCCCGAGCACAAGCTTGAATCTTGTACTGTAACTACAGCAGTGCAATCCACCAGACAAGCACAGTAGGGTTTTACACCGCAAGGTGTCCTAAACCTGGGTAAACTCCCCTTGTCACCATTGTCGCCGCCGGTCACAAGCTTTCCTCGCGAAGCCTTCTCGAGAGGCGTAGGTAGTGCGGTTAGCCCCTAGTGTTCGAATCTCTAGAGAGATCCTTTCACTTGACAGACCACTCTCCGACATTTGGCGCACCAGGTAGGGGACTAAGGCACTCCTTCACTTCCTCGTCGCCATGGCACCCGCCACCCGGACCAGCTCTCGCCTCACCCAAGCCGAGCGCGCTTGCCGCAGGGACCAGGCTGATCCAGTTGACAACGACAACGTGCAACGCCGTGACCCCACATGCGCTAATGGCGCACCCGACATCGAGGACAAAGCCTCCTCCCGCCTGTCGCGGCATGACGCACCCGTGTCTCAGCATCCGCCACCATCGTCGTCAGGAACACAAGGACGCCAGGAGCAGCCCACCCCTGCCGCAACCCTACTATTGGCTCGGGAGCTGCTTACACGCCCACCCGCACCGGAAGGGCACGCCGTGTCGATTAGTCATCTCAACAAGTCCCTTGGATGATCTGGTAGGGTTTCGATTAAGAGAACGTAAAGGCGCTGGTGACGATCGTCGGCTAACAGGGGCACGATTTACCCAGGTCCGGGGCCCTCGTAGAGGTAAAACACTTACTCCTGCTCTTTTGATCTGTATTATCAGTAGATCGGTTACAATGGGGGGTGCTCAAGTCGAGAGAATGATCTCGAGCTCGAGGCTTGTGGTGGCTAAAGTCGATTAGATCCCCCCTCGGTGGTTCTCCTAGCCTTATATAGGTGGCTAGGTCTCAAATCGTGTCCGAGGGGGTTACAAACCCTAGTTCTAGGTTGGTAGGAGTTTCCTTCTTGACCCGCAATTTCGCGGGTGGGCCCTCGTTGGGACTTCTAGTAGCGCAGGATAACACCTCTCTTTGGGCTTAGGTCTTGGGCCTTGGACCGGGTAGGCTCACCCGATAGGTCCAGGAGTCATCCCCACGTCAGTAGCCCCGAGTGTTTATTCGACTGAGAATAGTCGGGTACGCACTCAAAGTTCATTCTTGATTTCTTCGATTGGTCATTCAATCGCCTGGTTTTGAGGGTGTATACCCTGTGCGCGAAGCGCTTATGTACTCGAGCATCGAGTGATAAATGTGCCTTGTGTTGGCTGTTTTCGCAGAAGTATGTGGCCCAGTCGCTGGGCTCTCCTGAAAGATCAGGGCCAATTAATTGTATCTAGGGCAAAAACGGTTCTGGCCTACACAAATTTGAGACCTCCGACTCAAATACGGCGAGGTGATTGTTGCGACTGGGCCGTGGAGGTCTTACCGAGTCAAACTTAACCTAAAGGGGTACCAGGCGCGTCCGCTAGGATTTTTCTTTGTGTTGTTGACACGGAAAATTTACCGGAGGACGCACCTTGAGTGCGATTCCAGGCCCACAGGAGAGATCATTGGGTCTTACCTTCATACTCGAAAGAATACGACATCCAGATGTGCCTAGTCGGCTGAATGATCCAGGATAAGGACGTGTAAGTACATCGTGTGGTAGAGTTGTGGGAGCCGCACACCTGCGATTTTACCTCAACCATGTTCCTGCAACTCTTCGGGTGAAGAAATCTTCCTTTTTCTTGTGCGAACGAGATTTCGCGTTATGAAGTTTATACGAAAGAAATTTCGTCTTGATGTGCCCATACGAAAGAAATTTTGTGTTAGGGTGCCTATGCGAAAGAAATTTCGCGTTTTGATGTGCCATAAGAAAGATATTTCGTGTCAGGGTTTCTACGCGAAAGAAATTTCGCGTCTTGATGCTTATTCGAAAGAGATTTCGCATGTCGTGAGGTGCGCGGTGACGTCACTGCGCACTCGGTCGTTCCGACTGCTCCCGATGGGACGTGACGAAGTGGGGCAGAGCGCGCGGGCCCACCTTGTCGGCTTTTTGACCGGAAACGATCGGTCGTGTCCCGGTTTTCCCACTGGTCGCGCGCTGTAAATACGCACGATCTTTTCGTAAAGATCGTGCAGAGGTAACTGTCCCCCGCCGCCTCGTTTCCGCTTCACGCGTGGCAACTGCGATGGATGCCACGTTTCAGATCTACGGCTCATATTGGCTTGGCTCGGGTATAAGTACTGAGCTTTAGGGGAGGGGTAAATTTCTCGGCCCTTAATCACTTTCTTCTTCCTCACGCACACCTCCTTCTCCGTGAGCACCTAGCATCCTTCAATGGAGGGAGCAAAGAAACGTGGTGCAGCCGCAACGTCTTCCAAGGATGTGGTGAGCGCTTCTGCGGCGCCTCCCGTGAAGAGGACGGGCGACTGGCGCGCCGCGAACACCACCAAGAAGAGCATCACCGAGATGCAGCGGGAGGGATTACTTCCGCGGGAAGGTTCCAGGGGCGTGCGCCTGTCCAAGAAAGAGGAGACTAACAATTCTCTCGCCATCGAGCGCGTCATCTTCTCGGAGCATGTCTCCCGAGGTCTATCTCTCCCCCCTCCACCCGTTTCTTGTCGGGTTGCTGTATGTCTACGGCATACAACTGCACGACCTTCCTCCAAACGCGATTCAGCACATATCGTTCTTTGCGAGTGTTTCCTGGGGATCCGTCCGCACTGGGGGCTTTGGAAAGCCATCTTCAAAGTGCGGATCTTTCGGGAGAGGGCGCAGCCAGGCGAGAAGGTGGGGGAGCCACTGCAGACTGGAGGCTTCGGGATCTAAGCGAACAAAGACATCCCTTACATGGAGATGTATTTTGTCGATTCGGCACAGAGGTGGCGCCGAAAATGGTTCTACGTCGTCGACAACAGCGCGGGTGACGTCCCCGAATTCCAGCCGTTCGTCGTCCTGAAGTGAAGGAAGTCCTGGCTGCACTCTCTTACAACCGAAGAAGGTAAGGTTGTCGCTCCTCTACTCGCGAAGGTGACGCGCTTCCTGGATAAGGAGGTGGGGACCCTGCTGAACGGGATACATCTGTCGGGTGTGTTCATGCGTCGGAGGATCCAACCCCTTCAAGAGAGGCCAACCGCCATGTGGGAGTACACGGGCGCCAACGACCCGAGCCGCGTATGCGACGATATCCTATCGAACGCCGAGTTTGACAAGAATATCGCGGCTATCACCAAGTTGAAGAAGGGAGAGGGCCACTCGACGTGCCCTCTCAACCCATTCGAGGCTGGGAACCCTCCGACATAGGTGAGTGCCCTATTTTTCTTGTTTGTCTTTGTTCTCTTCTCCCTGGGTTTTTGTCGATTGAAATGCTTCTTCTTTTTCTTTACTTCTGTAGAATCGGGACATGGCGACGAGCTATCGGCCAGTTTCTGAGACAATGTCTCAGATCTTCTGACAAGTAACATTGAAGCCCCCACGAAACCAGCATCGTGGATGCTGATTCAAGCTCCGAACGCGCCGAGGTGGATGAGGAGGAGGAGTCGGGTAGCGAACAGCTCCACCACCGCAAGCGCCGCAGGCAGGAGGAAGACGAAGTCACTTCGAAGGGTAGCTCCTTGGGTGACGATCCCGTCAAGGAGGTTGAACCCCTTCGGTTGACTCCTCTCAACGTGCTCCCTCCTGCGGGTCGCCCATCGAAGATCTCCACTGCGTGGAACCCGGATGTTCTTGGCGATGATGACGAGGATGAGTAAGTCCTGTGCACCCTATTCTTAGTCGTGAATCTCCTTCCTTCATTTCTTTGTATGATTTCATCTTTTGTAGCAGTCTGGAGACCATTAGCGCGGGCCAATTCACTTCCTCGATTCCATATGTGAAGAGGAAGGAGGTCGCCGTGGACCCCGCTCCTACTGCAGGTCTTACTCGAAGATCTCCGAGCCCAGCGAAGGCGACCGAAGCTCCTTAGTATGGGATGCCCAGCTTTGCGGGCGAACAACCTACAGATGCTGGAGCGTCTGCTAGCCGGGAGGTCTCGAGTAGCTCGGCAGATCCCTTTTCCACTACTCAGGGCAAGGTAAAGTTTCTTCTCCTTTCTGGCGACCTGCTTTGCATGTTTTATTTTATCGGGTGCACGACAGTGCTCCCGATGGGAGTAGCCCCCGAGTCTATGGTTAATTGCTTGCAATTGGCCATAGACTCAAGTCGAGGTTTTTCTTCCTTGGTCTGCTTCTTGATTTTTCTTTCCATCGAGTGCACGGCAGTGCTCCCGATGGGAGTAGCCCCGGAGGCTATACTTGACTGTGTACAGTCGTGTATAGACTCAAGTGCTTTCTCTCTAATTTTGACTCGGAGTTTTTGCAGGCCCTTCTTGATTCTCTTGCTGCTTTCGGGCGCCGAGTTCTTTCGGCTGAAGCGGATTGCGTTTCTCTTCGGGGGGGGGGGGGTCGCGACCAGCTCGTCCAGGACAGCCGCTCCCTGCAAGGTAAGCTGGCACACACTTTTGCCTTCACCGTTTCTTCCTGGTTGCAATTGTTGTTCCAATCACGTCTTTTCAAACTGCAGATGAAGTTACCCGCTTGAAGGCTGAGAAGGCGGAGGCTCTTTCTCGGGTGAAAACCCTTGAGACAGAGTTGGAGTCCACCCAAAAGGAGTTGAAAACCACACTCAAGCGCTCGGCCTACAGTCTCGCGGAGGCCCAGGAAGCTCTGAAGCATCTAGAGGAGGTGAGCTTGAAGCACGACAATGATCTTGTCGGCATCATCCGCCCCTTGGCCCAGAAACTGGCTGGTGAGTTGCGTTTTATCTTCCTTCGACTGTGGCTTGTACTTTTCCTTTTCTGATACTTGTTCTTCCTTTGTCTTAGACACCATTTAAGTTGTGTTGGAGGTGCTTGGACAAATATGGCTCGATGCTCTCTCCGACTCATGTGTTCAGCTTCAGGAGCATGCAAACAGGGTCTGCTCCCTCATCCATGACACTACCCAAGTGCTGGCGCAGTTCCATGAGCGCCTGCTCGTGGATGTGGCGGTTCCGCTTACTCTGAGTGGTCTCCTGCAAGTTTTCCTAGGCGATAAAGATCTCCTCCATGAGTATTCGCTTGCGCAGACGGAGTGTGGGGCCAAGACAGCTATCCACTTTTCCCTGGCGCATGGTGTCTCGGGTGACCTGGAGAAGGTGTACTCGGAGATTCCACGCGACTCCCTGGGCAAAAAGGTAGCACTCCGTCCTTTCAGCGACCGTGCTGAGGAGCTTTCGAAGATACTTTCCGGGGTACTTTCCCGCGCCAGGCGTAAAGGACAGCCTGCTGCGAGTGGAACTACCTCTGCAGCTCCGTAGAATAGTTCTTGTTTCTGTATGCCTTCATATGTAATGAACCTTGGGATGTATTCCCATACTTTATTTTGTCCAATCGACATGTTTTCAAAAAGTGTCAGCATTTTATATCTGCGCCTTACTTTGTATTCCCTGATGGGAGTAGCCCCCGAGCACCCGAAAATCTTGGGTGGTATATTCTCGAGTGGGGTGTTGTACTGTCCCTGAATCTTTGTTGTTCTTTCCAGGTGATTGATTCCAGCGGAGGTTCATCGAGTGGAGCTGCTTCTTTGATTGATTCGTTGGTTGTTGTTGCCAGTACGTTTGCGTCGCTCCGTGACCGTGTCGCGGATGGCGATCGTAAGCAGAAGGCTCTGCGAGGCGTGGCTGATGTTGCCAAGTCGAAGCAGAAACTTGCGGTGGAGTGCGAGCAATTTGTAATGGAGGAGCTGTCGAGTGTTGCAAAGAACATGCTCTGTAAGTTTTGCGAGCCCCCGAGTACTTTTCGCTGATTGTTATTTTTGTTTTGACGTGCTTGCTATCCGTGCAGTTGTTGAGCATGATGGAGTCTGCGAGGGTCATTGCGTGGACAACCATATTGTTCACGAGTCGAGCAGCTCTAAGCCTCACGAGAGCAACTTCTGGTCTGATCGGAGCCAAGGTTTTATCTTGGCTACCCTGAAGTACCGGGCGAGTCAGTCGCAGATACTCGTTGAGTCTTGTCGAGAGTCTCTCTCTTCTGTTCATCGGGAGTTTTACCCTTTTGGAGTTGTCCCAGATAGCTTGAGTGGCTTGCTGAGAATGTTTCGTTGGGTGGGAGAAGTTCGCGAGTGTGCGCGCCAACAACTCAACTATGGAGCTCAGGTGGCACTCGCCTTCGTGCGTTTGTGGCATCCTGAGGTTAACTTCAACTCTGTGGCGCGACTCCCTGACACCCAAGGTCCTCGTGTAGATTTTATCCCTTGTTATGAGGTTGTGCGTCCTTCTGCTGAGCGGATCATTCATTTGACGGCGGCGGAGACCGAGCGGTTGCTTCAAGAGGCGGCTGCTCGACAGTAGCCGTAGGTCCCCAAGGTGTATGTACCTTGTTTGTTGTAGATATTTAAGGTGTGTTAAGGTGTATACCTTCTGACCTTGTATGTATTAATCGATTGATTTAAGGTGTTTATAAGGTGTGAACCTTGTTTTACCCTGTATAATTTTTATCGAGTGTAAGTGCTCAATGTCGTTGATGATGCTAGTTAGGAATAGCCCCCGTGCGTTTGAGGGTGTGACCTGTCGTTTAGCATGTATGAGAAAAATAAACGATAAAAATTGCGACTGGATGATCTTTATAGATATGGTTGAGAAACCATGTTTTTATTGCTATGGCTGAGAAGCCATGTCTTTGATCGAGTTACAAAGTGGCTAGTACAGCCTTATTTCTTGCGAGTAGAAGATTAAACCCTAAGGATAAAACTTGCGGAGGTGTGCCATGTTCCACGAGTTGGAGTAGATGCCGCCTGTCTTCGGATTCTTCAAGCGATAGGCGGCTCCCGGGATGACTTCGTGTATGATGAAGGGTCCTTCCCATGGTGGATCTAGCTTGTGCCCCTCCTTTTGCTTGAGTCGCAGCACCAGGTCTCCTAGCACGAAGGATCTGTGGCGTATGCGTCGACTGTGGTAATTCCGTAGCGACTGCTGATAGACCGCAGATCTTGCGAGTGCGATGTCTCGGATCTCGTCCAGTGCATCCATGTCGTCTGCGAGTGCCTTGTTTGAGGTTTCTTCGCTGTATGCAACGACTCGTGGGGCGTTGAATTTGAGATCCTCAGGTAGCACGGCCTCAGCTCCGTATACCACGAAGAATGGTGTGTAGTTTGTCGACTGATTTGGTGTTGTTCGTAGGCTCCATAACACCGATGGTAACTCTTCGGCCTAGTGCCTTGCTGCTGGGTGTAGCCGACTGAGTAGCCGCTTCTTGAGGCCAGCCGAAACTAATCCGTTGGATCACTCGACTTGGCCGTTAGTTTGAGGGTGAGCTACCGAGGCGAATCTGAGAGTTATCCCTTTTTCCTCGCAGAAGTCCTGAGTTTCTTTGGCTGTGAAGTTGCTCCCATTATCTGTGATGATGTTGTGTGGGACACCGAACCTGCACACGATGGAGTTGAGGAATCTCACGGCACACTCGGCGTGCTGTGAAGTGACTGGCGTAGCCTCTATCCATTTCGTGAATTTGTCGACTGCTACTAGTAGGTGGGTGTATCCTCCGGGTGTTGACTTCCGCAGCGGTCCTACCATGTCTAGCCCCCATTGAGCAAAGGGCCAGGCGATGGGGATCATGTGGAGTTCTATGGCTGGTGTGTGTGGCTTGGGCGCGAACCTTTGGCAGGCATTGCATCTGTCGACGAGATCTTTAGCGTCTCTGGCCGCCGTGAGCCAGTAAAATCCTGCGCGGAAAGCTTTTCCCACGATTGCTCTCCAGCTTGCATGGTGCCCGCAGCCGCTTTGGTGTATGTCACCGAGTAGCTCCTTTCCATCCTCGGGTGCAATGCATGTTTGGAGTACTCCTGATATGTGTACAACTCTCCTTGGATCACCCGAAAAGATTTGTTGCGCCGTACTATCTGTCTAGCCTCGCGAATATCTGCTGAGAGATGTTTATTGGATAAGTAGTCAAGGTATTTCTGCGTCCAGGTTGGCTCGACCAAAAAGACTTGCCTTGAGATGTGATGTGTGAGCTCTATGAGGGCGATTAGTTGATTGGCCACCATTTATGTTGTTGCGGGTGTCAATGCTTGCTTCTTGACCTTGACCGATCGTTTGCTAATTCTCTCGAGGTAGATTCCTGGTGGCATAGGGGAGTTTGTGGACCCTATGTTCGCCAGTTTGTCTGCCTCCTCGTTGCTTGATTGTGCGATGTGCTTCAGCTCGCACCCTTTGAAACTTCCTTCGAGTAGGTTGTACATGGCGCAATAGGCGACCATGTTATCTGCAACAGCGTCGCTGTCGTGGGATAATCACGGCAGTCGTTACCGGGGGTAACTTATCTTGGGGCAATTCGACTCTGGTGTTTGGGAGATGGTTTTGCTCAGGGGAAATCATGGTGACAAACGATCTGGTAGCCGTCAATCAAGTCGCCGAGTCTCCGATCTAGATTTATTATCTCAACTCTGGTATTACAAAGGATACTCGAATAGCTAGTGAAACTCGTGTCTAATCTAACCCTAGGAGCCGGCTTATATAATATCCGGACCCCCTGGCTTCCTATCCAAGGCATACTCGGAGTCCTACTTGGTCATCGCATACAAACCCTAAGTTTCCTTATTGAAACCCACAATCCGGGTTACGAGGCCTACACTCTTAGGCCTTCTAGAAACTCCTTTTCCTTAAGCCGGGTCTTGCGCAGCTCCCTTTGGGCCGAGTTACACCTTGCCATTAGCCTACCGGGTTATCATCCCTCCATCGGTAGTCCCCAGAATAGCTTGGGCTTCGCAGGATCCTCCTTGAAGCGCACGCTATTCCCTGAAAAAATAATAAACATACAATTTCATAAAATGCCGAGTTAGAATGCTTTGATAAACAACTAGGCCTAACTCCTCAGGTGGTCCATATAACAACCCGGCTTTCTTCGAGTCCAACGTCATTTTCCCGGGTCAACACTCCGAGGAAAAACATAGAAGACCCGGCTCACTTTGTTCGCCAATTAATCCGAATATCGCGGAAACGATTCGCTCTGATCTTTTCCGGATATTACGCACAAGCACTTAACCACTTATCCCAAAAAATCTGGGCGGGTATCTCTCTCCGAAATTTTTGGCTCCCGCTCCTTAGTCTAGGTTTCTCCACCCGCACCTATAAATAAGTGCCTTAGGGGTAACCCTAAATCAAGAGCTCCATTTCCCCCATCTTCTTTGTCTCCTTCACCTCCAACCTCTCTTGGTGCTCCCTTGCTCGAGCTCAACGTCGCGCCGCCACGGAGCCCACGGGGGAGCAGCCGGAAGCGAGCCGCCGCCGCCTGCGCTCTGCTTCCGCCCGCGCCGCGGCGCCGTCGACCACCGCCACCGCGCCCTCGAGCTGTGCACCGGAAGATCCAGAGGGCCACCGCGACTGCGCCATCTGCCGCCGCCGCGCTCTCCTCCAGACCCCGCCGGTGAGTCCCCTCCTTCCATGGATTTTACCTCCAAGCTCGCTCGAACTAGATTAGATCTAATCCGCTCTTAGATGATTTTCTTGCTCCGCACCAATTAGATAACCCGTGCTTTGTTCTTCCTCAACCAATGCTTAAACTAGATTCAATAGCACACCTCTATTACTTGTGATCACAAATTTCTCCGGAACCTCTCCATCTAGATCCAATCTGTGAAATCTTCCATAGTTACTCTTCGATTAACCGGATAATCTGTAATTTCCGGGTCTTTTGGGTTACTTACATTTTGCACTTTTCACCTTCTATTTTCAGACCGCACACATGGCTCCCAAGGCCAACACTAAGACAAAGGGGAAACAGCCGGCGAAGGCAAGGCCGACTCAATCCATATCCGCCAACTGGGCAAGGTCCACCGTGACCAAAGCAAAGTTGGACGAGCTCGCAGAGTCGGGCGTCCTCCCTTCCCGGGAGGATATTCACTGGCGCGTCCCGGGGGATGAGACTCGGCCCTCCCCGGCTATTGATGAGGTAATCTGTTTTGTCGAGCATGTGATCCGGGGATTCCGTCCCCCGGGTCACCCCTTTTTTCGGGAGTTTCTTAGCCACTATGGCCTCCGAGTCTTTGACATAGGCCCCAATTCTATGTTAAACATTACCCACTTCATTGTTCTGTGCGAATCATACTTGTGCATCCCCCCAAATCTTGCTCTATTTCTCGAGTTGTTCCAATGCAAACCATGCCACGAAAGCGGAGACGGGGCCCTCCTGGCTTGCGGCGGGGTATCAATTCAGAGGCGGAAGAATTCACTGATGCCGACTCTGAGCCTCAACTCCCACGTCAAGCACTGGCAGAAGACCTACTTCTACTGCCAGGATACCTCCCCACCCGGCCAAAAGACTTTGCCGGGTTTCTCCGAGGGCCTCCTCGATCTATCCGATACTTTTAATGCCTTTGCTTCTGAGTTGGATAGGGAGTCCATCCAACCCTTCCTTGCCAAACTTGCTGTCCTTTCGGCCCAGGGTCTCCTTGGGCTTAATCTAGTTAAAACTTGGGTAAATTTCCGAATCCAACCCAATGCCATCCGGCCCAAGCTGATGTGTGAGTATTCCGGGCACGTCACGGATTCGCTCCGCTACTCTCTGAAGAACTATCCGGCTACTGATACAAATAGGATAATCAAAAGTTTCCTGACCGAGAAAATGGAAGTAATCCGGAATGTAGCCGGCTTGGAGCCGTTTACCCGCGATAACCCGGCTCCAGCGGTAAGATCCGGCCTTAGTTCTTTATCCTTATACCTTTGCCTGATGCAATCACTAATTTCTACCATTATATTATTGTTTCAGGAAGGCAGCGCTTTCTGAAAGATCGAGACCCCCCCTCCCTCCGAAAACTCGGAGGAGGACGAGGAGCCGGTTGACTCGGAAGAAGGTATCATCCGGGTTTCACCTATCTTAACTTATGTTAACTTACTTTCCCACATTTTCTCTTTTTCCGACTGTACACTACGTTTTCCAGGGATGGAGGATAAGGAGGACAAAGAAGATAAGGAAGACCCGGAGGAGACCGAGAGTGATGAAAGCGAGGCAGAACCGGAAGCTGACGTTGGGGCCAAGAGGAAACCCCGAGGGGTCGTATTCAAGGTTCCATATTCCTCCATGTCCTCCAAACCGTATTCATTTGCTAATATGTGCGAGCTTAATCAACAATTTTCCAACTCACCATACTTGAAGGAGCCCCCTACAGTCAAGCGCAGGGTAACCCGGAACTCCCCGGGTGAGGATCCCCTCAACCCGGGTATCCCTTCGTCCCCAGCCCGCCGCGCCGGTACTTCCCAATCTCATCCTTCCAATTCACCTCGAAGATATCCTTCTCCCAATCACCCCCTAGCTGGACAACTCCGAGTCTCACTTTCTCAATCTTTATCAGCCTCGTCCGGGTCTAGCAACGACCTTCCAACGGACTTCGTGGTGAATACTGGGTAAGTTACATTTCTTGCTATCCGATATACTGGCTCTTTCGATAACCTTCACTCATTAGTACTGACCATTTCTTTTACTTTCCTTAGTGCCTAGGTCACAATCAGTGACCCGGACAACATGGACTTGGATAACCCGACAACAGAGGATCCGGTTGATGATGTGAATGCCACGACTGGCGGCGCTGAAGAAGAAGACAGAGAAAGAGACCCGCTGACAGACCCGGCCGGGCAGGAGGCCGAGTATCCCATTCCATCAGATGGACCCGGGGGTGACGACGTCGAGGTTCTGGGCGTGAGGATGGGTGATCCCAATCCTGACACCCAGGCGACCCGGGTATCCCCCCCAAGCGGGAAAGGACTCCACCTCCAAGTAACCAGGCCGCAAGCTCTTCCGGGACAAAACTTGATGATCTGAGCTTTGACGAGATGCTTGGCGCTCTGCGCACCCTGAGAACTGACGAAGAAGGCATTCTAGAAGCCTTGGTAGCCAAGCACCAGGTAATTTCAACTAATACTGCTTGTATATTTGTCTAGTCCCCAAGTTCCGAGTGAACTTATGCATAATTTACTTGGAACTTTCATAGCATATCCGACTGATATTTCTTTTTCGTCCGACTAACATTTCCTTGTGTTTCCACGCAGGCATACGTAACCCACTCTGAGGAAGTGTTGGTTAAAACCACCAAACTCCTCGAGGTGGAGACAAAGCTGCGTGAATCAGTTGAAGCTGATGCCAAGAAACTGGAGAAAATTGTGAGAAAGTATAAAAAGAGATCCCATGCTGCAGAGGGTGAACTGACGAGGCTCTCTGCCCAGATTGCCGACACTCATCGCGATTTGATTGGTAATGATTCCCAACTCACTAATCGTAACCCGGATTTTTCATTCTGATAAACACTCGGAATTCCTTACTTGAACCTTTCTGTTTTTCTGTAGGGCCGGATGATGAGATTCCGGATGAACATGATATAACGAAGCTGAAGACCATAAAGAGCACAATCCGGCAACTCTGTGCCGGCACCAAATGGGTTCTGCAAGCTGTGAAGTGGCCGGGTACTGGACATGGTGGTTTGAGCACGCTGCTTGATGCGTGTTCCACCATCTCCGAGTGGATCGACCACTGGAAACGCTCGTCATGCAGGGTTGGAGTAACCCGGGGGCTTGCTCTGGCTAAAGCTTACTTTTCCAAGCTTGAGCCGGCAAAGCTCGTTGGCGGGTTTCCAGAGTTCAACAATGACGGCTCCAAGTTTTCAGCCAAGAACTATAAAGCCATTCAAACAGAGGTTCGTCACTCGGCTAGTCTGATCGCCGATAGTCTAGACGTTAGTCGAATGGTTCCACCATACGATGCTGAAGATAAGACAATTAAGTCGGATCCTCCTAAGCCTTATGACATGCTGGCACGGTGGAAGGCGGAAGCTGCTCAGATGAGGGAAGAGGCCGCGAAGAAGAAGGCTGAGGCCGATACTGCACCTACTACCTCTACGCCGGTTGTTCCTCCTCCTGCGCGCGCAGGTACTGCTGCTGACCCGGACGCTGCTGCCGCGAAGACCGTCGAAGAGCAAGTCAAAGACCCGGCTGCCCAGGACAACGTTCAAGACTCGACCCAACAGGCCGAGTGAAGTTTCACCTACTGCCTCAAACATTTTATTCGGCCAATGGGCCTTTAAAACAATTATTCTTTTGATAGTGCGCCTGTGCACTTTTTGATACTATCACCTCGGTCTGTAATACGTTAAAAACCTTAATCGCTTTCGTGGCCCTTCTGGCCTTTTGCATGATCTTAATATTTCCTATCTTTGGACTTTTCATTGGTGGTTTTCCGACTTTTCGTCACTTTTTCCTACTGTGAGACTCGGTTTCCGGGTCTCGGGGGTTTTGACAAGTGGACTTTTTCTAAGTCCCCAAGACTCGGATTTTTGGGTTTTTGAGCTGAATAGCTAGATAATTTGTTTCTTTTTTTCAAATTCCCAAGTCCCCAAGGCCCGAATTTCCGAGTCTAGGCTGTTGGATTCTTTTCAAAAGAACAAATTGTTTCTGCTAAGGCCCAAAACCTAGAGCTGCTCACGTATGTTTGAAGTTGTGCTTAATATATCTTGAGTTTCCGGCTATTAACCTTGTACTCTGCATAACTTGTGGTTTGGATGACCCTTTTGACCTTCTTTTACTATAAGCCGGCTTTCACGTGGATGATCAATGCTGCTATAACTGTATAAAGACAGGGTCAGGCAAGTCCCATTGGGCATCATGACTGATTGTAATTACACGCTAGCAAAGCATGCCACTTTTGTGCGAGTCACATCGAGCTTAAGCAAGAAAAGTCAAGAAAATTTGGCTCTATTGTCCGGTTACAAGCTTGCAGCCGTACTTATTACAAGTAAACGACCCTTATAACCTAATGGCATCGTGGCCGGGTCTTTGAGTTTGCAACTGTGCTATTCAAGCAATCAGCCCCCAAGACCTAGATATATGCAATTTACTAGAAAAACTAATATGTTAAGAACAATAAATAACACTTACCTGGAAAAGAAATAGAAAACAACAGGAATATAAAAACTTGACAAAAAACACACAGAAAGGAATATTTTGTTTAACCATCTCTTTATTGATATGAGAAAAGTTAAGTCAGCAAGCCGCCTCATTAAAAACCCTCCAGTCCCCTTAGGTACCCTGGATAGGAAAAGAGTGCGTCTGAAACCCGCTGCCTGTTACATCGTGTAATTCCACTTGTGAATCTAGCCTATTCTAGGTAAAGTAGGGACGCAGCTGAGCCACGTTCCATGGTCTTTCTCTTTCTTGCATAGATGAAGTGGTATGAGCGGTGTCATTAACCGTAGCTGACTCTTCCCTTGCATCTATCAAATAATACGATCCATTGTGTAGATTCCGGCTTATAATAAACGGTCCTTCCCATGGTGGAGATAACTTGTGTTTTCCTTCCTTTGACTGTACCAGGCGCAGAACCAGGTCTCCTTCCTGGAAGACCCGGGTTTTGACCCGCCGGCTATGATATCTCCTCAGATCCTGCTGTTATATGGCTGATCTCTCCAACACTTGTTCCCTGTGTTCTTCTAGCATATCCACGGCGTCCTGCCGGGTCTTCTCGTTCTCCACCTCGACGTAAGCCGACACTCGAGGCGAATCATGAATAATATCACTCGGCAGGACTGCCTCTGCACCATAAACCATAAAAAACAGTGTCATCTGAGTAGATCTGTTAGGTGTGGTGTTAATTCCCCAAACCACTGATGGTAACTCCTCAACCCATGCGCCAGCAGCTCTGATGCACGGGACTCGCAGCCGTGGTTTTAATCCACGAAGTAACTCCTGATTTGCCCTTTCCACTTGTCCATTAGCTTGTGGATGGGCCACTGAAGCTATGTCAAGCCGAATTCCGTTGTTACCGCAGAATTTCTCCATCTCACCAAGGGACATGTTGGTTCCATTGTCCGTTATTATGCTGTGAGGATACCCAAACCTGTAGATGATTCTTTTTAGGAACTTGACTACCGTGACTGCTTCACAATTGGTAACTGGCATAACTTCCACCCACTTGGTAAATTTATCAATAGCCACCAAGAGATGGGTCTTTTTGCAGGGTGACATGTGGAAGGGGCCCACCATGTCCATGCCCCAAACAGCAAACGGCGAGGTTAAAGGAATTGTTTGCAACTCCATAGCCGGCACATGGATTTGGCGAGCGTACCTTTGACATCCATCACATCTTGCCACCAAGCGTTCCGCATCTGCTAAGGCTGTGAGGCAGAAGAAACCGTGCCGATATGCTTTGGCTACAAGGGATCTTGTGGATGCATGATGCCCACAGTCGCCTTCGTGGATCTCTTTAAGAATCTACCGGCCTTCTTCTGGTGCTACGCAGCGCAAAAATACTCCTGCTGCACTCCTTTTATATAACTCGCCATTGATGATGGAATAGCCCTTTGCTCGTCTCATAATTTGCCTTGCTAAAACTTCCTGTTGTGGTAACTCGCCCCGTGATAAATAGGCTAAAAACGGCTCTGTTCACTCAGGAACGGCACGCACCGTGGCCACGAGCTCTAAATCCGGGTCTTGGTTAGCCACCTCTTCCTCAGACTCGGTTTTAACTGATGGCCGCCATAGCTCGTCCAGGAAAACATTGGGTGGAACCGGCTCTCTGCGCGAGCCGAGGCTTGCGAGTGCATCTCCTGCCTCGTTCTTTCGCCTATCGATATGCTCCACCTCATACCCGGAAAAACACCCGGCAACCCTGTCCACCTCCCTGCGATATGCTGCCATAGTTGCATCCTTCCTATCCCAGGTTCCTGAGACCTGCTGCACCACAAGATCCGAATCTCCATAGCATCGTATCCGCCTGATGTTCATATCCTTGGCTATTCTCAATCCGTGTAATAATGCCTCATACTCGGCCATGTTGTTGGAGCAATCAAAGTGGATTTGCAACACGTAGCTCAGTTTATCTCCTTTAGGTGATGTAAGTACCACTCCAGCTCCTGATCCCTCGTATTGCTTGGAACCATCAAAGTGCATTACCCAAGACTCGGAACTTGGTGTCATTGTGGGCATGCTAGTGTGAGTCCAATCATTAATGAAATCAACTAAAGCTTGAGACTTGATTGCTGACCTGGGCTCGTAGTTGATGTGATAATCTCCCATCTCGATGGCCCACTTGGCTATTCTACCTGTTGCGTCCGAGTTTCTGATGATATCCGACATTGGTATGGAGCTAACCACTGTTATGGGGTGTTCCTGAAAATAGGGTTTCAATTTCCGGCTGGCCATGAAGACCCCAAAAACCAACTTCTGCCAATGTGGGTAGCGCTGCTTTGCCTCCGATAACACCTCGCTGACGTAATAAACCGGCCTTTGAACCGGGTGATCCTTCCCATCCTCTTTGCGCTCAACGACAACCACTGCACTAACCGCCCGGGGCCCGGCCGCAATGTATAGCATGGGCTCTTTGGGACCCGGGGCTGCTAAAACTGGTGCCTCAGACAATTGCTTCTTTAGTGTCTCAAACGCCTCATCCGCCTCTTGGTCGCAAACAAACTTGTCGGATTTCCTCAAGAGCCGGTATAATGGAATTGCCTTCTCCCCGAGTCTGGATATAAACCGGCTCAGCGCTGCTACGCACCCTGTAAGCTTCTGAACATGTTTTAGGTTTTCCGGCTTTTTCAGACTCTGGATAGCTTTGATTTTGTCCGGGTTTGCCTCGATTCCTCTCTCGGAAACAATGAACCCGAGTAACTTTCCTGCTGGAACTCCAAACACGCACTTTGTAGGGTTAAGTTTCATCTGATACCTTCTCAAATTCTTGAATGTTTCCTTTAGATCATCAATGAATGTTTCCGCTTTCCTGGTCTTGATCACCACATCATCCACATAGGCGTGAACGTTGCGCCCAATCTGGTCCTCAAAGCACTTCTGTATGCATCTCTGATAAGTTGCACCAGCATTCTTTAGCCCAAAAGTCATGGTTTTGTAACAGAAAGCCCCAAAGGGGGTTATGAACGATGTTTTCTCCCAATCTTCCTTCTTGAGCTTGATCTGATGATACCCGGAATATGCATCCAGGAAACATAATAGGTCACTTCCAGCCACTGCGTCTATGATCTGATCAATCCTTGGAAGGGCAAACGGGTCCTCTGGGCAGTGCTTATTGAGACTCGTGTAATCTATGCACATCCTCCACTCGTTACTCTTTTTCAGTACTAGAACCGGATTTGCCAGCCAATCCGGGTGAAATACCTCCATGATGAAGCCAGCTGCCAATTGCCGGGCAATTTCTTCCCCTATAGCTTTTCTTCTTTCCTCATTCATTTTCCTCAGGCCTTGCTTCACGGGCCTAGACTTGGGATCAACATGCAAGCTATGCTCTGCTAACTCTGTAGGGATACCCGGCATATCACTGGGCGTCCAAGCAAAAACATCTTGATTTGAACGAATAAACTCCACGAGTGCTTTTTCCTGCTGATTGTCCAGGTTAGATCATATAGCAAATTTCTTGGAGGGATCACCCTCGACAAAGGCCACCATCTTGGTATCTTGTGCTGCCTTGAATTTTGCTCTCTCATCCTCCGTATTCGGCATTTTTAACACTGTCCTGTCATCCGGGTCTACTTGAGACCGATAATACTTGAGCTCCTCCTTTCTACAAGCTTGTTCCGCCATTGCCGCGTCTCCTTCGTCACACTCAGCTGCTATAACCCGGCTCCCATGGATGGTGATGGTCTGCTTGGGACCCGGGATTTTTAGCTGTAGGTATACGTAACACGGCCTGGCCATGAACTTGGCGTAAGCCGGCCTTCCGAACAATGCGTGATAGGGGCTGCGTAACTTTACCACCTCGAACGTGAGCCACTCCACTCGGAAATTGTCCTTTGATTCTCCAGAAGCGACCTCCAATGTAATCTTCCCCTCAGGGCACGCCGAGTGACCTGGTACGATCCCGTGAAAAACCGTAGAACTTTTCTGTAGCTGGGACTCCTTGAGGCCCATGCGTAGGAACGTTTCCCAATATAGGATATTGATGCTACTCCCGCCATCCATTAACACCTTTTTCAACTCATAACCATTAACCTGTGGTGCAACCACCAATGCTAGGACACCTGGGTGTTCTATTCTTTCCGGGTGATCCCTTCTGCTCCATGTTACCTCTTGATCCGACCACCTCAGATATCTCGGAACAGCCGAGGAAACCGAGTTTACTGCCTTCGTGAGTATCTTTCTATCCTTGTTAGAAGTTCCTGTGGTGTGAACATGGTACTGGCCCAATTGCTTGGGATTGGCCTGGAAACCTCCAGCTCCTCCCTGATTGTTACCCGGGTAATTGGCTTGCTGAGCCACTGCCGTACGCAATAGATCTATCGCCCGCCGGGTCTCCTCAGCATGGGGTGACTCTCTTACGGGGATGCGATCCAGTGCCAATGTTGCTGCATACACGTTGTCCATGGGATTATTGAAGTGACCTGGCGGAGTGTGAAATCGTGGTGGTGGTGGTGGTGGCGCTGTGTTGCCAACAGCAACCCCTGTCTGCAACGTGGGTAACCCGACTTGTACATTTGCCGGCTGTCCTCCACCGGTCGCGGGCTGATGTACAGTTTCTTGGTTCACAGCCGGAATTGGTTGATCTTGGGGTGTGACGAATAGCGTGGCCGGGTTTAGAACTCCACCCGTTGCCGGTAATCTCATTTGGTATCTCTGATGCATCCTAGTCGACTCAACCCGGAGTCGGTTCTCCAATGCTTCCAGCTCACGTTGGCGCGTGGCTACCCCTTGCTTCTCCGCTTCCACATCTCTCCTTTGCTGCTCCAATGCACGGCGTGCTACATCCAGATCCCTGGCACGTGCCGCGGCGTTTTCCGGGGTTATCACAGTAGCTAGCACCGTGGGATCCAAGATCAGATTGTTACTGAACAAAGACGGGTGTTGTGGGTTTGAAGGACCCGCCCTTGGTGTCCTGTTTGCCATAAATCCGAACATATTCGCCCGCAACTCGCTATCCGCCGCCCGGCTAGTGACCGAAGCCGATTCTCCGTCGACCCGGGTCAGAACCGGATTTCCGTCAACCGGATTTTGCTGCTGGGCCAGCGCTCGCGCCGCTCCAACCGCGGCCGTAGTCACGTCCCCCTGATTGAGATTGGTTGCAGGGGCCGTGTAGACTGCGACCTGGCGCGCGATGCCTGGTGAAGACTCGTATTCCTCCTCATCACAACTATCTTCCTCGTACCGGTCCTCCAGCAGGTGCAGGATGGACTCAGTATCATCTTCTCTCGTGACCCGGCCACGCGGGGTCCATGCCGGCTCCTCCGGCTGTTCCCTCTTCGTGGTGGGCTCTTCTATCGGATCTATCGTCCCGACCGATTCTTCTCCATCCGACTGAACGCAGGTCGCTTCCCCTGACACAGAATCACATCCAAAATCGTCAGGGATTGAACCGGACGTACGTACCATGCCGATGAAGACGTTGACCCGGCCGATTGTGACGACAGATCTGGATTCAAGCAGATCCGACTCTGGCCCCCAGCCAAAATCGTCCACCATCTTCTCTCCTTCGGGGTTGGTGTAGATCTCGCCGATGACGAGGTTCTTCATGTTCTCCCGAGCTTCTCCCGTGATGTAAACACCCTTAGACGTAGGCCCCACGGTGGGCGCCAACTGTCGTGGGATAATCACGGCAGACGTTACCGGGGGTAACTTATCTTGGGGCAATTCGACTCTGGTGTTTGGGAGAGGGTTTTGCTCAGGGGAAATCATGGTGACAAACGATCTGGTAGCCGGCAATCAAGTCGCCGAGTCTCCGATCTAGATTTATTATCTCAACTCTGGTATTACAAAGGATACTCGAATAGCTAGTGAAACTCGTGTCTAATCTAACCCTAGGAGCCGGCTTATATAATATCCGGACCCCCTGGCTTCCTATCCAAGGCATACTCGGAGTCCTACTTGGTCATCGCATACAAACCCTAAGTTTCCTTATCGAAACCCACAATCCGGGTTACGAGGTCTACACTCTTGGGCCTTCTAGAAACTCTTTTTCCTTAAGCCGGGTCTTGCGCAGCTCCCTTTGGCCCGAGTTACACCTTGCCATTAGCCTACCGGGTTATCATCCCTCCATCAGTCGCACTCCTTCATCGTCTGCTGCACGATAAGGTTTGAATCCCCGTATATCATCAATCGAGTGGCTCCACAGGCGATCGCCATCTTCATGCCGTGTAGAAGGGCCTCGTATTCTGCATCGTTGTTGGACGCTGGGTCGTCAGGGGGAAGTCGAGTTGCAGGACGTATTGTAGCTTATAACCCCTTGGCGATATGAGGATTACTCCGACTCCCTCGTTTCTTTTCGACACGTCGAAGTACATGATCCAGTTACTCGTGTATTCTGGAGGTCCGGGGGTTTGCAACTCTGTCCACTCGCTCAGGAACTCCACGGCGACCTGGGATTTTACAGTGTTGCATCCTGCGTATATTATGTCCCAGACGCCTAGCTCGATGCTCCATTTTGCGATTCTTCCGGATGCCATGGGGTTGTTCATGATAGTACCGAGTGATGCGTCATTTAGCACCGTGACGGTATGCTCCTGGAAGTAGTGTTTGAGCTTGCGGGCTATGAGGACCACTCCATACGCGAGCTTCTGGTAGTGGGGGTATCGGTGTTTGCACGGTGAAAGCACCCCGCTGATGTAGTATATTGGCCTCTGAACGCCGTATGCTTTTTCGTCCTCTGGCCGCTCGATGACAATTACCGTGCTGACAACTTAGTTTGTTGCGGCTAGATAGAGGTAGAGGGGTTCCTTTTCCCGTGGCATTGCCAATACGCGTCTGCTCTGCAACACTCTTTTTAGGTTGATGAATGATTTTGTGTGTTGGGATACCCCAAGAGGAGGGTGTGATGAGCACATCGGTATGAAATTCTCCTTAGTTAAGAACCAAGGTTATGAATCCAGTAGGAGGAAGAGGATCTCAGAAAGGTTGATGCCGCTGACGATGGTGTTGGCGCTTCACCGGTGACAGCAACAACGTGGAACCTGCACACAACACAACCAAACTACTCTGTACCAACAGTACAGTGAGGTTGTCAATCTCATCGGTCTTGCTAAAAACAAAGGTTAGACGTATAATGTGGAAAATGATGTACGCTTGCGGTAAGTAGTGTAGGAAAATGGACTGGGGTTCATAGGTTCACTAGTGGTGTCTCTCCATAGAAGATAGCATGCTGGGTGAACAAATTACAGCTGGGCAATTGACAAATAGAGGTTGCACCGTAGTGCACAATATAACATGATGATTACTATGATATTTAGTGCGGGCATTACAACAATATACATAGACCGACATCCATCTGCATCTATGACTAATAATCCACCCTCAGGTTATCATCTGAATCCCCTTAGGTATTATGTTGCAAGCAACAGATAACTGCACTAAACAAAGTGTGTAATGTAAGCAATGATTATGCACGCGGGCACTCTCACTGTTGTTTTCTCCCTAATGGCAACAACACATCCTCCCCCTTCACGTTTCTGTCACTCGAGCAAGGTGGTGCGGAGGCATGAACCCACTATCAAGGATAAATAATCCCTCTTGGAGTCACTAGCAACTACTTGGCCACAACAACCACTAGCAACGGAAAGCATGCAAGATCACAAATAGCATATGCAAATAAAGACTATAATCAACTTGGCATAAGGTCAATATTCATCGGATCCCAGCAAACACATCATATAGCATTACATAAGATCAATCTCGATCATGATAGGCAGCTCACGAGATCTAAACATGGAGGCATATGAGGAGAAGACAACCATCTAGCTACAACTACGAACCCGTAGTCCAAGGATGAACTACTCACGCATCACTCCGGAGGCAGGCATGGTGATGTAGAAGCCTTCGGTGATGATCTCCTCTCCGACAGGGTGCCGGAAACAGCTTCAGAACCATCCTGATCTAGGGTTGAAGGTGACGGCGGCTGCGGAACTTTTCGGGGATTTTTGATCCGGTGCCTAGGGTTTCCCATCCGGTGGGATTAAATATGCGAAAGGGTAAAGGCGGTGGAGCTCCAGTGGCCCCGCACCCATAGCTGGCGCGGCCAGGGGGCCGCGCCACCCTATGGTGTGTCCCCGTGGTGCTCGTCTTCGACTCCTCTTCGGTGTTCTGGATGCTTCCGGGGAAAATAGGCACTTCGGGCTTTGTGGGGTCCAATTCCGAGAATGTTTCCAGAACAACTTTTCTAAAACCAAAAATAGCAGAAAACAGGGAACTGGCACTTGGCATCTTGTTAATAGGTTAGTCCCGGAAAACGTATAGAAATGCTATAAATTAGGGAGAAAACAAGTAGCAATTGACATAATATGATCATGGAGCATCAGAAATTATAGATACGTTGGAGACGTATCAAGCATCCCCAAGCTTAGTTCCTACATGTCCTCGACTAGGTAAACGATAAAACACAATTATTTCTGAGGTGACATGCTACTAACATATCACCTCCGAGGTGAGCATGCGCCAAGTCAACCAAATAAAACATTCGAAAGATTATGTTAGTAGCATGTCACCTCAGAAATTATAGTTTTGTCGTTTACCTACTCGAGGACGAGTAGGAACTAAGCTTGGGGATGCTTGATACGTCTCCAACGTATCTATAATTTCTGATTCTCCACGAGAATATTATGCCAATTGCTACATGTTTTCTCCCTTCTTTATGTCATTTTTACACGTTTTCCGGGACTAACCTATTAACAAGATGTCAAGTGCCAGTTCCTTGTTTTCTTCTGTTTTTGCTTTCAGAAAAGTTGTTCTCGAAATATTCTCGGAATTGGACCCCACAAAGCCCGAAGTGCCTATTTTCCCCGGAAGCATCCAGAAGACCAAAGAGGAGACGAAGAGGGGCATCAGGGGGCCCACACCATGGGTTGGCGCCCCCTTGGCCGCGCGAGGGGTGGTGTGGGCCCCCAGGGATCCACCGCCTCTGCCCTTTCGCCTATTTATTCCCACGGATGGAAAACCCTAAACACCTGATAAAAAATCCCCGAAAAGTTACACAGCCGCCGTCACCGTCAACCCTAGATCAGGGGGTTCTGAAGCTGTCTCCGGCACCCTGCCGGAGAGGAAATCATCACCGGAGGCCTCTACATCACTGCGCCTGCCTCCAGAGTGATGCGTGAGTAGTTCATCCATGGACTACGGGTCCATAGCAGTAGCTAGATGGTTGTATCCTCCTCTTATGCCTCCATGTTTAGATCTTGTGAGCTGCCTAACATGATCGAGATTAATCTTATGTAATCTATGTGCTGTGTTTGCTGGGATCCGATGAATATTGAACTTATGCCAAGTTGATTATAGTATTTATTGCAAATGTTATTTGTGATCTTGCATGCTTTCCATTGCTAGTGGTTGCTCTGGCCAAGTAGTTGCTAGTGACTCCAAGAGGGAGTATTTATGCTTGATAGTGGGTTCATGCCTCCTCTTCCCCTTGCTCGAGTGACAGAAACATGAAGGGGGAGGATGTGTTGTTGCCATTAGGGAGAAAACATCAGCGAGAGTGCCCGCGTGTATAATCATTGCTTACATTACACACTTTGTTTAATGCAGTTATCTGTTGCTTGCAACTTAATACCTAAGGGGGTTCAGATGATAACCCGAGGGTGGATTATTAATCATAGATGAAGTTGGATTACAGTCTATGTATATTGTTGTAGTGCCCACACTAAATATCATAGTGTCATCATGTTATGAATGTGCACTACGGTGCAACCTTTATTTGTCAATTTCTCATCTGTAATTTGTTCACCCAACATGCTATCTTTTATGGAGAGACACCACTAGTGAACCTATGAACCCCGGTCCATTTTCCTATACTGTTAAACCAACTACCACAATTTCCTGCTTTCTGTACTTGCTGCAAGCATAAATTATTTTCCACACCATATGTCTAATCTTTGTTTTCAGCAAGACCGATGAGATTGACAACCTCACTATACCGTTGGGAAAAAGTATTTTGGTTGTGTTGTGTGCAGGTTCCACGTTGTTGCTGACACCGGTGAGCCATCAGCACCGTCAGTGTCATCAAACTTCTGAAGGTCCTCTTTCTCCTACTCGATTGATAACCTTGGTTCTTAACCAAGGGGAATTTCCTACCGATGTGCTCATCACACCCTCCTCTTGGGGTATCCCAACACACAACATCAGGCACTCCCTTGCCCCTCTCCGACTCATCTTCTGGCTCCGGGAGTCTTCGGGTAAAACATGGACTTTCCCTTTGTTTCCGGGTATTTTCCTAAAAGTTGATTTTCTGCGCAAAAACGAAACACCAAAGTAATTCTGCTGAAAACAGCGTTAGTACGTGTTAGTTGCATTCAAAACACACAAGTTTAGAGGGAAAACATCAACAAAGTGTTTGGGAAAGTAGATACGTTTTTGACGTATCAACTCCCCCAAGCTTAGCTTATTGCTTGTCCTAAAGCAATTCAGTTAACAACTGAGTGCGATAAAATAACTTTTACGAACACATTTGCTTCATATGATGTAAATATACTCACTATATGATCAAATACTTAATTATGCTCATGATAAGATACATGCAAGATACTGTCACTTAATTGCTATGCAAACCATGAAGAGATAACAACATATTAATAATAAACAACATGAAGCACAACTATTTGCAAGATTGTAATATTCATAATAGGATCTGATAAAGCGGTATCTCGCTTGCCCTTATGTGTGGGGAAAAACATAAATGCCAGGGCACCTCTGAAGTTCAAGGAAAGACTAGAAGTAAAGATATCAAAAGATGCAAGTATCAAGATTATATCACAATCAATCGTGCTTTGGGACAAACACATCACTCTAAGAATGACAATTATCCTCTCAAGAAGGTGCTCAAAGAATATGGTGGAGACTCTTCCTGTAAGTAAAGGATTGGCCCTTCGCAGAGGGAAGCAGGGATTCACATGCGCTAGAGCTTTTCATTTTTCATGAAACAGAAGTAAAACAATTTTGAGAGGTGGTTGTTCATGTCAACAAATGACAATAGAGTGCTTATTATCTTCCAAACTAAACAAGTGAGAGCGGTTCCGAATTAGGCAATTATATCATGCACATATATATAGCTTGATGTGACGCCCCGAGATCGGGCACTATGCAGGTTTCAGCATTTCCGCCAAAATCCACATAATAACCGATTCCAGGTTGCCACTTATGATAACATTACAACAGTTCACGAATATTCCGCAACAACAACAGAAAGGATATATACAAGACGACTCAAACGAGTCAAGGATACAATTGATACAATACAAAGATCCAAATAACAGCGGAAGAAACAACATAGCGTCCGACTACGGACAAGATATAAATTGGACTAAGAGTCCTGAAGATAACCGATGACGTCCAATCCCTGCCCAGGCCAAGCCGGAGGGATTCCCAAGCTAACGTCGTCAGACTTCAAACCTGTTGACTGCAATGTGGAATATGCAGCCACGAAAAGGATTCGTGGGTCAGTACTATTAAGTACTGGAAAGTGGATAAACCATACTCACAAGATACCAGCGTAACCAATCATCACAATATACAAATACTTTGGGTACAACGGAAAGAAAGGGATTATTGCAAAGAAGCGGCATCGGGCTGCACTAACTAACTACAGAGACGCGCTACAACATCCGGCTAAAAGAAAGGGATAAGATAGCGCGACAAAACCAACTATAACTACTCACCAAACAATACCCATCCAGGGTTACCCCCTACTAAGGAAGCAACCCAAGGAAACTCACACTGTTGATTAAGGTGACATTCATTTTTTATGGTGGAGGTAATCTATATTACTAGTCAAGTTATCATCGTTAAGTGTAAGTTGTCTGAGTACTTGTTAACATCACTTTCACCAAGTCATCCATAACCGCGGACAACACGGCTTCTCGAGAAGATTAACCCTGCAGGGATGCACCAATTTGGCCGTACACGTAAGAATAACCCGCCAGATGGAAATGCACTTCCACTAAGAGAGGCACTCAACACAACCCAACTCTTCTTCGCATCAAGCCCAAAGAACCACGTGATGTGAGTGCGCGGCTAATCGAGCCCCCACGAAGAAAAGGGGGACCCTCTGTCGCACCCGGACTTCTAGAGGATACTCATAGTCCGCTAAACAGTAGAAAAAATGGCTTACGGGGCATACCAACACCCGCATCTCAATATGAGCAGGCCAACACGTAAACGTGTGACAACCATTTTCTACTATCCATCGTCTGCGTAAACCATCCCATAGAAATCCGACTACTTCCGTTGAAGTACTTCATCACATACACACATGGTACGTCAACGGCATTTGAACAAGTGATATCACAACATATCTATAAGACACAAAAGATTGAAATAAGTTGCAAATAGCTCTCACTAGAGCAGAGATAGCAAATACAATCATCCAGAGGACACATGTCCCGACAATTCATCATTACAACACAACGGAAGCATCCAAAGTGTCTGGGTACAGACAAGATCCAAATAGGCCTAAGAGGCCGGAAACGAAAAGACGGAGCCCATCCACGATGTCTCGGATCCTGCCCGGGTCCGCTATCTACTCGTCAGCAGCCTCGTCATACTCCACGTAGTAGCCACCATGGGGATCCTCGGAAACGTAGTCTGCGGAAACCACAACCCCAAAGGGGTCAGTACAGACAAGTACTGGCAAGCAAGACTCACAAGATACCAAAGTGTACCCGGCAACACCAAGTACAGATGCTTTGGGTTGAACGGAAGAATAGGTGATACCAAAGTGCGGCAGCAGGCTGCTCTAACCAACTACAGAAACACGCTACAACTTCCGGCTAAAAGAGGGGGATAAGATAGCGTATCGTAACCAACTATAACCAACCTCAAACAAACCCATCCTGGATCTCGCCCCTTATCCAAAGAAGAAATCCGAGGATAACTCACACAGTTGGATTAATGATGGTTCAAGTTATTGTGTTAATAAGACTATTACTAATCAAGTTATCATTAGTTAGGTGTAAGTTGTTCTGAGTACTTGTTAGCCAGTACTTTCACCAAGTCATCCATAACCGCGGACAACACGGCTTCTCGAGAAGATTTAACCCTGCAGGGATGCACCAATTTGGCCGTACACGTAAGAATAACCCGCCAGATGGAATGCCTTCCACCAAGCGGGGCACTCAACACAACCCAACTCTTCATCGCATCAAGCCCAAAGAACCACGTGTCGTGCGTGCGCGGCTAATCGAGCCCCCACGAAGAAAAAGGGGGACCCTCATAGCACTGGAAGACCACGCCGCCCTAAATGCCGACTACAAAAGTTTCCACCCTGGCCTCGGGTTCGTACCTGCATATGAGTGCATCAAATGGAAAGCCCGAACTAAGTGTGGCGATTTGGACGAGATGCGAATCGAATCAGAGTTGCGGGGGGCGCCCATACACGCTTCCCACATGCGGATAGTGCGCTCATCATGGATCAATAGACAAGACCCTTTTCCTAATTAGGGTCGACACTAGCAGGCCTCAAAACCACGCCGGGCCTCCTGCCGGTGCCTTATCATCAAATTAGCATTACCTCAAACATTAACAGGTTGATTGTTTAAACATCGAGCCCCAGAACATAATAACTATGGTAACAGAAAATAACAGACAACAGACTCGAGCATAAACAACCCTAAGCATGCTAGTAAGACACGGGCAACAAGCAACGGGGTTTTAGGTGTGGAGGTGAGGCTATATCAGGGTTAAAGGATAACATGTGATAGGATCGAACACAAGCAACGAATCATAAGGCTAGCAGAATAGACAACGGAAAGTATCGATAACCAGTGTGGAAAGGACACAATGGTTCATGTGAGTGAATACTTGCCTGCAAACTCAGCAGCCTGGTACTGAGCTAACTCCTCAGAAGTAGTGTCGTAAACCTCGTCTGTCTCAGCGTCGTCGTCTATTCGAGAAGAAGCAAACAAACAACGCAGAGAGACAAACAATCAACAACATGGCATAATGCACAATCATGGGATGATGCATGGCAATTTAATTGATGCATCAAAATAAGCTAGTTGACATGGTAACACAATTAAATGGACCTATATGCAATTTGGTTTGCATATGGAAAGCCCATGAATTAAGGTTGGTTTAGATGATCTACAACTAAACAACATGTGAAAGTGGATTAGCATGATGCATGTATGAGGAAAACAAAAAGAAAACAACAATAGATTCAAATGGAAAAAGGTGTTTAATAAGTTTGAAATTTTATTTATTAAGTTATGAAAAATTGCTTCTTAAAAGAGTTACACAAGCATTTGTTGTTTTCACCAATTTTAATTGTTCAAAATAAATAACAAAATTCGTATTTGGTAAGAACACAAAATTTTAGGTGGGATACATGTTTCATTTGTTGAAAAAGGATTTAAGATGAATTAATTATGAATTAAACAAGTTTAAACAAGATTTAAATGAATTTAATTCAAGTTTGAATTTATTTGTTCAAAACATTTAATAAAATTCATATTTGGAAAGTTTATACTTTTCTGGTTTGAAAACATATTTTATAGGTTCAAAAAGAATTTAATTTGACCAAGTTATGAATTTAGCAATTTTTAAATGATTTAAACAAAGTTTAAATTATTTAACCAATTTTAATTATTCAAAACATGAAACAAAGTTTATATTTGGAAAGGTGGTTTAATTTAGCATGGAAAACATATTTTATATGTGCCATTTAAATTAAATTTGAAATAGTTATGAATTTAATCAAATTTGTAATGAGTAGTTTGAATTTGAATTTTACAACAATTTGAAAGGTTTAAAACAGAAAACAAAGGTTTTAAACATGTAGAGAATTGAATTTGGTTCAGGATACATATTTTATTTGAAGTTGAAATTCAAAAGATATTTGCAATTTGAAAACAGGGACTATTCTGTAAATAAAATGGACTTATATTGAAAAAGAAAAAGGGGCAGAATGAATTGCACCCCGCAGTGACCCAACCTGGGCCACTGCCAGCGGGCCCTGGCCACCGTGGCGCTGCGTGGCAGCTGACTGGGCTCCTGGGGTCACCTACAGGTGGGCCTGGGCGAGGGGATTTAATTCCCTAAAAAGATTGCGCGGGGGGGCTCGAACCCGCGCCGCGGCGTGCGGGAGCAGTGCGTTGTGCCACTGCGGTGTTGTTTGTTTCGTGTCAGATAGGAGGCGCACGCCGTTTTGAGGTTCAGTTAGCGGATGTTAACTGAACTGAAATTCAGTTAACTGAATCCGACGAGGAGACGGTGGTCGCCGGCGGCCTGCGTTGCTGCGGTGGCTGCTGTGCGTGCACGGGTGCCAGTGCAGGGTGGTGTGTGCGTGCTCGTGACGTGGAAGCAGAGGGAAAAGGTCGAGGGAGGGGTGGTGCTCACCGTGGGGTGGACGGAGGAGGTCGACGGGGACAGTGGACGGCAGCGACAGCGACAAGGATGGCGGCGGCGATGCAGGCCCTCCCCGTGCTCGCTGCGGTGTCGAGGAGGTAGAGGGAACATCGGGGAGTCGATTCCCGCTGCTAACCAGAGGGAAGGGGAGCCATTGGTGCGGCGATCGCCGGAGATTCAGAGCGGTGGCGCGGTGGAGGTTCAGAGGTGGGTGGCAGAGGGTGAGAGAGAGGAAGAAAACGGCGGCGCTCGAGGGAGAGAGGTGGAGGAGGGAGCTAGGGCAGCACGGGGAGCCCTCGGGGCAGTTATAAGGAGGAGGGGGCGCTCGCTGGCCGTCTGCTCCGCCGTACAGGCGACGTGGGCGCCTCCGATGCGCGCCGTACAGGAGGACGAAAGGGTAAGGGGCTGGTGGGCTGGGCTCAGCCCACTAGCATGCCTCTCCCTCTCTGTTTAATTTTTTTTTCCTTTTTGTTTTTCTGTTCTGTTTTTTTTTTGCTGAAAAGAAAAAGGAAGAAAAGGATAGGGTTTTGCGGTTAGAAAAATTTGGGGATAAATTTTATGAATTAAATATTACAGAAACACTAATGTGCAACTTTGGTTTTTCAAAAATTTAAATTATGTTGATGTTTGTAAATTTAATTGAATTTAAGTGAATTTGATATTAAATGAATAATTGAAACTTAAGCAATTTAAAAGTTTTTAATTTCAAGTTTATTTGAAACAAATGATTGGAGTGTTTTGTAATTTTCATAAATTTCAAATTGGTTGTTGTTTGGTAATTTAATTGAATTTTGAATGAAATTTGAATTAATTAGATTATTTAACTTAAGCAAGTTAATGGTTTGATCTTCCAACTTTAATGGAAACAAAAATGATGGTTGGGTTTGAAATTTTCATTTGAAAATTGTAACAGAACAAGTATGAAACAAAGATTTGAAATTTGATTTGAAAATCAAATGGAAAAACAAGGGAAAACAAATTGAAAACAATGGAAAACAACTACAAAACAAATGCAATGATTATGATGTCATGATGCAAAACATAAAATAACAGAGAGCAAACAATCTAAAGGAGTTTTTCATACTTGGGATGTTACAAAACTCCCCCCTTGAAGGAATCGCGCCCCTTGAACAGGGTGCTCCTCATAAGAGAGATCTTCTTGCAGTTCAATGGAATCATGATCAACTGCACGATCTGGATCTTTGAAGCACCTCTTGAGCTGTGACACGTGAAACACATCGTGCACCTTGGATAGCTTTTCTGGAAGTTCAAGACGATAAGCATTTTCTGCACGCCTTGAGAGAATGTTGAAAGGACCAATGTATCTTGGTGCAAGCTTTCCTTTTACACCAAAATGATGAGTGCCTCTGAGGGGAGTTACACGGAGATATGCTTTGTCACCAGGTGCATAGATCATATCCCTGTGCTTGCTGTCATAGTAGCTTTTCTGACGAGATTGAGCAATCCTCAGATTGTCACGAATGATGTGAACTTTCTCTTCGGCCTCGTTAATAATGTCAGGGCCTAAGAGTGAACGTTCACCAGCTCCAGACCAATTGATTGGACTCCTGCATCTGCGGCCATAGAGAGCATCAAATGGTGCCATGCCTAGGCTTGCCTGAAAGCTGTTGTTGTAGGAGAATTCAGCATATGGAAGACATTCCTCCCATTTCATGCCAAAAGAGAGACCACATGCTCTGAGCATATCCTCGAGAATCTGATTGACTCTTTCGACTTGCCCTTGAGACTGAGGGTGATAGGCTGTGCTGAATAGAAGTTTGGTGCCCAATGCTTCTTGAAAGCTTTTCCAGAAATGAGAAGTGAAGATGCTTCCACGGTCTGAGCTTATTTCCAATGGAACACCATGAAGAGGAACAATCTTTGCTGTGTAGAGCTCTGCTAACTGACTAGCTGAGATTGTTTCTTTGACAGCAAAGAAGTGAGCTACTTTAGTGAGACGATCAATGACAACGAAGATTGCATCGTTGCCCCTCTTGGACTTTGGAAAACCAGTGATGAAGTCCATTTCGATCATGTCCCACTTCCACTCAGGGATTTTCAGAGGTTGGAGAAGACCGGCTGTTTTCTGATGGACTGCCTTAACACGTTGACAAACGTCGCATTCAGAAACGTATTGAGCAATTTCACGTTTCATGCCAGGCCACCAATACAGTGTCTTGAGATCCTGGTACATCTTTGTACTTCCAGGGTGTATGGAGAGAGGAGTTTCATGAGCCTCCTTGAGAATGACATCTTTGAGACTTTGAACTTGAGGAACTGCAATGCGTCCTTCGAAGAACATAGTTCCCTTGTCATCAATTGAGAAGGAATTAAATTTCTCCTTGCCTTCTTTGATGTGTTCTACCATCTTCTTGATTTCAGCATCACGAAGTTGTTCAGAACGAATCTTGTCCTCGAGAGTTGGAGTGGCTGTCAAGTTTGCAAGATAGCCTTGAGGAACAAGACCAAGGTTCAGCTTCTGAAATTCTTCATGAAGAGGTGGTTGGCTTTCCATGATCATGAGATTATTGCAATACGACTTGCGACTGAGAGCATCGGCCATAACATTAGCCTTGCCTGGAGTGTAAGAAATGGTAAGATCAAAGTCTTTGATCTTTTTCAATCCATCTCCTTTGCCCGAGGTTTAGATCTGGCTGAGTGAAGATGTATTTCAGACTCTTATGATCGGAAAAGATTTCAGTGCGATTACCCAACAAGTATTGCCTCCATTTCTTGAGGGCAAAAACAACTGCTGCAAGTTCAAGGTCATGAGTGGGATAATTGAGCTCATGTGCGTTCAACTGACGTGAAGCATAAGCCACAACTTGACGTTCTTGCATAAGAACTGCACCTAGACCTTGGAGAGAAGCATCACAGAATATCTCGAAAGGTTTGGTAGGATCTGGGCCAACCAGAACTGGTGTTGAAGTGAGTTTAGTCTTCAGGAGATTGAAACTTTCATCACATTGTGGAGACCAAACGAACTTCTTGTCCTTCTTTGTGAGATCAGTGAGAGGTTTGGCAATCTTGGAAAAGTTTTGGACGAAACGACGGCAATAGCTAGCCAAGCCAAGAAAACTTCTTACTTGCTTCACCGTCTTTGGAGGTTTCCAATCGACAATTGCTTTAACCTTTTCTGGATCAATGGCTATGCCCTTGGCAGAGATAACATGACCAAGGTAAGCAACTTCTGAGATCCAGAACTCACATTTGGAGAACTTGGCATAGAGACGATGCTCGCGAAGCTTCATGAGAGTGAGACGAAGATGTTCTTCATGATCTTCCTCGGATTTTGAGTAGACAAGAATGTCATCAAGATATACCACAACGAACTTGTCGAGGTATTCATGGAAGACAGAATTCATGAGTCGAGAGAATGTCGCCGGTGCATTGGTGAGACCAAAGGACATGACGGTGAATTCATATAGACCGTATCGTGTGGTGAAGGCTGTTTTTGGAATATCCTCTTTTCTGATCTTTATTTGATGGTAACCCATTCTCAAGTCCAACTTGGAGAATATTGAGGCTCCAGCAAGTTGATCAAAAAGATCATCGATACGAGGAATTGGATACTTGTTTTTGATGGTTTTCTCGTTAAGAGGACGATAGTCAACAACGAGTCTCTTTGTGTGATCCTTCTTCGCAACGAACAGAGTTGGGCAACCCCAAGCCGAGGAACTAGGTTGAATGTAACCTTTTTCCATGTACATGTCAATTTGTTCCTTTAACAACTTCAGCTCGGGAGTTCCTATCTTGTAGGGATGCTTAGAGATTGGAGCAGTACCTGGCTCAAGCTCGATCACGAACTCAACAGCTCTGTCCGGAGGCATCCCTGGCAACTCTTCTGGAAAGACGTCAGGGAATTCGCAAACCACCAGAACATTTTCAAGTGAAGGTAGAGGTTTTGCATCGAGGTTGCACAGCTGAAAGGAACTTGATTCATTTGGAGAATAGACTATCTGGCCAGAAGGGTGGGACAGAGTTATTGACTTTTGAGCACAGTCAATTCTTGCTTTATTGGCCTTCAGCCAATCCATACCAAGAATGACATCAATGTCAGAATTGCCAAGCAGTATGAGAGAAGCAAGGAATATGTGGCCTCCAATTAGAATTTGATTTCTGTGACTGATCTTTGACGTTTGCATAGTTGCTCTAGGGGAGTTTACCACTAGCGGGGAACCCAAACCAACAAAAGGGAGTTTAATTGCTGTCGCAAAGATCTTTGACATGAAAGAATGTGATGCTCCGGTATCAAACAACACTTTAGCTGGAATAGAGTTTACGGGAAATGTACCGAGAACGACGTCAGGAGCTTCCTCAGCTTTGTCGATCTTGACATGATTCACCCTCGCGGTCCTCCCGACAGGCCTGTTGTTGGAGTTGAAGGCCTTAGGCGGGGGAGCGCGCACCATTGCCTGGTTTGTGTTGGGACGAGGTGGTGGTGGAGGTAGCTGCCTCTGCGTGCACTTGTCAGCGTAGTGCCCCGTCTGCTTGCACTTGTAGCAAGTGACGACACGAGGAGGCCCTGGCCTTGGCTGCCCCATCGAAGCCCTCTGATCATGCATCTGAGCAGGTTTGGGTGGGCGGGGAGCGAAGCCTGGAGAAGCTTGGGCGTATGGAGCCCGAGTGACAGCACCATTTGGCACCCAGATGCGGCGCTTCTGCGGAGGGGTGGTCATGTTGGAGGAGGAACCACCCTCACGCGAGTGCTTGCGAGACTCCTCGAACGCCTTGCGCCCATTTTCTTCATTGAGCGCGGTGTTAACGAGCTCCTCGAAGTTGTTGGCCTTGATATTGGTGAGGGCGTACTTGAGTTCCGGGTTAAAACCTCTGCGGAACCTTGCCATCTTCTTAGCCTCAGTGGACACCTCATCACCAGCGTAACGAGCGAGGCGATTGAACTCACTCTGATAGACAATGACGTCCAACTTGCCCTGCTTGAGTGAGCAAAACTCTTCACGCATCCTTTCCATGAGACCATCTGGAATGTGGTGCTTCAGGAAAGCTTCCTTGAAGCAAACCCACGTGATTGGAAAGCCAGCTCTCATGGCCTGGTAGTTTTCCCACCAAGTAGCTGCCTGACCCGTCAGCAGATAGGAGGCATACTTGACCTTGTCTTCCTCAGCAACGTGAGCAATCTCCAGAGCCTTAGGTATCTCGCGGATCCAGTCATCAGCGTCCAGAGGCTCGCGTGTGGCCACGAAAGCTCTCGGACCCAGACTGAGGAACTCCTTGATGCTGACTCGTGGAGCCGTCTGGTTGTTGTGCTGATTAGTCTGAAACTGGGCCATCTGCGCCATGACTTGGGTCATCTGAGTCAACAGCTCCGCGATTGGTGGTGGCTCAGGCGGGTTGTTCCTTGTTGGCGGCATCCTGAATGGAAATGCATTTTAGCACAACAATAGAAAAGGATAGACTTGGAAACCGAAAGAGTGATTATTCCGACGCATGAATAGATAACTAACAGGTACATCATCACATGTTCAAATACATCAGAATATCCAACACACCACAAATGGTTCGAATGCCAAAGGATAACTAAACATAGCTAAGAATGGATACATCGGTACTCCCATGCTCATCACGCAGGACGGCGACTAGGAGTACGACGAGAGGTACGGTGAGGAGCACGCCCACGAAAGTAGGTAGAACGACGATCCACGTAGATCTGACGTGGTCTGAGAGCGACTCTAGGTGTGGTGAAGTACATAGCGTCGACTCCCTGTGCTCCAAAGCGTGGAATCCCAGTGTAACCAGCACCGAGGTTGAGGAGTGGACCTCTGATCGGCTCGTAACCTCCAGCATCTGGCAGACGACGTCCAACTGGCTGATCAAAACATGCAAAGCGCTCGTCTCCAACAAAGTCTGTGGTGTAAGTCGCCAGACGAGTCAAAGCAAGGTAGAGCTGCTCTCTGACTGAAGCCAACTCCTGAGATAGTGTGCTGGCAACTGCGTCACTGTGCCTCACAAACTGAGCGGTGGTGTGCAGCCTGGAGTTATCATGCTCGTAGACATCCAAGTTGTCGTAGAGAGTGAAGTGAGCTCCCTCCGAAGTGATGTAATCACGGGGGATGTGGCGATAGATAGAATCGTCAAATCCCGAGTAGTCAGCACGAAGGACGGTGAGACTCACATAAGCAGCCTGCTGCACAGCCATATCCACTGTGGAACCTACTGCCTCGTAGCGGTGGACTACGCTCATGCCATCATCTGGCAGAATGTAGACGATAGCCTGGTAGTAGGTCTGGTCAAACTCTTGCTGCTGCTCGTAGACCTGGTACTCTGGTACCCAACGGAACCCCAGAAAAGTGACCATGTCTCTCAGCATCTCCGGATAACCGGCAGTGCTCTCGCAACGAGTCATACGAACCACCTGCGGGTAGAACCTGAGATCCATCTGCAGATGATCGGGGAAGTTTTGATTAGACGCCGGTAGAAGAACTGAAGTGGCAAGCAACAACAAGGTTTCAACGGACGAAAAGGATGTTGAGAAGAACAGAATATCGAAGCAACATTCGGGAAACACGAGACCAAACAATCCTGAGGTACTACGGAAAACCCCATCCGGGCTTCTAAAGGATAAATATCTACTGCTTAAGGAATAGAGGATCTGCTTCCGGGGCTTACACGCCTCCGTTCTCAATCGTGAGTAGGCAACATGATAAATCATGTCACAACCACCTCCATTCCTATGGTCTAGTAGATATAACCATCCTAGAGAAACTAGGATACGTGAAATCCTAACTTGAAAGTTTAGATGAGAAGAGAAAACAACGTTGCACTTCCTTACCAGAGGAAGGGGGGGTGGGTGGGAAAGAAATAAAAGAACAGAATTCCTACTCTCACGTTTCATTTTTCCTATATAGCTACAAAATAGTTTCTAGACTCAACTGCGACCAGTAAAAGGGATCATACAGGCAGACAGGCTCTCATACCATTTGTCGCACCCGGACTTCTAGAGGATACTCACAGTCCGCTAAACAGTAGAAAAAATGGCTTACGGGGCATACCGGCACCCCCATCTCAATATGAGCAGGCCAACACGTAAACGTGTGACAACCATTTTCTACTATCCATCGTCTGCGTAAACCATCCCATAGAAATCCGACTACTTCCGTTGAAGTACTTCATCACATACACACATGGTACGTCAACGGCATTTGAACAAGTGATATCACAACATATCTCTAAGACACAAAAGATTGAAATAAGTTGCAAATAGCTCTCACTAGAGCAGAGATAGCAAATACAATCATCCAGAGGACACATGTCCCAACAATTCATCATTACAACACAGCGGAAGCATCCAAAGTGTCTGGGTACAGACAAGATCCAAATAGGCCTAAGAGGCCGGAAACGAAAAGACGGAGCCCATCCACGATGTCTCGGATCCTGCCCGGGTCCGCTATCTACTCGTCAGTAGCCTCGTCATACTCCACGTAGTAGCCACCATGGGGATCCTCGGAAACGTAGTCTGCGGAAACCACAGCCCCAAAGGGGTCAGTACAGACAAGTACTGGCAAGCAAGACTCACAAGATACCAAAGTGTACCCGGCAACACCAAGTACAGATGCTTTGGGTTCAACGGAAGAATAGGTGATACCAAAGTGCGGCAGCAGGCTGCTCTAACCAACTACAGAAACACGCTACAACTTCCGGCTAAAAGAGGGGGATAAGATAGCGTATCGTAACCAACTATAACCAACCTCAAACAAACCCATCCTGGATCTCGCCCCTTATCCAAAGAAGCAATCCGAGGATAACTCACACAATTGGATTAATGATGTTCAAGTTATTGTGTCAATAAGACTATTACTAATCAAGTTATCATTAGTTAGGTGTAAGTTGTTCTGAGTACTTGTTAGCCAGTACTTTCACCAAGTCATCCATAACCGCGGACAACACGGCTTCTCGAGAAGATTTAACCCTGTAGGGATGCACCAATTTGGCCGTACACGTAAGAATAACCCGCCAGATGGAATGCCTTCCACCAAGCGGGGCACTCAACACAACCCAACTCTTCTTCGCATCAAGCCCAAAGAACCACGTGCTGTGCGTGCGCGGCTAATCGAGCCCCCACGAAGAAAAAAGGGGACCCTCATAGCACTGGAAGACCACGCCGCCCTAAATGCCGACTACAAAAGTTCCACCCTGGCCTCGGGTTCGTACCTGCATATGAGTGCATCAAATGGAAAGCCCGAACTAAGTGTGGCGATTTGGACGAGATGCGAATCGAATCAGAGTTGCGGGGGGCGCCCATACACGCTTCCCACATGCGGATAGTGCGCTCATCATGGATCAGTAGACAAGACCCTTTTCCTAATTAGGGTCGACACTAGCAGGCCTCAAAACCACGCCGGGCCTCTTGCCGGTGCCTTATCATCAAATTAGCATTACCTCAAACATTAACAGGTTGATTGTTTAAATATCGAGCCCCAGAACATAATAACTATGGTAACAGAAAATAAAGGACAGCAGACTCGAGCATAAACAACCCTAAGCATGCTAGTAAGACACGGGCAACAAGCAACGGGGTTTTAGGTGTGGAGGTGAGGCTATATCAGGGTTAAAGGATAACATGTGATAGGATCGAACACAAGCAACGAATCATAAGGCTAGCAGAATAGACAAGGAAAGTATCGATAACCAGTGTGGAAAGGACACAATGGTTCATGTGAGTGAATACTTGCCTGCAAACTCAGCAGCCTGGTACTGAGCTAACTCCTTAGAAGTAGTGTCGTAAACCTCGTCTGTCTCAGCGTCGTCGTCTATTCGAGAAGAAGCAAACAAACAACGCAGAGAGACAAACAATCAACAACATGGCATAATGCACAATCATGGGATGATGCATGGCAATTTAATTGATGCATCAAAATAAGCTAGTTGACATGGTAACACAATTAAATGGACCTATATGCAATTTGGTTTGCATATGGAAAGCCCATGAATTAAGGTTGGTTTAGATGATCTACAACTAAACAACATGTGAAAGTGGATTAGCATGATGGATGAGGAAAACAAAAACAAAACAACAATAGATTCAAATGGAAAAAGGTGTTTACCAAGTTTGAAATTTTATTTATTAAGTTATGAAAATTTGCTTCTTAAAGGAGTTACACAAGCATTTGTTGTTTTCACCAATTTTAATTGTTCAAAATAAATAACAAAATTCATATTTGGTAAGAACACAAAATTTTAGGTGGGATACATGTTTCATTTGTTGAAAAAGGATTTAAGATGAATTAATTATGAATTAAACAAGTTTAAACAAGGTTTAAATGAATTCAATTCAAGTTTGAATTTATTTGAATTTTTATTTCTTCAAAACATTTAATAAAATTCATATTTGGAAATTTTATACTTTTCTGGTTTGAAAACATATTTTATAGGTTCAAAAAGAATTTAATTTGACCAAGTTATGAATTTAGCAATTTTTAAATGATTTAAACAAGGTTTAAATTATTTAACCAATTTTAATTATTCAAAACATGAAACAAAGTTTATATTTGGAAAGGTGGTTTAATTTAGCATGGAAAACATATTTTATATGTGCCATTTAAATTAAATTTGAAATAGTTATGAATATAATCAAATTTGTAATGAGTTGTTTGAATTTGAATTTTACAACAATTTGAAAGGTTCAAAACAGAAAACAAAGGTTTTAAACATGTAGAGAATTGAATTTGGTTCAGGATACATATTTTATTTGAAGTTGAAATTCAAAAGATATTTGCAATTTGAAAACATGGACTATTCTGTAAATAAAATGGACTTATATTGAAAAAGAAAAAGGGGCAGAATGAATTGCACCCCGCAGTGACCCAACCTGGGCCACTGCCAGCGGGCCCTGGCCACCGTGGCGTTGCGTGGCAGCTGACTGGGCTCCTGGGGTCACCTACAGGTGGGCCTGGGCGAGGGGATTTAATTCCCTAAAAAGATTGCGCGCGGGGGGGGGGGGGGGGGGCTCGAACCCGCGCCGCGGCGTGCGGGAGCAGTGCGCTGTGCCACTGCGGTGTTGTTTGTTTCGTGTCAGATAGGAGGCGCACGCTGTTTTGAGGTTCTGTTAGCGGATGTTAACTGAACTGAAATTCAGTTAACTGAATCCGACGAGGAGACGGTGGTCGCCGGCGGCCTGCGTTGCTGCGGTGGCTGCTGTGCGTGCACGGGTGCCAGTGCAGGGTGGTGTGTGCGTGCTCGTGACGTGGAAGCAGAGGGAAAAGGTCGAGGGAGGGGTGGTGCTCACCGTGGGGTGGACGGAGGAGGTCGACGGGGATAGTGGACGGCGGCGACAGCGACAAGGATGGCGGCGGCGATGCAGGCCCTCCCCGTGCTTGCTGCGGTGTCGAGGAGGTAGAGGGAACAGCGGGGAGTCGATTCCCTCTGCTAACCAGAGGGAAGGGGAGCCATTGGTGCGGTGATCGCCGGAGATTCAGAGCGGTGGCGCGGTGGAGGTTCAGAGGTGGGTGGCAGAGGGTGAGAGAGAGGAAGAAAACGGCGGCGCTCGAGGGAGAGAGGTGGAGGAGGGAGCTAGGGCAGCACGGGGAGCCCTCGGGGCAGTTATAAGGAGGAGGGGGGGGGCGCTCGCTGGCCGTCTGCTCCGCCGTACAGGCGACGTTGGTGCCTCCGATGTGCGCCGTACAGGAGGACGAAAGGGTAAGGGGCTGGTGGGCTGGGCTCAGCCCACTAGCCTGCCTCTCCCTCTCTGTTTAATTTTTTTTTCCTTTTTGTTTTCTGTTCTGTTTTTTTTTTGCTGAAAAGAAAAAGGAAGAAAAGGATAGGGTTTTGGGGTTAGAAAAATTTGGGGATAAATTTTATGAATTAAATATTACAGAAACACTAATGTGCAACTTTGGTTTTTCAAAAATTTAAATTATGTTGTTGTTTGTAAATTTAATTGAATTTAAGTGAATTTGATATTAAATGAATAATTGAAACTTAAGCAATTTGAAAGTTTTTAATTTCAAGTTTATTTGAAACAAATGATTGGAGTGTTTTGTAATTTTCATAAATTTCAAATTGGTTGCTGTTTGGTAATTTAATTGAATTTTGAATGAAATTTGAATTAATTAGATTATTTAACTTAAGCAAGTTAATGGTTTGATCTTCCAACTTTAATGGAAACAAAAATGATGGTTGGGTTTGAAATTTTCATTTGAAAATTATAACAGAACAAGTATGAAACAAAGATTTGAAATTTGATTTGAAAATCAAATGGAAAAACAAGGGAAAACAAATTGAAAACAATGGAAAACAACTGCAAAACAAATGCAATGATTATGATGTCATGATGCAAAACATAAAATAATAGAGAGCAAACATTCTAAAGGAGTTTTTCATACTTGGGATGTTACACCCTCATAGCACTGGAAGACCACGCCCCCCTAAATGCCGACTACAAAAGTTCCACCCTGGCGCCAAGGGTTCGCACCTGCATATGCATGCATCAAATGGAAAGCCCGAACTAAGTGTGGCGATTTGGACGAGATGCGAATCGAATCAGAATTGCGGGGGGCGCCCATACTCGCTTCCCACATGCGGTTAGTGCGCTCAACATGGATCGGAGGACAAGACCCTTTTCCTAATTAAGTTCGACACTAGCAGGCCTCAAAACCACGCCGGGCCTCCTGCCGGTGCCTTATCATCAAATTATTATTACCCCAAACATTAACATGTTGTTGATTAAATTTAAACCCAACTATCAAACTAAACAGGTGATAAGACGGACAACAAGACTTGAGCGCAAACAACACTAAGCATGCAACTACGACACGAGGTCCAACGGGGTAAACAAACAACAGTTAATAGGAAGTGGAAGGAAGGCTATATCATGGTTGCAAGGTAAACATATGATAGGATCGAGACACAAGCATCGAATCATAAGGCTAAAATAAAGACAACGGAAAGAATCGGTAACAATTGATGAAAGGCAGCCATAGGTAGCAAGTGAGTATACTTGCCTGGAATCCAGCAAGTAGAGGTACATCCGCATAACTTGTCGTTGCTCACATTATCTCAACGTCCTATTCGCGAAGAAGCAACGAACTAGAACAAACACCGAATGCAACAATTACTTGTACGGCAAAAGATCCAGCATGATCAAGATATGGATGCATGACATGCGGGGATGCAACTTAACCAATTTAAGTTGAGACAAAAGCCCAACATTTAATTAGGAAGGTTCAAGTTATTTATCTAACCATCAATTTAAATGTTGATTAGCATGGAAAACAATAATTAGGTGATCTAATCAATGTTAAATGGAATAGGGCATAATTATTTAAATACCCCAACACATTCCATATGTTGTTATTTAGTGAACATGCATAACACTACTACAAATGCAAAATTAAAGGTGCTAACATGAACATGGATGGCATATTAATATTCCTTGCATTTTTCTGGTTGGAAAACATATTTTATTTGTTGGATTTGGATTTTAGATGAGCAAGTTATTAAATTGACAATTTTAAATGCATTAATTAAGAAATAGTTGTTTTCAGCAATTTAATTTATTCAAAACAGAAAACAAAGTTTATATTTGGAAAGCTTGTTCAATTTTCCATGGAAACCATATTTTACATGTTGGAATTGGATTTGAATTGCCCAAGTTATGAATTTTGCAATTTAAAAGGTGTAATTAAAGTATTGAATTATTACTCCAATTTTAATTAGGAAAAACAGTGAACAAATTGCATATTTGAAAAGTACAGGAAATTTGGAATGGAATACATATCTTATTTGCCCAATTTGGATTTGAATTGGTGAAGTTATTCATGTTTGAAATTTAGGGGCCAAACTGCAAAAGGTTTTGAAATGGCAGGGGCCTCTCTGTGAGGAAAACAGAGAGGGAAGGACTTCCATGCAAAACAGGAAGAAACCAGGGGCATGGGTACAAAGTTGCCAGATCCAGATCTGGATCTGGGATTCTCTCACCGCGAGGACGGCCAGCCAGAGTGGCTGACGGGTGGGGCCAAGGCACGCTGGCAGCCAGCGAGGCGCGGGTGGAGCCAAGTGGCCACCACGGTCGCTGACCGGTGGGGCCGCTCCTGCGCGGAGAAAAGGAAGTAAAAAGGGGGGCTTTGCCACGGGTGGGATTCGAACTCGGGGCTCCAGGGAGGCAGTGCGGGGCGCTAGCCACTGGGATGGCAAGTTGGTTGTGATTAATAGGTAACATGAGACTATATAAAACAGGTAACTGGCGTTAACTGAACCTTCACAAACACGATTCGCTTTCAGGTTTCAGAACGGACAACAGGCTGGCAGCAGCCCTGCTCGATCTCCCTGCGTGAACTCGATGACGACGAGGTAGGGGAGCATCACTGGGTGTATGCGGGGTGCAGGAAGGTGTGAAGAAGGACAGATGCTCACCTAGGGTCCTTGTGGCGCGTAGACCTCGCCCGAGACGAAGGGGAAGGGGCGGTGACGATCTTGACGCTAAGCGCACGGAGGTAGAAGGAAACTCTGCGCCTGGCCTTGTTGCCGTCCATCCAGAGTAGCTCCGGCTCCGGCTCTTCCATGAGAACGGCTAGGATCACGCCTCGGTTCCATCCCCGCGGTCAGATCATCTCGAAGGAGACCATGGCGGCGGGACGCCGGCGAGGTCCTCCGGTGTCTTTTCTCGGTTTCAGAGAAGTTCAGAGAAAGCAGGTACAGGGGAGGAAGAGGAGAGGGGGGTCGGCGGCGGTAGGGAGGAAGAAAGGAGGGGGCTAGGGTTTGGGGCGCTGAGGGGTAGGTATAGGGGAGGGGGAGCAGGTGGGAGAGAGGGGTCCATCGTTGGTGGGTGGAGCTCGTTGCTTTTTCCTTTCTCTGTCTCCACCTTCGTACGGACGAGGAAGAAGCCCTGGTGGGCTAGGTGCAAATGGGGTAGTAGGTGGGCCTGGTCCACTTCTGCCAGCCTGCCTCCCCCTGGTGTGATTGTTTTTTTTTTGTAGAAGAAGAAAAGGAAGAAAACAAGGGGATTTCTGAGGTCTTAAAATGTGGAATAATTTTTTATTAACCAAACAGAGCAAATGCACAAGTGCGTGACAGTTTGATTTTGAAAATTCAAATTGTGTCATTATTTTTGAAATTGAAATTGAATTTTGCTTATTTTTTAAAATAGGAAACCTTTTAAATAACCAAGCATAATTATTATTTCAAATTCATATTTGTTGAAAAAAATTGACTTGTTTTGTTAAAAAAAAAGATTTCAAAACATGGGACAAGTTTGAATGTTGACATTGGGTGAAAACAAGGTGCAAAATGATGCATGATGCAACGAAATGCCAAATAGAAAACAAGCAAACTATTTGGGGAAAACCCCCGGGTGTTACACTTGACACCCCCCCAACCTTTGCTTTCACAAACCATGGCTAACTGAATCCTCGGATGCCTGCCAACTTTCACATACCATGGGGGAGTGCCTATTTTTCATTATTTTTCTATTATAGTGGTCTAACCAGCTCTTTGGAATATTAATGACGAGCATATGAAGCATGCAAGTCAGGTGGGTACTTAATTTAGCATAGAAGATAACAAACACAATACTACTTCCTCATGATCTAAAACAGTGTCACAAAACGAGAAGTATTTTGAAGGTTTTAAAGGTGGCACATGCAAATTTACTTGGAATGGTAGGAAATACCATGCATAGGAATTTATAGTGGACTCTGTGGAATAACTTGGTTTTCGGGGATTTGGAGGCACGAGTAGAGCTCATACTCAGTGCAAGTGAAGGCTAGAAATAGATTGGGAAGCGACAATTAAGAGAGAAATAACTACCATAATCATGTTTACGAAAAAGTAAAATTAACTGAGGCATAAAATTGATACTAGAACTCTGAGGCAAAATAAATCATCGAGGATTATTGACGTTTTATTTTCAATCGTAGCATGCGTGAGCATGTGCCAAGTCGATTCAAATGAAACAGTCAGAGGAGGCTACCACAATGTCATACCCTTCTACGAATAGAACAACACGAACAAATATTTATACGACAGGTCATTTACTAATAAATTGGAACAAAACATGAGAGAGCACGAACTATTAAGCAACCATTAAATCACATATATCTTATATGAACAAACTAAGCATGCTCACATGGATGGGTATATGTATAAAAATGAAAACAAATAGAGTTCATATCAACCTCTCACCACAACTTGAATTGTCATAGATCGTCATTATTGCTCTTCACTTGTGGCTCGAATAATATATAATGAAAACCAAGCTCCAATGGAGTCATGGACGACTGTTGAACTCTGGAGCAAACTTTACAAAACAAAAGAAGAACAACAAATATTTTTGGGTTTTTCAAATTAAAACAAGAACAAAAGAAAACGAGCAAACAAAGCAAAATCTTTTTGGATTTTCGAATTAAAAACTGCAATTAAAAGATAAAGAAAACCAACTAAAGAAACAAATAGAGAGAAACAACAGAAATATTTTTGGTCTTTTTGTGTTTTGGAAAGCGAAAACAAAGCAACGATAACAAAAAGGGAGGAGAGAGAAACAGAAAATATGAATGTACAAAGAACTGACTGAATACGATATCTATATGAGTGTGTGATGTCGGTATACCTCCCCCCAAGCTTAGGCTTTTGGCCTAAGTGGGGTTCAATCATAGCGATGGTATTGGCTCCATGCTGGTGGATCGTACTGGGCATTCACATAATCAGGCTCCCGCGAAGAAGAAAATGAAGGCGTGTAGTCGTAATTCGAGGGCTGACGTGAACTCTCTGCAATGTCAGGTGGATGGACAACATTTGCTGCGGCCTCCCTCTTGGCGTCCTCTGCGCGCTGATATTCCTCAATTTACGCATCGAGTTCTTCCGCCGTTAGTGACCATCCTTCCCTGTTATCAAGGTCAAACAAAGCACGTGCAGGCAAAGAGGCTACTCGCTCTCTAGTGGATCCCCACCATGATTTCTTACGGAATGAAATATCATATGGAAAACTATACGCGTCGGTCCCATAAGCAATAAAGTGATGCTGTAACATGGAATTAAGATCAAGCCTCTCTAAGGGAAACTAAACATCTAAGCAATGTGGCAACACGCCATGAAAAGCTAATAAACGGGATGCAATGAGACCTCCACAAACTCCTCCTTTCTCACGGTTAGTGGCAAGGCGATAAGCAATTAAATCTCCTAAATTATAAGTCCTATCTTTCCTCAAGGCAGCTGACAAGAATGCTAAATCATGAGCAAATAATTTACTTGCTACCTTCCTGGCTAGAACACACTTTGAAATAAACAGGGCAAAATATCGAATGGATGGGAGATGTATATTACGAAATTTTCCATTCTCCTTCGTGGATCTTCTCCCGTCGCAGATTTCTGCATATAAATCCATCAATGGCTTGGGATATCCCTTTATCTTCTCGCATGTTCCCCACTGCTCCACCTTAATTACTGCACAAAAAATTCTAAAAGGCAGACTGAAAGGTTTGTTATAAATTTTGTAATGCACCATGGGGTTAGGTGAAGGCCAATCAAAATGAAAATCCTGCACCACGGACATAGCCATTTCGCATATTGGCTTGGTTCATCATCAACGAAATGTGTCAATCCTGCATTAGATAGTAATGTTTTAAAATCATGCATAATTCCTGCAACACTCATGAACCCTGGGCATGGGTAGACAGCCGGAAACACGCCCTCTTCGTGATGAAATATCATAATCTCTGTTACCACTAACTCATGCTGGTTAAGTTGATATGCACTTTGCCTCCATTTTCTGAAATTTTTAACAAGCAACTTAAGAAAATTATTTGAATCAACTATATGGTTGCAACTACTATAGAGACTTGTATGAGTACTAAACATGCATCAAAACTAACTTAATCAAGCATCAAACAAGCATGCAAGCTCACATACCCTGTCACCTACGGCGGCAAAATACGCAAGAAATACTCCACTAAAAAAAATTCTACTTGGATCATTGGAGGAGTCAAATACCAGAGAACAACTTCCCCAAATCTCGGCAGAAAAGGGTGTTGAGCAAGGAGACCGGAAATCGCGAGGAAAAGCAGCAAGAACTCGGGTTTGGATGAACTGGTTGAGTTTCTACGGGCAAGAGGAAGGTGTGGTAGGTGGGAGAGCAAGTGGGGGGCCAGGGGCCCCCTCACCATAGGTAGGCGCGCCCCAGGGGCAGGCCGCGCCTGGCCATGGTGAGCTGGCCTGGGTGCCCCCCTGGGGTCACCCCGGGTGGCTTTCTTCCCCTTTTTACGCAAAAACTTCGAATATAAACTTTTCGGGATTTTTCGAGAAACTTTATTCTTCAGACTTTTCCAGAATTTTAATTAATAATAATATCGCTGGAAAACAAAGATGGAATGATGGAAAACATCAGCAAAACCAAACCTACAGCAGTTCTAAGACACTCTACTAAACATATACCCACTGAAAACGGAGGAAAACATATGGAAAACGTGTTTGGGGATAGCGAAAACATGGGTAGACGATGGAAAACGAGCGAAAACGAGGTGAAAACATGCATGGGCATGAGTGAATATGGTGAAAACAATACGAAAACATGATATACTTTATGGAAGCACAACAAAAACGAGCATATGAATAAGAAAATGTAATGAAAACATAGTGATAATATTGTTTCCTTCATTTAAAATCACTTTGTTAACAAGGTTGATCAGGTCTTGCTACCAAAATAATTTTATATGAAATAAAACTTTGTTTCTCACTAAATATTTATGTTACCTCAACCTTGATTGATATAGTCCCAACCATGACGGTCTCATATTCTTTGGATGGCTTTGGAATAGGACAATAAAATTCTCCAATCTTGATGGTCTCAATATTTTCAACTGAATTTAGACCATATTTCTTATCAATCTTCTTGGGAAAATAAACAGTGTGCTCTTTATCATTAACATTAAAAGTAACTTTTCCTTGATTGCAATCAATAACAGCCCCTGCAGTATTAAGAAAAGGTCTTGCAAGAATAATAGACACATTATCATCTTCAGGCATTTCCAACACAACAAAGTCAGTTAATATCAGACAATTATTAGCAACTTGAACAGGAACATCCTCACATATACCCATAGGAATAGCAGTGGATTTATCAGCCATTTGCAAAGATATATCAGTTGGTATCAATTTTTCTAGGAGGAGTCTTTTATAGAGAGTAAAGGGCATGACACTAACTCCAGCTCCCAAATCACACAAAGCAGTTCTAACATAATTATTTTTAATAGAACAGAGAATAGTTGGTATACCAGGATCTCCAATCTACTTAGGAACCTTGCCATTAAAAGAGTAATTAGCAAGCACTAGGCGTGAACCCGTGTGCTTGCATGGGCTAGAAAAATAATTTGGTCTCAATTAAGATTAAAAAATTGCGATGTCAAAGTGTATAGGAAAAATATAGTAATTTGCTTTTGAAGGATTGGGGAAGCTATACTTTCATAAACACACATGTTAAATACATGTTAAGATTCTACCTGTGTTTTTCACTGTTGTTTTAGTCCCATGATGACATTAGCGCCATTTTAAGTAGTTTTTTTTGTACTGCATTGGGTAACTTTAGTTCGGTGCATGCTTGAGAATATATGAACTAATGTTCTAATCTATCTAATCATGGGTAACATTAATTATAAATATGCATTATGGTGAAAATGAAAAATTTACGCACATACTATTTAAAACGTCTAATTGATTATTTGAAATATATCATTAATATATAGAATGATAATTATTCAAAAACTGGAGGAGCAATCACATAGTACTTTCATTTACTAACATGGGAGGAGATTATATTGAAAATAGATGTACAACATTTAATCTGAAAGAGTACGTGCTTCTTCAATTATTTGCAAACATTTTTGCAATACAGCTTTGGCACTAATGCAGAAATATCTTATTTTGCAAAAAAAAAATCGTGTTCAAATTTATAATGTGCTCAAATTTTACATGCATAATTTTTCGTTGACTAATTTTAGATAATCTGTTGAAGACTCTCTTAAGCGATAGTTTGACCCGAGCACTTTAAACAAACAAAAGCGTTTCAAGCTGAATACTAAATTAAAAAAAATATATATGTTTTTATATTATGCACCATCCCGTACAATTTTTAGAAAGAGAGAAAAACACTTCATAACTTAGCAACTTTAATGTCACTAGTCGATTTGCAAGTGCCATGCACGTATTCATTATAAAAAAATCTTTAGAATTTAATAATGGTGCACGTGTGGCATTAAGATTTGCTACTTAAATGACCTAAATATCAGATTTATATTGAAAGACACTTTTAGTAATGCAAATATTCTATCAAATGATCTTTGTATAATTTGACAAATTTTGGTCAAAGATAAATCTTGAAAAGCACGTATGAAAATGAATGAAATAAGAAGGTAACATGAATGCGGTGAACTATTTTTTTTTTGAAACGAGTAAACCCAGCCTCTGCATCTGGATGATGCATACGGCTTTCTTATTAATAAAATAATCGCCCTGAACAGCGTACACAAATTATTTCATGTTTGCCGATACAATTCAAGGATCAGACAACGTAGCCACGTGAATAAGCCAATGGAACACTGCCAAAACATTAAGATCCATAGACTAATCTTTTAGTGCGCAACCAACCACCCTGGTTGAAGATAGCCCGTACGACCGCCATCAGCCGAGTGCATCCAGAGTCCAAACGATGGCGCTGCTCCGAAGGAACCAGGTTGGACCACAAATTGATCAAGTAAATAGCTCGATGAACCACCTGCAAAAAATTTCCCACCATTTCATTGTTAAACACGACCCCATTACGGCTATTCCAAACCGCCCAAAGAAAAGCACATACTCCTATGCGTATAACTGCTTTAACTTGCTTGTCCAACCCATTTAACCAATTGCCGAACATATGAGGAATTGAAATAGGCGATGCAATACTAAAAGTAAAGTGAATGAGACGCCAAATCTTTTTAACAAAATCACAATCTATAAAAAGATGTTGAACCGTCTCCTGTGAGCCACAAAAGACACATTTAGTGCAACCACTCCACTTTCTCCTAGCAAGGTTATCCTTGGTCAGTATTTCTTTTCTAGATAAGAACCACATGAATATTTTAATTTTAAGAGGTACTTTCAATTTCCAAAGAAAAGAACGCAAAGTACCAGTAGAACCATTCATGAAATCAGCATATAAAGATTTAACAGTGAAAATACCCGTACTGGTTAATTTCCATATAATTTTATCTGAATTGTCTGAAAGAGTCACTCCCATGAGCTTCTCTACCAAACTCATCCAAGCTGACCACGCATTACCAACCAAGTTTCGTCTAAACTGAATATTCGGATGCTCATGATTAAGAACCTCAGCCACCAAGACATTCTTATTTCTCACAATATCATACAAGCATGGAAACTGTTCAGCAAGAGAATGGTTTCCAAGCCACACGTCCTCCCAAAACCTAGTACCAACTCCATTACCAACAGAGAATTCAATCCTATGAAAAAACTCCTGTTTAACCCCCATAATTCCTTTCCAAAAAGGAGAATCAGTTGGCATGGCTTCAACCTGCGCTAAAGTTTTTGCACCCAAATACTTATTATGCAACAGTTCGGACCACACCCCATCCTCAGATAACAATTTCGAGGAACATAGAAATTTCTTTCAGACAATAAAATCAAGGAACATAGAAATTTCGGTGAACTAATAAAATCAAGGAACATAGAAATACTATATTCGTTCAATTTCTACAGTAAGAAGTGCACTGTGCATATATTAAATTTACATTGGACATGACTGGAACTCTGCAAACTGCGAGGGGCAATCAATGCATGATATGAGAACAATTGCTTGGTAGAACTCAAAATCACCACGGACAAGCACACATACATTATCCAGGATTCCAATCTGTTTGCTCAATTTTTTTTTTCATAGGTGAAACCTTCTTTATGAGTTCCTTCACAACCAATGGAGGAGCATCTTCATCAGATTTTGCAGCAGCAACATCGTCGAAAATATGCACAATACATGAACACAATATTTAAACCTATTAACATCGTAAGGAATTGCCTGTATAATTTTTTTCCCATTTTGTTCAATTTTTATGTAATAATTTATTGGAGTATGAAAGAATTTGAAACATACCTTAGTTTCATCTTGAGTATCACTACTTAAATCATGGGAAATTCCCAGTTCAGCCAATACAACATCAAGCTCTTGCAACTTTTTTTTAGCAACTCATTGGAAAGTTATCTTCCAGTATCTTTCGGTGGTGCAAGTGAAATTACAGCTTTCTGAACTGCACAAATATTTTCGTTATGCTTAATGCGTACAAATATTTTGAAGTCAAATAATATTGTAGACATAACGCAATAAAATAGTAAAAATAACCTACACATGTTCAGATGATCAGTGAAAAACCAGACAATTTTTTTGAAATACAATCATACAAGCAAATCGAAGGAGAACATTGCAGCATCTTTCATGGCCATAGGGGGCCGCCGCTTCGCCTCTGCCACACCGCAGAACAGCACAAGTACTGACGTACATGAAGGTACGGGCATGAAGGCAACAATAGATGTTGCTTAAACTGCTGTGATTGGTCTCAGATGAGGTGTGCTCCCCTGCAGCCATAACAGACATTGTTGTCACAAACATTACAAATTGTGTATCCAGATCAAACCATGTTTTTAAAGGTGATCAAGCTAAAGGTATCGTTGATTTCTCCTCCTCATCTTGCGTGAGAGCGGAGATTGCAACAAACATCAACCGGTTGATTCGCTTTTACAGGGGTAGTGCTTCGGCCCCGCCCATCGTACGGACCAATCACCGGAACAAGCCGTCGAAATAAGATATCATCTCAAAATGAGCCGTGCTGTGAGAAAAAGGCCCCATAAAAAGGATATTAAGTTATTAACCACATTAGAAAATGATAAAATAAGAAAAAGAATGATTATCCTACTTAAGTTGCAAGCGCTTCGCGATGAAGAGAAAAATGTTACCCTGTGAGTTACACTTGTGGCCATCATACGGGCTGAAAGCCATCTGCATTAACAAATGAACACCCCTTGTTAAATAATCTGTTCTCAGAAGACACAGTACGTGAGTTCGTGAAATTTCATTGGTGTTTAACGTCTCGATATTTCTAGCCCAAGCTCGCAGACATATTTGCACCCAACAAACTTTTAGGTCATTCAAAGAGTGTTATATAGTATTCGAATCATATTAAAGCCAGTGTGAAATGATCGGACAAACCTGCACCGAATTTTTTGATTTTTTGACACCTCTAACAAAATTTCAGATCGAAATCTGCGAGTAAGAATTAGACAAAGATAATATTGTTCCATGAGGCAAGTCTTTGAATCATATTAAAGCCAGTGAAAAATGCCCGGAGTAACCTGCACCGAATTCTCTGAATTTTTGGATTTTTTGCCACCCGTAACAAAAAATCAGATCGAACTCTGCCAATAACTATTAGAAAAGGATAATATTGTACCATGATGCAAAAGAAACATTTTTCAAGCAAGTCGTTCTTACTCTTCTGCTCTCCAGGTCGTTAAAATCAATAAGGTCGTCTGGCTGGGCATGAGAGATCTATTCCCACTTCATTTCCTCTGTCTACGTGAATTGCTTCTCAGCAAGTATCTTGGCAAAACTCTTGTCACCAGCATTGCAAAGCAACCGCACACAAAATCAGTACCGATCGGTTTGGAAAGGTAGGAGGATGACCCTTGTTTGCTTGCGCTTCCTCGTCCAGGATCCCCGGGAAAACTAAAACCAGTATGACTCCGATTCTTTTTTTTTTTGTACAATGGAGCGTCCCCAAAGGGACTCGAACCTTCTGATTATAAACGCTGGATGGACCGGATAGTACAAGGAGTCCCATAAGAAAGAAAAATTACACATAGGCCCCTAGAATTTGTAAGGAGGACCTTGGAAAGAAAAATTACACATAGGCCCCTAGAAGTTGACTCAGATTCAAAGAGAGGCACCGCTGCCCCCGGCCGGAACGCAGGCTGCTGCCGCGCATCAACAAAGAGATAGTGGTAGGAAAGGAAGGAGGGGAGGGGGCAGGGCAAGACGCAGCAGTGCCTGCGAGGCCGTCGTTATACAAGGCCATTGGGCCGATGGGAAGCACGGTGGCTGGGGCCAGGGCAAGACGCAGCAGTGCCTGCGAGTCCGTCGTTAAACAAGGCCATGGGGCCGAGCTGAATACTAAATTAAAAAAAATCATATATATGTTTTTATATTATGCACCATCCCGTACAATTTTTGGAAAGAGAGAAAAACACTTCATAACTTAGCAACTTTAACGTCATACTCATACATACCTCCATGCAAAAAAAAAGGTCATACATACCTCATTAGTAAGCCCCACATCAATTTCCACATGGAGATGCGATCAAAGTTATGTGCTAGCAGACTTCGCCGCGGTGGAAAAAGAGTAGTAGAGAGACACGACTTGATTGATGGACAGTACATTGAGCATATCAGTTGAAGATTAAACTTTTGTTTATAGTAATTAGAGCTATGCTAGGGCTATTAGAATACTGCAGCTAGTGATAAAGGTACGTAGTTAAATCTTACTACAGTATTATTTTGCCAGCCCAAATCAACGTCATATGCGATGTTGGGCGTCTCTAGGTCTACTGGATAAAAAGTCGTCATCGAGTCGCTAATGGGGCAACCCGGTTGCCGTGCATGCGCATGCAAGAGCGAGAGCTGAGTTGATTAAGTCCATTTGTCCAGCTAGAGTAAAGTATCCTTTTCTGATGCGCAGGCACCTCTACCATCTAGTGTGTAAACGATCTGTGGAGCTAGCATGCATGTGGTCTGGCTGGAGATATACATAGCTATGGATATGGTGTCTTTTTTCCTTCAACTTGTATGGATCTACATGGGTATGGAACCAACAGTCACTTAGCTCCATCAGATCATCAGATGTTTCCTTTCTTTCCACTTGTACGTAATTCTTGCTGAAATTTGGATGGGCTTGCAGGCCCATTAGGCAATTTCTATTTAATCACTAAGACCCATGCTGGCATAGCAAATGGTGGGAGTTTAGTCCCATATTGCTAGTTGGGAGAGTTTTGCACCAGTTTATAACGTGAGCTCTCTCCCCACTAGTGTGAGTTGGTATGAAGAGAGAGGAGTTGTGGAGGTGTTCCACACGCGCGCTCCTCCTCCTCCGCCGCCCGCCTCGTCTCGTCACGACGCGGATTGCGGGAATGAGCCGAGTTGGAAACGGAGAGTCAACAGACACGCCGTCTCATATTGATTGCTGTCTATTGCGTCACATTTATTTTGGTAACAGCCGCGCGCAGTAAAATGCCGCATTGATCACGTGGTAACCGCGCGCAATAAAACAGCGCATTGATTATGTGGTAACGGCTATAGTAAACGCCAAATTAATTTGTGAGCTGACCGTTCTCCTACCCGGCCAAGCCTATATATTGAGGTCGCAGGGCGGACACAAAGACACACAACTCATACGCTCTGCGCCCATTGTCGTTCCTCTCTCTGTTGCTGCCATCGGTGATCCCATCCCGTCTACCGCGTACACGGCCGACGGGAGAGCAGGCCTCCGAAACCCCGCCTCTCCAGATCCTGTACGGGAAGAGGGGCGATTAGGTTTTTGGGGAGCGTCTCCTACGCGACTGCTCGTTGCCGTACGTCTACTTCGACTTTTACCGCATCGTCCTCATCGTCAACATGGCCACCGAAGCCGAAGGAGCTGCTGATGCCGCCACCGCTGCTGCTGCCGCCGCCGCGGCCGCCTCTGCTATGGCTACTGCCAACTGGCCGACCGCAGGGTATAACACGTTTATCCCTGTTCTTATTATTTCTATGTCTGCATTACTAGTAGTTTGCGTAGATGTATCTACTATCAATCTAGTATGCAGAAACATGGTAAATTATCAGTATGTTTACGTCATGCTTATGGTTTATACTTGGATTAAATTAATCTGTAAATTGTCTAAATTCCTAACAATCCAAAAACCTAATATGTGTAGGCAATTTTCGATTCATGGTTTTGCTACTGCACTGAAACCGGACCCGTTTACGGGGACGTACTTTAAGCGTTGGCAGACCAAAACAATCTTATGGCTCACGGCTATGAACGTGTTCTGGGTCGCCGGTGTTACTCCCACGGGAACGATTACTCCTGAATAGGAGAAGGCGTTCAGGGATGCCACCGTCGTCTTTGTTAGATGCGTTCTAAGCGTGATCGGAGATAAGTTTGTTGACGCATATTTACATATGCGGGTTGCCAAAGACTTGTGGGAGGTGCTCGAATCCAAATTCGGCGCAACCGATGCTGGCAGCGAGATGTACAGTATAGAGCAGTTCCATGACTACAGAATGGTCGAAAACCGTTCTGTATTGGAGCAGGCTCATGAGATACAGTGCATCGCTAAGGAGCTTGAAATTCTCAAGGGCGTGCTACCGGGCAAGTATGTCGCGGGATGCATAATCGCCAAGCTGCCTAATTCCTGGAGGAACTTTGCCACTACTCTGAAACATCAGAGGCGTGAATTCTCAGTAGAGGATGTCATTGGCCATCTGAGTGTTGAGCAGAATTCGAGGGCAAAGGACTCGCATGGAAAAGGAAACGAAGGGACTTCTGCGGCCAATATGGTACAGAAGAACTACAACTCCCACAAGAACAAGGCGAGGACTGGTGTCCAGCAGAATACCGACTTCAAGAAGAAGGCTAAGAAGACCTTCAAGAAGGATAAGAAGAAAGATGGCTGCTTCACTTGTGGTTCACTGGAACACTGGGCTGTGAAGTGCTCAAAGAAGTACGTGAAGCCAGGACAGGATTCCAAGGCTGCCAACATGATTGTGAGCAACAATGAGAATGGGGCATCTGGGTATGGTAATTTGTTTACTGTATTTTCAGTTTGTCAGTCTACTGATTGGTGGATTGACACAGGTGCAAATATTCATGTGTGTGCTGACATCTCATTGTTTTCTTCTTATCAGGTCACAAGGAACGGGTCCGTATTGATGGGGAACGGCGCAAGTGCTTCTGTACTTGGTGTTGGCACGGTCGATCTGAAGTTTACTTCGGGAAGGATCGTGCAGCTCAAGAACGTGCAGCATGTCCCCGCCATCAAGAAGAATCTCGTTAGTGGCTCCCTTCTATGTAGAGAAGGATTTAAGTTGGTTTTCGAGTCCAATAAAGTAGTTGTAACGAAAGATGGACTGTTTGTTGGAAAAGGGTATGAGTACGGAGGTCTGTTCCGCTTTTTCCTCGCCGATTTCTGTAATAAAGTCGTGAACAATATTCATTCGAGTGTTAATGAAACAGAAGTTTGGCATTCACGTCTTTGTCATGTTGGTTTCAGTTGCATGACGTGGTTAGCAAAACTAAATTTAATTCTGAGTTTCACTTTAGCCAAAGGTTCTAAGTGCCATTCGTGTGTACAAGCAAAGCAACCTCGCAAGCCCCACAAGGATGCAGAGGAGAGACACTTGACGCCATTAGAACTCATACATTCTGATCTCTGTGAGATGAATGGTGTGTTGACTAAAGGTGGAAAGAGATACTTCATGACGTTAATAGATGATTCCACTAGGTTTTGCCATGTATATCTGTTAAACACTAAAGATGAGGCTCTACACTACTTTAAAATCTATAAGGCAGAAGTTGAGAATCAACTTGAAAAGAAAATTAAACAAATCCGGTCAGATCGTGGTGGAGAGTATTTCTCTAATGAGTTTGACTCTTTCTGTGCGGAACATGGCATTATTCACGAGAGGACGCCTCCCTATTCACCTCAGTCAAATGGGGTTGCCGAATGGAAAAACCGTACTCTAACAGATTTGGTTAACGCCATGTTAGATACATCGGGTTTATCCAAGGCATGGTGGGAGGAGGCTATATTGACATCATGTCATGTCCGAAATAAAGTTCTGACGAAAGACAATGAGGTCACTCCCTATGAGAAATGGGAGAAGAGAAAAACAACACTCTCGTACTTACGTACTTGGGGTTGTTTGGCGAAAGTCAATGTGCCGATCCCCAAAAAGCGTAAACTTGGACCAAAGACCATGGATTGCGTTAATTTGGGATACGCTAAGAATAGCGTTGGCTATAGATTTCTAGTAGTGAAATCTGAGGTACCTGACGTGTAGGTCGGTACGATTTTGGAGTCTAAAGATGCTACATTCTTTGAGGATATTTTTCCTATGAGATATATGCAAAGAACTTCTAGACAGGAATCATAGGAAACTCCTGAGCCTGTCATTCCTATGGAATATTATGAACAAACACATGATGAGAATCCTGAGAAGGATGACGAGGAAACCCTTGGTAGGGGCAAGAGACAGAGGACTGCAAAGTCCTTTGGCGATGATTTCCTTGTGTACCTTGTGGATGATACTCTCACTTCTATTTCAGAAGCTTATGCATCTCTAGATGCTGACTACTGGAGAGAAGCGGTCCGTAGCGAGATGGATTCCATCATGGCTAATGGAACGTGGGAGATCACTGAACGTCCTTATGGCTGTAAACCATTAGGATGTAAGTGGGTGTTCAAAAAGAAGCTTAGGCCTGATGGTACGATTGAAAAGTACAAGGCTAGACTTGTGGCCAAGGGTTACTCCCAGAAAGAAGATGAAGATTTCTTTGATACTTATTCACCTGTGGCCAGACCGACCACCATTCGAGTATTACTCTTGTTGGCGGCCTCACATGGTCTTATCGTCCATCAGATGGATGTTAAGACGACTTTCCTAAATGGAGAGTTAGACGAGGAAATCTATATGCAACAGCCAGATGGCTTTGTGATAGATCGTCAAGAAGGAAAGGTGTGCAAGTTACTGAAATCTTTATATGGGCTGAAACAAGCACCTAAGCAATGGCATGAGAAGTTCAATACAACTTTAACCTCTGTTGGCTTTGTTGTTAACGAAGCTGACAAATGTGTATACCATCGCCATGGTGGGGGCGAAGGAGTTATACTGTGTTTGTATGTTGATGACATACTGATATTTGGGACCAACCTCAAAGTAATTAATGAGGTTAAGTCGTTTCTATCCCAGAACTTTGAGATGAAAGATCTTGGTGTGGCTGATGTTATTTTGAACATCAAGCTATTGAGAGACAATGAGGGTGGGATTACACTTCTGCAATCCCATTATGTTGAGAAGGTTTTGAGTCGTTTTGGATATTCGGACTGCAAAATTTCTCCAACACCATATGATCCTAGTGCTCGGATTCGAAAGTTCGAAGGCACAACTAAGGATCAGCTGAGGTACTCTCAAGTAATTGGTTCACTCATGTATCTAACGAGCGCTACGAGGCCTGACATCATGTTTGCTGTGTGCAAACTAAGCCGATTTGTTTCCAATACGGGTGATGTGCATTGGCATGCTGTAGAAAGAATTATGCGCTATCTGAAAGGTACCGTGAACCATGGACTTCACTCGAGTGGATATCCTTCGGTACTTGAAGGGTATTGTGATGCGAATTGGATCTCTGATGCTGATGAGATGAAAGCCACAACGGGGTATGTGTTTACCCTTGGAGGTGGTGCTGTTTCCTGGAAGTCTTGCAAGCAAACGATCTTAACGAGATCGACAATGGAAGTAGAATTAACAGCATTAGACACGTCTATTGTCGAAGCAGGATGGCTTCGAGATCTTTTGATGGACTTGTTTATTCTTATAGTATCGATGAGGAGATAGAGAGATGGATAGCTAGAAGAAGTAGAAGAAGATCAAGCCGATTAGAAATCAGCTAGAGTTTTTGCTTTTGGAATTCATATCTGTGACTCCGCCGGTTAATGGTTAATAGAAAACATATTTTCCTACTTCCTCCCTAGGGTCTGCTAGCTAGAAGTGGCAGTGACTACTTGAGGTGAGCTATTTTACAGATGAGGTAGAAGCAAAGTAATGCTGACCATACATACTTTATTCTACAAGCACAATGGAAGCAAGGTGGCATTACCATTAGGCTGACCCGGATGACTTCACTGAAACTAAGAGATCCTATCCTGGTCCTTGGGGCCTACTAATTGATGGATAGCGTAGGAACGAGTTCCGACTTGATTGGACAGAGGAATTGCCTCTGGAATCTGCATAGGAAGCAATTCGTCGTCCAAAGGGGGCGATCCCCGAGAGCTGGGCCAGGGGATCATATGTCACTGAATCGACACAACTCTTGCTCGATCGAAGAATAGTAAGAGTTGCCAAACTTGTCGTTAGGTTCATCGTTGCTATCCCTACTAGGTATACTTCTTTTGGGTTTGGAAAGATGGGCTTAGGACAACTGGATTTACCTATGAACTTAGACTCCTGGCTTCTCCACCAACCATATCTCAACTTGGATCTGCCAAAGACTAGAGATTTCGCTTCGTTTATAGTATAGTCAATCCCCGGTGAATGACATCTCTTTTTATTATTCTCTGAATGGTGGGAGCTTAAGCCAATAGTCAGGGAGATATTTCCCAGGACTTCCTGGAGGCGACAGTCCTCCGCGCAGCGTCAAAGACTCGGCGAGCAATCGTTTGCGCCTCATCTGCCGACAACTGATGGGCCGTACGCCCACTTTTATAGGGAGGGTCGCCTAGGGCAATCAGTGTAGGGGGGACAAGCGAAGAATATTCGCTATCGGTAATTATGTGTGTCAGCGGTTGCTGAAACCAGTCCATTCATTTTTCATGAATGTTTTGGCCAGGCTTCCATACCTATTGCCATTGGTCGAGCAAACAGTGGTCACAGAAGTAAGAAATGGATGCAGCAGCGGATACCTAACCTTCGGCAGAAGGACAATAGATAAGGGCACAGGCGGGCGGAGAAGAAGAGAATTGATGGTGCACACGGGAAAGAATGAGCTTTCCCCTTCGATTGGAATGGATTCATAATAATCATAGCATAGATAGACGGGGGCACCAACCCCAACTCTTGCTCGATACAATCCCCTTGTTTTGGGAGTGAAGCCTATTAGAAGCGTATAAAATACGTAGATTAAGTTGACACCGAACGGCGAGCCTGGGTCCATAGATACTGTAGTTGGTTCGACGGATCCGTTCTCTCATTCGCCATTTCTAGTTCTGGATGAGGCACGCCGAGCACTAAAGGATGAGTCCCTCCCTGTTTGTTATCTTTACGTGGCATAGGTAATACGTAAATATATCCAGGGAGTCTTCTCAACCGAAAAAGGTTGTCGTTTGAGCCACGTAGTTCCCTTAACCTGGCACCAAACCCGTATTCGTTTGAGTTTGGACATATAGAAATGAGGCACCAAAGGCTGGCTTTACGCGCTACTGTTTTCAACCAATCGAATTGGCTTTGCCATTTCTTGATCAGAGAGCCATGTGGAAAAGAAGAAGCAGATGGAGCTTACTCACGTACCAGCCCAAGAGATTCCTCCTCTTATCGGTTCTGGTGCATTGACCTAAAAAGACCCCTCACGGGCAGGTACGCGACTCTCTCTCTTCCTGGGCGGATCCTTACTACTAGGTACGAAATAACAAACAGGAAAGGACATTGACACGGTCTCCAAAGCAAGACTTTTACCCTCGATCGCCATCAGAACATTGAGTTCAATTTGTCACATCTAGACCGGACCCTGTGTACAACTCATATAAAGGTAGTCAACCAAACGAACCACCAATCCATTATGATGCTCTAATAAAATAGGACCAAAAGACGGAGGTTTCTGAACTTTTTTATGCTGTATGCCTAAGTTTCCAAACCCGTCTTGAAGGTTACTTTACCAGAGAAGTAGGTCCTATTGACCAAGAAGCGGAAAAAGCATAGTCGGTACTTCTTAATGCGGTACGTAAGCTGGTTATCCTTACTAACAATCATGCCTTGCTTGGATTTAGGGATTAGGAATTCTTATTGGGAAAGAGATTGGATTGGTGTATTCCATTCCTGCCGTAATTGAGACTTGCCCTCGCTCGCGGGCCTTATAGCTTGATCCATGTGATGGCTGTTCTCTGCAATGAACCACAACATGTCCATGGACTTCAAATAGAATTGAGTGAATGCACTAAAAACCAAGAAATGACATAGCGAGATAGTCTACTGAGCAGCTCGAAAAGCTCGGACTTCGTATACAGAAAGTAGAAAAAAGCAGCTGAGTAGAGATTGAATCGAGCATAGAAATAAGAGAGTTTTTCTTTGCTTAGCACTGTTCAGTTCGTCTTTCTTCACAAGTCAATCTATGCATAATTCTATTTCTTGGAGTGCTGAATCCGCCTTTGAAAATGGATAACTAGCTCCATTCTGCGTCAAGTACTAAGGATGGGCCCAAAGCACACTTTTTAAAGGCACCGGTCACCTTAAAAATCCCAAAAGTAGGAAGTCTAGCGTGCTTCTTTAGTGCTGCTGTTCGATCAGATGCTTTCTCATTGAACGAGGCATATGAAAGTGAAAGAAGTTCCAGGTCGAGTCCCGAGAAGGCGATAGTTGATTTTGATCATGAAGTTGGCATTGTGGACTTTGGAATTGATTCTGGACCCCCACCTGCTCAGGACGCCCCGCCTGCTCAGGACGATCCCATTACGGACTTTCTGGAAGGGGACACGCTTGACCCAGCGCAAAAAAGGGAATTCATAGATATTCTCCATTTTGGGAAAAAGGAAGAACTTGCCTTCACAATGAGCGAATCGTAATAAAAATAGGGTGGCAAGGCGAAGGTAGTACTTATCAGTCCAGGGAAATAAACCACTATCTAAAAACCCAGGTTGCACAACTGCGTGCAAGGAGATTAAGTGGTGAGATTGTGCCGGAGGAATTACGGCAATGGCAAAGAGACTTAAAGACTCTGAAGAGAAGGTCCTGCTTCTATGAGGACCTTCTCGTGGTCTTGAGCAATGTTCATTTTGATTGATTGCAAAGAGAGTGCAGGATTCTCTTTGCAATCAATGAAATGGTCCCGGAGAAAGGAATCAGTCTCTTCAGTCCGGCGCATGCCTAAAATTCATTTTTTTCCTTTGAATTACTCATTTTTTTTTCATTTCGCACCGGAAACTTTTCTAGGAGAAGTTCGAATCCGTTCCGTTCTGATGCGGAGGGTTACTCCTAGATTGGCCCGATCTTCACGAATCGACGGAGAACACGAAGAACTCGAAGAACTCGATGAACACACGAGGGGGAAACGAGGGGGAAATCGAAGGCAAGGCAAACAAACACAAGGATAACTAGTAAGAACCGAAGAACCCCAAATCTTCCGTCAACTAACCCCGAGGGCCGCCTACGGAACGATCGATTCAACTGAGCTCACCTTGATTGAAACCGCTTTACACCCGTAGCCGGTCCACTACGCCAATAGAACCTCAAGATAATCGAGAGGAAGATTGGTCAAGTACTTGATAGAAACCCAAAGGGAGAGATCAAGTATTTGGATGTGCCTTGATACAATCCTCGACGATGTCGGAGGGATGGTTCCTCAAAGAGGGATACAAGAGAGCTGAGCTCCAAATGTTCTAAATTCAACTCTAACCCTAGATCTGAGAAAGGGGGTGACTATATATAGTCTAGTGCCAAAGGGGGTAGGTGGGAGGATAAGAAACAAGGCCCAAGGCCCGCAAGTGTCACGCGGTCCGCACAGCAGCGGAGGCTCCGGTGGTTTCCACCGGAGGTTCCGGTGGATGGAGCGGAGGCTCCGGTGGGGTCCGGTGGTGGCTCCGTGGTCACCCACCCGACGGGGTTCCGCGCGAAGGAAGCACCGGAGGCTCCGGTGGCGAGTAGTGGAGCGGAGGCTCCGGTGGGATTACCGGAGGCTCCGCCCGGGTTCCGGTGGCGGCTCCGGTGGTGGCTCCGGTGGTAGCTCCGCCACTTTCCACCCGAAGGGCTTTTGGGCGGAGGCCACACCGGAGGCTCCGGTGGTGAGCGGGGAGCGGAGGCTCCGGTGGGACCACCGGAGGTTCCGCTGCCTGGAGCTTTCCGGCTTCGTCTCCTTGTGCTGGTCTTGCTCGTTCGCCTTCCGCGTCTTCTTGGGCACCCTTGGTGGACTTGAACCTGAGCACACACAGTGTTGCGCCATGAGGTAGCGCACCATTCTCCACATGACCGAAAGCATAGGATGAGAGGAGCGAGTTCACCTTATCTTTGATGGCCTTTGCGCGTGATCTTGTCATCGGTGCACTCGGTGGAGTTGGGTGGGCTACATCATCTCCCCCCCCTTGAAAAAGAGTCGACCTCGACTCGGCGTCGTCTTCATCACTTGGGTATCCCTGGAAGGGAGAGAGGTCCTTGACATTGAAGGAGTTGTGGACGAGGTACTTGGATTGCGGTAAGTCGAGCTTGTAGGCGTTGTTGTTGATGCGCTTGATGACCTTGAAGGGACCGTCACCTCTTGGCTTGAGCTTGGAGTTGCGCTCTTCGGGGAACCGGTCCTTGCGCAAGTGTAGCCACACGAGGTCACCTTCTTGGAACACCATGGGTTTCTTGTTCTTGTTCATGATAGAGGCTCGGTGCTCGGAATGCTTCTCAAGCGTAGCCCTTGTGGAGTCGTGGAGCTTCTTGATGTAGTCGGTGCGCTTGTCGATGTCCATGTTTGCTCGCTCGCGTAGAGGCAACGGGAGTATGTCGAGGGCGGTGTTGGGGTTGAAGCCGTAGACGATCTCGAAGGGACTCTTCTTGGTAGCTTGATGGAGAGCACGGTTGTAGGCGAACTCGGCGTGTGGGATGCATTCCTCCCAATTCTTCAAGTTGGGCTTGATCAATGCTCGAAGTAGTGAAGAGAGTGTGCGGTTGACGACCTCGGTTTGTCCATCCGTTTGTGGGTGATAGGCGGTGGAGAATAGTAGCTTGACGCCGAGCTTGGCCATCAATGTCTTCCAAAAGTAGGAGGTGAACTTGACGTCGCGGTCCGAGACAATTGAAGTAGGTACACCATGTAAACGCACAATTTCCCTGAAAAACAAAGTAGCAACATGTGAAGCATCGTCGGTTCGGTTACAAGGAATGAAATGTGCCATCTTAGAGAAACGATCCACAACTACAAAGATTGAATCCATGTTGGTTTTAGTTCGTGGAAGGCCTAACACAAAGTCCATGCTAATATCACTCCAGGGTGCATGTGGGATAGGTAATGGCATGTAAAGACCATGAGGGTTGGAAGTGGACTTAGCTCGGAGGCATGTGGAACATCTTTTGACGTGTCTCTCAACATGATGCTTCATCTTGGGCCAATAGTAGTTGGTGGAGAGCATGGCATAGGTCTTGTCGCGTCCAAAGTGTCCCATGAGGCCTCCTTCATGTGATTCCTTCAATAACAACAAACGAAGAGAAGACTCGGGGATACACAATTTGTTAGCCTTAAACAAGAAACCTTGGTGAAGATAGTAATCATCGAAACCTCGGTTAGGCAAGCACTTCTCAAATATAGGACCAAAGAAAGCATCGGAAGCATATAAGTCTTTGATTTCATCCAAACCAATCACATTGATGTCAAGACGTGTAAGAAGGCATTCTTTCCTAGACAAGGCATCGGCTACCACATTCTCTTTACCTTTCTTGTACTTAATGACATAAGGAAAAGATTCAATGAATTCAACCCACTTAGCATGCCTTTTGTTCAAATTGGTTTGGCTTTTCAAGTATTTCAATGATTCGTGATCGGAATGAATGACAAATTCTTTTGGCCAAAGGTAGTGTTGCCAAACTTCTAGCACTCTAACCAAAGCAAAGAGTTCCTTATCATAGATGGGGTAATTGAGTTTAGCACCATCAAGTTTTTCACTATGGTAAGCAACGGGGCGTCCGTTTTGCATGAGAACGCCACCAATTCCTATACCACTAGCATCACATTCAATCTCAAAAGTTTTCTCGAAATCCGGTAAGACAAGCAAAGGAGCTTCGGTTAGGCATTTCTTAAGTGTATCGAAAGCTTTTTGTTGCGCATTGCCCCAAACAAAAGGTACATTCTTTTTGGTAAGTTCATTCAAAGGGCAAGCAATAGTTGAAAAATCTTTGACAAAGCGGCGATAGAAACCGGCAAGGCCATGAAAGCGCCTTATCTCACCCACGGAAGTAGGGTTGGGCCAATTCCTAATTGCCTCAATCTTCTTGTTATCTACTTCAATACCATTGGACGAGATCACAAAACCCAAGAAAACAAGCTTGTTGGTGCAAAAATTGCATTTGGAAAGATTGGCAAAAAGTTTTGCATTGCGAAGAGCCAACAATACTTGTGAAACATGATCAAGGTGATCGTCCAAAGATTTGCTATAAATGAGAATATCGTCGAAGTAAACCACAACAAATTTGCCAATGAAAGGACGTAGAACTTCATTCATGAGACGCATGAAGGTAGATGGGGCATTTGAAAGACCAAAGGGCATAACAAGCCATTCATACAAACCAAGTTTTGTTTTGAAAGCCGTTTTCCATTCATCACCTATACTCATACGAATTTGATGGTAACCACTTTTAAGATCAATTTTTGAAAAGATAGTAGCACCACTCAATTCATCAAGCATGTCATCGAGCCTAGGAATAGGATGTCTATATCTAACGGTGATAGCATTGATAGGGCGACAATCCATACACATGCGGGAAGTAGAATCTTGCTTTGGAACAAGGATAACCGGCACGGCACAAGGGCTAAGGGATTCGCGAATAAAACCTTTTTCGAGTAGCTCTTGGATTTGGCGCTCAATCTCCTTAGTCTCCTCGGGATTGGTGCGGTAAGGAGCGCGGTTTGGAAGGGGCGCGCCCGGAATGAGGTCAATACGGTGCTCGATTCCTCGAAGGGGAGGAAGGCCCGGAGGGAGCTCATCGGGAAAGACGTCTTCAAATTCCTGCAACAAAGGCAACAAAGAGGGAGGTAGATTTGTCATGTCGTTAGTTTCAAGTGCTTCCCCTTTGCACAATAGGACAAAGTGAAGTATGGTTGGGTCCTCTCTTAGCGCTCGCATCTCTCTTTTGGTGGCAAGTAAGGCAAAGCCTTTGGCATCACTCGTAATTTTTCCACTCATATTTGGCTTGTGGCTCTCACTCGCTTTTTGGTGGATCACTCTCTCACCACTCATCTCACGAGATTTGAGCTCTTCTTGTCGACGTGCAAGAGTCTTGGCGTTGTCGGCGATCACTTGGCTAGGAGACATGGGACGAAGAACAAATGTCTTGTTGTTCCACTTGAAGCTATAGTGATTGGTACGCCCATCATGGATAGCACTCTTGTCGTATTGCCACGGTCGGCCAAGAAGAAGATGACACACGGTCATAGGAACAACGTCACACTCTACCGTGTCTTCATAAGGACCAATCTTGAAAGTCACGGAGACCATGTGTTGAATCTTGAAGGTGCCGGAGTCACTAAGCCATTGGACATGGTATGGGTGAGGGTGTTGCTTGTAAGGCAATTTGAGCTTGTCGCAAAGTTCTTTGCTAGCTAAGTTGTGACAACTTCCACCGTCGATGATGACCTTGATTGACTTGCCATCAATACCGGCTCTTGTTTGAAAGAGATTGCACCGTTGATCTTGCTCATCTTGAGGAGAAGAAGTGAGGACTCTTGTGACCACTAGGGATGGGTTCTTGTCCTCATCGCAATATACACTTTCTTCATCATCGTTGGAGACGTCCAAAGGGTTGAGAGCAACTTGATGCAAGGCATAGTATTCGCCCTCGCTCATAGAATCACGTTCACCATCTTGGTTGACAATCATGATCATCTTGTTGGAACATTCAAAGGACTTGTGTCCACTACCACCACACTTGAAGCAAGTAATAGTGCTTGACTTGACTTGAGGAGCACTTGAGGATGAGGTTGGAGTAGCTTGCTTCTTGAATGGTTGGGAAGACTTGTTGGGAGCACTAGAGGCTCGCGGGTTGCTCTTGGTGGTAGTTGGAGGAGGAGCTTGTGTCATGGGAGTAGAGGATGATGGTCTTGAATTGAAGAAAGCCTTTTGCTTGCTATATTTGAGATCTTCCGCAATTTGACGTTCCGCCTTAAGAGCTTGGTGGACAAGGGCCACAATGTTGTCATACGGTTGATACTCGACGATCTTCCTTATAGGATAGTTGAGGCCATTGAGGAAGCGGGCCATTGTTTGCTCTTGAGATTCTATCACATGAGCGCGGATCAAAGATGTCTCCATTTCCTTGTAGTACTCATCAACGGACTTCACACCTTGACGAAGTTCTTGAAGCTTCTTGAAGAGGTCACGCTTGTAGTGAGGAGGAACGAATCGAGCATGCATGAATTGCTTCATCTCATTCCAAGTGGCAATAGGAGCAACGCGATTGCGGACTCGTTCGGCTTGTAGACGATCCCACCATAAGAGTGCATAGCCTTCGAATTCCAAAGATGCTAGAGCAACCATTTTCTTGTCGGTGAAGTTGTGAATGCCGAATATCTTGTCAACCTTGAGAGCCCAAGCAAGATAGTCTTCGGGATCATTCTCACCATTGAACTTGGGGACATTGAAACGAAGAGCACTCATGTTGTTGTCCTCTTGCGGACGATGGAGGCGCGCATGTTGGCGCTCATGGGGGTCTTCATCATACATGGGAGGTGAATCATCATAGGGATCATCCTCATTGTCTTGGCGGTGGCGATCATGATGGGGAGGATGACGCCGGTGGTCATTAGGTGGTGGTGGTTGGTGGTGACGGAGCCTAGCTTCACGACGTTCACTATCATCATGGCCATTGTGATGTTGTTGAGGACGTTCTTGTTCTTGGAGAGGTTGTTGAGGATGATCATGTTCTTGGCGGTCATTGTTGTTGGGACGCGCATGGCGCCTTGGTGGCCTTCGATGTTGACGAGCATCTTCCACGAAATCGTTGTGGCCATAGTCTTGAGCGTGGCCTTGTGGAGGTGGAGGATGATGGTGTTGTCGAAGGTCCGGGCGTTGCGGTTGTTGAAGAGGGTCACCACGGCCTTGGCGATGTCGAGGTGGTGGTGATGGCGAGCTATCCTCATACCGATTGCGTCGCGGAGGTTGTTGATGTTGTGGAGGAGGTGGTGGTGCTTGTTGAGGTTGTCCACCCTCCTCCACGTTGTGGCGATCATGGCGATCATGGCGACGAGGTTGGTGAGGATCTTGATTGCGGTGGCTTGAGCGGCGAGACCTTGAGGATGATGATGAATGACGGCGATTGGCAAGATTGGCCAAGTTGATGTTGATGCGCGTCATTTGATCATTCATTCGAGCCTCTTGCTCTTGGAGTCGACGCTCATAGCGTTGCAACCCGTCCTTGACGAGTTCGCGGAGTTGAAAGTGGTCATTGTGGGTGACGAAGTTGGCGTAATCATTGTCGTTGTAGAATGGGTTGCCTTCGTCTTCCGAGCTCGGACTTGTGAATACTCCTTCCCTAGCCATCTCAAAAACACACACAAGGGTGATATTGAAGAAATGGACGCCTCACTTACCCAACGTTACCTTTCTTGGTCGTATTGAGGCTAGTGGACGAGCCTAGGTGTAGGGCGGTATGTCAAGAGCGAAACCAAAAGATCGAAAGAAACCGCAAACGGCAACACACACACTTTATATGGAAGGCAAATAGGTTAGGAAAGTGGCGAGGCAAAATCGACCAAAACCGAAGAAAAGTTTGTTGTCAATCGTGGAGAAAATTCAAAGAAAAAGTTAGCACAAAAACCAAACCTATAGGATGGAAATATGGTGGAACACACACACGCAAGGGAAAAATGGGGTTAGTGCGACCAATGGACGAGCGAAGAACGAAATGGCCCTAACGTAGACTAATGCTCAATGCCACACTAACACAAGGAGGACGCTAGCTCAAACCGCAAAGTTGAAAAGGCAACAAGATTCGCACCGTGGCAATCGGTCACTCTTTCTCTTTTGCGACGCAATGCTACACGTTCCTACAATGGAAAGCAATTGGCACCGATCCTTTTGCTTCTTTTTCTATTTTCTCTTTTTCTCTTTTTTTTTTTTTTGATTTTCTCTTTTTGATGGATTCCAAAGTGCCAATGCCTACTCGGTAGCTAATCTCTCACAAGCGCTAACTTCGCACTCTCGATGCCACAAATGCGATGCCAAGCGGTGTAAAAAGAACTAGTCCGATAGGTAAGTAACACAATGGGATGGGGTGGTGCAAGCGGAAGCAAGTTATACCTCTCTTATTTTGATGATCACGGACTTGCGGCCGTGGGGAAGTCGATGTCGTGGCGATCCGATGATGTGGAAGCGTAGGTGATGTCGTGGGCGTCGCGTAGCAACTCGTTGCACTCAATTTGGATCACAAACGACAAAGAAAAACAAGTTCCAAAATCTGCCGGAGAATCGAAGAGCTGAAATTTTCTGAGTTTTTGGCTCAAATTCGAAATTCCCACAAAATCAAGAAAAATTTTGGGCGAAATTGGAAAAATTGGCTGAAAGGAAAGATGTGGAAAGGTGTTTGGCAACTAATCTCTGAAGAAAAACCACGAAAAACGCAACGAGTCAACAGATCGGTCAAATTCCCTTTTGGCTATTTTTTGAGGATTTTCGAAATTCTTGGTGGAAAAAGAAAAATTGGTGGATGGGGAGGGGTATGGGTGTCGGATTCGTGTCAATCTAGCTCTGGATACCAGATGATGCGGAGGGTTACTCCTAGATTGGCCCGATCTTCACGAATCGACGGAGAACACGAAGAACTCGAAGAACTCGATGAACACACGAGGGGGAAACGAGGGGGAAATCGAAGGCAAGGCAAACAAACACAAGGATAACTAGTAAGAACCGAAGAACCCCAAATCTTCCGTCAACTAACCCCGAGGGCCGCCTACGGAACGATCGATTCAACTGAGCTCACCTTGATTGAAACCGCTTTACACCCGTAGCCGGTCCACTACGCCAATAGAACCTCAAGATAATCGAGAGGAAGATTGGTCAAGTACTTGATAGAAACCCAAAGGGAGAGATCAAGTATTTGGATGTGCCTTGATACAATCCTCGACGATGTCGGAGGGATGGTTCCTCAAAGAGGGATACAAGAGAGCTGAGCTCCAAATGTTCTAAATTCAACTCTAACCCTAGATCTGAGAAAGGGGGTGACTATATATAGTCTAGTGCCAAAGGGGGTAGGTGGGAGGATAAGAAACAAGGCCCAAGGCCCGCAAGTGTCACGCGGTCCGCACAGCAGCGGAGGCTCCGGTGGTTTCCACCGGAGGTTCCGGTGGATGGAGCGGAGGCTCCGGTGGGGTCCGGTGGTGGCTCCGTGGTCACCCACCCGACGGGGTTCCGCGCGAAGGAAGCACCGGAGGCTCCGGTGGCGAGTAGTGGAGCGGAGGCTCCGGTGGGATTACCGGAGGCTCCGCCCGGGTTCCGGTGGCGGCTCCGGTGGTGGCTCCGGTGGTAGCTCCGCCACTTTCCACCCGAAGGGCTTTTGGGCGGAGGCCACACCGGAGGCTCCGGTGGTGAGCGGGGAGCGGAGGCTCCGGTGGGACCACCGGAGGTTCCGCTGCCTGGAGCTTTCCGGCTTCGTCTCCTTGTGCTGGTCTTGCTCGTTCGCCTTCCGCGTCTTCTTGGGCACCCTTGGTGGACTTGAACCTGAGCACACACAGTGTTGCGCCATGAGGTAGCGCACCATTCTCCACATGACCGAAAGCATAGGATGAGAGGAGCGAGTTCACCTTATCTTTGATGGCCTTTGCGCGTGATCTTGTCATCGGTGCACTCGGTGGAGTTGGGTGGGCTACATCACGTTCGGTTATTGATCGGTCTTGGTTTGACATGGTTTACGCGTTACTGGTTCCCGGAAGAGTCAATTTCTCCATTAGCTAAACCCTTTATTACCCTACCTTTGGACTCGTATTTTGTTTGTACACAATCAACGGAGCCCCCCCGACATATGTTGCAACGTCTTCAATAGCATGCTCTTACTTCGTCTTTCCCTTAATAAGTCATCAAATTTGGTGCTTTTCGATCCCCAGTTGCTATGGGGAACAAAGGCTGAAATACAATAGAATCCTCCATTTAAGTGGTTCTCGCTACTCCTTGTTCCTGCTCCTAACTCCTCCCCGGGTAATTCCCAATGTTTGGCACTTTCCATACTTCGTGGGTGCAACATCAACAAATTCGCTCATGATCAAGTTACAACCTAAGATCTATGACTATATTATGTTAACAGTTCGTATTTTGTTCATTCCATCGGTATGCTCCCAGGTACCTGTAATTGTGATCTGTTTGCTTGTGGTTGAAAAGCCAGTACCGGCTATCCTTATGAACTGTGACAATTAAACAGTAATTGTCAAGGTGAAGAGTTCAAAGGACAATGCGCAGTCCACAAAGCACATAAAAATGAGATTAAAAGTTGTCAGACATTTAAGAAACTCCGGAGTGATAGCGGTGGATTATATCCAGTCGGCTAAGAATCTGGTAGATCCCTTTACTAAAGGGCTATCACGTGTTGTGATAGAAAGTGCATCGAGGGAGATGGGTATGAGACCCACATGAGTTGCCATGGCAGTAACCCAACCTATGTGATCGGAGATCCCGTGAAGTGGGACCTGGGAAAACAAGCTAGTGGTTAACTGAGGAGAGTAATTTTTACTAACCCACTCCACTGGAGATGAAGTACTCTCAAAAACTGTATGGCAGGTTGACTTTTGTCTTAATGTGCTCCAAGGCTTGTATAAGCAAGATGCTATCCTACCGAGCGATCTTTGGAGGAACACACCTATATGATCCTGACTGCTGGTCACAGTCTAGGAGATTGGGTGATCTCTAATAAGTTCATGAATAAGCCATGAGTATGACTAATATGCTCCACCCGAGGGGTCAGCCTTCGGCAGCCTAGTACTGGCAAGACATTTGGTGAAACTATTTTACGCCTAACTGACAATTCAAGGCATAGTCCATTGTTCAGTTGTGATGTAGTGTAGCTATTTGTTCTAGGTGGATGTTCAACCTTAACGGGTCTCCACTGAAGATGCCGGTATATAAAAACAGTGAATGGACCAGAAGACAACACCATGGGTCTTCGGGATTTGGTGGGGGATTGCTGAAATTTGGATGGGCTTGCAGGCCCATTAGGCAATTTCTATTTAATCCCTAAGACCCATGCTGCCATAGCAAATGGTGGGAGTTTAGTCCCATATTGCTAGTTGGGGGTGTTTTGCACCAGTTTATAAGGTGAGCTCTTTCCCCACTAGTGTGAGTTGGTACGAAGAGAGAGGAGTTGTGGAGGTGTTCCACACGCGCGCTCCTTCTCCTCCGCCGCCCGCCTCGCCACGCCTCGTCACGACACGTCACGTCACGACGCGCCGCGGGTTGCGGGAATGAGCCGAGCCGATGCCTTTATTTTGGCAGTTGGAAACGGAGAGTCAACAGACACGCCGTCTCATATTGATTGATGTCTATTGCGTCACATTTATTTTGGTAACAGCCGCGCGCAGTAAAACGTCGCATTGATCACGTGGCAACCGCGCGCAGTAAAATGGCGCATTGATTACGTGGTAACGGCCGTAGTAAACGCCAAATTAATTTGTGAGATGACCGTTCTCCTACCCGGCCAAGCCTATATATTGAGGGCGCAGGGCGGACAAAGACACACAACTCATACGCTCTGCGCCCATTGTCGTTCCTCTCTCTGTTGCTGCCACCGGTGATCACATCCCGTCTACCGCATACACGGCCGATGGGAGAGCAGGCCTCCGAAACCCCGCCTCTCCAGATCCTGTACGGGAAGAGGGGCGATTAGGTTTTTGGGGAGCGTCTTCTACGCGACTGCTCGCTGCCGTACGTCTACTTCCACTACTACCGCATCGTCCTCATCGTCAACATGGCCACCGAAGCCGAACGAGCTGCTGCTGCCGCCACTGCTGCCACCGAGGCCGCCACTGCTGCTGAGGCCGCCACCGCTGCTGCCGCCGCCGCCGCGGCCGCCTCTGCTACGGCTACTGCCAACTGGCCGACCGCAGGGTATAACACGTTTATCCCTGTTCTTATTATTTCTATGTCTGCATTACTAGTAGTTTGCGTAGATGTATCTAATATCAATCTAGTATGCAGAAACATGGTAAATTATCAGTATGTTTACGTCATGCTTATGGTTTATACTTGGATTAAATTAATCTGTAAATTGCCTAAATTCCTAACAATTCTCCTGGCTAAGATTTGAAGAGGCACTAGCTTCGAGTGAAGTTGAGAGCCTTGGAGGACAAACTGCAGTCAATACAACCTGCATGTAGCGATCGAGTGATAGAATTAATAAACTCGGCTGCTTCAGTAGAGTATGTATGTCGGCTTAACCTCAACGTCCAAATACGTTCAGTTCTCAACTTCCTCACATAAGATAAATTGCATTAATCAATTCACATATATCATCCGTGACTGAATGCTGAGATGAGTGGCGACTCGCGAGGCGGGGGCGGTGATCCGGGCGCCGTGAGGGATCGCCGGTGACTTACGCTCGCGCCGGGCGGTCTTTGTGCTGCGCTGGGCTCTGGCCTCGGGGAGATCAGCGGTGATCATGGCGGCCGCGGCTCTGATAACCGGTTCGACCCCTTAGTCACCGAGGTGGATGCGGAGGGGGATGGGGACGTGCAGTCTACGGCTGCGACAGCGTTCCGAGCAGCTGAAGAAGTGTTCTACAAGGAGCGCTCCATCTCTCCGCTCGACGTGCCGAGGGAGCCGAGGTCCGCGGAGGAGATCGTCGGCGATTTCTGGACGAGGATTGGTTATCCGACGCAATCGTCTAGGACATGAGAGAAGGGGCCTACGGAGAAGGTCGCGGGCGACAGGCCGTTGCCGCCGGCGTCCACGTCCCGGTCGTCTCCGCCGGCGTCCGTGCCAGCTCCGGCGGGCCAGTTGTTGCGGAGACCTCCGGTGAGGGTGGGGTGGTGGGGTCCGATCCCACGGCCGAGAGTGACTCCTCCTCCTTGTCTAGGGGACTTCTTCCCGGATGGCTTCGTGTATGGAGACGGTGCCGGAGTCGTCGACGAGGACCGGCCGCGGGCTATGTCCGATCCGAGTTCTTCGGATCTCGGCGGGACCGCGGAGGTTCAAAAGGGTGGGACCACATTGCATGCAGTGGGCCCACGTGTCAGGCCGTGGGCTTACCTGGCCGAGGCGCTCGAGTCGATGTGGGCACGCACTGAACGACGCTTGCGAGCTAGGGTTTCTGCACCGCGCACGCCGCTCTCCTCACCGTCGACGACGCCGAGGTCTGCTCCTCATCGGGCCTCCTACGCCGACGCCCTCCGTTCCCCTAGGCCGATGGCGAACCTGCAGGGGGCGGGGGCTGCACCTGTGGCGCGGCAGCAGCTCGCACCGGGCGGTGGCCACGGGCGGGGCGCCGGAAGAGCGGGGGCACCGTAGGGACGACCGGCGGCAGGTCCGCCGACTTTTGCCCCGGGAACGCATACCTCGGGCCAGAATTTGGCGAGGCACCAGCACCCACACCAGGGCGGGGCTGCTCCTACGGCGACGCAAGGGGCCGGAGTTCGTCACCAACATCTACCCCTGGCGGTGGCAGCACCCACGGCGGCATCCACGGCGGCCCTTGGGCCCGGGACTGCTGCAGTTCATGGGGGCGGCACGGCGATGTCCGCGGATGGCGCTCTTCCTGGAGCAGCGATGCACACCGCAGCGCAAGGGGCTGCTGCCATTACCGGCTTCGTCGTCCGCGCAGCTCCGGCGGCGGGGTCCAAGAAGAGGAAGAATAAAAAGAAGAAAGTGGTGCAGACTGGGGATGGTGGTTCGTTACAGGGAGTTGTCTTGGCGGGAGGGACTGCGGTATTGATGGAGCCAATGGTTGAGCAGGCGGTGATTTCCACCACTGTTCCCGGAGGTGCCGATGTTGCTGTGGATCCACCTGCTAAGAAGACTAGGTGCTGGAAATGCGAGGTGGATACTCACGCCACCAAAGACTGCAAAGTGGAGCACTTTTGTTACATGTGCGATAATAATAAGCACTCGTTGAAGAAGTGTCCCACTCTCAAGATGCCAAAGCCGTCTGTTTTCATCGCTGGGATTGGTAACAAACACACGATGTTCTCTCAGTTTCCCGATGACCTGTATAGAGATCTGGGGGACTCGTCTGATCGACCTATTGCATTGGTTACAGTGAATGGCACCGCGACAACAGCTAAACAGGTGGAGATGACGGTGGTCCGTATGAGCTCTGTTACTAGGTGGAGGTGGGAGGCGATACCCTTGGGTGATAATATGTTCAAAGTGGCCTTTTCGTCAGTGGCGAACTCGATAGGTTTGATGGAATGGACTTCGGTATTCCTTCACAGTCTACGCGACTGGTGTTTAGCAAGTGGAGGCAACAGGAGATTGAGCCAGTTCTAGAGCTGTATGAGACTTGGGTCCATGTGGAAGGGGTGCCGCACTCGATGAGACACTTTCTAGGCTTGTGGGATGTCGGGACTCTTATTGGTCTTACTCTCGATGTGGATCTTCTGACTCTACGACGCAGAGGTATCGTTAGACTCCGGATGGCTCTATCTGATGATGATGTGTTTCATAAGGTGGATGAGGTGGGCCCTTATGTCCACACAGACGTTGTGCTGCGAAAAAAGGGATATTCATTTACCTTTGGACCGGAGCCAGAGGACTTTGTTGCCGAGCTTGATTTCATTCCGTTCATCTGGGACCATAAGGTTTGTTCAGAGTCTGTGTAGTCTGGGGCAGGTGGAGTAGATGTTGTTGGTACTTCAGGATCTTTACCGGAGTCTGAGCAAGGCCCTACGAGTATGGCTATCGACCAACCTAGTGAGGGGGGTGATTTTCACTCTAAGGCCTTGGAGATTCTTAAAAATTATGCTCTAACTCCATTATCTCCGAGAGGGAAGAGTGCAGATAGGCAGGTTGTTTCTTCTGAGGTGGCGCTGGAGTTGTTCTTGTCGGGGTCACGCACACCGACGGCAGGAGTGGGTACGTCGTCACCAGGCGCCTCCAGCAGTGCGTCTCGCCTTGTCGACGGCGAGGAGTCGCCGGTGCTGGTTACGCCGGCTGCGGTGCTGCGGGGACCACGTGGAGATGCGGGCGATGTGTCTCTTCTAGTCCCTCGCGGGACAGTGCAGGAGGAGGAGGCTGCTGCAACTGGGCCGGGCGGCGATCGGCTATGTGCTGCCCGCGCTCCCTCTATGGAGGACGTCGGGGCTGCCGAGGAGCAGGCTAGGGCTGGGCCGCTTTCGGCTGGCTCCCAGCTGGCTGCTGCTCATGCGCCTAGCGGGCCAGCAGGCCCAGCCTGCCCCATCACCCTCGCAGCGATGGCACCACGGGCACCCGTGGAGGATTCTGTGGACGAGGCTTCCCCGACAGCTACAGTGGCCGGGGGGACATCTACATCATCTTTGTCCCCCTCCGCCACTGCCTTTGTACCGCCTTATACGTTGCGGCGTAGTGCGCGTCACGTGGTGGCGAGGGACGGATCTTCCGCGACCGACGAGGACGCGTTGTCCAAGGCCATGCGCAGGAAGGCGGCCTTATTTTCTGCCCCGCCTAAAGGTATGACTGTGATGCATAAATCTTTTCTTCCTTTATCCGATACCATTATTTCGTCTAGATTAGACAATGTTGGTGTTAGATTAGGGAGAAATGATGCTGAGGTCACGTTGTCGGCCAATGTGTTGAAACATATGGAATATGACCGGTTAACGGTTAAACCATGTGCTTCTCCGAGGGTAGACATACCCCACACGGGTGATGATTTAGCGAATGCCTCTTCGGACGGACATCTTTTATCACATCTTGTGGGGGAGGTGACTGAGGTGGGATTGGATGAGGACGGGCTCGGATCTCTTTTTGATCTGTATGCATCCGGACAGAAATCCAAAACCGCCAAGCAGAAGAGGAAGTGTTCACCGCGAAATTCAGCGAGACCGCCAAAGAACCCAATTGTTTCCCGATGAATGGATTATTCACTAATAGCAGAGGTCTTGGTGACTTGGCTAAACATTTGAATATTGCTCAATACGTCAGGGATCATAATTTGGAGTTTGTGGCTGTCTCCGAATCAGGGAGGAGAGATTTTCCAGTGAGTGTCTTAAACCGCCTTTCCGCGGGTCTAGACTTCACATGGCATTCTATTCCTCCGCGTGGACGTTCGGGCGGCATTTTACTAGGCGTCAAATCAGGCTCCATAGACGTGTTAGCAAGGTTGGATGGTGATTTTCATATAAAATTACATGTCCGCAACCGTGCTAACAATTTTGTCTGGAGTTTGGTAGCTGTGTATGGTGCTGCCCAGGAAGAGTTTAAGGAGGCTTTTCTTCGTGAGTTGGTGAATCTGGCTAATGTTAATCCACACCCAATTCTAATTGGTGGTGATTTTAACTTGCTAAGGTTTCCACACGAGAAGAGTCGTGGACGGTTTGATGGTCATTGGCCTTTCTTGTTCAATGCTGTAATTGATAGCTTGGATTTGAGAGAGGTTTACATGACGGGCCGACAGTTCACGTGGGCAAACAGTCTTCCGGAGCCTACATACGAAAAACTAGACCGCGTACTGATGAGTACCGACTGGGAAGATAAATTCCCATTGGTAACGGTGCGTGCTCTTGAGCGTATTGAGGCACTGTTGGATCATGCCCTCCTCCTCTCTCAACAGGAACAACGAAACCATCTACACAACCGCAGTTTAAGTTTGAACTGGGCTGGTTGTTACGTGATGGTTTTGATGACCTTGTTAAGAGAGTGTGGGGCACACCAGTCGTTGGGGATAACCCAATCCGGAGATGGAATAATAAAATGCGCAATCTGCGTAAATATCTCCACGGATGGGCTAGACATACGACTGGGATGCTCAAAAAAGAGAAAGAGAGTCTTTGTTCCATTATCGATGAGTTGGATCGGATCGCTGAGACGAGGTTGCTATCTATGCAAGATATTGAACTTAAAAGTCAATAAAACGCAAAGGGAGCACAAATGTTGCGAGAAGAAGAACTCAAATGGTATCAGAGATCCAAGGCTCAATTCATCTTGGAAGGAGATTCAAATACTCGTTATTTTCATAATGTCGCCAATGGTATAGGAAAAAATGTATTTATTCTCTCCATCAGGAGAAGGGCTAATTGAGGGACAAGAGTGTCTCAAGGCCTATATCACAAAGTTCTATAAAGGTCTGTTTGGGGCTCCTGAAGGTAGTAATATTACTATGGATGAGACCCGAACAGATGATATTCCCCAAGTCTCCAATGAGGAAAATACTTTTCTTAATGCTCCTTTTTCGGAAGAGGAGATTAAGAAGGCAATTTTTCAAATGGAGCATAATAAGGCGCCAGGCCCAGATGGTTGTCCTGTAGAGTTCTACCAACATTTTTGGGAGGTCATTAAGGATGACCTCATTGAGATGTTTGGTTGCTTGCAGAGTGGACACCTAGAGCTGTATCGTCTTAACTTTGGGGATATCGTTTTGTTACCTAAAGTTTTGGAGGCTGAAAGGATACAACAATATAGACCAATATGCCTTCTTAACGTTAGTTTCAAAATCTTTACAAAGGTTGGAACCATGAGGTTGAATTCGGTGGCAGATCATGTGGTAAAACCTACGCAGACTGCATTTATGCAGGGTAGGAACATCCTTGACGGGGTCGTGATTCTACACGAAACCGTACATGAGATGCATTCGAAGAAACTAAATGGAGTAATTCTTAAAATAGACTTTGAAAAGGCCTACGATAAGGTGAACTGGGAGTTTCTACAACAAACTCTGAGAATGAAAGGATTGTCAGAGGAGTGGTGTACTCTAGTTCGCAGTTTCATGGAGGGAGGTAGTGTAGCTATCAAAGTCAATGACGATGTTGGCCGCTACTTCCAAACCAAGAAAGGCTTAAGGCAAGGTGATCCGCTATCGCCCATATTGTTTAATATTGTGGCAGACATGTTAGCGATCATGATTGACAGAGCTAAGGAAAGCGGTCTAATTGAGGGAGTAATTCCATATCTTGTCGATGGGGGATTATCTATTCTTCGGTATGCAGATGATACAATTCTTTTTATGGAACATGATTTGGAGAAAGCGAAGAACCGGAAACTAATCCTTTCGGTGTTCGAGCAACTATCTGGATTAAAAATTAACTTCCATAAAAGTGAATTGTTCTACTTTGGCGAGGCCCAGGATGCAGCTGCACAATACGTTGAACTTTTCGGCTGTGAGCAAGGTCAATTTCCCATACAGTATTTGGGTACACCAATACATTATTGGATGTTGACTAATGCAGAATGGGGCCACGTTGAAGAACGTTTGCAGAAGAGACTCGCTAGTTGGAAAGGGAAATTGTTGTCACTAGGTGGAAGACTGGTACTCATTAATTCGGTACCGTCAAATATGGTATTGTATATGATATCTTTATTTCAGTTGCCAAAAGGAGTCTTGAAAAAACTGGATTATTTCCGATCAAGATTTTTCTGGTAGGGTGACAGCGAGAAAAAGAAGTATCGATTGGCTAGATGGGATGTAGTTTGTCGTCCAAAGGATCAAGGAGGGCTAGGGATTCATGATCTTAAAGTCAAGAACTCCGCCCTACTTGGTAAATGGATGTTCAAACTATTGACTGGCGATGGCATTTGGGAAAGCCTCCTTAAACGAAAATACATAAGTTCGAAATCAGTCTCACAGGTTATGTGGAAACCTAGTGATTCACACTTTTGGGCTGGACTTATGGCGAACAAAAACTTATTTTTTCGCTATGGGGTATTTAAGATTAAGGATGGATCGCAAATACGGTTCTGGGAGGATAAGTGGTTAGGTAATACCACTCTTCGAGAATAGAAAATCCAGCATTATACACTATAGCGCGACATAAGGATGATACGCTGGCTACGGTCATGCAAACATCACCTCCTAATGTTACGTTTAGACGAGATTTAATAGGGCCTAGACTGGCTTCTTGGCAGATACTGGTTAATAGGTTAACCATACCAGGTATCGATGAATTTTGTTGGAATCTTACTAAGAACGGAATGTTCTCGGTGGATTCCATGTATAGGGCTATGATCCAATCGGATATGCGAGTCGATATTTTTAGAAATGTATGGCGTCTGAAGGTACCGCTAAAGATTAAGATCTTTGTGTGGTATCTTCGGAAGTGGGTTATACTGACTAAGGATAATCTTGTCAGACGCAATCAGCATGGGAGTACTAAGTGTGTTTCTTGTCCTCACGAGGAGACGATTAGACACTTATTCTTTGATTGTTCTTTTGCGCGTTCTATATGGTCCGCTATCCATATGGCTTCGAACATTTATCAGCCCACATCAGTAGCGAATATATTCGGTAACTGGTTGAATAGGATAGATAAACGGTTCAAGACTATTATTAGGGTATGAGCGCTTGCCGTTATTTGGTCGCTTTGGCTTTGTAGAAATGACAAGATTTTCAACGATAAAAATTTCTCTCGTATGCAGGTGCTATTCTGGTGTACAGGTATAATCCGTTCGTGGTCCACATTACAGCGGGGGGAGTTTCGAGACCTTTGTATGGAGGCATGTGCACAGCTGGAGCGGGTGGCGAGGGACATTTTTATCCCACATGGATGGCTGCCTGATCTACGGATAGCAGCCCCATAGCAGCAACAGTCTACGTCTACATGATTTGTTTAGGCTTGTCGTTTTCTACTTTCGTTTTTTGGATTTCGGTTGTGTGCATTGTCATGATGCAGAGGCCGGGTGTAATACTTAAACATTTTAAGTAGTAAAAGCCCTTTATAAAAAAAAATCAATTCACATGCGATTCCGAAACGAAACGACAAATCCTCCATGAATTTCGTCATCAAAACTAAGCAGAGATCGATCGATCCAGGCACACGCGAGTATGCGACGAAGGGACAGAACAGCCCAGTAGGCCGCTCCAGTAAGTAGGCCGCTCCAGTAAGTAGGCCCGTTCGTTGCTCGACCACCTACCGTACTCTAAGCACATGTCCGCTTTCTTCTTCTTCTTCTTCGTTCATACCAGCAAAAGTATGGTGTTTGCGAACAGCGGCAAATATATATACTCGACATCACAAGCTCGGAGCTAGCTAGCTATCCTCGATGGATCGTATTATGGCAGCTCGTACGTGCTGCTGCTCTCCCTGGCCGTGCAGTTCGTGAAGCCGGCGGCTTTCCCTAGTTGCAGGTCCCAAAGCCTACTCTCCCGCCGCTGCCGCGTAAGCTGACACCCACGCTCAAGCCACCGTCTCACACGCCCGTGCCAACGCCCAGGCGGCCACACTCTCCAACGTCGTCACGCACTCCGACGCCCACGCCCACACCGCCGCATACTCCCATCCCCACGCCGATGCCTTCGGACACTCCCAGCAACACCGCAACCAACGTCGTTGCACCGCCACAGATTCCTGCCACTCCACCGCCAACGACCTCTGTGAACCTTGGATGGCGCAAGGAGTAGCTATAAGAAGAGGACACCTATTTGCCATCACTATAATCTATAACTCTAGATCTTGGAAAATTTAAATCTAGAGCCCAGACGTAAGTGAGAGGTCATGGTGTGTGTAACATCCCTACTTTTGTGTAATAAAGAGAGGTGTTGAGTACATGGCATGCATGCATAAAAAAAATGGACTAAAATTTTGCTTTTAAAAATTTAATCAGTGAGTTATCAGAAAATCACTTAATCTGGCTTCACACAAAATTGTTTTACAAAGTTTTTCAAAATGATCCAACTTTGTCCTAGAAAGGTGGCAAATTTGAAGAGCTTTCCAACAAGTATCTTTGTGCAATTTTTGCTCCACAAAAAGGCCCTCAAAATCTTGTTTTGGTTCTGTTTTAGGTCCAAAAGGACCTCTCTGTAATTTCCTAGCTTCTCCCGGGGGTTATCCGCGAAAGGGCTTTTTATCGTCTTCCTCCTTTGTCTCCGGCCAGGGAGGCAACCGCCGCCGCCTCCACCTCCTGCTTACCCCTTCAACGACGTGGAGGCCCGAGATCCCCTCAAGGAGACGTCCGCATCGGGTGCTACTCGCAGAACCCCCCCACAGTTTCCCTCTCCCCTCCTCTGTTTCTTCCCGCACCCGAACACCCGCCGCCGTCGATCCGCCGTTGCCGCCGCTGCTCTGCCTCCCCGACCTTCCCGAGCCGCTTGTTGGAACCGCCGTCGTCTCCTCTCCACCCTCGAGCACGCGCAGCCGCCGGGATGTCCTAGGGGCCGCCAATCGCGTCGTCTTCCTACCCTCCGGCCGCCGGCTATTTCTTCACCGCGCCGCCACCCCGGAGCTCCCCCGACCACTTCGTCCGCTCCGTTGGGTTCCTGGTGAGCCCCTGCGCCTCCCTATCCCCTCCGTTTCTTCTCTCCCGCCCGGATTCGACGAACCGCCGGAACCCGAGCTTCCCCGCCGCCGCTCGCCGTCGAACCTCGCCGCCGTTGACCCTTAGCTAGCGGCGCCGCTCTCTTTAGGTTCCCTGCGACGAGGCGCACCCGAGGAGCCAAACGGTGCTTCCCGGGACGCCCCCGTTCGCCGCCGGCGACCACTTCCGTCCACGGCCGGCCACTGCTGAGGTCACGGTGATGTCATCGTGACATCACCTGCCCACGTGGACGCGCCAAGTGGCATTTCTCCTCTGGTTTAAAATGTACAGTGGGGCCCGCAGAAAAATAGAAAAACAAAATATGATTAAAGTTTGGAAATTAAATAACTTGTAAATTATAACTCCAAAAATTATAAAAAATATGCAATGTGTTCAGAAAAATGTTAGCTTTTTATCTATACCACTTTCATGCCCCTAGGTGTGAGTTCTCGCCTTCGAAGCCAAGACTGAACGTACAGCCACACGCGGGCCAATGAACCCCGCTCGGCTAACTAACTTGTTTAGTCACTTCCATGGGTCACTTAGATTGAAGTTTCCATTTGCGGGTGTGTCATAAAATGTTTTGGAGAAAACTAGGGCGTGACCGGGACCAGTGATGGACGTACACGGATCTTGTCCCGACTCACAGAACAGGTGCCGTCAGGAGGTGGCCAACTCCCTGTTGACGGGGTGACCCTGTTTGGGTTGACTCATGGATAGGGCTAAGCAAGGTAAAGGCTGTGGTCGACCACACTCTGCCACGCTCTTAGAGAGGAGCGTTACCGCGTGGCGTTAAGAGTCGGTTGACACGTGTGGGTAAAGTGTACCCCCTGCAGGGATAAATCTTTCGGAAAGCCGTGTCCACGGTTATGGACGACTTGGCAACCGACTCTAACGGAATGATTAAAACTTGCTGGAAATGAATGAAGGATGCCTCCTCGACTACGTCGAGAGGGGTGATTCTTGTAGCATAAGGTAGCCTGGGGATGAGAAAGTACTTAGTGGACTAAAGAACATGATGATCTCAGTAGTTGAGTAGATTCCTCCTCTATTTTAGAAATGCTCTATTACACGTGCTTTTCTTCCTCAACTTCGGAAAACAAAGTTGGCTTTATGCAAAGAACCTTAAAAGCCAAGTCTTGCTGAGTACCTTTTGTACTCAAACTTTCCTCGTTGTTGTTTTGTTTTAGACTTCGGCGATGCAGCTGAAGAAGGGTTCTACCTCGACGTCGATGAGTAGTTAGGGGTTCCCAGGTGGCAGCCTGGTATCTGTAGTATGGGTTTGGCTACGTTGCTTATGTTTCGGACTCTTAGTCCTTTTGCTCTTGTTGTATAGAAACATATTTGCTTTGGCTGCTTGTTGTAATGTTGGGTTGCTTGACCTATGTTGGTCTTGTAACCTCTGTGTGTAAGCTACTCTAGTATGCCTTGTTTAATACAACTTTCATGTCTAGAGTACTGCTTTGATCAATTGTTGGTCTCGAGCCCGTTGTTATACAGTTTTGGCTATGCCTGCATAGTTGTCGCAGTCGAGGGGTTGTGGAGCCGATGATCCATGTCCGAGCCCGCCTGCCGGAGATATCCGGCCTGGGGCGAGGTAACCCCAGTAACCCTCGATTGTTGTTGCACTTTCTGGACACATAGCAGCTCCGTATAACTTTGGTCCCGTTCCTCCAGTTTCATCCGACTCGTGGACACTTGGGTATACATATCTGGTTATGACTAGCATGGACAGAAGGAGTAGTAGACCGGGGTTCCGGACTACGTGCCGATGAATCCGGTCTGCCTACCGTTGTTTGTTGCAGCCGGGGCTGGTAACCCTGAAGCTCTTGTGGGTCCACTGCTAGGAGCACATGACAGTTTGTATATCTCTGGGTCCGGGGTCCGACAGGTTTTGGTATCAGAGCAGGACTGCCTGTAGGAAACCCTTGCCGTTGGTCGATGTTGAGTCTAGAACTTTTGAAAACTATTTTGAAAAGACAAAATGATTTGTGAAAACCCTCTTAGGAATCGTTTTACTCCTTTCCTGGTATCGCTCTAACTCTGAGTCACCGTATCTCATTTGTTTTATTGTGTGCTGTTTCCTTGGCGTTGTCTCAAAAGTTAGGAGTAAAACCGGTGGGTGTTTTTCTTCCGAGTACTATGTCTCAGGTTGTTATAGTTCCAAATTCAAATCTTTGCTTCATGTCTTTTGACATCTTGAAAATGTCTTTGTTTCAGATGCCCTCTGGTCAGGTTGTTCGACACACTCTTTGCCTTGGAGTTCCAGGTTTTCCCCATCTTTTAGCCTCAGCCCGTGCAAACATAGGAGCTCCTTGGTACCCTGTGTACACTGTGTACGAGGAGTACCGTGACTTCAGCCAGTCCCAGTACCTATGTGGTGTCCGTCTCCCACAGCTAGATGGTACTATCTTTCCTGCTGAGCACTATGCTGACGGTATTGGTTTCACCGTTGAGATGGCTGTGCAGGATGCTGCACGACACTGTCTTAATGAGCTTCGTTACCACTATCCAGACCACGAGCATAGCTCTTTCCGTTATTGCCCTAGTTCTGATGCTACTCTTGAGGGGTGTCACACTCACACCTTTGCTGATCCCTCCCAGGAGGAAGATCTTAGACTTAGGGGCACCGCTGATCTTCTTGTTGCTTATGCTCGTCGTGAGCGTGAGCTTAGTGCACTAGTCAACACCCTTGCAGCTAGTCTCAGGACTGTGACAGACAGAGTGAGGCCAATCGTTGAGAGTGGTATTGTTCAGACCTCTGAGATAGAGCTCCCAGCTGTACTTGTGCCTTCCTCGGTTGCGTCTCCAGATGTTGGAGGTGATGTTCCCCCTCGTGGACGCCTCAGGAGGCCTAGGATGGTGCGTGGTGTACCACAGTCTCCCCACGAACCGCAGGACGAGTCTGTTCGTCGCTACTATGGTGCTCCAGTTCCACTTCCTTTCGACTTCGGAGGATACTGAGAACGTTGTCGGTTCCAGCTAGAGTAATGTTTGCTTTTATGCACTCGAAACCCGAAGTTGTATAAAAATAATGTATAGGAGCAGAACTTCGGTGATGTGTATCTACCATACTTTCTTTCAGTGTTGTATGTACTTAAGCCTGTGAGCTTGTACCGCCACTATGTATGGTTTGTACTTCGACTGGTTTCAATAAATGTTGTAAGATGTTGTCTCCATGTTGATGAAACGATACACTTCATGTTCATTCGTTCTGTTCTACTACATTTCGGCATGTATCTTGTTTTTCCGTTGAAACTATTACATGTCGATCCATTGTATCTTTTTCCCATGGATGTGTTATTCATGATTCTTCTTCCTTTTACTCAGGATGTCGAGTGGTACTCGTGGCCGTAACAACCCTCCTCCTGAGCCAACACCTCCGCCGCCACCCACAATGGCGCAGGTGCTGCAAAGCATCGAGACCAATCGTCTGAGGAACGAACACCTTCTGGAGCGTGTGGCCCAGAACACTGAACGCCGTGCTGCCGGCGTTACCCTCGTGGACTTCCTCAAGGCTCAGCCACCATACTTTGCTGACTCCACTGAGCCTCTCGATGCCGATGACTGGCTTCGCACAATGGAGCACAAGTTCATTGCTCTCCGTGTCCAGGAACGTGACCGTGTGAACTTCGCCACCTACAAGCTTGAGGGTGCTGCTGGTGCTTGGTGGGAAGGCTTTCTGGCGTTGCAGGCGCCCGATCATGAGGTCACCTGGGCAGAGTTCCGCACTACTTTCCGTGAGGCTTATATCCCGAAGGCAGTTATGGACGGTAAAAGAAAGGAGTTCCTTGATCTTACTCAGGGCAGTATGGGTATTGAGGCCTATGGTCGTGTGTTCACTCGTCTGGCTCGCTATGATCCTCGTGCTGTCACTAATGACGAGGACAAGCAGGATCTGTTCCGTAAGGGCCTGAACCCAACTGTTCGTTATGAGCTTCTTCCCTTGAAGTTCCGGAGCTTCCAAGAACTTTACAACCATGCCATCACTCTTGAACGTGGCAAAAAGGAAATGGATGCTTCTTTGAAGAAGAGTGCTGGAGATTCCCGTGCATCACCCTCTGGTCAGAAGAGGAAGTGCCGTGTGTTTGTTCCATATAGCGCTGTCCCCAGGGCTCCGTTTCAGCCAAGGCCATCTGGATATGTTCCTTGTCCACCTGCCCCACCTGCTACATCAACCTATGGTGGTGGACAAGGTTCTCGTCCTCCAGTTGCCGCTCCTCCCAGCAATGTCTGCTATCGCTGTGGCCAGCCTGGTGACTTCTCAAGGGAGTGCCCTCAGAATCATGCTAGACGTGCACCTCCTCCTCCTAAGAAAACGGCGAAGTCTGCTGGTGCTGGACGTGGTTGTCTGAACTATGTGACTGCCGAGGATGCTCAGGACGATCCAAGCGTCTTACTGGGTACGATTCGTGTCAACTCAATTTCGGCTTTAGCCTTATTTGATTCTGGAGCATCGCATACATTCATGTCAGAAGGGTTTGCTAAAATGCATGGGATACCTTTTGAAAAGTTGTCAAAACCGTTGCTGGTAAACTCTCCTGGTTGCAACTGGCAAACCACCATGGTTACGCCAGAGCTCATGGTTGAGGTGGGATCCTTACAATTCCCTGCAACCTTCATTGCCCTAAAATCCACTGACCTTGATGTCATACTGGGCATGGATTGGCTTGCTAAATATGGAGCTGTATTGGATTGTGCAACAAAATGCCTCACCTTGAAACATCCTTCCGGTGCCATCATCGACTATTTGTCTGAGTTCACCATTCCTCCTTCAGCACGCACACGACTTTCTCCTGAACTGCAGCTATACTTCATGCAAGGTGATTACCCTCCTGAAATTCATGAGTTACCTGTAGTCAGTGTTTTTCCTGATGTGTTTCCTGAAGAGTTACCTGGCATGCCACTTGACCGAAGTGTGGAATTTGTCATTGAGTTAGTCTCTGGTACCGCTCCTATGTATAAAAGACCTTACCGTATGGCCCCAGAGGAGCTGGCTGAATTGAAACGCCAAATTGAGGAGTTAGAAGAAAAAGGTTTCATCCAACCTAGCACATCTTCTTGGGGTTCTCCCACTATCTTTGTTAAGAAGCAGGATACCAATGTTCCCCGTCTGGTTGTTGATTATCGGCCGCTGAATGCAGTGACCATCAAAAACAAATACCCTCTTCCAAGAATCAATGACCTCTTTGACCAGTTAGCTGGTGCAACTGTCTTTTCCAAGATGGACCTGCGATCAGGATACCATCAAATAAAGATCAGAAAGGAGGACATTCCCAAAACGGCGTTTACTACTCGTTATGGTCTTTACGAGTACACCGTCATGTCTTTTGGTCTTACCAACGCTCAAGCTACCTTCATGAGGCTTATGAACTTGGTATTCATGGAGTATCTTGATAAGTTCGTCGTGGTCTACACCGACGACATCCTGGTCTATTCCAAAACCGAAGATGATCATTCTGAACACCTGCGTTTGATGTTAACCAAACTCCGTGAGCACAAGCTGTACGCCAAATTCTCCAAGTGCGAGTTCTGGTTAAAATAACTCGTCTATCTCGGACACGTAGTGTCTGCTGAAGGCGTTGCCGTTATTCCAGACAAGATCCAAACCATTCTGGACTAGGAAACACCTAAGTCAGTCAAGGATGTTCGGAGTTTTCTCGGACTGGCAGGTTATTACCGTCGTTTCATTGAGAACTTCTCCAAAATTGCCAAACCTATGACTGAACTTCTTAAGAAAGGCAAAAAGTTCGAGTGGTCAGAAAAAGCAGAGGAAAGTTTTCAAACTCTGAAAACCAAACTGACTACCGCTCCTGTGCTTGTTCTTCCTGATACGAGCAAGGATTTTGTCATCTTCTGTGATGCCTCTCAACAAGGACTCGGTTGTGTGTTAATGCAAGAAGGTCATGTGGTGGCCTATGGTTCTCGTCAACTGAAACCACATGAGCACAACTATCCAAACCATGATCTTGAGCTAGCAGCCGTGGTCCATGCTCTTAAGCAATGGCGTCATTATCTCCTTGGAAACCGATGTGAGTTATACTCAGATCATCAAAGTCTGAAATATCTGTTCACCCAACCGGATCTGAATCTCAGACAAAGAAGATGGTTGGAGGTAATCAAGGACTTTGACTTGGGTCTCAACTATCAACCCGACAAAGCAAATGTCATCGCTGACGCGCTAAGTCGGAAGTCTTATTGCAACAATCTGATGATACAACAGGCCCAACCTCCTCTTCATGAGGAGTTCTCCAAACTCAACCTTGAGATCGTTCCTTCTGGTTATTTGGCCAACCTTGAGGTAAAACCTTCCCTTGAGGACCAGATCAAGAAAGCTCAAAAGCGGGATCTGGGAATTGCCAACATTAAGAAGAACATTGCTAGCGGAGCAGCTAAATGTTTCTCCATCGATGATCAAGGTATCGTATATTTTGGCAACCGTTTGGTTGTGCCGAAGATGCGGAATCTGAGAAAGCTAATCCTCCAGGAGGCTCATGACACACCTCTTTCTATTCATCCTGGTAGCACCAAAATGTATCAGGATCTACGTCAAAGGTTCTGGTGGTCCCGTATGAAGCGGGATATCGCTCAGTATGTTGCTGAATGTGACGTCTGTCGTCGTGTGAAAGCAGAACATCAAAGACCAGCCGGTGTTCTTCAACCCCTGCCTATTCCTGAATGGAAGTCGGATGAAGTGGGTATGGATTTCATCACCGGTCTTCCCAAGACAAAGAAAGGCCATAATGCTATCTGGGTGGTGGTTGACCGCCTATCCAAAGTTGCTCACTTCCTTCCTATCCGAGAAGATATCACCGCTATCCAGCTGGCGGATCTGTATGTATCCAGAATAGTCAGCCTTCACGGTGTTCCACAGAGGATCATCTCTGATCGTGGAAGTCTGTTCACCTCCAAATTCTGGGCAAGCTTCCAGCAAGCTATGGGAACCCGTCTATCTTTCAGCACCGCTTTCCATCCACAAACCGGTGGTCAAACCGAGAGAGTTAACCAGATTCTTGAGGACATGCTCCGAGCTTGTGTTATATCGTTCGGTAAGGATTGGGAGAAGTTTCTTCCATTTGCCGAGTTCACTTATAACAACAACTATCAATCTAGCTTGGGCAAGGCTCCTTTTGAAGTTCTTTACGGCCGTAAATGCCGAACTCCGCTGAATTGGTCTGAAACTAGTGAAAGATCATTCTTTAGTCCGGATGTAATCAAAGAAGCGGAAGAAATCGTTCGCGTCATTCGTGAACGACTGAAAACAGCTCAATCTCGCCAGAAAAGTTATTATGATCGTCATCATCAAGATGTTCAATATGAAATTGGCGAGAAAGCTTATCTTCGAGCCACAGCTCTGAAAGGTGGAAAAAGGTTCAGAATCAAAGGCAAACTGGCTCCTCGTTATATCGGTCCTTTCCCTATCATTGGAAAACGAAGTCAAGTTTCATATCAACTGCAGTTGCTTCCAGGATTTCCGGATGTCCATGATGTATTCCATGTCTCGCAACTCAAACGTTGCTTCAAAGATCCTGTTCGTGGTGTGGACCACGAAACCATCAAGCTTAAGGATGATCTCTCCTACAAAGAGGTTCCTATCCGTATCCTCGATGAGGCCGAACAAAGAACTCGTAGTCAGACCATCAAGTTCCTCAAAGTTCAATGGTCACATCATTCCGAGAACGAAGCAACCTGGGAACGAGAAGATCGTTTGCGATCTAAGTACCCCGACTTCTTTTCTAAAACCTAGGAATCTCGGGACGAGATTCTTGTAAGGGGGGTAGACTTGTAACATCCCTACTTTTGTGTAATAAAGAGAGGTGTTGAGTACATGGCATGCATGCATAAAAAAATGGACTAAAATTTTGCTTTTAAAAATTTAATCAGTGAGTTATCAGAAAATCACTTAATCTGGCTTCACACAAAATTGTTTTACAAAGTTTTTCAAAATGATCCAACTTTGTGCTAGAAAGGTGGCAAATTTGAAGAGCTTTCCAACAGGTATCTTTGTGCAATTTTTGCTCCACAAAAAGGCCCTCAAAATCTTGTTTTGGTTCTGTTTTAGGTCCAAAAGGACCTCTCTGTAATTTCCTAGCTTCTCCCAGGGGGTTATCCGCGAAAGGGCTTTTTATCGTCTTCCTCCTTTGTCTCCGGCCAGGGAGGCAACCGCCGCCGCCTCCACCTCCTGGTTACCCCTTCAACGACGTGGAGGCCCGAGATCCCCTCAAGGAGACGTCCGCATCGGGTGCTACTCGCAGAACCCCCCCACAGTTTCCCTCTCCCCTCCTCTGTTTCTTCCCGCACCCGAACACCCGCCGCCGTCGATCCGCCGTTGCCGTCGCTGCTCTGCCTCCCCGACCTTCCCGAGCCGCTCGTTGGAACCGCCGTCGTCTCCTCTCCACCCTCGAGCACGCGCAGCCGCCGGGATGGCCTAGGGGCCGCCAATCGCGTCGTCTTCCTCCCCTCCGGCCGCCGGCTATTTCTTCACCGCGCCGCCGCCCCGGAGCTCCCCCGGCCACTTCGTCCGCTCCGTTGGGTTCCTGGTGAGCCCCTGCGCCTCCCTATCCCCTCCGTTTCTTCTCTCCCGCCCGGATTCGACGAACCGCCGGAACCCGAGCTTCCCCGCCGCCGCTCGCCGTCGAACCTCGCCGCCGTTGACCCTTAGCTAGCGGCGCTGCTCTCTTTAGGTTCCCCGCGACGAGGCGCACCCGAGGAGCCAAACGGTGCTTCCCGGGACGCCCCCGTTCCCCGCCGGCGACCACTTCCGTCCACGGCCTGCCACTGCTGAGGTCACGGTGATGTCATCGTGACATCACCTTCCCACGTGGACGCGCCAAGTGGCATTTCTCCTCTGGTTTAAAATGTACAGTGGGCCCCGTAGAAAAATAGAAAAACAGAATATGATTAAAGTTTGGAAATTAAATAACTTGTAAATTATAACTCCAAAAATTATAAAAAAAATATGCAATGTTCAGAAAAATGTGAGCTTTTTATCTATACCACTTTCATACATGTTTGTCAAAGTTTAAAATGAGGCCACTTTTGTAGTTTACATTTAATTCATTTAAATATTGAAAATAATTTTTTTATTCAATAAAATTAGGAAATTAAGTGTAATATACCATTTTGATCAGTGGAACAAATGCAATCCATCTATGAGGTTCCCAAGGTCATTTGAGCAATTAATCCTGGTCGCATCTCTAGATTAGGGTTTTCTCCCCCTCCGGTGTCCGTCGTTCACGGCGTAAAACCCTAGCCTCCTGTTCTATCCTTTAAGCTTCATTTCAATTGCATTGTTTTACTCATGCATACATATTGTGCATTGCACGGTCACCAAGTATTGATTGTTTGCCTTCTTTCCGGTGTTGCTCGCTATCGGTAGACCGAGATCCGGAGGTTGATCCGGCCTTCTACGACAACCCCAGCTCCACCTTCGACGAGCAAGGCAAGCACAACCTCATGGCTCCACCCATGTTTTGAGTCTTTCAACCTCTTACTCATGTATACGATTCAACTTGGTTTTGAGTCTGTTAGAGTTAACCTATCCACTGCATGACCCCTCCCCCTCACATGTCACCTTCATACCTGTTTACTCTCCTAGTATGACTAGGGTTGTTTGAGTAACGTAGAGCCTTGTGTGTTCAATGCTTAGACATGCTTAGTCTTATGATCTGCTTCATCCGGTTGATGAATGCTGATAATGCGTGAACCTAGTATGATAGGTGTTTATGCTTTGATATGGTTGATTAACATGATTAACATGGCATGGATGTTGAGGCCACTGTGGGCTGTGGTTTTTGTCTCGTTCATGCCCCTAGGTGCGAGTTCTCGCCTTCGAAGCCAAGACTGAACGTACAGCCACACGCGGGCCAATGAACCCCTCTCGGCTAACTAACTTGTTTAGTCACTTCCATGGGTCACGTAGATTGAAGTTTCCATTTGCGGGTGTGTCATAAAATGTTTTGGAGAAAACTAGGGCGTGACCGGGACCAGTGATGGACGTACACGGATCTTGTCCCGACTCACAGAACAGGTGCCGTCAGGAGGTGGCCAACTCCCTGTTGACGGGGTGGCCCTGTTTGGGTTGACTCATGGATAGGGCTAAGCAAGGTAAAGGCCGTGGTCGACCATACTCTGCCGCGCTCTTAGAGAGGAGCGTTACCGCGTGGCGTTAAGAGTCGGTTGACACGTGTGGGTAAAGTGTACCCCCTGCAGGGATAAATCTTTCGAAAAGCCGTGTCCACGGTTATGGACGACTTGGCAACGGATTCTGTGATCATAGACAACTCTAACGGAATGACTAAAACTTGCTGGCAATGAATGAAGGATGCCTCCCCGACTACGTCGAGAGGGGTGATTCTTGTAGCATAAGGTAGCCTGGGGATGAGAAAGTACTTAGTGGACTAAAGAACATGATGATCTCAGTAGTTGAGTAGATTCCTCCTCTGTTTTAGAAATGCTCTATTACACGTGCTTTTCTTCCTCAACTTCGGAAAACAAAGTTGGCTTTATGCAAAGAACCTTAAAAGCCAAGTCTTGCTGAGTACCTTTTGTACTCAACCTTGCCTCGTTGTTGTTTTGTTTCAAACTTCGGCGATGCAGCTGAAGAAGGGTTCTACCTCGACGTTGATGAGTAGTTAGGGGTTCCCAGGTGGCAGCCTGGTATATGTAGTATGGGTTTGGCTATGTTGCTTATGTTTCGGACTCTTAGTCCTTTTGCTCTTGTTGTATAGCAACATATTTGCTTTCGCTGCTTGTTGTAATGTTGGGTTGCTTGACCTATGTTGGTCTTGTAACCTCTGTGTGTAAGCTACTCTAGTATGCCTTGTTTAATACAATGTCTAGAGTACTGCTTTGATCGATTGTTGGTCTCGAGCCCGTTGTTATACAGTTTTGGCTATGCCTGCATAGTTGTCGGAGTCGAGGGGTTGTGGAGCCGATGATCCATGTCCGAGCCCGCCTGCCGGAGATATCCGGCCTGGGGCGAGGTAACCCCAGTAACCCTCGATTGTTGTTGCACTTTCTGGACACATAGCAGCTCTGTATAACTTTGTCCCGTTCCTCCAGTTTCATCCGACTCGTGGACGCTTGGGTATACATATCTGGTTATGACTAGCATGGACACAAGGAGTTGTAGACCGGGGATCCGGACTACGTGCCGATGAATCCGGTCTGCCTGCCGTTGTTTTTTGGGGCCGAGGCTGGTAACCCTGAAGCCCTTGTGGGTCCACTGCTAGGAGCACATGACAGTTTGTATATCTCTGGGTCCGGGGTCCGACAGTCTGTTCAGATCATGTTGCATCCTAGGGCATCGGTCTGGTGGATTCTGTCGTCTAATGTCTTCGTTGGAGAACGATTCTTATTTGATTGGATTGAGGATGAATACATAAGAGCTTGGTCAAACTGGGCTGCATGCATGTGTGATACCGACTTATTATTTCGGCTGATCGTTTCTGCTTTTGTCTCATGCTTATCCTACCGGCAACATATCTAACCGCCTAACCTTTTTTTAATGGAGTAATATTTAAATCCAAGTGTCCAAATTGCAACCGTCTCGCTGCTTTATCTTTTGGCATCAGCTCATCGCAAGTTGGACATATCAAACTATCGTGACAGATCCTTTGCCATGGCTTAGGAGATTGTTTTTGCACGGTTAATCCTAGGCGCAAGTCTAATATCTAACGTCTTAATTAATATTGATGATGTGGATTAACGTGGAGGCTTTAATGATGTCTCCAATTAGTAGATATAAGATAGTGGAAATTTCCTCATTAGGAATCTTTCTTTTGTTATAGACAATATCTTTCATATATTTTGCATAAGGCGGCAATTTAATAACATCAGTTAAAGGAATTTGCAAGAACAAAGGTTTCATCCATTCACAAAACTTGTTGTAATGTTCTTATTCTTTTGATTTGTGTTTCTTATTAGGATAAGGCATTGATTTTTGTACCCAAGGTTCTCTCTCATTACCATGTTTATTAGCAACAAAATCTTCCTTAGTGTACTTTGTATTTTTAGTTTGCTTTTCAGGTTCCTCTTCAATCTCTTCTTTATCAGAAGCATTATTCTCGTCATTACCACTTTCAGTTTCAGCATCAGAGATAGATATACTATTAGAATCTTTAGCAAGTTCAGAGGATTCTACAACAGTTTTATGTTTTTTCTTATTTTGATTCTTAGTATGAATAACATTATTATTAGTTTTCTGAGAATCTTGTTCAATTCTGTTAGGATGTCCCTCAGGATATAAATGATCTTGTGTAGCAATACCACTTCTAGTTCTTATTTCATAAGCATGTTTTTCTTTAGAAGCATTAACTAGCAAATCTTTTTGCACTTTAGTAAGTTGATCAATTTGAGTTTGAACCATTTGAAAGTGTTTAACAAGCATTTTAACATCATTAGAGGTTCTTTCTATAATACCCTGCAAATTATCAATAGCTCTAGAGTTTTCCATTAGGTGATTTTGCACTCTCATATTAAAATTATCTTGCTTAATAACATAATTATCAAATCCATCTAAACTTTGATCAGGACGTTTATTATAGGGAATATCTCTACTATCAAAATGTTGGAGAGAGTGTACCTCAATGGTGGATGAGTGAGGGATTGGCTTATATAATTCTTCTATAGGTGGAAGATTCTTCACATCTTTAGATTTAATACCCCTCTCTTTAAGAGATTTCTTGGCTTCTCTCATCACTTCATCATTTAATTCAATCATTCCCCTCTTCTTGGGTGTTGGTGTTGGTGTTGATACTTGAGTAGGGGTCGGCTCGGGCTCAACCATAGTCCAATCATCATGATTTTGGCTAATTTTAGCCATTAATTCCTCAGCTTCATCTGGAGTTCTTTGCCTGGAAACACAACCAGCACAACTATCCAGGTATGTCCTAGATTAAACAGTTAGTCCATTATAGAATATATCAAGAAGTTAATTATTTTCTATCTTATGCCCAGGTGTAGCCCTAACCAAAGAACAAAACCTTTCCCAAGGTACAGGCAATTTCTCTCCTTCCAATTGCTTGAAATTAAATATATTTTGTAAAGCAACATGTTGAGCACTAGCAGGAAAATATTTCTGAAAGAAAGCATTAAGAAAACCAATAGGACTATCAATAGACCCCTGATACGTCTCCAACATATCTATAATTTCTGATGTTCCATGTTGATATTATGCCAATTGCTACACGTTTTCCGTTTGTTTTCCTACGTTTTCTTATGTTTTCCGGGACTAACCTATTAACAAGATGCCACAGAGCCAGTTCCCTGTTTTCTGCTGTTTTTAGTTTCAGAAAATTTGTTCTGGAAATATTCTCGGAATTGGACCCCACGAAAGCCAGAAGTCCCGGAAGCTTCCAGAAGTCCCGAAGAGCCCCGGAGGGGGGCCACAGGGTGGCCACACCATGGGGTGGCGCGGGTCCCCCTGGCCGTGCCACCTAGGGGTGATCCACTTAAGGGAAACTTGCTGTTGTTCTACAAACCTGTGCACTTGGAGGCCCAACACTGTCTACAAGAATAGAAGCGTGCGTAGACGTCAATCCCGGAGACAAATTATTAAACCAAGTTTTAGCTTCATCTTTTAATGAGAAAGGGAATATTTTATCAACAAAGTAGCTACGTTTCTTAAGATCGTCAAAGAATAAACTACTCAAAGAGGAGAGCTCATTCATATGTTTCATAGCACTTTCATTTTTAGTACCACAAAAAGGTTCTTTCTCAACAATAGATGTATAAGATAAACCAAGAGAGAAATCATAATCCTTATCCCTAATATTAATGGGAGAAGTGGCAAACTTAGCATCAGGAGATCATTTATATTTAACAGCACGACTTTCAGTAAGACTTATAACAACATCTCTATCCTTCATAGCATGTATTTCATCAATAAGATTATCATTAAGTTCAATATAGGAATCATCAAAATCATCACTAGGATTCTCTCTAAGATGAGGTGAAACAACAGGAGTAACTGGATTTTTATCAGGAGTTTTAGTGTTTGCAATATTTTTAGCTTTGGCAATAGTAGCATCTAAGAAAGTACCGAGAGAACCACTCTCATCAAGGACAGCAGAAGAATCATCAAAAGTATCAGAAGAATTTTCAGATTCAGCAGAAGTAGCACGTGTAGCATGTGTATGTGGTGGTGTAAGCATCTTACTCATAACAGACGGTGAATCAAGAGAAACAGAGGTGTTCAGAGTTGTACCTCTTCTATTAGTGGATGTTAATATAGGAAATTTTCCATCATGAGTCTTACCCATGATGAATGATTGGTAGTAGATAATAGTACTCCCCGGTGAGCTTGGAAATAAAGTTATGCTCCCCGGCAACGGCGCCAGAAAATAGTCTTGATAACCCACAAGTATAGGGGATCACAACAGTCTTCGAAGGAAGTAAAACCCAAATTTATTGATTCGACACAAGGGGAGCCAAAGAATATTTGTGATCCTTAACAAGTGAGTTGTCAATTCACCTGCACCTGAAAGTGAACTTGCTCACAGTGGTTTATCAGTAGTAACAGTTTTATAGTAGAAGAAGTAGTGAAATAATAGCAGTAGTGAAATGAAAAAATCAGCAGTAGTGTTTGATGTAAACAACTGGTTTAAATATTGTATACATAGGGATAGATGAACGGGCGTTGCATGGATAATATAGTTCATATAATAATCAAGACATGGGCATTGCAGATAAATAAGATAAAGCATCCAAGCACTAAGTAACCATAGGCATGTGTTCCGTAAATAGTCGTACGTGCTCGCAATGAGAACTTGCACAACATCTTTTGTCCTACCAGCCCATTTTCAGCGGGGCCTCAAGGGAATTACTGGTAATTAAGGTGTTCATTTTAATAGAACACCGGAGCAAAGCATTAACACTCCGTGAACACATGTGATCCTCACATCACAGCCATCCCCTCCGGCTGTCCCACTTTCTGTCACTTTGGGGCCTCGGGTTCCGGACAACGATATGTGTAAACAACTTGCAGGTATGATCAACAAACAATAATTATCATCGTGATTCAATAACATGTTCAGATCTGAGATCATGGCCCTCGGGCCCAAAGTGGCAAGCATTAAGCATAACAAGTTGCAACAATGTCAATAGCACTAATAGAGGATACTAGGCACTATGCCCTAACAATCACGCCATTATTACATGAACAATCTCATCCAATCCCTACCATCCCCTTCAGCCTACATCGGGGGGATTACTCACACATTGTCGTGGTGGTATCACGGCAGATGCCATAGGATGGCTAATTGTTTGGGGTCGATGGACGCTGGAGGTGCTCGGGGAGGGATCACGCAACGAGTAGCCGCGTGTGGGATGAATCTAGCACTGCAAACAACAAGATCTACCCAGGTTCAGGGCCCTCGTGTGGAGCTAAAACCCCTACTCCTGCCTTTCTCTCTTTATATTTGTGTCTCACCGAGTAGCCACAGTACAGTTTGGCCTACAGTCGAGTAGCCACCCTTCTCTCTATGTAACAGGTAAGCTAGGTGTTCTCTCTAAAGACGCGACCCTCACACAGGAGGAGGCAGGGCACCTTATATACTGGTTCCCAACCGGATACAGCCAAGGGGGGAAAAGTACAAACATATGTCGACATAGTGTGCACACTGCACACTTCCAGCTTCTCGCTGACAGCTTTGGCTTCCTAGTTGAGCTCGTGTAGAAAGTCGTTGTGCAAAACCAAGAAGCTGATATGTTATCACTGACACGGCCATAGGGTAGGCCCCCTAACCTGCACCGCCCTGCTGACACCCTGGCACAGACAAGCACGCGCTCTGCAGATGAACAGTGCTCCAGTACGGACCCAGGATACGCGGGATCCTGTGTCAGAATGGCTCCTTTGACTTCTGGCCCGAGTAGGAAACCGCCACCTCTACTTGGACCACTTCCTCTACCCGGAGGAGAATAACTTCCTTGATTCTTTCTTCTGGCCATCAGTGTATACGGCCGAATAGCAGTCGACCGGGTAGCGAGTACCGGGTAGCCAGCTACTCTGCCAAACGTCTCTTCTGATCTTTCCCTTAGCACTTGCCTTTACCCTACTCGGGGGTAACCCCCCGACATTAGTCCCCGAAGCTGGTAGAGTCCTGCGAACTTGTTCACTGGGCTCTGCCAGCTTAAAAACCAATCTTGCCTTCGAACCTTAGGACGCTGAGTAGAGCCTCCGAGTAGCCCTCAATTCTGGCTCGAGTCTCTTCTCTTCCGAATAGATACATTTCTCTTCTCTATCGCCGAGTAAAATGACTTTGTGAAATTTTGAACAGAATCTCAGCGTGGCAGAGCAAATCCATCTTTCCGCACTACAACTGGGCACGTGTCACATTCTCGCACCCCCGACGCCTCGGTGCCCGGGATATGACAGGCCACACGCCCATCATTGAGACCTGGGCCCACCGGCCCGTTAGGTCACATCAATTGCAGTTATTAGCCCACGATCTCGACGTGGGATCAATTGCGGCCGTTACGCGCGCGATATGCACTGTGTGCGTTTCTAACCGGCCCGCACCCCACGTCGCACGATCTCCGCGCACAACTGATCCCACTAACTCCATTAGTAACGGCTACCCGAGGGGAGGGATAAATACCCCCTCGGTAACTCCTCGTTCCCCTTCCTGCTCCCATTCACTTCTTTCCTCCTCGCCTCTCCGCCGCCACAGAGCGCTTCCGCCGCCACGCATCTCGCCGCGCCGCTGCTCCGTGCGACGCCGGAGGGCTAGCAAATCCCACCAAATCTCCACGAAACCACCAAATCCCCTCGTCTCCATGGCTCGCGATGACGATGCCCACGCCGGATGGGCTGGATCCGAGGTCACGCTGGAGGATTGCCAGTGGCTGGTGAATACCCGCCGCGTCCCTCCAGGCGTGCGCTGCAGGCAGCCGGACGGCGAACTCGTTTCCATACCGGAAGCGGACGAGTTCGTCGTCTTCCTCGCTCACTTCAAGCGAGGATTCGGGCTGGCTGTCTCCGATTTCTTCAAGTCCTTCCTCAACCACTTCGGGCTCCAGCCGCATCACCTGCCTCCCAACGCCATGGTGATGCTCGCATACCACGCCGTGGTCTGCGAGGCGTTCCTGGGTGTGCGCCCCACGGTGCACACCTGGGCGCGCTACTTGTTCTTCCGGAAGCAGAGCGTGCCCAAGCCTGGAAGCACGGAGAGCGCCCACAGCATGACCAAGACAGGAAGTGCGATGATGCTGCAGCGCGGCTCTACCCCTCACCCGCGCATCAAGGGGCTCGACTCGGTGCGCAAGTGGCAGCGGTCCTTCTTCTACGTGAAGAACGTTCCTGATGAAGAAGGGGCGCCAATCGTGGACCGAATCATGCTTCCCAAGTGGACGAACACGGCGCCCACTCAACAGAATTGGGGATACAAGCCACCGCTGCAAGGCGATATCTCCCAGATTAACAGGCGCCTCGCCGAGCTGAAGGAGTTGGGGCTCAAAAGCGACGATCCCATCGCCTGCTGGATTTCTCGGCGAGTGCTCCCGCTACAGCGCCGTGCGCACCTCATGTGCTACATGGGAGGCAACAGAGACTGCACGAGGACCACCACATTCGAGCTGAGCAACGCGGATGTGGCCATCTGGGCGCGCTCCATCATGAGTACCGGCCTCACCGACAACTGGCAATACGGCTTCGTGCCGTATAGCCGTGAGAAGCCAATCGAACAGGTTAGTACTTTATGCTTTATCTCTGCATCATGATACCGAGTAGGTGGCTTTTCAGCTTAGTCTGCTTAGTCTTTGCACACTGCACCGAGTAGAAACACTTACTAGTATCCCCTAGGCTTTATGTGCTTTGTGTTTGCACGCCATGTCGAGTAGAGCACTTACTAGTATCCGCTGGGCTTTATGTGCTTTATGTTTGCACGCCATGTCGAGTAGAGCACTTACTAGTATCCTCTAGGCTTTATGTGCTTTGTGTTTGCACGCCATGTCGAGTAAAGAACCTTAGCCAAATACGCTTTGTGTTTGCATTCCGTACCGGGTAGGATTCCTTATATTGCTCAACTGATTTGTATTGCCTGCTTGTATTTCCAGCACATTGACCGCCAGCTCTCTGAGAGTGAGGAGCGCTTTGAGGCCAACTGGGACCCAGACCGGAAAGAGGACGACGAGACCGCCTATGACACCCAGGCCACCCTTTGTGTCCCTCGCACCGAACAGCAGGGTAAGCACCACGTTGATGCGTCCATTCGGGATTGGTCCGAGGACGATGAAGAAGGTGACTGGGCTCGCTTCTATAGTTGCGGGTAGCGCAATCTAACTTTTCTCTCCGTTTCTCAACCGCTTCTTTTCTTCTACTCTGCAGACGACGCCGATGCGGACGAGGAAGACGAGGACGTCCTCGACGTCGATCGAGTTGCGGTGTCCGCTCCTACCACTCGGAAGAGGGCGGGTAGCGGTGCCCAAGAGCCTGCCGCCAAGAAGGCCAAGAAGCCCGAGAAGGTGAAGAAGGTTTCCAGCAGAAGGCCACTCCCTACTCGCAAAGGGTGAGTAGTTTCCATTTAATTTACATTTTGTTATTGCTTCTCGGTGTTTTTCTTCCCCTCCTCTTTTTCTGAACTTCTTTTTCCCTTCAGCGATCCTTTGAATGCCGATGCTGCTGCGGCTCCCGCCACCTCCAAGAAAAGATCAGCCATCGACCTCGAGTCGCTTATTGATCTTGATGAGGACGAGGATGAGCCCGCAGCACGGGGTAGGACGCGTGCGCCCTCTCCCGTGAAGGAAGACGAAGAAGGCACCAACGCCAAGGACACGGGCACTGGTGTCCAAGACATGGACCAGGAGCAGCAGGCCCGCACAGAACCAAGTGTGCAGGGTGCTGCTCAAGACGAGACCCCCTCTTCTCCCCCAGCTGCCTCAGCTGGGGAGAATACCGAACAAGATACCGAGTACCAAGACCACGCCTCCCTTGAGCGGCAGGAAGAGAACCTGGAGCAGCCGGAAACCGAAGCTGCTGTTGAAGATGACCCCGCGGCCCAGCCGCGGGTAGAAGAACAAGGAGATGTACGACCAGATCCCGCCGTCGAGCAGCGGGTAGAGACGACTGTGGTGGAGCACGACCTGCAGAGCCAAGCGCAGCCGGACGCTGCGCCGGGTAGCCAGCCCCCTATGCCGCCTATCCAGCAGGCTGCTCCACCCACTGCACCAAGCCCTCCACGACCACCGAAGACGACCAAGACTGCACCGAGCCCTCACGCCAAGCAGAGCACCAAGAAGACGGATGCCGCCGGCAAGCAGGCCATCCAGTCTGATGCTCCAGTTCGCAAGAATCCATCGCGCAACGCTGCGCAGGATGCCGCCAAGATGCCGCCGCCGAAACTACCCGTGAAGCCTGCCGCGAAGACTGGGCAGCTTACCATTGGCGCTTCTGGCAGTTCTGCTGGCGCAGGCGCGGGATCGAGCGCTCAGGATGTACCCAGCTATTTGCCCTACATGGTGCAGATGGGCAAGCAGCACAGCATCAAGTTGACCACGAGCGAGAAGCGGCTCGCGCTTACGAAGGGCAAGCAGGCCACAGCGGTGGACTCCAAGTTGCCGGAAAAGAAGAAAGCCCTTTCGATCTACTCGCGCGAGGTCCAAGAGACTGAGGTGTAGTCCGAGGGGCTCGAGCAGATGATCGACCGGGTAGGCTTCATCGACGCGGTGTGGGAGAGCGACACCTTTGGCAACAACTAACCTTGGGCCCGCTGGACCATTGGCGCACTGATTGGAACAAGGCGGACATGGGCTACACCCCTATGACCATTTCGTCCACCACGAGCACACTGGCCGCAAAGATGTTTGTTCACCGCAAAGCTGCCGAAGACCTCGAACAGACCTACGCTGTAAGTGTCATTTGCTTGTTCCGAGTTGCAACTTTTCTTCTCTTCTATCCTGCATTTTCTCCTTATCCGTTACCAAGTCCCCGAGATTCGGGCCGAGTAGACGGGTACTCAACCGAGTTGCCGTCTTCTCGGTCCATATCTCTATAAAACCATCTGACTCCCTTTCTTTTCCTTTCCACAGAATAGCCTCTTGAAGAGGACAACCCTTTACCGGCGGCTGCTCTGGAATCACGCCATCTCCAAGAGGCGCCTTGAGGCCCTGGAAGCAGAACGCAAGAGTGATGCTGAGACGGAGCAAGCGGCCCTGGATCGTGCCCTCCAACTTTCAGAACTTGAGAGTAAGCATCTAGCTATTCAGTTAATGCGTTTTGTGTTTACGCCCGCATTTACTCTTTGCTCTAACTCCTTCTACTCTGTAGGCAAGTTTCAGGCGATGGCAGAGGAGCACAAACATTGCCATGTCTTCGTTGCTTCTGCCGAGAGCAAGATTAAGGAGTTGGAAGGTGAGTTGTCGTCTTCTCGCTTGTTTTATTCCTTTTTCGTGGCTATTCTGCTCACCGTGTTGTTTCTTTCCGCAGAAGAGTACAAGAAGTTCCGTGAGGAGCATCTTGATTGCCTAAAGCCCGCAGAGGTGAAGCACCAGCTGGAGAGCCAAGAAGCCGAGCTCAAGGACAAACGCGACGCCGAGTTGGAGCAGCTGCAAGTCCAATTGAGGGCTGCCCTTCAGGATGCCATAGACCAGGCCGCCGAGAAGGACAAAATCAAAGCGGCATCCAAGGCCAATGAGAGGGCCCTCGAGTTGGAAAACGAGGTGCTGAAGAAGAGCAACGTGGACCTCATGGACCAGCTGGCCAACTTCCGGAAAGTTGAAGAGAAGCATATTGCAGATGAGGAGGCTTGGAGGAGGAAGCTGGAAGCGCTACTCTGCGAACTGAACAGTAAGTTCGCGCTTCTCTGCACCTGCCTGCTCCCTTCTCCTTTTGTTTGGCTTGATCTGCATCTCTTCTCTGCCTCCGTTTCTAATCCTTTCTGATAGCATTTTCAGAAATCTTCCCCGATCTCTGCGCGACTTGCACACCTTCCCTGGCTAAGGCGGAAAATATTTGAGCTGAAAAAGGACTGCCCACTGACACCAAGTCTTCAATTGAAGACAATCTTATGAGCATGCAGTCACAGCTCCAGCATCTCAGGGGCTTGGGCACCGACTTGGTGTCCACATCCTTCAAGCTGCACTCTCTGTTCTGGCCTCAAGATCCTGCGCCCGCGACCATCCACGCGCTCGCCGAGAAGCTCAACGGTGTCAAAGACGAGTTGAAGAAATGGCGTGCGTCGGAGCTCGGGCAGGCGTCGATATGCTACTCCTCTTCATTTGCAGCTGGTATGAAAACTTGAACCTCAATACCATTCTCGAGCTGCGCCGGGACTCGAAGTGGGAGTCCAATCCCGAGTGCGTGACTCGCCGCAAGGCAGTTGCGTACGAGATCGCCTCCTACGCGGACACCGGCCTCTTCATCGACGGCCTCACCGAGCCTGACACTGAGGCGGAAAGCGAGGGTGAGGATGAAGACGAAGACGAAGATGAGGACACCAAGTCGGATGACCTGGCTTGCTTTGAGAACACATGTGCCGAGAAGGGGAAGGGCAAGGCTGCCACGGGTAGCGACGAGGAAACCGAGAGCCAGGATGCCACCATCACCCCCGAGATGGTGACCCAGGGTGCGGCTCCCGAGCTGGGCTTGTCTTCTGGCGCGGCGCTCGACGACGCGGCGCTACCCCGCACTCAGTCTACTGCCTCCACTTCAGCTACCGACCCCATCTCGGTGGCCACTGCCACCTCTGAGCAAGCTACTGCCAACCCTGAAGCGGATGCCGCCAACGCCAACTTGGAGAATACTGCTACTTCCAACTAGTTAACTCCTGAAACACTTATGCTGCAAACTCTGATCAGATCCCCGGGATGCCGGGTGCATATGTATCAAACAATTATCCTTTGCGTTGCTACTCAGTTTTATTCCCCTTTTGATGTTTTATACTTAGTATTTGAGCAATTCTGGCTCTATGCCGGGTTGCGTTAGCATGCAAGTCCCCGAGTTGCATTTTTCATCCACTCTTCCTTTTTATCTCAGCTCTTACCTACAACTTGTTGCTTTTTTGGTATTCGAGTCACAAGAGTTCAAAGTTGGAGTTTCAAATACTTAGCCACTTAGAAACAGTCATAGTAACGCTACCCACCACTTAGCCTAAAGAAGTTAACAGACAAGCAGTAAAGAACACTCCACTCGGTTGCCACATGCTTCCTTTCATTTGCAATTTTTCATGTGTTCATTGAGTCGTTGGCTTGTTCTCTGGCTTGCCATGAAGCCGGGTTGCGGACAGCAGCAGAGTCGCAGAGTGTCCGGTGAGCTTAAACACACTACTTTGTATGCTTTTGAAATTCTAAGTGTTTCAACCGAATAGACAAAGTAAAGCAGAGTAAACACAAGGAACAATTTGGACAAGGGCAGCCCCCGAGTTCAATTTCAGATTGCAGAGTAGATGTTTAACTCGGATAAGAGAGCACATACACATTTTTGCTCACGAATGAAAGCGACGGAGTAGAGCTACATTCCAGGGGCGCTTAGATTCCTCTCCAGCTTTATCCGGCCTGTTCTTCTGGGATGGCTGTGCATCAACAAGGTAATAGGCATCATTGTGTAGAGCCTTGCTCACAATGAATGGCCCTTCCCATGGAGGAGATAGCTTGTGCATCCCGGCTGTGCGCTGCACGAGCCTAAGCACCATGTCTCCTTCTCGGAAAACCCTTGGGTTCACTTTCCGGCTATGATAACGCCTCAAGTTTTGCTGGTAAACAGCTGATCGTGACAGAGTAAGCTCTCTTGCTTCTTCTAGCAGGTCAACGTCATCTTCTCGAGCTTCTCTCGCCTCCGCCTCAGTGTAGAGGGTTACTCGGGGGGAGTCATGCTCTAGGTCAATTGGCAACATGGCCTCAGCCCCATAAACCAAGAAGAATGGTGTGTAGCCGGTTGACCGGTTAGGGGTAGTCCTTAGACTCCACAACACCGCTGGCAACTCGTCTAGCCAACACCCAGGTGTTTTCAGCAGCGGCTCAATTAGCCTTGCCTTTATGCCTGCAAGAACCATGCCATTTGCTCTTTCCACCTGCCCGTTGGAGGCGGGATGCGCGACAGACGCGACATCTAGCCGGATGTGCTTATCTCTGCAAAATCTCACCATGGCGCCCTCAGCAAAATTCGTGCCGTTATCCGTGATGATGCTGTGCGGGTAGCCGTATCTCAGGATCACATCCTTCAGGAAACTCACAGCAGTGGCTCCATCACACTTCCGAATAGGCTTCACTTCGATCCACTTGGTGAACTTATCAACCATCACCAAGATGTGATTCATGTTGCCTCTAGCGGCTTGAAGGGACCAACCATATCCAGACACCAAACAACAAATGGCCAAGTGATGGGAATGGCTTTCATCTCGGAAGCAGGCATTTGGATCTTACTTGCGAATCTCTGGCAGCCGTTGCACTTTCTCACAATATCTTCAGCTTGCTTCAAAGCTGTGAGCCAGAAGAAACCATGCCGAAAAGCCTTCTTGACTAGAGCTCGAGAAGAGGCGTGATGCCCGCATTCTCCTTGATGTATCTCCACCAAAATTTCTTCTCCTTCTTCCGGTTCCACACAACGTTGCAACACGCTAGTGGGACTTCTTTTATGCAGCACTTCTCTGAAGATGGTGTAGCCCTTGGATCTTCTCTGAATTTTCCTTGCGGTAACCTCATCATCTGGGAGGGTGCCGTCCCTTAGAAAGGATAATATGGGCATGGCCCAACTCAGCGTTTCCCGTGCGGGAAACACTGGTTCGTCCACTTCCATCGGAACAGCCACCACTGCATCTTTTTCTGAGTTGGGATTGACTCTTTGCAGTCCGGAATGGTTTGCAAGGACTTCTTCAAGGAATGCGACAGTCCCCGAATTGAAAGGGGCAGTCCCCGAGTGAGGAGGGGCAGTCCTCGAGTATGGAGGGGCAGTCCCCGGGTTGCAGGCGCCAGTCCCCGGGATGGAGACTGCAGTCCCCGGGTCCTGTTTGGCACCCTCCCAGTCAATCTCCATGGGAACAGCTTCTTCATTAGGCAGAGAAGGAACAAAAATGGACTCCGAGTTGGGGGATGGCTTGATGGATGGCTTTCTCAAATGCTCCAAGGCAATCCCAGCCGGGATGTACTGCCGAGAAGACCCCAACTTGGACAGTTCATCCGCTGCCTCATTCTCTGCTCGGTGGATGTGTTGGAACTCGCAGCCTTCAAAGAATCCCGTCATTGTTTGGACCAGGAAGCGGTATGACGCCATGTTGGCATCCAGGGCATCCCAAGTGCCAGAAACTTGCTGCACAACCAGATCCGAGTCGCCATAGCATATGATGCGCTGCACACCAACTTCCTTGGCTACCTTCAAACCATGCACCACAGCCTCGTACTCTGCTAATTGTTGGATGCCTTGAAGTGGATTTGCAGCACATATTTGAGTTGATCTCGCTTGGGTGACGTAAGCACTACGCCAGCACCAAGGCCTTCCTTCATTTTGGAGCCATCAAAGTGCATCTTCCAGTAGTTGGATACCGGAGTAGGAGGCTCATACTGCACCTCAGCCCAATCCACAAGAAATTCCGCCAGAATCTGAGACTTGATGGCTTCTCTTCTCGCATACGCGGGAGCGTACGCGGCCAACTCGATTGCCCACTTGGCTACTCTGCCACTCGCTTCCTTGTTGCCCATGATATCCGAGATGGGAGCTAAACTCACCACGGTGATGGGCTGTTCTTGGAAATAGTGCTTCAGCTTCTTGGCGCCTAGGTACACGCCGTAAGTCATCTTCTGGTAGTGCGGGTAGTTCTGTTTGGAGCTGGACAGCACCTCACTGAGATAATACACTGGCCGCTGCACACTTTTGCCTTCCTCTTCTCTTTCTACCACAATCACCACGCTGACTACCTGGTTGGTAGCGGCAATGTACAACAGCATTGGCTCCTTGGGTAGCGGACTAGCCAAGATGGGACCGCTACCCAGCATCGCCTTCAGCTCTTTGAATGCCACATCAGTTTTCGCTGTCCAGACGAACTTGTCGCTTTTCTTCATCAATTGATACAAAGGCAGGGCCTTCTCGCCCATTCTGCCCAAGAAACGACTCAGAGATGCCAAGCAACCAGTGAATTTTTGCACATCCTTCAGGGATCTCGGCAAAGACATGCTTTCAATAGCTTTTATCTTTGAAGGATTAGCCTCAATGCCCCGACTGGATACCAAGAAGCCGAGTAGCTTGCCAGCCGGGATGCCAAAGGTTCATTTACTCGGGTTCAGCTTCATATTATACTTGCGCAAGTTGGCAAAAGTTTCCTCAAGGTCACTAAGCAGAGTATGTGTTTTATTCGTTTTGATGACAATGTCATCTACGTACACCTGCACATTTTTGCCGAGTTGATCATGCAAGCATTTCTGCATGCATCTCTGATAAGTAGCACCCGCATTCCGCAACCCAAAACACATGACACGATAGCAATAAGCCCCGTACGGGGTAATGAAGACAGTCTTTATTTGATCAGCAGGGTTGAGAGCTATCTGGTGAAAACCAGAGTAGGCATCTATGAAAGACAACATCTCACAACCAGCAGTGGAATCGATCACCTGATCGATGCGGGGTAGCGGAAAAGGATCCTTGGGGCAGGCCTTGTTCAAGTCGGTGTAGTCGACGCACATGCGCCATGCGGTAGCGGCCTTGGGGTCCTCCTTCTTCTTCTCAACCATGACCGGGTTGGCTAGCCAATCCGGATGCAGCACCTCCATGATGAAATTGCTTATCAGCAGCTTGGTGATCTGATCACCGATGGCCTTCCTTCTCTCATCTCTGAAGCGACGCATAGCCTGCTTCACTGGTTTGGCGTCAGGACGCACATGTAGCGAGTGCTCAACCAACTCCCTCGGGACACCTGGTAGATCCTCATTGGACCAGGCGAACACGTCCCGATTCTCACGGAGGAAGTGGATGAGCTCGCTTTCCTATTTCTCCCCAACCCTGAGCCAATGATGGCAACTCGGTCGGGGAACTCAGGGTCGACCTGGATCTTCTTCGTCTCCTGGGATGCCTGGAACGCCGTCCTATGCTGGGAACTCGGCATGCCAGGTGCACCACCTTGCGCGGACTGCGCCATAGCCACCACCTCGTACATCTTCTTCTTCTTGGCTGCAATCACCATCGACTCCGCCAACTGAGAACCAACAGAGGCACACTCCATAGACTTCTTGTAATCACCAGAGATTGTGATCACGCCGTTGGGACCAGGGATCTTCATCTTCAAATATGCAACATGAGTAGAGGCCATGAACTTGCTCAGAGCAGGCCTGCCGAGTAGGGCGTGATAAGGGCTCTGGTGATCAACTACCTCGAACTGCAGGCTCTCTGTGCGGCAGTTCTCCCTGGTGCCGAATAGAACGTCTATCCACACTCGGCCAATTGGAGAACAAGAAACTCCCGGCACAATGCCGTGGAAGGTGGTCTTGCTGGGTAGCAGCATGTTCTCGGCCATACCGAGCTTCTCAAGTGTGTCTCTGTACACAATGTTGATGCTGCTGTCATTGTCGATCAGTACCTTGTTGAACCTCACGTTCTTCTCAGGACCCAAGAAGGTGGGATCCACCACCAAGGCGTAGCTACCCGGGTTGGGCATCGCCTTAGGATCATCCGCTCTGGACCACGTGATCTCTTGGTTGCACCAGTGCATGTAGTGAGGAACAGCCGGGATCACAACATTGACCTCCATGGCACGCCTGTGCTGAGACTGCTTGTCGACGGGCTCAGAGGTGAAGATCATGTAGCTCTCGTGATGCTCCTGGTACTGGTTGCGGCCTCCATCGCCATTGTTGCCATTGTTGTTGTTACCTCTGTTGTTGTTGCCTCTGTTGTAGTTGCGGTTGCGGTCGTTGTTGTTGTTGTTGCGGTAGCCATCGTTGTTGAAGTAGCGGTTGGCTCCTAAAGCCACCTGTTTCACATTCTCTCTTCTCGGTAAAGCTGGAGGCCGTGCAGCGGGTGCGCGAGTAGGCTGCACAGTGGCATTCGCAGCTGGCAGAGGAGGAGGAGGAGGCAGGCCCTCATACTTGATCTCTTCCCACCAACTGCACTGCCGAGTAGTGTGGTTGGCGGGTCTAGCGGGATGCCGAGTATGGAAGATGCATGGGACATCCTTCATGTCCTTGAAGACAAAGTTCTGAACAGGACCCGAGTTACCGCTACCCTGCTGGGGAGCGTTGTACGGCTTCTTGTTGCCTTGGCCCTGATTCTGGTTCTGCCCGTACTGGGCTCCAGCAGTTTTTGGCCTCTGGCTACTCCCAGCTCCGGTAGCCACATCATTCACCTCCTCAGGATCGTACCGGTCATCAATCCGGTCACCTCTGCGCTTGTTGCGGAACTCATTGCGCTTGTTGTTGTTGTAGTTCCTTCTTGGCTCAGCAGCATCAAGAAGAGGCTGAGTTGGGTCACCGAGTGCGTACTGATCCGCAATCCGGATGGTCTCAGCGAGAGTACTCGGCATCTCTCTCTGCAGCCTTTGCCACAACATGCTGCCATGCCTGCAGCCCTGCGCAAACCAAGTGATGGCCTGGGCCTCGTTCACACCTTCACAGGTGTTCCTCAGAGTACTCCACCGAGTAAGATATTCTCGGTCCGTCTCCTCTTCCCGCTGCCTGCAAGCGGATAGCTGCTGCGGCCTATTCGGCCTCCGGTAGGTGCTGGTGAAGTTGCTGACAAAGGCCTCCGCGAAGTCAAGCCAGCAGTTGATGCTGTGCTTGGACAGGTTGTTGAGCCAAGTTCTTGCTGGTCCTTCTAGCATCTGCGGGATGTACCGCACGGCCCATCTCCGGTTGCCGCCTGCAATGTGCACGGCTGTGACATAGTCATTAAGCCAGTCCTCCGGCTTGGTGCTGCCGTCATAGCACTTGGTCCCCCTAGAGAGCTGGAACTGCTTCATAGATGGCTCTGTCATGATGCGTGGGCCAAAGCATTCTGGGCCAGGCGGCCCCTTGCTCTCGAGTTGCGCGAATAGGCTAATCCGGTCCAGCTTTTGCCTGGCATCACTAGGCTCCATCACACGCTCACCCACGCGGTCCAGGATATCATAGCCAGCCAACCCCATAGCCGAGTAGCCATCATCATATCTGTCCACCTGCACGACTGCAGGTTGCTCCACCGGGTTGGCGGCTGGCGCGATCACACGCGGCTGCGGTCTCTGCCGAGTAGGCTGAGCAGCCTGATGCCGAGAAGGGCCTGGGCGATCTCCATCTCGCCCCTGGCTATGAGCTTTATGGGCTTGATAGCCTGCTCCTGCAATGTTGTGTTTCTGACCGGACTGTCGCGGCACAGCGTGCTGTTTCGCGGCGACAGCCGGGTCGTACACCTGCATTTGCCTGTCTCTGCCAGAGTGCCCACTCCGGTCCCTCTCACGGCTGGGATGCGGTGATGAAGCCTGATCGTTAGATCTAGCCGCATGCGAATGCACCACCTGAGAAGCTCCAGCACCCGGATTGGCTTTCCGGAACTCCTCGTTCTGTCTAGCAGCCTCTAGCACTAGCGCATTGAGCCTCTCCTGCTGCCTAACACGAGCGTCGCCAGCGAGATGCGGCAACTCAGCAGCTACAGCCTCAGCAGCTCTAAGGGTTTTGGCGGGGGTGCTGTATTTGGGTCTGGTGGTGGCGATGTTTTGGCTAGCAGCTTGGCCAGCAGTTTCACCAACTGCTGCCATCTCGGTGCCTAGGTTGCGGCGCGTAGCCCCTGCCTTGGCAGGCCTCCTCACTACAGGCGTAAAGCCGTGAGCTCTGTTGTACTCGTTCTGGTCCAGGTTAAGCTCAAGCCTAACCTTATCCAGCTCCGCATGCTCGGCGAGCAGCTCCTGGCGCTGCCGGTCGAGCTGCGCCCTCATAGTCATGAGCTCGAGCTCGGTGGGAGGCGGCATGCCAACTGTCTTGGTGGTATCACGGCAGATGCCATAGGATGGCTAATTGTTTGGGGTCGATGGACGCTGGAGGTGCTCGGGGAGGGATCACGCAGCGAGTAGCCGCGTGTGGGATGAATCTACCACTGCAAACAACAAGATCTACCCAGGTCCAGGGCCCTCATGTGGAGGTAAAACCCCTACTCCTGCCTTTCTCTCTTTATATTTGTGTCTCACCGAGTAGCCACAGTACAGTTTGTCCTACATCCGAGTTGCCACCCTTCTCTCTATGTAACGGGTAAGCTAGGTGTTCTCTCTAAAGACGCGACCCTCACACAGGAGGAGGCAGGGCACCTTATATACTGGTGCCCAACCGGATACAGCCAAGGGGGGAAAAGTACAAACAGATGTCGACATAGTGTGCACACTGCACACTTCCAGCTTCTCGCTGACAGCTTTGGCTTCCTAGTTTGTCTCGTGTAGAAAGTCGTTGTGCAAAACCAAGAAGCTGATCTGTTATCACTGACACGGCCACATGGTAGGCCCCCTAACCTGCACCGCCCTGCTGACACCCTGGCGCGGATAAGCACGCGCTCTGCAGATGAACAATGCTCCAGTACGGACCCAGGATACGCGGGATCCTGTGTCAGAACGACTCCTTTGACTTCTGGCCCGAGTAGGAAACCGCCACCTCTACTTGGACCACTTCCTCTACCCGGAGGAGAATAACTTCCTTGATTCTTTCTTCTGGCCATCAGTGTATACGGCCGAATAGCAGTCGACCGGGTAGCGAGTACCGGGTAGCCAGCTACTCTGCCAAACGTCTCTTCTGATCTTGCCCTTAGCACTTGCCTTTACCCTACTCGGGGGTAACCCCCCGACACACATGGATGGGGGAAACATGGATGGTCAATGGAGAGGCGTTGGTGATGACGATAGCGGTGATCTCTTCCAATTCCCCGTCTCGGAAGGGTGCCAGAACGGAGTTTCTGACCCCCGAAAAAGGATTCGCGATGGCGGCGGAGCTATGAACTTCTTTCTGGAAAACGATCGAACCCCTTCGGGTTTTTAGGTTTCGGGGCATATGTAGTCGAAAGGGGAGTCCGAGGGGGTGCCCGAGGTGGGCTCACCATGCCCAGGCGCGGGCCCAACTTGGCCGCGCCTGGGGGTGGTGAGGGCACCCCCTTGCCCCTCTCCGACTCATCTTATGGCTCCGGGAGTCTTCGGGTAAAATATGGACTTTCCCTTCGTTTCCGGGTATTTTCCTAAAAGTTGATTTTCTGCGCAAAAAGGAGACAACAAAGTAATTCTGGTGAAAACAACGTTAGTGTGTGTTATTTGCATTCAAAACACACAAGTTTAGAGGGAAAACATCAGCAAAGTGTTCAGAAAAGTAGATACGTTTTTGACATATCACTCCTCCCCTTGAATTCCTAGAATTGTATAGCGTCAGCGTGTGCACTACAAAGGGGGGCGACAAGTGCATGGCGAACTGGCTACCCATGGCCCTCAAGGGAGCCGCTCTTGTCTTCCTCATGAACCCACTAGAGGGGTCCATCGGGTCGCCCGAAGAGATGTGTGTCCACTTCGTCGCCAACTTCAAGGGCTCCTATGAACGCCCCTTCACCTACAACAACCTCCGTGCCACACGCCAGCACCATGGTGAAACACTTCGCAAGTACCTGCAACTCTTTAGCCAGACACGCAACAAGATCGCCCGCATCACCGATGCGATCGTCATCTCCGTCTTCCGCGAAGGAGTCACCAACGAGGGCATGCTCGAAGAGCTCAGCATCAGGGACGACCTCACCTCCGCCGTCGAGCTCATAGACATGGCTGACAGGTGCGCCGAGGCCGAGGACGGACGCCTCTTCAGGCACAACGCTCCGCCCGGCGAATCCAAGCATGTGGCTTCCAAAGCCAAAAACAAGACACATAGCAATGGCACGTATGCCAAGCACAAGGCTCCAACCGTCCTGGCAGCAGAGCCAGAATGCAAGCATGGCCACAGAGGCGCTGCTCCCGTGGCGTACAACCGCCCCTTCTGCGTGTTCCACAGAATGCACTCCCACTCCATGGAGGACTGCTTCTAGATGGAGAAGATGCGAGGCGACCGCCTCATGAGGAGTGGCCAGGAGGGCTACTCTCGAGACAGTGGCTGGCGCAATCCTGGATGAGGAGGCGGCCATGGTAGTGGCTGCTGGGAAGAACGTGGCCCAAACAACTACAATGGGTACAACAACTACAACACCAACACTAGCGACCACAACAACATCAGTAGTTTCCTCGGCAGCAGCAGCAGCACCGCCCGCCACTGCAGCGTCCCAACCCACCCCTCCTCAGCTGAACGTTGTCACATAGTGATGTCTACGCACACTTCTATTCTTGTAGACAGTGTTGGGCCTCCAAGTGCAGAGGGTTGTAAAACAACAGAAAATTTTCCTTAAGTGGATCACCCAAGGTTTATCGAACTCAGGGAGGTAGAGGTCAAAGATATCCCTCCCAAGCAACCCTGCAATTAAGATGCAAGAAGTCTCTTGTGTCCTAGTTCCTACTCGTCCTCGAGTAGGTAAACGATAAAACGATAATTTCTGAGGTGACATGCTACTAACGTAAACTTGATCAATCTAATGTAAAAGCATATGCACGCTGAGATCATAAAAAATTTAAACACAACCATGATAAATAAAACTTTAATAATAAAGCATAGCAATTACTTTGCATCACGAAGAGTAACTCAAATAAAGGATCATGAATAATAATGCAAAGAAAGGTAAACCTTTGTTTTAGGTATAGAGAAAGCATGGCAAAGTGATATTTCTATAGTCCTTAAGAGTGGGGCAAAACATAAATGCCAGGACACCTTCAAAGTTCATGAGGAAGACTAGAACAAATAATATCACATCATGAAGTAATTATTGATACTTATGGGACAAATGCACATAGAATTCAGAATGGCAAAATTTCTCTCTCAACTGTGCATAAAGTTAGAGGATGGAGACTCAACATAAAAGGAAAAGAAAGGCCGAGGTTTTTTATTTTATTAAACAGAGGTATTAAAAGTTTGACACTCCTCCTATCCATCTTTCACAAACCATGGCTAACAGAATCCTCGGGTGCCTGCCAACAATCACATACCGTGGAGGAGTGTCTATATTTTGGGAGATGTATGCTAATGTCAACGAATGGTAAACAGAAAATACAGTACGTCAAAAGCCAACTGGATTCACAAGAGCGGCTCCCATGGTGAAGGACGCAACTGGTGTAGAAGGTCATCCCTTTTTTCTTTTTTTTACACAATTGTGCTTTGACTGATAAATCAGGCGCAAAAATAGTGAAGAGAATTTGTTTGCATTAATTTGGGGCTGGGAACCCCGCTGCCAGCTCTTCTATCATTTGGATAAGCGGATGAAGCCACTAGTCCAAGGTGTGAAATCCAATCGACAAGCGAGATAAAGATTCTCTATTTACCTCCTCATGAGCAAAAACAGGAACATAAATCAAGAGTAATTTTGAAGGTTTTAGAGGTAACACATGAGCAATTTGCTTGGAGTGGCAGTTAAATACCACATGTAGGTAGGTATGGTGGACACAATGGGAAAAACTTTGGTTTAAGGGAGTTTGGATGCACGATTAGAGCTCATACTCAGTATAGGTGGAGGCTAGCAAAAGACTGGGAGCGACAAATCAAGAGAGCATAAGAGCAATAATCATGCATAGCGACATAGGCATCATTAATTAAAACATAAGCGGTATCACAAGTTCAGACACTAAGTGGTCATGGAGGCTATTCGTTACTGGTTTGTAGTCATAAACATGGTGTGAGCATGCGCCAAGTCAACCAAATAAAACATTCGAAAGAGAATATCATATATTGACGCTTTACTATGACAAGAACAACTCATGAATATTTCAAGACATATTAAACACTCTCAGCTATTTGAGGCTAATAATGCTACTCAATAACCACAAGGATTTAAAACTAAAATAACATTTAGCATGGCATGAAAATGTCCTAGCCATAGTCTATACAAGCTTCTACTAGTACTGTTATAAATTTTACTTCAAGCAGCAGTTTTCTTTCTCCCAACAAGCACCAAACAAAACATGCTTTAACAAAAATACTCTTTATGATACAGAAAGAAAACATGAGAGTACTCACATAACACTACTAAAACTAACATCTCTAATAAGAGATGCATGCAAAACAGGTGCTAAATAAATGCAGCAGCTAGACATAGATTAAGAATACAACGTATTGTCATGAAAAAGCAGAGCGTGTCACTCTCCAGTAAAAGAATGCTGGGGTCCAACCAAGCTTATTGAAAAAGAAAAAAAAACTGAAAGCAAAAGCAAAAGCAAACTGAAAACAAAAAAAAAAGACGCTCCAAGCAAAGCACATAAGATGCGACCGAATAAAAATATAGTTTCACTAGAAGTGACCTTATAATTTGTTGATGAAGAAGGGAATGCCTTGGGCATCCCCAAGCTTAGGCGCTTGAGTCTTCTTGGAATTTGCTTGGATATACCACCGGGGAATCCCCAAGCTTAGGCTTTTCACTTTTCTTGATCACATCATATCATCCTCTTCTCTTGACCCTTGAAAACTTCCTTCACATCAAAATTCTCACAATATTCATTAGCAACGTTAGTGCAATTGAAATAATAAATTCACATGGTTCAGTTTCAACACAATTCTAACACTCAAAAACACATTAGCTACTGTCACAACTTCTTTCAAAATTCTTTTTCTCAAAAGAACACCAAAAGAAAGAGATTAAGATGCAAATGCGATAAATGGCAGAAATCTATCAAAACAAAACAGCAGGTAAATATCGATTTTTTAGAAAATCTTCTGTTGCTCAAATCAAAAAGTGGTCTTCTAAGACAAGTTGTGTATATAACTCAGGATTAAGCACAAAAAAGCTCAAGTCATTTGCATTTTCTGTGATTTTTAACAGAATTAACAGTGGACAGCAGAAATCTGTTTCCTGCGCAGAAATCCGAAATATAGGCTCAACTTTCCACTAGAGGCTTTACTTGGCTCAACAAAAAATCAAAATAAAAGATACAGCGGGGTTTCTAAGGAAATAAACAACACCCAGGTGCAAAGCACACCAAATAAAACGAAAGAAAATGGGTTAAAAATAGCGAAATAAAACGAGTTGTCTCCCGGTAGCGCTTTTCTTTAACGCCTTTCAGCTAGGCATAAAAAGGAAACTCAAGTGTTTTCAAGTAAAGAAGCATTCAAATCAAGATTTGCCAATTCATTAATAATGCATTGTATTTTATCTAAGTGGGTTTTAGAGGCTCCTCTCTTAGTACTTTTACGCTTACTATCTTCATCAAATAAATTCTCATGAACAATCCAATCAAAATTCTTTTCTTGGGCTTCGTGCAGAGCTACTAATTAAAAGGGGATTGGTATTTTATCCTCGTTTTCATTATTAGATTCAGTTTTTTCTAGAGAACCAACAATGTCTACACATGAGCCAAGCATATTAAAATGATAAAAGACTTTTCTAGCTTCTATAGCAACATCTCCAAATTCTTTAAGCATAGTTTCTAAGATGAAGTTTCTTTTCTCAACATCTTCAATGTTATTCAAGTTGAGGAACATATGTTGCATTATGGGATGGAGGTTAACAAACCTAGCTTCTAGAATGTGAACTAAAGAAGTTGCAGGAGTCTCGTAATTGGGAGCAAGTTCTACTATGGATTTTTTTCTCCAAGTTATCATGCTTACTAACATGATAAAAGAATTCTTTAATAGTGTCCTTTCCAAGTATAGAACCACTTCCTACCGGAAAATGTTTCAAGGTAAACTTAGGGATCAACATAATGAGAAATAAAACATAGATACAAAAAATAACAACTATAAAGTAAACTAATTTTTTTGTGTTTTCAATAAAGAGACTCCCCTTGCCAGAAGACTTCCTTCTCCCTGACAACGGCGCCAGAAAATACCAAATCCAAGGCATATGTTGAGGGGAATACCAAGTCAAGCTATGGCAAGGAAGGGACTCAAAAAGTGAGGGTTTGTTTCAATTGTCAAGACAAGTATCAATTTCTTGTCGAGTGCCCTTTTGAGAATAGGGAAAGCCAAGTAGGAAAACATGTTCTCAAAGGTAAGTCAAAGCTCCCCAACAAGAAGTCTTACTTCAAGAAGAAACCTTTCAACAAGAAACCACCTTCAATATATGTGCTAGTGACTCAAGAAAAGTACGATTCTGGTGATGAATAAGAAGAAACCATAAGTGAAGTGTCCGCTATTGCTACTGCATCTTCATCATATCCATCTCTCTTTGAATCCCCTAATGAAAATCTTCCTCAACCTTCCGCAAAGTGCTTCATGGTAAAGGCCACCGAGGTATCATCTTCCTCCAACTCTAAGACTCAATGTGAAAAGAATTACCTTGCTAGTCCTAATGTTGAAGGTTAAATTGCCTCCTTAGGTCTATTTATGCCTAACATGCAAGGTGAGACCAAGAGGTATTTTGATATCCTCATGAGACAATTGGGATAGGCCCAAGAGGCTCTTGACAAGAAATGTGAGACCGAGAGAGAAGATGCCATTGAAAAGGTCTCCCTCTCAAATGCTCTTGAGGAAGAACATGAGATTCGAGTATCTCTTTAGGAGAAACTTGATACTATCGAAGAGTCACATAATGAGTTATGCAATTGCTAAATATAAAAGGGCTAAAAATAAGAAGTTTGAGTTTGGGGTTGGTCATGAAAAACTAACCGAGGATCTAGAGAAGGTCACCAAGGCTCATAAAACCTTGGATAGTGAACACCGTACCCTCGACAGGTCTTGTGAACAACTTCAAACTAAGCTAGATCAATTAAATGTGCCTAGTACTTCTATTTCTTCTCGTGATCATGCAAATTTTATTGAGGAGAATGCTAGGTTAAAGGAAGAGCTAGCAAGAATCAAGGGCAAGGGCCCTAGTGTTGAGAAGGTTGTGGCTCCTAGGCCACAAGTGGCTCCAAAGCCACAAATAGTTGCTCCTAGACCATAAAATGGCAAGCAAGGTCTTTGCTATGTTTCCAAGAGCAATAATGAGAAGAAGAAGATCAAGAAGAAGGCCAAGCCTGCACAAGAAAAGAAGAATGTTGGTAGGAGTGGTATTGCCATTAGGGACAACACTACTCGTAGTAACTCCATAGGAACTAACAATCCTCAAAATTTCTTATTTGTTGATTATTATGGTGTTGTGCATGCTAAATTTGTTGGTACTATTGAGGAATTCATTGATTACACTATTGGGTTCTAAAGACCCTTGTTGCTAACATGAGAGGACCATCCTCGGGTCCTAACTGAGGTTAATGATTTCTTATAGGAATGTGCTTCCGGTGGGTCAAAATGGATACTTGATAGTGGGTGTACGAGTCATATCACTAGAATAAAGGCACTTATGACGGAGATGAGACCAAATATAAATCAAGAAACTATCAGTTATAGAGATAAATCAAAATATGAGGTAACGGGTTTTGGCAAGGTGGTTGTTGCCCCTAATATCACCCTTAAAAATGTCATGTGTCGGGCCAGTGGATACCAGGGTACCATGGCCCATCTACTGCTGCCTAGCCCAGCAGGTACCCACGGTTTCAGTCAAGAACCCGCCGGCGAGGTGCGACCCTCGTCAAGCCATGATCAATCGAAGGCTGAGCCCTTCAAAGGGGGCCCACCGTGCTGTCCTTAGGGAGGAAATCTACTTCGCCGTTGTTCCTTCCCGAGGAAGATCGCCTGGAGGGGGACAAGGCATGTGCCACTGACGCGCCCGTTCCCGTACACCAACGGAGGAAGCGCAAAGGTGCAGGACTCCTTTGGTGGCAGCTACCCTTATCGTGTATAAAGCATGGGAGACCGCTGCGCCAGCCAAAGCGCCTTCCCAGGGCTTCCCATTTGGTGCAAGGAGTCCAAGACGGTTCTAGAAGATGGAGGTGACGTTATGATGCGCCGCCACTATCCTGCCATGGACGGTGGTACTGTCCTTGACGACCAAGTCCAAGGAGACAGCTTGGGACCTAGCTGTTCTCCACCAACGACGCGTTGTGGTAGCCCTTTTTCGCTAAGCGAGCGGGAAGGAGGTCCAAACGTAGGTATATAAAAGGCACTCCAAGTAAAGCACATAAGATGCGACCGAATAAAAATATAGTTTCACTAGAACTGACCTGATAATTTGTTGATGAAGAAGGGGATGCCTTGGGAATCCCCAAGCTTAGAAGCTTGAGTCTTATTGGAATTTTCTTGGATGTAACACCGGGGCATCCCCAAGCTTAGGATTTTCACTCTTATTGATCACATCATATCATCCTCTTCTCTTGAACCATGAAAACTTCCTTCACACCAAAATTCTCACAATCTTCATTAGCAACGTTAGTGCAATTGAAATAATAAATTCACATGGTTCAGCTTCAACACAAGTCTAACACTCAAAAACACATTATCTACTTTCACAACTTCTTTTAAAACTCTTTTTCTCAAAAGAACACCAAAATAAAGAGATTAAGATGCAAATGCGATAAATGGCAGAAATCTGTCAAAACAGAACAGCAGATAAAGATCGATTTATTCAAAAAATATTCTGTTGCTCAAATCAAAAAGTGGTATTCTAATAAAAATTGCCTATATAACTAAGTATTAAGCACAAAAAACTCAGGACATTTTGAATTTTCCGTGATTTTTAACGGAATTAACAGTGGACAGCAGAAATCTGTTTCCTGCGGAGAAATCCGAAATATAGGCTCAACTTTCCCCTAGAGGATTTACTTGGCTCAACAAAATCTTAAAAAAAAGATACAGAGGGGTTTCTAAGTAAATAGAAAACACCCAAGTGCAAAGCACACCAAAGAAAACAAAAGAAAACGGGTTGAAAACAGCGAAATAAAACGGGTTGTCTCCCGGTAGCGCTTTTCTTTAACGCCTTTCAGCTAGGCATAAAAAGGCAACTCAAGTATTTTCAAGTGAAGAAGCATCAACATCATATTTTTATCTAATAATAGAGTCAAAGTGTAACTTCATATTATTTCTAGGAAAGTGTTCCAAACCTTTCTTGAGGGGCAATTGATATTTAATACTCCCCTCTTTCATATCAATAATAGCACCAACAGTTCTAAGAAAAGGTCTTACCAAAACAATAGGACAAGAAGCATTGCATTAAATGTTCATAACAAAAAAATCAACAGGGGAAAGGTTATTATTAACCATAATAAGAACATCATCGATTCTACCAAGAGGTTTCTTCTTAGCATTATCAGCAAGATGAACATCCAAATAACAGTGTTCCAACGGTGGTAAATAAGCATATTATAAAGCTTTTGAGGAATAACAGAGATACTAGCACCAAGATCACACAAATAATTGCAATCAAAACCATTTACTTTTATCTTAATTATAGGCTCCCAACCATCATCTAATTTTCGAGGGATAGATGTCCCAAGTTTTTAAGTTTTCTTCCCGAAGTTTCATGAGAGCATTGGTAATATGTTTAGTAAATGCCATATTCATGGCACTAGCATTGGGAATTCTAGCAAGCTTTTGTAGAAACATAATAACTTCAGAGATATTGCAATCATCAAAATCAATATTATTATCATCAAAATTAATGGAACCATTATCTCCCACATCTCTAATAATTTCAGCAATTTTATCAGAAGCAATTTCAGAAGTTTGAGGCAATTTAGCACGTTTCACCAAAGGAGTATGGACTTTATTAACACCAACTACTTTACCATTGATAGTAGGAGTTTTACTATCACTTGGAACTTCAGTTTTACTAGTGGTTGTGATAGTGCAAACTCTAGCAATATTATTCTTTTTAGCCAATTCATCTTCTCTTTCCCACCTAGCACGTAATTCAGCCATCAACCTAACATTATCATAAATTCAAACTTGAATGGCATTCAAAGTTTTACTTTGTTTAACATCTTGTGGCAAAACCTTTAGTTTTAGAAAATCAACATCAATAGCAAGGCTATCTACTTTAGAGGCAAGAACATCTATTTTACCAAGCTTTTCCTTAACAGATTTATTAAAAGCAGTTTGTGTGCTAATAAATTCTCTAAGCATGTTTTCAAGATCAGAGGTAGAGATTTTATTACTATTGTAGGAGTTGCCATACGAATTACCATAGCCATTATTAGGAGGATAAGGTTTATAATTGTTTCCACCAAAAATATTTCTATAAGCATTGTTGTTAAAATTATTATTTCTAATAAAGTTTACATCAACATGCTCTTCTTGAGCAACCAAAGAGGCTAAAGGAACATTATTAGGATCAACTTTATCTTTACCATTAACAAGCATAGACATAATAGCATCAAGCCTTTCACTCAAAGAGGAGGTTTCCTCAACGGAATTTACCTTCTTACCTTGTGGAGCTCTCTCAGTGTGCCACTCTGAATAATTTATCATCATATCATCAAGAAGCTTTGTTGCATTGCCCAAAGTGATGGAAATAAAGGTACCTCCAGCCGCTGAATCCAATAGGTTCCTTGAGGAGAAATTCAGTCCTGCATAAAAGTTTTATGTAATCATTCAGGTAGTCAGTCCATGAGTGGGACAATTCTTCACCATAGTTTTCATTCTTCCCAAGCTTTAGCAACACGTTCATTATCAAATTGTTTAAAATTCATTATGTCACTTCTCAGGGATATAATCTTAGGAGGAGGATAATATTTTCCAATGAAAGAATCTTTACACTTAGTCCATGAATCAATACTATTTCTAGTCAAAGTTAGCAACCATTCTTTAGCTCTTCCTCTCAAAGAGAAAGTAAATAGTTTCAGTTTAATAATATCTCCATCCACATCTATATATTTTTGCATCTCACATAATTCAGCAAAATTATTAAGGTGGGCAGCAGCATCATCAGTACTAATACCAGAAAATTGCTTTTTCATAACAGGATTTAATAAAGCATGTTTAATCTCATAGAAAGCAGCAGTAGGAGCAGGTGCAGTAATAGGTGTGCAGGTAAAATCATTGTTGTTTGTGCTAGTGAAGTCACACAACTTACTATTCTCAGAAGAACTCATTTTAGGAGAATAAAAGCAAGCAAATAAATAACAGCTATGAAGTAAACTATTTTTGTGTGTTTTCAATAAAGAGAAGCAAAACAAGGCAGAAATAAAAACAAGACAATAAACAAAATAAAGAGGTTGAGAGTGAGAGACTCCCCTTGCGAGAAGACTTCCTTCTCCCCGGCAACGGCGCCAGAAAAAGTCCTTGATGGTGCAGATCTTGCACTCGTTGGGATACCCCAAGAGGAGGGTGTGATGAGCACAGCGGTAGGAGTTTTCCCCTTAGTTAAGAACCAAGGTTATCAATCCAGTAGGAGAAAGAGGACCTTCGGAAGGTTGATTCCACTGACGGTGGTGATGGCGCTTCACCGATGTCAGCAACAACGTGGAACCTGCACACAACACAACCAAAATACTTTGCCCGAACGGTACAGTGAGGTTGTCAATATCACCGGTCTTGCTGAAAACAAAGATTAGACGTATAGTGTGGAAAATGATGTATGCTTGCAGTAAGTAAAGAAAGCAGGAAATTGTTGTGGTTTGTTTAACAGTGTGGAAAAATGGACCGGGGTTCATAGTTTCACTAGTGGTGTCTCTCCATAAATATAACATGCTGGGTGAATAAATTAGAGCTGGGCAATTGACAAATAGAGGTTGCACCGTAGTGCACAATATGACATGAAGATTACTATGATATTTAGTGCGGGCATTAAAACAAGATACATAGACCGACTTGCATCTGCATCTATGACTAATAATCCACCCTCAGGTTATGATCTGAACCACCTTAGGTATTAAGTTGAAGCAACAGATAATTGCATTAAACAAAGTGTGTAATGTAAGAAATGATTATGCACGCGGGCACTCTCACCGCTGTTTTCTCCCTAATGGAAACAACACATCCCCCCTTCACGTTTCTATCACTCGAGCAAGGTGGTGAGGAGGCATGAACCCTCTATCGAGCATAAATACTCCCTCTTGGAGTCAGTAGCAACTACTTGGCCAGAGCAACCACTAGAAATGGAGAGCATGCAAGATAACAAATAGCATATGCAAATAAAGACTATAATCAACTTGGCATAAGGTCAAAATTCATCGGATCCCAACAAACACATCATATATAATTACATAAGATCAATTTTGGTCATGATAGGCAGCTCACGAGATCTAAACATGGAGGCATATGAGGAGGAGACAACCATCTAGCTACATCTACGAACCCGTATTCCAAGGATGAACTACTCACGCATCACTCCGGAGGCAGGCATGGTGATGTAGAAGCCTCCTGTGATGATCTCCTCTCCGGTAGGGTGCCGGAAACAGCTTCAGAACCCCCTTATCTAGGGCTGACGGTGACGGTGGCTGCGGAACTTTTTGAGGATTTTTGATCAGGTGCTTAGGGTTTTCCATCCGAGGGGATTAAATAGGCGAAAGGGTAAAGGCGGTGGAGCTCTAGGGGCCCCACACCTATAGGTGGCGCGACCAGGGGGACCCCCGCCACCCTATGGTGTGCCCCCTGTTACCCGTCTTCGACTCCTCTTCGGTGTTCTGGATGCTTCTGGGGAAAATAGGAACTTCGGGCTTTGTGGGGTCCAATTCCGAAATTGTTTGCAGAACAACTTTTCTGAAACCAAAAACAGCAGAAAACAGGGAACTGGCACTTGGCATCTTGTTAATAGGTTAATCCCGGAAAACATATAAAAATGCTATAAATAAGGGAGAAAACAAGTAGCAATCGGCAAAATATGATCATGGAGCATTAGAAATTATAGATACGTTGGAGACGTATCAATCCTCCACCACCTCGTTGCCATGGCACTTGCCGCCTGGACCATCCCTCGTCTCACCCGATCCGAGCGCGCTCGTCGCAGGGGCTAGCTAGATGAAAGTACAAGGATGCCGCCTAGAAGGGGGGGTGAATAGGCGCTTTAAAATAATTACGGTTTAGGCTTGAGTAAATGCGGAATAAAACTAGCGTTTAATTTATCAAGCACAAAACCTATACAATCTAGGTCTACCTATGTGCACCAACAACTTATGCTAGGCATGATATACAACTATGTGATAGAAAGATAGATGACTTCAAGCATGATGGCTATCACAAAGGTAAATGCATAAGTAACGAGCTAGAGTATAGAAATAACCGAAGCACAAGGAGACACCGATGTGATTACCGAAGTTCCTTCCCAAGGGAAGTACATCTTCGTTGGAGAGGTGGGGAACCACCTAGGCGCTCCTCAATAGCACGGATGTGCACACCTTATTCTCCTTGAGGTTCTCCGGTGAGGGAGATGCTCGTTTCCACTATGAGGTCGACTTGAAGGCGTTGACCAAACCTTACACGGGGTTGAGGCTATCTCCATAATTCAATTGGAGGCTCTCAACGAAGCTTCTTGCAACAAGGTGGAAGCCCCAAGCACTAACCGTCTAGGGTGCTCAATACACCCAAGAGGAACAATCTCTCCGGTGACCAAGCACCCAAGAGTAACAAGCTCACGAACTTCTCTTTCACGAATCTCGTGGGGAACTCAAACCGATGCACCTAATGCAATGGCAAGAACACACAAAGTGGTCAAGAACTTCTCTCCCAAATTCCACCAAAGCAACTAATTCTATGGAGGGATGAAGGAGGAAGAACAAGCAAAACAACAAATGAATCCCTAGATCTAGATCCAATAGGTTCCGCTCACAAAGAGGAGAGATTGATTGGTGAAGTGGTAGATCTAGATCTCCTCTCCCTTTTCCCTCAAGTGGAAGCAAGAATCATTGGAGGGATTGAGAGATAGCAAGCTTTTGGAGGTCAACAGTGGAGGTCAAACTTTCCCAAAAGGTTAGGGAACCATTGGGGAAGAAGGCCCCTTAAATAGGTCACACAAATATCCAACCGTTGGGGGCAAAATTGCACAGGAGCGGAACCTCCGGTGAAACCACCGGAACCTCCGCCCACGGATGAGTTAGAACACCAAAAGGGCTGGAAAACTGCCCCAGGCACCCGAATCTCCGGTGGTTTCACCGGAGGTTCCGCCAACATCATCCCGAAAGGGTTTTCGGCGGAGCCAGCACAGGAACCTCCGGTGCTGGAAAAAACTGCAGAACACCCGATATGAAAATGGTCGTAACTTTTGCATCTGGACTTCGTTTTTGATGTTCTTGGGCTCGTTGAAATAGCAACGTAGAGAACTACAGGAATATGCAGAGAAACATCATAGTACAAAATGGGAATATAAAACCAAATGATGAAAGGTTTGGCCTATCAATAAAGGACAACCGGTAGAAACCTCCAACAACAAAAATGCGATAAGTTTTTCATACGAAATACATTTTTGATGAACTTGAGTTTGACATGAAGAACATAACAAGATCTAAATATTACATGGAGAAAACCCAAATAAGAACCAAGAAGGATGATGCCAAGTATGCAAAGGTTTGAGCTCTCTACGATAGATACGATCAAGATATGCATTCAAGATCCCCTCTTGATAGTACGGTTATCTATCCTATAATCCGGTCTCCCAACTAGCATAATGAGACCGGTAAAATAGAAACCCTATCTAAGTCATACCTTTGCCTTGCGCAATCCAATTGAGCTAGATGATGACGATCTTAATCACCTCAAGTTGGACCACCTTTCTTGATTGCGTTTCGCTTCGTGAAGACTTGTAAATTGCTCCCCCATAAGCTAATATTAGAGAGCTTCTCACATGACCATCTTCACTTGACCATAATCTCCATATGGGTGGCAATATTTGCACACTTACTTGATCAACCAAGTATCTTCTCTTTGTTCATGATGATCATGACTCGAAGGTAAACATGAATGTTCAGACAATCTCCTTCTTCAAGACATGCTTGTAATATGGTCAATAGTAGCATGACAATTCTTCTATTGATCATATATTTACCTAATAATAAAGAGAGGAAGGTTTCTTCCGGTCCAACCTGCTGGTTTACCGTTTAGCCCTTCCACAAAAACATCTATTTCTACTACAATTTTGTTTGATGCTGAGAAATCCCACCGAACCGCTGTAGCTTCGAGCTGGTCTCCGTTCAGGACTATGCGTTGCATTGTGTACGTGATCGATCCGGGCACTGTGTATTTGCCAAGTTGCGACATCCGTGAACTCCATGTGTTGGAATTCTTTTGGAGTTAGAACCGGACTACATACATACTCCGTCGGCCGGTAGGGCTCTTACATATGATGAACCAATCGAGCGAAAGCAATTGGGACTACAAAGGAGGCAATGGCGACGATGCATAGAACGACGGTTGTCCGCGACATGCACCACCTCAACATCCAGCTCGGCGGGCGTTATAGACCATATCGTGACCCACGCCAAGCAAATAATCAGTACGTACCATGGTTGTTCAGTTTTCCATGTGTGCATAAAATGACACGAGTGCTATTTTTTCCATGTGTGCAGAAAATGACATCGAGTATTAATTACTGTAACTAGGATAACTAGCGGAGTGCTATTTTTTCCCATGTGTGCAGAAAATAACATCGATTATTAATTAATTAAGGTGATCATAATAATTACTTGTGACTGCAACTAATCTATTCTATTTCTATCTATTCTATACGTATTCTATTTTTTTAATAATAAAGCGAGTAAGGTTTCTTCCTCCCAATTTTCGTCAATGTTTCGTCCGTCTTGGTATAATTTCGCTAAAACTTTCTCCGAAGCTGCACCGACCCTCTCTTTCAATTTGGAGCCGTCCGCTCCGATCCGCTGCGGATACAGATAGGACTCCACACAGTGTACGCCTCATCCCATGACATAAATAGGACGAGGGGAATCCACCGATCGATCGGTCACATCGGCTCGTAAGTTTCCTGTCCGGTCAGCTGCGCCTCTAAGATATATTCATGGACGAAGGCGGCATTGTCCCGATGGCATAGCCCGATGAGAGATTAGAGAATCGACTTCGGATCTTTGTGCTCGAGAGCACGGATGCTCCTGGCCGTGTTCGTCATCTCGGTTGTGCTTATTTCTGGCTGCTCCGTTGATGCGACCATCACTGTCCGAGCCCTGGCTATTGTCGTCGTCATCATGGGCATTCTGGGACTCGCCGTTGAAATCTTGAGCTGCAACATTGACATCGACATGTTCTTCAGTGGATATTCAGAGCCGGGTCAAAGTCACATATTTCGTTGCTTGGCTTCGTGAAACACCTAAGCCAATGGATCTCGACAGATTTTGTCGCACCCGGACTTCTAAAGGATACTCGCCGTTCCGTTGAACAGTAGTAGATTGGATTACGGGGCTTACCGGCACCCGCGTCCTCTTACGAGTAGGCCAACACACGTATGTGTGACAACCAACCCCTATCTGTTCAGCGTCGACGTAAACCATCCCATAGAAATCAGGACACTACCATTGACGTACTTCATACCATAGACACATGGTACGTCAACGGCTTTGAACAACTGATAACACAACATATCTCTAAGACACAAAAGATTGAAATAAGTTGCAACTGGCCCTCACTAGGGCAGAGAATAGCAAATACAATCATCCAGAGGACACATGTCCCAACATAGCATCATTACATCTCAGCGGAAGCATTCAAAGGGGTCTGAGTACAGACAAATCCAAATAGGCTTAAGAAGCCGGAAACTGAAATAAAGACGGAGCCCATCCACGATGTCTCGGATCCTGCCCGGGTCCGCTAACTACTCGTCAGCAGCCTCGTCAAACTCCACGTAGTAACCGTCACCTGGATCCTCGTAAGCGTAGTCTGCGGAAACCACAGCCCCAAAGGGGTCAGTACATAGACGTACTGGCAAGCAAGACTCACAGTTCACCAAAGTGTAACCCGTCAACACCAAGTACAGATGACTTGGGTTCAACAGAAGGAAGGGGATATAACAGATGCTGCAACTGGCTGCGCTAAGATTCTACCACTTCAGACTAACAGAAAGGAGATAAGATCGAGTATTGTAACCAACTGAAAGATAACTTCAAACAAACCCATCCTGGATCTCGCCCCTTATCCAAAGAAGCAATCCAAGGATAACTCACACAGTTGGATTAAAGATGAATCAAGTTATTGTGTCAATAATCCTATTACTAGTCAAGTTGTTAATCATGGGGTGAGATTGTGAGTCATTAGGTTTAAGTTGTCCTGAGTACTTGTTAGCCAGTACTTTCACCAAGTTAACCATAACCGCGGAAAACACGGCTTCTCGAGAAGATTTATCCCTGCAGGGTTGCACCAATTTGGCCGTACACGTATGAATAACCCACCAGATGGGATGCCTCCCACCAAGCGGGGCACTCAACACAACTCAACTCTTCTTCGCATCAAGCCCAAAGCACCTTGGGCGCACGGCTAATCGAGCCCAGAAGAAAATGGACCCTCATAGCACTCTAAGAACATGTCCCCCTATATGCCGACTACGAAAGTTCCACCCTGCGCCGGGCTCGCAAAAACATGCATGCGGCAAATGGAAAACACGAACTAAATGAGATGATTTGGACGAGATGCGAATCGAATCAAATTGAGGGGGGCGCCCATACTCGCTTCCCACATGCGGGTAGTGCGCTCATCATGGATCAGTAGACACGACCCTTTTCCTATTAGGGTCGACACTAGCAGGCCTCAAAACCACACAGGGCCTCCTGCCGGTGCCTTATCATCAGATTATTATTAAGTAATAACATTAGCATGATTGATTGATTAAACATCAAGCCCCCAGAACATAATGAAATAGTAACAGAAAGTAACGGGTAACAGACTCGAGCAAAACAACCTAAGCATGCTAGTAAGACACTGGCTCAATCAATAGGGTTGTAGGAGGGGTGGTGAGGCAATATCAGGGTTAAAGGATTCATGTGATAGGTTCGTAACAGAAACAACTACCACTAAGGCTAGCAGAAATAGACAACGGAAAGTATCGGTAACCAGGGTTGAAAGGAACACAATGGTTCATGTGAGTGATAACTTGCCTGCAAACTCAACAGCCGGGTACTGAGCTAGATCCTCAGAAGGGGTGCTGTAAAGATCGTCGGTCTCAACGTCGTCGTCTATTCGAGAAGAAGCAAACAAACAAGACAGAAATATAAACAATCAATATCATGGCATAGTGCCCAATCATGGGATGATGCATGTCAATTTAATAGATGCATCAAAATAAACTAAGTGACATGGCAACACAATTTAAATGGACACATATGCAATTGGATTGCATATGGAAAAGGGTCCATTGACTAAGTGGAAACAAATGATCTATAATTTGTTACCATGTGAAAGTTTGTTTAGCATGATGCATGCATTATGATAACAACAAAATAACAACAATAGATGCAAGTGTTAAAGGAATATAACAAGTTTGGAAAAATATTGGTTAAGTTTGGAAAGTTTGGTTACTTAAACATGTCACACAAACAATTGTTGTTTTCATCAAGTTAAAGTGTTCAAAACAAATAACAAAATTTATATTTGAAAAGAACATCAAATTTTAGTTGGATTACATGTTTCAAATATTGAAATAGGAGTTAGGATAATTTAATTATGAATTAAACAATATTAAACAAATTTTAAATGAATTTAAAACAAGTGTGAATATTATTTGAATTTTATTGGTTCAAAACATAAATTCAAATTCACATGTGAAAATTTTATGCTTTGATGGTTTGAAAACATATTTTGCATGTTCAAAATATTTTATTTTGAGCAAGTTATGATTTTATCAAATTTAATTGAATTAAACAAGGATTAAATTATTTAGGCAATTTAAATAATTCAAACCATGAAACAAAATTTATATTTGAATAGGTTATTCAAAATGGTATGGAAAACATATTTTATTTGTATTTATTGGATTAATAATGAATTAGTTATTGAATTTAGCAATTTGTATTTGAATTATTTGAATTCAAATTTAAATTGCATTTTGAAATTTCAAAACAGGAAACAAATGGATTATTTGGATAGATATTTTAATTTGGAACAATAAACATATATAACTTTTATTAATTGGAGTTATAGATTAAAAGTTATTCAAGTTTTTGTTTTAGGGATTAATTCTGCAATTTAAAAGCATTTGGAATTAAAACAGAAACGTGTTAAACATTTTTCACCGCACAGACACTTAGCCACTGTCACTGCAGCGTGGGCCTGGGGATCGCTGTGTTTGCGTGGCAAGTGTGCGGCTGACAGGGGGCCCTCCCTGTCAGCGTGGGGGCGAAAAAAGGGTTGGGTTTTATCCCGCGAGGGGCAGGACTCGATCCCTGCACCTCTCGCTAGCGTGCGCGCTTACTGAACCAGTTCAGCTGCTTGCGTTCGTTGTCAGCTAACGGAGGCGCATACAGGTTAAGGTGTTAGACGTAGATCTTCAGTTAACTGATGAACGTTTGCTTGTCTGAACTCCGACAGCGGCCAACGATCAACTGCGGCGATCACCGGGCTCGTGCTCGTGCTCGTGTGCTGCGATGCGGTGCTGGGCGTGTGCAGATACGCGCTGCTGCAACAGAGGGAGAGAAAAGGATGAAACAGTGGCGCGCTCACCGTGGTGCGTCGGGGAAGCAGAGGCCTGGGGTAGCTCCCACGGCGGCGATGGGGACGGCGGCGCGGCCGTAGTCGTTCTCGGTGGGTGCTCCGGGGTGCAATCAAACGAGGGTGTCGAGGTGGCTCGGTTCCAGTGGATAGGTAGCTAGGTGGAGCTAGGAGGTGGCGGCGCCATCGGAAAAATTCAGAGAGCTCCCTCTCCGGCGAGGTGACAGCGAGGAATCGATGGCCGAGAGGTGGGAATCCGGCGGCGGGGCGCGGGCAGCGAGGGAGGCTAGGGTTTTGGGCACCTGCCAGGGGCCTAGGGCTACTTATAGGGTGTCCGCGCCGCTGCTGGCCGTCGGAGGCGGCCGTACGGCGACGTGGCGCCACCGGATCGCCGCCGTACATGGAAAAGAAGGGAGGGGGGCAGAGCGAACCGTTTTCGGGCCGACGGGCTGCTGCGCGCGAGGGATAGTTGCTTAGGTGGGCTGGGCCGGTTAGGTTAGGTGCTGCGCGCGCAGTTTTCTTCTTTTATTTTTTTCTGTTTCATTTTTTTTGCTGGATCAAAATGGAAGAAAAAGAAAGCTTTTAGGTTAGCAAAAATTCTAGGAAAATTAGTTTAAGCTATTTAGAACAATAGCAAACAATTGCCAAGACTTGATTTCAAAAATGTTGAGATTTGCTTGCTGTTTGCATTTGAACCAAAATTTGAAAGAATTTTAATATTAATTAAACCTTAATGAAAACAAACATTGTAATAGGGTGACCCCTATGATTTAATTTGATTAAATGAGTATAATTGATTGGTGATTTTCATATATACAAATTGGGTGCTGATTTGAATACATTTGGTTTGAATTGGAATCATTTGTTAATTAATATAGAAAACAACAACTTAATAGGGTGAACCCTATTATTAATTGGAAAAAAATATTGGAATGGTTTGGTATTTTTATAATTTCCAAATGAGGTGCTGTTGATGATTTGCTTTGAATGTGAAACCAATTTGGAATGAATTAATTGAAATAAAAAGCACCACTTCATTAGTTGATCAATATGGAATAAAATGAAAACAAATGGGTTGTTCTTTTATTTGAGACTTTTATTTGAAATGTTGTAACAGAGCAAGTATGAAATAAATCATTTGAAATTGTTTGAGTTTCATTAGGAAAACAAGATAAAACAGATGCAAAACAAATAGTAAACAAATGCAAACAAATAATTAAACATGATGACATGATGCAATACTTGAATTAAAACAAGAAATCAAACATTCTAAGGGATATTTCATACTTGGGATGTTACAAAACGCCCCCCCCCCTTGAAGGAATCGCGCCCCGAGATTCCTTACTGAGAAGTGAAAAGGTCCGGATACTTCTTGCGAAGATCCTCTTCGGTCTCCCACGTTGCCTCTTTATCAGAATGATGCGACCACTGCACTTTCAAGAACTTGGTGCTCTTGTTGCGAGTCTTACGCTCGGTCTCATCGAGAATACGAACAGGGTGCTCCTCATAAGATAGATCATCTTGCAGTTCAATGGAATCATGATCAACTGCACGATCTGGATCTTTGAAACACTTCTTGAGCTGGGACACGTGGAACACATCGTGCACCTTGGATAGTTTTTCTGGAAGCTCAAGACGATAAGCATTTTCTGCCCGCCTTGAGAGAATGTTGAAAGGACCAATGTATCTTGTAGCAAGCTTTCCTTTCACACCAAAACGATGAGTGCCTCTGAGGGGAGTTACACGGAGATATGCCTTATCACCAGGTGCATAGATCATATCCCTGTGCTTGCTATCATAGTAGCTCTTCTGACGAGACTGAGCAATCTTGAGATTGTCACGAATGATACGAACTTTCTCCTCGGCTTCCTTAACAATGTCAGGGCCTAAGAGTGAACGTTCACCAGCTCCAGACCAATTGATTGGACTCCTGCATCTGCGACCATACAGTGCCTCAAATGGTGCCATGCCTAGGCTTGCCTGGTAGCTGTTGTTGTAGGAGAATTCAGCATATGGAAGGCAATCCTCCCATTTCATGCCAAAGGAGAGACCACATGCTCTGAGCATATCCTCGAGAATCTGATTGACTCTTTCGACTTGCCCCTGAGACTGAGGGTGATAAGCTGTGCTGAACAGAAGTTTGGTGCCCAATGCTTCTTGAAAGCTTTTCCAGAAATGAGAAGTGAAGATACTTCCACGGTCTGAGCTTATTTCCAATGGAACACCATGAAGAGGAACAACCTTTGCTGTGTAGAGCTCTGCTAACTGGCTAGCTGAGATAGTTTCCTTGACAGCAAAGAAGTGAGCTACCTTAGTGAGGCGATCAATAACAACGAAGATTGCATCGTTGCCCTTTTTGGACTTTGGAAACCCAGTAACGAAGTCCATTTCAATCCTGTCCCACTTCCACTCAGGAATTTTCAGGGGTTGGAGTAGACCTGCTGTTTTCTGATGGACTGCCTTAACACGTTGACAAACGTCGCATTCAGAAACGTATTGAGCAATTTCACGTTTCATGCCAGGCCACCAATACAGAGTCTTGAGATCCTGGTACATCTTTGTACTTCCAGGGTGGATGGAGAGAGGAGTTTCATGAGCCTCCTTGAGAATGACATCTTTGAGGCTTTGAATCTTAGGAACTGCAATGCGTCCTTCGAAGAACACAGTTCCCTTGTCATCAATTGAAAAAGACTTGAATTTATCATTGCCTTCCTTGATGTGCTCTACAATCTTCTTGATTTCAGTATCACGAAGTTGTTCAGAACGAATCTTGTCCTCGAGAGTTGGACTGGCTGTCAAGCTAGCAAGGTAACCTTGAGGGACAAGACCAAGGTTCAGCTTCTGGAATTCTTCATGAAGTGGAGGTTGGCTTTCCATGATCATGAGATTATTGCAATAGGATTTGCAACTGAGAGCGTCGGCCATAACATTAGCCTTGCCTGGAGTGTAAGAAATGGTGAGATCAAAGTCTTTAATCTTTTCAATCCATCTCCTTTGCCTGAGGTTTAGATCTGGTTGAGTGAAGATGTATTTCAGACTCTTATGATCGGAAAAGATTTCAGTTTTGTTACCCAACAAGTATTGTCTCCATTTCTTGAGGGCAAATACAACTGCTGCAAGTTCAAGATCATGTGTGGGATAGTTTTGCTCATGTGCATTCAACTGACGTGAAGCATAAGCCACAACTTGACGTTCTTGCATAAGAACTGCTCCTAGACCTTGGAGAGATGCATCGCAGAATATCTGGAAAGGTTTGGTAGTATCTGGGCCAACCAGAACTGGGGTAGAAGTGAGTTTAGTCTTCAGGAGATTGAAACTCTCATCACATTGTGGAGTCCAAACGAACTTTTTGTCCTTCTTTGTGAGATCAGTGAGAGGTTTGGCAATCTTGGAAAAGTTTTGGACGAAACGACGGCAATAGCTAGCCAAGCCAAGAAAACTTCTGACTTGCTTCACCGTCTTAGGGGGTTTCCAATCAACAATTGCCTTAACCTTTTCCGGGTCAATGGCTATGCCTTTGGAAGAGATGATATGACCAAGGTAAGCAACTTCTGGAATCCAGAACTCACATTTGGAGAACTTGGCATATAGACGATGCTCGCGAAATTTCATGAGAGTGAGACGAAGGTGTTCTCCATGCTCTTCCTCGGATTTTGAGTAGACTAGAATATCGTCAAGATATACCACAACGAACTTGTCGAGGTATTCATGGAAGACAGAATTCATGAGTCTTGAGAACGTCGCCAGTGCATTGGTGAGACCAAAGGACATGACGGTGTATTCATATAGACCGTACCGAGTGGTGAAAGCTGTTTTAGGAATATCTTCCTTTCTGATCTTTATCTGATGGTAACCCATCCTCAAGTCCAACTTTGAGAATATTGAGGCTCCAGCAAGTTGATCAAAAAGATCATCGATACGAGGAATTGGATACTTGTTCTTGATGGTTTTCTCGTTGAGAGGACGATAGTCAACCACGAGTCTTTTTGTTTGATCCTTCTTGGCAACAAACAGAGTTGGGCAACCCCAAGCGGAGGAACTAGGCTGAATGTAACCTTTCTCCATGTACATATCGATTTGCTCCTTCAACAATTTCAGTTCAGGAGGAGCTATCTTGTATGGATGCTTAGAGATTGGAGCAGTACCTGGCTCAAGCTCGATCACGAACTCAACTGCTCTGTCCGGAGGCATCCCTGGCAACTCTTCTGGAAAGACGTCAGGGAATTCACAAACCACCGGAACATTCTCAATTGCAGGAAAGGGTTTTGCATCTAGGTTGAACAGCTGAACAGAACTTGATCCATAAGGAGAATAGACTATCTGGCCTGAAGGGTGAGAGAGAGTTATTGACTTTTGAGCACAGTCAATTTTAGCTTTGTGGGTCTTCAACCAATCCATACCCAGAATGACATCAATGTCAGAATTTCCCAGCAACATGAGTGAAGCAAGGAATATGCAGCCTCCAATTAGGATTTGATTGTCCATACTTATCTTGGAAGTCAACATTTGCGGTCCCGGAGAGTGAACAGTCATTTGATTGCTTAGCGGAACCAGAACTAGGTTGTATGCTTTTGCAAAAATCTTTGACACAAAAGAATGCGATGCTCCGGTATCAAACAACACTTTAGCTGGAATAGAGTTTACGGGTAATATACCGAGAACGACGTCAGCAGCTTCCTCAGCTTTGTCGGCCTTGATATGATTCACCCTCGCGGTCCTCCCGACAGGCCTGTTGTTGGAGTTGAAGGCTTTAGCCGGGGGAGCACGAACCATTGCCTGGTTGGTGTTGGGGCGAGGAGGTGGAGGTAGCTGCCTCTGAGTGCACTTATCAGCATAGTGTCCAGTATCCTTGCACTTGTAGCAAGTGACGACACGAGAAGGACCTGGCCTTGGCTGCCCCATTGGAACCCTCTGACTCTGCATCTGAGCTGGGTTGGGTGGGCGGGGAGCAAAGCCTGGAGAAGCTTGGGCATATGGAGCCCTAGTGACAGCAGTATTTGGCACCCAGATGCGGCGCTTCTGCGGAGGGGTGGTCATGTTGGAGGAGGAACCACCCTCACGCGAGTGCTTTCGGGACTCCTCGAACGCCTTGCGCCCATTCTCCTCATTGAGCGCGGTGTTCACGAGCTCCTCGAAGTCCTTGCACTTGATGTTGGTGAGAGCGTACTTCAGTTCCGGGTTAAAACCTCGGCGGAACCTTGCCATCTTCTTGGCTTCAGTGGACACCTCATCACCAGCGTATCGAGCGAGACGATTGAACTCGTTCTGGTAGCCAATGACGTCCAGCTTGCCCTGCCTGAGAGAGCAAAATTCCTCACGCATCCTTTCCATGAGACCATCTGGGATGTGGTGCTTTAGGAAGGCATCCTTGAAACATCCCCAGGTGATAGGATAGCCAGCTCTCATGGTCTGGTAGTTCTCCCACCAGGTAGCTGCCTGACCCTTCAGTAGGTAGGTGGCATACTTGACTTTATCCTCCTCAGCAACGTGAGCAATGTCCAGAGCCCTGGTCATCTCCCTGATCCAGTCATCCGCATCCAGAGGCTCACGTGTTGCCACGAAAGCTCTCGGCCCCATACTCAGAAACTCCTTGATGCTGATTCGCGGAGCATTCTGGTTGTTGTGCTGGTTAGCCTGGATCTGGGCCATCTGAGCCACGACCTGAGTCATCTGAGTAAACAGCTCCGTGAGCGGAGGTGGTTCAGGCGGGTTGCTCCTTGTTGGCGGCATCCTGAATAGACATGCATTTTAGCACAACAACAGAAAAGGATAGACTTTGTAACCGAAAGATAGATTATTCCGACGCATGAATAGATAACCAACAGGTACATCATCACATGTTCAAATACATCAGAATATCCAACACACCAATACATGGTTCGAAAGCCAAAGAATAACTAAACATAGCTAGAAATGGATACATCGATACTCCCATGCTCATCACGCAGGACGGCGGTGAGTAGTACGACGAGAGATACGGTGAGGAGGAATCCCCCGGAAGTAGGTAGAACGACGATCCACGTAGATCGGGACTGCTCTGAGAGCAACTCTCGGTGTGGTGAAGTAGAAAGCGTTGTCTCCCTGTGCTCCAAAGCGTGGAATCCCAGTGTAACCAGCTCCGAGGTTGAGGAGTGGACCTCTGATCGGCTCGTAACCTCCAGCATCTGGTAAACTACGTCCAACTGTCTGATGGAAACGTGCAAAGCGCTCATCTCCAACAAAGTCTGTGGTGTACGTAGCCAGACGAGTCAAAGCCAGGTAGAGCTGCTCCCTGACTGAGGCCAACTCCTGAGAAAGTGTGGTGGCAACAGCGTCACTGTGCCTCACAAACTGAGCGGTGGTGTGCAGCCTGGTGTTATCATGCTCGTAGACATCCAGGTTGTCGTAGAGGGTGAAGTGAGCTCCCGCTGAAGTGATGTAACCACGGGGGATGTGGCGATAGATAGAATCGTCAAACCCCCAGTAGTCAGCACGGAGGACGGTGAGACTCACGTAAGCTGCCTGCTGCACGGTCATATCCACTGTGGAACCTACTGCCTCGTAGCGGTGGACAACGCTCATGCCATCATCTGACAGAATGTAGACGATAGCCTGGTAGTAGGTCTGGTCAAACTCTCGCTGCTGCTCGTAGACCTGGTACTCTATTGCCCAATGGAACCCCAGATAGGTGACCATGTCTCTCAGCATCTCCGGATAACCGGCGGTGCTCTCACAACGAGTCATCCGAACCACCTGCGGGAAGAACCTGAGATCCATCTGCAGATGATTGGGGAAGGTTTTGATTAGACGCCGGTAGAGAACTGAAGTGGAAAGCAACAACAAGATTTCAACGGACGAAAAAGGATGTTGAAAAGAACAGGATATTGAAGCAACATCGGGAAACACGAGACCAAAAACTCCTGAGGTACTACGGAGAACCCAAAACACGTGAAATCCTAGCTTGAAAGTTTAGGGGAGAAGAGAGAAACAACGTTGCACTTCCTTACCAGAAAAGGGAGGGTGGGTGGGGAAAGAAGAAAAATGGCAGAATTCCTACTCTCACGTTTCATTTTTCCTATATAGCTACAAAATAGTTTCTAGACTCAACTGCGACCAGTAAAAAGGGATCCTACAGGCAGACAGGCTCTGATACCATTTGTCGCACCCGGACTTCTAAAGGATACTCGCCGTTCCGTTGAACAGTAGTAGATTGGATTACGGGGCTTACCGGCACCCGCGTCCTCTTACGAGTAGGCCAACACACGTATGTGTGACAACCAACCCCTATCTGTTCAGCGTCGACGTAAACCATCCCATAGAAATCAGGACACTACCATTGACGTACTTCATACCATACACACATGGTACGTCAACGGCTTTGAACAACTGATAACACAACATATCTCTAAGACACAAAAGATTGACATAAGTTGCAACTGGCCCTCACTAGGGCAGAGAATAGCAAATACAATCATCCAGAGGACACATGTCCCAACATAGCATCATTACATCTCAGCGGAAGCATTCAAAGGGGTCTGAGTACAGACAAATCCAAATAGGCTTAAGAAGCCGGAAACTGAAATAAAGACGGAGCCCATCCACGATGTCTCGGATCCTGCCCGGGTCCGCTAACTACTCGTCAGCAGCCTCGTCAAACTCCACGTAGTAACCGTCACCTGGATCCTCGTAAGCGTAGTCTGCGGAAACCACAGCCCCAAAGGGGTCAGTACATAGACGTACTGGCAAGCAAGACTCACAGTTCACCAAAGTGTAACCCGTCAACACCAAGTACAGATGACTTGGGTTCAACGGAAGGAAGGGGATATAACAGATGCTGCAACTGGCTGCGCTAACCAACTACAGAGATTCTACCACTTCAGACTAACAGAAAGGAGATAAGATCGAGTATTGTAACCAACTGAAAGATAACTTCAAACAAACCCATCCTGGATCTCGCCCCTTATCCAAAGAAGCAATCCAAGGATAACTCACACAGTTGGATTAAAGATGAATCAAGTTATTGTGTCAATAATCCTATTACTAGTCAAGTTGTTAATCATGGGGTGAGATTGTGAGTCATTAGGTTTAAGTTGTCCTGAGTACTTGTTAGCCAGTACTTTCACCAAGTTAACCATAACCGCGGAAAACACGGCTTCTCGAGAAGATTTATCCCTGCAGGGTTGCACCAATTTGGCCGTACACGTATGAATAACCCGCCAGATGGGATGCATCCCACCAAGCGGGGCACTCAACACAACTCAACTCTTCTTCGCATCAAGCCCAAAGCACCTTGGGCGCACGGCTAATCGAGCCCAGAAGAAAATGGACCCTCATAGCACTCTAAGAACGTGTCCCCCTATATGCCGACTACGAAAGTTCCACCCTGCGCTGGGCTCGCAAAAACATGCATGCGGCAAATGGAAAACACGAACTAAATGAGATGATTTGGACGAGATGCGAATCGAATCAAATTGAGGGGGGCGCCCATACTCGCTTCCCACATGCGGGTAGTGCGCTCATCATGGATCAGTATACAAGACCCTTTTCCTATTAGGGTCGACACTAGCAGGCCTCAAAACCACACAGGGCCTCCTGCCGGTGCCTTATCATCAGATTATTATTAAGTAATAACATTAGCATGATTGATTGATTAAACATCGAGCCCCCAGAACATAATGAAATAGTAACAGAAAGTAACGGGTAACAGACTCGAGCAAAACAACCTAAGCATGCTAGTAAGACACTGGCTCAATCAATAGGGTTGTAGGAGGGGTGGTGAGGCAATATCAGGGTTAAAGGATTCATGTGATAGGTTCGTAACAGAAACAACTACCACTAAGGCTAGCAGAAATAGACAACGGAAAGTATCGGTAACCAGGGTTGAAAGGAACACAATGGTTCATGTGAGTGATAACTTGCCTGCAAACTCAACAGCCGGGTACTGAGCTAGATCCTCAGAAGGGGTGCTGTAAAGATCGTCGGTCTCAACGTCGCCGTCTATTCGAGAAGAAGCAAACAAACAAGACAGAAATATAAACAATCAATATCATGGCATAGTGCCCAATCATGGGATGATGCATGTCAATTTAATAGATGCATCAAAATAAACTAAGTGACATGGCAACACAATTTAAATGGACACATATGCAATTGGATTGCATATGGAAAAGGGTCCATTGACTAAGTGGAAACAAATGATCTATAATTTGTTACCATGTGAAAGTTTGTTTAGCATGATGCATGCATGATGATAACAACAAAATAACAACAATAGATGCAAGTGTTAAAGGAATATAACAAGTTTGGAAAAATATTGGTTAAGTTTGGAAAGTTTGGTTACTTAAACATGTCACACAAACAATTGTTGTTTTCATCAAGTTAAAGTGTTCAAAACAAATAACAAAATTTATATTTGAAAAGAACATCAAATTTTAGTTGGATTACATGTTTCAAATATTGAAATAGGAGTTAGGATAATTTAATTATGAATTAAACAATATTAAACAAATTTTAAATGAATTTAAAACAAGTGTGAATATTATTTGAATTTTATTGGTTCAAAACATAAATTCAAATTCACATGTGAAAAGTTTATGCTTTGATGGTTTGAAAACATATTTTGCATGTTCAAAATATTTTATTTTGAGCAAGTTATGATTTTATCAAATTTAATTGAATTAAACAAGGATTAAATTATTTAGGCAATTTAAATAATTCAAACCATGAAACAAAATTTATATTTGAATAGGTTATTCAAAATGGTATGGAAAACATATTTTATTTGTATTTATTGGATTAATAATGAATTAGTTATTGAATTTAGCAATTTGTATTTGAATTATTTGAATTCAAATTTAAATTGCATTTTGAAATTTCAAAACAGGAAACAAATGGATTATTTGGATAGATATTTTAATTTGGAACAATAAACATATATAACTTTTATTAATTGGAGTTATAGATTAAAAGTTATTCAAGTTTTTGTTTTAGGGATTAATTCTGCAATTTAAAAGCATTTGGAATTAAAACAGAAACGTGTTAAACATTTTTCACCGCACAGGCACTTAGCCACTGTCACTGCAGCGTGGGCCTGGGTCTCGCTGTGCTTGCGTGGCAAGTGTGCGGCTGACAGGGGGCCCTCCCTATCAGCGTGGGGGCGAAAAAAGGGTTGGGTTTTATCCCGCGAGGGGCAGGACTCGATCCCTGCACCTCTCGCTAGCGTGCGCGCTTACTGAACCAGTTCAGCTGCTTGCGTTCGTTGTCAGCTAACGGAGGCGCATACAGGTTAAGGTGTTAGACGTAGATCTTCAGTTAACTGATGAACGTTTGCTTGTCTGAACTCCGACAGCGGCCAACGATCAACTGCGGCGATCACCGGGCTCGTGCTCGTGCTCGTGTGCTGCGATGCGGTGCTGGGCGTGTGCAGATACGCGCTGCTGCAACAGAGGGAGAGAAAAGGATGAAACGGTGGCGCGCTCACCGTGGTGCGTCGGGGAAGCAGAGGCCTGGGGTAGCTCCCGCGGCGGCGACGGGGACGGCGGCGCGGCCGTAGTCGTTCTCGGTGGGTGCTCCGGGGTGCAATCAAACGAGGGTGTCGAGGTGGCTCGGTTCCAGTGGATAGGTAGCTAGGTGGAGCTAGGAGGTGGCGGCGCCATCGGAAAAATTCAGAGAGCTCCCTCTCCGGCGAGGTGACAGCGAGGAATCAGTGGCCGAGAGGTGGGAATCCGGCGGCGGGGCGCGGGGAGCGAGGGAGGCTAGGGTTTTGGGCACCTGCCAGGGGCCTAGGGCTACTTATAGGGTGTCCGCGCCGCTGCTGGCCGTCGGAGGCGGCCGTACGGCGACGTGGCGCCACCGGATCGCCGCCGTACATGGAAAATAAGGGAGGGGGGCAGAGCGAACCGTTTTCGGGCCGACGGGCTGCTGCGCGCGAGGGATAGTTGCTTAGGTGGGCTGGGCCGGTTAGGTTAGGTGCTGCGCGCGCAGTTTTCTTCTTTTATTTTTTTCTGTTTCATTTTTTTTTGCTGGATCAAAATGGAAGAAAAAGAAAGCTTTTAGGTTAGCAAAAATTCTAGGAAAATTAGTTTAAGCTATTTAGAACAATAGCAAACAATTGCCAAGACTTGATTTCAAAAATGTTGAGATTTGCTTGCTGTTTGCATTTGAACCAAAATTTGAAAGAATTTTAATATTAATTAAACCTTAATGAAAACAAACATTGTAATAGGGTGACCCCTATGATTTAATTTGATTAAATGAGTATAATTGATTGGTGATTTTCATATATACAAATTGGGTGCTGATTTGAATACATTTGGTTTGAATTGGAATCATTTGTTAATTAATATAGAAAACAACAACTTAATAGGGTGAACCCTATTATTAATTGGAAAAAAATATTGGAATGGTTTGGTATTTTTATAATTTCCAAATGAGGTGCTGTTGATGATTTGCTTTGAATGTGAAACCAATTTGGAATGAATTAATTGAAATAAAAAGCACCACTTCATTAGTTGATCAATATGGAATAAAATGAAAACAAATGGGTTGTTCTTTTATTTGAGACTTTTATTTGAAATGTTGTAACAGAGCAAGTATGAAATAAATCATTTGAAATTGTTTGAGTTTCATTAGGAAAACAAGATAAAACAGGTGCAAAACAAATAGTAAACAAATGCAAACAAATAATTAAACATGATGACATGATGCAATACTTGAATTAAAACAAGAAATCAAACATTCTAAGGGATATTTCATACTTGGGATGTTACAGATTTGCAATGCGCCGCAATCGCTCTGAGACTCTAGCCCGTTGCCTCTCCCTTGGGCCTCGCTGATGCAACTCCCCTTCAATTGGGACAACCGCGATGCCCACATATCCTTCCTCCACGCCTCAGTCTTGCTCCGATTCCGCCATCTGCAGGCCCTGTTGGCGCCCCACCCTATCAGATATATGCGTCTCAGCACCGGCTACCATCCCTTACATCGTCCACCGAGGAGGACAATAGTGCATCCGGTTGAAGAGAAAAAGATAATGAGGTGGAGAAAGACAGGGATGTGAGAACCTTCATGCTCATGAATCTGAGCGTACTGAACTACTAATGAAGTTAAGGTCACGAATAAGATTGTCACACATACGAGAAAAGGACAATCTGAGCGGAAAAAATAGATAATACTGATTATGTGCCCACAGATATCGTTTTTCCACACAGCGGCATTTGATTCCATGTGCTGGAGGCTACTTGGACATGATTTTGTACAGTGGGTATGCCTAGGCGAGAGGTACCTTCAAAGCATTTTTATATTCCTATGTTTCTTACTGTGTGCAACTACAACTCTGTCAGTATTCATTCAGACTTCAAATTTCTTTTTTGCGAGTAGATATCGAGTTAGTTCTATCTTTTTAATTGTGTAAGACATACAGATTGGATTGCATTATTGGTAATTCTGCAACTATGATGAGGAAAGAACGGTTAGTGTATAACTTACTGAATCTTACATTGGCTTTGTTCGCTTGCTTTCAGGCAATGGTGGAGTACCCCAATTGGTTGCCTATGAAGCTATGATTAGGAGTTCTCTGTTGCGGTGTGAATATTAATCCTTATAATCTTCACCTGTTGTGCTTATCAACTTTTGTGAAAGCTTTAGGCACTTATGTATGGAAGTTCTATTATGTTTTCCACCGTTACGTGTCCTTAATTATAGAGCTACTTGTTATTTCTTCTTAGATAATTGTAAGACGCTCAATGCATAATTGGAGGTGAGATGGGAATTTGATCGAAATCATCAGTTGTTCAAGGTAAATTTGGCTTTATGAAGTAGCAAGTGAATTGAGATTGAAAGGAAATAATTTTTACGGATTTAAGGGCCGAAAGCTAAGATATTTTCAATGGTATGACACCATAAAATTATTTGTGTTCCATTCTTATAAATGTTACACATATGGCCTCGAGAAAATTAAATATGATTTTAAGTGAAATTAAACATTATGGTTTGCGGGGTCATTTACTTGAGAACAAAAGGTTTTGACATGCTAATCAAATGGTTGGAGTTTTGCGGCTCAAAATTGTTAATTTCCACTTATGTATTTCTCATACTAGATTTGTCATTTTATTTGTAGGGATAAATATATTGGGAAACTTTTGGGTTGCTCCAATATTAATATTTTAAAAGTTATTCCGTTGCAACACATGGGAAAATTTGTCGTTGGAGTGACGACGAGCTGATGGCCACGTCAACCTAGATGTCGCTAGGAAGGAGGGTGCCTGTGGTGTGAACGGTAGATACACTGAGTAAGAGCTCTCTATCGTGGCGGTTTCTCTAATACTTTCGCGGGGTCGACGTTGTGAGTGGTGCAACCGTGCCCGGGGAACAAAGTGCATAGGAATATACCTATCCCGTTGCAACGCACGGGCATGTTTCCTAGTATATATATATTCATTAAGTGATGATCTTGATGAGCTTCTCACATTACCATAATATCCATATGGGTGGCAAGCTTTGCACACCTACTTGATCAACCAAGTATATTCTCTTTATTCATGATGATGATGACTCGAAGGTAAACATGTATGTTCACACAATATCCTTCTTCAAGACATGCTTGTAATATGGTCAATAGTAGAATGACAATTCTTCTATTGATCATATAGATATATTCATTAAGTGATGATCTTGATAGCATCCAACCTTGAATCCAACACATGGAGTTCAAGTGGTGCCAATGGACAAACCAATTAATAATGTCTCAATGAAAACATTAGTCCATAAGGATTTTCATTAATTACCAAAACCATACATGGGGGAACCATACAATTTCAATCTCCCCCATTTTGGTAATTGATGACAATCCCTTTTACGAGGGTTTATATAATGAATTAAGCAAACATGCAAAGCAATACACATGGATGCATGAGAATGGAAGGCAAAAATGGTTAAGAACAAAACCAAAGAATTAAACCAAATTCCCTTAAACCCTCTAAACTTCTCCCCCATTGGCATTCATTGCCGAAATGGGCGGAAAAATGTAGAAGGCCAATATAGTAAGAGCTCCCCTACAATTTTTGCATTTCTCATAATATGAGTGAAAACTAATGCATATTCAATGACGAATAGATGGGGGAGATAAAACTATAATGAGGATCCAAAGAATGAAAGTAAGATTATATTCCTTTAACACTTCTTCCAAGAGGAGGAGCACAAACAAAGGATCCGAAAAACCAATGGAACCAAAGATTTTATGATTTTAGCAAAATAGTGTTCTAAAAAATAATGAACCTCCTCAATGTTCATGCACTATTTAGAGTTTGTTTTTGCATTTGAATACAAAGTGCACAAAGATGGGATCATCACTCCCCGAATATCCTCTAAAACACAAAACAAGTGCAATAGATCATAAAAAGCAAACTAGGCATAGCACTCAAAGAAAATAAATGAATGATTGAGCAAAAAGATACCAAATGAACGGAACACCATGATACAAGGCTCAAACATATATAAGGAAACCAACATTCCCACCAAGGTAAGCATGAGGAAAGAAAAAAACTCAAAAAACAAATGAGTGCATAAGATGAAATAATATAAGACAAGCACTCATAAGGAAAATACTTTCCGGAGTCACCAAAAATGAAAAGGGTATAAGAAGGGTGGACTCCAAAGGAATATGATACCAAAAAGAGATGTAACTCCTCTCATGTGTATAAGTTTCTAAGTGGACACAAATCATGATAATATGTATCCATAAAGAAGCATGTACACCCAAAATAGTTACGAAAGTGAAGAACATGATATCCAAGAGAAAGTCATAAATACACAAATAAGATTTTTTTATTGATAGTATAGCACATAGATCAATTTTATCTTTAAAGGGGATAAATTAATTTCCCAGACAAACACACCAAAGACATCACAAATACCAATAAGGGAAAAATAGATAGTTGCAATGTTTTGGAAGAATCAAGTATGACAAAGGGAGAATAATTTTACAAATAAAGAATTTTCATGCCAGGATGCAACCTACACAAGGTTGAATACAAGAATACTATGCATGAGAGATACTTGTTACCAAGATCGCATTGGAGATGTTGTCGTGGATAAGAGTTAATCTATCATCCTAGCTTGAATCCGATAAGATCATGGTGACAACACCTTCCTTGAGAATGAGGCAAGCATCCAATGCATCTCAAATGTACCTAAAACACATTTAAGCACAAAATGGTCCCCAAACACATTGGGTCCAAAGTAGTTAGACAAACTACAATACATAGGATAAGCTCCACATAAATATGTGCATATTGGTATGAAATTGAATTTCATGCATATCTTAGCCGATTAGGATTCAGTGGAGTTTACCCTATATATTGCATCAAAGAAAGTAAGCATGCCATAACAAATAATTTAGTAAATATGCATGCAAAGATTTTCAAGAACCAAAAGACAAGTGAAAACAAGATCACAAAGAACCAATTGACACTTCAAAGAAACCAATTAAAAGTTACAACAAGAAATGAGATATTGAACTCCCCAAAGATATATCAAAAGAAAGATTCATTAACGAAAATAAGTCCAATATCCAAAATAGATCAATTTGAAAATAAAGCAATGAATAAGATAACCAACTCCCAAAAAGAGCACGGTTCCAACAACTAAACCAAACCCTCAACACTTTTCATAATGGCACAAAGTACCAAGACGGTTTGTCTTCCAAATAGACACGTCATTGGGATTACATACCAATTGATAAAGATCTAAAGAAAATTGAAGAAAAATAGTGTTCTAAATAATATAGGAAAGCTCCCCCATGATTTGTGCATTGCTTATAATTTTGTATTTGAATACAATATGCACACAAGTGGGATCCTTGATTTAGCTTTACTAATTAGAACACCAACCAAATATGAGTAAACTAAAGGGATTCTCAAAGGGAAAGGATGATAATGGGAGTGAGCACAAAAGAAATTACTTGGCAATAAATATGGAAAAAGAAGAAATATCCCAAGTAAATATGATCAATACATTATACCACAAAATATTATCACTTGTCAAGGACAAGGAGAGGAGTTATTACTCGGTGTTATGTTTCATACATATTCATGATCATATTCACAAAACAAAATCTTACGAAAAGGATAGGAATGAAAACACCATGCTTAAATAAAGATTATTGGTGGCTTCAATAGTCGAATGATCATGCAAAGCAATGATTAATATATCAAGAAGCAACCGGTTCCCGAGAAGGTAAATTCTAGTGCTAATTTGTGGAAAACCGCACCAAGAAATTCTCTCACAAACAAGATACCAAAATATGATCATTTAAGAAAATTGAAACTTGTTTGAGCACACATGCCACATAGGAACAAGATATTAACAATATCAATTCTATGTTGCAAAACCTTAAATGTTCACATTCTTTAGGCTTGTAATATGCACAAACATATTACTCCCCCATAATGTGATAATCCGTATCTTCTTAGCAAGAGGAAAACAAAGACTAACTTGAGATAATTAATAGACATTAGAATTTGAATTTCTCATGAGTATGAGATACCACATAGAGAATAGATAATATTGAAATATCAACACTATGTGGTATTCCTCATGTACACACATTTTGGGATTGTGAAGTGCCAAAGGCATATTACTCTCCCAAAATGGGATAGTCCATTAATCACTCAAAAGAGCCAAATAAGATACACACAAGATGCAATTAGGCTCAAAGCAAACTCATACATACATTTTGTGCAAACCGACAAACACATACTAGATTACTCAAGGACAAGTAAGTAGTAAGCACAAAATATACAAAATACAAGCAAGGTACAAAACCAATACATGCAAAGGGGCAAGCAACTTTCAATATATATATATATATATAATGTAATAAATACAAGTTACCGCAAGAAGGAGAATGGAATATGAGATAGAGACGTGATAATCCAAATGACTTGGCTTAAGGAAAATATACGTCATGAAGATCCCTTAATTCTTCATGATATAGCCAAGTCTCCAATGCCCTACGATAACACCTATTGATCAAGTTTGAGCTTGTTGGTCCCTAACCAAGTTGGGTCCTAAGAGGTTAGTCACAATAGGCTTGGCAACCCAAATGGTTCTTTTCTTGACACCACTTTGAGTACCAACATATTTGGCAAACACATTGCCCACATTATCCTTCCAAATGGAATACACATCATCAATTATGATAGGGTTGGATAATGTACCATTAGTGCATGAAGAAACAAGATGGCCCTTTTCACGACATAAGTATCAACAACGACTCCTTCCATTCTTCTTACCCCCTGTTTGGATGTTGGAAATTTGCCTCGGAATCACTGATTTGGAATTGCCTATCCAAATTCAGTCGTTTGGATGGCCATAGAATTGGGCCTTGCAACTTTCAGCAAATTCCGAGCCCCGCATGTTCGCTTACCCTTTGGCTCGAAACAATTCCGAGCTCGGAGCCTCGGAAACTCTCGGAAAAACTGCGAACCCCGAGTGTACCTGTTCGCTCGAAAGAAATAGACGGAGGCCTCTTTGCCCGCGCAACCTGGAGAGCCCTCCCGACCTGGAGCAAGACAGCGGTGCTGGAGATTCCGGTGAGTTCCCAGGGGACTCTCCCTTCGCACGACCTCTGTCCCTTCTCTCCTTCTCATTCTCCATCTTCAAGGAACTTCCCGTCGACGCCGGTCCTCCCCTCTACAACCCTGCCAACCCTAGATCGACAGCCGATTGGGGAGCGGCGGCGGCAGTGGGAAGGACTGCGGTAGGAGAACGAAAAACACTCCAGGGCTCCAGGCTACCGGGAAGGATGGGGACCGTCGGAAGGGTGGTTCTTCCCATGGCCATCCCCCATCCGGGCTATTGCGGCCTTCTTTTCCTTGTTTACTCCGTTGATGATTTACTCCTAAGTTCGAAATCTTATTTGCCTAATCTGTGACCTGTTTGAACTACAAATATTCCACAGGATTCGTAATTATTGAGTGCAATTGGAGCCTTGGAGGCACATTTTCTAGTCCTAGTTGATGTGTGCCTGTTGTGATTCAATTTTGTCATATATACACATGTTGTGCAATGGTTTATTGTCTATTACAATTCTCTGAATCATTCATGTTGCAAATGATTTGTGCATTGTAGCTATTTCATCATGTCTTAACAAGAGTTTATATTGTCCAAACTCAAAAAAACATCAAATTCCATAGTATGTACTTCCAAACAGGAATTGGAATTCTGTGCTAGTTTTGATTCCAAACTTAAATGCTATGCACAACCAAACAAGAGAATTGGAATTGGAGTCCATTTCCTTTCCATCTTGGATTTGGAATTCTAAATCCAATTCAATTCCAACCAGTTTTTCCAACATCCAAACAGGGGGTTAGTTGATTTCTAAACTTGAGAAGCATTAGCTTGAGTCTTCATGGGAAGAGGCCTTTCTTCAACTTGAAGTTGAGATCGAGGTTGAACTTGTGGCCGCTTCCCTTGTTGCTTCTCGATAAGTTTCTTCTTCTTCAAAGGGCATGATTTAACATGATGCCCTTCAACCTTGCACTTTAAGCAAACAATCTTGGCCAAATTCTTGTCTTGTTCATGGCCCTTCATATTGTCGACATTGGACTTGTTCTTGTGATTGGAAATGAATCCAAGTCCTCTCTTGTCATTGGGATATTTTTGTACACTCAACATATTGTCAAGTGTGGATTTCCCTTTATGACACTTCTCCAAGTCTTTCTTCAATGAAGTGACTTGGGCCTTGAGCTCTTTGATTCCCTCTACATGGTTAGTATCAACACAAGAGCTAGAGGAAGCAGATGCATCATTATTAGAGCAACAAGGTAAGGAAAGAAATTCATCATAAGATGTGGGGACATTGTGAGAGGATGAATTACTAGGACTAGAACAAGGCAATATAGTATTTAAAGTAGATATTGTGCCTTTGTACACATGAGGCTCACAAGATGTTACCTTGGTTAAGATAGCCTCATGAGCTAATTTTAGCCTCTCATGGGAGACTAGAATATCCTCATGAGAGCTTGAGAGCTTTTCATGAGTTTCTTCGTATTTCCCATAATTATTAGTTAGCAACTCAAGTTGAGCACGTAGCTCAACATTCTCCTTTAATATGGATGCTTCACAAGAAATAGAGTTAGTATCACAAGCATCATCATTTTTAGCTTTGAGGTCATTATCAAGAGCAAGAGATAATTCATTGTCCCTTCTAAGTTTAGAAATGCTAATAGCATAGGTTTCTTCTAGACTCTATAGTTTCTCTTCAAGAGAATATCTAAGGGAACGCTCTTTCTCAAGAGCCTCTTCAAGATCTTTGTCATTGCTAGAATGACCACCATTATGAGTTTCCAAAATCACGATGATCTCCTCGTTTTCATCTACAAGAGAGTTAGCCTCATCAAGTTGTTCTAGGAGAGCATTCACATTTTATTTGGTCTCACCAAAAAGGCTTGCTAACCATAAGCCTAATTTCTTAGACTCATCATCATCTTCCTTTCCAACATCATCATCACTAGTATCATCACAATATATATTGGGGTTCAAAGTGAAAGATACCTTTGAATCCTTTGCCATAAGGCAAAATGTGTTAGATGATGATGAATCATTACTTGAGGCACCACTCAAGTCCACATCTTGTTCCATAGAGAGTTGAGTTTCCTATAAATTGTTAGCCATACAAATACTAGAGGAAACACAATCATTTTTATCATGGGAACAAGATAAATCAAGCATATCATCATGAGATTTAGTCAAGCAATGATGACATGATATGCAAAGACTATCAACACAAGCATGTAAAACATTTTTGGTGCTAGTTGTGTTTAAGTCCAAAGATGAGACATTGCAATAAGATAGAGACAAAGGATAATCAATAATAATCTCACTATCATTATTGCAAAGCCTATCACTACTCACCATCTCATTACATTGTGGATTACCACATGTTGGTGAAGTAGAAGAAGTTCAGAACTCATCACGACCAGAGATAGAGGGAGAGCAATCATCCTTAATTATCTTGAAGCTTTCTCCATAACTCATGAGCATTCCAAATAGGAAAAAGTGGCTTAATAACTACAAGGCTCACAAGAAGGAAAAACACATTAATAGAAAGAGCATCGAGAGATAAGTTTTTATCTTCCTCTAAAGTTGGATTTTGAGGATCCTTTGGAGGAGAAAAACCCATCTCTACAATTTGCTCCATGTGTGGGTCCATGACCCGGAAATAAAGGAGCATGCGAAATTTCCAAAGATCATAGTTTGTGCCATCAAAATGAAATGTGGGATCGTGCACTAATTCACTAAGCGACATCATTACTCTCAAGGCGGTGAAGCCTAACAATGAGAGACCTGGCTCTGATACCAATTGAAAGTACAAGGATGCCGCCTAGAGGGGGGGGGTGAATAGGCGCTTTAAAATAATTGCGGTTTAGGCTTGAGTAAATGCGCAATAAAACTAGCGTTTAATTTATCAAGCAAAAAACCTATACAATCTAGGTTTAACTATGTGCACCAACAACTTATGCTAGGCATGATATACAACTATGTGATAGAAAGATAGATGACTTCAAGCACGATGGCTATCACAAAGGTAAATGCATAAGTAACGAGCTAGAGTAAAGAAATAACCGAAGCACAAGGAGACACCGATGTGATTACCGCAGTTCCTTCCCAAGGGAAGTACGTCTTCGTTGGAGAGGTGGGGAGCCACCTAGGAGCTCCTCAATAGCACGGATGGGCACACCTTATTCTCCTTGAGCTTCTCCGGTGAGGGAGATGCTCGGTTCCACTATGAGGTCGACTTGAAGGCGTTGACCAAACCTTACACGGGGTTGAGGCTATCTCCAAAACTCAATTGGAGGCTCTCAACGAAGCTTCTTGCAACAAGGTGGAAGCCCCAAGCACTAACCGTCTAGGGTTCTCAATACACCCAAGAGGAACAATCTCTCTGGTGACCAAGAACCCAAGAGTAAGAAGCTCACGAACTTCTCTTTCATGAATCTCGTGGGGAACTCAAACCGATGCACCTAATGCAATGGCAAGAACACACAAAGTGGTCAAGAACTTCTCTCCCAAATACCACCAAAGCAACTAATTCTATGGAGGGAGGAAGGAGGAAGAACAAGGAAAACAACAAATGAAATCCCTAGATCTAGATCCAATAGGTTCCCCTCACAAAGAGGAGGGATTGATTGGTGAAGTGGTAGATCTAGATCTCCTCTCTCTTTTCCCTCAAGTGGAAGCAAGAATCATTGGAGGGATTGAGAGATAGCAAGCTTTTGGAGGTCAAAAATGGAGGTCAAACTTTCCCAAAAGGTTAAGGAACCATTGGGGAAGAAGGCCCCTTAAATTGGTCACCCAAATATCCAACAGTTGGGGATAAAATCGCGCAGGGGCGGAACCTCCAGTGAAACCACCGGAACCTCCGCCCCCGGCTGAGTTAGAACACCAAAAGGGCTGGAAAACTGCCCGAGGCACCGGAACCTCCGGTGGTTTCACCGGAGGTTCCGCCAACATCATCCCTAAAGGGTTTTCGGCGGAGCCAGCACCGGAACCTCCGGTGCTGAAAAAAACTGCAGAACAGCCGATATGAAAACGGTCGTAACTTTTGCATCCGGACTCCCTTTTCGATGTTCTTGGGCTCGTTGAAATCGCAACAACGAGCAATACAAGAATATGCAGAGAAACATCATAGTAAAAAATGGTAATATAAAACCAAATGATGAAAGGTTTGGCCTATCAATAAAGGACAACCGGTAGAAACCTCGAACAACAAAAATGCGGTAAGTTTTTCATACGAAATCAATTTTTGATGAACTTGAGCTTGACATGAAGAACATGAAAAGATCTAAAACCTTACGTGGAGAAACCTCAAATAAGAACCAATAAGGATGATGCCAAGTATGCAAAGGTTTGAGCTCTCTACGATAGATACGATCAAGATATGCATTCAAGAGCCCTCTTGATAGTACGGTTATCTATCCTATAATCCGGTCTCCCAACTAGGACAACGAGCCCGGTAAAATAGAAACCCTATCTAAGTCATACATTTTCCTTGCACAATCCAATTGAGCTAGATGAGGACGATCTTAATCACCTCAAGTTGGACCACCTTTCTTGATTGCGCTTCGCTTCGTGAAGACTTGTAAATTGCTCCCCCATAAGCTAATATTAGAGAGCTTCTCACATGACCATCTTCACTTGACCATAATCTCCATGAGGGTGGAAAGCTTTGCACACCTACTTGATCAACCAAATATCTTCTCTTTATTCATGATGATGATGACTCGAAGGTAAACATGAATGTTCACACAATCTCCTTCTTCAAGACATGCTTGTAATATGGTCAATAGTAGCATGAAAATTCTTCTATTGATCATATATATATATATATATTCATTAATTGATGATCTTGATGAGCTTCTCACATGACCATAATATCCATATGGGTGGCAAGCTTTGCACACCTACTTGATCAACCAAGTATCTTCTCTTTATTCATGATGATGATGACTCGACGGTAAACATGAATGTTCACACAATATCCTTCTTCAAGACATGCTTGTAATATGGTCAATAGTAGCATGACAATTCTTCTATTGATCATACAGATATATTCATTAAGTGATGATCTTTATAGCATCCAACCTTGAATCCAACACATGGAGTTCAAGTGGTGCCAATGGACAAACCTATTAATAATGTCTCAATGCACACATTAGTCCATAAGGATTGTCATTAATTACCAAAACCATACATGTGGAAACCATACACTTTCACTAGACCCAACCGGCAACGACAACAACAACGACGAACAAGACACAACCCCACTGGAGCTGGTGGCGAACCCGGCGGTGAGGAGGAGGCCTCCTCCCACATGCCGCAGCAAGACGCACCTGCGTCTCAGCATCCGCCTCCACCATTGTCAGGAACCCAGGAACGCCCGGAGAAGCCCACCCGGTCGCAACACTGCTGATGGTCCGGAAGCTTCTTATGCACCCGCCTGCACCAGAAGGACACGCCGCATGGCTTGATCGCCTCAAGGAGCTCGCCACTACCGCAAACGTCCCCCTGCAAACGTCGCGGGGAGGCGGAGCTGGTCAGTCCCGGAGCCCGGTGATGATGCAGATTTTGCACTTGTTGGGAAACCCCAAGAGGAAGATGTGATGAGCACATCAGAAGTTTTCCCTCAGAAATAAACCAAGGTTTAATCGACCAGTTGGAGGAAGGAGTAACTTCAGAAGGTTGATGCAGCTGAGATGGCAGGGCGCACTACCGGTTCAGCAGCAACGTGGAGCCTACACAACACAAACAATTCACTTTGCCCCAACGAAGCAGTGAGGTTGTCAATTTCACCGATTTTGCAGAACACAAAGAGGTTAAACGTATGGTGTGGAAAATAGTAGGAAAACAGTATGAAAGCAGTAGGTGTTTTATCAGTATGAGGAAAAAGGACCGGGGTCCACAGTTCACTAGTGGTGTCTCTTCGTGAAAGATAAATAACATGAGTGGTAAACAAATTATAGCTGGGCAATTGACAGAAATGAAGGCTGCACCGTAGTGCATATGCAAGACATAAAGATAACTATTTGATTCATGCGGGCATTACAACAAAATACATAGACCGTCATCCAACTGCATCTATGTCTAATAATCCACCCTCCGAATATCATCCGAACAAACGTTGGGTATTAAGTTGCTAGCAACAGATTATCGCAGTAAGCAAAGTGTGTAATGTAAACAATGTAAACTAGGTAAACACTATTGTTTTCACCCTAATGGCAACAACACATCCTCCATCCGTCACGTTTCTGTCACTCGAGCACAGATGCAAAGGAGGCATGAACCCACTATCGAGCATAAATAATCCCTCTCGGTGTTACTAGCATCTACTTGGCCAGAGCATCTACTAATAACAGAGAGCATGCAAGATCATAAATAACATATGCATGAAGATAACATGATAGATTGGTAATCAGAAGACATAGCATTCAACATTCATCAGATCCCAGCAAAGACAACATGTAGCATTACATAAAGATGATCACAATCATGTGAGGCAGCTCACAAGATCTAAACATGAGGTACAAAGTGGAGAGAACAACCATCTATCTACTTCTATGGACCCGTAGTCCAGGGATGAACTACTCACGCATCACTTCGGAGGAGGGAATGGTGGTGTAGACCCCTCCGGTGATGAATTCCCCTCCCGGTAGAGTGCCGGGGAGAGCTCCAGAACCCTCCCGATCTCGGGATGACGATGACGGCGGCCTCGGTATTTTTCGGGACGAAGTGGTATATCTTTAGGGTTTAAGTCTCAGAGGGTATAAATAGGCGAAAGGGCAAAGGCAATGGAGGCCTGGGGGCCCCTCACCACCCCATGGCGTGACCGGGGGGCGCCGCCGTATGGTGTGGGCCCCCTGTGGCCCCCCTCTGGGTCTCTTCGGGACTCCGTGGAACCTTTGGGAATTCTAGGACCTCCGGACTTCTAATTTTCCAATTCTGAGAATATTTCCAGAACAACTTTTCTGAAACTAAAAACAGCAGACAACAGGGAACTGGCTCTGTGGCATCTTGTCAATAGGTTAGTCCGGAAAATCGATAAAAATGACATAAAGTGTATAGAAAACACTTGGGAAACAACATGAAAACAACATGGAACATCCCAAATTAAGGATAAGTTTATGACGTATCAACATCCCCAAGCTTAGTTCCTACTCGTCCTCGAGCAGGTAAACGATAAAAACACATAATTTGTGAGGTGACATGCTACCAACATAAACTTGATCATCAATAATGTAAAAGCACAAGTAAGCTGAGATCATAGAACTTAAACACAAGCATGATAAATAGAATTTTAATAATAAAGCATAGCAATCACCTTTCATCATGACAAGTAACACAAATAAAAGATCATGAATAACAATGCAACAAAAGATATACGTTTGTTTCAAGTATAGAGAAAACATGGCAAAATGATATTTCGCTAGTCCTTAAGAGTGGGGCAAAACATAAATGCCAGGACACCTTCAAAGTTCATGAGGAAGACTAGAACAAATAATTAGAGAACAAACAATAACACATCATGAATCAATTAATAATGTTTCTGGGACAAATGCACATAAAACTCAGAATTGCAACTATGCTCTCTCAACTGTGCATAAAGTTAGAAGATGGAGACTCAACATAAAAGTAAAAGAAAGGACCTTCGCAGAGGGAAGGAGGGATCAAATCATGTGCTAGAGATTTATTTTAGTAAACAAAAGTATAAAAACTTGACACTCCTCCCAACCATCTTACACAAACCATGGATAACCGAATCCTCGGGTGTCTGGCAATAATCACATACCGTGGAGGAGTGTCTATATTTTAAGAGAGGTGTATGCTTATGTCAACGAATGGTAAACGAAAAATACAGTACTTCACAAGCCAACTAGACTTCACAAGAGCGGCTCCCATAGAAGGACACATATGGGTAGAAGGTCATCCCCCTTTCTCTTTTGTTTACACAATTATGCTTTGACTGATAAATCAGGGGAAAAAATAGTGAAGAGAATTTGTTGTTATTAATTTGGGGCTGGGCACCCTGATGGTGCAGGTCTTGCACTCGTTGAGAGACCCCAAGAGGAAGGTATGATGAGCACAACAACATGTTTCCCTCAGTAAGAAACCAAGGTTTAATCGACCAGTAGGAGGAAGGAGTAAATTCAGAAGGTTGAAGCAGCCGAGATGGCAGGGCGCACTACCGGTTCAGAAGCAACGCATGACCTACACAACACAATCAAATCACTTTGCCCCAACGAAGCAGTGAGGTTGTCAATCTCACCGGTTTTGCTGAACACAAAGAGGTTAAATGTATGGTGTGGAAAACAATAGGAAAACAATATGAAAGTTATCAGTATGAGGAAAAAGGACCGGGGTCCATAGTTCACTAGTGGTGTCTCTCCGTGAAAGATAAATAACATGTGTGGTGAACAAATTACACCTGGGCAATTGACAGAATTGAAGGCTGCACCGTAGTGCATATGCAAGACATAAATATAACTACGTGATTCATGCGGGCATTACAACAAAATACATAGACCGTTATCCAACTGCATCTATGTCTAATAATCCACCCTCCGAATATCATCCGAACAAACGTTGGGTATTAAGTTGCTAGCAAGAGATTATCGCAGTAAGCAAAGTGTGTGATGCAAACAATGTAAACTAGGTAAACACCGTTGTTTTCTCCCTAATGGAAACATCACATCCTCCATCCGCCACGTTTCCGTCACTCGAGCATAGATGCAAAGGAGGCATGAACCCACTATCAAGCATAAGTACTCCCTCTTGGAGTTACTAGCATATACTTGGCCAAAGCATCTACTAATAACGGAGAGCATGCAAGATCATAAATAACATATGCATGAAGATAACATGATAGATTGATAATCAGAAGACATATCATTCAACATTCATCAGATCCCAGCAAACACAACATGTACCATTACATAAAGATGATCTCGATCATGTGAGGCAGCTCACGAGATCTAAACATGAGGTACCAAGTGGAGAGAACAACCATCTGGCTACTTCTTTGGACCCGTAATCCAGGGATGAACTACTCACGCATCACTTCGGAGGAGGGCATGGTGGTGTAGATCCCTCCGGTGGTGAATTCCCCTCCCGGCAGGGTGCCGGGAGAGCTCCAGAACCCTCCCGATCTCGGGATAACGATGACGGCGGCCACGGGTGTTTTTTGGGATGAAGTGGTATATCTTTAGGGTTTACGTCTTGGGGGTATAAATAGGCGGAAGGGCAAAGGCGGTGGAGGCCTAGGGGCCCCACACCACCCCATGGCGAGGCCAGGGGGCGCCGCCTTATGGTGTGGGCCCCCTGTGGCCCCCTTCGGGTATCTTCGGGACTCCGTGGAACCTTCGGGAATTCTAGGACCTCCGGACTTTGAATTTTCCAATTCCGAGAATATTTCCAAAACAACTTTTGTGAAACTAAAAATAACAGAAAACAAGGAACTGGCTCTGTGGCATCTTTTCAATAGGTTATTCCGGAAGATCGATAAAAATGACATAGAGTGTATAGCAAACATGTGGGAAACAACATGAAAACAACATGGAACATCAGAAATTACGGATACATTTATGACGTATCACCCGACAGCTCATGGCGCGCCACCCCTTCCCATGGTGTAACATCGCCGGTGTAGGGTGATCCCTGCATCAAGCTCCCTGACAAGGCACCCACCACCAAGGTGCCTGAAAAAAAGCAACAACATCTACCAGATCCTGCGCACCCCTCTAGACGCACGTGTACAGATCAAGCGCTATCACGAGCACGAACAACGTACCATTTGTGACCTCGCCAAGGCCGGCCGCGCCAACCGCCCTACAGACCTCCACACGCGCGCAACGGTCTACGTCAGGGGCTCCCTCACGTTCACCGGTGACAGTAATGTATGTGCACCTAGAGGGGGGGGCATGAATTGGTGCTAAGACCAATTTTAATTTTTCTACAAGTTTAGGCTTGACATAAAGGTAAATTCTCTAGATAATGAAACTATGGTGAATTTACCTATATGACAAGGATAACAACAAACACAATGCAAGTACAAGTAAAGGAGGAAGGGAACGAGGTAACCGATATGAAGCATGCGGAGAAACGATGTAATCCCGAGTTCCTCATTGTTAAGGGAGTACGTCTCGTTGGAGGGGTGTGAGCTCGCCATGAAGGCCTACTCAACTCCACAAAGGCCTCACCCTATTCTCCGATGAACCCCGCCACATATGCCTAGTCCACCTTCCACTATTAACCCCCTTTGAGTCGGGAATCGAATCCTTTACAAACAACTTGGGGCACACACCCACAACCAAATTGGGGGCTCCCAACAATCTCGAATCACCAAGAGTAGAAAGATGCCTAGGTTCTTCATAAGAGAAAACCCTAGGCTAGATCCCTCAAGCTAATGAGGGGGAAATGAAGAACGGCTCGGTGAAGATGTAGATCGGGGCCTTCTCCTTCAATCCTCCGAAGATCAACAAGTTTGGTAGGAGGGATTGGGAGTTATTGAGGATTTGGTGAGCTCTTGAATGCCATTGAATGCTAGAGGAAGAACTAGAACTCAAGGAGGAAGAGGAGGGGTATTTATACCCCCCTCCTCAAATCTAGCCGTTTGGCTGAAAAACAGGTACCGGAATATCCGGTCCAAGTTTGGACCGGAATATTCGGTCGGGATATTTCCCCAGATCTGCTTCGAATTCGTTGACTTCAACCGGATATTCCGACTGCCTCTGAATAATCCGGTTAGCTTCTGTCTTGCGCATGCACCTAAACCGGATATTCCGGCTACCCCGAAATAATCCGGTTAGCAACTGTGAGTTCCATCTTCAGTCCTTAGACGAATTCGAGCATAAACTTCCTCAACCGGAATATCCGGTACGATATGAATAATCCGGTACCAATATTCCGGCTCTTCTCTGTCCCGAACTGGACAGAAAACATCCTAACCGGAATATCCGGTTTCCCGGAATAATTCGGTTAGAATAATCCGGTTCCTCACTGTCCCAAATCTATTAGCCCAATCTTCACTGATCTTTTCTGTGATCGATGCTGATGTTAAAGATAACACCTGCACACTATACACCTTGATAAATAATGTACTTAGTATTGTTAACTAACACACAAGACACCAAGAAAACGAAATGCACTTCCAATCTCCCCCTTTTTGGTGTTAGATGACAACACTAAGATTTGCAATAAAACCTTGGCGAGTACATGTTTGAAGCAAAATAGAAATGTCTCCCCCTATCTATATGCACATCTTTTGTTTGCCTCAAATGAAAAAAATGCAATACTACAAGGAGAGAAATTTCCAACAAGTAGCAAACATGCCAAATAACAATTTAACCAATATGTTGAGAATAAGAGAAATATATACCTTGTGCGTAGAGATGATAACAAGAATACCCAAGCACAGTAAACGATAATATCCTCAACATTTATAATAGATAAGCCATGATAACCAATAACCATAGTAGATAGCCTTAATCACGGTAGTCTCACAACACATACTACATAGTTTTAAACGAGACAAATCAAGCAAATAGTTCACGAATAAGACTAAATGGACACAAGCTGTCAAGAAATGGTAAAAGAATATGCTTGTGTCCGAAACCCATGCAAATCCCCGTAGTCCTAATACTACTTATCCCCCTTTGGCATCAAGACACCAAAAAGGAGATAGGTAGTGATTCCTCATCAAGATCATCTCCAACATGAGCACCGGAAGAAGCAGCTGTGGCACGAAGAGCCTCCTCAATCCGCTCCCAAGGGGTACGGTCTCTGGTAGTCCACTGAGAATAGGACTGTGGAACAAGGGGAGCAGGAAGATCATGCTAAACACCACTCACATGGTGAAAGATCTGACTCTGCGTGCTAGACATAGTTGTGTCCCTGCGGTAGGCTTGGTACTGCTCGTTGTGGATATCCACCTTCATGCAAAGCACGTTGCGCTGAAACGAAGAGAGCTTCGTGACATTGCGCAGAGTGGTGGAAGGATGGGGAGCACTAGAAGGGGCCACACCTCCCATAGAGGAACCACCCTTAGAAGGAGGAACGGGGGCAGGAATAGCCTTCTTCCTCTTGACATACAGCCTCTTGAAATTATGTTCTTCCTTTAGCAGCTCATTGAACTCCCTCTTCATAGTGTCCTTGATAAGCATCATGATATATGGTCCATAAGGTATGGTGTTCCCACCAATCATAGCATTGCGCAACTCATGGAAGATAATGTCCATGACATTCACAGTATAAGAGGCATTAGGATCCTCATCCTCCATACACTGCTAAGCCAAAATGAGAAGATTGCACAATGGACTAGTGATAGCATCATTGTTAACTCCACTGGGCACCAAGAAGGACTGGAAGAGGCGCACGAGCTGATCATAGAAGGGGAGGAGCCCTTCCAGCTTCCCAATAGTGAAACCTGGATCATACATATCTGCCATGGACCTCTCTTGCTGCGGTCTCTCCACATCATGCATACGGTGACCAAGTGGGGGATGAGAGCTATCGAGTAACCAAGAAGACGACCCCGCCTGTGGAATGGGGCCTCACAAGGAGTGGACTGAGTCATCCACTTCAGACCACAAGGAATACTGGAGTCAAACACCATTGTGGACATGAACTGAACAACAAGCTCGGTGTTATAGGGGCGGCGGGTCTCTAGAAGCCTCACAAGACCGAACCTCTCTATGATACTGGCAGCATCAGCAAACTCTTCATTGCCCCTCATCATCTGAAACTTGGTGGGATGCATCTGACGGATGGGAAACTTGTAGTCATAGTAGATATCCGCATAGATGTAAGACCGCTCCAAGCACCAAAACCTATCATCCTCACAATCAACATCACGTGGAGTGTTGTACCAATCCTTCTGACGGATCTGAGTAGAATCATGAGTGGAGACATTTGTCTTGTAATTCTGCCTAGGTTCCTTGCCTTTCTTCTTTCTTGATGGCCTTGTGGCAAAAGACTTGGCCTTGGCAACAGTTTTCCTTGGAGGGCGAGAGTCACCGGAATCCTCATCACTAGTGTCCTTGTATGAAGGACGCTTGCGAGGGACCAACTTGTCAGCGCGAGAGCTACCTGGAAGGAGAATCATAGAGGAAGCAATGGGGGTAAGTGCACACATGTCTAATAATGGAGGAATCATACGTCAAAACAATAGGGAAGGGTCCATGGTACGATCGAGAACCAATTCTAGCTAGGATCAAAATAGTACTTGAGAAATTCGGGACAAAACTCAACCAGATATTCCGATTCAGTTCTGTACCGGATATTTCGATTTCGTGACAGAACCTAGCCGGATATTCCGGTTCAAAACTGAACCGGATATTCCAACTTCACTGCATAACATAACCGGATATTCCGGTTCAAAATTGGACCGGATATTCCGAGAGCACGAAAACAATACTAGATTGATTCAAACCTAGATTTGAAACTAGATAGGTGACATGTGAATCGAACCTATTGTCTCTAGCATGTATAAGATACCCTAGGAAACAATCGCAACCAAGCATTGTCAAGAAAATCACGAATCCATGGAGAGGTATGGTTATAGCACCAAGATTCAAAAAGATTTGAATGTTACCGGTGTCCATGGATGAAGATTCTTGGATGGAAATGCTCCCAAGGTGATGGAGAACAAGATCCAGGCAAGAAATCACAGATCCCGTGGAGGAAGTGGCCTAGGAGGCCAAGAATCAGAGCGGCAGTGATTTTGTGTAGAAGGAGAGTTGGGAAATAAAGAGAACGAACCTAATGTGTTAGGATAACACTCCCCCTATGTCCATGCCTACACCTAAACCCAAACACATCACAACTATCGGAGTGTGTGCAAGATCTTCAAGCCAAACTCCTAGAATCAATGATATTTAGCTCATTCCTCAAGAACATGAATCTTGCATCATCGAGAGGCTTCATGAAGATGTCCGCGAGATTATCGTCGGTGGGGACATATGCTAGCTCAATATCACCTCTTGCCACATGATCCCGGATGAAATGGTGACGAATATTAATGTGCTTCGTCCTTGTGTGTTACACGGGGTTGTAGGCGGTCTTGATGGAACTTTCATTGTCACACATGAGGGGAACCTTCTCCAAGTGAACATCGTACTCTTTGAGGGTTTGCCTCATCCATAGCAATTGGGTGCAAGCACTTGCGGCGGCCACATACTCGGCTTCGGCGGTGGAGAGAGATATGCAATTTTGCTTCTTGGAAGACCAACTCACCAAGGACCTACCAAGAAATTGGCAAGCCCCGGAAGTAGACTTCCTATCATCTTGATCACCGGCCCAATCCGAGTCTGTGTAGCCCTTGAGAGAGAATTGTGCCCCCTTTGGGTACCACAAACCAAATCTTGAGGTATCAACCAAATACCGAAAGATCCTATGGACCGCCACTAAGTGGCTTTCCTTAGGAGCCGCTTGATACCTTGCACACACACCTACACTCAAAACGATATCGGGCCTAGATGCACAAAGGTAAAGCAAAGAACCAATCATAGAACGATACAACTTTTGGTCCACATCTTTACCATCCGGATTGCGCTTGAGGTGGCATTTGACTTGCATAGGTGATGGCTTCATCTTTGCACCTTGGAAATTAAACCTCTTGAGCATGTCTTGGGTGTACTTGGCTTGAGAAATGAAAGTCCCACGAGCCAATTGCTTGATCTCGAAGCCAAGAAAGAATTTAAGCTCTCCCATCATGGACATCTCAAACCTGTCAGTCATAAGCTTTGAGAACTCATTATTAAAAGCTTGGTTAGTTGAGCCAAAGATAATATCATCCACATAGAGTTGGCATATGAAAAGCTCTCCCTTTACCCTCTTTGTGAAAAGGGTGGGGTCGATCTTCCCAACTTCGAAACCACGGTCTTCCAACAACTCTCTAAGGTGCTCATACCATGCACGTGGTGCTTGTTTAAGTCCATAGAGCGCCTTATCAAGTTTGTAGACATGGTTAGGAAAGTTGAGGTTCTCGAACCCCGGAGGTTGCTTAACATATACCTCCTCGTTTAGTGGACCATTCAAGAAAGCACTTTTGACATCCATTTGTTGCAATTTGAAATTATGCGAAGATGCATATGCAAGGAGGATACATATGGACTCAAGGCGAGCCATAGGAGCATAGGTCTCATCAAAGTCAATGCCTTCCACTTGAGTGTAGCCTTGAGCCACCAATCTTGCCTTGTTCCTTATTACAATGCCATGCTCATCTTGCTTGTTCTTGAATATCCACTTAGTGCCAATAACATTGTGGCAATCTTTGGGCTTCTCAACTAGCTTCCAAACTTTATTGCGCTCAAAGTTATTGAGCTCATCATGCATAGCTTCAACCTAATCGGAGTCCTCAAGAGCTTCAAACTTTTTCTTTGGTTCCACCATAGATATGTGAGCTTGATGCTCACTAAAATGTGCCAATTGCCTTCTTGTGGATCTTCGAGCTTGAACATATTCCAACACTTTGTTTACTTGAGCATCAAATTTCTTCAAAGCTCTTCTTATCCTTCTAGCACGATGGGCTTCGATTTACTCATTATTGCAAGGAGGAATCACTTGATCATCTTGATCATTTGGGTCCCCGTCTTGACCAACTTGGCCTTGATCATCATCATCATCATCATCAACAACTTCTTCAACACTAGCTTCAACTTGAGGAGAGGAGGATGAGGATGGTTGATCTTGGCCTTGATCTTGACTAGCATGAATTATAGGAGTGGTTGCATCTTGCGTAGTAACTTGATCAATAAGAGGAGGGTCTTCAACATGTTCTTGGTTAGGTGCATCACTTGGCTCCTCGACTTGTTCTTCTATTGTAGAGGAGGGCTCCACTTGGGTAGAGCATAGTCCTTCTCGAGTCGCCATAAGGTGTCCCTCAATGGGGCAGAAAAATCTCACACCCATCCTTCCTATGGCTTCTTGAGGCATTTCAACGTCTACATTAGAAACATGAAATTGCGCCACTTGGGAGCCATCATTTTCATCAAAAACCACACTACAAGATTCTATGACAATCCGTGAGGCTTTTTCAAAGACTCTATAAGTGTGGGATTCGGCACCGTAACCAAAAAATATACCCTCAATAGTTTTGGATTGAAATTTAGACAACCTTGATCAAATAGAAGCACTTACAACCGAATACACGGAAGTAGAAGACGTTGGGCTTGTTGCCGGTGAGGATCTCATATGGAGTCTTGCCCAAGCCCTTGCGGATGTAGAGGCAGGTTGGAGGAGTGGCATGCGGTAGAAATATCCTCCGCCCAAAGATATCGGGAGAAGAATACTCCGCCAACATTGTCCTTTCCATGTCCAATAGAGTTCTATTCTTCCGCTCGGCTACACCATTTTGTTGCGGGGTGTAGGTGGCGGAATATTGATGACGAATACCCTCATCACTAAGGAATTCATTCAAAGTGTAGTTCTTGAACTCGGAGCCATTATCACTCCTAATGGCCATGATTTGGACACTATGTTGGCGTTGCACTTGGTTGGTGAAGTCGATGATAGCTTGTTGGGTCTCACTCTTGCACTTGAAGAAATAGACCCAAGTGTATCTTGAGTAGTCATCAACAATCACCAAGCAATACTTCTTGCCTCCAAGACTTGCCTCGGGCACTGTCAACATGGAGAAGCTCCAAGATCCTCTTTGATGAGATAATAGTCTTGGCCTTGTGGTAGGCATCATGCATCTTTCCTTCAACACACGACCTACAAACGCGATCTTTGGAAAAGGAAACATTTTCTTTTAGTCCGAGGATAAGGCCACCTTTGTGAAGACTTTGCAAAGGTCTCATGTTGACATGGGATAAGCGGCGATGCCACAACTATCCCACGTCCGCCTTTCCGAAAAGACACATTGATTGAGAGTTGGTAGACTTCGAAAGTCCACCACAAACAACTCATTTTCAACATGTCCCACGTATGCGACGTCAAGACTCTTGCTCCTCAAAAGGATCACAATATCAGGATCAAGAAGACGGAAAAACCCATCTTCCCTAATGAACAAACTGAAAGTAAATTGTAACCAATGGATTCAACAAGCATGACGTCCACGATACTGATATCAGGAGCAATCACAACCTTGTCAAACCCCGATACCTTAGACTTGGACTTGTCTCCATAGGTGACCGTTGCATCAATATCATTTGGGCGCAACTCCGTCACATGTTCTTTGCTTCCGGTCATATGACTAGTGCATCCACTATCAATTATCCATTTAGACCCCACGAATCATAGTCCTGCAAGAGATCATTGACTAGAGTTAGGACCCGAGGAGGGTCCCTTCATGTTAGCAACAAGGGTCTTTGGAACTCAAATGGTATAGTCAATGTAACCCTCAATAGGACCAACATATTTAGCTTGCACAACACCATAATAATCAACATATAAGAAATGGTGTGGATTGTTAGTCCCCGCGGAAATGCTACGAGTAGTGTTGTCCCTCATGACACCACTACTTGAATCAACATTGTTAGCTTGTGCGGGTGTGCTACGAGTAGTTTTGTCCCTAATGACAACACCACCCGAAGCACCATTGTTGGCCTTCTTCTTGCTCTTCTTCTTCTTGTTCTTCTTCTTGGCAACATAGACAAGATCTTGCTTGCCCACTTGTTGGCTTGGAGCACTTATTTGTGGTCTAGCAACAACCACATGAGGTCTTCTCAACTTGAGGGCCTTTGCCCTTGAGCCTTGCTAGCTCTTCCTTCAACCTAGCATTTTCCTCAATAATATTTGCATGATCATAAGAAGAAGTAGATGTGCTAGGGTTGTTAAGTTGATTAAGTTGAGTTTGAAGTTGTTCATGCAACTCTTTGAGGGAAGAATGTTGACTCTCCAAAGCCTTGTGAGCCTTGTTAGTTTTTCAAACTCCTCGGTTAGTTTACCATGACCAACACCAAACTCAACCTTATCCCTTTTAGCCTTTTTATATTTAGCAATTTCAAAGTCACGTTCCTTAGTGATATTAGAAAAAAGTTCATTATGTGACTCTTCAATAGATTCTAGTTCCTCCTCAAGAGAAACTCTACCATCATGCTCTTCCTCAAGAGTCATAGAGAGAGATGCTATCTCATCCGCATCCCTTCTTTCAATCTCACCTTTCTTCTCAAGAGCTTCATGGGCCTCTCCCAATTGGCTCATGAGATGATCAAAGTACTTCTTGGTATCCCCTTGTATGTTAGACATAAAGCGTTCCAAAGAGAGAATTTCATCTTCTACTCTAAGACTAGCATGATTTTCAAGTTCACTTGGGGTCTTAGAGTTGGGAGAAGGTGATACCTCTGAGGCCTTAGCCATAAAGCACTTGGCATTTGGGTGAGGATGATTCTCATTGGGAGATTCAATGAGAGATGAACATGATAGAGTAGAAGCAATAGCAAGAGCGGCCACTTCACTTGTGGTTTCTTCTTCTTCATCACTACCGCAATCATACTCCTCTTGAGTCACAAGCACAAACTTGGTGGGGGACTTCTTGTTGAATGGTTTCTTCTTAAAGGGAGTTTTCTTGTAATCAACCTTGGACTTGTCCTTGCGAATGAGCTTGCCACCATGGAGTTCTCTATTTTAATAGGGACACTCCGCAATAAAATGGTTCTTATCTTGACAATTGAAGCAACAACTCACTCGTTGAGTCCCATCATTGCCATAGCGAGACTTGGTCTTCTCCTCAACATGTGCCTTGGCCTTGGGAGGATTCCTCCAAAACTTTTGCACGATGAGAGCAATGATATCCTTGAGCACGGGATCATATTCTTGATCCTTCAATGGAGCCAACTCCTCATGGCACTCTTCTTCATACTCAACCTCTCTTGACACAACCTTGGACTTCAAAGCAACCGATGCCCCTCTGTGCATTCCTATGGCCCTAGCACGATTGTCAAGAGCATTCTTGGTTTGAACTTGATAGGAGCACATCTCTTGCATAACTTGGGTCGAGGTCAAAGAAGCAAAGTCATGTCTTCCTTGAATGCTCTTCAAATCCGCGGGCTTAAATGGCATGAGAGCAATCATGTACTTCCTCTTGATCCAAGCATCATCAATGTACTTGGCACCAACATTGGAGAATGCGGTGGCAAGAGTCTTGAGCCTTCGGTACATGTCTTCATGGATCTCTCCATCATGCATGGAGAACCCTTCGGCCTCATTGCTCAAGGAATCATACCTATTCCTTTGCATGCTCTCATTTCCCACAAACATGAACGACAAGAGCGTCCAATGTTTCCTTGGCGGTGGAATATTGTTGAAGATGAGGCATGTGGTTAGGACCCACGACTTGTTGAAGAATCGACAAGGCGTTGTAGTTGAGTTGACAATTACGGCTTCTCTTCTTGTCAAGTTCTTGGGGTCATGAGGCTTGTATCCATCACGAGTGACCCTCCAAAGCTCTATACAAGAACAGTTCAAGTGATTTTCCATGTAATATTGCCATTCACGAAAGGAAAAAGCCATCAATTTTAGGTGGATCTCCCCTAGGAATTATATGAGGATGTGGGACGGGAGGATCGGGAGAATAATGTCCTTTGACAGAGTGATATTCTCCATCTCCTTCCGTACCCTTATCGGTGGAGTTGTTAGCGGAAGCATTTTTAGATGGATCACCATCATCCCCTTTCTCGGCGCCATCCGGAACTTTGTCCAGAGGAGGTGAAGTAGAGACTTCCGGTTCCTTGGCTTTCATGAGTTGCAACACGAGTTGTCGCAATTCATCGATTTGTTCTCCATGGATGAGGTCAATGAATTTTTCAACTCATTGAGATCATCAATAGAGACTTGCACCACAGAACCGGTGGTCTCTGTTTCATCTACCATACTTAACTCTTAGGCGGTTAATCCTGATAAAAGAGCCGAGGCTCTGATACCAATCGGAAGTAATGTATGGGCACCTAGAGGGGGGTGAATAGGTGCTACGACCAGTTTTATTTTTTCTACAAGTTTAGGCTTGACATAAAGGTAAATTCTCTAGATAATGCAACTATGGTGAATTTACCTATATCAAAAGGATAACAACAAACACAGTGCAAGTACAAGTAAAAGAGGAAGGGAACAAGGTAACTGATATGAAGCACGCAGAAACACGATGTAATCCCGAGTTCCTCCTTGTTAAGGGAGTATGTATCGTTGGAGGGGTGTGAGATCTCTACGAAGGCCTACTCAATGCCACAAAGGCCTCACCCTATTCTCCGATGAAGCCCGCCACAAAGGCCTAGTCCACCTTCCACTATTGATCCCCTTTGAGGCGGGAATCAAATCATTTACAAACAACTTGGGGCACACACCCACAACCAAATTGGGGGCTCCTAACAATCTCGAATCACCAAGAGTAGCAAGATGCATAGGTTCTCCACAAGAGGAAACCCTAGGCTAGATCCCTCAAGCTAATGAGGGGAAATGAAGAACGGCTCGGTGAAGATGTAGATCGGGGCCTTCTCCTTCAATCCTCCAAAGATCAAAAAGTTTGGTGGGAGGGATTAGGAGTTATTGCGGATTTGGTGAGCTCTTAAATGCTATTGAATGCTAGAGGAAGAACTAGAACTCAAGGAGGAAGAGGAGGGGTATTTATACCCCCTCCTCAAATCTAGCCGTTTGGCTGAAAAACAGGTACCGGAATATCCGCTCTAAGTTTGGAACGAATATCCGGTCGGGATATTTCCCCAGATCTGCTTCGAACTCGTTGACTTCAACCAGATATTCCGACTACCTCTGGATAATCCGGTATGAATAATCCGGTTAGCTTTTGTCTTGCGCAGGCACCTGAACCGGATATTCCGGCTGCCCCAGAATAATCCGATACCAATAATCAGGTTAGCAACTATGAGTTCCATCTTTAGTCCTTAGCCGAATTCAAGCAGAAACTTCCTCAACCGGAATATTCGGTACGATATGAATAATCCTGTACCAATATTACGGCTCTTCTCTGTCTCGAACTGGACATAAAACATCCTAACCAGAATATCCGGTTTCGCAGAATAATACGGTTAGAATAATCCGGTTCCTCACTGTCCCAAATCTCTTAGCCCAATCTTCACCGATCTTTTCGGTGATCGATGCCGATGTTAAAGATAACACCTGCACACTAAACACCATGATAAATAATGTACTTAGTTGTAACGCCTGAGGATTTTCCTCAACTAGCCTTGTTTGTTTTTCTTTTGTGCATCATCATGCTTCATGCATCATATCGCACATGGCATTAATCAAGTTATTCTCTACAATATTTTAAATGGTTAACATTTGTTTTCTAAATCTCTAAATCACTTGTCCTGTTTCTTTCTCTCCTGGAAAAATGAATAAACAAAAGAAAAGAAAAATGTTTTCTGGGAGGGCAGGCCCAGCCCAACAAAGCAAGCCCACCTTTCTTCTTCTCTGTACTGGCAGGCACGAGGAGAGCGAACTGCTGTCATTTTCCCCTCTCCACCGAACCAAGCACAACCACCACGCCATGGTCCCCTCCCCTCATCCTCTCTTCCTTATCTACCCCCTCCTCTCCAGATCTGCCAAGAAACCCTAGCCTTCTTCCTCTCCGCCGCCACCCTCTTCTTTTCCTCGTCTGTACCTCCTTTCTCTGAATTTTGTTCTGAAACCGAGATATAGAGAGAGCCGGAGTACCTAGTCGTCGTCCCGCCGCCATGGCTTACCTCAAGCCGAGGAGAGAGCCTTGCAACCTCTGCGCGTCTACGTCTACGTCCCCTGCGCGCAAGGAATGGGCAGGAGAACGACTACAGCGCTGCCGGCATCATCTTCTTCCTCCATGGCTGAGCTCCTTCTCTGGCGAATTCCAGTCGATCTAGACCTCCTCGATCTCGATCGACCACTCCGAGCCCCTCCTGGTGAGCACGTCGTCGATTCCCACCGTTTACCTGTTCAATCGCTTGCTGGAGGTTTCCTTTGCCTCGCCTGTTCCTGTGAACACCATGAACGACACGTGAAGGTCCTGTCCTTGTACCGCTTGGCTTGTCCCTGTATTTCCCGCACACATCGGACCTCACCATGGATATCAGCGCACATGCACCGCTTCCGAATGCACTCACGAGAGCCACACGCACCACACAAGCCTGAGAAGGTCTCGCTCGTGGAGATCGTGGTCGTCACCGTCGTTTATATGTCTGCCGTCGTCGTTCTGTCTGTAGTCTGAAACTTCAGATTCAAAGTTCAGTTAACGCTGGTTCATAACTCTTCATATGTCTGATTCGAATGCTGTCAAGAACAGAGCACCGACCCAGTGGCCAGTTCCTCTATCACGCAGCGTTTGCGTCTTGGGATCAAATCCCATCGGATTTATCACGCTCCCTTTTCTTTTGTCATGTTTTACATCTTGTATCTGAAACTGTCGTCTAAATTCAGTTACTGGCGCTCATTTTTGCATCTCCACCTAGCGTCAGGTTCAATCACAACTTGATGGTGGCCCTGTGGCTAGCATCACGCTGCACCAGCCATAGACCCCGTGTTCAAATCCCAGGAAGCACAAATCTCCACTGTTCTTTTTTCCCCTAAGAATTCCTTTATCTACAAAAGTGTATCTACCATATCTTTTGTTTTACAATTCCAACTGACACAAACTTTACATCTATTATTATCAGAAAAATGCAAGGTATATTAATATGTCATCCATGCTCATGTTTGAATCTTTCATCTTCCATTTTAGTAGTGTTATGCATGTCACCCAAATAATTAAACATGGAATATGTTTGGGTACTTAATTTAAATTGTGCCCTATTCCATTTAATCTTGCTTAGCTCATCTATATCTTGTTCTGCATGCTAATCAACATTTAATTTGATGGTTAGCTAAAACAACTTAAACCTATAATTAATCGTTGGGATTCCGGTTCCGCTTAAATTGGTTTAGTTGCATCCCGCATGACATGCTTCCATATTTTGATCGTGCTGGATCTTTTGCCGTAGTAGTAATAGTTGCATCCGTTGTTTATTCTAGTGTTTTGCTTCTTCGCGGATACACGTTGAGATGATGTGAGCACCGACAAGTCCATCTTCCTCTACAAGCTGGATTCCAGGCAAGCTTTACTCATTTGCTACCTATGGCTGTCGTTCCTCACTTGTTACTGATATTTTTCTGTTGTCTTTATTCTAGTCTTATGATTCGATGCTTGTGTCTCTATCCTATCATATGTTTACCTTGCAGCCATGATATAGCTTCATCCCCCACCTCCTATGACATGTTTGTTTTCTTGTTTTCCTTGTGAGTCATAGCGCATGCTTAGGTGCTTTTGCGAGTTTGGTTCCTTGTCACATGACTAGTATGATAGGTTGGTTCAACTTATTTTAAAATGATCTTAACGTTTGGGGTAATAATAAAATTTGAAATCGAGTTAAGCCACCGGCGGGAGGCCCCTCGAGGCTTTTGGTCCCTCTGGTGTCGCCTTAGGAAAAGGTTCTTGTCCGTTGATCCAAGAATGAGCGCACTAACCACTCGCGGGAGGTGTGTATGGGCACCCCCCTTGACTTAGTACTAGATCCTCTGATGGTCTTGGGAGCCACAACTAGTTCGAGTGTTCCATTTGCTCATACGCATATACACATTGCATTGATGATGAGAGGTCATGAGATTGGGGGGTCATACAGGTACGGTACGTGCGAACGGACAATTCCTACTTGGTTTGATCCGTCTTGCACGTAGTCGAAAACTTTTGAGCCGCTACGGAGTTTACGCCGGACTGTTGACGCGGGTCAACTCAGATGGGTGGCTTCCCAGAACTTGAAAGTGGTGATAGGAACGGTCATGTCGAGATATCATGCCTTTGTGGCTATGGATTGATTGAGCGTGTATGGCTACATTGGTGCATCCCTGCAGGGTTAAATCTTTTCGAGAAGGCGTGTCGTCCGCGCTTATGTGACGATCTCGGAGAAAGTGCTCGCTTACAAGAGTCAGATAACTTACACCTAATAATATTTGTTAACCTGTGCGATAACAATGATTACTATTTCAAGATGTGTGAGTTTTTCCTCGGTTACCTCCTGGCATTGGTTGTTGGGGGGTAAATCCTGGATGGGTATTGTTTTGGTGAGTAGTTATAGTTGGTTTCGTCGCGCTCTCTCATCCCTTTCTAATAGATGAGAGTTGTAGCGCATCTCTGTAGATTGCTTAGTGCTGCCTGCGGCCGCTTCATTACAACAACTCCTTCCTTTGTACCCAAATTATTTGTATCTTGTGATGACTGGTTGCATTGGTATCTGGTGAGTATTGCTTTCCGCCTGCCGGTACCTTCAAGTACTGACCCCATGATTCGGGGTTGTATTCACAATGCAGTCAGTAGGTTTGAAGTTGACGACGTTAGCTTGGGAATCCCTTCGGCTTGGCCTGGGCAGGGATTGGACGCCATCGGTTATCTTCAGGACTCTTAGTCCAATTTGTATCTTGTTCGCAGTCGGATAATATTTCGTCTTCCACTGTTATTTGGATCTTTGTATTGTATCAGTTGTAGTCTTGACTCGTTTGAGTCATCTTGTACATATCTCTTCTGTTGTTGCGGATTATTTGTGAACTGTTGTAATGGTATCAGAAATGACAACTCGGGATCAGATATTATGTGGATTCTGGCGGGAACGCTGAAATCCCCATACTACCCGATCCAGGGGCGTCACAAATGGTATCAGAGCATGGTTCCGATTCCCAATGTTGTTTCGATACGAATGGTTATCAAAGCAACGGGTCTGCAAAGCCTGTAGGATAACCTCGCTAACGGTCGTGTTTCCAGAGTGTCAAAAACTATTTGTGGAAAACCTACTTTGGAAACCTCTCGATAGGATTCTTGTTTATTCCTTTCCTCTATTCCGCTTCTCCTCTTTCTTATTTGTTTTGGAGTCTCCTTTCGTACCTATCTTTCAAAGTTTAGGATCCTACATGGGTTGGACGTTCTCTTAGCCTTTTAACCTAATAGGCTCGATCCTTAGAAGATTCTCAACGGAAGAACATCGTCATCAACGCGAGTAAGAACCCTTGTTAGTGGTGTCGAGAAGATCAACAATGTGACCAAAGATTCGATAGCTTCGACTTCATCCCTCCCCCGTAGTTGTGGGCGGATTGCGAGAGCGCAATCCCTTGTTAGTGGTGTCGTCTGTAACGCCTCGGGATTTTCCTCAATTAGCCTTGTTTCTTTTTCTTTTGTGCATCATCATGCTTCATGCATCATATCGCACATGACATTAATCAAGTTATTCTCTACAATATTTTAAATGGTTAACATTTGTTTTCTAAATCTCTAAATCACTTGTCCTGTTTTTTTTTCTCCTGGAAAAATGAATAAACAAAAGAAAAGAAAAATGTTTTGTGGGAGGGCAGGCCCAGCCCAACAAAGCAAGCCCACCTTTCTTCTTCTCCATACTGGCAGGCATGAGGAGAGCGACCTGCTGTCATTTTCCCCTCTACACCGAACCAAGCACAACCACCACGCCATGGTCCCCTCCCCTCATCCTCTCTTCCTTATCTACCCCCTCCTCTCCAGATCTGCCAAGAAACCCTAGCCTTCTTCCTCTCCGCCGCCACCCTCTTCTTTTCCTCCTTTGTACCTCCTTTCTCTGAATTTTTTTCTGAAACCGAGATATAGAGAGAGCCAGAGTACCTAGTCGTCGTCCCGCCGCCATGGCTTACCTCAAGCCGAGGAGAGAGCCTTGCAACCTCTGCGCGTCTACGTCTACGTCCCCTGCGCGCAAGGAATGGGCAGGAGAACGACTACAGCGCCGCCGGCATCATCTTCTTCTTCCATGGCCGAGCTCCTTCTCCGGCGAATTCCCGTCGATCTAGACCTCCTCGATCTCGATCGACTACTCCGAGCCCCTCCTGGTGAGCACGTCATCCGATTCCCACCGTTTACCTGTTCAATCACTTGTTGGAGGTTTCCTTTGCCTCGGCCTATTCCTGTGAACACCATGAACGACACGTGAAGGTCCTGTCCTTGTACCGCTTGGCTTGTCCCTGTATTTCCCGCACACACCGGACCTCACCATGGATATCAGCGCACATGCACCGCTTCCGAACGCACTCACGAGAGCCACACGCAGCACACAAGCCTGAGAAGGTCTCGCTCGTGGAGATCGTGGTCGTCACCGTCGTTTATCTGTCTGCCGTCGTTGTTCTGCCTGTAGTCTGAAAATTTCAGATTCAAAGTTCAGTTAACGCCGGTTCATAACTCTTCATATGTCTGATTCGAATCCTGTTAAGAACAGAGCACCGGCCTAGTGGCCAGTTCCTCCGTCGCACAACGTTTGCGTCTTGGGATCGAGTACCATCGGATGCATCACGCTCCCTTTTCTTTTGTCCTGTTTTACATCCTATATCTGAAACTGTCATCTAAATTCAGTTACTGGCGCTCATTTTTTCATCTCCACCTAGCGTCAGGTTCAATCACAACTGGATGGTGGCCCAGTGGCTAGCATCACGCTGCACCAGCCATAGACCCCGTGTTCAAATCTCAGGAAGCACAAATCTCCACTGTTCTTTTTTTCCCCTAAAAATTCCTTTATCTACAACATTGTATCTACCATATCTTTTGTTTTACAATTCCAAATGACACAAACTTTATATCTATTATTATCAGAAAAATGCAAGGAATATTAATATGTCATCCATGCTCATGTTTGAATCTTTCATCTTCCATTTTAGTAGTGTTATGCATGTCACCCAAATAATTAAACATGGAATATGTTTGGGTACTTAATTTAAATTGTGCCCTATTCCATTTAATCTTGCTTAGCTCATCTATATCTTGTTCTGCATGCTAATCAACATTTAATTTGATGGTTAGCTAAAACAACTTAAACCTATAATTAATCGTTGGGATTCCGGTTCCGCTTAAATTGGTTTAGTTGCACCCCGCATGTCATGCATCCATAATTTGATCATGCTGGATCTTTTGCCGTAGTAGTAATAGTTGCATCCGTCGTTTATTCTAGTGTTTTGCTTCTTCGCGGATAGGACGTTGAGATGATGTGAGCACCGACAAGTCCTTCTTCCTCTACAAGCTGGATTCCAGGCAAGCTTTTCTCACTTGCTACCTATGGCTGCCGTTCCTCACTTGTTACCGATATTTTCCCGTTGTCTTTATTCTAGCCTTATGATTCGATGCTTGTGTCTCGATCCTATCATATGTTTACCTTGCAGCCATGATATAGCCTCATCCCCCACCTCCTATGACTTGTTTGTTTTCTTGTTTTCCTTGCGAGTCGTAGCGCATGCTTAGGTGCTTTTGCGAGTTTGGTTCCTTGTCACATGACTGGTATGATAGGTTGGTTCAACTTATTTTAAAATGATCTTAACGTTTGGGGTAATAATAAAATTTGAAATCGAGTTAAGCCACCGGCGGGAGGCCCCTCGAGGCTTTTGGTCCCTCTGGTGTCGCCTTAGGAAAAGGTTCTTGTCCGCTGATCCAAGAATGAGCGCACTAACCACTCGCGGGAGGTGTGTATGGGCACCACCCTTGACTTAGTACTAGATCCTCTGATTGTCTTGGGAGCCACAACTAGTTCGAGTGTTCCATCTGCTCATACGCATATACACATTGCATTAATGATGAGAGGTTATGAGATTGGGGGGTCATACAGGTGCGGTACGTGCGAACGGACAATTCCTACTTGGTTTGATCCGTCTTGCACGTAGTCGAAAACTTTTGAGCCGCTATGGAGTTTAGTGTCGGACTCTTGACGCGGGTCAACTCAGATGGGTGGCTTCCCAGGACTTGAAATTGGTGATAGGAACGGTCATGTCGAGATATCCTGCCTTTGTGGCTATGGATTGATTGAGCGTGTATGGCTACATTGGTGCATCCCTGCAGGGTTAAATCTTTTCGAGAAGGCGTGTCGTCCGCGCTTATGTGACAATCTTGGAGAAAGTGCTGGCTTACAAGAGTCAGATAACTTACACCTAATAATATTTGTTAACCTGTGCGATAACAATGATTACTATTTCAACATGTGTGAGTTTTTCCTCGGTTACCTCCTGGCATTGGTTGTTGGGGGGTAAATCCTGGATGGGTATTGTTTTGGTGAGTAGTTATAGTTGGTTTCGTCGCGCTCTCTCATCCCTTTCTAATAGACGAGAGTTGTAGCGCGTCTCTATAGATTGCTTAGTGCTGCCCGCGGCCGCTTCATTACAACAACTCCTTCCTTTGTACCCAAATTATTTGTATCTTGTGATGACTGGTTGCATTGGTATCTGGTGAGTATTGCTTTCCGCCTTCCGGTACCTTCAAGTACTGACCCCATGATTCGGGGCTGTATTCACAATGCAGTCAGCAGGTTTGAAGTTGACAATGTTAGCTTGGGAATCCCTCCGGCTTGGCCTGGGCAAGGATTGGACGCCATCGGTTATCTTCAGGACTCTTAGTCCAATTTGTATCTTGTTCGTAGTCGGATAATATTTCGTCTTCCGCTATTATTTGGATCTTTGTATTGTATCAGTTGTATTCTTTACTCGTTTGAGTCGTCTTGTACATATCTCTTCTGTTGTTGTTGCGGATTATTTGTGAATTGTTGTAATGGTATCAGAAATGACAACTCGGGATCAGATATTAGGTGGATTCTGGCGGGAACGCTGAAATCCCCATAGTACCCGATCCAGGGGCGTCACAGTATTGTTAACTAACACACAAAACAGCGGGAAAACGAAATGCACTTTCAACCGAGCAACTTCGCACGGTCGCATGGTCGCCGAAGTTCAACCCGACGCTACCATCTTGCTACAACGGCAGTACTACTCCCCTCGACTTCCCGCAGCTCTATAGCCTTAGCGTAGGATCTGCAAAGGGGGATGACAAGTGCATGGTGAACTGGCTGCCCATGGCCCTCAAGGGTCCCGCCCTCGTATGGCTCATGAATATGCCGGAGGACTCCATTGGGTCGTACGAAGAACTACGACTCCACTTCATCGCCAACTTCAAGGGCTCTTACGAGCATCCCCTCACCTACACCGGCCTCTGCGGTGTCCGCCAGTGCCCTGGTGAAACACTTCTCCAATACCTACAGTGCTTCAGCCAGACGCGCACCAAGATCGCTCGCATCACCGACGGAAATGTCATCTCCGACTTCCACGAAGGAGTCACGAACGAGCGCATGATCGAGGAGCTCGGCATCAGGGATGACCTCACCTCCGTCGTCGAGCTCGTGGATATGGCTGACAATTGTGCCAAGGCCGAGGAGGGCCGCCCCTTTAGGAACAACACCTCTGCTGACACAGAGCAACGACGCGGACACCAAGCGCAAGGCCCCGACTGTCCTGGCCAAAGCAAAGACACAGAGCGACGATGCGGACACCAAGCGCAAGGCTCCGACTGTCCTGGCAGCCGAGCCAGAGCGTAAGCACGGCCGCAGCGATGCCGCTCCCATGGTGGACAACCGCCACTACTATGAGTTCCACAAAATACACTCCCACACCACGAAGGACTATTTCCAGCTGGAGAAGATGTGTGGTGACCAACTCATGAGGGGTGGCTAGGAGGGCTACTCTCGAGGCGGCGGTTGGTCCAGTCTTGGGCTAGGAGGTGGCTGCGTCGGCGGTCAATGGGAGGAATGCGGACTGAACCACTCCAACGGTTATGGCAACTACAACTCCAACAGGTACTATAACTCCAACGCAGGCGGTTACAACGACGGCGGCTACCAGCCATTCCCTCAGCAGTAGAGCCCGACGCTACAACGCCCTAACCCGCCACCTCCTCAGGTAAATGCTGCCACACAGCAGCACCCTAAGAGGAACCAGGGGCCCAGTGACAAACACTGTAGGGGCTACCAAGAGTCCAGAGGCTACATGGCCTGCATCCTCGGCGGGGCACTAGCCCCCCTCTCAAACTGGCACTTCAAGAAAATCTCGCGAGAGATCTACGCCATCCACCCAACAACAGACGTGGTTAAACGACTCAAGTGGTCTGATCACAAGTCTTCTTCGACGCTCGCGACCACTCCAAGTCCACAAGAACCGTGGGAACCAAGTCTTCTCTGGACTCCAGGTACGCCTCGATGTCACGCTCGACACTCGCCAGAACTACCGCACCGAGACCCTCGACTTCGACGTGGCACACATCGCCCTTCCCTACAATGCCATCCTTGGCTACCCGGCCCTCGCTAAGTTCAGGGCTACCCGGGCCTACGGGGACCATCGCCATTTAAGGCGAACTGGAAGATGGCGCACGCTATGTCGAGCGAGCCTACAATGAGGTGGCCATCTCGCATCCGGTCGACGAAGACGACGTGGGAAACCTTGATTAGGCCCCTAAGAAGAGTTTGTTGTCCTCTCGCGAGGCGGTAGTCACCTAGAAGACCCCTCTGAGCACTGGAGGCTCGGGGGCTCCCACCACTCTCCATGCGAGCGCGCCCTTGTGCTAAGTGGGAGTGCTTACCATCTGCTTGCTCCACGTGCCTCCACAAGGCCGTGGAGATGTACCCACGAGGGGACCCCGTGACGCCACGGTAAAAACGACGCCAGGACCTCTCTTCGTGAGGGTCTCATGGAGCTCTCGCCAGACGAGCCGCATGGTCGCGAGAGCTTCTACCCACACAAGTGGGAGCCCCGTTCCGGCGGGGCAAACTTTTATTACTCGAGGGCGCCACATAGCCACTACATCCTCGAGTTGTGCACCTGAACTCGCAAGTATCAACCATGTGATGATGGGAGTCCCGTGTCCGCACGGTGACATAAAGTGCTTCTTGGGGGACTACAAGGTCATGACATCCCCAAGCGTTTTGTAAGAGAACAATGCCTCAGACTAGCGGTAAACCAGTTGCTTTCCCAAGCAATCACATCTCCTATGCATGTCGGCATACTTGCATCTTTGCATCCAACAAACACATGTGCATTCATATCAGCATGCATCCTTTCCTCTCCAAGAGAGGCTCATGAATGACTTTCCCCACGAGAGCACCTCGCGAGCGGGGGCTAGAACGGTGTATGTGTACAGGTTGCTACTGTACACAACACCTCGCCAAGTCCCTTGGCGTGGATCTCCTCGCGAGACGCTCACGAAAGATCAGCCAAACGTGTGCTCCTCCAGAAACACAAATTGCAGGTGACTACGCCTCCAAGAGATAGACACACACCTCGCCATAGGGAACACGAAGAAATCTCCACAAGGAACCAGAAGAAGCCCGCCTTACATAAGGTACAAGGCAAGGTGCCTCAAAGGACACCGTCACACAAAAGCTAAGTCTCGAAACCAGAAAGTACAAAGAAATATACAAAATAGTTTGCATATAAATATACATGAACTGTTTACCCGTACGGTATTTGGATGGCAGGAACACAAGCTACCAGTCAAGTAGAAGAGCGGTCATCCTTGGAGCCTTCCGCACCAGCACCCGAAAAAATAGCCTCACCGGAAGGCTTCTTCGACCCCTTCAGCGGATTGAACGCCTATGTGAAGGCGATCACGTCAGCACGCACCCGGCGCTGGAGGGTCGCCAGGTCCTTGTTAGGGATCGGCGCCTTCAGCTTGTCAAAGTCGAAAAGGGGATCGACGCGCAGAAACTGAGAGAAGGCATGGCTAACCGCCACCACCAGGAGTTGGCAGCTCTCCTCATTCAGGATCTCGTCGAGGTCGTGGACCTCCTCCTCCAGCGTGAACACAAACTGCGAGAAATAGTGGACACAGCCCGCACCACTATATGCGAGGGAACGCGTCAGCACCGTGATGTGCAAGCGGTCGGCGATAGTTCGGGCACTTCGTGTCATCCTGAGAAACAACGCCTCAAACTGCCGCTGCAGCTAGCGTGTCTGCCGAGCGGAGGCCCGAGGTTCTTCCCACGCCGCGACTAGCGGAGCAATCTATCCCTGCAAGGCCAAGAGGTCCGCATGGTGGGCCTCCGCTTCCTTGGCGGCAAGTTCCTTCGCTCTCCTCTCAGTGTCGCACGCCTTGCGGACCCGGTGCAGGTCCTTCTCGAGGCCCTTGACCTTATCCTCCAACTCCTTTCCCCACTGGACAAACTTCGCCTCCAGGTCCTTGTTATTCCGCCCAAACTCCCGCAGGAGCTCATGGCGGATGGCCTCCTGGCCGGCGTTGACCTCCTTCCGGATGCCCTCCTCCTGCTCGGCCTTTAGTACAGCGAGGCGAGCGTTGCAGGCATCAATATTCCACTGGGTACGGTCTTACACGTCCCGCACCCCAGCATCCATGGTCTCCAGGCACTCGCGCTCGAGAGTGGCCTCGATTTCTACGCATGCGACTTCCTCCTCCCGCTTCACGAGGTCCCTCTCCGTGGCAAGGATCCTCTCCTCCCATGAGGAGAGCCCTCTCTCCTGCTCCCGGCAGCGACAGGTCCACCCCTCCACCTCGAGAGTGTGCTGGTTCCTATCGAGACAGAGCTCGTCCCGGCCATCCTACACGCTCGTCAAACTCCTCTTGGCCTCCTCCCGTGCAATGGAGGCGTCGCTACGCGGAAGTCCCACGACGACAGGCGACTCCTCCCTCGCGCTCGCCGTACCCTCCTCTGGCGCACGGCCGGACGAGACCATTGCCCGGAGCTGGCCGCCTAAGAGATCGAGGCGCTCGTACTCCATGGCCAAGGCAGACGTCTGGAAGCTGGCTTGGGAGAGGACGACATCGCCGATCTGCTTCACCAAGTCTGTAACCAGGATGCCCATGCTGGGCCGAGAGCCACTAGTGTCACGAGCCAGCTGTGACCAGCGATCCTCACTGGGCGACGTGGCAGAAGTTCCGCCAAATTCCGTTTCCGCCACCGCCATGGTCTCGACCTCGCGCGCCTCAGGAGCAGTCAAAACGTCCGCTCCCGTGCTGGGGGCTGGCACCACAACCACAGTCCCCTCCTCAGTCACCGTCGGACGTGGGGACAAAGGCGTTCCCCAATCGGTGGCTTCAAGAGAGCCATGCGCCGGCACAACGACGACCAAAGGCGCCGCAGCAGGCGCGTCCTGCCCCGTTGCATCGTTAGCCACGTGGGCGCTGCCAAACAATAACTCGTCAGGATGCCGCGGACGAGCTGAATAAGAAGGCCGGTCACCTGATCCTTACCTCCCAGAAAAGCGCAACACCCTGGGGCGACGTCCGTGGAGGGGGGTCCTGAGGTCGGTGCTTCCCCTGAAGAGGCCACGCCAGGGGCAACAGGGACGTTATCAAGCCTCAGCCTTGTTGGAGAAGTTGTTCTGTCTACGACAGGGTAGCTCCTAAAGGTTCGAACACTGGGGGCTAACCACATTCTATCGCATCTCGAGAGGCTTCCGGAGGGGATCTCTCGAAGGAAAACAATGGAGACACCGAGAGTTTTATCCAGGTTCAGGCCACCGTGATGGTGTAGAAACCTACTCCTGCTTGTCTGGTTGATTGCACTGAGAGGTATACAATACAAGTGAGGCCTTCTGGTGGTGCCTACTGAACTACTGGACCGATCCCCCTTCTACGGTGGTGGGAGCAACCTACTAATGTCGGCACTTGGCCCTCTTTCCCGCTCATTGGGCGGGAAAGGGCTGCCACATGGTGCCAAAGGAATACCCTATGGCGCTCTGCCACACAAGCTTTCGCTGGTCGTCGAGGATGGTCGCCACCGTTCATGGCAGGGCGGTGGGGGCTCCGGTGATGGTCCCTCCTTCCCGTAGTGGTGGACTGGTCTTCTTGCACAAAAGATGAAAGCCTTGGACTGGGCTTCGGTGCGCGCAACGATGCTCTACACTTTATACACGAGAATGACAACTGTGGCCAAAGTCGCTTTGTCGCCTGCGATGCCTCTGTCATCCGTGCAGAGACTAGGACGTCACCCTCACATGGGATGTTGATAGGGAAAAGTTAGTCCGATCTTTCGATAAGATAGATACGTCGATTTATGGTGGAGTTTGACCTTGGCGATCCAACTACTACACACATGTACACATCGCCAATGCAATCGTTAAACCAATCTCCTGGAGTTACTGATCTTGCGGATGCACAAACAGCCTGACCAAAAGCTCTAGTTCTACCTGCAATTGAGAAACAAGTAAGAATAAATATTGCAATCTAGAATTGCGGATGGAAATAAGCTTTATTGAATGGTGGGATTCCGAGAAGCGGTCTGGATCAGGCTCTTGAGCACTAATCGAGTACACGAAGAGGCAGCAATTCGCTAGCAGTCTTTTAACTAAACAAAATCCAAGTCTAAAAGAAACCCTATGGGCTGTATTTATGAGGGAAAAAGAGGGGAAATTCGTGCTCCCATGGATAGTGATGGGGGGATGATGACCCGGTAGGCCAAACTCCCGGGAGTAACCCGGCCCAAAGGACGTTGCGCGAGATCTGGCCAAGGATAAGGAAACCTATGAAGGCCCAAACTTGTAGGCCCAGTAACCCGGATTGTGGGTTATGGTAGGAGAAAGTTAGGGTTTGTACGCCGGGTCCGGGTAGGATTCAGGATGCGTCTTGGAGAATAAGCCAGGGGGTACGGGTGCTTTATAAACCGACCCCCGGGTCTAGTCCAGGCAGAGATCTAAGAACCCTAGCAACATCGTGTGATATCGAGCATCAAGTGTAGTCCCAGAGTTGAGTTATTATATCAAGATCGGAGACTCGGCGACTTTGATTGCCGGCTACCAGATCGAATTACGCCATGTTTTCCTCTGAGCTAAACCCTCTCCCAAATACCTGTGTCGTCTTGCCCCAAGATCAGTTACCCCCGGTAACATCTGCCGTGATTATCCCACGACAGTTGGCGCCCACCGTGGGGCCTGCGTCCAAAGGTGTTTACATCACGGGAGAAGCTCGGAAGGGCATGGAGAATCTTGTCATCGGCGAAATCTACATCGACCACGAAGGAGAAAAGGTGGTGGACGATTCCGGCTGGGGGCCGGAGTCGGATCACCTCGAAACTGGATCCGTCGTGACAATCGGCCGGATCAGCGTCTTCATCGGTATGGTATGTGCTTCCAATTCGATCCCTGACAACGTTGGATCTGATTCTATGCCAGGAAAAGCCACGTCTATCCGATCAGATGATGAAGAATCGACTCGAACGACATATCCGGCAGAAGAACCCATCGCGGAGTGGGAACAGCCGGAGGAGCCGGCATGGACCCCACGCGACCGGGCCCAAGGAGAAGATGATACCGGGTCTATCTTGGATCTACTGGAAAACCGGTATGATTAGAACGGTGAGGAAGAACAGCCTGAATTTACACCGGATATCGTACGCCGAGTTGCAGTCTATGCGGCCCCCGCGGCCAACCAAGGAAACACAACCGCGGCATCAGTCGGGGCGGCTCAGGCAGTGGCCCAGCAACAGGGCGTGGTTAACGGAGACCCGGTCTTGACCCGGGTTGATGGAGAGTCGGCGTCAGTAACCAGCAGAGCAGCGGATGAGGAGTTGCATGCAAACACGTTCGGATTCTTAGAAAACCGGACACCAGGGGCGGGTCCTTCGAACCCGCGCCACCCGGCCCTATTCGATAACAATCTGATTCTAGACCCCACGGTTCTCGCAACGGTTATCACTCCGGAAAACGCAGCGGAACGCGTCAGGGATCTGGATGTGGCTCGCCGTGCGCTGGAACAGCAAAGAAGGCAGGTAGAGGCAGAAAGGCAAGGGATGGCCACGCGGCGGCGTGAGCTAGATGCATTGGAAACCCGGCTCCGAGGGGAAACGTCCAGACTACATCAAAGGCACCACACCAGATTACCAGCAATGGGTGGGGTTATCAATCCGGCTAATTTATTTGTTACACCTCAGGACCAGCCAATACCAGTGGTGAACCAGGGAACTGCACCCCAACAGGTGACAGCAGCGACACATCCGGCGAATGAACGGACCGGGTTACCCCCACCACAAACTAGAGTCACAACCGGCAACGATCTACTGCCGCCGCCACCATCACGATTCCACACACCAGCCGGCCACTACAACAATCCTATGGACAACGTATATGCAGCGACACTCGCATTGAATCAAATCCCTGTGGGAGAGTCGCCCCATGCAGAGAAGACTCGGCAAGCCATCGAGCTGTTGCACACTGCGGTGGCACAGCAAGCCAATTACCCGGATCACAGAAGCGGTATGCACGGGACGCCATACGTCAGTCAGCAGCAAGGGAATATCCAAACAAGTTCAGCGCGGCGGAGGGAAGAGCAGCAGCAAATGCCGCCTCCTCCCCGCGCTCAGGCAGCATCAGCAGCACAGGCCGTCGTGGACAGTTCTAGGGCTCGGAGGGCCGCGGCCGGGTCTGCAGCGCATGGACCTCCCGCAGCACCGCGCCCAGCCGCGCCCCCCGCGGCATCACACGTTTCTAGAGCAAGGCCGGCTTCAACCGTTCTTGCGGGACCCAAGTGTCTCTCGGACAATATTAGAGCTGAACCTTACCCGGAAAAATTCAAAGAGCCAGGGAAAGTAGTGAATTATGAGCCAACCATGGATCCCGAAACATGGCTAAGCAGTTACGAGATGGCAATGTCAATTCGCAACGCGTCCGAGAACCTCCAAGCCAAGTTCATGTATCTGATGATGTCGGAAGGAGTAGCAAAATTGTGGTTCACCAATCTACCAGAGGGATCGATCAAGTCTTGGGAGGAATTGAAGACCGCGTTTGTCAAACACTTTCACGGGACCTGCAGGAAATTATTCACTATTGATGATCTAGAGCGATGCGTTCAGAAGAAGGGAGAATCGGCGCGCAGTTGGGTGCGCCGGGTTATGGAGATACTTCACTCATCCACGGATATCCAGCCCAAGGATGCGCTACAGGCCATGGCAAAAACATGCAAGTATATACCTTTAGTGCAAAAGTTAACTCGCATGAAGTCCAGTCGAAATGCGTCGGAAGTCACAATGGGAGAATTGATGGATGCATGCAACAAACACGCTGCGACAGATACTACAGAAGAAGAAGCTGATGACAAGAAGGCAAAAGCAAACACAAGCGGTAATGGAAGAACCGGCAACGGATCAGCATCAGGTAACAATGGAAATAGCCAGAACAAGCGCCCTTTCGAAGGAGGCTCCGAGTTTGTCGCCAACACAGAAGCCGGGTCTTCGAGGCCAAGAGCAGAAGGAAATTTCAACGGAGGTAACCACAATGGAGGAAGTTATCAAGGTCCACCAAGGCCGGGTAACAATTGGGACATATTCAGGATGGCATGTCCGAAGCACAGCAGGAATGGCAGGCCAGCTAACCACTCCCTAGAACAGTGCGCCGATTTACAAAGATGGAAAAATGAGGAAGTGCACAGAGCTATGCGAGGTGCAGGACGGGGAGGAGGACCGGGTCCAGGGGCAAACCCGGGCAACGGCCCACCCCCAGCTGGTAACCCAGCGGCTGGAAATCAAACTAATAACCAAGGGGGGGCAGGAGGTTTCCAGGCTAACCCCAAACAATTGGGTCAATATCATGTGCATACCACAGGAGGCTCTAACAAGGACAAAAAGATACTGAAGCAAGCGGTCAACTCAGTTTCGTTAGCCGTCCCGAGATACTTGAGATGGTCAGAACAGGAGGTAACATGGAGCAGAAGGGATCACCCGGAAAGAGTGGAACACCCAGGAGTCTTGGCACTAGTAGTTGCACCGCAAGTCAATGGGTACGAACTGAAAAAGGTTTTAATGGATGGTGGAAGCAGCATCAATATACTGTATTGGGAAACCTTCCTACGCATGGGTCTCAAGGAATCTCAACTGCAAAAAAGCTCAACAGTTTTTCATGGGATAGTGCCGGGTCATTCAGCATGCCCCGAGGGAAAAATCGCATTGGAGGTAGCTTTTGGAGAGTCAAAGGATAACTATCGAATTGAGTGGCTCACCTTTGAGGTAGTGAAATTGCGCAGCCCCTATCACGCGCTATTTGGAAGGCCGGCTTATGCCAAATTCATGGCTAGGCCGTGTTACGTATATCTACAGCTAAAAATCCCGGGTCCCAAGAAGACCATTACCATACATGGAAATCGAGACATAGCAGCTGAATGCGACGAAGGAGATGCAGCAATGGCCGAACAGGCCTGTAGAAAAGAAGAACTCAAGCATTACCGGTCTCAAGCAGACCCGGAGGATAGAGCCACATCAAAAAGGCCGAGTACTGAAGGTGAAAGAACAAAATCCAAGGCAACGCAAGATGCTAAAATGGTGGCCTTAATCGAGGATGATTCCCCCAAGCGACCCGCTGTAAAGGAAGAAGCTACACGGCCGCTTACAACCAGCCAAGTCATGGGAACACCCCACCCGGGTTGGCTAGCAAACCCGGTACTCATCAGGAAAAGGTCCAACATATGGAGAATGTGCATTGGTCAAGCCAGACCGGGACCAGTGCTTATGAAGAACTAAACAATGTAACGGGCAGCAGGTTTCAGACGCGCTCTTTTCCTACCCAGGGTACCTAAGGGGACTGGAAGGTTTTTAATGAGGCGGCCTGCTGATCCAAAATTTCTAGTAAAGAGATGGTTATCAAGTCCTATATCATTACATCCTGATTACAAGTAAGAAGTATCCACGCGACATCAGTAATTCAGTATCATTAAAGGCATCAAGTGCATGTAGGTCTTGGGGGTTGGTTGCTCAAGTGACCAACCACTAACCCGAAAGACCCGGCCTTGATGCCTATAAAGTTATAAGGGCCGATTATTCGCAAACGAGTACGGCTGCAATCTTATAACTGGACAAAGGAGCCAAATTTTCTTGACTTTTCTTACTTAAGCTCGATGTGACTCGCACTAAAGTGGCATGATTCGTTCGCTTACGATTACAATCAGCCATGAAGCCCAATGGGACTTGCCTGACACTGTTCTCGTATGGATGTAACAACATGGTATCCACGCGAAAGCCGGCTTACAGTACAAGATAGTCAAAAGGGTCATCTAAACCACAAGTTTATGCAGAGTACAAGGCTAAAAGCCGGAAACTCAACAATTATCAAGCATAACTTCAGTATTTACACGGAATGGCTTTAGGCTTGCGACTCGGTAAAAAATAATTTGTTCTCTGAGAAAGGCCACACCCCCATGACTCGGACTTTGGGTCATGGGGACTGGGGGACTTCGAAACAGAAACAAACTACTTGGCTATCGCAGTTCGAAAAACCTCACCATCCGAGTCTTGGGGACTTAAAGAAAAAGTCCACGTATTAAAACTCCTGGTACTCGGAAAACCGAGTCTTCCGAAGGGAGCCAAAATAGAGAATTGGGTATCAAGAAAAAGTTCAAAGAATAGGCAAGCAATACGGTTATCAAAAGACCAGAAAAGCCGCAAAGTATATCACGGACTAAAAAGTACGTTACAAGGTATGACATCAGTATCAGGGGTGCACAGGCGCACCATCAAAAGCATAACAGTGTGATTACAAAGCATTACAAGGTATCATGATAATACGGCCCTATTCGGCCTCCTGAGTACGGCCTTCCGGGTCTGAGTCCTGGGTTTGCTGCTTAGCCTTCCTGGCACCCTTACCCGGACTCATTGCATCAGGGCGGACTGGTGGAGGGACTGCTGGTGTAGAGGCAGACGGGCCCGATCTTAACTCGGCCTCCCTCTTTGCGGTCGCTTCCCTCTTCCTGGCCGAGCTAGAAACCCATTTCTCCAAGATATCAAAAGGCGGGGGCGCATCCTCCGTAATAACTTTGCCATCAGCGTCATATGCACTCATAATCGTATTTAGATCCAAGCTATCGGCCAAGGCGGTAGCTGAGGGGCGCACTGCGGCTTGTATGGCTTTGAAATCCTTGGGTGTAAATTTGGAACCGTCAGCCTTGAATTCGGGAAACCCGGATGTTACCTTTGCCGGGTCAAGCTTTGGAAAGAAAGCCTTGTCAGAGTAAAAGCCCGGGTCATTCCAATTCGGCATGATGAGCGTTTCCAGATTTCAATCCACCCAGGCACAGTAGAACAGGCTTGAACGAGATTATCTTCACCCGGATATACTTCCGTAGGCCACTTCACAGCATCCAATATAAATTTTGTGCCGGCAAAGAAAGTCCGGAGTACAGTCTTGAGGGTTTTAGCCTTGGTAATGGCATTTTCCTCTGGGGCCGCAAGGTTGGCACCTGCAGTCGTAACAAAAGAAAGAGCGTATCAGTAATCCCGAGTCTGTTATAATAAATTAAAGACATGAAGCCGATCAGCAGCAGAAAACTTACTGAGCAAGATCTGATAAGTATCGGAAACCTGGTCCGATAGTTTCTTCAGTTCGGTCTGAGCGGCATTGCACTTCTTCTTGTATTTGGACACATCTTTCTTCAAGGTTTTCATGTCATCCTCAAGGATTTCCCTTCGTTTCATCTCGGCAAGAAGAAGTTGCTCGGTCCTCAGTAAAGTTTCATCAGACCGGGTTATCTGTGCCTGTAATTAGCAAGGAATGCAAGTATTAGTTGGATTGTATGGAAAGACGAATGTGGTGTAAAGTACCAAGCATCACTTTTGCAAGTCATACTCGGAACTTGGGGACTAGGTATGCAATATGAGATACAAGGTGTCCTTACCTGATGCTCTGCAGCCATGCGCTCCAAGATCTGGCTCTCCGAAGCCTTCATAGTAAGGAGAGTGTTCATCAACTGATCGAAAGTATCTTTACTCGTATCAGAAGACCCGGGGCCTTGGAAATTCCGGGAAGGAGCTTTCTTCGTAGTAGGAGGCGGAACCCGGGTCATCCGTGTGTCGGAATCCGACGCTCCTTCTTCTTCACCCAAGACGGTGGTTTTGTTCTTCTTTCTTGCATGGGAAGCAATTGGATACTCGGCTCCCTGCGGGTCCGGGTTTGGCGGCGACGCTTGTTTCTCACCGCTGGACGCGGCTGTAGTCTTATCAGCCGGGCTCCCCTTACCCGGGCCCTCGGTCTCCGTTTCCTCTTGATCGCTGACAACGACCGTGGCCCTATAAGGTGTTGTCAGTCAGTAGTTAAATACACAGTCAAGAAAGGGTGATGAAATATGGTGGAACATCAGGAAAGGGATCTTACCCGGTATTCACTGCAAAGTCACAAGGAAATCCATCGCTGGACTCGGGAGAAGCTGGAAATTATCAAGTTAGATGTCACATGGGAATGGTTTAAAGAGAATGTCTTGACCCAGAAAAGATAGGGTAATTACCAGCCCGCCGCGGGGGGGTCGATGTAATACCCGGGTTAAGGGCTTCATCACCCGGGTGATTTCGAGTTGACCTACGCTTGGGCATGGGCGACTCCTTCAAGAACGGCCAGTGGGACAATGTCAAGTTAGCTCAAGTATATCATTAAAATAATGCGAGTTGAATGTGAGAGGGAGATATGAAACCTTGGAGGTGGCCTCTTGGGTCTTTCTTTTGGATCCGACTTTGACTGTCGGCTCCAGTTCTTCCTCGTCGCTGGCAGATTCTACCTTGCCATCGGAGTTTTCTTCCTCGTCATCTTCTTGTTCTGGATATCATCAAAGTTATGGTTAGAAAGGAGGGGGTTATGGTGAGTTCAAGGGAACCAAATAAAATCCGGAGAGTACCTTCTTCCGAGTTAACCGTTTCTTGCTCCTCTGGACTATCGGAGCTAGGGGAGGCATTAGTTTTCCAGAAATCATCATCAGCCTGAAAAGTGTTGACATAAGGGTCATTAACCGCATCGAGTGGAAAGAGCAAAAGTAAAGGCATCAAAGTCGGATTTTTACCTTGGGGGCTGGATTCTCAAGTGAGAAGGGCTCTAACCCGGATATGTTCCGGATTACCTCGAGCTTTTCTGTCAAAAAACCCTTGATGGTTTTATGAGTGTCGCCAGCTGCGAAGATGTTGTCGGAGTACCGGAGCGGGTCTGAAGGTTCCCCTGAATACTCGCACATCAACTTTGTGCGGATGGAATTGGGCTGAATCCTGAAGTCGACCCAGGTCTTCACCAGGTGAGCCCGATGAGGCCTTAGGATGTGAGAGTGGCGATTTTGGCTAGCAAAGGTTGAATGGCCTCCCTGTCCGAGTCAGGGGCGAAGGCACTAAACTTATCAGAAATGTCAAGAAGACCCTCCGAATAACCCGGCAGTTTCTTTTGGCCGGGTGGGGAAGTGTCTTGGCAGTAGAAGTATGAGAGCTGCCAGTGCTTGACATGGGAATTAAGGGTGAGGGGTGGCATCAGAGAGTTCTTGCGGCGCTGGATAGAAACCCCGCCGCAAGCGAGAAGCGCCCCGTCACCGCTTTCGCGGCACGGTTTGCATTGAAAAAGCTCAATAAAAAGAGCTAGGCTTGGTGGAGTGCACAAGTAGGATTCGGAAAGTACAATAAAATGGGAAATGTTTAGTACGGAATTGGGTCCAATGTCAAAGACACGAAGGCCGTAGTGACTAAGGATATCGCGGAAAAAGGGGTGACCCGGCGGTCGAAAACCCCGGGTCACATGCTCCACAAAACAGATTACCTCATCTTTTGTTGGGGTAGGCCGAGTCTCCTTACCCGGCACCCTCCACTGGATATCTTCTTGAGGAGGAAGAACTCCCAGCTCTACCAGCTCCTCTAACTTGGCCTTTGTGACCGTAGACCGCGCCCAGTTGGCGGATATGGAGTTGGAGGTTTTAGCCTTGATTGGAGTTTTTCCCTGCTTCTTGGGAGCCATGTGGTTGACCTGCAAAGTACAAGATAAAAGGATAAGAAGATTAAGATACGGAAATTGCGAGCCGGCCAAGTATAGGCCGGGTAATATTGAGGCGTGAAAGACTGTGAGTTGTCCGGGTATTAGCTCACAGAATAAAGTTCGAAGTTATCCGGGTATCAAGTATTATGGCAAAAGTTATGGGATCTAAATGTTGAAGAAGCTTTTGAGGACGATGAGTGACTGTGTAGGCATTTAGCGCGAATGAAAGGAGCTAAAAGAGGGGAAGTTCGGCCGGGTAATTGAGGCCAGGGCGGAAATTTTGAGTGGATCGAGCCCCGATTGGGAGTCTTATATTCAGATCTCTGACCAAATTAATGCTTGCGGGCGGTAGGAGAGTGGATTGAAATCCATAGTTCACCTATTAGACGAGCTGGAGAGACTGCTAGCAACCTAATTCGGCGTGGCCAAGGAATCAGGGGCGGGTCGATTTGGATCTAATCTAAGATGAAATCAAAAATTGCAAGGGCAAATTAATGGGCGCAAAAGGCTTACCGGAGGAGATCTGAGCGAAACCTTGCGGAGGCAAATGGCGCAGTTCTGGTGTCCCTTCGCGGTTCTTGATGGGCCGGATGGAGATTCGCCGGCGGGTCTCGGCGGCGGCGCGGGGCGAGCGGTGGCGGAGCGCAGCCTCCGTCCGATGGGCTCCGACGATGTGCGCGGGATTTCCGTGGTGGCGCTCAGCGGGAATGAGCTCACAGGGAGAGAGGAAGCAGAGTGGGGGGAAATGAGCCGTTAGGGTTCGGGTTACCCCCCAGGGAGCTTATTTATAGGGCGAGTGGATAGGCCCGGTTCACTGAGCGGGAGCCGGGATTTGCGGAAAAGTAACGGCCATTTGTTAGAGTTTTTGGCAAGATGCGCCTTGAATGGGGAACATGGGATCTGAATGAACAAGAGAAAGAGATCCATCCCGTGATATTCGGTTGATTATCAAGAGCGAAATCTTGACATTCTGGGATTCTGCCTGGAAAAATAAGTTAGGTAAGTGGGAAAGAGCCGGGTTACTATATGGCCACCATGGAGTGAGGCCTAATTATCTGTTAAGGCATCTTAACCCGGCCTCCGCATACTTGTGTGTTTGGTGTCTTTTCAGGGAATAGCAAGCGCTTCAAAGGAGTATCCATGAAGCCCAGGCTATTCTGGGGACTACTGATGGGGGGATGATGACCCGGTAGGCCAAACTCCCGGGAGTAACCCGGCCCAAAGGACGCTGCGCGAGATCTGGCCAAGGATAAGGAAACCTGTGAAGGCCCAAACTTGTAGGCCCAGTAACCCGGATTGTGGGTTATGGTAGGAGAAAGTTAGGGTTTGTACGCCGGGTCCGGGTAGGATTCAGGATGCGTCTTGGAGAATAAGCCAGGGGGTACGGGTGCTTTATAAACCGACCCCCGGGTCTAGTCCAGGCAGAGATCTAAGAACCCTAGCAACATCGTGTGATATCGAGCATCAAGTGTAGTCCCAGAGTTGAGTTATTATATCAAGATCGGAGACTCGGCGACTTTGATTGCCGGCTACCAGATCGAATTACGCCATGTTTTCCTCTGAGCTAAACCCTCTCCCAAATACCTGTGTCGTCTTGCCCCAAGATCAGTTACCCCCGGTAACATCTGCCGTGATTATCCCACGACAGATAGGGCCACGAAATCCAGCTTAAACCTCTTTTTCCCATCAACATGGACTCTAAAAAGTGCCCCCAAAGTGGTATGACGAAAATACATGGGTCTGTCCCAATAATAAGGTGGCACAACACCTATAACAGGACTTGGACGAAAATATTGAAGTGGTAACTTGTATAATTTGTCCAATCCTTTATTTTTCATTATGGAGGCTTCAGACTGCGGTAGTCTCCCTCCATGGCAACGTCATCTTCTCCACTTGTGCTCCTGCTGCCAGCTTCATCCACGAACATGCTCCATAGCTTGTCCCTCTCATCCATGTTAGGTCCACTATTCCTAAGAGGAACAAACACATTTGATTTCGGCAGTATCATATTCTCATATATATTAGGAGCAACTCGTAGAAACGATAGTACCTCGTGATTAAGTTGAAGTGCACGAGCTCTAGTCATAGGTACTTGTAATGGTGTAGTAGTTGCGGTTGCATCTATAGTAGGATGTCCTCATCATCCTCTCCTTCTTTAATTGAAGTCGTCCTCGACGTCATGTCATCATTATCTCCCACATATGGCTTCAAATCTGCAATGTTAAAGGTGAGACTAACCCCAAAATATGCAGATAACTCATGTTTATATGCATTTTCCTTTGTCCTCTCTAACACCTTAAAAGGACCATCAGCTCGTGGCATTAACTTGGACTTGCGCAACTCAGGAAAACGGTCTTTACGCAAATGCAACCAAACAAGATCTCGAGGTTCAAATATAAGTTCCTTTCTTCCCTTATCACCATACATTTTATATTTAGCATTCATGCGTTCAATATTCTATTTAACAGTGGCATGCAACTTTAAGATCAAATCAGCATGTTGTGTAGCATCTAAATTATGTTGCAGCCAAGATGGAATAGGTAATAAATCAATAGGTGCACGAGGAATAAAACCATACACAATCTCAAAATTGCACAACTTAGTAGTAGGATGCAGCGAACGATTATAAACAAATTCTATATGAGGCAAGCAGTCTTCCCACTTTTTAAAATTATGTTTTAACACAACCCTTAACATAGTAGACGATTCTATTAACTACTTCGGTTTGTCCATCAGTTTGGGGATGACATGTAATGCTAAATAGCAATTTAGTCCCCAACTTAGCCCATAAACATATTAAAAAATGGCTATGAAATTTAGTATCTCCATCTGAAACCATTGTATTTGGCACACCATGCAAACGAACAATTTCACGAAAGAATGAACCAGCAACATGAATATCATCATCACTCTTGTGATAGTGAATACAGTGTGCCATCTTTGAAAATATATCCGCAACAACAAAAATACTATCCCTCCCCTTTCTGTGTGCGAGTCAATCCCAAAAAAAAGTCCATAGAAATATTCTCCCAAGGCACACTAGGAACAGGAAGATGCATATATAAACAATGTAGATTCAAGCGTGACTTAGCTTTTTGACATACTAGGAAAAATGCCCGTGCGTTGCTACGGGTTGAATTTTATTGAATATAAATATTTCATAACGTCTACCCGAAAATCCAACAGTCATTGCGCCTGACTTGATGAACCGTCTAACCCACTTGAGGAAAATCCCGTTGATCATTTGGTTCTTATCGTATATGTGGAGCTTCCTCTTTTTTTTAAAAAAATGGGTAACCCGGCCTCTGCATCTAGTTGACGCACACAACCTTTTATATTAAAAACAAAGCAAACATTCAGTGTGTATCTGCATCCAAATTACAAATCAACAATACTGAAAGTGGCTACAAAGATGAGCCAGCGAAAAATATCCAACACATAAGGACTATGCATCTTGCAACCGCCTAGTATGCAACCAGCCAGCCTGGTTGAATATAGCGCTGGTTGCTACCTTCTAGTATGTGGAGCTTCCTCTAAATTTGTGTATTATTTTGAGTTGCTTTTGGAATGCAAGTGTACATCATTACATTAGAAAAGTGTGAAAGCTCAATGTACAGGCAAGTAATTATTTGATCGTTCAGAGCAAATATTTATTCTAGTTTGCAAGATCAGCTATATTTATGGGCACACTTGGGTGGAGTTTTGATTACATGTATGGGCACACTTTCTAATGGAACTCGACTAAAACTATATTTATGTGTCAACTCCTTGTGTGTAAATTACTATGAAGACATTTTATTTTTGCAGTGTATGCAACTATAAGAAATTGGAGTGCTAGCCAAAAATGATGCGCTCTAATCAAGATGATCCGAATCGAGACGCTACCTGCTACCGTAAAAACTTACGTAAAGATGGCAATTCTGGCTACTCTCTAAATACCACTAAAATTATTGCTCTCTCCCAAATACCACACAAACTTCCGAAGTTACTAAAAGATCTGAAAGAAAAAAAAACCATGAATATGTGTGAAAGTATTTTACAGTAAAAATAATTTGGTGATACAATTAGGTAATTGAACCGTGAGTCTTTAAGAATTTGCTTGGAACTAACATCGGTAAAGATGTCATTAAGTACGTGAAAATCAATCCATGTGATATTGAATCTATGGGTTACCTAAGAAACGTGATAAGTAAGATTTAGCCAACAGTTCACATGTTGGTGATCCTCTTACGACATATACACTACATCTAATAAACGGAATTCCTAGTAAACAGTAAACTATAAAACTGACGGCATATTGTCCACATTTTTTTTCCAGAAGCTACGTTAAGCTGAAAACAATCCAAAGCCGAGCAGTGAAACGGACAAATAACTGATCCATGTATGAAGCTAGTACAGGCGCAGACTACCGGACTGCACTGTGCCACAAGGAGATGACAATCTGTTTAGCTATCCTTTGCCGTGATTGTGAAACCAGCGCAGAGTCAAGCCTAGCTGCGTCGTCAGTCTCCAGTCGACCGATGGGTATGCGTAGTGGGTGGCGACATGGCCATTCTGGCGGCGGCGTGCTAGCTACAACGAGAGGAACACGCCATGACAGTCATGGAGCTGAGCGGCGAAGGATTGTGAATCTTTGCGATGTGGTGGTGGTAGCTACTGGCCACCAATCACAGCCGGTGCTCCCGCGTATCAAAGGCAAGGATTGGAGGCCGATGCAGCTGCACAGACACTCTTATCAAAGGCAAGGACATCATTGACATATAGTGCAGCGGCCAACAAATCTCTCAATGTCGCGTCTCATGCGTGGCCAGAAAAAAAGTTCAGCAAGTATGTCCTCCGTCTTCTTCACTCCAAAGTGACCCATCAATCCTCCTCCATGTGCTTCCTGCAACAACAAAAGACGCACGGAACTATCTGGAATGCATAGCTTGTTAGCACAAAACAGAGATCCATCATTGAGGATGAATTTGTTCCATGTTCTACCTTCCTTACAATTCTGCAATACATCTTTATACTCAGCATCATGCACATATTGTTCTTTAATAGTTTCCCGGCCAAATATTTTAAAGTCGAGCTAAGATAACATGGTGTAACGTCGAGACAAAGCATCAGCAATAACGTTGTCTTTACCCTTTTTGTGTTTAATGACATAAGGAAAAGACTCGATAAATTCAACCCGCTTAGCATGGCGACGGTTCAGTTTTGCTTGACTATGAATATGCTTTAAAGATTCATGATCAGAATGTATAACGAATTCTTTAGGCCATAGATAATGTTGCCAAGTTTCTGAAGTCCGAACAAGAGCATATAATTCCTTATGATAAGTTGAATTGTTCAGAATAGGCTCACTCAATTTTTCACTAAAATATGCAACGAGTTTTCCTTCTTGTAATAACACACCTCCTAATCCAATCCCACTAGCATCACATTCAAGCTCAGTCTTACTAAAATCAGGGAGTTGGGGCAAAGGAGCATGTGTTAACTTATCTTTCAGAACCATGAATGCTTCATGTTGTGCATCAACCCAAACAAAGGGCACATCCTTCTTCGTTAGCTCATTCAGCAGCGCTGCAATAGTACCAAAGTCCTTCACAAAGCGCCTATAGAACCCAGCAAGGCCAAGGAAACTCCTCAGTTAGGTGACCATTTTAGGAGGCGGCCAACTCGAAATCCCCTCAATCTTGGCTGGATCTACTTCAATGCCCTGCGCCGTCACAACATAGCCAGGAAACACAACTCGGTCGGTGCAAAAGGTGCACTTCTCAAGGTTACCAAATAAACGTGCATCACGCAAAGCATAAAAAACAACACGGAAATGAGTCACATGGTCCTCTAAAGGTTTGTTGTATATCAATATATCATCAAAGTAGACCACCACAAAATGTCCAATGAAAGCACGTAAAACTTCATTCATTAATCTCATAAAAGTACTAGGATCATTAGTTAACCCGAAAGGCATCACTAACCACTCATATAGACCAAATTTAGTTTTAAATGTTGTTTTCCATTCATCTCCTAATTTCATATGAATTTGGTGGTAACCACTATGTAAATAAACTTTAGAGAACATGGTAGAACCACTCAATTCATCAAGCATATCATCCAAACGTGGTATAGGATGTCTATAACGAATAGTGATATTATTAATAGCTCTACAATCAGTACACATGCATGATGGACCAGCTTTCTTAGGTACCAGTAATATAGGAAAATCACATGGACTAAGAGACTCACAAATATAACCTTTGTAGAGTAGTTCCTTAATTTTTCGTTCTATCTCTTTATTTTCCTCGGGATTGGTACGATAGGCTGCACGATTTGGAAGTGAAGCTCCACGAATCAAGTCAATGTGATGCTCTATTTCTCTAATGGGTGGCAGCCCCGGTGGCATGTCTTGGGGAAAAACATCCACATATTTCTACAAAATGTTAGCAACAACATGTGGCAAATAGGGAGGCATATCTTCAAAAGAAAACAATACCTCTTTGCACACAATTGCATAACAAACATAAGTATTCACATCCATTTCAGAAATATCAGATTTTGTAGAAAGTAAACTAGAATGTTTCAAACGAATTTCATTGGGTAATTTAGAACCAGATTTATTTGAACTCTTATGTGCCATTACTTCAGTGGAAACAATCTGATTCGCACTCTTTTGTTTCTCCTTGTTTTTTGCTCTACTAGCTCTAGCAAGATCATCTCTTAAAATAGTTTCAGGAGTCATGAGTGTAAGACCAATTTTCTTTCCATTATGCACAAGAGTATATTGATTAGTTTTACCATTATGAACAAGTTCTTTATCAAATTGCCATGGTCTACCAAGTAACAACGAGCAAGCTTGCATAGGAACAACATCACAATCAACAAAATCAGAATATGCCCCCATAGTAAAATGCACATGTGTAGTCCGTGTTACCTTAAATCTACATGTGTTGTCGAACCATTAAGTATAGTACAGGTGGAGGTCCTGCCGTGTAGGCAGAGAAAGCTTCTCCGCCATATCAATGCTAGCCAAGTTGTTACAGCTCCCACCATCAATGATGATCCGAATAGCACGCTCCTTGAAAACACCTCGGGTCTGAAATAAATTATGGCGCTGATCGTGTTCCGCTTTACTCAGTTGCACACTCAAGGCACGCTATGCAACTAGGCTCGGATTTGCATTAGTAGCTTCAGCGCTCATCACCTCTATGTCCTTGTCAGAATCCACCTTTTCATCATGTTGTCCAGAAAGAAGTTCCAATGTATCTTCATCATAATCACTCGCATAATCATACTCTCCATCTTCACGCACGACCATCACCCTCTTGGTAGTGCACTCACGCTCAAAGTGTCCATAATCCCAACAGCGACGACATTGGACATCTTTGGTTTTACCCGTGGATGCCACCAAAGATGTGCTCCGTGAAGGGCCTGTGGAAGGTGGTGGAGGTGTTGGCGATGACATTCTGGAAGGTGGTGTGCTGAATTTGCTCGTGGTAGGTGCAGCACCACGACTGGAAGAATCGATGTTCCGTGGTGACCATGATGAAGTACGTCCTCCAGGAAAATTAGGTCTTTTTCGTACTTGACGATCCTGCACTTCACGTTTGTACTCTTTATAATCCAAAATAGTTTGAATCTCCCTATTCAACCCACCTAAAAATCGTGCAACATAGCTTCATTATCTTCTACAATTCCACAACGAATCATACCAGTTTGTAGTTCTTGATAATACTCTTCTGCAATTTTTTCCCTTGTTGTAAACGAGTGAGTTTCTGAATCATTTCACGTTGATAATATGGAGGAACAAAACGAGTACACATAGCAGATTTTAAACCATCCCAAGTATTAGGAATATTATCATGATACATGAGACAATGTTCAGACCACCAAACAGAAGCAAAATCAGTAAATTCACAAGTGGCAGCACAAACACGTTTATCCTCGGGATAATTTAGACATGCAAAACGTTGCTCAACTTCTAATTCCCAAGTAAGATATGCATCAACATTATATCTACCCTCAAAAGGTGGAATATTCAATTTCAGTTTAGCAATATGTTATCATCACACACCTGAGGTTGTTGGTCATTGTTGCAGGGATGTTGACGGGGACGACCACGAGGATGTGTGTCAAGGTCGGCTTCTGCATCATAGCTGTCGTCCTCCTCCATGGCTGCAACGATGGGTGCTACAACCGAAGCAACCGATCCCTGTGGAACCTCATTGCGAACACGACCAGCTCGTTGAGTCGCTAAGCCCTATAACACAAAAGCAGGTATACGGGGTGGCTGCAACCCCGTCAGCAAGCGTTCAAACTTGCTAGACAAATCTGTAAGGACCCCAGACCGGCAGTCTGAAACCCTCCGTATGCATACATTCACGATCCCAGAAAGATCAGTCGTGAACAACATACAAAGTTGGCATACAGAAATACATCATCCATTACACGAATACATAAAGGTATTACATAAATGATCACATGATCAAGTTTAACACAACTGCCACGTAGGGCAGGCAACTTAACAAACACATCAGAAGACAATTAAAACACAACGTAGATGAGCCCAAGTCACGCCTTAACCTACAGGCTGCTGACTGGGAGACGAGCCTAGTTCGCAAAGTCGTCAGCGTTCTCCTCCGAGTTGATCTCCTCCTGAGATTTTCTCCTCAAAGTCTGGCAAGTAGATACCAGGGGCGAAACCATAATGAGTACATTTGAATGTACTCAGCAAGACATCCATCATGTAACTTACCAAATATGCAAGTATGCTTATATGGTGGAATAGGTAGGCTATAAATAGGGTTCACTATCAATGGTGTTCATATATGATGACACCACAGTTGCAGTCAAATTAATCTGTACCTTCGTTGAAGAAGATACTTCAGAAGAAAATAATATAGTTTTAATTCTCTTGTAGATATCACATGTACAAGAGGTTTTGTAAAGCTTTGTTAAAGAATATTTTCTCTTTGCAAAACTTCTTGGAATCAGTTTCCAGAATTCTTGCTTAGAGTAGAAAGGTTTTCTTTGCAAAACATTTTGTTTTGTATAACAACTTCTCGCTTTTCATCATCGACGGTACCTCCACGGTATAAGTTTTCCTTCCTTTCCGAACTTCACAAGTTCAACACTTCCTTTCCAAAACTCCTTTTTGAAAACATTGACACAATGCTAGCTACATGGCCATTCAACTGTCCATATTCGAGGACGCGGCTTGTTCGAAAAAGTTGTACTCTGCAGAGGTGTACACATCCACCAGATCCAGTACACCTACCGTGAACAACCACGGACTGTAACAACAGTATGTAAACATCAGGTATCTGATCATAACCATCCACTATGTTCAAGCTAGAATATGTCTATCTCTCGATTGAGTTTGTTCTCCCCGGCACCAAGTCGCACTCTGCCTAGCCGGGAGCCTCAATGAATGCATCCGGAGGCAAAATTAATCCCACACTTTATATGCCTCAACATTGGGAGTTTTGGCGACATTCGGTTCGAGGGTACGACGTCCCTTATAGCAAGTGAGATAGCACACACTAATAAGAACAAACTTCAAGTTAAGCCCTGTGCCCATGTTGGGGTAGGGTGGCAGTACGGTAAAGGTTGTCCGGCGAAGACTAGGTTATGTGTCATTTTTGAAAACACCAATTTCTCAGAAATGACCACTTCCACATTCCTCCGGAGAATAAGGATCCGCCTTTTCTCCGGGTTTTTCCGTAAAGCCTTTGTTTTGTAGAAACACAATTTTAAAGGGTCCACTTAGGGACTAGTATATTTGATGGTAATAAATACCATAGGGTGGCTTATGGGCTTGGTATTACCAAGTTTAACTACTGGCATAATAGTAACCTATATAATAGTATAGTAGTAATAGCCACATAAAAAATAGTTTTGATAATCAAGTTTTGGTAAAACTTCAGAGGTAAAACATGCATGATAGATAATGATAGTTATTGTATCAGCAAGCATCAGGATGGCTTGCCTCGCAACTCCTTGTGTCCTTGGTTTTGGAGTGACTGGAACTTGGAACATAGCTTCACGACACTTCCTTCCTCTTCGTTTTCTAACGTCGTAAAAAAGAATAAAGGACACACATTCAGAACCAATCAAGGCAAGCAACAATGCATAACAATACATACAGCAAGGAAACTAATAATAACCAATCACCCAATTATTAATTTAGGCAAACAATCAAACAAACACTTGGCCGAAATGCCATTTAATAAGACAACTCAAGGTTGGAGGAACATATCTCACAACCTCAATATCATGGATTCAGTGGGTGTGCCACTCTCATACCAAGATATTTAGAAACCCAAAATACACTTAGTTTCACATGGGTGAGACTACTAAGAGTATATAAAACATGCACAATAATAATCATGGCAATGGGTCTATCAACCCAACCACAAAAAGAACAAGGTAGCTAATCTACTAATCCTAAATTCACATCAAGAATAAATAAGACACATGATTTGCAAAAGTGACTTTTACAAATCAGTGAGCCTACACAAGTGCAACAAGGCAATAGACTCATCACAAAACACACAATTCTCATGGTGAGAACAATAGAAACAATGACTAAAAAGGAGGAATCCTATTGACATGCTTCTACTAAGGGTTTGCTATGCAAACATGCATAATAAGTAAAGTACTAAAATGCAAGCAAGGAACCATGTTATCATAATGGGAAATGAAAACATGTCCTCATGCTAGGATACACAAATATCTACCAAACACAAGTTGGCAGGAAAAATTCAATACAAAAATGCTAGGGAACTAGTACTACTCAAACATGAAGAATCAATGGATGCATACAACCAGAGGGTCCATGTCACAAAAACAGGAGTGAAAAACATCTGTACTTGCTATAACAAAAATACCCCATTTGATAAAACAAGGCATCAATTTGCAGGGCAATTCCTACACACTAGTGGTAATAAAAAGGGCATTACTAGAGGAATCAAACCACACTCCAAGAATGGGTTTTTCCTAGCAAGCCACACATGATTACAACCACTTACAAACATAAGCATACACATTTTCATTTAGCACTCAAAAGCCCAAGGCAAAAATACTAGGCACTCATTAGTTAGAGAACTATATAAAGGAAACACATCTAGTGTGGGGGAAATAATGTTTCCACCAAAAATGCAATGACACCAGTGGGTGCTCCACTAGCATACCAAAGCATTAAGATGTCACAAAGCCTCTGGTCATACTTGCTAAAAATTAACAAAATACTAGACTAGCATCTAGTGCAATAACCATACTAGTAGAAAATAATAGGATGCTAAAATAAGCAAGGTAATGCTACTCATGCTATTATTCCCACACAAGTGAAAACTTCAGGGGTCAAGTACTCATAAAAAAATCATCAAAATGCTACTGGTCCTATGAACACAACCCAAAAATATGTGGCTACACAACCACAAATTTTTATGCCAAAAAATTCTACACAAGGGAGAAAATTACTAGCCTTTGCATAGTGATGACTAAACTACTCATGCTTCTCTACCAACTCAAATGCATGCTAGCAGAGGTGATACCAACACAATATAAGTACCAACATGGTACTGGATCTAATCTCTCAACACAAGAATCCAAGTGCTTGCACATAAATTTATCACTCAAAAATTCTATGCAAGTATAAACTAGAGATAAAACATATGCTACTAACATAAATCCTATTTCTTATCAACTCAAGTCCACACAATCTAACATGCTAAAATAGCTAAGTAACCCTTATAAAACAAGTGCACACAACTTGTACATGCTAGAAAACAACATTACAACACAAAAATATATTCACTCAAATTAAATACCTAATATACCAAAATGGCAGAAACATGCAAAACAAAGATCTGTCCACCAAACTTTATAGAATGCTCTAAAAATTAAACCAAGCTAGGTATGGATAGCCCTAAACATATACAATACCATCCAATTGGGTTTGCACCAAAAATCATCTTTAATGATTTTATAAAAATCACCAAAGTTCTCTCTGGTGTTTTACCAAATTGCAAGCCATTTAAAAATACTAGGAATTTGGAAGCAAGGTTAACTACTCCTGTTAGGACATTTCAAGGTATTTCCAATGCAATTGGATACACCTCATTCGGAGTTGTGGATTTAAAATGGTGCTCATTTTTCTGTTTCTGGTACCTATTGCCAAAACATTTTTCATGTCTAAAGTATTCGTCCAAAAGTAGATCTACAAATTGGAGATGGTTTAGATTTAGTTGCTTTACAACTGTGAATTTTTTCTTGGTCAAATTCATCTTTTAGGTTGGTTTTTAAGGCCAAAAGTAAACAGGCACTTTTCTGGAAAAAATTTAAATGGAAAAAACTATGGATGGGCTAGATCCAGCTACTGGGCCGGCCAGGACATTTTCCACCGCGCGGAGATCTAGCCCCAGTCGCTGACCAGCGGGCCAGTCAGCCATGGTGGCAGCCACGCAGGCAGGCGCGGCCCACACGCGGGTTTGACCGTCCACGCGCGCGGTCAAGGCGACGCGGCGTCACCCGACGTCACCTGTCGGCGGGAAGAACTCCGGCGAGGTCGAATCCCGCGATTCCGGCCACCATTTTACGATTCAAAACCATCCACGCATTGTCCTCGACGCGGGCAACCAAACGAGGGTGGCCTCGCTTCCAGGCGACCACCGGAGAGCAACCGGCGACGACGGCGCGCGGCGGCCGAAGAACGAGGACGACGCGACGACGTTCCAGAGCGCTAGGGAGAGGGGAAAAGGGATGGCGAGGGGCGCAAGCTCACCCTAGGTGCGCGGGAACACACGGCGAAGACGGAGGGGGATCGAGTCGACGGTGATCTCCCGCCGGAGCTCGCCGGACCCGAGGAAGAAATCCGGACGGCGCGGGCTCCCCGGAGCTTCCCTTCCCGATTCCCTTGGCCCAGACGATCAGCACGACGAGGCGGAGAGGATGAGGCCCACGGCGACCGCCGGTGAGCTCTCCAACGGCCGAATCGACGGCGAGCCTCACGGCTAGGGTTTCGGTTTTGGGGATTTTGAACAGTGAGAGAGAGAGGAACTCGAGGGGGAGAGAGAGGGGGCAGGTAGCAACATGGAGGTGCACATGGGGGGTTTTATCCACTAGGAAGCCTTCCACTCGAAGGCATGGAGTATGGGCAGCCATGCTGTAACATCCCAAGTTTTGCTTCAATAGGGTGGTGGTGTGTTGTTGGCATCTCATACATGCATGAAAACATGGGTTAAAATTTTGCATTCGAAATAACAAAATGATTTGACCAAAAACCACTTAAAGTGGTCACCCAAAATTTGTTTTCAAAAGAATTTCAAAATTGTAAAGCAAAGACATGGTGAGTTTGCATTTTTGACAGGGTTTCCAAAAACTATTTTTGCCAATTTTTCTGTTTGCAAAAAGGCCCTCAAAAACCCTGTTTCTGTCCTGTTTTAAAAAAGAAAAGGACTAGTTTGTAGTTTCTAGAAAAGCCAGGGGGTTTTCCGAAACAAATCCCTTTTATCGTCTTCCTCCCGCCAGAAGGACAGAAGCTCGCCGACGCCGCCTACGCCACCTCATGCTGGCCCTGCTGCGCTGATAAGACGCCAGGAGAGAGCCGTGTTCCGCCCTCCTCTCTCTCTCTCTCTTTCGCAGCTTCCTCTCTCTCTGTATCTACGCAGAAGAAATCGAACCCGATCGAAACCCTAGTCGCCGGCCGTCGCTCGCCGCCGTCGACTCCGGCCACCTCCGGCCGACTGGAGGTGACCAGGAGGAGCGCCTGGTCCCCGCCTTCCTCCTTGCCCAGCCTCGTTTGCAGGGATTCCCGGGAGGAGCCGAATCGGGGTCGTCTTCTTCACCTCCGGCGCCGTGCCCTCTCCCGATTCCGGCCAACTCCGTTAGCCCCCGACCTATCTGAAGCTTCCATCACCCTCCTGGTGAGCTAAGCCACCTTGTGACGTTCTTTGATTCGTTTTTGCCGCTTGTTTTCGTCCTCGTCCTCTTGCTACGCCGCCGACCACCGCGGAAGTTGTCGCCGGCGTCATTCCGGTGGCCAATAGATGGCGGCGCCACCACCAGATGGCTCGTCGTGAGCTCCTCTACGCAGTAGTATAGCCCGTTTGGCGAATCGAGCGCCGGTGTGGCCGAATTGCATCACGGCAGTGCCCTGTGGCCATTGCTGGCGTCAGCATGATGTCATGAGGGCCCCTGTGTCACGACCCCGGACCCAGAGATATACATACTGTTATGTGCTCCTAGCCATGGACTCACAAGGGCTTCAGGGTTACCAGCCCCGGCCGCAACAAACAACGGCAGGCAGACTGGATTCATCGGCACGTAGTCCAGATCCCCAGTCTACTACTCCTTGTATCCATGCTAGTCATAACCAACTATGCATATCAAAGCGTCCACGAATCGAATGAAACTGAAGGAAACGGGACCAAAGCTATACAGAGATGCTATGTGTCCAGAAAGTGCAACAACAATCGAGGGTTACTGGGGTTACCTCGCCCCAGGCCGATCACATCGACAGGCGGGCTCGGACATGGATCATCGGCTCCACAACCCCTCGACTGCGACAACTATGCAGGCATAGCCAAAACTGTATAACAATGAGCTCGAAACCAACAACCGATCAAAGCAGTACTCTAAACAAGAAACTTGTATTAAACAGGTGTTACTAGAGTATAGCTTACAAGCAGAGGTCGCACGACCCAACATTACATCAGACAACGGAAGGCAAATTATGTTGCTAAACAACAAGAACCAAAAAGGCCTAAGAGGCCGCAACATAAGGCGACGTCCCAGCCCATAGATTCCAGGCTGCTACCTGGGAACCCCAAACTACTCGTCGATGTCCACGTTGAATCACCACGGAAGTGAGGAACTCCACCTGAACCAAATTAAGCAAACCTGAGTACGGGAGGTACTCAACAAGACTTAATTAACCTATTATATATCTGCTATCTTTAGAAAGGGTTTTATGAAGGCTGTTTTGCGTAAAGCAATCTTTATTTTGCAAGTTGAGGAAGAGCAGCACGTCTCATGGAGTTTTTAAAACAGATGAGAGGACAACTCAACTACTGAAATCATCATCTTCTTGTATTCCACCGAGTCCTTCTCATTCCCACACTAACTCATGCTACAAGGATCACCCCTCCCGGCATCTCCGGGGAGGCACCCTTCAATCATGGTTAACAAGTTTTAGTCATTCCGTTGAAGTTATCTATGATCACAGAATCCGTTGCCAAGTCGTCTGTAACCGTGGACACGGCTTCTCGAGGAGATTTATCCCTGCAGGGGGTACACTTTACCCACACGTACCATCCGACTCTTAACGCCACATGTACGCTCGTCCATGGAGCGCGGCAGAGGGTGGCTGGCCACGACCTTTACCTTGCTCTACCCTATCCATGAGTCAACCCAAACAGGGCCACCCCGTCAACAGGGAGTTGGCCACCTCCTGACGGCACCTGTTCAGTGAGTCGGGAACAAGATCCGTGTACGTCCATCACTTGTCCCGGTCACGCCCTAAGTTTTCTCCAAATCGTTTTCTGACTCACACACAGATGGAAAGATCAAACTACGTGACTCATGGACGTGGCCAAACAAGTTAGTTGGTCGAGCGCGGTCTGTTAGGCCCCGCGTGTGGTTGCACGCTCAGTCTTGGCTTCGAAGGCGAGAACTCGCTCCTAGGGGCATGAACAGGACAAAACGCCACAACCCATTGTGGCCTCACATCCATGCCAGCATTTAGTCAAGTTATCAAAGATAATATAAATTACAACAACCTAACAAAGTAGATTCACGTATTGACCAGATTCATCAACCGGATGGATCAGATCACAACTAGGCATGGCTAAGCAAGACTCACGGGGTTTAGCGGAGCGCGCACAAGCAAACCTATAGCTGCTAGGAGCAGTGGATCAGGATATCTAGGTTATGCATTATATAGGAGAACTCTATCTACTGACATCAAATAGTTTAGAACCGCATGCAATATACGAGATTCCAAAACACTTCGAAAACCATATATGAGCAGATAAGAGGTTATGCTTGCCTTGGTTATAAGAAAACCAGATAAAGTCTTCAGGGATAAGTGCTTGACTTGTCGGTTAAGATCAAGTATTCGCCATTTGGATTGCTGGCCTTCTCTTCGGAGTCACGTTCTACCGAGGGGGAAACAAACACCGAAAGAGAAATAACAATCAATCATGGCATCGATGCAATGCGCAATATGTATGCATGAGCAAATTAATGCACTGAAATAAAGTCCTAAACATGCTCGTTGGGTTGCTAGGGTTCGTATGTCAGTTAGGCAGTTTTATTGAAATTATCCCGAAATGGACCCCGGAGGGGGTTTCGGACGATTATGAAAGTGAGTGCAATTTAGAGTGCTCAAATGGGTTTGAAAACATCATAACTAGGTTGCATTTGTCATTTTGAGCAATTTGGTATATAACTTTTAATTTTCTAATTTTATTGAATAAAAACTTATTTTTCTATTTTAAATGATTAACAATATTAAATAAATACTCATTTTTCAACTTTCTCAAACATGGTTGGAAATGACATATTTGGATAGCTTATATTTTTCTGATCAAAACCATATTTTCATTTTATTTTTCTGAGCAATATTTTGAAAGATATTAGTTAACCAAATTATACCTTTTCTGGAATTTAAGAAAACTGGAATAATGACGTCACACTGAGGCAATGGTGACATCACTGCTCTTGGTTCTTCACAGATGGATGAAATTCGGCCGAATTTGTGTGCGATTGATGAAATGAACTATACCACGAGATGGAGGAGAACAAGGGGAAGCTCAGGGTGGCGGCGCCGCCCGGAAATTACCACCGGAACGTCGCCGGCGTGAGTGAGCCGCGGTGGCCGGCGGTGGCGTACGGCGCCCCGGCTAACTAGAGGTCGAGGGGGAGATTGGAGGACACCAGAGAGCTCACCATGGCGCGGTGGAGCTAGTGGAGGGCTCGGGGTGGCCGGAGGAACTACCGTGGCGGCGAATCGGGGGCGGAGGAGCTCGCCGGCCGCGAGGAAGAAGAGGACGGCGCGGTCGACTCCGGTCATCCCTGCTCACGTCGCCTAGCTTAGAACCACGAGGAGGTCCAGGCGGAGCTAGTGGTGGTGTCCTCTCGTCGCGGAGTGGCCGGAGACGGCGGCGCCATGGCGGCGGCCCTAGTGGCGGTTAGGGTTTCGTTCGTGACGGGAGACAGAGGGAGGGTGTGACTAGGGAAGGAGAAGAGCATTGCGACCTTCTCTTTGCCCTCATCCACTCGAGCATACAGAGAGGCAGGACGTGGTCGAGCGAGGCAGGCGGGGAAGACACGCAGATGCTTTCCGGCTGGAGGTAGAAGACAAACGAGGACTTCCCACAAAACCCCCTGGGTTTGGGAATTTTACAAAGGACCCCTTTTCTCTTTTAGAAAACAGAACTAGAGCAAAGTTTTGAGGACCTTTTTGAAATCAGAAAAATTAGCAAAAATAGTTTTTTGGAAAGCTTATAAAATTTCCAAGCTAACCATGTGTTTCTTTGGTGTAAATGAATTATTTTTCAGAACAAAGTTTTGGGAACCAAAATAAGTACTTTCTGTGAGATTTCATAAACCATTTAAATTCCAAATTTAAATTGGTTAAAACATAATTTGAATTTTGTGGTTTCATGCATGTATGATATGAACACACACCACACACCTTAAGGTAGCTCAAATTTGGGATGTTACAAATCTACCCCCTTACAAGAATCTCGTCCCGAGATTCCCGAAGGAGAAGAAAGAAGGAACACCGGTTTTGAACAAACTTCTCGAACCTTACGGTTCTCTTCTTGAAGAGGTTGATCCATAGCACTTGCGAAGATTCTTCAGCGCTACACCTTAGGTGAGAGGGAAAACTCTTAGGAATTGATCTTTACAAAGATCGAGTATCTCATGGGTAACTCATGGAAGGGATGTTCATAAAGAACTGTTGAGTTAACAAGCATGAAACACATCAAGGTAACGGAGTGAATATAAGATGGTTTCAAGTTTACGGACGATAGTTCTTGAAAGGATTTAGAATATGAGCTTAACACGAGACTTTAAATCCTTTTGGAAGAAGAAAGGTTGGACAACTTATAACACCGAGGTTTCTTCAAACAGAAAACCAAGATGGAAAGAATTGTCTGGGATATCACAACGCAATATCCGTAGACGAGGGAGAAACACGAGAAAACACTGTAATCGTGCGTCGGAGAGAAGTTGATACAGGATCATGTTCACTCTTCGGAGTGGACACGAAAGATAACGGAACTTTCATTCCGTCAAAGTTTTTCGATAACGTTGTCAAAGATCGGGATGTTACTTCACGACAGAAGATGAGTAACCAAAAGAAGTTGGAACACTATAATTAGAGAGGAATTATTGATCACACCATAAAGATGGGTAATCAACGAGGGTTGAAACACCGGAAGAAAATAGGGAATTTTTTTTCTATGGTGGATTTGACGTAGCAATACGTTTACCACATAGTTCAAATCCCACGGCTGGAGTGACTGAGAAATTCACACAATGTGTGAGATGAACAGAATTTCAAGTAGAAACAACTTGAAAAGGGAACTGATCAATAGCGGTTACAAAACACCACGAGATGGTCTCATGATATACTTGTTTCCACTAGAACAAAGGTTTTGGAGGTTCAACGGAGAGATATTGGAAATATCAACTTCCAGGTTCTCCTGGATGTTCTAAATACCGACAGCAGGCTCATGACAAGCCTTCTATAGGTCATCAAGTGAATATAAAACTCCGGTTTGGAAGAACGAGAAGGAAAACTTGTTGAGAACGAGCCACACAAGTATTCTCACAGAGAGTGGTTGTTCTTACGGATTCAAAGGGATATGACATTAGGCCTTCCGGCTAATTGTGTCAACCACAGCATCAACCATGCCGGATTTTCAATTGGACCTAGTTCAACACCCTTGAGGAAACACCAACGATCGTTGATGTTTGAGATTCAACTCTGGTTAGTGGGTTGATAACTCAGACTCGGTATGTTTGATCAAAGAGATTGCACCGGTTATCAACGAGATACCTTTCCTGGATTCTCAAGACATGGGCTACGATGTCAAGCTCGAGAAGATGAGCGAGATTGCAGAACTCATGTATTAGCAACTTGCGAAAGAAGGTTGCACCTACATGACTTACTTGCAATGAAACACATCGGAGTCCTTGTTGGGGAGATGATAACAAAGATCACCAAGATCTTGGACTTCTTCTCTTTCACGGATAATCAGTCAGGGGCTTAGCGTAGATGAAAGCTTCTTCAAGAAATGGAGGTAACAACCTACCATCTCAAGAATATTCCACACATACATGACCGAGGGATTACTCCCGAGGGAATAAGAAAACTTTACTCGGATCCATGGCGACAACTTTCACCAGAAGCACATGGACTCGAGGTAAGTTACTTCGAACATCCAGAACACCAACTTCGTGATGACACCAGGATGGTTCTAAAAAGTTTCCAACATTAGTGCCAAGTGTTCAACATTAACCTCTTGCAACTTGGGTAAATAGGAATGTCATCGATGGGCTCGAAAACACACTTATCAAAACACTCCAAGAAGAGGGAGTCATATGCTATATGAACAAGGCAGAATATTGGTCAGACCATAGGACATGGAGGTATACTCAGGCAAAACACCATGAGTGAAACACCATCAAGATAGTCCTTGGATCTTTTCTCGATTTGACGATAGCCCAAATCAAATCAAGGTAGAATGATAGCATGTCCACTAAGGAGATACTATCCTGCTTCAACACAAAGGAAACTAGACATCCCTTAACGAAGGATCCAGTTAGGCGGAGCTCTTGTCTTTCAACTCTCCAAGTTGTTGTTTAAGCTCAACCAAATAGTCCAGGATATCCAGCAGAGTTCCTTGGAGAAAGAAGTAGTTCAAACTACTCCTGGTTTAGACATCACGGTCAGGTAAAACCTGGTGAAACTTCTGGAAAGGCAACCAGAATATCACAACCCACCAGTATGTCTTAGAAATCGAAAGGAGGCAATTCTTTTCAAAGCAACTGATGTGGTCTGGAGAGCTTTGGCATGAACCTAACTCTCTGACCGAGAATGTGCACCGGAATGAACGGACTTGACAACACAGTCAACTTCAAAAAGAGACTGAGTGACCAGTAGTGCTAAGAAGGATACAGATGTTTCTTAGGTTTCCAAAGCAATAGGAATTGCTAGGAATACCTGATACACATGTCAAGGCATAAACCCATCATACTCAAGCATTCAAACTTGGAGGAAGGGGAGTGAATACGGTAAGAGCATCACTTCATCAATAAGGCCATGAAACTTAACACAACCTCTTGATATATAAGAGTGTGATACTCGAAGGTGGAACAGAACAGAAGCTAATGAAACTTCTTTAATCTGTGGATTACAAAACTTTGACCTGGTCCTGGAGATGAACGAGGTACTGGAGTTTGTTTCTCCTGACATCCCAAGGTGGAATGTTTTGACGGGAAACAAGAGCAAATGCATTGGAAGAATCCAACACACGTAGGCAACTTGGTGTCCGAACCCACGAATGGAGATTTTAGGCAACTGGAGGATAGGAACATGCTCCGGAGAATCCAGAGATCACGTTGATTGCACAGGGTAGTACTCAGTTGTAAAACCCATGCTAAAGGAGAGGTATAGCTGAATCAAGAACAAGGACATGGGAATCATAAAGAACACTCTTGTTATGATTCCTTTTGGTTCCAGAGGAAGGCCTACGGCTATTGGATCTGAGATTACCTAGCCATCCCGAGGTAGATCAGATTTTTCAAGATCCAAGGAAACAGAACTTGGGTTTAAAGGTCAGCATCCTGTACTGATAGAGTGAGCATCACATGGTTAAGAAACCACACGATCCAACTCACCACAATTCAGCACATTCCGGGACCTTCGGTTCAAGTCCAAGGTAGAAAACATCGAGAAAGGAATAACTACTATCTTAGTGCCTTGAAGGACACTACGAATAGCAATCACGGAAAGTCTTTCAAAAGACACACAACTCCGGAAGAATTTGAGCAGAGGATAACGGATACATTCGAGATGAAAAGGAAATCTCGAGGTTCAGGATTTTGAAACTTAGAACAGGAGTATGTGGAACCCACACAACTCTGAGAGATTGAGATGGAAAGGAAATCTCCCAGTTATGAGATAACGGAACATGGAACTCACACGACTCTAGAAACTTTTTAACACTAGGTCAACTTGGGTGAAAGACGTCCTTGCCAAAGGAGGCACCTAAGTTTTGAATGACTAGAAGAGATAGCAAAACCTTTTCAAATCAAAACAGGTAAGATGACCCAGAGTTAGAGGGATACCAGATAAGGAGTAAAAAGAATCCTAAGAAGCTTTTTCACAATCCATTTTGAGTTTCAAAATAGTTTTTATAAACTCTATACTCAACATCGACCAAGCAATAAGGTTTTCCTACAGGCAGTCCTGCTCTGATACCAAGACTTGTCACGACCCCGGACCCAGAGATATACATACTGTTATGTGCTCCTAGCCATGGACTCACAAGGGCTTCAGGGTTACCAGCCCCGGCCGCAACAAACAACGACAGGCAGACTGGATTCATCGGCACGTAGTCCGGATCCCCAGTCTACTACTCCTTGTATCCATGCTAGTCATAACCAACTATGCATATCAAAGCGTCCACGAATCGAATGAAACTGAAGGAAACGGGACCAAAGCTATACAGAGATGCTATGTGTCCAGAAAGTGCAACAACAATCGAGGGTTACTGGGGTTACCTCGCCCCAGGCCGATCACATCGACAGGCGGGCTCGGACATGGATCATCGGCTCCACAACCCCTCGACTGCGACAACTATGCAGGCATAGCCAAAACTGTATAACAATGAGCTCGAAACCAACAACCGATCAAAGCAGTACTCTAAACAAGAAACTTGTATTAAACAGGTGTTACTAGAGTATAGCTTACAAGCAGAGGTCGCACGACCCAACATTACATCAGACAACGGAAGGCAAATTATGTTGCTAAACAACAAGAACCAAAAAGGCCTAAGAGGCCGCAACATAAGGCGACGTCCCAGCCCATAGATTCCAGGCTGCTACCTGGGAACCCCAAACTACTCGTCGATGTCCACGTTGAATCACCACGGAAGTGAGGAACTCCACCTGAACCAAATTAAGCAAACCTGAGTATGGGAGGTACTCAACAAGACTTAATTAACCTATTATATATCTTCTATCTTTAGAAAGGGTTTTATGAAGGCTGTTTTGCGTAAAGCAATCTTTATTTTGCAAGTTGAGGAAGAGCAGCACGTCTCATGGAGTTTTTAAAACAGATGAGAGGACAACTCAACTACTGAAATCATCATCTTCTTGTATTCCACCGAGTCCTTCTCATTCCCACACTAACTCATGCTACAAGGATCACCCCTCCCGGCATCTCCGGGGATGCACCCTTCAATCATGGTTAACAAGTTTTAGTCATTCCGTTGAAGTTATCTATGATCACAGAATCCGTTGCCAAGTCGTCCGTAACCATGGACACGGCTTCTCGAGGAGATTTATCCCTGCAGGGGGTACACTTTACCCACACGTACCATCCGACTCTTAACGCCACATGTACGCTCGTCCATGGAGCGCGGCAGAGGGTGGCTGGCCACGACCTTTACCTTGCTCTACCCTATCCATGAGTCAACCCAAACAGGGCCACCCCGTCAACAGGGAGTTGGCCACCTCCTGACGGCACCTGTTCTGTGAGTCGGGAACAAGATCCGTGTACGTCCATCACTTGTCCCGGTCACGCCCTAAGTTTTCTCCAAATCGTTTTCTGACTCACACACAGATGGAAAGATCAAACTACGTGACTCATGGACGTGGCCAAACAAGTTAGTTGGTCGAGCGCGGTCTGTTAGGCCCCGCGTGTGGTTGCACGCTCAGTCTTGGCTTCGAAGGCGAGAACTCGCTCCTAGGGGCATGAACAGGACAAAACGCCACAACCCATTGTGGCCTCACATCCATGCCAGCATTTAGTCAAGTTATCAAAGATAATATAAATTACAACAACCTGACAAAGTAGATTCACGTATTGACCAGATTCATCAACCGGATGGATCAGATCACAACTAGGCATGGCTAAGCAAGACTCACGGGGTTTAGCGGAGCGCGCACAAGCAAACCTATAGCTGCTAGGAGCAGTGGATCAGGATATCTAGGTTATGCATTATATAGGGGAACTCTATCTACTGACATCAAATAGTTTAGAACCGCATGCAATATACGAGATTCCAAAACACTTCGAAAACCATATATGAGCAGATAAGAGGTTATGCTTGCCTTGGTTATAAGAAAACCAGATAAAGTCTTCAGGGATAAGTGCTTGACTTGTCGGTTAAGATCAAGTATTCGCCATTTGGATTGCTGGCCTTCTCTTCGGAGTCACGTTCTACCGAGGGGGAAACAAACACCGAAAGAGAAATAACAATCAATCATGGCATCGATGCAATGCGCAATATGTATGCATGAGCAAATTAATGCACTGAAATAAAGTCCTAAACATGCTCGTTGGGTTGCTAGGGTTCGTATGTCAGTTAGGCAGTTTTATTGAAATTATCCCGAAATGGACCCCGGAGGGGGTTTCGGACGATTATGAAAGTGAGTGCAATTTAGAGTGCTCAAATGGGTTTGAAAACATCATAACTAGGTTGCATTTGTCATTTTGAGCAATTTGGTATATAACTTTTAATTTTCTAATTTTATTGAATAAAAACTTATTTTTCTATTTTAAATGATTAACAATATTAAATAAATACTCATTTTTCAACTTTCTCAAACATGGTTGGAAATGACATATTTGGATAGCTTATATTTTTCTGATCAAAACCATATTTTCATTTTATTTTTCTGAGCAATATTTTGAAAGATATTAGTTAACCAAATTATACCTTTTCTGGAATTTAAGAAAACTGGAATAATGACGTCACAGTGAGGCAATGGTGACATCACTGCTCTTGGTTCTTCACAGATGGATGAAATTCGGCCGAATTTGTGTGCGATTGATGAAATGAACTATACCACGAGATGGAGGAGAACAAGGGGAAGCTCAGGGTGGCGGCGCCGCCCGGAAATTACCACCGGAACGTCGCCGGCGTGAGTGAGCCGCGGTGGCCGGCGGTGGCGTACGGCGCCCCGGCTAACTAGAGGTCGAGGGGGAGATTGGAGGACACCAGAGAGCTCACCATGGCGCGGTGGAGCTAGTGGAGGGCTCGGGGTGGCCGGAGGAACTACCGTGGCGGCGAATCGGGGGCGGAGGAGCTCGCCGGCCGCGAGGAAGAAGAGGACGGCGCGGTCGACTCCGGTCATCCCTGCTCACGTCGCCTAGCTTAGAACCACGAGGAGGTCCAGGCGGAGCTAGTGGTGGTGTCCTCTCGTCGCGGAGTGGCCGGAGACGGCGGCGCCATGGCGGCGGCCCTAGTGGCGGTTAGGGTTTCGTTCGTGACGGGAGACAGAGGGAGGGTGTGACTAGGGAAGGGGAAGAGCACTGCGACCTTCTCTTTGCCCTCATCCACTCGAGCATACAGAGAGGCAGGACGTGGTCGAGCGAGGCAGGCGGGGAAGACACGCAGATGCTTTCCGGCTGGAGGTAGAAGACAAACGAGGACTTCCCAGAAAACTCCCTGGGTTTGGGAATTTTACAAAGGACCCCTTTTCTCTTTTAGAAAACAGAACTAGAGCAAAGTTTTGAGGACCTTTTTGAAATCAGAAAAATTAGCAAAAATAGTTTTTTGGAAAGCTTATAAAATTTCCAAGCTAACCATGTGTTTCTTTGGTGTAAATGAATTATTTTTCAGAACAAAGTTTTGGGAACCAAAATAAGTACTTTCTGTGAGATTTCATAAACCATTTAAATTCCAAATTTAAATTGGTTAAAACATAATTTGAATTTTGTGGTTTCATGCATGTATGATATGAACACACACCACACACCTTAAGGTAGCTCAAATTTGGGATGTTACACCCTGCCAGTTTGATTTCTGTTTATAGAAAAATAGAAATGATTAATATGATACGTGGGCCCTCTGTTAACTAAATTACAGAAATTAATTAAAGTTTAGAAAATGAATAACTTCTATTTCGTTAATCAAAAAAATAAGATAAAAGTATGGTTTCGATCAGAAAATTATTCTCTATCCAAATTTGTCACTTTCATACATGTTTGACAAAGTTGAAAATTGAACATTATTTAATGTTGTTTAATTAATTCTTTTAAAATAGAAAAATAAGTTTTTATTCAATAAAATTAGAAAATTAAAAGTTATATGTCAAAATGCTCAAAATGAAAAATGCAATCTGTTTGTGATGTTCTCAAACCCATTTGAGCTTTTAAAAATGTACTTACTTTCGTCATCGCCCGAAACCCCCTCCGGGGCCTATTTCGGACTAATTTCAATGAAACTTAATAATTGTCATACGAACCCTAGCAACCCTATCTTCATGTCTAGGGCTTTATTTCAGTGCATTAACTTGCTCATGCATACATATTGCGCATTGCATCGATGCCATGTTTGATTGTTGTTCTTCTTTTCGGTGTTGTTCCCCCTCGGTAGAACGCGACTCCGAAGTGAAGGCCAGCAACCCCAATGACGAATACTTGGTCTAAACTACCAAGTCAAGCACTTATTCCTGAAGACTTTATCTGGTTTTCTTGAAGCAAGGCAAGCATAACCTCTTATCTGTCCATATATGATTTCGAAAGACTTTTGATTCTCGTACAAATGCATTCGATTCCAATGTATCTTGAGTCAATAGATAGAGTTATCCTATTTATTTGCATAACCCAGATATCATGATTCAATGCTCCTAGCAGACATAGGATTTGTTTGTGTGTATCGCCATAGCCTCAAATATTCCATGCTTAGTCATACATGTCTGTTGATCTCTGCTCCATCCGGTTGATGAATCAGAGCCGCGAATGAATCTAGTATGATAGTATGTTGTGGAAAGTTAAGAGTATTTGATTAACATGATTTAAAGGTGTGGATGACGAGACCACAGAGGGTCTGTGGTGGTTGTCTCGTTCATGCCCCTAGGAGCGAGTTCTCGCCTTCGAGCCAAGACTGAGCGTGCATCCACACGGGGATTGGATTCCCCTCGGTCTCAACTTGCCTAGTTTGTTCCATGAGTTGCCTAGTTCGGGCTTTCCATTTGGATTTGCGGGGATATTAAAAACGTTTGCAAAACTAGGACGTGGCGGTGCAACAGCCTGTGGCGAGACAGTAGTTGAAGCACCACTCACAACGATAGAGACCCGGCAGGAGATGGCCACTCCCTATTGGCGGTCCATCTCTACTCGGAGCGACTCATGGAATAGGCGAAGCAAGGGAAAGGTCGTGGTCAACCTCCATCTGCCGGCACTTCCCGGAATAGTGCTAATCTAGTGGCATTAAGAGTTGGTTGGTGCGTGTGGTTAAAGTTGTACACCCCTGCAGGGTTAAATCTTTTCGAAAAGCCGTGTCCGCGGTTAAGGACGACTTGGTGACGGATTCTGTGATCATAGACAACTTAAACGGAATGATTAAAACTTGCTGATAACGAATGAAGGATGCCTCCTCGGAGATGCCGAGAGGGGTTACCTTGTAGCATGAGTTACCGGAACAATTGGAGGAGGTGATCTTTGAAGCACGAGGTGCTGATATGATATTGGTGGATTAAAAAGATAATGATTTCAGTAGTTGAGTAGCTTTCTCATCTGTTTTCAAAATACTCCATGAGACGTGCTGCTCCTTCCTCAATTTGGAAAAACAAAGATGGCTTTACGCAAATAACCTTCATAACTCTTTCTAGAAGAAGCAGATATATAATAGGTTAACTAAGTCTTGTTGAGTACCTCCCGTACTCATGTTTGCTTCAATTTGGTTCAGGTGGAGTTCCCCAGTTCGGTGGTGTTTCGACGTGGACATCGACGAGTAGTTCGGGGTTCCCAGGTAGCAGCCTGGAATCTATGGGTTGGGACGTCGCCTTATGTTGCGGCCTCTTAGGCCTTTTTGGTTCTTGTTGAATAGCAACATAATTTGCCTTTCGTTGTCTGATGTAATGTTGGTTCGTGTGACCTCTGTTTGTAAGCTATACTCTAGTAACACCTGTTTAATAAAGCTTCATGTTTAGAGTACTGCTTTGATCGGTTGTTGGTTTCGAGCTCATTGTTATACATTTTTGGCTATGCCTGCATAGTTGTCGCAGTCGAGGGGTTGTGGAGCCGATGATCCATGTCCGAGCCCGCCTGTCGATGTGATCGGCCTGGGGCGAGGTAACCCCAGTAACCCTCGATTGTTGTTGCACTTTCTGGACACATAGCAGCTCTGTATAACTTTGGTCCCGTTCCTTCAGTTTCATCCGACTCGTGGACGCTTGGGTATGCATAATTGGTTATGACTAGCATGGATACAAGGAGTAGTAGACCGGGGATCCGGACTACGTGCCGATGAATCCGGTCTGTCTGCCGTTGTTTGTTGCGGCCGGGGCTGGTAACCCTGAAGCCCTTGTGAGTCCATGGCTAGGAGCACATAACAGTGTGTATATCTCTGGGTCCGGGGTCTGACAAGAGTTGGTATCAGAGCAGGACTGCCTGTAGGAAAACCTTACTGCTTGGTCGATGTTGAGTCTAGTGTTTGTGAAAACTACTTTGAAACTCCAAATGGATTGTGAAAAACCTTCTTAGGATTCTTTTTACTCCTTATCTGGTATCGCTCTAACTCTGGGTCACCTTACCTGTTTTGATTTGAAAAGGTTTTGCTATCTCTTCTAGTCATTCAAAACCTAGGTGCCTTCTCTGGCAAGGACGTTTTTACCCAAGTTGACCTAGTGTTCAGTTTCTAGAGTCGTGTGTGTTCCGTGTTCCGTTATCTCTTAAACTGGGAGATTTCCTTTCCATTCTAATCTCTCAGGGTTGTGTGGATTCCACCTTCTTATATGTTTCAAAGTTCTAAATCCTGAACCTCGAGATTTCCTTTCCATCTCGAATGTATCCGTTATTCTCTGCTCCAAGTTCTTCCGGAGCTATCGTTGTCCTTCGAAAGATACTTCGTGATTGCTATTCGTAGTGTTCTTCGTGGCACTAAGATAGTAGTTATTCCTTTCTCAATGTTTTTAACCTTGGACTTGAACCGAAGGTCCCGGAATGTGCTGAATGGTGGTGGGTTGAATCATGTGATTCTATAACCATGTGATGCTCACTCTATCAGTACAGGATGCTGACCTTTAACCCAAGTTCTGTTTCTTCGGATCCTGAGGAATATCTTCTACCTCAGGATGGCTAGGTAGTTTCAACTCCAATAGCCGTAGGTTTTCCCTTGTAATCAAGAAGGGATCACAACAAGAGTGGTCATCATGAAATCCACATCTTCGTTCTTAATTCAGCTATATCGATCTTCTAGCATGGGTTTTACAAAAGAGTATCACCTGTGCACTCCCCATGGCCTCTGGATTTTCCCGAGCATGTTCCTTTCTTCAGTTGCTCTAAAATCTCCATCCGTTGTTCTGGAACATAAGTTGCATACATGTGTCCGAGTCTTCCAATGCAATTGCTCCTGTGTTCCGTCAGAACATTCCACATTGGGATGTAAGGAGAAACAAACTCCAGAACCTCGTTCATCATAAGAACCAGTCAAAGTTTTGTAATTCACAGAATAAAGAAGTTTTATTAGTTTCTGTTCTGTTCTACCTTCGAGTATCACACTCCTTTATATCAAGAGGTCGTGTTGAGTTTCATGGCCTCACCGATGAAGTGATGCTCTTACACGTCTCCACTCCCCATCCTCCAAGCTGAAATGCTCGAGAAGGTTGGGTGTGTGTGTTGATGTGTGCATCAGATATTCTGAGCAATTCTTATTGCTTTGAAAATCTAAGAAACATATGTATCCTTCTTAGCACTACTGGTCACCCAGCCTCTGTTAAAAGTAGACCGTGTTACCAAGTCCGTTCTTTCCGGTGCACATTTTTGGTCAAAGATTTAGGTTCACACCAAAGCTCTCAAGACCATATCGGTTGCTTTGACAAGCAAGATCTCTTTCAAACTCGGAGACATACCGGTAGGTTGTGATATTCTGGTTGTCTTTCTAGAAGTATCACCAGGTTGTTACCTGACCGTGGTGTCTAAACAAGGGGTAGTTTGAACTACTCTTTTCTCCCAGAAACCTTGTTGGATATCCTGGACCAGTTGGTTGAGCTTAAACAACAACTTGGAGAGTTGAAAGACACGATCTCTTCCCAACTTGTTCCTTTGATAAGGGATATCTAGTTTCCCTCGTGTTGAAGCAGGATAGTACCTCCTTTGCGGAAATGCTATCACTCTACCTCTTGGTTTGAGTTGGGCTATCGTCAAATCAAGTTAAGCTCCAAGGACTGTCTTGATGGTGTTTCTACTCATGGTGTTTTGCCGGGTACACCCTCATGTCCTTTAGTCTGGCCAATATTTTGCCATGTTCATGTATCATATGAATTCCTCTTCTTGGAGTATCTTGATAAGGGTGTTGTCGAGCCCATCGATGACATTCCTATTTCTCCAAGTTGCAAGAGGTTCATGTTGAATAATTGGCACTAACGTTGGAAACTTTCAAGAACCATCTTTGATTTATCATGAAGTTGTGTTCTGGATGTTCGAAGTGACTTTCTCGGGTTCGTGTGCTTATGGTGAAAGTTGTCGCCATGGGCCCGAGTATAGTTTTCTTGTTCCTTCGGGAATAATCCCAAGTTGGTCATGCATGTGTGGAGTATTCTTGATATGGTGGGTTGTTACCACCATTTATTTGAAGAACTTTGCATCCACACCAAGCCACTGACTGATTACCCGTGAAAGAGAAGAATTCTACGAACTTCGTTATTCTCGTAGTCGTCTTCCCATCAAGGAATCCGATGTGTTTTGTTGCAAGTAATTCATGTAGGTACAACCGTCTTTCATAAATTGCTAATACATGAGTTCCGCAATCTTGCTCATCCTTTCTGAGCTTGACATCATAGTCCATGTCTTGAGAATCTAGCATATGTATCTCGTTTGTAACCGGTGTAACCTCTATGATCAAATGTGCTGAATTTGAATCATCAATCCACTAACCAGAGCTTAATCTCAAGCAGCAACGATGGTTGGTGTTCCTCAAGGGTATTGAATTAGGTCTTTTCAAAATCCGTCATGGTTGATGTGGTGGTTGACACAATTAGCCGGAAGGCCTAATGTCACATCTCCTTGTATTCGTAAGAACAACCACTCCCCGTGAGAATTCTTGTGTGACTCAATCTAACAAGTTTCTCTCTCTATTCTTCAAAACCGGAGTTCTGCATTCACTTGATTACCTATGGAAGGCTTCTCGTGAGCCTGCTATCGGTATCTATAACATTCAGGATAACCCGGAAGTTGATCTTTCCAATACCTCTCTGTCGAACCTCCAAAATCTTTGTTCTTGTGAAAACAAGTTCATCATGAGAACCATCTCGTGGTGTTTTGTAACCACAATTGATCAGTTCCCTTGCTCAAGTTGTGGGTACCTGAAGTTTTGTTCATCTCACACATTGTGTGAATTTGTCAGTCAGTTCAGCCGTGGGATCTTAGCTATGTGGTAAATGTGTTGCTACGTCCAAACCACAGCAGGAAAGAGATTCCTTGTTCTTTTCGGTGCTTCAATCCTCGTTGGTTACTCATCCTTATGGTGTGACCAAGAATACCTCCTTCATTACGGTGTTCCAACATACTTTGGTAACTCATATTCTTCCGTGAAGTAACATCCGGATCCTTGACAAGGATTTCAAGAAAACTGTTATGGAATGGTTGAAAGTTCCTTCATCTTCCGTGTTCACTCCGAAGAGTAAACATGATCATGTATCAAATTTTCTCTGACGCACGAAGTACAGTGTTTTCTCGTGTTTTCCCCTCGTCTATGGATATTACTTTGTGGTATCCAAGACTATCCTCTACATCTTGGTATTCTGTTTGAAGAAACCTCGATGTCAGAAGTTGTTCAACCTTTCGTTTCCAAAAGGATTTAAATTCTTGTGTAAAGCTCATATTCTAAATCCTTTCAAGACCAATCGTCCGCAAACTTGAAACCATCTTCTATTCACTCCGTTACCTTGATGTGTTTCATGCTTGTTAACTCAACAACTCTTTATGAACGTTTCTGTCATGAGTTATCCATGAGATACTCGATCTTCGTGAAGATCATTTCCGAAGACTTTCCCTCTTACCTAAGGTGTAGCCGCTGGATATCTTCGCAAGTGCTACGGATCAATCTCTTCGAGAAGGGAACCGTAAGGTTCGAGAAGATCGTTCAAAACCGGTGTTCTTCTTTCTTCTCCTTCGGGAATCTCGGGACGAGATTCTTGTAAGGGGGGTAGATTTGTAACATCCCAAGTTTTGCTTCAATAGGGTGGTGGTGTGTTGTTGGCATCTCATACATGCATGAAAACATGGGTTAAAATTTTGCATTCGAAATAACAAAATGATTTGACCAAAAACCACTTAAAGTGGTCACCCAAAATTTGTTTTCAAAAGAATTTCAAAATTGGAAAGCAAAGACATGGTGAGTTTGCATTTTTGACAGGGTTTCCAAAAACTATTTTTGCCAATTTTTCTGTTTGCAAAAAGGCCCTCAAAAACCCTGTTTCTGTCCTGTTTTTTAGAAGAAAAGGACTAGTTTGTAGTTTCTAGAAAAGCCAGGGGGTTTTCCGAAACAAATCCCTTTTATCGTCTTCCTCCCGCCAGAAGGACAGAAGCTCGCCGACGCCGCCTACGCCACCTCATGCTGGCCCTGCTGCGCTGATAAGACGCCAGGAGAGAGCCGTGTTCCGCCCTCCTCTCTCTCTCTCTCTTTCGGAGCTTCCTCTCTCTCTCTGTATCTACGCAGAAGAAATCGAACCCGAACGAAACCCTAGTCGCCGGCCGTCGCTCGCCGCCGTCGACTCCGGCCACCTCCGGCCAACTGGAGGTGACCAGGAGGAGCGCCTGGTCCCCGCCTTCCTCCTTGCCCAGCCTCGTTTGCAGGGATTCCCGGGAGGAGCCGAATCGGGTCGTCTTCTTCACCTCCGGCGCCGTGCCCTCTCCCGATTCCGGCCAACTCCGTTAGCCCCCGACCTATCTGAAGCTTCCATCACCCTCCTGGTGAGCTAAGCCACCTTGTGACGTTCTTCGATTCGTTTTTGCCGCTTGTTTTCGTCCTCGTCCTCTTGCTACGCCGCCGACCACCGCGGAAGTTGTCGCCGGCGTCATGCCGGTGGCCAATAGATGGCAGCGCCACCACCAGATGGCTCGTCGTGAGCTCCTCTACGCAGTAGTATAGCCCGTTTGGCGAATCGAGCGCCGGTGTGGCCGAATTGCATCACGGCAGTGCCCTGTGGCCATTGCTGGCGTCAGCATGATGTCATGAGGGCCCCTGCCAGTTTGATTTCTGTTTATAGAAAAATAGAAATGATTAATATGACACGTGGGCCCTCTGTTAACTAAATTACAGAAGTTAATTAAAGTTTAGAAAATGAATAACTTCTATTTCGTTAATCAAAAAAATAAGATAAAAGTATGGTTTCGATCAGAAAATTATTCTCTATCCAAATTTGTCACTTTCATACATGTTTGACAAAGTTGAAAATTGAACATTATTTAATGTTGTTTAATTAATTCTTTTAAAATAGAAAAATAAGTTTTTATTCAATAAAATTAGAAAATTAAAAGTTATATGTAAAAATGCTCAAAATGAAAAATGCAATCTGTTTGTGATGTTCTCAAACCCATTTGAGCTTTTAAAATTGTACTTACTTTCGTCATCGCCCGAAACCCCCTCCGGGGCCTATTTCGGACTAATTTCAATGAAACTTAATAATTATCATACGAACCCTAGCAACCCTATCTTCATGTCTAGGGCTTTATTTCAGTGCATTAACTTGCTCATGCATACATATTGCGCATTGCATCGATGCCATGTTTGATTGTTGTTCTTCTTTTCGGTGTTGTTCCCCCTCGGTAGAACGCGACTCCGAAGTGAAGGCCAGCAACCCCAATGACGAATACTTGGTCTAAACAACCAAGTCAAGCACTTATTCCTGAAGACTTTATCTGGTTTTCTTGAAGCAAGGCAAGCATAACCTCTTATCTGTCCATATATGATTTCGAAAGACTTTTGATTCTCGTACAAATGCATTCGATTCCAATGTATCTTGAGTCAATAGATAGAGTTATCCTATTTATTTGCATATCCCAGATATCATGATTCAATGCTCCTAGTAGACATAGGATTTGTTTGTGTGTATCGCCATAGCCTCAAATATGCCATGCTTAGTCATACATGTCTGTTGATCTCTGCTCCATCCGGTTGATGAATCAGAGCCGCGAATGAATCTAGTATGATAGTATGTTGTGGAAAGTTAAGAGTATTTGATTAACATGATTTAAAGGTGTGGATGACGAGACCACAGAGGGTCTGTGGTGGTTGTCTCGTTCATGCCCCTAGGAGCGAGTTCTCGCCTTCGAGCCAAGACTAAGCGTGCATCCACACGGGGATTGGATTCCCCTCGGTCTCAACTTGCCTAGTTTGTTCCATGAGTTGCCTAGTTCGGGCTTTCCATTTGGATTTGCGGGGATATTAAAAACGTTTGCAAAACTAGGACGTGGCGGTGCAACAGCCTGTGGCGAGACAGTAGTTGAAGCACCGCTCACAACGATAGAGACCCGGCAGGAGATGGCCACTCCCTATTGGCGGTCCATCTCTACTCGGAGCGACTCATGGAATAGGCGAAGCAAGGGAAAGGTCGTGGTCAACCTCCATCTGCCGGCACTTCCCGGAATAGTGCTAATCTAGTGGCATTAAGAGTTGGTTGGTGCGTGTGGTTAAAGTTGTACACCCCTGCAGGGTTAAATCTTTTCGAAAAGCCGTGTCCGCGGTTAAGGACGACTTGCTGACGGATTCTATGATCATAGACAACTTAAACGGAACGATTAAAACTTGCTGATAACGAATGAAGGATGCCTCCTCGGAGATGCCGAGAGGGGTTACCTTGTAGCATGAGTTACCGGAACAATTGGAGGAGGTGATCTTTGAAGCACGAGGTGCTGATATGATATTGGTGGATTAAAAAGATAATGATTTCAGTAGTTGAGTAGCTTTCTCATCTGTTTTCAAAATACTCCATGAGACGTGCTGCTCCTTCCTCAATTTGGAAAAACAAAGATGGATTTACGCAAATAACCTTCATAACTCTTTATAGAAGAAGCAGATATATAATAGGTTAACTAAGTCTTGTTGAGTACCTCCCGTACTCATGTTTGCTTCAATTTGGTTCAGGTGGAGTTCCCCAGTTCGGTGGTGTTTCAACATGGACATCGACGAGTAGTTCGGGGTTCCCAGGTAGCAGCCTGGAATCTATGGGCTGGGACGTCGCCTTATGTTGCGGCCTCTTAGGCCTTTTTGGTTCTTGTTGAATAGCAACATAATTTGCCTTTCGTTGTCTGATGTAATGTTGGGTCGTGTGACCTCTGTTTGTAAGCTATACTCTAGTAACACATGTTTAATAAAGCTTCATGTTTAGAGTACTGCTTTGATCGGTTGTTGGTTTCGAGCTCATTGTTATACAGTTTTGGCTATGCCTGCATAGTTGTCGCAGTCGAGGGGTTGTGGAGCCGATGATCCATGTCCGAGCCCGCCTGTCGATGTGATCGGCCTGGGGCGAGGTAACCCCAGTAACCCTCGATTGTTGTTGCACTTTCTGGACACATAGCAGCTCTGTATAACTTTGGTCCCGTTCCTTCAGTTTCATCCGACTCGTGGACGCTTGGGTATGCATAATTGGTTATGACTAGCATGGATACAAGGAGTAGTAGACCCGGGATCCGGACTACGTGGCGATGAATCCGGTCTGCCTGCCGTTGTTTGTTGCGGCCGGGGCTGGTAACCCTGAAACCCTTGTGAGTCCATGGCTAGGAGCACATAACAGTGTGTATATCTCTGGGTCCGGGGTCTGACACATGCCTCCACTTGCAGCTACAGGGAGGAAGAAGAAGATGATTTACTAGGATCACAAACAAGTCCCTGGCCAATTTGTGAAAAATTACAAAGAGATCCTTTTGCCTCTTTTCCATCTCTGAAAAATTATGTTTCTACCAGGCAAACAAAGTCTAAATTTAAAATCCTTTTGCCCAAAATTCTTATTAGTTGAGATGCATAACATATGTGAAAATTGGCCCAATTGGATAAACTTGACAGTTCAAAGTTGTTCAAATTTCAATTCTGACATAAATGGACATTGAATTTATTAGACTACTTAGGAGCTTCCAAAAATGATAATTGTTGGCAGACGTTCCTTATTTGGTGTGTTCCTTGTGTGGTAGAAAATTCAAGTCATTTTGAGTTACTTCATAGAATAAACTTGTTCAAATTTCAAAAAGGTTCTGTATAGAAAACAGGGGTTTTTGGCAACTTAAACTATTCAAAAACTTGTGACCTTTTGGTTTTCATCCTTATTTGAGATATAGAGCATGTGGTATTTATTTCATGGCATTTTGAAAAAGTTTGTAGAACAAACTTGTTCAAAATTCCAAATGTTGCTGTGGAGAAAAATCATGTTTTCAGGACTTTAATGGATTCAAAATTTGGTCTCCTCTTGTTTGTGTTCCTTATTTGATATAAGGAAGCACTGGTACAAATTTCAGATCATTTTGAGAAAGTTTCCAATAGTAACTTGTTTGAGTTTCTTGTTTCTGGAAATACTGAGAATTCAATTTAAAAAGGCACTTGGTTTTTCTTTAACAATGCTTTTCCAAAATATTTATGTGACTAGAGATAGCAAGTCAATGCTCTCCAATACTTTTGTTTTTAAGCTTGCAAGGCTGGAAAAACATTTGATAATATTTTGGTGAAGCATTTAAGAATGCCTCTTTTTCCTGATAGTCTTTTAGGGAAATTTATTAAGTGTTTCACCTCTTCCTTAATTTAGACCTTGGAATAATATTCAACAAGTAAGAGATTCATAAGATAGATTTGGAATGCTCTTTGATCAATATTTACTTTAGAAAATATTGCCAAGGTAATTGGAACAATATGTTGAATATTTTTATTCTACTGCTTTGCTATCTTTTTAAGTTTGTTTTCAATTTCTTAGCCATGTATAATGTGGGAAAAGAATCATTCATGGGATGAGATCCCAAAAGATATATTGATGCAAGGATCAGGAATAAAAATTATGGCATGAAGCCATGATGGAAGAATTGACACAAAACAAATGATAAGATTGAGTTGTAAATGATTTCAGATTCTGCTATGTGATCTCGCTACTTATATGATTTGTTTATTTAGTTGCACTCAAACAAACACAACCAAAGTCAAACAGAGCAATGGGAAGTGAAACAAAGTTTATTTGTCAAGCAATTAGCAAAAAAACTGTGTTTTTAGGTATTCCAAAATTGGGATGTGACAGGTCTTCCCCCCTTAAAAAGAATCTCGTCCCCGAGATTCGCAAGCGAGGACTAAGAGAGGGCCAACAAACACAATGTTAGAAACTTCTATCTTCAACTAAAGTCGCTCGGTGGTTGGTAGCGTTGGAGTGCAGGTGCTCCCCCCCTTTGACTTTTCTTGGGAGGCGGGTACTTCCCTAAATTAGCAAAATTATTTTCACGGGAGTTGGGTGTCATACTCAAAACCTTAGATCCAAACACCCGTCTTTCAAAAAAATCTCTAGCTATCGATTCACTCAATCGCAAATTTTAAAATTTCTGATAGCGTCACTACTGCCAACTAGCTCCTTTTGTGCTAACTAGCGTTTGAGTCTTCATACGGTATCTCTTCCCTTGGGTTTTTAGGAAAGAGTGAGTCAGGGGTTATTCAATTTATAAAAAGTATTGCTTCCTAGTTTGACGAGACCTGACCAGGGTCTCCTCACCTTGGGTTTTGGACGATTTAGAAACAAACAAAATTAAGGCTAGTGCAGAACTACCTGGAAACATACCGTCAATTACGACATGAGTTCCTGGCGTTTTGCTTACAAATCTCTTCTGCTTCTTCTTGGTGGGGCCTTGGATTCCCCTGGCAGCATTGGAATGAACTAGACCAGGACTCTTATTGGGACACTCACGAGCGAAGTGCCCATCCACTCCACAAGTAAAACATCCCGCGAACCTTTTTGGGGTGGGTCTTGAGGTTGGTGACCTTGCAGGTGAAACACTGCGAGGTCTGGGTGCACTAGTCTCTCCTTCCGTCATTCTCTTTCTTTTGCGAAACTCACCAGCATTCAGGCACTGGTGCTCCTCCATAAGGATAGCGTTATTCGCAGCGTTGGCGGCAGAAAGCTGAGTCAAATAGTGCAGGGCAGCAAGGATGGCCTTGCGGTCTGCACGAGCTTCTTCACGCTCTTCCATCACCAGAGCAAAAAGTTGAGCAACAGTTCGCTCAGGTGGTGGGGGTACTTTATCGGCCATACTATAGAAAAAGGTGTGTATAAGACAAGAGCAGAAAAAGGGGTGATTCCACACATCGAGAATCAAGTCTAAAAATAAGGGAGACTAAAGCGTCAAGAACACCACGTGAAAGTCAGGGCTTCAAGAAAAAGTCATAACAATTCCATCGTTCACTTATTTTCTAAACCCCGAATTTTATAGTACCTACAACGTCTACTAAGATTTGATTTCCAAAGTAGATACACCTGATATCCTATTTTACCAACTAGTTTAAAAAGTCATCATCTTATTTTCTCGTGACTTCTCCTTTTTTACCAACTAGTTTAAAAAGTGTCCTAAGTCACTTAATCCCTCGGTTTAGAAAGAGTTGTTAGTAGTTTGCATGCTTTGGTTAGGTGTCAACCTAAGATTAGACCAAGCATGTTAGTCTTTTTAGCTTTCTATGTAATAATGTTTGTCCGACAAGATACGACTAGCGTCGTACGTCGAATATTGAATCGTGCTTTTCTGATTGGCTTCTGAGGGGGTTGCGCATCATGGCATGTGAAGACTTATTTCTATCCGGTAGAAGATTTCAGAGTCTTTGACTTCTGGGTTGAAGCAGAAAACGCTTCATATCTTGCACCTTTCTCCAGAGGAGGGAGGTATATAACTTTTAAAAGGGGATCTCTCTAGTTTGGTCTTTTAAAAGGGGATATAAAAAGGTGCAACGTTTAGCCAATAGGGCAAAAAGAGTCTTTTGCAAACAGACAAACACAGGTTGTCGTTGTTGGAGCTTTATCTGTTGGAGTGCATCACTGGTAGCAATGCTATCAGCTCGTGTGACTTGATGGTCCTCCATTATTAGGCCCAACGGTGCTTTCATTGATTGTGGGGGAGATGGTGGTGGTTCAGGACGGGTGGCATTTCGAAGAGAAAACAAGTATAAGTCTAAGCAACAAATTTTTGTTTTTGAATATTATACAAACATTTTTGCTTGCAAAAACCTAACAAGAGGCGATTCAAAAACAAGAGCGGGGCAATCACAAATCTGCAAATTTTGAGCACTCCACAAACATATAGAAGCCTAGATGAACCAAATTCTACACCACACAATAGCACAAAGTCTTACGGACACACATATGCAAGCCATAACACACAAGCAAGGCTCCATTGGAGCTACGACGGGGGAGGCGAATCATGGGGTCATCGCTAAATTACTCCAAACTAGACTAATCCAAAATCCTAGAAGTGGCTGAAGAACTATATCTACTTCTGACCATCATCACTGTAGAACTACTTATCTCGAAGATTTTCTTCCATTCTGTTCCATGCGAAAACTTGATGGTGAGATTACTTCAATCTCGGGAGTGGTAATGATTTTTCGTCCTTCCACTTGAATCACCTTGGTGTTGATGTCTTGAAAAGGTTGCTTCTTTTTCTTAGGATAGGCAATTATTTTGGTCTTCTCGGGACATCGTCAAGTATACAAGTTTTTGGATGGAAACAAGATAATAGGAGTAAAGTTTTGATAAAACTTTTAACTGGGAGAGGTAAGACTATGCAACAATTTGTTTTTGAAACCCCAACTATTTTCTGAACAGAAAACTTCAAAGACGAGAGATGTTTCAAAAACAGAGCGGAGCAGTTGCAAACAAGTAAGAAATAAACTCTTAACCGAGAGAGATATGTCTTTAGAATCTTTTGATAAGATAAGAAGGAGGGAAAATATAGTAAAACTCCCTTAGATAAAAATAATTTAGATAGTAAATAGGTTTTTACTCAAAATACTTTCCTTTCCTATCTGACGTCCATGCTAACTAAGGTCTCCTAAGGTTAGGATGGCTCTGATACCAACTCTGTAAGGACCCCAGACCGGCAGTCTGAAACCCTCCGTATGCATACATTCACGATCCCAGAAAGATCAGTCGTGAACAACATACAAAGTTGGCATACAGAAATACATCATCCATTACACGAATACATAAAGGTATTACATAAATGATCACATGATCAAGTTTAACACAACTGCCACGTAGGGCAGGCAACTTAACAAACACAGCAGAAGACAATTAAAACACAACATAGATGAGCCCAAGTCACGCCTTAACCTACAGGCTGCTGACTGGGAGACGAGCCTAGTTCGCAAAGTCGTCAGCGTTCTCCTCCGAGTTGATCTCCTCCTGAGATTTTCTCCTCAAAGTCTGGCAAGTAGATACCAGGGGTGAAACCATAATGAGTACATTTGAATGTACTCAGCAAGACATCCATCATGTAACTTACCAAATATGCAAGTATGCTTATATGGTGGAATAGGTAGGCTATAAATAGGGTTCACTATCAATGGTGTTCATATATGATGACACCACAGTTGCAGTCAAATTAATCTGTACCTTCGTTGAAGAAGATACTTCAGAAGAAAATAATATAGTTTTATTTCTCTTGTAGATATCACATGTACAAGAGGTTTTGTAAAGCTTTGTTAAATAATATTTTCTCTTTGCAAAACTTATTGGAATCAGTTTCCAGAATTCTTGCTTAGAGTAGAAAGGTTTTCTTTGCAAAACATTTTGTTTTGTATAACAACTTCTCGATTTTCATCATCGACGGTACCTCCACGGTATAAGTTTTCCTTCCTTTCCGAACTTCACAAGTTCAACACTTCCTTTCAAAAACTCCTTTTTGAAAACATTGACACAATGCTAGCTACATGGCCATTCAACTGTCCATATCCGAGGACGCGGCTTCTTCGAAAAAGTTGTACTCTGCAGAGGTGTACACATCCACCAGATCCAGTACACCTACCGTGAACAACCACGGACTGTAACAACAGTATGTAAACATCAGGTATCTGATCATAACCATCCACTATGTTCAAGCTAGAATATGTCTATCTCTCGATTGAGTTTGTTCTCCCCGGCACCAAGTCACACTCTGCCTAGCCGGGAGCCTCAATGAATGCATCCGTAGGGAAAATTAATCCCACACTTTATATGCCTCAACATTGGGAGTTTTGGCGACATTCGGTTCGAGGGTACGACGTCCCTTATAGCAAGTGAGATAGCACACACTAATAAGAACAAACTTCAAGTTAAGCCCCGTGCCCATGTTGGGGTAGGGTGGCAGTACGGTAAAGGTTGTCCGGCGAAGACTAGGTTATGTGTCATTTTTGAAAACACCAATTTCTCAAAAATGACCACTTCCACATTCCTCCAGAGAATAAGGATCCGCCTTTTCTCCGGGTTTTTCCGTAAAGCCTTTGTTTTGTAGAAACACAATTTTAAAGGGTCCACTTAGGGACTAGTATATTTGATGGTAATAAATACCATAGGGTGGCTTATGGGCTTGGTATTACCAAGTTTAACTACTGGCATAATAGTAACCTATATAATAGTATAGTAGTAATAGCCACATCAAAAATAGTTTTGATAATCAAGTTTTGGTAAAACTTCAGAGGTAAAACATGCATGATAGATAATGATAGGTATTGTATCAGCAAGCATCAGGATGGCTTGCCTGGCAACTCCTTGTGTCCCTGGTTTTGGAGTGACTGGAACTTGGAACAGAGCTTCACGACACTTCCTTCCTCTTCGTTTTCTAACATCGTAAAAAAGAATAACGGACACACATTCAGAACCAATCAAGGCAAGCAACAATGCATAACAATACATACAGCAAGGAAACTAATAATAACCAATCACCCAATTATTAATTTAGGCAAACAATCAAACAAACACTTGGCCAAAATGCCATTTAATAAGACAACTCAAGGTTGGAGGAACATATCTCACAACCTCAATATCATGGATTCAGTGGGTGTGCCACTCTCATACCAAGATATTTAGAAACCCAAAATACACTTAGTTTCACATGGGTGAGACTACTAAGAGTATATAAAACATGCACAATAATAATCATGGCAATGGGTCTATCAACCCAACCACAAAAAGAACAAGGTAGCTAATCTACTAAGCCTAAATTCACATCAAGAATAAATAAGACACATGATTTGCAAAAGTGACTTTTACAAATCAGTGAGCCTACACAAGTGCAACAAGGCAATAGACTCATCACAAAACACACAATTCTCATGGTGAGAACAATAGAAACAATGACTAAAAAGGAGGAATCCTATTGACATGCTTCTACTAAGGGTTTGCTATGCAAACATGCATAATAAGTAAAGTACTAAAATGCAAGCAAGGAACCATGTTATCATAATGGGAAATGAAAACATGTCCTCATGCTAGGATACACAAATATCTACCAAACACAAGTTGGCAGGAAAAATTCAATACAAAAATGCTAGGGAACTAGTACTACTCAAACATGAAGAATCAATGGATGCATTTAAATCAAGTAATTGAAATACAACCAGAGGGTCCATGTCACAAAAACAGGAGTGAAAAACATATATACTTGCTATAACAAAAATACCCCATTTGATAAAACAAGGCATCAATTTGCAGGGCAATTCCTACACACTAGTGGTAATAAAAAGGGCATTACTAGAGGAATCAAACCACACTCCAAGAATGGGTTTTTCCTAGCAAGCCACACATGATTACAACCACTTACAAACAGAAGCATACACATTTTCATTTAGCACTCAAAAGCCCAAGGCAAAAATACTAGGCACTCATTAGTTAGAGAACTATATAAAGGAAACACATCTAGTGTGGGGGAAATAATGTTTCCACCAAAAATGCAATGACAAAAGTGGGTGCTCCACTAGCATACCAAAGCATTAAGAGGTCACAAAGACTCTGGTCATACTTGCTAAAAATTAACAAAATACTAGACTAGCATCTAGTGCAATAACCATACTAGTAGAAAATAATAGGATGCTAAAATAAGCAAGGTAATGCTACTCATGCTATTATTCCCACACAAGTGAAAACTTCAGGGGTCAAGTACTCATAAAAAAATCATAAAAATGCTACTGGTCCTATGAACACAACCCAAAAATATGTGGCTACACAACCACAAATGTTTATGCCAAAAAATTCTACACAAGGGAGAAAATTACTAGCCTTTGCATAGTGATGACTAAACTACTCATGCTTCTCTACCAACTCAAATGCAAGCTAGAAGAGGTGATACCAACACAATATAAGTACCAACATGGTACTGGATCTAATCTCTCAACACAACAATCCAAGTGCTTGCACATAAATTTATCACTCAAAAATTCTATGCAAGTATAAACTAGAGATAAAACATATGCTACTAACATAAATCCTATTTCTTCTCAACTCAAGTCCACACAATCTAACATGCTAAAATAGCTAAGTAACCCTTAGAAAACAAGTGCACACAACTTGTACATGCTAAAAAACAATATTGCAACACAAAAATATATTCACTCAAATTAAATACCTAATATACCAAAATGGCAGAAACATGCAAAACAAAGATCTGTCCACCAAACTTTATAGAATGATCTAAAAATTAAACCAAGCTAGGTATGGATAGCCCTAAACATATACAATACCATCAAATTGGGTTTGCACCAAAAATCATCTTTAATGATTTTATAAAAATCACCAAAGTGCTCTCTGGTGTTTTACCAAATTACATGCCATTTCAAAACTGCTATGAATTTGGAATCAAGGTTAACTGATCCTGTTAGGAAATTTCAAGGGCTTTCCAATGCAATTGGATACACCTCATTCGGAGTTGTGGATTTAAAATGGTGCTCATTTTTATGTTTCTGGTACCTATTGCCAAAACATTTTTCATCTCTAAAGTATTCGTCCAAAAGTAGATCTACAAATTGGAGATGGTTTAGATTTAGTTGCTTTACAACTGTGAATTTTTTCTTGGTCAAATTCATCTTTTAGGTTGGTTTTTAAGGCCAAAAGTAAACAGGCACTTTTCTGGAAAAATTTAAATGGAAAAAACTATGGATGGGCTAGATCCAGCTACTGGGCCGGCCAGGACATTTCCACCGCGCGGAGATCTAGCCCCAGTCGCTGACCAGCGGGCCAGTCAGCCACGGTGGCAGACACGCGGGCAGGCGCGGCCGACACGCGGGTTTGACCGTCCACGCGCGCGGTCAAGGCGACGCGGCGTCACCCGACGTCACCTGCCGGCGGGAAGAACTCCGGCGAGGTCGAATCCCGCGATTCCGGCCACCATTTTACGATTCAAAACCATCCACGCGTTGTCCTCGACGCGGGCAACCAAACGAGGGTGGCCTCGCTTCCAGGCGACCACCGGAGAGCAACCGACGACGACGGCGCGCGGCGGCCGAAGAACGAGGACGACACGGCGACGTTCCAGAGCGCTAGGGAGAGGGGAAAAGGGATGGAGAGGGGCGCAAGATCACCTAGGTGCGCAGTAACACACGGCGAAGACGGAGGGTGCTCGAGTCGACGGCGATCTCCCGCCGGAGCTCGCCGGACCCGAGGAAGAAATCCGGACGGCGCGGGCTCCCCGGAGCTTCCCTTCCCGATTCCCTTGGCCCAGACGATCAGCACGACGAGGCGGAGAGGATGAGGCCCACGGCGACCACCGGCGAGCTCTCCAACGGCCGAATCGACGGCGAGCCTCACGGCTAGGGTTTCGGTTTTGGGGATTTTGAACAGTGTGAGAGAGAGAGGAACTCGAGGGGGAGAGAGAGGGGGCAGGTAGCAACATGGAGGTGCACATGGGGGGGTTATCCACTAGGAAGCCTTCCACTCGAAGGCATGGAGTATGGGCAGCCATGCCTCCACTTGCAGCTACAGGGAGGAAGAAGAAGATGATGACTAGGATCACAAACAAGTCCCTGGCCAATTTGTGAAAAATTACAAAGAGATCCTTTTGCCTCTTTTCCATCTCTGAAAAATGATGTTTCCACCAGGCAAACAAAGTCTAAATTTAAAATCCTTTTGCCCAAAATTCTTATTAGTTGAGATGCATAACATATGTGAAAATTGGCCCAATTGGATAAACTTGACAGTTCAAAGTTGTTCAAATTTCAATTCTGACATAAATGGAGATTGAATTTATTAGACTACTTAGGAGCTTCCAAAAATGATAATTGTTGGCAGACGTTCCTTATTTGGTGTGTTACTTGTGTGGTAGAAAATTCAAGTCATTTTGAGTTACTTCATAGAATAAACTTGTTCAAATTTCAAAAAGGTTCTGTATAGAAAACAGGGGTTTTTGGCAACTTAAACTATTCAAAAACTTGTGACCTTTTGGTTTTCATCCTTATTTGAGATATAGAGCATGTGGTATTCATTTCATGGCATTTTGAAAAAGTTTGTAGAACAAACTTGTTCAAAATTCCAAATGTTGCTGTGGAGAAAAATCATGTTTTTAGGACTTTAATGGATTCAAAATTTGGTCTCCTCTTGTGTGTGTTCCTTATTTGATATAAGGAAGCACTGGTATAAATTTCAGATCATTTTGAGAAAGTTTCCAATAGTAACTTGTTTGAGTTTCTTGTTTCTAGAAATACTGAGAATTCAATTTAATAAGGCACTTGGTTTTTCTTTAACAATGCTTTGCCAAAATATTTATGTGACTATATATAGCAAGTCAATGCTCTCCAATACTTTTGTTTTTAAGCTTGCAAGGCTGGAAAACATTTGATAATATTTTGGTGAAGCATTTAAGAATGCCTCTTTTTCCTGATAGTCTTTTAGGGAAATTTATTAAGTGTTTCACCTCTTCCTTAATTTAGACCTTGGAATAATATTAAACAAGTAATAGATTCATAAGATAGATTTGGAATGCTCTTTGATTAATATTTACTTTTGACAATATTGCCAAGGTCATTGGAACAATATGTTGAATATTTTTATTCTACTGCTTTGATATCTTTTTAAGTTTGTTTTCAATTTCTTAGCCATGTATAATGTGGGAAAAGAATCATTCATGGGATGAGATCCCAAAAGATATATTGATGCAAGGATCAGGAATACAAATTATGGCATGAAGCCATGATGGAAGAATTGACACAAAACAAATGATAAGATTGAGTTGGAAATGATTTCAGATTCTGCTATGTGATCTCGCTACTTATATGATTTGTTTATTTAGTTGCACCCAAACAAACACAACCAAAGTCAAACAGAGCAATGGGAAGTGAAACAAAGTTTATTTGTCAAGCAATTAGCAAAACAACTGTGTTTTTAGGTATTCCAAAATTGGGATGTGACAAAATCTGTCAAGGTGGTGTTGATGCTCTCGAATTTGCTGTTGAAGGTATCCTCCAAGGTAGCGATGTTTTCCATGGCACCTCCAACCCTCTTCTCAATGTCCTCAGCATGGTTGGACACCATCTTCTGATAGTGCGCGTATAGTTCCTTGTTCGTGATGTCGTTCAACGCGTCATCTGTCATGATTAGTAGAGCACAAGAAACAAATCACAAGTATATGTTCCTATGAACTAGTAGGACGTGGTGGATAATCATGCAAACCGTCAAGTAATATTCAAAGCTCTTACGAGTTCCTTACCTAGCAGGAGGGCGTCACGACACCGCAAAGATTAGCACCCAGGGATTGGACAAAGCGATTACGAGGTGAGGTACAATACACTAAGTAGAAATATGTGGAGCTTTGGGAGGCTTATATATAGTAGCAAGAATTATCAATAATCAATTCAAGAATACAAGTTGAATAAACGCTTGAAGACGATACTGTTTGGTCCTAGGCTAGACCGTTTTAGAGACGCGAGTCTATAACACCAAAAATGTCACGGCACGGCAACAACAAGCAAACAAGCAAAAGTAGGGGCAATAAGAAGTAAAAAACTGCCCTAAATAGAGGAATAAAAAGAAAGTATTTTTTTGCGCTTGCTCTCTCCCAAACGCAGAGGCTGTCTGCCCTTTGGAGAGAAGGCAATTTTCCGGATTTTTTTTCTCTTGCTCTCTCCTAAACACAGAGGCTGTCTGCCCTCTGGAGATAAGGCAATTTTCGGATTTTTTTTTACAAAATTGCTGCTACAGTAGGTAGCAAATTTGGAGTCCCAAACCTATCAGAACTCTTTGAGATTGGTTGAATCACGTACCAAAACCGTAATATATCTTTCCTTAAGTGAGGAAACACACGAAAGGAAGAACACAGAGAAACCCCAACCCTAATTGGTGGCGGCAGTGCCATGGATAGCATGGTGGATGACGCGACGGCGGCGCTGTGGTGGATGGCGGCATCAGAACTTGTGATGGCAGAAGGCGGCGGTGATCTGCAAGCGTGCAAGGTGATGCGGCAGCGGCGATGCCAAATTATGCAAAGAACTCGAAACTCTACATGAGTAGACAATGCAGATGAAAACTCAACGATGCAATGCACTAAAAAGAAGATGCAATAGGCTCGGACTGGTTGTAGGATGGGATGATCTAAACCTAACAATTTTATGAATTTTTGTGGACTGTAAGTATGAAGAACAGATGCAATCTAATCTAGGAAGACAGTAAATCTCACCGATCAACCTGAAAGCTGATACCACTTTATAGGGCAAAGGTAGTACGATCTTTCGATGAGATAGATACGTCTATTTGTGGTGGAGTTTGACCTCGGCGATCCGACTACTATGCGCACGTACGCAGCGCCAATGCAATCGCTAAACCGATCTCCTGAAGTTACTGATCTTGCGGATGCACGATCAGCCTTACCAAAAGGTCTAGTTCTACCTGCAACCGAGGAACAAGTAAGAACAAATAATGCATTCTAGAATTGCGGATGGAAATAAGCTTTATTGAATGGTGGGATTCCGAGAAGTGGTCTACACTAATCGAGTACACGAAGAGGCAACAATTTGCTAGCAGTCTTTTGACTAAACAAAATCCTAGTATAAAAGATACCCTAGGGGCTATATTTATGAGGGAAAAATAGGGGAAATTCGTGCTCTCATGGGTGGGGACACGAAATCCAGCTTAAACCTCTTTTTTCCATCAATACGGACTCTAAAAACTGCCTCCAAAGGGCTATGACGAAAATACATGGGCCTGGCCCAATAATAAGGTGGCGCATCACCTATAACGGGACTTGGACGAAAATATTGAAGTGGTAACTTATATACTTCGTCCAATCCTTTATTTTTCATTATGGAGGCTTCAGGCTGCGGTAGTCTCCCTCTATGGCAACGTCATCTTCTCCACTTGTGCTCCTGCTGCCAGCTCCATCCACGAACATGCTCCATAGCTTGTCCCTCTCATCCATGTTAGGTCCATTATTCCTAATAGAAACAAACACATTTGATTTAGAAAGTATCATATTCTCATGTATATTAGGAGCAACTCGTGGAAACAATAGTACCTGGTGATTAAGTTGGCGTGCACGAGCTCTAGTCATGGGTCCTTGTAATGGTGTAGTAGTTGCGGTTGCATCTATAGTAGGGACGTCCTCATCAGATGTCCCCCAACAGGCGGGGTCCCTTCCGGGGAGGAGCGTGGGCGAAGCAGGGCTCCTCCCCAGTGATACGCCATGATGTATGGCGAGGAAGGCTCCTCTCCAAGGGGCCTTCCTGGGAGAGGACCTGCTGGAGGCTCCCTTCACTTGTGGTGGATTGGTACTTACCCCTTCCGTACCATATGGGATGGGCCCGCAGCAGACGTCCCATGATACCTTGGTATCCGTAGGTTCGACATTAGCCCCCGGGCCCATGACGCGCGCGCGTTGAGAGAAGGCAAAGCGGCTTGGCCCCTCAAGCTGCGGGGCCAGCCTCACCACAGGGCGCGACGGTTCGTGGGAGAACCCACAATCTTTTCCGCGTGGCGGAACCGTCTTGTTGCATTTACTGCCCTGGCCGAGCGGCGCAAAGCAGCAAGTGTCTTGGCGTCTTGTCACATCCCCCCTCGGGATGCGCCCCCTTCTGCCTCGGTGCTCGAGCCGGCGAGAAGATGGAACGGGCGCGATGCCGTCCCTTTGGTTCATCATAAATAGGAGGGGGTGGCTCCACTTCCTTTCCAACATTGTCTTTGCTCCCTTCCTCTCCCCTTCTTCACCTGCGGAGAGAGAGAAAAACAGAGCATGGTTCACGGAGGGCGAGGTAGAGGTTCACCGCTGAACTCCAGCGTTGCCCCTCGGCAGAGTGCGAGGCGTGTTGTGGTGGTGGTGGACGAGTCGGAGGGGTCCGCTGCTCGGGCTGGAGCGAGCACGCGGGGCCAGCGGCCTCGGCCGCTCTTCCTGTGGTCGTGGCATGATGGGGAACTCCCTTGGGGGGAGGACACTCGTGTGCTGGCGCACGAGTTTCTAGTGGCCCTCTGTGGTTGCCTCCGCAGCCGCCTGAAGCTCCCCGACGCCTTTGCCAGATCCATCAGCCGCAACCCACCTAGTGGGTTCTGGCTCCAAGTAGTGGGCTGGAACAACGGGCCTTGGTGGGCGTCAGTGGAGTTTTTCTCCTCCGGTCACCTGTCGTTGGCGCAGGGGTGGAAGACCTTCGCCCTGGCCTAGAGGCTAGAGGAGAGCCAGGTTCTCCACTTCCGCTTCGATGGAGGGGACCGTCTCTTCGTGAAGATCTTCGGGCGGCACAGTGAGCGTGAAGAATGCTGCATCGAAAGCGGGAGCAGCGACGAGAGCGACAACGATTATGAAGATGATGTTGCTGAAGAGGAGGAAAAGGAAGACCCGTCGGTCGTCAAGGAGGAGGGCGACGATTCAGACCCGGCGGTCGCTTGAGGGCCTTTGGGTGCTTTTGTCCAGATGGAGGGCCTGACGATCCTAATCAGCCAGCCTTCATCTAGACTCCTCTTCTCCCCCTTCTCCTCAGTGCCTCCTTCCTCGGCCGATCATGTCTCGTAGTTGTGGCGAAGACAGGTTCGGTCGAGGTTGCTCGCAGTTTTTCCTTCTTCGATGGTCTTGGAGGGGGACTAGCTCCTTCCAGGTCTTAGTCCCTTTTTGTCTTCGTGATGGATCTGTAACACATTTATGTATCCGAATGTACCTCATGCATGAAATATGAAGGAAATGTGCTCTTTTTGCCTATTATTTTTGCGAATGAACTCTCTGGAGAGTTAGCGAGGGGGAGTTTAGACTTAGCTCTGGAAGTTTTGGCGTCCTTGGCGCCGTGAGTTGTGCCTGTGAGTGTCCTTGCCATTGTCCTTCTCGAGGTATCCTTCCCTTCCTTGTGGAAGTTCCTGCTTGGCTGCTTCAGGAAGCAGGTGTGTGTCTCTGCAGTGAGCGAAAGTGCGTGTCTGGTGCTCTTCTCGCGGATACCTCGGGAGGAAGTCAGCACCAAGGACTTAGGTGAGGTGTCGTGCACGGTAGCGACCCGTTTAGACAGAACTGTTCCACTTGGGTTTACTCTGATTGGGTCTCACCCATGCACAGGTACCGATCCCAGCCCCCGCTCGCGAGGTGTCCTCGAGAAGAAGTAACTGATGCGTGCTCCTGAGGAAAGGAAAAGGGGTTTGCCGAGAGACAAGTGTAGTTAGAAAAAAGGATCTTTACTGCTAGGGTGAGGCTCTACATTACACTCTTGGGATGTCATGACCCTGCGGTCCCTCATGAAGCACTTGACGTCACCGTGTGGACACGAGACTCCCATCGTCATGGGGCTGAGACTCACGTGAGCTCAGGTGCAAAGGTTTTCCATGCGGCTTCCCATTTGTGTGGGTAGAGGCTCTCGCGGCCAGGTGACCGCCTGGTGAGATGCCCCCCGAGACCCTCACGGAGAGAGGTCCTGGTGTTGTTTTTACCGTGGAGTCACGGGGTCCCCTCGAGGGTGCATCACCACGGCCTAGGACAGGCACGTGGAGCAAGCAAGAACTAAGGGTAGAACTTCCGTAGATGCTGGATGTTCCACGGATTTCGCACAGGCGTGTCGTCTTCTATCTCTAGTCGTGCCGCACAAGGTCTCGCAACGTGCGTTACCCGGTACGGCCCCTCCCACATGGGAGAGATCTTGTGTAAGCCCTCTCGGGAGATAATCCTCCTTAGGAGCAGATCGCCCACCTCCAGTGTGCGTGGCCTGATGGTGTTGTTGTGGTAGCACCGAAGGCCTTGCTGGTACCGAGCGGCACGGTTGGTGGCTCGGGTTCTCCCCTCCTCGAGAATCAGAAAGTCCTCGGTGTGGAGTTCCCCCTGCCTGTCCTCGTTGAAGGCCATGGCTCGGGGAGAGCCAAGCTTGAGTTCGGCAGGGAGAATGGCCTCAGCCCCATAGACTAGGGAGAAAGGCGTTGCCCCCGTGGGCTTGGTTGCGGTGGTGCGGATTGACCACAGTACCGACATGAGCTCGTCAATCCACTTCTTCCAGTGGGCCTTGATCTTGTTGAAGCTTCACGTCCTGAGGCCCTTGAGGACCTCAGCGTTGGCGCGCTCCGCCTGGCCGTAGCTGCGCGGGTGCACGACAGAGGCGTAGCAGATCTTGATGCCCAGGTTGCCACAGTAGGACTTGAAGAGGTCGCTTGTGAATTGCGTGCCGTTGTCGGTGATGATGCGATTGGGTACGCCGAAGCAACAGACCAATCCCTTGATGAACTTCACCGCCGTCCTTGTTGGGATGTCCCGGACAGCTTCTACCTTTGCCCACTTGGTGTATTTGTCGATGGTGAAGTAGAGGTAGCGGTAGCCCTCGAGCGCTCGAGGGAAAGGTCCTAGGATGTCCAACCCCAAGACCGCGAACGGCCACAAGAGGGGAATGGTCTGGAGTCCTTGCGCGGGCTGGTGTGTCTGCTTGGCGTGAAACTGGCACGCCTCACAGGCCTTGACTAGCTCGGTGGCGTCCCTGAGAGCCGTGGGCCATTAGAAGCCGTACATGAAGGCTTTGCCAACGAGGGTTCGTGACGAAGAGTGGTGACCGCAGTCACCCTGGTAGATTTCCTTGAGGAGCTCCACGCTGTCGTTCGGGGGGACGCACAACAGTGCCACGCCATTGGGGCACCTCCGATATAGCTTGGAGTTGATGATGCAGTACATCTTAGCTCGGCGGGCGACATGTTCGGCCTCTGCTTTGTCCTCGGGGAGGTCGCCCTTCTGGAGATAGTCGATGATGCTCTTCTTCCAGCATGCTTCCTCATGAGTGAAGCCAAGCACTAGGCAGTATCCTGAGGGAATCCTACAATCCGGTGCGCCTTGGGAGGGAGCGTGTGGGAGCTCCTCCTCGAGGTGCTAGCAGCCTTGTGGCTCCTTGTCGTCGACTGGAGGTATGATGGATGGCTTGGCGAGCCTTTCTTCAAACACGCCGGGGGCCCGCGCCCAGTTTCTCGACGCTCGCTTGGCGAGGTCGTCTGCCTCTTGGTTGTTCCCGCACGGGATATGCTGCAACTCCATGCCGAGGAAGCGCTTCTCGAGCTTGCAAACCTCCTCAAGGTACATAGCCATGTGCGTGTCCTTGGCGACGTAGCTCTTGTTGGAGAAGTTTACCAAGAGCTGGGAGTCTCCTTTGATGACGAGGCGCTTGACGCTCAGGGCTACGGTGGCCCTAATGCCGGTGAGGAGGCCCTCGTATTCGATGATGTTGTTGGAGACTTTGGACTTGTGGCCAAAATGGAGCTGGACGACGTAGTAGAGCTTGTCGCCGGTTGGCGATGTAAGCATGACGCCAGCCCCCGATCCCTTGGAGGAGGAAGTGTTGTCGAAGTGCATGGTCCACTCTCCGGGAGCCAGCTTGCCGAGGATGGCTGTCTCCTCTTCGGGGTCTTCCTCTAGCAGTGGGTTGGTCCACTCTGCATTGAACTCTGCCAAGACTCCTCCCTTGATTGTCTTGGTCGTTAGGAACTGGAGCTCGAAGTGTTGTAGCTCTACAGCCCACTCGGCGACATGCCCCCGTGGCGTTGGAATTTCGAAGGATTTTCTCGAGAGGGAAGGTGGACACCACGGTGATGGGGCGTCCCTCGAAGTAATGGCGAAGCTTCCTCGAAGCTACAAGGAGCGCGTACCGGAGCTTCTGCTGCACGAGGTATCTCTGGCGGGCATCTCGAAGCATGATGCTAACAAATTAAACAGGGTGTTCGACGAGAGCGACCGGAGGGGTCCCGTAGTGAGTTGTCCTGACACATTGGGGCTCTCCCGAGGCTACATGAGGGTATCCTCCTTGTGGAGGTCTTGCCGTGTAACGGAATCCTCTCGGGGAGAAGCGGGCGTGGGCTGCAGGTCGGGCAGGGCCGCTCTTTTCTTGCCAGCTGGCCTTTCAATGACGAGAGCAGCGCTGACTGTCTGAGGAGTGGCTGCAAGGTACAGGTGCAGCGGCTCCCACGGTCGCGGTGCGACGAGTATATGAGGGCTTGCCAGATACGTCTTGAGCTCCTCAAATGCAGCAGCTGCCTTGGTAGTCAATTTGAATGGGCTCGATCGCTTCAGGAGTTTAAAGAATGGCAGAGCCTTGTCGCCGAACCTGGAGATGAAGCGTCCCATTGCCGCCACGCATCCCGCGAGGAGTTGCATATCCTTAAGTCGTTGTGGAGTTTGCATCTCTTCAATGGCCCGAATCTTGTCGGGGTTGGCCTCGATGCACCGATTGGACACTGATACGTCATAAATGTATGCATAATGTCTGACGTTCCATGTTGTTTTCATGCTATATGCTACATGTTTCTTTTACACTTTATGCCATTTTTATTGATTTCCTGGGACTAACCTATTGACAATACGCCATAGAGCCAGTTCTTGTTTTCTTTTGTTTTTAGTTTCAGAAAACTTGTTATGGAAATATTTTCGAAATTGGACGATTCAAAGACCGGAAGTCTTAGAAAGTCTTCGCGCACATGGAGTCCGGAGGGGACCCGGAGGGGGGCCACAGGGACCCCACGCCATGGGTGGGTGTACCCCCTGGCCGCACCCAGGGGTGGCGTGGCCCCCTGGTTGCCCACCGATGTTGCCCTCGCGCCTATATAGTCTCCTCGAAAGGTTAACCCTAAACACCGAGCCTTTTCCACCGAAAACATCCGCAACCGCCGTCATCGTCAACCTTAGTTCGGGAGGGTTCTGGAGCTCTCCCCGGCACCCTTCCTGTAACATCCCAAGTATGAAAATTACCTTTAGAATATTGTTTCTTGTTTTATTAATGTTTTGCATCATGTCATCATACCCATTACATTTGTTTGCATTTGTTTTGCATCTGTTTTCAATTGTTTCTATTTCAAATTCAAACCAATTTCCAAATCAAATTGTTCATACTTGTTATGTTACAATTTTCCAAATAAAAAGTTCAAATAAAACATTCATTGTTTCCATTAAACCATAAGGTTCAAACTATTTAAAATTATGGCTTTTAATAACTCACTTAACTCAAACTCCATTCAAAATTCAATTACATTTTCCAAAACAGCAACCATGTTGAAAACTATGAACATTACAAAACAATTCTAACCAATTTGTTTCCATTAAACTATAAGGTTCAAACTAATTAAATGTTGTTTTCAATATTTCACTTAATAATCAAAATTCATTCAAATTCCATCAAATTACAAACAGCAATTTATTTTGAACTTTTTGGAAAACTAAACCTTGCAAGTTGTTGCTGATACAACAAATAATCAATACAATTTTTCCTAGAATTTTTCTAACTCAAAAACCTTTCCTTTTTCTCTTTCTTCTTTTTAGCAAAAAAAAAAGAAACAGAAAAAAATTTAAAAAACGAAACAGAGAGAGAGGGGCAGTGGGCTGTGCACCCACGCAGGCCCAGCCCACCAATTTCTTCCCCCGGGCCCGATACCCCTTTGCGTTCGTCTCCCTCCTGTACGGCAGGCCATCGGGCACCTCCACGTCGATGGCGCGCGCAGCAGACGGCCACCGCGCGCCCCTAGCCCCTATAAAACCTAACCCTAGGCTCCCCGAGCTAGCCCTAACCCTACTCCACCCTCTCCCTCTCTCCCCGCCGTCGTTCTCTCTTTCTGCCCGGAGTTCTCCCTCTCTGAACCTCACACCGGCGCCACCCCTTCTGAATCCGCGATGATCGCCGCCGTTCCCACCATCCACCTCGCTGGCTAACCACAGGGATCAGCCCCCCGTCTCTTCCTCGACCTTCTCGACACCGCAGCTGCCTCGGAGGGCCACTGCAACGCCGCCGCCATCCTCGACGTCGTCGCCGGCCGTTCTTCCCCGAGCCTCTGCTGCACCTGCAACGCAGGTGAGCATCACGGCCACCCCTCTCCTCTCTATCTCTCTGCACACGCACCCACACCATCCACAGCACACGCATCCACGCACCTGTGCACGCACACGAGCAGCAGCTCGCCGCCGGCGTGCCCCGTGCTGTCGCCGTCAGGAAGTGCAGCAACTGAACTGCAAAGTTCAGTTAACTCGAACCTGAACGTTAACCTCACCGCGCGCCCTCTACTGACAAGATTCGATCGCCACCACAGTGGCAACGCAGCAGCACGCGCGCACGGGAGGCCAGGGTTCGATCCCTGCCTCCCGCAAATAAAACCCCAACCTTTTTTTCGCAAGGGGCACTAACAGGAGGGCCCCCTGTCAGCTGATGTGCACCACGCGGGCCACCGTGGCCCAGGGGGCCCCTCTGTCAGTGGCTTGGGCTAGCCACTGCGAGGTAGAAATTGTTTCCAGCCCTTTATCTTTTTAATTTAAGTCCAATTCATTTACAGATTAGTCCCTGGGTAAAAAATGCAAATAACTTTTATTTTCCAAATCCAAATAATATAAATAAAATATGTGCACTGAACCAAATTAAATACTCTACCTATTTAAACCATTTGTTTTCTGTTTTGGACATTTCAAATGCATTTAAATTTCAAATTCAAACAATTCATTTAAAATTTGATTAATTGCATAAACTAATTCAAACCTAATTCAAATAACACAAATAAAATATGTTTCCCATGCTATTTTGAACCACCTTTCCAAATATAAATTTTGTTTCATGTTTTGAATAATAAAAATTGCTTAAATAATTTAAACCTTGTTTAAATCATTTAATTTTGCTAAATTCATAACTTGCTCAAATTAAATTATTTTGAACTTATAAAATATGTTTTCAAACAAGAAAAGTATAAACTTTTCAAATATGAATTTGGTTTAATGTTTTGAACAAATAAAATTCAAATAATATTCATACTTGAATTAAATCCATTTAAATCTTGTTTAAACTTGTTAAATTCATAAGTAATTCATTCTAATTCCTTTTTCAATAATTGAAACATGTAATCCACCTAAAATTTTGTGTACTTTCCAAATATGAATTTTTTTATTTGTTTTGAACAATTAAAATTGATGAAAACAACAAATGCTTGTGTAACACCTTTAAGAAACCAAAATTCCTTAACTTAATAACTAAAATTCCAAACTTGGTAAACCTTACTTCAAATTGTTTCTATTGTTGTTATTTTTCTGTTTTCCTCATCCATGCATCATACTAATCCACTTTCACCTATTGATTAGTTGTAAAACAATTATTTCAACCATAATTCATGGGCTTTCCATATGCATCCCAAATTGCATGTGGGTCCATTTAATTATGTTATGTTACCAAGTCCACTAGCTTATTTTGATGCATCAATTAAATGGTCATGCATCATCCCATGTTTGTGCATTATGCCATGTTATTGATTGCTTGTCTCTTTGCGTTGTTTGTTTGCTTCTTCTCGAATAGACGACGACGTTGAGACAGACGATACTTACGACACCCCTTCTGAGGATCTAGCTCAGTACCAGGCTGCTGAGTTTGCAGGCAAGTATTCACTCACATGAACCATTGTGTTCCTTTCAACATTGGATACCGATACTTTCCGTTGTCTATTCTGCTAGCCCTATGAATCGTTGCTTCTGTTAGATCCTATCACATGTTATCCTTTAACCCTGATATAGCCTCACCTCCACACCTATAACCCCATTGCTTGTTGCCCGTGTCTTACTAGCATGCTTAGGGTTGTTTCTGCTCGAGTCTGTTGCCGTTACTTTCTATTATCATATTCTATTATGTTCTGGGGTTCGATGTTAAACAACAACCTGTTAATGAATGAGGTAATGCTAATTTGATGATAAGGCACCGGCAGGAGGCCCGGCGTGGTTTTGAGGCATGCTAGTGTCGACCCTAATTAGGAAAAGGGTCTTGTCTACTGATCCATGATGAGCGCACTATCCGCATGTGGGAAGCGTGTATGTGCGCCCCCCTCAATTAGATTCGATTCGCATCCCGTCCAAATCGCCTCATTTAGTTCGGGTTTTCCATTTGCCGCATGCATATATACTTGCGAACCCAGGCCAGGGTGGAACTTTTGTAGTCGGCATTTAGGGAGACACGTTCTTAGAGTGCTATGAGGGTCCCCTTTTCTTCGTGGGGCTTGATTATCCGTGCGCTCAATTGCACGGGGTTCTTTGGGCTTGATGCGAAGAAGAGTTGAGTTGTGTTGAGTGCCCCGCTTGGTGGAAGGCATTCCATCTGGCGGGTTATTCTTACGTGTACGGCCAAATTGGTGCATCCCTGCACGGTTAAATCTTCTCGAGAAGCCGTGTTTTCCGCGGTTATGGATGACTTGGTGAAAGTACTGGCTAACAAGTACTCAGAACAACTTACACCTAACAAATGATAACTTGACTAGTAATAGTCTTATTGACACAATAACTTGCACCATCATTAATCCAACTGTGTGAGTTATCCTCGGATTGCTTCTTTGGATAAGGGGCGAGATCCAGGATGGGTTTGTTTGGTGGTTAGTTATAGTTGGTTACGATACGCTATCTTATCTCCTTTTCGGTTAGCCGGAAGTTGTAGTATGTTCTGTAGTTGGTTGGTGCAGCCAGCTGCCGCATCTTTTGTATCACCCCTTTGTTCCGTTGAACCCAAAGCATCTGTGCTTGATGTTGTGGGGTACACTTTGGTGAACTGTGAGTCTTGCTTGCCAGTACGTTTATGTACTGACCCCTTTGGGGCTGTGGTTTCCGCAGACTACGCTTACGAGGATCCCCGTGATGGCTACTACGTGGAGTTTGACGAGGCTGCTGACGAGTAGATAGCGGACCCGGGCAGGATCCGAGACTACGTGGATGAGCTCCGTTTTCCTTTCATTCCCAGCTTCTTAAGCCTATTTGGATTTGTCTGTACTCAGACCTTTTGAATGCTTCCGCTGAGATGTAATGATGATATGTTGGGGCATCTGTCCTCTGGATGAATGTATTTGCTATCTTTGCTCTAGTGAGAGCTATTTGCAACTTATTTCAATTTATTTGTGTTTTAGAGATCTGTTGTGCTATCATTTTGTTCAACACCGTTGACGTACCATGTGTGTATGGTATGAAGTACGTCAATGGTAGTATCCTGATTTCTATGGGATGGTTTACGTAGACGATGAACAGTAGGGGTTGGTTGTCACACATACGTCTGTTGGCCTACTCGTAAGAGATGCGGGTGCCGGTAAGCCCCGTAATCCAAGCAACTACTGTTCAACGGAACTGCGAGTATCCTCTAGAAGTCCGGGTGCGACAAATGGTATCAGAGCCTGTCTGCCTGTAGGATCCCTTTTACTGGTCGCAGTTGAGTCTAGAAACTATTTTGTAGCTATATAGGAAAAATGAAACGTGAGAGTAGGAATTCTGTTCTTTTTCTTCTTTCCCCACCCACCCTCCCTTTTCTGGTAAGGAAGTGCAACATTGTTTTCTCTTCTCACCTAAACTTTCAAGTTAGGATTTCTCGTATCCTGGTTTCTCTAGGATAGTTATATCTACTAGACCATAGGAATGGAGGTGGTTGTGACATGATTTATCATGTTGCCTACTCACGATTGAGAACGGAGGCGTGTAAGCCCCGGAAGCAGATCCTCTATTCCTTAAGCAGTAGATATTTATCCTTTAGAAGCCCGGATGGGTTTTTCCGTAGTACCTCAGGAGTGTTTTGGTCTCGTGTTTCCCGTTGTTGCTTCAATATCCTGTTCTTCTCAACATTATTTTCGTCCGTTGAAACCTTGTTGTTGCTTTCCACTTCAGTTCTTCTACCGGCGTCTAATCAAAACTTCCCCGATCATCTGCAGATGGATCTCAGGTTCTACCCGCAGGTGGTTCGTATGACTCGTTGCGAGAGCACTGCCGGTTATCCGGAGATGCTGAGAGACATGGTCACTTATCTGGGGTTCCGTTGGGCACCAGAGTACCAGGTCTACGAGCAGCAGCGAGAGTTTGACCAGACCTACTACCAGGCTATCGTCTACATTCTGTCAGATGATGGCATGAGCGTAGTCCACCGCTACGAGGCAATAGGTTCCACAGTGGATATGGCCGTGCAGCAGGCAGCTTATGTGAGTCTCACCGTCCTTCGTGCTGACTACTGGGGATTTGACGATTCTATCTATCGCCGCATCCCCCGTGGTTACATCACTTCGGAGGGAGCTCACTTCACTCTCTACGACAACTTGGATGTTTATGAGCATGATAACTCCAGGCTGCACACCACCGCTCAGTTTGTGAGGCACAGTGACGCAGTTGCCAGCACACTATCTCAGGAGTTGGCTTCAGTCAGAGAGCAACTCTACCTTGCTTTGACTCGTCTGGCGACTTACACCACAGACTTTGTTGGAGATGAGAGCTTTGCACGTTTCGATCAGCCAGTTGGTCATCGTCTGCCAGATGCTGGAGGTTACGAGCCGATCAGAGGTCCACTCCTTAACCTCGGTGCTGGTTACACTGGGATTCCACGCTTTGGAGCACAGGGAGTCGACGCTATGTACTTCACCACACCTAGAGTCGCCCTCAGACCACGTCAGATCTACGTGGATCATCGTTCTACCTACTTTCGTGGGCATGCTCCTCACCGTACCTCTCGCCGTACTCCTAGCCGCCGTCCTGCGTGATGAGCATGGGAGTACCGATGTATCCATTCTTAGCTATGTTTAGTTATCCTTTGGCATTCGAACCATTTGTGGTGTGTTGGATATTCTGATGTATTTGAACATGTGATGATGTACCTGTTGGTTATCTATTCATGCGTCGGAATAATCTCTCTTTCGGTTTCCAAGTCTATCCTTTTCTGTTGTTGTGCTAAAATGCATTTCCATTCAGGATGCCGCCAACAAGGAACACCCCACCTGAGCCACCGCCAATCACGGAGCTGTTGACTCAGATGACCCAAGTCATGGCACAGATGGCCCAGTTTCAGACTAACCAGCACAACAACCAGAATGCTCCACGAGTCAGTATCAAGGAGTTTCTCAGTCTGGGCCCGAGAGCTTTCGTGGCAACACGCGAGCCTCTGGATGCTGATGACTGGATCCGTGAGATAGCTAAGGCTCTGGAGATTGCTCACGTTGCTGAGGAAGACAAGGTCAAGTATGCATCCTATCTGCTGAAGGGTCAGGCAGCTACTTGGTGGGAAAACTACCAGACCATGAGAGCTGGCTATCCAATCACCTGGGGTTGTTTCAAGGAAGCTTTCCTGAAGCACCACATTCCAGATGGTCTCATGGAAAGGATGCGTGAAGAGTTTTGCTCTCTCAAGCAGGGCAAGCTGGACGTCATGGGCTATCAGAGTGAGTTCAATCGCCTTGCTCGTTACGCTGGCGATGAGGTGTCCACTGAGGCTAAGAAGATGGCAAGGTTCCGCAGAGGTTTTAACCCGGAACTCAAGTACGCCCTCACCAACATCAAGGCCAACAACTTCGAGGAGCTCGTTAACACCGCGCTCAATGAAGAAAATGGGCGCAAGGCGTTCGAGGAGTCTCGCAAGCACTCGCGTGAGGGTGGTTCCTCCTCCAACATGACCACCCCTCCGCAGAAGCGCCGCATCTGGGTGCCAAATGGTGCTGTCACTCGGGCTCCATACGCCCAAGCTTCTCCAGGCTTCGCTCCCCGCCCACCCAACCCTGCTCAGATGCATGATCAGAGGGCTTCGATGGGGCAGCCAAGGCCAGGGCCTCCTCGTGTCGTCACTTGCTACAAATGCAAGCAGACGGGACACTACGCTGACAAGTGCACGCAGAGGCAGCTACCTCCACCACCACCTCGTCCCAACACAAACCAGGCAATGGTGCGCGCTCCCCCGCCTAAGGCCTTCAACTCCAACAACAGGCCTGTCGGGAGGACCGCAAGGGTGAATCATGTCACGATCGACAAAGCTGAGGAAGCTCCTGACGTCGTTCTCGGTATATTACCCGTAAACTCTTTTCCAGCTAAAGTGTTGTTTGATACCGGAGCATCGCATTCTTTTGTGTCAAAGATTTTTGCCACAACAAACAACCTATTGGTGGTTCCACTAAGCAATCAAATCACCGTCCACTCCCCGGGATCTCAAATGTTGACTTCCAAGATAAGTAAGGATAATCAAATCCTAATTGGGGGCCACATATTCCTTGCTTCACTCATGTTGCTGGGAAGTTCTGACATTGATGTCATTCTTGGTATGGATTGGCTGAAGGCCAATAAAGCTAAAATTGACTGTGCTCAAAAGTCAATAACTCTGTTCCACCCTTCTGGCCAGATAGTATATTCTCCAAATGAATCAAGTTCTGTTCAGCTGTACACCCTTGATGCAAAACCTCTACCTCTACTTGGAAATGTTCCGGTGGTTTGTGAATTCCCTGACGTCTTTCCAGAAGAGTTGCCAGGGATGCCTCCGGACAGAGCAGTTGAGTTCGTGATCGAGCTTGAACCAGGTACTGCTCCAATCTCTAAGCATCCATACAAGATAGCTCCTCCTGAACTGAAATTGTTAAAGGAGAAAATCGATATGTACATGGAAAAAGGTTACATTCAACCTAGTTCCTCGGCTTGGGGTTGCCCAACTCTGTTCGTTGCGAAGAAGGATCACACAAAGAGACTCGTTGTTGACTATTGTCCTCTTAACGAGAAAACCATCAAAAACAAGTATCCAATTCCTCGTATCGATGATCTTTTTGATCAACTTGCTGGAGCCTCAATATTCTCCAAGTTGGACTTGAGAATGGGTTACCATGAAATAAAGATCAGAAAGGAATATATTCCAAAAACAGCTTTCACCACAAGGTACGGTCTATATGAATACACCGTCATGTCCTTTGGTCTCACCAATGCACCGGCAACGTTCTCTCGACTCATGAATTATGTCTTCCATGAATACCTCGACAAGTTCGTTGTGGTATATCTTGATGACATTCTTGTCTACTCAAAATCCGAGGAAGAGCATGAAGAACATCTTCGTCTCACTCTCATGAAACTTCGCGAGCATCGTCTTTATGCCAAATTCTCCAAATGTGAGTTCTGGATTCCAGAAGTTGCTTACCTTGGTCATGTCATCTCCGCCAAGGGCATAGCCATTGATCAAGAAAAGTTTAAAGCAATTGTGGATTGGAAACCTCCTAAGACGGTAAAGCAAGTAAGAAGTTCTCTTGGCTTGGCTAGCTATTGCCGTCGTTTCGTCCAAAACTTCTCAAAGATTGCCAAACCTCTCACTGATCTCACAAAGAAGGACAAGAAGTTCGTTTGGTCTCCATAATGTGATGAGAGTTTCAATCTCCTGAAGACTAAACTCACTTCTACACCAGTTCTGGTTGGCCCAGATACTACCAAACCTTTCCAAATATTCTGTGATGCATCTCTCCAAGGTCTAGGTGCAGTTCTTATGCAAGAACGTCAAGTTGTGGCTTATGCTTCACGTCAGTTGAACGCACATGAGCTCAATTATCCCACACATGACCTTGAACTTGCAGCAGTTGTGTTTGCCCTCAAGAAATGGAGACAATACTTGTTGGGTAACCGCACTGAAATCTTTTCCGATCATAAGAGTCTGAAATACATCTTCACTCAACCAGATCTAAACCTCAGGCAAAGGAGATGGATTGAAAAGATTAAAGACTTTGATCTTACCATTTCTTACACTCCAGGCAAGGCTAATGTTATGGCCGACGCTCTCAGTCGCAAGTCATATTGCAATAATCTCATGATCATGGAAAGCCAACCTCCTCTTCATGAAGAATTCCAGAAGCTGAACCTTGGTCTTGTTCCTCAAGGCTATCTTGCGAACTTGACAGCCAGTCCAACTCTCGAGGACAAGATTCGTTCTGAACAACTTCATGATGCTGAAATCAAGAAGATGGTAGAACACATCAAAGAAGGCAAGGAGAAATTTAAGTCCTTCTCAATTGATGACAAAGGAACTGTGTTCTTCGAAGGACGCATTGCAGTTCCTCAAGTTCAAAGTCTCAAAGATGTCATTCTCAAGGAGGCTCATGAAACTCCTCTCTCCATACACCCTGGAAGTACAAAGATGTACCAGGATCTCAAAACACTGTATTGGTGGCCTGGCATGAAACGTGAAATTGCTCAATACGTTTCTGAATGCGACGTTTGTCAACGTGTTAAGGAAGTCCATCAGAAAACAGCCGGTCTACTCCAACCTCTGAAAATCCCTGAGTGGAAGTGGGACATGATTGAAATGGACTTCGTCACTGGTTTTCCAAAGTCCAAGAAGGGCAACGATGCAATCTTCGTTGTCATTGATCGTCTCACTAAGGTAGCTCACTTCTTTGCTGTCAAAGAAACAATCTCAGCTAGCCAGTTAGCAGAGCTCTACACAGCAAAGATTGTTCCTCTTCATGGTGTTCCATTGGAAATAAGCTCAGACCGTGGAAGCATATTCACTTCTCATTTCTGGAAGAGTTGTCAAGAAGCATTGGGCACCAAACTTCTGTTCAGCACAGCTTACCACCCTCAGTCTCAAGGGCAAGTCGAAAGAGTCAATCAGATTCTCGAGGATATGCTCAGAGCATGTGGTCTCTCCTTTGGCATGAAATGGGAGGAATGTCTTCCATATGCTGAATTATCCTACAACAACAGCTTCCAGGCAAGCCTAGGCATGGCACCATTTGAAGCTCTCTATGGCCGCAGATGCAGGAGTCCAATCAATTGGTCTGGAGCCGGTGAACGTTCACTCTTAGGCCCTGACATTGTTAAGGAAGCCGAAGAGAAAGTTCGTATCATTCGTGACAATCTCAAGATTGCTCAGTCTCGTCAGAAAAGCTACTATGACAGCAAGCACAGGGATATGATCTATGCACCTGGTGACATGGCATATCTCCGTGTAACTCCCCTCAGAGGCACTCATCGTTTTGGTGTGAAAGGAAAGCTTGCACCAAGATACATTGGTCCTTTCAACATTCTCTCAAGGCGTGCAGAAAATGCCTATCGTCTTGAACTTCCAAAAAAACTATCCAAGGTGCACGATGTGTTTCACGTGTCACAACTCAAGAGGTGTTTCAAAGATCTAGATCGTGCAGTTGATCATGATTCCATTGAACTGCAAGAAGATCTATCTTATGAGGAGCACCATGTTCGTATTCTCGATGAGACCGAGCGTAAGACTCGCAACAGGAGCACCAAGTTCTTGAAAGTGCAGTGGTCCCATCATTCCGATAAAGAGGCAACGTGGGAGACCGAAGAGGATCTTCGCAAGAAGTATCCGGACCTTTTCTCTTCTCAGTAGGAATCTCGGGGCGCGATTCCTTCAAGGGGGGGCGTTTTGTAACATCCCAAGTATGAAAATTACCTTTAGAATGTTGTTTCTTGTTTTATTAATGTTTTGCATCATGTCATCATACCCATTACTTTTGTTTGCATTTGTTTTGCATCTGTTTTCAATTGTTTTCTATTTCAAATTCAAACCAATTTCCAAATCAAATTGTTCATACTTGTTATGTTACAATTTTCCAAATAAAAAGTTCAAATAAAACATTCATTGTTTCCATTAAACCATAAGGTTCAAACTATTTAAAATTATGGCTTTTAATAACTCACTTAACTCAAACTCCATTCAAAATTCAATTACATTTTCCAAAACAGCAACTATGTTGAAAACTATGAAAATTACAAAACAATTCTAACCAATTTGTTTCCATTAAACTATAAGGTTCAAACTAATTAAATGTTGTTTTCAATATTTCACTTAATAATCAAAATTCATTCAAATTCCATCAAATTACAAACAGCAATTTATTTTGAACTTTTTGGAAAACTAAACCTTGCAAGTTGTTGGTGATACAACAAATAATCAATACAATTTTTCCTAGAATTTTTCCAACTCAAAAACCTTTCCTTTTTCTCTTTCTTATTTTCAACAAAAAAAAAAAGAAACAGAAAAAAATTTAAAAAACGAAACAGAGAGAGAGAGGGGCAGTGGGCTGTGCACCCACGCAGGCCCAGCCCACCAATTTCTTCCCCCGGGCCCGATACCCCTTCGCGGTCGTCTCCCTCCTGTACGGCAGGGCATCGGGCACCTCCACGTCGACGGCGCGCACAGCAGACGGCCACCGCGCGCCCCTAGCCCCTATAAAACCTAACCCTAGGCTCCCCGAGCTAGCCCTAACCCTACTCCACCCTCTCCCTCTCTCCCCGCCGTCGTTCTCTCTTTCTGCCCGGAGTTCTCCCTCTCTGAACCTCACACCGGCGCCACCCCTTCTGAATCCGCGATGATCGCCGCCGTTCCCACCATCCACCTCGCTGGCTAACCACAGGGATCAGCCCCCCGTCTCTTCCTCGACCTTCTCGACACCGCAGCTGCCTCGGAGGGCCACTGCAACGCCGCCGCCATCCTCGACGTCGTCGCCGGCCGTTCTTCCCCGAGCCTCTTCTGCACCTGCAACGCAGGTGAGCATCACGGCCACCCCTCTCCTCTCTATCTCTCTGCACGCACCCACACCATCTACAGCACACGCATCCACGCACCCGTGCATGCACACGAGAAGCAGCTCGCCGCCGGCGTGCCCCGTGCTGTCGCCGTCAGGAAGTGCAGCAACTGAACTGCAAAGTTCAGTTAACTCGAACCTGAACGTTAACCTCACCGCGCGCCCTCTACTGACAAGATTCGATCGCCACCACAGTGGCAACGCAGCAGCACGTGCGCACGGGAGGCCAGGGTTCGATCCCTGCCTCCCGCAAATAAAACCCCAACTTTTTTTCGCAAGGGGCACTAACAGGAGGGCCCCCCTGTCAGCTGCTGTGCACCACGCGGGCCACCGTGGCCCAGGGGGCCCCTCTGTCAGTGGCTTGGGCTAGCCACTGCGAGGTAGAAATTGTTTCCAGCCCTTTATCTTTTTAATTTAAGTCCAATTCATTTACAGATTAGTCCCTGGGTTAAAAATGCAAATAACTTTTATTTTCCAAATCCAAATAATATAAATAAAATATGTGCACTGAACCAAATTAAATACTCTACCTATTTAAACCATTTGTTTTCTGTTTTGAACATTTCAAATGCATTTAAATTTCAAATTCAAACAATTCATTTAAAATTTGATTAATTGCATAAACTAATTCAAACCTAATTCAAATAACACAAATAAAATATGTTTCCCATGCTATTTTGAACCACCTTTCCAAATATAAATTTTGTTTCATGTTTTGAATAATAAAAATTGCTTAAATAATTTAAACCTTGTTTAAATCATTTAAGTTTGCTAAATTCATAACTTGCTCAAATTAAATTATTTTGAACTTATAAAATATGTTTTCAAACCAGAAAAGTATAAACTTTTCAAATATGAATTTGGTTTAATGTTTTGAACAAATAAAATTCAAATAATATTCATACTTGAATTAAATCCATTTAAATCTTGTTTAAACTTGTTAAATTCATAAGTAATTCATTCTAATTCCTTTTTCAATAATTGAAACATGTAATCCACCTAAAATTTTGTGTACTTTCCAAATATGAATTTTGTTATTTGTTTTCAACAATTAAAATTGATGAAAACAAAAAATGCTTGTGTAACACCTTTAAGAAACCAAAATTCCTTAACTTAATAACTAAAATTCCAAACTTGGTAAACCTTATTTCAAATTGTTTCTATTGTTGTTATTTTTCTGTTTTCCTCATCCATGCATCATACTAATCCACTTTCACCTATTGATTAGTTGTAAAACAATTATTTCAACCATAATTCATGGGCTTTCCATATGCACCCCAAATTGAATGTGGGTCCATTTAATTATGTTATGTTACCAAGTCCACTAGCTTATTTTGATGCATCAATTAAATGGTCATGCATCATCCCATGTTTGTGCATTATGCCATGTTATTGATTGCTTGTCTCTTTGCGTTGTTTGTTTGCTTCTTCTCGAATAGACGACGACGTTGAGACAGAAGATACTTACGACACCCCTTCTGAGGATCTAGCTCAGTACCAGGCTGCTGAGTTTGCAGGCAAGTATTCACTCACATGAACCATTGTGTTCCTTTCAACATTGGATACCGATACTTTCCGTTGTCTATTCTGCTAGCCCTATGAATCGTTGCTTCTGTTCGATCCTATCACATGTTATCCTTTAACCCTGATATAGCCTCACCTCCACACCTATAACCCCATTGCTTGTTGCCCGTGTCTTACTAGCATGCTTAGGGTTGTTTCTGCTCGAGTCTGTTGCCGTTACTTTCTGTTATCATATTCTATTATGTTCTGGGGCTCGATGTTAAACAACAACCTGTTAATGAATGAGGTAATGCTAATTTGATGATAAGGCACCGGCAGGAGGCCCGGCGTGGTTTTGAGGCCCGCTAGTGTCGACCCTAATTAGGAAAAGGGTCTTGTCTACTGATCCATGATGAGCGCACTATCCGCATGTGGGGAGCGTGTATGGGCGCCCCCCTCAATTTGATTCGATTCGCATCTCGTCCAAATCGCCTCATTTAGTTCGGGTTTTCCATTTGCCGCATGCATATATACTTGCGAACCCAGGCCAGGGTGGAACTTTTGTAGTCGGCATTTAGGGAGACACGTTCTTAGAGTGCTATGAGGGTCCCCTTTTCTTCGTGGGGCTTGATTAGCCGTGCGCTCAATTGCACGGGGTTCTTTGGGCTTGATGCGAAGAAGAGTTGAGTTGTGTTGAGTGCCCCGCTTGGTGGAAGGCATTCCATCTGGCGGGTTATTCTTACGTGTATGGCCAAATTGGTGCATCCCTGCAGGGTTAAATCTTCTCGAGAAGCCGTGTTTTCCGCGGTTATGGATGACTTGGTGAAATTACTGGCTAACAAGTACTCAGAACAACTTACACCTAACTAATGATAACTTGACTAGTAATAGTCTTATTGACACAATAACTTGCACCATCATTAATCCAATTGTGTGAGTTATCCTCGGATTGCTTCTTTGGATAAGGGGCGAGATCCAGGATGGGTTTGTTTGGTGGTTAGTTATAGTTGGTTACGATACGCTATCTTATCTCCTTTTCGGTTAGCCGGAAGTTGTAGTATGTTCTGTAGTTGGTTGGTGCAGCCAGCTGCCGCATCTTTTGTATCACCCCTTTCTTCCGTTGAACCCAAAGCATCTGTGCTTGATGTTGTGGGGTACACTTTGGTGAACTGTGAGTCTTGCTTGCCAGTACGTTTATGTACTGACCCCTTTGGGGCTGTGGTTTCTGCAGACTACGCTTACGAGGATCCCCGTGATGGCTACTACGTGGAGTTTGACGAGGCTGCTGACGAGTAGATAGCGGACCCGGGCAGGATCCGAGACTACGTGGATGGGCTCCGTTTTCCTTTCATTCCGGGCTTCTTAAGCCTATTTGGATTTGTCTGTACTCAGACCTTTTGAATGATTCCGCTGAGATGTAATGATGATATGTTGGGGCATCTGTCCTCTGGATGAATGTATTTGCTATCTTTGCTCTAGTGAGAGCTATTTGCAACTTATTTCTATTTATTTGTGTTTTAGAGATCTGTTGTGCTATCATTTTGTTCAACGCCGTTGACGTACCATGTGTGTATGGTATGAAGTACGTCAATGGTAGTATCCTGATTTCTATGGGATGGTTTACGTAGACGATGAACAGTAGGGGTTGGTTGTCACACATACGTGTGTTGGCCTACTCGTAAGAGATGCGGGTGCCGGTAAGCCCCGTAATCCAAGCAACTACTGTTCAACGAAACTGCGAGTATCCTCTAGAAGTCCGGGTGCGACACTGCCGGGAGGGGGAATCATCACTGGAGGGCTCTACACCACCATGCAGGCCTCCATAATGATGCGTGAGTAGTTCATCCTTGGACTACGGGTCCATAGAAGTAGCTAGATGGTTGTTCTCTCCTCTTTATGCCTTATGTTTAGATCTTGTGAGCTACCCTACATGATCAAGATCATCTTATTGTAATGCTACATGTTGTGTTTGGTGTGATCCGATGAATATTGAATGCTATGTCCAATGATTATCAATCTATCATGTTCTTTTCATGTGTATGCTATTTATGTTCTTGCATGCTCTCTGTTGTTAGTAGATGCTTTGTCCACGTAGATGCTGGTAACTCCAAGAGGGAGTATTTATGCTCGATATTGGGTGCATGCCTCCCTTCCACTCACGCTCGAGTGACAGAAACGTAAACAGTGGGGGATGTGTTGTTGCCACTAGGGAGAAAACAATGATGTTTACATTATTTAGATTACACACTTTGATTACTACAATTATCGGTTGCTTGCAACTTAATACTCATGGTTTGCTCGGATGACATTTTGAGGGTGGATTATTAGTCATCGATGCAGTTGGATAACGGTATTTGTATCTTGTTGTAATGCCCGCATGAATTACATAGTAATCATCATTTCATGCATATGCACTACGGTGCAGCCTTTATATCTGTCAATTGCCCAGCTGTAATTTGTTCACCGAACATGCTACCTATCTGTTTTGGAGAGACACCAATAGTGAACTGTGGACTCCGGTCCATTTTCCTCATATAGATAATACAACCACTTCAATAACTGTTTTCATACTATTCCCACTGTTTTACTACTTCCATCAATGTTCTCTTTTCATCTACCGCAAACAAGTATTGTTTTCCACACCATATGTTTAACCTCTTTGTTTTCAGCAAAACCGGTGAGATTGACAACCTCACTGCTTCGTTGGGGCATAGTGATTTGATTATGTTGTGTAGGTTCCATGTTGCTTATAAACCGGTAGTGCGCCCTGCCACATCAACTGCATCAACCTTCAGAAGTGATTTCTTTCTCCTATCGGTCGATTCAACATTGGTTTCTTTCTGAGGGAAACTTGCTGTTGTGCTCTTCATACCTTCCTCTTGGGGTCTCCCAACGAACGTGTGTTACACGCGCATCAAGCTATTTTCCGGCGCCGTTGCCGGGGAGGAAGAGGATTTCTGCAAGGGTAGTCTCTCACTTCCAATATCTTTACTTTATTTTTGTTTTGCTTAGTTTATTTTATTTTGTATTGTTTGCTTCTCTATATCAAAAACACAAAAAAAATATCTCCCATTCTAGTTGTTATTTTTATCCTGTTTTAATCATGCTTTGTCATGTTTGCTATCAATGTTTAATGTCTTTGAAACTAGATCTTATTGGCAAGGTGGGTTCATGGAAGAACAACAAAAATATTATAAGGAACACCGTTTGTGACAAAAAGGGATACACTTATGGGAGCAAATTAATAAATTGCATAACTATGGTAAAAACTTGTGCTCTACTTATAATGTTACTTATTCCTTTGATAAATCTTGCTGCTGTAAGAGGTATAAACACCTACCTTTTCAATGAGAGTATAATGACAATGTTTCCATATCTTCTTATATTAAGGGAAATTATGATGTTTATGATGTGGAACAAATTGAAGAATTTATTGCCTGGATGGGTGCATTGAAATTTCTTATTTTCTTGAAAATATTGATGATGCACATTATCAATATGAGATTTATGATATACTTGAATTTTTCTTTGATAATTACAAGGAAGGAAATGGATATATTCTTAAATATCATTATAGATGCTCTCCACCTAAGGAAGAGACTAATGCCTTGCAGGAGCCTATGGAAGAAGAAATTGCTGAATCTAGAAGCTCATTGGATGAAAAAGAGGAGGAGAGTGATGATCAAGAGGAGGAAGTATGGAGCCACCCATGTCCACCTCCCAAAGATAGTAACTCTTTAACTCATACCTTGTTTTATTGCAATCCATGCTACTTTGATAAATCTTATGATAATCCTCAATTTATTCCAACTATTCATATGCATGATAATGAGAAAGTTTGTTTAGAAAATTTATATGATATTGCTCTAGATGATGGTCATATTTTACTTGATTTTATAAATTATAATTCTACTAAAAATAGGATTTCTATAATGTGTCCCATACCTTTTAGGAGTGACCAATCATCCTGTTTTGCTATTGCTAAAAGTGAAAAAAAGAGGTCTTTATTTTTAATTTTGATCCCACTATTTTTGAGATTGATATGAATTGTCTGCTTTTAGACCATGACAAACATGCTTTATGTGATAATTATGTTGTTGAGTTTGTTCGTGATGCTACTGAAGATTATTATGAGAGAGGAAAATACGGTTGTAGGAATTTTCATGTTACTAAAACACCTCTCTTTTTGTTGAAAGTTTTAAAATTGTTCTAGTTCTACCTTCCCATGATTTCTAGTTTGAGCTTATTTAATTTATTTCTTCACAAGATTCCTATGCATAAGAAGTGGGTTAGACTAAAATTTGTTTTATACTTGCTTCTTGATGCTCTCTTTTGCTTACTTCATATTTCTTATGTGAGCATCTTCTTTCTTTCTATGCCTAGCTGAAAGGCGTTAAAGAAAAGCACTTCTTGTGAGATAACCAATGGTTTTATATTTTGCTTTATTTTTATCTGTTTTCTTTGAGTCAAGGTGGTGTATACTTCTGTAGCAACTCCTTTTTATCTTTATTTTCATGTATTAGTTGTGCCAAGTAAAGTTTCTAGCAAAAGTTGGTGTTAGTTTTGGATTTCTGTTGTTCACCGTAAAAAATCACATAATTCAGAGAAAAATCGAAATGACCTGAAAACTTGTGTTCTTATTCCTCAGATGATTCTGAAACTTTTTGTTCTTTACGCTTTTCGATTTGAGCAACGTAAGTGCCCCGAAAAAATTCGTCTTTACAGACTATTCTAGTTTTGACAGATTCTGCCTTTTTACTTGCATTCTCTCTTTTACTATGTCGAGTGGATTTCTTTGCTTCACGAAACATCAGTAGCTGTAGCTAATGTTAAAAATTATACACATTCTGAGCATCTTTTTAAACTCAACAACATTATTCTTGTTCCCCACATAATTCATAATTTTCTTTATATTCAAAAAATTACTCGAGATAATTCTTGCACTACTGAGTTTGACGCCTTTGTTTTCTCTATGGAGGCCCTGAAGACCCGTTGTGTGATTCTTCACTGCAATAGCAGCGGAGATCTCTACACGTTTCCTGGAACCACTACCACACCTCGGGCTTTCTCTGTTTCCTTGATCTTCACCGCCACCGTTCACCGCTTGCACAACGTCTTGGTCACCGCGGTCAAGATGTGATGACCGCTCTTAAGTGTTTATCTTTTATCAGGTGTAATAAAACTCGCTGGTCCAATGTTAGATACGCTTGTCAACTTGGCAAACATGTTTGATTTACGTTTAATTGGTATACCTCTGTGTCTTGTGCCATTTTTTAATACACTGTGGTTTGTGGACATCACCTATTATTAATACTTTTGGTTTTCGATATTATCTCGTTATTGTCAATGATACTTGCACTTTTATTGATACTAGATGACCCGGTACGCCGACCGGTGCAAATGTCAGAGCTACTGTAGATTTATTGGCATAAGAAAAAACATTATAAATTATATTCTACACAATTCACAAAGAAATGTGTCATGATTCCCAGTGTGTATAGATAAAACGTTTAGATGCCTGATCCATTTCTTTTGTTGGATATTTGATCATTCTTAAAATCACGAGTCACACCTTCGAAAAGCAACCCATTTCATTAGCCACTACTTCTAACATACATATTAATGTAATCTATCTATGTTACAAAAATGAAATTAACAGCATAAGAAACTCGGTCGTAATGCGCACTTCATTAGTTCAAGTATATATGCATAATAACCTAGAAATTCTGAAGCTGTGCCTACAAAACACTAACCATAGTCTAACATTTATCTACCATAAGTATCCCTAATAGAAATTTACACGTGAAAACTTGCGTTTGAACCGGTGGAAGGACATAAACAGAAACATGTAACTAATTTAATAAAATACCGGCTCCAGTATAAAGGAGCAAATCCATGGCATAGCACACCAGCCCGCAACACTAAGACTATGTAGTGGATTTGCTCTCATCGATATTATCTACTGATTTTAGAAACATATTTCTAACATCTAGAGACATCTCATTTCCTCTGTTCTCTCTCATATAAATTCTTATTTACACACGCATTATTTCTCCCTTATAGTAACTTTTCCGAAACCTCTCTGATTGACACCGGACTTGTTTCTGTGACACTTATCTATATCGAAATTCATAAAACCAATAACACCATCTTTATTCTCTCAACTAAAGGTTGGCACAACTTAAGCATTTGACCCGTAAAGTCTTGATAACACACAGACATGTTCAAGAACTTACCGAACAATAACCAACAGCGGGACCGTGGACGTCCATGATGACTCTTGTGTGTTCATGAAGAACGAGAGAACCTTATAAGTTACTCATTGCACTTATTCGCTTAACTTCACGGTACCAACGATATCACGAGGTGTGACTGTGTGATCTCGTCTAATCAAACTCTTTGATCATAACACATATAAAACTCGTTACCGATATCATCCTGTTTTCTCATCCATATCCTCGATGAAGAGACCTTAGGATAAGTTGCTAAAACAAATGGAGGGGAGGATCGACCCGTTCAATAGAATTCCGAAGAAAGACAGACTGTTGGCAGCAGGTGGAGACATTTCTTTGGCCCCTTCAAATAAATGCGGACAAGGTAGAGCTCGGCAGGTGTTCGAGAATAGGGTAGGGTTTTTTACGGTCGGGTCCCCTACCACTAGTCCGGCTAGCCTTCTTTCCTTGTGATAAATCATACTGTGTGTGGCCAGACTATTGGTTGACATCTGCGATGCTAAGAGGGTCCAGAGTGTGTATCTCTCTATCGTCTAGAGGAGTTAAGCACTAGTCTTGAATGATCTTAGTTCCATTATACGTTCTAGATTATACTCAGACATCACCGTTATGATCCCTAGTTACTGCAAGACGGTTGATGACATCCAAAGTATAACTTTCGATCGTGCGGTCACTAGATATTCTCATATTAAAGGAATTTAGTCAATGACAACTTCATATGTACTTTGATAAATACATTACAATTGTTTAGTCTTTTTTAGCAAGATCATATACTTGGGTTACCCTAACAATAAACACTTATGTTTTGCTTACTTTTAACTAAGTCCATAATCAGAAAAATATGATCATCTCACAAACTACAAGCTAATATTAGAGGCGAAATTACGAACTCTTATTTGTTTATGTCTTCACACCCGCACAAAGATTTTACTTTGAAAACTCACTTTTCAAGTGATATAGTGGTTGTACCATGATGACATAAACTTAATTACAAACTTGGAGATAAAATAATAACTGGATATTATTATCTCTAGAGCATATCTCCAACAGTCTCCCACTAGCACTAGAGTCAATAATACTCTAGGTGTATGATTACATAACACCTAAGGAAATCCGGTGTTACTCACACTATGCATGTGGTTCCTTAGACCATTGTCTTTCACATTTTGATCTTATCAACTTGTGTTTGGATTTATTAGGAATTGGATTTATGTGAACCTAGTTCTGTGGCAGTACTAATAATTCATGCGTCTCTGAATGAATTACCATACCATCGTTTGAAAGCTCACTAAGCTGAATGATTTTTATCCAATAACTTGCAATCTACAATGTCTTACATTTTGTTGCAACTATCCATAGCAATATACTATAGAATACACTCATAATACTCTAATGTTGATATTTATACAACATATGCTATTATCAATTGAAGAATCAAAATCTGAATTAAAATCAATAAAGATTTGATTCCGTAATTCCATTACAAATACATATGTGAATACATCTCACAATATTATTTTTAGCTATACAAAATCCCACTGAGTCTTTTTATACTTTGTAATACCATCTTCAAATATTTATGTGAGAAACATCTCACTATAACATTGCCAGGTTTTATTACAAACGGTTAGCTATATGAGAAGAACTTTTACTTAAGTTTTTCTCCTTTATACCGGTTTGAATAAACAATTTAGTCAACGGAAATCTACTGGTTCTTATGTGCTTCTTCATGACAACGAGATTGATGAAATCAAAAAATTATGATTTGATCTCAACCCTTTCCATCTCACTTACCAATGACTAAGGAAGCCATGTCTATTGGAAAATTACATGTCATGTTTACTTTTGAGACTTATTGTAATTCGAAATTTCTTTCAGAATTACACTTAGCACACCCATCACATTGATGTTTATTAAACTGCTTAATCTATGTCATAGATTCTGAATTTAATAAGACACTTTCTGATATTTCATTTAATTTTTTTTATAAATTATTTCATGGGGCAACTTTCTTTTAATTAGGTCCAACCAAATTTAAAATATCATAATCAACTCCCATTGACTTTTAAGTCCTTTCACTTTATATAATGAAAAAGAAAACTTTCTTGGTTCATTAATACAACTGACTTAATACTCATACATGTAATATTTCAGATTACTCTAGTAATAAAAAATTAATTAAATTTAGCAAATGATTTGTTAATTGATCCAATAACAACATCAAGTACTTGATATGATAGGTTTTCAACTCATCATTATCATTTATTCGTTCTTGATATTTTTTTTAATCAAGACTAGGTTTATAAATATAAAATATTCATATATGTGTTTCCTTGTGAAAATATTCATGTTCCTCTGATTTAATATCACCCCAACTGCTCTCAAGATAAAATCTTGGAGTCAACATGAATATCTCCCTTATCACTGATCTATATGACAATCCAATGTCATATATAGGGTCGCGCTATTTGACACCCAGGGTGCATAATAGTTATTCTACACCCACGATGTATCTTTTGAACCGAACATGATTTTTTACGTCACGTAAATTTTGTCGTATTCTTTATGTCGAATAGAACGTAAGAAAATATATACATCACATAAACCTTTGATTTATGTGACGGTACAAAAAATACACATTTTTATGTTGTTTTTATGACTTTTATGTTGGTATGACTCATATTTTTCTTTTTATGCCAAGTATTCTCTTATGGATCAAACATGAAAGTAAATGATTACACACGTAATATATTTATTTTTTACTTGGAAACATAAAATAAATTGTGGTTGCAAAATAAATTTCTGCAGCAGGGTCTGCACCCCACCCGAACTGCGTACCAGCCCGCACGCTCGTCCGCAGCACGCTCCTCCAGCCCGTGCGGACGCCTGAAGCTGGTCTGCCATAGCGCATGATATATGTGACATAATTTTTCTTGCATAGACGTAAGAAAGTTAGGAGCAACGTAAGAAAGTTAGGAGCACTGCCAGGTCGTGGGTATCTTTATTTCCCCCCTCAAACCACCGATGTAAAGAAATGACGACAATTGTGGGAATTCCATAGCTGATGTAAGTAAGATTATGCCGCGACAATTGTGGGAATTCCATAGCTGATGTAAGTAAGATTATGCCGATTTTCCTTCACCAACGTCCGAAGCATTTTTGCAAACTACAGATCTAACTGTTTCACTATGAACTGATACCCATTCTTATGCCAAGTGATAGAATATTCTTGATTATAGTGCCTAATTACATGACTAAGATTTTGACTGATTACACGATGTAAGATCGACTGACATAGCTTCATGTTACATAGAAAAAATACCAGCGACTTTCTATCAGAAAGTTAAGGAATTAATCGTCAAACATGTAGTAAAGTACATGCATTACTCGGTTTTGTTTACATTCATTTGACTACACAGCGTTTGGAGGTTCATTTCCATCCTACTAAGAAGCACGATGCTGAAGGCGACCTCATCAGCACCTTGCTGGGGCTAGAGTGCTATAATGTGAAGCCCATCAATCATTTGTTTCTCATCAGTCTTGAACTCGAATGCTCGTCACCATTATGATCTTTCTTATCTCCTGTTAAAAAATTATGCCAAACGAAATTTCCGAGCTCCATCAAAGAGCAGAGATTGAACATATAAGATTATTGTTTTAGTAATATTTGCCAAATGTATGTGTTAATAGCCAATGAATTTTACGATAAAGTCAACAATTAATTCCAGAACAAATAATAAATCATTACTTGCCGACATATGCAGAAAGTGATCAAGCCAACCTTGTCTTCCTTTATGTAGAGTAGCTAGCTAGCTTTTTTTTATCAAACTTTAAGCTAAGTAGCTGGTCAGCACTTAGTTTGCATAAATGAAAGAACAGAGCCAAAATCTTACGTGGAAGCACTATTGTCATCAAAGGAGCATCATTATAACACAGAGACGAGCCTCACCAACCCAAATAGGGAAATCAGAGACATGATTTCTTGAAACATGAAACGATTGTATTTAGCATTCTTGTAAAAAAAATGTATCAGGTACGGCTTCAGTCAAGTCCATATGAGTTGCATAGTGCTGGTATTTTGACAGATCAAAAGCCATAATTCTAGTTTTTCTTACCACATGGCAGTGTTAGTGATACGCCAACATAAATTTATTCAGTATGAAATTTATTAAGTTAGTGATAAACCAACATAAACTTTTCTGAACCAGCATATACACGGAGTCCCTTCGAAGGATCTGGTTAATCAAGCAAATGCATCATCATAATTAATTTATGTACTCCCTCCGATCCATATTAATAGGTGCTGAAGTGGATGTATCTAGCAATAAAACATGTCTAAATACATCCACTTCGGCGCCTATTAATATGGATCAGAGGGAGTACTACTTCTATCCAGAATAGAACAATTGTGCGCAAGCAACTGGATAATAGAGGAGGTACACCGCCAAACCTTGTCGCCATGAGCCGTGATGAGAGCCAAGCACACTAGCGCGCGCCTGTCGGTAGGGAAGAGTATGAACAGCGAATATAGAAGACACCATTGCCAGCCCAAGTCGGCGACCACCGTGATGGCAGGCCACTCCCGACCGAATCCTCCCGCAGCTGCTGCCCACTCCCGACCGAATCCTCCCTCAGCTGCTGCCCACTCCTGACCGAATCCTCCCGCCGCTAGTCGCCGAAATCACTGGCCGACAAGACCACCAGCAGCGCCCCTGGCCATCGAAACTCCTGGCTGACAGGACCACCGGCAGGGGCACCCGATGCCAAGGCTCAATTGAAAACCAGGAGGAAAAAAAATGACGGGCTTACTAGACAGCTACCTAACCCCATGAGGCCACGACCGAGTTGGATAAATTGAACCGTCGAGGTAAAAGAAAAAAAAAATTGCAACGCCTTGGGTGCTATGAACCAGGCCGAGAAGATGGGATGGAAGAAGCGGCGACTCAGCTTAATTCTTTCATCCTACCGTATATGCCACTTGACATCAGAATTGATTGCTTGACTGAGACCAAATAACATTAAGGAAGATTATGGAGTTATTCCTGAGCAGCTCATGTAGGTTTTCATTTATCTACATACCAGTAGTTGGAAGGGGCGTTGTCCATATGTGCTTATCATCGCTGCATTGACATGAAGAATTAATTATAAAAATGTAGTACTGATGTGACCAAATAAATGACCAAGTCTCACAAGTATTGCCATGATCTCTGAAAACAACATCAGGTTATTATTGTCAAATAAAACCAACAGAGATTAAATATCTCGTCCTACCATCTAAATCACTTGACATGAGTATTGTGTGGCCTTTTTCATTTATTTATAACCCCGAGTCAGTATCCACATACATCACCATGATCGAAATAAATCTAACTCGAAACCAGTAGCAACAAGAATTCCTCCAAAGAGCATCAAACAAGAAAAATAAAGCACTCATGCACCCTACTGAATAATCACAACAGTGACAGACCTCGGTTGAATAGAGATATGGGTTTTACATATGAGACAAGGGAATTTATACTAGATACTTGTAATTACGAGAAGTAAAGATTGCACTCTTATTTTAAACTAGAATACCTCAAAAGCCAACCATAATCTAGTATTGCCAGATGATCTATATACACATTTGTATGAGAGCTAGCTACTTATGCTTTCGAGAAGAGCGATCTAAATACACCAGGCTATCTGCAACATGAACATAAACACTGACCTGTTTTCTCCTCGGCAACATTGTGTGTAGATACTTGCAATTCGCCGCTAAGTTTATTACGTACATCTTCTTACGGCCACAACCAGGATGCCGCCCTAAACAACCACAAGTCGCGCTGACGATGCCGATATATCCCGCAGCTACCACCAGCCACAATACCCGAGCTACATGATAAATAAAAAGCAAATTACATCTCCAGGAAGTCTCTCCTAATAGGTAAAAATTACGGAGCTGTGCTGATACCACATACTAATATTTAATTAATTGATTAATATATGTCCACTAGAATGTGTATACTTGTGACTGAAAATACAAACCATCGGCAAAAAAGCAGCCCTGGTTGATCAGAGCTAATCGTCAGGTAAGATGGATCAGAAGCAAACTATACAAACTCAAATAAAGTACGGTGGTAAACATAGAAAGAAGAAGATTTACCAACTTGAACAAGATGAAGGCACTATTGTGGGCCAAGAAAATTTAAAGTCCTATATCTCTTTATACTATAAAAATCTCTTTGGGCCATCGGTGCCCTCTTCTTTTTCCCTTATTGAAACATGCATTGAGGATTTACCTCAAGTTTCTTCTGCGGAAAATGAATATCTCACTTCGCCTTTTTCGGAAGAGGAGGTATTTTCGGCTATTGATCAAATGGAGCACAATAAGGCCCCTGGTCCGGATGGATTTCCCGCTGAGTTTTACCAGCGCTGTTGGGATTTCATCAAGGGGGACTTGATGGGTTTGTTCGCCCAATTGTATGCGGGGAATTTACCTTTGTTTAAGCTTAACTACGGTGTGATAACTTTATTACCTAAGAAGGAAGATGCTAGTAGGATAGAGCAGTATAGACCTATTTATCTTCTCAGTGTCAGCTTCAAGATATTTACTAAAGTTGGTACTAATAGAGTTACCGCTATTGCTCAAAATGTCATTAAGCCATCTCAGTCAGCTTTTCTTCCTGGTAGAAATATTCTTGAAGGGGTAGTGGTTTTGCACGAGACTATCCATGAGCTTCATAGGAAGAAAATGGATGGGGTGATTTTCAAAATTGATTTTGAAAAAGCATATGACAAAGTCAACTGGAAGTTTCTTCAACAGACTTTGCGAATGAAAGGTTTTTGTGCTCAGTGGTGTGACTGGGTTGCTCGCTTTGTTCAAGGTGGGAGTGTCGGGATTAGAGTCAATAATGACATTGGTCATTTCTTTCAAACTTTAAAGGGGCTGAGACAAGGGGATCTTTTATCTCCAATTTGTTTAACCTTGTAGCTGATATGTTGGCAGTTATTATTGCTAGGGCCAAGGAAGATAACCAAGTTGGTGGTTTAGTGCCACATTTAGTGGAAGGGGGGTTATCGATTCTCCAGTACGCTGATGACACTGTTCTTTTCTTAGAACATGACTTGGAAAAAGCGGTTAATATGAAATTGATTTTATCTATGTTTGAACAATTGTCTGGGCTTAAAATTAATTTCCATAAGAGCGAGATTTTCTGTTTTGGTAATGCTCGTGATCATTTGAATGATTACCGCAATATCTTTGGATGTGAGGTTGGTAATCTTCCATTTCGATACCTTGGTATCCCGATTCACTATAGGAGACTACTTAATAAGGAATGGAAAATAGTTGAGGACCATTTCGAACAAAAGTTGAGCTCTTGGATAGGTAAATTGTTATCTTACGGGGATAGACTTGTGTTGGTTAATTCGGTTCTAACAAGTTTACCAATGTTTCTTTTTTCTTTCTTTGAAGTTCCTGTTGGGGTTCGGAAAAGAATTGACTTCTATAGATCTCGCTTCTTTTGGCAGAGTGATAGTGTTAAAAAGAAATACCGTTTAACAAAGTGGAATATTGTTTGTCGCCCAAAAGATCAAGGAGGTCTAGGTATAGAGGTTTTAGAGGTCAAGAATCGGTGTCTGTTAAGTAAATGGCTGTTTAAGCTATTAACTGAGGACGGGGTTTGGCATGAACTTCTTACAAATAAATATTATGGTGGAAAAACTCTAGTCGAATTGGAGGCTAAACCCACTGATTCTCCTTTTTGGAAAGGGATTATGGGGGTAAAAAATGAGTTTTTCAATCGAGTGAAATTCAAGTTGGGCAATGGTGAGGATATTCGGTTTTGGGAGGACTGCTGGTTAGGGAAAGTGTCTCTCGCACATCAGTACCCGTCGCTTTACTCAATTGTGAGTAACAAGAATGTTCGAGTCTCTCATGTGCTTGGTCAATCGCCACCTAATATTCATTTTCGCAGAAATCTCTTTGGAGATAAATGGGAACGTTGGTTACATCTAATAGAGAGACTCATGGATGTACGTCTATCAGATGCTCCGGACCATTGTGTTTGGACTCTTAACCAGTCAGGGATTTTTTCTGTTAAATCATTCTATGCAGATTTGATGAATGAGGACGCTAGTTTCCTAAATAAATATTTGTGGAAGCTAAAGGTGCCCCTTAAGATTAAGATTTTTATGTGGTTTCTATCTAGGAATGAATTGCTGACTAAAGATAATTTAGCTAGGAAAAATCGGGTGGGTTGTCAGAAGTGTGTGTTCTGTGGAGAACTAGAAACAGCTCATCACCTGTTTATCTCTTGCGATTTCGTTAAAAAAAATTGGAGGCTGGTGCATTTCACGTTTAGCATTTCACCACCTAATAATATCACATCTATGTTTGGCAATTGGTTCAGTGGCATAGATACTTCTACGAAAGCTCTAATACGCATTGGTGTATGTGTTGTTCTTTGGACTTTATGGAATCATAGGAATGGGATTATTTTTAACAATGAGAAAGCGGGGAATTTTTTGCAGGTTATTCATCTGGCCAGCTATTGGATGCATCTTTGGTCTCATCTCCTACCAGAGGGCGACCGTGTTCGTTTGGATGGTGGATGCACTCGGCTGATGGCGGTCGTTCAGGCTATCTTCAGCAAGGGTGGCTGGTTGCATCATAGACGACTTTGCTAATATTGCCCTCGTGTTGTTAGGGCCGAGTTGTTTTCTCGTTATTGTAACTCTTTTATAGCCTTGTGAGCTGTTGAGACTCCCAGGTTATGGATGGTTTTGTGACAACAATGCTTGGTGATTAATAAAAGCCGTATGCATCAACCAGATGCAGAGGCTGGGTTTCCCCTTTAAAAAAAATCAAGTACGGTCATTAGTTTGAACAATAAAAACAAGCTTTAGAGTAATAACAATCTGCATAAAACTATACATATGCCCTTGGGCCGTACTGAGTATCCACCAGCTATGCTTTGTACCCAGTGTTTTATTTATAGACAGCTCAAAGGGGAAAAAATGTTGAGTGACAAGAATGACTGTCAGTCAAGTATTTGGACCGGCATATAGATCTCAGGTTACTATAGATTCCGACATCTGAATAATGCTGCAGAAAAATATATATTATGTAAAGATCAACCCGTAGGAGTGATCTTAGCTGGATAATATTCTACAAAGATCTGGTTACATTTTGCAGCATCACCTAAAGCAAGCTGAATCTGATGGATAGGTGCCACCTTTGTTTTCTCAGGACGGTCAAATAGATTATGGCAAATTTGTAGCCATGATGCAAGTCAACTGCAGATGTCGAAAAGAGGAAGCAAGTTTGAATTAATGTAACATTGAGAGATGCACCTCAAGTATAATGATCTACAGATTTTGTTCTCTTCTCTTGCTCATTATCTCACGACAACAAAAATTGGGTAGTCGACAGATGACATGCAGCGAGGAAGTACCATTCTGACAATTTCATTATAACATTGCTTGAATCCTTGTCTCACAAAGATTTTATTATCACGATAATTTTGAGTCTCTCAAAATTTATCATGAGTAAGTTTGACTAAGAAAACTTTCTTTGTCAATCATGTTATAATTCTATTAATTCCTTTCTACTTCAATCAAATTTCTTTGATCTTAGTTTTTTATTAAAAATACTTCCGATGATTTTTATGAAATATTGAAACTTGAATTATTTCATCTATTCCATTTCATTAATATGATTAACTTATCATCTTGAGTCTTCAACAGAATTAAGCCAATTTGAGAAAACATCCATCCTTTATGTGAATTTTGAAATTCACAAGTGACTAGAACTTTATGAATTTTTAGTCTTATTATATAATTTGGAGAAATTCTTTAAACCTTGATAAATAAATAAAATACTTATCTTAAATTTATTTAACAGGCCATAAAACCATTACTTACACTTAAGTAATAGTTGAATCAAAAATTTCAAGAGTTAATAATAAACTTAAGAACATAATACTCACTCCATCTCATATTAATTGTCTCAAAGTTAGACAAAAGTAGATGTATCTAACACTAAAATATGTCTAGATACATCCATTTTTGTCCAAATTTGAGACAATTAATACGAGACAGAGGGAGTACAATAGAGAAGATCATAAATTTTGAACCCCCAAGTTTGGAATTTCCGCACCTATTTTATAATTTGAACTCAACATGGTTCTTGAATATAAAATATTCATTACAAAATGATCGAACTTAAAATAATTTTTATTTCGAAGCCCTAATATTGATCCTCTTTATTGAGATGGACTTCGTAGAGGATGCAACTGGTAAGGCGCCATTGAATGCGTCTTCCACTGTGCCTTCCATGCTTTCCTCCTCTCTTGCCTCTATTCCTTCTCACTCTACAATAAATTTCAAATTGAGAAATTTTTGTATCCAATACCAAAATATTTTGACACAAAAAATGTCAATAACTAGTATAAATCTTATACCTCATGTGGACTCGCCACTTGTTTTTCTTTATGGGTGTAGTCATCAAGGTGTGGAAGAAAACATCCATCTCAGTTGACATGAGCAACTAGAAGACTTCTTCAACTGTCGTCTCCATTTTCATCAGATTGTAGCAAGCCACAAAACAAAAGTAATATGATGGAAGTGATATGAGGAGTGTGTCAACTGCTTGCTTTTCTGGGATTGGAAAACCAACGTCCTTAAGCCTTTGAATTATCCTTGCGAACTTGTATTATGCTCTCTCAATAACCCAAGGCACATGCGTTTGCACCTCAACAGTTCAACATTAAGCTTATGACGACCATGATAGACTTGCATGGAGAACCGAGCCTCCAAAGCTTCCATGAGACGAAAGGGGCAATAGTGTGGGTAACATTCGCCAAGCCCAGAACTCAGCCTGTCTAGCATGATCACATAAAATTGATACTCCTCATCTCCTAATGGAGAATATTCTCCACTAGGTGATGGGACTCCAGTGTCCAGGACATGCTCTACCTCAAAATCTCTGAGAACAACTCTCAGATCGTGAACTCAATTCCAAAAGTTCACGCTTTCTTCTGTTAATTTCTTTATACCCAACAACTAATTCATACTTATGTTTTCAACGGGATCCATCTCTACAATAAAACAAGTTTATTTAGACTCTATAGTTCAAAATTAATTTGCACTACTTAATTCAATAAAATTGAAATTAAGATATGGTCCCACTGAAACCGATATTCCTCGAGGTCAACTTTCAGTAAAACGAGAACCTAGTAGATTATGACTAGAAGGATGTATCCTCCTCAACCAATCATAACCTAGCCACTATGCCAATCACCAATGTGATTCTCACTTATCTTTTGATGTATGTGTTCCGAGCTCATGACTTTCATGCCTGAATCACAAGACAGCCAACTCACTCCGCCATATAGAATGCACTTTGTATCCAAGTGAGAAATCTATAACCCGCCTCCCGACAAGAAGAAGAACGTTGACCCTTGTATCCAAGTGATGAATGCATACCCATGTGGTTCGACGGTGCTACAATTGGGAGAACGCAAACTATCTTAATATTTTAAGTGAGGAATCACCCTAACAAACGACTTCTGCGCAATCAAGGTGCAAACAACAAAGGATAAACATCAAAGATAATTTATGCTTCGTGTGATTCGGCATAGCCTTTGTTCTTCGGGGATTCTTGACGCATCTCCAATGGGGATCATCCATCTTCATTATTCTCACCATAGCAGAAAATTCGAGGAAATTCCTCTACGGTGAAAATTGCTTCAAGTTTTTCCATGTTGGAGAAACAACCAGTTTCTCCTATCATGTACTTCCTTCGAGCTTCATGATGAACACCTGATTGTCGATGTCGAACAATGATAATCCTTTGGCATTGGCCATCATGTCAAAACACAATAACAAGATAGTTATACCAAACCACATGCACACCGCACAAAACCAAGTTAGACGCCTCTAACACTTTGTTTGCAAGTTCTAGCGTGGTTGTAGATTCTACGATCAACTATCTTCACTACCTACGCAATTCGAGGTACATTTGATCTCACTGCTAGATTAAATTTGTGGGGTGATTGAAACACAGACATTACGAAAATGTCTAGAGCCTCAATCTACACTTATTCATAACCATGACCCCCGTGTGGATCCAATCCACATGCCCTTTCCACCATGCCGTTATATAAGATCAACTATGGTGCGACCCAAAGCTACTGAAGCACTTCTTCGGATCAAGCGAGATATGCCAGGGGCAACTTGAGCGTCCTAGGATTGCCAAAAGTTTGTAAAAAGTCATACCACGACGTTGGAAACAAAAAAACATAGCATATCGGGAATCAACAAAAAAACTGAATATTAGAGAACTTTCTAATATACTTCACAAGGTTATGCAATACCCGCACAAATTGTGCTCTAGTACAATCGTATCTATGCATAGTACGCTCTGATACCACTTTTATTCTACGCTGCAGAATTTAAAAAAATTTCCCTACGTAGTCCGCCAAGATCACTATGTAGATAACGAGGCATGCCCATACATGCAAGGATCAAGATCATGACTCACCAGGCAGTGTAATTGATGTAGTTGTAAAAGAGTTCTAAACAATCGTAGATCCTCACAACTATGCCTACTTGCAAGGATGCCGCTAAGCTTCCCTCACTAAGGATCATATGTGTAATCCCTCCTATGTTGTGCATACGTACGCTCGTGTCAACCCATCAGCGCTCCGCCATCAAGGACTCGGTACCGACAAAAAGAGACAGCCTTTCGTCTTTGCTAATTGGTAGCACTAATCTACTGCGATTAGAGTTGTATGATTTTGGAAGTTTCTCAACACATGATAGAGAACTACTAATTAGAGATAAGTCTAATCGGGAGAGGACACCTCAAAACCTAATTAAAAGAAGCTCTAATTCAATTAGAGGGATCTAATTAGAGATTCTCTAATTATACCCTCTAATTCTACTATAGAGAGAGAGAGAGGCTTGAGAGAAAATTGCTCATAAAATTATAGTTTAGCTCAAGGCTTGGGGGTCCTTTTATAGTTAGATGGAAGGGAGAACTTTCCAAAGGGGCGAGGAGTCCTAGTTGTGCTACGAGGGGGTTGGCCGCACCCTCCTCTCCTAGCCCACTCGGATTGGACTCCCATATGGGAGTCCAACTCCATCTCCTCTCCTTTTTTCCTTTATTTTCTTTTGCCCTTAAAAACAAAATTAGGAAAAATACCAGAAGGTTCCTAGTGCCATGATTGGAGGCCCCGGGGCCCACCTGTCAGACCCACCAACTGGTGCGGCCAAAGGGTGAATTTGCCCCCCTCCGGCACTCTCCCCTCCCCCATTCCCGGTTTTTTCCTAAAACTCTTCTGGAACCCTATGAACCCAATAGATAAAATCATCGATATTATCTATTGATGTTAGCAACATATTTATAAGATCCCGGGACATCTCATGTCCTCCGTTATCTCTCATATAAATTATGTCTTGCATCGGCATTATTTTTCCCTTATAGTAAATTCGCCGAAACCTCTCTGGTTGACACCGGACTTGTTTCTGTAACATCGTATCAATATCGAACATTCATAAAATCAATAACAACATATTTATTCTCTCAATTAAAGGTTGGCACGGTTTAAGCGTGTGACCCGTAAAGGACCGATAACACACATACATGTTCGGGAACTTACCGAACAATAACCAACAGCGGGGCTGTGCATGCACATGATGTGAACTGTGTGTTCATGTAGTGATACATCCGAACACAGGCTATACCGTCGGGGTATAATACTGGCCTCTGGACCGTTCACCGGCACAAACAACAAGATAGATATCGAGAAAGCAGTTGCATCCCTTATTAACGAATAATCCAAAGTACAAACTTCATTACAATTTGCGTAGCGGAAGATAACACAAAATTTATTCAACTATCAAATAACATAAAGCGAATAGAAGGGCTCCATTCTTCAATTTGTTCCGCAGGCGAACAAACTTGTTGAGTGGAGTCACGAGACCTACGCCGATCACTCTGAAATACGGACAACCTGCACATTGGAATATGTAGCCCCCCCGAAGGAGGTCAGAACATTCTAAAAAATGCCTGGCAAGTGACACTATGGTGGATATTAAGGAAATGATGCTAACATCTAGATGCATATTTGGCTTGGTAGAGTTCAAAGGCTATTTGTGGAAAGCAATAATCTTGTCCTATCATTTGATAAAAAGTACTTTTCAATAACTAAGTACCCACCAGCTCACCCATGTGCTCCTACTCATTGGTTAACCCATCAAGTTTTATTAATTAAGAAATTAGGATGAGTGGGAATTCGATGTAGTTCCTAATCTATTTTCTCAAATTGTTTCTAACCATGAAACACGTCTAAGTACTTAGATTATACTCTCGCGAGGTTTGTACACTTTAACCGTATGACCCGGTTAGCCAGCATGATCCAAAACACTCATGGTGTAATGGTAGGGAGAAAACCAAGCCGGAACCTCTAGTCACTAACTACTCAAGTCCCAACCTTGGACCCGTACCAACATACACTTCTACAGGTCCTGGTGGGTATGAGAGTCGCAACTTAAGATTCAGTCAACATGCCCATATCTAAGTTAACGTATGGTTGTACATGTAAGCTACTAAACAAAGAACCAATCTATTCTCATTGAAGTCTGGGCGGCAATCCCCACCAAAAATCCACACTCTGATGTCACTCTAGCTATCCGGCTAGAGGATAAATTAGTTTAGCTTGTTTTGTTAAGCAATTAAAATGTCAAGTTTAACATAACACGTCATGGTGTTCCCATCCACATTCCTAATATAGCATGGCTAAGAAATCTACCACTACAGTGTTTGACTAGCACATGGGTATCATAACTAAAGGCACATATGATTATTCTACTTGGGTGTTAATGGAATAATCTAAGCATATTATAATATAGTAAGGGATAAGGCGACGATGTGCGTCGGGAACGGTTCAAGAGTTGATGGGATAGTTTTAAACATCAATAATTGTTATTTGGTGTCTGTGTTGATAATGAATATTATCTCTGGGTCTTGTTTGATTCAAGACGGTTATTCGTTTAAATCTGAGATTAAAGGTTGTTCTATTTCTATGAATAATATCTTTTACGGTCACACACCAATTGTGAATGGTTTATTCCTAATGAATCATGATAAGTGTAATTCACACATACTTAATAGTGACGGCAAAAGATGCAAAAGGAGTGATGATAATACCACATACTTGTGGCACTATCGTTTAGGTCATATAGGTGCAAAGCGCATGAAGAAACTCCAATCTGATGGACTTATGGAGTCTCTTGATTCTGGATCATTTGACACATATGAACCGTGCCTCATGGGAAAAATGACTAAGACTCCGTTTTCCTGTACAACAGAACGAGCAAGCGACTTGTTGGAAACCAATCATACCGATGTATGTGGATCAACGAGTATTTCGACACGCGGTGGATATCGTTATTTTCTAACCTTCACGGATGATTTGAGTATGCATGGGTAAATCTACTTGATGAAACAAAAGTCTAAAAAAATTGAGAAGTTCAAAGAAATTAAGAGTGAAGTTGACAATCGTCATGACAATAATATCAAATTTCTACAATGTGATCATGGAGGTGAGTACCCGAGTTACGATTTTGGCATGCATTTAAAGACTTGTGGAATTGTCCCACAACTCACACCTCCCGGGATACCATAGAGAAATGGTGTGTCCGAACATCGTAAATACACTTTACTAGATATGGTGCGGTCTATAGTGTCTCTCACAAATCTGTCATTATCAGTTTGGGGTTATGCATTAGAGACAACCACATTCACTTAAATAGGACACCATGGCAAGAAGCCTAAACTATCGTTTCTTAAAGTTTGGGGCTGTGAAGCTTATGTCAAAATGCTACAACCTCATAAGCTTGAACCCAAAGCGGAAAATTTTGTCTTCATAGGATACCCTAAGGAAACTGTTGGGTATACCTTATATCACATATCCTAAGGCAAGACTTTTGTTGCCAAGAATTGATCCTTTCTTGAGAAGGAGTTTCTCTGGAAGGAGTGAGTAGGAGGAGAGTAGAGCTGGACGAGGTAGTTGAACCTTCTTCCGAATAGGAAAGTAGTGCAACACCAAACGTTGTTCTTGCCACGCCTCCAACGACTAGAGAGGAAGCTGATGGTGCAGATCTTGCACTCGTTGGGAAACCCCAAGCGGAATGTATGATGAGCACAACAACAGTTTTCCCTCAGTAAGAAACCAAGGTTTAATCGACCAGTAGGAGGAAGGAGTAACTTCAGAAGGTTGAAGCAGCTGAGATGGCAGGGCGCACTACCAGTTCAGAAGCAAGGTGGAACCTACACAACACAATCAAAATCACTTTGCCCCAACGAAGTAGTGAGATTGTCAATCTCACCGATTTTGCTAAACACAAAGAGGTTAAACGTATAGTGTGGAAAACAGTATGAGAACAGTATGAAAGCCGTATCAGCAGTATGAAAACAGTGGAAGCAGTATGAAAGCAGTGGAAACTGTGTGTGTATCATCATAATGAGAAAATGGACCGGGGTCCACAGTTCACTAGTGGTGTCTCTCCGGGAAACATAAATAACATGTGTGGTGAACAAATTACAGCTGGGCAATTGACATAAATGAAGGCTGCACCGTAGTGCATATGCAAGACATAAAGATTACTATGTGATTCATGCGGGCATTATAACAAAATACATAGACCGTCATCTAACTTCATCTATGACTAATAATCCACCCTCCGAATATCATCCGAACAAATGTTGGGTATTAAGTTGCAAGCAAAAAAATTATCGCAGTAAGCAAAGTGTGTAATGTAAACAATGTAAACTAAGTAAACACCGTTGTTTTCTCCCTAATGGCAACAGCACATTCTCCATCCGTCACGTTTCTGTCACTCGAGCACAGCTGCAAAGGAGGCATGAACCCACTATCAAGCATAAATACTCCCTCTTGGAGTTACTAGCATCTACTTGGCCAGAGAATCTACTAATAAAGGTGTAGCGTTCCCACATTTAAATAATGTAAGGACACCTGTGTTATTGTGCTAGTCCCTGGATCAATTGCTAGTACCACAGTACAAAATGAAATATTATGCAAATGCATCAAATTCTATTACATCGCATGATCCAGTCTTTACAAAATAGGATTACAACTTGCATAGTCTTAGAAGACTAGCAGAAAACAAAGAATTACAGCGGAAAACATAGTACAACATTGAGCCCATCTTCTTCATGTGCCACAGGCAAAACATGTTGGCGATAGTCTCGAGATCCTAAACGAAATCCTCACTCGTCTTCAGAAACATCTGCAATATGGAATATGCAGCCACAAGGGAGTCAATACAATATAATGTATTGGCAAGTAACACTATGGTGGATATAAATGGCAAGACTAATACTACATGCTTATTTGGCTGAGTGGAGTTTTCGCTAAGTTTTGCATAAAGCTAGTTTTCTCCTATCACTTTTGTAAAACAAACTTTTCTTTTCAAAAGGGTGGCAACATTGGATTAAGATCCAAGCACCACAAATATTGTTCACTTGGTCAACATTTTACTTATTGAAAATGGTGATGTGATTCTTCCGTCCTTCCCTGTCCAGCTGCTCATAGTTGTCCATAACCGGGGACACGGCTAAGATCTTAGTTTGTTGACTCTGCAGAGCTTGTGCACTTTCACCTGGAGACCCAACTCAACCCAAACATCCTATACACCCTGAGTGCATTAAGGAAAGGAGAAGAATCGAGACGAGATCTTTCAGAAGCAAGAATCCAACCCAATGGCAAGACCCGTTCCACCTATAATTATGCTACATCTGCTTGTCAAGCCCGGGCTGAACCCTCGCAACTTAATTAATCAAGACAGAGCCCATATGACTAAAGGCTGCACTGGAAGCAATCTAAACTTGGGGAACATCATAATCACTTTGTTCCTGGGTGGCATTCCTTCAAGTGAACAACCCCTCGGGGAGACACTCAACTATCAACAGCCAAACAACCAAATCCACCCAGGTGGTTCATTGAAGTTGTTACTTAGAATTTTTCCACAACATCAAGTAAAAATCATTTGTCACATTGCATAGCATCTATCAAGTTCTAAGGCTATAAATAACAAGGATAAAAGAGATGGCTACACACTACTAGGATAATTGCATAGCAAAATATAACTTAGTAAAATTTCCTATCAATGCATACTACTCAAAAATCAACTAACGCATATAGAAAATAATGGGTAGTTGAATGATGTGTTACTTGCCTTGTTGAAGTTGGTGAAGATATCACACTCTCTTCACAAAAGATCGTCGCTCTCCGTACAATCTATTCATTGTCAACACAAAACTAAATAAACAAGCATCCTAACAAACAAACATACAAGTGTATAAAACATACATAGCAACTAACATATCAAAAGGGTCTTAACCAAGTTGGTTAGTACAAGGTCTAGGTTTGAGTTGGAAGATTCATTCTCTAGTGGTCTCTTTCTTGTTAAGGAAATTCCAATGATTTACTTAGGAAGGGCTAGGTTGAGTTTGTAGAAAACTAACTTTATTATAATCATACTTGTCGAGGAAGTTCCAAGAGTTCACTTAGAATAAACATATTACTTCTTCAACTAAAGTAATACATGCAAACACTTGGTCATATTCACCTTCAAAAATATTTGAGTGACTATGTTAGTATTTTCCATTGTGGTTAGGGTGGGTCTACTAACTTCATCATCAATGGGAAAATATTACTAAGTCTTGGGTTTTCCATTTGGGTCAATGGTTGGACAAACACAACTTGTTATTCTTCAACTTGTATGGATTGCTTCTAGTCTTCACATGCTTGTCTTCTTGAAGTTCATCTTCATGCTTCTATTGTAGTTTCCTCCTTGTTGTGAAGCTTCTCTTGTACTTGATAAATCTTCATGATCTTCACTACTTGGTTTAGGTATGGGATGGCCACAAATACTACTAAGTTAATTTGAAAGAAAAATTAAGAAGAAGGATAGAAAGAGAGAGGGAGATGCTTTCTTCTGAATTTCTTCACACTTGTACTTCCTTGAGTCTCTTCTAGGTGTGGAGTCCAAGTATTTTCTTCAAAACTTCTTCATTGATCTTCCTTGTAGCTCTTCATGTTGCCACCAAGTTGATATTGAAGTTTCATTCTTGTGCTTGAGTCTTGATCTCCATTTTGCTGAGTTGGTGAATTCTTGAAGCAAGAATGGGGGAGTGGAGAAGTAGATAGAAACTATGGTACTAGTATTTAAGGTTAACTAATTTGTATTTTGACATATTCTAAGTACTTGTCTTGGCTCCAAATGGACATAACATCAAATAATAACAGTTGAAAACAATTCCTAAGTCATGGTGAAAATGGATGTATCACCATGTTGGGTTTTTGGTCAAATACATATGGTCATGGTCCAAGGATGTCCAAAATGATTGGCCAAGGTTGTTTCTGGTTCAAGTTTGTCAAATGGAGCAATTTTGCAAAAGGAACTATATTGAAAATATTTATAGAAATTAATCTATGTCAAAATACTCAAATAGACAACTAAATTCTAAATTCAATTTTAATTTGTTCAATTATTATTTTGGGACAGAGATTATGAAAGTACACATCCTAAGGTTTCCAAATATATTTTATTTGCAATTTTTGGATTTGTAGAATTTGAATTATGCCAAAATTCATCAAACAAGCATATTTGAAATTGAACAATTTTAAGTTTGTCAAATTTGAATTTGGCCAGTGCCAAAAGTTTCTAGATGTCAAGGGCTTTTCAAAAAGTCCAAGATTACTAAATTTGGCTAAGTGGTTGAAAAGATATGATGATTTGAAGTTGCATGGGCTTTTCTGCAAAATTCACTATTTAATTTCTATTCCGAAAGAAAAACAGAAAATGGGCTGCTATTTGCTGCGCTGGGCGACAGATAAGTGGTGGGCCTGGGCCGGTTACGTGTTGCTCGAGCGGCAAATAAGGAACTTAACGCGCGCTGACTGGGCGGACAGGTGGCGCTACGCTACTGGCCCGTACCGGTTCGTTAAGTGATTTAACACGGGCCGTGGGATCTAGATCTAACGGACGGGGATCAAATGGAACTCACCGGGCGGCGGGAGCTTGCCGGAAAATGTCGAGGCGGCGTCCGGAGTTGCGGTCGTGTATGGCGGTGGCGTTTCCGAGGTGCTCCGGGCTCGGGGAGGTTGCAAGGAGGGGCAGAGCACCACGACGAACTCGATGGTGGCCTCGGGGATCCTCGGCGATGCCCGTAGCGACGGCGCGATGCAGAGGGAGGTGGCGGCGACTCCGGAGGCCACGGATGTGCACGGCGGCGACAAACCTGCGGTGGAAAATGTGTGGGAAGGGCTCAAAGGGAAGCGCACGGACACGGGTAAAGTGGAGGACCACAGAGGGGCGGCGAGGACTCACCGAGGTGGTCGGAAACAACCAAAAACGGCGGCGGCCAGTACAGACTCCGGTGAGGAATAACGACGACGTGGGGGCACGAAACAGAGGGGGAGGAGAGGGGAAATGGAGAGGAGAGCACGGGCTTTAAGATGGATGGATCGGTGGAATTAATCTCGCACTAAAACGCGAGGAATCAAAGCAATTGAAAACAGCGGTTTCGGTGTTCTTCAGTTACTAGAGGAAGAAGAAACAGTGACGTCATTGATGGCGTCATCAATGATTTTTTTCTTTTTAATTTCTGTTTTCTCATTTATTTTATATCTTCTGTTTTATGAATCCAATTAACATGAAACAAAATTCTAAAATCATATTATTTCAAATACTTTCTAATAGTACCATTTTTGTAAACTTTCAAAATACTTTTATTTTTGAATTTTGAAAATTGAAATAATTCCTTAATAGAGCTTAATGTGATTTCTAATTTAGAAAATTATAAAATACAATTATTAGTCAAATATAATTTCAGTGGCTTTATAAAGATCAAATACTATTTTCCAAACCATTTCAAAGAGTTTTCATCTCTTTTATGTTTTGAAAATATAATTAATTCACTAATAGTACTTAATACCAAAAATTGAAAATAGTAAAATGGGGTTTTTGATTAAATAAATTTTTAGAGACATTAATCATTTCAAATAATATTTTTGGAAGTCATTTTCAAACCATTTTCACAATTCATAATTTTAGGATATGAAGGATTTATTAATAGTAACTTAATGCTATTTTATTAGTTTATATCAATTAATTATTACTGTTGATCAATAAAATTTAGAATAAAACCACAAGTCATAATATTGTTTTCAAAACCTTTTGTTATGTTATTATCAAGCAATGCATTTTATTTTCACACCTTTATGTTTAAAACTTGGAATAACAACTAAAGGTTATTATTAATAATTTTATTCTCCTCAAATACTTTTAAGGCCTAGAACTTTATTAAGGGTTATAAATAATTGAGTAATGTTGCCATAAGATAATCTTCAAACTTAATAATGGAGTTGTAAACATTTTAGGTAAAGGTTTGTTAATAAAAGATATTCCCTTTATATAAAGAAACTTATTTTTTTGAATAAGGTTTTAGGGTTTAAGGAACAAGGTATAATTGGATTGGTAAACTCAATTTCATTGAAATATGCATTTTTTTTTCTTTTTTTTCTTGCATCTCATTTGGTTTTTGGTGGCTTGCACAATATGAAAACAAAAAGTTTCAAATTTTTGTGATTTTTGGACTTTCCAAAAATCAGGGATGTTACAAAAGGAGAGCGTGCAAGATCATAAATAACATATGCATGAAGATAACATGATAGATTGATAATCAGAAGACATATCATTCAACATTCATCAGATCCCAGCAAACACAACATGTAGCATTACATAAAGATGATCTCGATCATCTAGGGAAGCTCGCGAGATCTAAACATGAGGTACAAAGTGGAGAAGACAACCATATAGCTACTGCTATGGACCCGTAGTCCACGGATGTACTACTCACGCATCACATCAGAGGAGGGCATGGTGGTGTAGACCCATCCGGTGATGAATTCCCCTCCCGGCAGGGTGCCGGGGAGCGCTCCAGAGCCCTCCCAATCTCGGGATGACGATGACGGAGGCCTCGGGTATTTCTCGGGACGAAGTGGTATATTTTTAGGGTTGACATATTGGGGGTTATAAATAGACGAAAGGGCGATGGAGGTGGAGGCCTGAGGGGCCCACACCACCCCCCCAACGCGGCCAGGGGGAGGGGCGCACCGCCCTATGGTGTGCCCCCCTCCGGGCCTCTTTGGGACTCCGTGGAACCTTCGGGAATTCTAAGACTTCCGGACTTTGAATTTTCCAATTCCGAGAATATTTCCAGAACAACTTTTCTGAAACTAAAAACAGCAGAAAACAGGGAACTGGCTGTGTGGCATCTTGTCAATAGGTTAGTCCATAAAATCGATAAAAAAGGCATCAAGTGTATAGTAAACATGTAGTAAACATGGAACATCAGAAATTAAGGATACATTTATGGTGTATCAACATCCCCAAGCTTAGTTCCTACTCGTCCTCGAGTAGGTAAACGGTAAAAACACATAATTTCTGAGGTGACATGCTACCAGCATAAACTTGATCATCAATAAAGTAAAATCATAAGTAAGCTGAGATCATAGAACTTCAAGACAAGCATGATAAATAGAATTTTAATAACAAAGCATGTCAATCACCTTGCATCATGAGAAGTAACACAAATAAAATATCATGAATAACAATGCATCGAAAGTTATACGTTTGTTTCAAATATAGAGAAAATATGGCAAAGTGATATTTCGCTAGTCCTTAAGAGTGGGGCAAAATATAAATGCCAAGACACTTGCAAAGTTCAAGAGGAAGACTATAACAAATAAATAGAGAACAAACAATAACACATCATGAATAAATTAATAATGTTTCTGGGACAAATGCACATTAAACTCAGAATGGCAACCATGCTCTCTCAACTATGCATAAGGTTAGAAGATGGAGACTCAACATAAAAGTAAAAGAAAGACTTTTCGCAGAGGGAAGCAGGGATCAACTCATGTGCTAGAGCTTTTATTTTATTAAACAGAGGTATTGAAAACATTTTTAAGAGAGGTGTATGCTTATGTCAACGAATGGTAAACAAAAAATACAGTACGTCACAAGCCAACTAGACTTCACAAGAGTGGCTCCCATAGAAGGACGCATCTGGGTAGAAGGCCATCCCTCTTTCTCTTTTGTTTACACAATTATTCTATGACTGATAAATCAAGGGAAAAATAGTGAAGAGAATTTGTTGTTATTAATTTGGGGCTGGGCACCCTGCTGCCAGCTCTTCTGTCAATTGGATAAGCGTATGAAGCCAGTAGTCTAGGGTGTGAAAGTATAATCAACAAGGAGATAAAGATTCTCTATTTACGTCCTCATGAGCTAAAACAGGAGCACAAAACTTGAGTAATTTTGAAATTTTTAAAGGTAACACATGAGCAATTTACTTTGGAGTGGCGGTTAAATACCACATGTAGGTAGGTATGGTGGACATTTTTGCATACTTTGGTTTTTGGGAGTTGGATGCATGAGTAGATCTCATACTCAGTACAGGTGGAGGCTAGCAAAAGACTGGAAGCGACAAATCAAGAGAGCATAAGAGCCATAATCGTGCATAGCGACATAAACATCATTAATCAAAGCATAAGTGGTACCACAAGTTCAAAAACTAAATGCTCATAGAGGCTATAAGTGACTGGTTTGTAGTCATAAACATGGTGTGAGCATGGCCAAGTCAACCAAATAAAACATTCAAAGGAGAACGCCACAAATTTATGCTTCGATATGATAAGAACAACTCATGATTCTTTCAATGGCACATTAAACACTATCAGCTATTTGAGACTAATCATCCTACTAAATAACCACTAGGCTTTAGAATTAAAATAACATCTAGCATGATACGAAAAAGTCTAGCCACAGTCTATACAAACTTCTACTTGCACCGTTATAAATTCTACTTCAAACAGAGTTTCTTTTCCCAACAAGCACCATACAAAATATGTTTTCACAAATACTCTCTAAATTATACAACAAGAAAACATGAGAGTACTCACATAACACTACTGAAACTAACAGCTCTGAATAAGAGATGCAATGAAAACAAGAGCTAAACAGGAATTTTTGCAGCAGCTAGAAGAAAAACTAAGAATACGAGCATAACGAGTATTCAAACGAAAAGGCGGAGCGTGTCTCTCTCCCAAACAAGGAATGCTACGGTCCAACTACATTATTGCAGCAAGGAAAACAAAATAAAACAAGAGAAAACAAAAGAAAAACAAACAGACGCTCCAAGTAAACTTCATATGATGTGACCGAATAAAAATATAGTTTCACTAGAAGTGACCTGATAGATTGTTGATGAAGAAGGGGCTGCCTTGGGAATCCCCAAGCTTAGATGATTGAGTCTTCTTAGAATTTTTTGGGATGAACCACGGGGGAATCCCCAAGCTTTGACCTTGTACTCTTCTTGATCACATATATCACCCTCTTCTCTTGACCCTTGAAAATTTCCTTCACACCACACTCAAAGAGTAATTCGCATTAGAGGGTTAGTGAAATAATTAAAAATCCATGGGTTATGTATGGGAACAAGTGCTATTAATAATTTTAAATATTAGCTACAGACACTGATGTTTCTGAAGCAAAGAAATCCACTTGACATCGTAAAAGAGCAAATGCAAGAAAAATGGCAGAATTTGTCAAAACCAGAATAGTCTATAAAGACAAATTTTTGCACGGCACTTAAGTTACTCCGATCGAAAAACTTAAAGAACAAAAAAGCTGCGAAATTATCTGAAGAATAAGCACACAAAAAATTCAGGTCATTCTGATTTCCTGTGAATTATACAATTATTTACGGTGGACAACAAAAATCTGTTTCCTGAGCAGAAATCCAAAACCAACTCCAACTCCCGTCAGAAACTTTACTTGGAACAACTAAAACATGAAAATAAAGATATAAAGGAGTTGCTACATAAGCATGCAACCCCTTGACTCAAAGAAAACAGAGAAAAACAAAGCAAAAATAAAACCATGAGCTATCTCCCAAGAAGTGTTTTTCTTAATGCCTTCTAGCTAGGCTTAGAAAAGTGGAATCAAGTAGATGATCACATAAGTAATATGAACTCCATAATTTTCGTAAAATAAAACAAAAGAAAACAAAATAAAAACAAAGAAAAACAAACAGACGCTCCAAGTAAACTTCATATGATGTGACCGAATAAAAATATAGTTTCACGAGAAGTGACCTGATAGATAGTTGATGAAGAAGGGGATGCCTTGGGCATCCCCAAGATTAGATGCTTGAGTCTTCTAAAAATATGCTTGGATGAACCACAGGGGCGTCCGCAAGCTTTGACCTTGCACTCTTCTTGATCACATATATCACCTCTTCTCTTGACCCTTGAAAACTTCCTTCACACCACACTCAAACAGTAATTCGCATTAGAGAGTTAGTGCAACAATTAAAAATCCATTGGTTCTGTATGGCACAAGTGCTATTGATACTTCTAAACATTAGCTACAGCAACTGATGTTTCGTGAAGCAAAGAAATCCACTTGACATCGCAAAAGAGCAAATGCAAGAAAAATGGCAGAATCTGTCAAAACCAGAACTGTCTGTAAAGATGAATTTTTTCTACGCACTTAGGTTGCTCAGATCGAAAAACTTAAAGAACGAAAAAGTTGCGGAATTAGCTGAGGAATAAGAACAAAACAATTCAGATCTTTCTGACATTCCAGGATTTTATACGATTGTTTACGGTGGACAACAAAAATCTGTTTCCCGCGCAGAAATCTGAAAACCAACTCCAACTCTTGTCAGAAACCTTACTTGGCACTACTAAAACATGAAAAGAAAGATAAAAAATAGTTGCTACAGAAATATACAAGCCCTTGACTCAAATAAAATAGATAAAAACAAAGCAAAAATAAAACCATGAGTTATCTCCCAAGAAGTGCTTTTCTTTAACGCCTTTTAGCTAGGCCTAGAAAAGTGGAATCAAGTAGATGCTCACATAAGTAATATGGATTAAGAAAAGAGAGTATCAAGAAGCAAGTATAAAACAAATTTAAGTCTAACCCACTTCCTATGCATAGGATCTTGTAAAGAAATAAATTAAAGAAGCTCAAACTAGAAATCATGGGAAGGTAGAACAAGAGCAACTTCAAAACTTTCAACAAAAAGAGAGGTGTTTTAGTAACATGAGAATTATCACAACCATATTTTCCTCTATCATAATAATTTTCAGTAGCATCATAAAGCATGTTTGTCATGGCTTAAAAGCACACAATTCATATCAAGCTCCAAAACAGTGGGATCAAAATTTAAAATCAGCTCCTCTTTCTTCCCACTTTTAGCAATAGCAAAACAAGATGATTGATCACTCATAAAAGGTATAGGACACATTATAGCAATCCTATTTTTAGTAGCATTATAATTTATAACATCAAGTAACATAAGACCATCATCAAGAGCATTATCATAAGATGTATCCAACTAGCATGGATTATCATAAATAACAGTAGCAATATCATTCTCACAAGTTTCATTCATAGTAGTATCAAGGTTACAAGTATAGCAATTATCAATTTCAGCAAATAATGTATGAGTTAAAGATTTACTATCATTGGACGGTAGACATGGGTAGCTCCGTTCTTCCTCCTCTTGATCATTAGTCTCCTCCTCTTTTTCATCCAATGAGCTTCCAGATTCAGCAGTTTATTCTTCCATAGGTTCCTGCAAGGCATCAGTCTCTCCCTTTGCGGGAGAACATTTATTAAGATATTCCATTATGTAGTAATTGAAGTCCTTGTAATTATAAAAGCAAAATTCAAGTATAACATAAATCTCATATTTATAAGGTGCATCATCAATACTTTCAAGTAAATAGGCAATTTCGAATGCACCCTTCCAAGCAATAAATTCTTCAATTTGTTCCACATCATATAATTCATAATTTCCCTTAACATAAGAAGATATGCTAACATCATCGTTATTCTCACATTGAAAAGGGAGGCGTTTATACCTCCTACAACGGCAAGATTTATCAAAGCAATAAGTAACATTATAAGTAGAGCACAAGTTTTTAGTATAGTCATGCAATTTATTAATTTGCTCCCATAAGTGTATCCCTTTTTGTAACAAGCGGTGTTCCTTATAATATTTTTTTTGTTCAACCGTGAACCCACCTTGCCTAAAAGATCTACTTTCAAAGACATCAAACATTGATAGCAAGCATGATAAAGCAAAAATAACAACTCGAATATGAACTAATTTTTTTGTGTGTTTTTGATAAAGAGAAGCAAACTAAGAAAAACAAAAACAAACTAAAGAGATTGGAGGTGAGAGACTCCCCTTGCAGAAATTCTCTTCCTCCCCGGCAACGGCGCCAGACTACTTTGTTGATGACTAACGCTGGTAGACCCCAAGTGCAAGCTGTGAAGAGTGCAGTAGCAAGTTTTCCCTCGGCAAAGAGACCGAGATTCAATCGATGAGTAGGAGGACAAGCAATCTCTGAAGGTTGATGCAGCTGAGGTGGCAGGGCGCACTACCGGTTCAGCAGCAACGTGGAACCTACACAACACAATCAAATCACTTTGTCCCAACGTAGCAGTGAGGCTGTCAATCTCACCGGTTTTGCTGAACACAAAGAGGTTAAACATATGGTGTGGAAAATAGTATGAGAACGGTATGAAAGCAGTAGGTGTTTTATCAGTATGAGTAAAAAGGACCAGGGTCCACAGTTCACTAGTGGTGTCTATCCGAGAAAGATAAATAACATCTGTAGTGAACAAATTATAGCTGGGCAATTGACAGAAATGAAGGCTGCGCCGTAGTGCATATGCAAGACATAAATATTACTATGTGATTCATGCGTCATTACAACAAAATACATAGACCATTATCCAACTGCATCTATGACTAAAAATCCACCCTTCGAATATCATCCGAACAAACGTTGGGTATTAAGTTGCAAGCAATAGATAATCGAAGTAAGCAAAGTGTGTAATGTAAACAATAACATCATCCTTAGACAAAGCATTGTTGTTTTCTCCCTAATGGCAACAGCACATTCCATCCGTCACGTTTCTGTCACTCGAGCACGGATGAAAAGGAGGCATGAACCCACTATCGAGCATAAATACTCCTTCTTGGAGTTACTAGCATCTACTTGGCCAGAGCATGTACTAATAACGGAGAGCATGCAAGATCATAAATAACATAAGCATGAAGATAACATGATAGATTGATAATCAAAAGACATATCATTCAACATTCATCAGATCCCAGCAAACACAACATGTAGCATTACATAAAGATGACCTTAATCATGATAGGCAGCTCACAAGATCTAAACATGAGGTACAAAGTGGAGAGAACAACCATCTAGATACTGCTATGGACCCATAGTACAGGGATGTACTACTCACGCATCACTTCGGAGGAGGGCATGGTGGTGTAGACCCCTCTGGTGATGATTTCCCCCTCCAGTAGGGTGCCGGGGAGAGCTCTAGAACCCTCACAATCTTGGGGTGACGGTGACGGCGGCCTCTGGCGTTTCTCGGGTAAAAGTGGGATATATTTATGGTTTACGTCTCGGGGGATTATATAGGCGAAAGGGCAAAGGCGGTGGAGGCCTGGGGGCCCCACACCACCCCCGGCGCGGCCAAGGGGGGCGCCACCCTATGGTGTGGGCCCCCTGAGGCACCCCTCCGGGTCTCTTCGGGACTACGTGGAACCTCCGGGATTTCTAAGACTTCCGAGCTTCAAATTTTCCAATTCCTAGAATATTTCCAGAATAACTTTTCTGAAACTAAAAACAACAGAAAACAGAGAACTGACTCTGTGGCATCTTGTCAATAGGTTATTCCGGAAAATCGATAAAATGACATAAAGTGTATAGCAAACATGTGGGAAAAAAGAAGAAAACAACATGGAACGTCAAAAATTAAGGATACATTTATGACGTATCAGCTGGACCCTATGAAAATCCACTGTGACAACACTGGTGGCATAGCTTTCGCAAAGGAGCCAAGGTCTCCCCATAGCGCCAAACATTTCAAACGCCGTTTTTGCCAACTTCGTGAAAGTTCTCAATAAGGAGACATTAAGATTTGCAAAGTTCACACGGATCTGAATATTTCAAACTCGTTGACTAAATCTCTTCCATGATAAAAACATGGTCAACACCAAAAGTCCATGGGTGTTAGATTTTTAACAATGTAAACTAGATTATTTACTCTAGTGCAAGTGGGAGATTATTGGAAATATGCCCTACAGGCAATAATAAAGTAATGTTATTATCACATTTCCATGTTCATGATAAATTTTTGTACTGCATGCTAGAATTTTATTAACCCGAAACATAATACATGTGTGGTTTCATAAACAAAATGTGTCCCTAGAAAGTCTCTACTAGACTAGCTCACTGATTAATGGATTGTTATGGTTTCCTGACCATGGACATGTGTTGTCAATTAATAACAAGGTCATGTCATTGGATAATGACGTGATGGGCAGATCCAACCTAAACATAGCAATTGATCGTGTCACATAGTTTAAATTGCAAGGTATTCTATTTTCAAGTATTCTGCTTCTTAGACCATGAGAAAACGTTACTCCCGGGTACCGGAAGAATGCTTTGGGGACATCAACCGTCACTTTGTAAGTGGGTGATCATAAAGGTGTCTTACAGATATCTCACAAAGTACCTGTTGAGTTGCATGTATCAAGATTGGGATTTGTCCCTCCATGTGACAGAGAGAGATATTATGGGCCCACTCGGTGATGCACATTCGGTAACACTTGGAAGCACGTGACTAAATAGTTAGTCATAGAGAATGGCGTGTTACAGAACGAGTAAAGAATATTTACCGGTGACAATATTGGACTAGGTATGGTGATATCGATGATCGAATATCGGGTACGCAAAATGTCGTTATATAAAGGAAACATAATATGGTTTATGACATATTGGTTCACTCGACAAAGATAATCTTGAATATGTGGGAGTCATCAAGAACATCCAGGTCCCGCTGATGATTATTGATTGAATAGGTCTCGATCATGTCTGCATGGTAAGAATTTTTTTGTTTGGAGTCTCAGATGTGATCCAGGATATCACGAGGAGGTCCGGAATAGCCCTTTTTATCAGGAAAGTGGTTTTCTGTGTTTCAGAAAAATCCGGGATTTTTCAAGCAGAATACCAAAAGGTTCTAGAAGGTTCTAGGGGTCCCACCAGTGGGACCCACGACCCGGGAGCGGTCACATGGGCCAGAGGGGATGCAACAATCCTACATGGGCTAGCCACACCAGCCCCAAAAGATCCCATGTGCCTAAGGCACTTGGGGGCCAAGAAACCCTAGGAAACTTGGGGGCAAGTCCCCCCCCCCCCCCCCCGTCTCCCCTTTGGGCGTCGGCCCTAGGAGGGGCTACCTGGCCGCACCCCTTCACCCCTCCCTATATAAAGAGGAGGGGAGGGAGTACCAAGCCCTCGACCTGAACCCTAGCCGCCCCAGCTGCTCCTCCCACCACCTCTCTCCCGCAAACGCTTGGCGAAGCCCTACCGGGATTCCACCATACCTTCACCACCATGTTGTCATGCTGCTAGAATCGATACCATCTACTTCTCCATTGCACTTGCTGGATCAATGAGGATGAGAGGTTGTCGTGTCGTACGTGTGCACATCTCAGAGGCACCGTTCATGCGGTGTTGATCGACTGGATCGTAGGAAGGACGTCATCGTCCTAGTACGACTACACCAAGTGGCTTTGTAACAATATGTTCAACACGTACGTTCTTCAAGGGTATGTAGATCAGATCTAGCACTCTCCCTCTCGTTGCTAGCATCTCCTAGATTGGATTTTGCTTTTGTAGATTAGATCTTGGTTTTCGTTTGCATCTCGTAGGAAACTTTTTGTTTTCTATGCTACAGGTCCCATCACTGAATACTTGTGTCCTGGTTGTCTGTAACTCTGTATACCGGCAATGATTAGTTTCTTCCTGTTTTGTAGTACTTGTACTTTGGGGTTTAGTTGTTGTGAACGTGGGTAGTTTCTCTACGCCGTTGGGCACATTTGGTAGCCTGCATCCATTCTTGGCTCGCCCCGGGCAGGCCCTAGGGGGCATGGCCATGCTCATACGGATCTTAGACACGTTCTATGACTATTTTGGTAGCATGCATACGTGTTTGCTTCATGAGTTGGTTAGTTAAGTGTGTTGTGTTTGGTAGCCTGCATTACTTTCTTTCGGGCTAAGCTAGAACAGCCGCACCATGTTTGGTAGCATGCAGGAGCACCGCTATTATTTCTTTGGTTCAAATATGGTGAGTGTAAGGACCCCAGACCGGCAGTCTGAAACCCTCCGTATGCATACATTCACGATCCCAGAAAGATCAGTCGTGAACAACATACACAGTTGGCATACAGAAATACATCATCCATTACACGAATACATAAAGGTATTACACACATGATCACATGATCAAGTTTAACACAACTGCCATAAGGGCAGGCAACTTAACAAACACAGCGGAAGACAATTAAAACACAACGTAGTTGAGCCCAAGTCACGCCTTAACCTACAGGCTGCTGACCCGGAGACGATCCTAGTTCGCAAAGCCGTCAACTCCGTACTTCTCTTCATAGATCTCCTTCGGAGGCTCCTTCTCAAAATCTGATAAGTAGATACCAGGGGCGAAACCGTAATGAGTACATTTGAATGTACTCAGCAAGACATCCATCATATCACTCACCAACATGCAAGTATGCTTATATGGTGGAATAGGTAGGCTATAAATATGGTTCACTATCAATGGTGTTCATATATGATGACACCACAGTTGCAGTCAGGTTTATCTGTATCTTCGTTGAAGAAGATACTTCAGAAGAAAAATAATATATAGTTTTATTTCTCTTGTAGATATCACATGTACAAGAGGTTTTGTAAAGTTTTGTTAAAGAATATTTTCTCTTTGCAAAACTTCTTGGAATCAGTTTCCAGAATTCTTGCCTAGAGTAGAAAAGGTTTTGTTTGCAAAACATTTTGTTTTGTATAACATCATCTGGCTTTTCATCCTCGACGATACCTCCACGGTATAAGTTTCCATTCCTTTCCGAACTTCACAAGTTCAACACTTCCTTTCCAAAAATTCCTTTTCAAAAACTTCCTTTTTGAAAACATTGACACAATGCTAGCTACATGGCCATTCAACTGTCCATATCCGAGGACGCAGCTTCTTCGAAAAAGTTGTACTCTGCAGAGGTGTACACATCCACCAGATCCAGTACACCTCCCGTGAAACAACCACGGACTGTAACAACAGTATGTAAACATCAGGTATCTGATCATAACCATCCACTATGTTCAAGCTAGAATATGCCTATCTCTTCAGTTGAGTTTAATCTCCTCGGCACCATGTCGCACATCGCCATGACAGGAGACTCAACCGATGCAACCGGAGGGAAAATTAATCCCACACTTTTTATGTCTCAACATTGGGAGTTTTGACGACATTCGGTTCGAGGGTACGACGTCCCTTATAGCGATTGAGATAGCACACACTAATAAGAACAAACTTCAAGTTAAGCCCCTTGCCCATGTTGGGGTAGGGTGGCAGTACGGTAAAGGTTGTCCGGCGAAGACTAGGTTATGTGTCATTTTTGAAAACACCACTTTCTCAAAAATGACCACTTCCACATTCCTCCGGAGAACAAGGATCCGCCTTTTCTCCGGGTTTTTCCGTAAAGCCTTTGTTTCGTAGAATCACAATTTTAGGGTGTCCACTTAGGGACTAATATATTTGATGGTAATAAATACCATATGGTGGCCTATGGGCTTGGTATTACCAAGTTTAACTACTGGCATGATAGTAACCTATAATATAGTATAGTAGTAATTTCCACATCAAAAATAGTTTTGATAATCAAGTTTTGGTAAAACTTCAGAGGTAAAACATGCATGATATATAATGGTAAGTATTGTATCAGCAAGCAATCAGGATGCTTGCCTGGTATCTCTTTGTGTCCCTGGTTGTTGGAGTGACTGGAACTTGAAACAGAGCTTCACGACACTTCCTTCCTCTTCGTTTTCTAACGCCGTAAAAAGAGAATAAAGGACACACATTCAGAACCAAACAAGACAAACAAGGCTACAAGTAATACATACAGCAAGCAATCAAGAAGTACCACCCAAGTTCTCAATTTTTCCCTTAAGAAAAATTGGCATAAAAACTATAGTTGAAAAGTCTGCTTTTTTTCCTAGTGTTTATGTGTGGCCAATTCAATGATTTTTTTAGTTAAGAACACCATGGACCAGTGGGGTAGAGAACATGTTACTAGACAGTAGGGTGTCACATAAAACACATTTTTATGTCTAAAAACTTCCCCAACAATCTCTATGTCTAGCACAAATAATTTGCTAAAATACTCAAGTGGTGAAAAAGGCTCATGACAACAAGTCAAGCCTATTTTCCACCATGATGCAAAAGTACCAGTGGGTGTTCCACTAGCAAATATGCTCACCAAGAGGTTAATAAGCCTCTGGTCACTTTTATAAAAGTGCTCAAAACAAACAAACAAGCACCCAAAAACTCCTACTCATACTAGTAGAAAATTTAGGAAAAATACTAGACTAGTTTAGGCTACACTAGTTAATTTTATGCACAAGTGTGCAAGCTAGCAGAGGCAAAATACTCCTCTAACCAGTACCATAATTGCTACTGGATTCCACAAAATAACATTATAAACATAGCTAGGAAACAAGGAAAAACTATGCTTAAAATGCTACACATGTGAGGAGATTAATTCCTAGTCATCCAAGTGTTATTCATGCTTTTATGCTACTTAAGAGGAAACCTATCAGAGGTGAAAACCCTAAGATATAATTCCACAAGGACATTCCATCCTCTGGTTTCCACACCAAAGATTCATATTTTTCCCTAAGGGAAAACAAGACAAAAAGCATACATGAATATCCTAGTGTGAAATCTAGACTTTAAGCATTGCTATTTAAATCTATTTCAAACACAAGCACCAAGTATCTAGAGGTGCTATAACCAAAATAACAGTACCTAAATGGTACTAGTTTCATGAGAATTAATCTAGCAATAAGCCTAAAAAGCATTTAAAGATCTACTCAAAACATATATAAAAGAAACACATCTAGTGTGGGGGAAATAATGTTTCCACCAAAAATGCAATGAAACCAGTGGGTGTTCCACTAGCATATCAAAGCATTAAGAGGTCACAATGCCTCTGTTCCACTTGCTAAAAATTTAACAAAAGACTAAACAAGCTTCTAGTGCAATAACAATACTAGCAGAAAATAACAGGGTGCTAAAATAAGCAAGGTAATGATACTCATGCTATTGTTTTCACACATGTGAAAACTTTAGGTGTCAAGTACTCATAACAACCTTATCAAAATGCTACTGGACCTATGGATACAACCCAAAAATATGTGGTCACAAAACCACAAATGATTATGTCAAAATTCCACACATGAGGGAATTTTTCCATAACCATTCTCATAGTAATGATTAAGCTACTCATGCTTTTCTACCAAATCAAAAGCAAGCTATCAGAGGTGATAACAACACAAACTAAGTATCAACATGGTGATGTATATAATCTCTCAACAAAACAATTCAATCACTTGCACACAAAGTTAATCAATCAAAAATTGCTATGCAAGTATTACTAGAGAATAATCATATGTTAATAACAAAAATCCTATTGCTTCTCCACTCAAGTCCACACATTCTAACATGCTAAAATAGCTAAGTAACACTTATAAAACAAGTTCACACAACTTATACATGCTAGAAAACAATATTGCAACACAAAAATATAACCACTCAATTTAAATACTAAAAATGCCAAAATGGCAGAAACAAGCAATTTAAAGATCTGTCCACCAAATTTTATGGGATGCTCCAAAAATTAAACCCTTCTAGGGTTGGATAGCCCGAAACATATACAAGACCATCCAGTTGAGTTTGAATCAAAATTCATCTTTAATTAATTTATAAAAATCACCAAAGTTATCTCTGGTGTTTTACCAAATTGCATGCCATTTCAAAAATACAATGAATTTGGAAACGAGGTTAAATGCTACTGTTAGGAAATTTCAAGGGCTTTCCAATGCAATTGGCCTCACTTCATTCTGAGTTGTAAAATAAAAATGGTGCTCATTTTGGTGTTTCTGGTAGCTGTTACCAAAACATTTTTAATTTCAAAACTATACATCCAAATGTAGATCTACAAGTTGTAGATGGTTTAGATTTTGTTTATGCACCACTGTGATTTTTGGCTTGGTCAAAATCATCTTTTAGGTTGCCTTTTTGAGCCAAAAGTAAACAAGTACTTCTCTGTGAAAATTAAAATAGAAAAAAAACTGCTGCAGGGCCAGATCTGCTAAATGGGCCGGCCAGATCTGTTCTCACCGCGGCCAGAGCTAGCCCGAGCCGCTGACCTGCGGGCCAGTAGGCCACGTGGCAGCCACGCGGGCACAGCGAGGCCCCACGGGCAGGTTTGACCTGCTCCCGCGCGGGTCAAGGGCGCTGACGCCCTGCGCGCGTCATCGCGACGTCACTCGCCGGCGGGAGAGCTCCGGCGAGGTTCCAAACCGCGATTCCGTTCACCGTTTTACAAACAAAAGGTACCAATGTGTTGCTCTCGACTTGGGAAATCATATACGCACGGTCTCGTTTCTCGGGAGGCACCGGAGGGGCGGCGGCAACGACGGCGCACGGTGGCCGGAAAGAGACCACGACGCGGCGAGGTTCTAGAGGGGGAGGGAGAGGGGAAAGTGGACCGGGAGGGTCTCGAGCTCACCCAGAACGCGAAGGAGCACACGGCGAGGGCGTAGGAGGCTCGAGGCGGCGAGGATGGCTCGCCGGAGCCCGCCGGACCCGCAGAAGGGAACCGGACGGCGCGGGCTCCTCGCAGCGCTTCAGCTCGATTCGTTTGGCAGAGAGGGCCACCACGACAAGGCGGAGGCGATGGGACACTCGGCAGCCGGCGGCGAGCTCCCCTGCGGCCGAATCGACGACGGCCATTTTCGGGCTAGGGTTAGGTTGAGATATTTTCAGAGAGAGAGAGGGCTTGTCCGAGGGGGAGAGAGAGGGGGTAGATAGGATGCACATGGGGGGTTTTAACCATCAAGAAGTCTTCTACTCGAAGCAAAGGAAGCATGGGCAGCCATGCCCTCCATTTCGTCATCTACAGGAAGAAGAAGATGACCATGTGACTCAGCTTACATTTAAGTCCCTGGAAAATTACAAGTAGGTCCCTGTACTCTCTGAAAATGGATGTTTTCCCTAAGCAAACAAAGTCAAAATTTGAAATCCTTTTGCCCAAAATTCTTATTAGTCTAGATGCACAACATATGTGAAAATTGGCTCAATTAGATAAACTTGATAATTCAAAGTTGTTCAAATTTGAATTCTTACATAAATGGACATTGAATTTATTTGACTACTTAGGAGCTTCCAAAAATGATAATTTTTGGCACACATTCCTTATTTGATGTGTTCCTTATGTGGTAGAAAATTCAAGTCATTTTGAGTTACTTCATAGAACAAAATTGTTCAAATTTCAAAAAGGTGCTGTCAAGAAAACAGGGGTTTTTGGCAACTTAAAGTATTCAAAAACTTGTGCCCTTTTGGTTTTCATCCTAATTTATGATGTAGAGAATGTGGTATTTATTTCATGGCATTTGGAAAAAGTTTGTAGAACAAACTTGTTCAAAATTCCAAATGTTGCTGTGGAGAAAATTCATGTTTTCAGGGCTTTAATGGATTCAATTTTTGGTCTTCTCTTGTGAGTGTTCCTTATTTGATATAAGGAAGCAATGGTATGAATTTCAAATCATTTGAGGAAAGTTTCCAATAGTAACTTGTTTTAGTTTTCTGTTTCTAGAAATATTGGAATTTCTATTTAGTAAAGCACTTGGCTTTTCTTTAGCAAATGATTTGCCAAAATATTTATGTGACTAGAGATATCAAGTAAATGCTCTCTAATACTTTTGTTTTTAAGTTTGCAAGGTTGGAAAAACATTTGATAAGATTCTGGTGAAGCATTTAAGAATGCCTCCTTTTCTGATAATCTTTTAGGGAAATTTTATTTAGTGTTTCCTCTTTCTTAATTTAGAACTTGGAATAATATTCCACAAGTATGAGTTTCATAAGATAGTTTTTGGAAAACTCTTTGATCAATATTTACTTTAGAAAATATTGCCAAGGTCATTGGAACAATATGTTGAATATTTTTAGTTCACTGTTTTGCTATCCTTTTAAGTTTGCAAGTTTATATAATTAGTTTGTTTAGTTGCACTTAAACAACCACAAACAAACACAACCAAGGTTTATTAGTAAAGCAATTAGCAAAACAACTGTGTTAACAGGTATTCCAAAATTGGGATGTGACAGGTCTTCCCCCCTTAAAAAGAATCTCGTCCCCGAGATTCACAAGCGAGGACTAAGGGAGGGCCAACAAACACAATGTTAGTGTTGGAGTGCAGATGCTTCCCCCCTTTGACTTTTCTTGGGAGGTGGGGTACATCCCTAAATTAGCAAATTTAGTTTAAAAATTTCTCTAGCTATCAATTTACTCAACCACCAAATTTTTAAAAATTTCTGATAACGTCACTACTGCCAACTAGTTCCTTTTAGTGCAGAACTACCTGGAAAAGTACCGTCAATTATTACATGAGTTCCTAGCTATATCCCACATCTTACATAACACATATGGAGTGGTGTACCACTCTCATACTAAGGTATATAAGAAGCTAAAAACATAGCTTGTGGTGCAAAGGTTAGGTTGCTAAGGTAAAACAAACAGACAGAACAATACTCATGGCAGTGGTTATTACTCACCACAAGCAACTATCACTTAAAGTGTTCATGATTTTAGTTGGATGTTTTAGATTCTTAAGATACTCTTAAGCACAATCATAACACAAGTATAAACTCATGCTAAGGTAAAACATTTAAACAAAATCCAATAAGCAAGCAAACAACACCACAGATGAATAGATTATTTATTCACTAGGTTATTGTTTATTAGAGGTTTTGGAATCCATCAATCATGAACAATTAGCAAACAACCAGTAGCTAAAAACCAATGAATACAATCATAAAGGTACTTCTAAAACACCATCTTCACACAAGATAAAACTCCTATTACACAGGCATAAAAAGGTCTGCACAAATCACACACTAGTATGAAAAATCTACACCAGCATGCTATAAGAGATAATCATATCCTATAACCATAGAACATGCATCTAAATAATTCATGGCATGATAACAGAAGTGATAACTTCCTAAACATGCTATATCAACACATATACTCATAAAATAAAAAGAGGGTAATACTAGAGCAAAAATCACCATTTTCTAGTGGTGAGACTAGTTTCACTCTAGAGAAGCAAACAATGCTATCATGATGTTTAAACTTAAACAAGCAAGTCATGAATATAAATGTACCTAATAACAGTACACAAAACTTACTCATGTTAGTCAGCACAAACATCAAAACAATCCCATGATACAACTATTAATCATGCAGAAATTTTCTTCTAGCAATTTCTGTTTTTTCTTTAACCAATTGCTAGCAAACAAGCAAGGTATAACTCACACAACCAGTAGATATGCAATTAATGAAAATTTATCTAAACCTCTTCAAAAATCCATACACTCAATTTAAAATTATTCACAAACACTCTACCAATCAAGAGGAATTTATTTCTTTGCGAACAATTTAATTTCAGCACACGATAGTGAAACATTTCTTAACATGATACCCCTAAGGAATATTATGCTAACAAAAGGATCACACCTAAACATATTAGTATTTACTAATAAGAAATAAACTTCTCACTTGCATAAGTGAAAAGAAACAATTATATTTTCCATGGTGGAAAATAGAAATCAATCACATAGTGAAACATGCTATTTTCACACATGTGTATGGTTGGGGATTTTCATCCTCAAGCCAAAATGCAATGGGACCAGTGGACTATGGCCTACTAATACCAATGAAAAATAGGTACTAAACCTCTGGTTACTCATGAAAAACTTTGCATACAAGATAAAAATATAAGGCTATTTAATCTAGTGAAGCAATACTAGTGCATACTGATAGCAATGATTACACATGCTTTACTATGAAGAGACATGCAAGCTAACATAGGTACAAGCATCAAAACATCAGTACCTAAATGGTACTGGACTCCAATAAACATAGCACAAAATTTTATCAAAGCCTTCACACAAAGATCTAGTTCTCACAATAATTCCAAATAATAAAAACTGGAAAAATAACAAATGCTATTTCATTTTTAATCTAGTTTCCAATCATGCACACACTTTCTAGGGTAGATTTATTGTAAGAGAACAACCTAATAACAAGTCCAAACAACTCCATATAAGTTAGGAAGTAAGATTGAATAAAACACAAATTTATTTCAATCAAGAGCACACAAAGAAACAAACACCGGAAAACTGCTGTTTTCTAGATCTATCATATCCATTCCATCGTTTACTTTATTTCTAAACCCTGAATTTCATAGTACTACAACGTCTACCAAGTTTTGATTTCCAAAGTAGATACACCCAATATCTTATTGACTAGTAAACGAATAGGTCATCGTCTTATTTTCTCGTGACTTCTCCTTTTTACCAACTAGATTAAAAGGTGCCGTAAGTCACTTAATTCCTTGGTTTAGAAAGAGTTGTCAGTATTTCACATGCTTTGGTTAGGTGTCAACCTAAGATTGGACAAAGCATGTTAGTCTTGTTAGCTTTTTATTTAATAATGTTTGTCCGACAAGATACGGCTAGCGTCATCGTACGTCGGATATTGAATTGTGCTCTTTTGATTGGCTTTTGAGGGGATTGCGCATCATGGCATGTGGAGACTTCTTTTGCACCTTTCTCCAGAGGAGGGAGGTATATAACTTTCTAAAGGGGATCTCTTTAGTTTGGTCTTTTAAAAGGGGACATAAAAAAAATGCGACATTTAGCCAACAGGGTAAAAAGAGTCTTTTGCAAACAGACAACATAGAAGTTTTGGTCAGTGGTGGTTGGTTTTCTTCACGCCTTTTCTTCTTTGAGGGTTGTCGTTGTCGGAGCTCTATCTGTTGGAGTGCATCACTGGTAGCAACGCTATCAGCTCGTGTGGCTTGATGGTCCTCTATTTAGGTCCAACGGTGCTTTCATTAATTGTGGGGAAATGGTGGTGGTTCACGACGGGTCGCATTATGAAGCGAAAACAAGTATAAGTCTAAGCAACAAATTATTGTTTTTGAATACTATACTAACATTTTTGCTTGCAAAAATTAATCACGAGGCGATTCAAAAACAAGAGCGGGGCAATCACAAATCTGCAAATTTTGAGCACCCCACAAACATATAGAAGCCTAGATGAACCAAATTCTACACCACACAATAGCACAAAGTCCTACGGACACACATAAGCAAGCCAAAACACACAAACAAGGCTCCATTGGAGCTACGTCGGGGGATGATCCAAAATCCTAGAAGTGGCTGAAGAACTATATCTACTCCTGACCATCATCACTGTAGAGCTAGGCAATTATTTTGGTCTTCTCGGGACATCGGCAAGTATAAAAGTTTTTGTATGGAAACAACATAATAGAAGTAAAGTTTGATAAAACTTTTAATTGAGAGAGGTAAAACTATGCAACAATCTGTTTTTGAAACCCCAACTATTTTCTGGACAGAAAACTTCAAATACGAGAGATGTTTCAAAAACAGAGCGGAGCAGTTGCAAACAAGTAAGAAATAAACTCTTAACCGGGAGAGATACTAACTTTGTAAGGCCCGCCCTTCGAACCACTGTTCAAGGACGCCCTTGATATGCATTTGGAATCTTTTGAAAAGATAAAAAGGAGGGGAAAATATACTAAAATTCCCTTAGATAAAAATAACTTAGATTGTAAATAGGTTTTTACTCAAAAATACTTTTCTTTCCTATCTGACGTCCATGCTAACTAAGGTCTCCTAAGGTCAGGATGGCTCTGATACCAACTCTGTAAGGACCCCAGACCGGCAGTCTGAAACCCTCCGTATGCATACATTCACGATCCCAGAAAGATCAGTCGTGAACAACATACACAGTTGGCATACAGAAATACATCATCCATTACACGAATACATAAAGGTATTACACACATGATCACATGATCAAGTTTAACACAACTGCCATAAGGGCAGGCAACTTAACAAACACAGCGGAAGACAATTAAAACACAACGTAGTTGAGCCCAAGTCACGCCTTAACCTACAGGCTGCTGACCCGGAGACGATCCTAGTTCGCAAAGCCGTCAACTCCGTACTTCTCTTCATAGATCTCCTTCGGAGGCTCCTTCTCAAAATCTGATAAGTAGATACCAGGGGCGAAACCGTAATGAGTACATTTGAATGTACTCAGCAAGACATCCATCATATCACTCACCAACATGCAAGTATGCTTATATGGTGGAATAGGTAGGCTATAAATATGGTTCACTATCAATGGTGTTCATATATGATGACACCACAGTTGCAGTCAGGTTTATCTGTATCTTCGTTGAAGAAGATACTTCAGAAGAAAAATAATATATAGTTTTATTTCTCTTGTAGATATCACATGTACAAGAGGTTTTGTAAAGTTTTGTTAAAGAATATTTTCTCTTTGCAAAACTTCTTGGAATCAGTTTCCAGAATTCTTGCCTAGAGTAGAAAAGGTTTTGTTTGCAAAACATTTTGTTTTGTATAACATCATCTGGCTTTTCATCCTCGACGATACCTCCACGGTATAAGTTTCCATTCCTTTCCGAACTTCACAAGTTCAACACTTCCTTTCCAAAAATTCCTTTTCAAAAACTTCCTTTTTGAAAACATTGACACAATGCTAGCTACATGGCCATTCAACTGTCCATATCCGAGGACGCGGCTTCTTCGAAAAAGTTGTACTCTGCAGAGGTGTACACATCCACCAGATCCAGTACACCTCCCGTGAAACAACCACGGACTGTAACAACAGTATGTAAACATCAGGTATCTGATCATAACCATCCACTATGTTCAAGCTAGAATATGCCTATCTCTTCAGTTGAGTTTAATCTCCTCGGCACCATGTCGCACATCGCCATGACAGGAGACTCAACCGATGCAACCGGAGGGAAAATTAATCCCACACTTTTTATGTCTCAACATTGGGAGTTTTGACGACATTCGGTTCGAGGGTACGACGTCCCTTATAGCGATTGAGATAGCACACACTAATAAGAACAAACTTCAAGTTAAGCCCCTTGCCCATGTTGGGGTAGGGTGGCAGTACGGTAAAGGTTGTCCGGCGAAGACTAGGTTATGTGTCATTTTTGAAAACACCACTTTCTCAAAAATGACCACTTCCACATTCCTCCGGAGAACAAGGATCCGCCTTTTCTCCGGGTTTTTCCGTAAAGCCTTTGTTTCGTAGAATCACAATTTTAGGGTGTCCACTTAGGGACTAATATATTTGATGGTAATAAATACCATATGGTGGCCTATGGGCTTGGTATTACCAAGTTTAACTACTGGCATGATAGTAACCTATAATATAGTATAGTAGTAATTTCCACATCAAAAATAGTTTTGATAATCAAGTTTTGGTAAAACTTCAGAGGTAAAACATGCATGATATATAATGGTAAGTATTGTATCAGCAAGCAATCAGGATGCTTGCCTGGTATCTCTTTGTGTCCCTGGTTGTTGGAGTGACTGGAACTTGAAACAGAGCTTCACGACACTTCCTTCCTCTTCGTTTTCTAACGCCGTAAAAAGAGAATAAAGGACACACATTCAGAACCAAACAAGACAAACAAGGCTACAAGTAATACATACAGCAAGCAATCAAGAAGTACCACCCAAGTTCTCAATTTTTCCCTTAAGAAAAATTGGCATAAAAACTATAGTTGAAAAGTCTGCTTTTTTTCCTAGTGTTTATGTGTGGCCAATTCAATGATTTTTTTAGTTAAGAACACCATGGACCAGTGGGGTAGAGCACATGTTACTAGACAGTAGGGTGTCACATAAAACACATTTTTATGTCTAAAAACTTCCCCAACAATCTCTATGTCTAGCACAAATAATTTGCTAAAATACTCAAGTGGTGAAAAAGGCTCATGACAACAAGTCAAGCCTATTTTCCACCATGATGCAAAAGTACCAGTGGGTGTTCCACTAGCAAATATGCTCACCAAGAGGTTAATAAGCCTCTGGTCACTTTTATAAAAGTGCTCAAAACAAACAAACAAGCACCCAAAAACTCCTACTCATACTAGTAGAAAATTTAGGAAAAATACTAGACTAGTTTAGGCTACACTAGTTAATTTTATGCACAAGTGTGCAAGCTAGCAGAGGCAAAATACTCCTCTAACCAGTACCATAATTGCTACTGGATTCCACAAAATAACATTAAAAACATAGCTAGGAAACAAGGAAAAACTATGCTTAAAATGCTACACATGTGAGGAGATTAATTCCTAGTCATCCAAGTGTTATTCATGCTTTTATGCTACTTAAGAGGAAACCTATCAGAGGTGAAAACCCTAAGATAATAATGCCACAAGGACATTCCATCCTCTGGTTTCCACACCAAAGATTCATATTTTTCCCTAAGGGAAAACAAGACAAAAAGCATACATGAATATCCTAGTGTGAAATCTAGACTTTAAGCATTGCTATTTAAATCTATTTCAAACACAAGCACCAAGTATCTAGAGGTGCTATAACCAAAATAACAGTACCTAAATGGTACTAGTTTCATGAGAATTAATCTAGCAATAAGCCTAAAAAGCATTTAAAGATCTACTCAAAACATATATAAAAGAAACACATCTAGTGTGGGGGAAATAATGTTTCCACCAAAAATGCAATGAAACCAGTGGGTGTTCCACTAGCATATCAAAGAATTAAGAGGTCACAATGCCTCTGGTCCACTTGCTAAAAATTTAACAAAAGACTAAACAAGCTTCTAGTGCAATAACAATACTAGCAGAAAATAACAGGGTGCTAAAATAAGCAAGGTAATGATACTCATGCTATTGTTTTCACACATGTGAAAACTTTAGGTGTCAAGTACTCATAACAACCTTATCAAAATGCTACTGGACCTATGGATACAACCCAAAAATATGTGGTCACAAAACCACAAATGATTATGTCAAAATTCCACACATGAGGGAATTTTTCCATAACCATTCTCATAGTAATGATTAAGCTACTCATGCTTTTCTACCAAATCAAAAGCAAGCTATCAGAGGTGATAACAACACAAACTAAGTATCAACATGGTGCTGTATCTAATCTCTCAACAAAACAATTCAATCACTTGCACACAAAGTTAATCAATCAAAAATTGCTATGCAAGTATTACTAGAGAATAATCATATGTTAATAACAAAAATCCTATTGCTTCTCCACTCAAGTCCACACATTCTAACATGCTAAAATAGCTAAGTAACACTTATAAAACAATTTCACACAACTTATACATGCTAGAAAACAATATTGCAACACAAAAATATAACCACTCAATTTAAATACTAAAAATGCCAAAATGGCAGAAACAAGCAATTTAAAGATCTGTCCACCAAATTTTATGGGATGCTCCAAAAATTAAACCCTTCTAGGGTTGGATAGCCCTAAACATATACAAGACCATCCAGTTGAGTTTGCATCAAAATTCATCTTTAATTAATTTATAAAAATCACCAAAGTTCTCTCTGGTGTTTTACCAAATTGCATGCCATTTCAAAAATACAATGAATTTGGAAACGAGGTTAAATGCTTCTGTTAGGAAATTTCAAGGGCTTTCCAATGCAATTGGCCTCACTTCATTCTGAGTTGTAAAATAAAAATGGTGCTCATTTTGGTTTTTCTGGTAGCTGTTACCAAAACATTTTTAATTTCAAAACTATACATCCAAATGTAGATCTACAAGTTGTAGATGGTTTAGATTTTGTTTATGCACCACTGTGATTTTTGGCTTGGTCAAAATCATCTTTTAGGTTTCCTTTTTGAGCCAAAAGTAAACAAGTACTTCTCTGTGAAAATTAAAATAGAAAAAAAACTGCTGCAGGGCCAGATCTGCTAAATGGGCCGGCCAGATCTGTTCTCACCGCGGCCAGAGCTAGCCCGAGCCGCTGACCTGCGGGCCAGTAGGCCACGCGGCAGCCACGCGGGCACAGCGAGGCCCCACGGGCAGGTTTGACCTGCTCCCGCGCGGGTCAAGGGCGCTGACGCCCTGCGCGCGTCATCGCGACGTCACTCGCCGGCGGGAGAGCTCCGGCGAGGTTCCAAACCGCGATTCCGTTCACCGTTTTACAAACAAAAGGTACCAATGTGTTGCTCTCGACTTGGGAAATCATATACGCACGGTCTCGTTTCCCGGGAGGCACCGGAGGGGCGGCGGCAACGACGGCGCACGGTGGCCGGAAAGAGACCACGGCGCGGCGAGGTTCTAGAGGGGGAGGGAGAGGGGAAAGTGGACCGGGAGGGTCTCGAGCTCACCCAGAACGCGAAGGAGCACACGGCGAGGGAGTAGGAGGCTCGAGGCGGCGAGGATGGCTCGCCGGAGCCCGCCGGACCCGCAGAAGGGAACCGGACGGCGCGGGCTCCTCGCAGCGCTTCAGCTCGATTCGTTTGGCAGAGAGGGCCACCACGACAAGGCGGAGGCGATGGGACACTCGGCAGCCGGCGGCGAGCTCCCCTGCGGCCGAATCGACGACGGCCATTTTCGGGCTAGGGTTAGGTTGAGATATTTTCAGAGAGAGAGAGGGCTTGTCCGAGGGGGAGAGAGAGGGGGTAGATAGGATGCACATGGGGGGTTTTAACCATCAAGAAGTCTTCTACTCGAAGCAAAGGAAGCATGGGCAGCCATGCCCTCCATTTCGTCATCTACAGGAAGAAGAAGATGACCATGTGACTCAGCTTACATTTAAGTCCCTGGAAAATTACAAGTAGGTCCCTGTACTCTCTGAAAATGGATGTTTTCCCTAAGCAAACAAAGTCAAAATTTGAAATCCTTTTGCCCAAAATTCTTATTAGTCTAGATGCACAACATATGTGAAAATTGGCTCAATTAGATAAACTTGATAATTCAAAGTTGTTCAAATTTGAATTCTTACATAAATGGACATTGAATTTATTTGACTACTTAGGAGCTTCCAAAAATGATAATTTTTGGCACACATTCCTTATTTGATGTGTTCCTTATGTGGTAGAAAATTCAAGTCATTTTGAGTTACTTCATAGAACAAAATTGTTCAAATTTCAAAAAGGTGCTGTCAAGAAAACAGGGGTTTTTGGCAACTTAAAGTATTCAAAAACTTGTGCCCTTTTGGTTTTCATCCTAATTTATGATGTAGAGAATGTGGTAGTTATTTCATGGCATTTGGAAAAAGTTTGTAGAACAAACTTGTTCAAAATTCCAAATGTTGCTGTGGAGAAAATTCATGTTTTCAGGGCTTTAATGGATTCAATTTTTGGTCTTCTCTTGTGAGTGTTCCTTATTTGATATACGGAAGCAATGGTATGAATTTCAAATCATTTGAGGAAAGTTTCCAATAGTAACTTGTTTTAGTTTTCTGTTTCTAGAAATATTGGAATTTCTATTTAGTAAAGCACTTGGCTTTTCTTTAGCAAATGATTTGCCAAAATATTTATGTGACTAGAGATATCAAGTAAATGCTCTCTAATACTTTTGTTTTTAAGTTTGCAAGGTTGGAAAAACATTTGATAAGATTCTGGTGAAGCATTTAAGAATGCCTCCTTTTCTGATAATCTTTTAGGGAAATTTTATTTAGTGTTTCCTCTTTCTTAATTTAGAACTTGGAATAATATTCCACAAGTATGAGTTTCATAAGATAGTTTTTGGAAAACTCTTTGATCAATATTTACTTTAGAAAATATTGCCAAGGTCATTGGAACAATATGTTGAATATTTTTAGTTCACTGTTTTGCTATCCTTTTAAGTTTGCAAGTTTATATAATTAGTTTGTTTAGTTGCACTTAAACAACCACAAACAAACACAACCAAGGTTTATTAGTAAAGCAATTAGCAAAACAACTGTGTTAACAGGTATTCCAAAATTGGGATGTGACAGTGAGCTTACCAGTGTGGATGATACGTTCAATCATACATGGCCTAGAAAAACAGGATCCTCACAATCACCACAACGAGGATGATGATTATGAAGTCTTTGATCCTACTACCTTGCACCTGATTTCTCACTTCGGGTACAACTTCATGAGATGCTATCTCATGATAAACCACATCAATGGCGTTCAGGAAGTTGGAGTAATTCTTCGGTGCCTCCTTCAAAGCTTCAAACCCTTCATAGTTGTTGTTCGAGTAGTCGATGACTTGTTCCTGGCAGCTCCTCCACTAACTGTACACTCTAGGATGCCTTCCTCTATACAAAACATACTAGTTCATCTGTAAACACCAAAGACATCACAAAGACCACATGATTATCATCACAACACGCATCAAGTAACATCATACCATGCATCACAAATTCACGCAAACATGAACCTAAAGCAACATTCATGTTCATTACCAAAAAGATCACAAGTTCATCCTATCACTATGGTGTTAACCTACCACCACATCAAAAGTGGGTGTCATCCTACCACCACCACTAGAAAGTTCACCATCATCGGAGGGTTAGTATATATCACCTCATCAAAATATACAGGCCATACAAGAAGTTTTTAATGCCTAGCTAACCCAAAATATACATCATCATCATCGTAAGTTCATAATCACCCTGCTTGTCCGGAGGACCATCGATGATGGCGGTGCCAGACTTCTACATCTCGGCATCCTCCAGGAGGGGCGCGTCGAAGGAATCACCTGAGCCCATGAAAATTTTGCCGGTAGCCAAGATGTAGGAGAATATGATCTGCATCTGAACGTAGTTCGGAATCATCTTGTTGAGGAACTCGACGTCTTTGAGGTGATCCTAAAAATGGAAGGACATCTTGTTAGCACTCGGTTACATTGTTGGATCAAGTTTAGTTGAAGAATTAGAGTGGACGGATAGTGTGATAACCGAGATGTGCCCAACATAGTGTGGGTTGGCCAGGAGGAAGGTGTACGTTTCCTCACGCCATTGTGCCCCCGCTCAAGTCCCGGATCTTGCTCACATGGATCCACCGCATCCTCCATTTTCTCAGGTGGTTGTACACCTCAGTAGAAGTGATCTCATCCCCACGGTGCTCAAATAGAGAATTTGCGCAATCAGTGAGATGTTCCGCTTGAACTCCTTGTCAGTATTGATCCTTGTCCTGATCAGCGAGGCCATGTGCTTAAGGACGAAGGTAGACATGTGTGGAAGTCATTTCATGGTTCATTTGACCAGGGTGTTGGCCTTAGCAATATTTCCGTGCACCGCGGTATCTACGGAGTTGAGAAGCTCGTGCATAACGAGACTACGCACCGGCGACGGATCGACCATACCCATGTCAGACAAGGGCTGGGAGTCATCAATATACGATGGCATATGTGAGTCCCCAACCGGGACAGGTGACTGACTAAATTCCCCGTCGAACATTTCCTACATTGACAATGCAAATTACAAGGATGAAGATGGCACAATGAAGATGAGAGGTAACTGCATTGATCTACGCACACGCTCTAACAAAAATCTAGGATACAATATGATCTACAGAAGCACGAAGCTAACTAGACAGATCTACACACCACAAGCATGAAACACACAGTCATTACCATGTTCTACCGGCAGATCTACATAATCCTATGTTCATAGATCTATGAAATCACATGGAGAAGAACATGCCAAAGGTTTGATCACTTACAACCAGGGGTGGTGTTGGGCGAAGAAGAGGATAGATGGAGACGTTGAAGACCTGTCGCCACCACGCCTGCCGATGTCGCTGACCGGAATCGTATGTGTCGTTGACGTTTACCTGCTCGGTGAAGTGAGCTCAAAGCTCGAGTGGGGGGAATGGCATGCTTGGTGAGAGCGGTGAGAGTGGAGAGTAGAAACACGTGTGGGTTTCGGCGGGAGGTGGACGAATTTCTCCCACCCCCTCCCCCTTTTTGATGCAGCGCGGGAGCTCCCACCATCTACATGCTCGCACAAAATTGAGCGCAAGGGGATGGGGATTTCGCATCCGCAAGCTAAGAATGAGTCAGGCTCCACAGAAACGGCCAATTCGGCCATTCCAAGCGGGTCTGGCTCGACAATGCTTTAAAGTTCGTGCGGTCATAAATTTGGGTTGCATGCAACCAAACGCGAGCCCGTATGTGCAGCTACCGAGCCTGGGCCAACCTCCCGCGGGCTACCAAATGTGCCCCTCGTGTTTATTTCTGATTTTGCTCCAGCTGGGGCGCACACCCATGTTGTTTTTTGTCTTCAGATTCAGAAGAACACAAAGTAGTTCACAATGTGGCAGCCATTAGCTCTTCGTGTTGTGTAATTATGACCCTGCTAGAGTAGGCAATTAGCATCTTACGATTCCAATCTGTAGTCTACACGAACAATATACTAGATTTATTAATTTGCATGAAACTATTTTAGGAAGATAATTAGCATAAATCACAGTTACCGTGGGTTGATGAGGAAGCCTAAAATTTTGCATGAGACAAGGGACGGTGCAAAACTGCACACAGAAGTACCTTGGCAGGCCATCGATGGTGCTGGTCCGCGTGCTAAAGACGCGCACGAACCTATTGCGGGCCTCGTCCGAGAGAGGCTCCTCTTCCCGCAGCTTCTTCGTGACAGGGCTCGTCGCCTTGGGGCAGGATGGAGCAGGGCCGACAGACGAGGAGAGGGACACCAAAGACAACATGGACATCAAGGAAGGTGGCAAGCAGCGCGAGGAAGAAGGCGGCAGTGGTTCTCCCCTCCCACCTGGTCGTCTTCCCTCGGCCCATCAACAGTGCCGCCCCAAGGTAGTGGTTGAGAAAGAAGAGAGGAAAGGAAGGAGGCACGAGGGAGACCGGCGGTGATACCTCCATGATGAGCGCCTCCACCGGGCGCGGCGCTAGGGGCGGAGCAGAGGAGGGGAACGACAAGTCGGCCACGACGTGGAAGAGAGGCGGCGGCCACCAACGCTGAATCCACAAGCCGATCGGGAATGTTGCTCTTCCCTCGCCATCCTTGCTCTCCTCCTTGGCCCCTCGTCTGTGCATACGAGGTCTCACTAGACATGGCGGCACCGGTCCTCTCGCCTCCTTCTCGATCCACAAATTACGGGAGAGAAGGGGAGGGTAATATAATGAAACAACGCATTGTGCCCACCCGCGATGTTGAAATCCTTTGTCACCCAATCGAGGTAGGTCACGGGCGAGGTGGCTTGGATTGATAGCAAGGTCGTTTTGGACCTTCAATGACCCACACGAAAAAGTTCCACATGGCAGAGAGAGGGATAGACAGAGGGTGTGTTGAAAATGATTATAATGTCTGGATTGTTGCACAAGAAATCGTAGTGGTTCCATGGTTGGCTCTCATCCTTTGTAAGTTAAATTTTTCTTTCAGGAAACTTGCATATCTTGTACTCTCGAAAAATTCTTTCCTAGGCCCACATCCAGTTCGGCACTACCATACATTCCCTCCAAACCGACACCGACACCGATTTTCTCAACTCCATTGTTGACACTCTCGTCTCTACACATGGCACAACCCTTCGCCTCTCATGTCCATATACTTGACAACAAAGTGGTTTGTCCAAGATGAAATTTTTGTGTATCAAACGTTTTCCCAAAATGAACCAGTTATATAAAGTGATGAAGCGGCACGTACTACACTACTATAATTTGATTAACTTAGATACACGAAAAAAATTGAACAGATAAATATCCATGCTCTTACTAGATAGGTCGTAAACTTGCAATCCTATTTTGCAGATTCAAAATAAACAATGATTTACCTTTTTTGACACCTTAGATTTGATAAATCAAGAAAGATCTAAATCGATACATGTGTAAAAAGAAATTCCTTCATACAACATCTAAATCTTGTGGTAACCCATGTATGGGATTCTTGTCTCCATTTTTAAAAATAAAGGGAATATATTAATACCGAAGACATCAATTACACTCGGCCTCTACAACAACAAGTTGTTAGAAAGATAACCCGGATACACACAACCAATAAAAAAATAAAAATAAGAGAAATATATGTAAAAAAAGACCCGTCAAAGTGATGAAACACACGTAACAGCAACACTCTAATCACCACCAAAGACAAGACCGGACCACGTATGAGATTCTTCAAAGACGACGCCTCCAAGAAGAAAACAAAGCACAAGCGTTATCGTCGCCTGATCAAAGATCTTGTCTCCTTCATACAATATATAAGTCTCATTTTGCATTTTGTACGTTATGGCTGACTCTTTTTTGATGTTTTCGTGCAAGGTTTGCTATAGTAATCTAGTGATAGAGACATGTGGTTCCGGCAAGGTTTAGTGTCCAGTGGAGCATCCTGTGTATCGACGTTTTAAGCATAATTTCTCAGCACCTCATAATTTCTCCCAACCATCCGATAATCTTTAGGGATATTTAATTATGTGCCCCTGATTCCTTAGTCTTGCTCGTTCTTCCCCACGCTCTAAACTTTTGCTCACTTTTCCCCCACTCTCTTAGCTGAAACTCTCGCAAAAGTTGGAAACTGCCGTTTGCCGTCAAGTCAATGCATTGACCGTCAACTAATTGACAAGTATATAGTTCCATTCAAAATAAAAGAGAAGTCGTTCGAGAAGGAGTGCTTCAGAAGGGCTTTTGTATGTTTCAAGACTTGTTGGCAGGGGTATGTTGATGGATGCAGGCCTTATTTTGATGTAGATGCTACCCATTTTACTGGAAGATGGAGAGGACAACTAGTAGCAGCTTCTGCAGTTGATGGACACAACTGGCTATTCCCAGTTGCATTTGGTGTTTTGGAGGCAGAGTCCCAGGAAAGTTGGGTGTGGTTTCTGCAGCAGTTGCGCAACATTATAGGCACACCCCGAGGTTTAGCTATACATACAGATGCTTGCGAAGGTCTAGAGAGTGCAATAGAAATTGTATTCTCTAGAGTGGAGCATAGGGAATGTATGCGACACCTAGCGCAAAATTTTAAAAAGAAGTTCAAAGGAAAAGTTTTTTATGAGAACTTATGGCTAGCATCATACACATGCAGCGAAAGGAAGCATGAGCACCATTCGAGAGTGTTGTACGCTCAGAAGCATCCAGAGGTGAAAGAGTATATGTATGCACATCGTGGAAAGGTGTGGTCAAAAAGAAAATTCAACGCCATATGCAAAGTGGACTATGTGACCAATAATCTTGCAGAATGCTTCAATGCAAAGTCCAAGTCAGTGAAGGGTTATTTGGTTTGGCAAGAATTTGACAAGATGAGGCAGATGATCATGATAAAGATGGCTCTTCGCCAAAGAATTGCTGAAACACAATATGTTGGCCATGTTATACTCCCATCACTGATTAAGGCATTGCATCACAAGGCAAGAGGACTGAAGATGAGATGCATTCGATCGTCGACAAACGAGGCTGAGGTAGCATACACTGACAGTAAAAATAGGGAATGAAGGTATCCAGTGAACCTAGCCACTAGGGAATGCAGTTGTAGGCAATGTAAGATTCATGGGAAGCCATGCATACATGCTCTACATCTAATGACTCTGATTGGGGTGAAGATGGTGAAGTTGATCAGTATTGCTCTGAGCATTTCTCTGTGACTAAATTTAAGGCTGCTTATGCTCACAATGTGCCTGCGCTCATGGGAAAAGACGAATGGAACATAGTAGATCCAGGGTTCAAACTCCACTCTCCTTCACTGACTAGACCACCAGGAAGACCAAGAAAAAACAGGTACAGAGCATGTGAAGAGGGTCCTGTACCAAAAAAGAGGGCGTGCAAAAAATGTGGAATTCTGGGGCACATTGCTAGGCTTTGTTCCAATCCAGTGGATGCATCATTTGGAGAAGAGGACCAATGGACAACAAAAAATGTAGATGAGAATGCATCAGCAATGGAGATTGAAGATGGAGGGGACCATGCAGCAGCAATTGAGTCTGAAGATGCAGTCCTCGTTGAAGCAGCACCTTGGTATGTGTGTGCATTCCCTTTTTATGCATTTTGTTCTCTTTTCTCCATATGTCTTATAATTTTATTCCTCGGCACTAGGATAAATGGAGGCAGAGGGAACAAAAGGTGTAGAGAGGAAGCTATAAGAGAAGAAGAGGATAGAGCCCAAGAAAATGAAGTTCAGTCATCATCGGATGGCTTAGAATTTGAATCCATGGCTCTTGATAGTTTTGAAGCTATAAGAGAAGAAGAGGATAGAGTAATTGTACCGGTTGTTCCTTTAAGGATTACTGAACACACAGATGATGGTCAACTTGTCGTCGAGTGCTCGTCGAGTGAAATTACTCCGTCACCACCTCCACGGCCACAACCCCAAGGGAAGATCAGAAGGAACAAGATGATTCCATACAGTACCCAGCTAGGGAAACCCGGAGCAAGACGGTGAAGCCATCTTCTCACACAAGGAGCAGGTCGAGGATTTTAATTTGAACTATGAATATGAATTTGAACTATGATTTTGAATTTGATGGATTTGTAGTTAGGTGGTTGTGCTGTCAACTTGAGATCTTGTGATAACTTATAAGTCTTAATAATATTGTTTGTGCTTTCGTATCATATGTGAGGCAGAATGCATATTTGAAACAAAGGTTGAATTTGAAGCAATATTTGAACTAGGAACAAAATTATAATTTGAGCCAAAGTTGAAGTTGTACAAAAATTTCAAGTCTTTTGCTCTTTAGTACTTGTTTGAGCTAAAGTTGAACTTTCACCAACATTTGAACCCCAATATTTGAAGGTGATTAATTCGAAGGAGAAACGTGCTACAAATGAGCTCTAAATCTAGGGTAAACAACCCCATTTGTAATCAAAAAAAATTCGACCTTCTCTAAATGAGCCAATATTTTTTAGGTGACACCTATTCCATCTAAATAGTGTCCAATCGAAGTCTCACTATTTATTGAATTAATTTCCATATTATTTATTTATTTTTTAAAAATTGCTTTTAATTGAAAACCACCAAAACACACGTTTGAGATATGAAAATGTAAAAGTAGGTTCAAAACCGCCTTATTCGCTCCAAAAGGAAGCTTTGGTGATTTGTTTTTGATTTTTTTCAAAATCAAAACCCTATTTCACTCTCCATCAAACTCTAAACAGGTCTATACACGATTGCTCATTTGTGAGAAGCCTTTTTCATGAAAATGTCTTGACGCCGAGTTTATATTTTTTTTTCTCATAACCATGTCACATATGACGGCTATGTGAGCTCGTCGTGCATTTTTTATTTTTTTTGAATTAGTTATGGTCATTTGAACCTGATTTTGATGGCTCGCTTGTGAAAATGATTTTTCTTGAAAATGTTCCTATAGCATGTTTATTTTTTTCTAGTAACTATATCTTATAAGCTGACAAACTACGCTTCGTTTCCATTTTGTTGATTTTTTTTTTGAATTAGTTATGGCCATTTGAAGTTCTGTCATACCCTAATAACCCCAAAACCCCGATAACCTAGTAACCCCAAAACCCTAGCGCCGAATGTCAGCCATCCGATCATACCCTACCGCCATTGCCACCCGTAAGATCTACCCTTCTAGAAGGAATTCTGGGGACAGACACACGCGCCGTATCCGCGCCGTTGGATGGTGTCGACGTTTGAGATCAGAGTTTAGTCTTCAAGAAGGGAGGGCGATCCGCAGGAGGCTAGTTCTAAATCCTGATTGGTCGCGCCGTTGTATTCCACTGACACATCAACACAGTCACACAACAGCTCGTGCCCTCCTCCACCCATAGACACAGTCACACAGCAGCCCATGCTTGCCTACCCTTTGGATCTCGGTGACAGAGCAGTTCTTCTTCCTCTCCGGAGAAATACCGACCTCCACTTCATCCTCCCGCCCCTCGTGGCCTACGTATGGTTCAGTGCCAATGCAGCGGTGTCTCGACTGCCCACGCACCGCGCCACTGAAGCGGTGGACTTCGAAGGAGGAGAAAAATGGCAACTTTGGGCGCGAGTTAGTCAGATGCGAGAGCCGGACGGAGCCGCAGGTAGATCTTTGTTCCTCTCGCATCCTTTAGCTCTGAATTTTTCATTTCCAGATTTGGGTTCTCTTCTTGCATCCATGGAGTTGGGATTTATGCTTCATTATTTCGTTTTTAGATCGTGAAAAAATGCAATCATTTCGAGTGGATGGATGAGTATGTGGAGAGGCTTGAAAGGGAGGGCTTGATTGATTTAAAGGGGGCTCCAACCCTTGAGCTCAATCTGCCTTCATCCGTGAAGAACATGGGGAATTCAGAGTTGAAGGGTGCTCCGACAGTGGGGGATGCAGATCTGAAGGGTGAATTGAAGAAGATGAACAAGAACTTGAAGTAGATGATTCAAGTGATGCAGCAAGCAAATATGATAACTTTAGGCTTTTATTTTTTGTTTACCAGATGGTCAACCCTCGTTAGAGATGATGTGTATTAACTGTCTATTAAGTCCATGTCATGAAACCTTAATGCGATGGATTTCAATGCGCATCTCTCGAGATCATCTAAGTTTGTTTGTTGGGATCCCTTGTTTGTTACCTAGTTTTTTAGTTGACTAGATGACAGTTAGCACTCCTGTGCAACCAAATACCTTGAGATCATCTCTTCTTCAGAGGAACACTCTCTTCAGTTCAGTTTAGCTTCAGTTTGGTTACACCGAGTTCTAGGAAAAATCCACAAACACGCGATGCTCTAATTTTTTTCTTTCAACGATTCAAAGAGATTTCATTTATTTGAGTTTTGATTGCCTACCCTATTCTATTTGCTGGACGTGATAGTAAAATATAAAGTGTTCACAAAATGCAAAGGGAAAGAATATTATTTTTCTTTTTTTCCACAAGTTAGTTGTCATGCACGTGCAAAACAAATGAGTTATTTTTTCGACTAGTTTGATATCTAACCTTATTTAGTTCACAAATATGTTTTGATTTTCTGTTCTTATCTTAGCATACACAGAACTGGTTCATAAATTTGTCTTGCTTACTTTTTAGTTTGGGTTCTTCTCTTTTTCACAAACTAGTGTAACTACTAGTTCATAAATTTGTTTCGCCGTGTACAACTCTAGCCTCTTGTAGACATGCATAGGAAAGAAAAAATCTTAGCGCCTCGGACTCGGACTGGAAACTATTGTAACTGGCCGGATTTTAATCCTAGTGTCTACTCTAAACGGGCTAAACTTGGGGCAAACCACTTGGAAAAAATATGAATACAGATAAAAAAACTCATCACACACCGATGATAAATAACTTAGATATGGGATTCTTAGATCCCTACATAGTACGGAGAACACATGATATACTACATAGTACGGTACATAATAGGGATCCCTACATAATATGGGATTCTTAGATCCCTACATGAGATTCTTAGATCCTTGTCGCCGTAATCGTCGTCTTTACTACTCTTCGAGGCCGTCATCGCCGAGATAGTAGGGGAGGCTGTGCATGTGGTTTTCCTCGGGTAGATGCTCTCGAAGTCGGTGTACATGTTGAAGGTGGTGAATGCGATGAACTCGTATTCACACCAGAACACGCGGCCGAGCAGGTAGTACACATCAAACCTGTTTGTGAAGTAGGTGACGAGGCCTATCACCGGAGCATTGGAGTGGGCGCGGTGTTCCTCCATACGGAACATGACTGGCGACCCCGCCGGGAGGTGGTTAAAACCCGCACGGAGGAATCCACGGGCAAACACTGTATCGTCCCTCCAGCGTGAGTACGCCCAGACGCGCAGCGCGGTCTCAGCGACCCTGCCGGGGGGTAGCGGACCTCCGGCACGGTGCGCGGAAAGCGGAAGGTGGGCGCGTAGAACTGCATCTTCACGTGCGTCGAGTCATCGGTTGTGCTTTGGCTCTGGTTGGAGAGAAGAGAATAGGGAGGGGCGGAGATTGAAGATATGGAGGAGGAGGTTACGAAACGCAATTTAAGTAGCCAAGGGAGAGGAGGGGGTGGATGGAACCGCCGTTTTTACACACTGCATCGAGACATCGTGGTTGTACTTTTTTTGCTTGTTTTCACATCACTCAGTCCGGCCGTGCCCCAATGCGTGGCTCGACGCATGAAACGACGCGACAAATTAATCGAGCGTGCGACTGAATCAAGCTGCAAGCGTCGTGGCTAGGTGGCTAGGTGGCTGCGTGCATGGCGTGCATGGCTAGGTGGCTGCATACATGGCGTGCATGGCAGCGTTGCCACTGAATCGCAGCCGTGCATGGCTAGGTGGCGGCTGAATCGCAGCCTTTTAAGCCGTGCATGCAAACTAGTCAACGCTGCGCTCATCAATGCCAACGTCGCGCGCATGCATAGCAGACTGAAACGATGGCATGCATAAAAGGCTGACCGCGCGCGTGGGTATGCTAGCAGGCTGAATTTAATTATCAACAAACTCGGCCCGTTCTACGACGTACGAAGTATACAACGGCCCAACAGACAATGCCACAGAAACACGGCCGCATTTGTCCCACTTGTCAGGTCCAATGAGCGACACAGTACCACACGGCCCCACTAGTTAAAGTTAACGGAAGACACAACAACGTCGGGTGTGCGCATTCGTGAGAGTTTCACCTAAGGAGATGGGGAAAAGCGAGTAAAAATTTCAATTGTAGGAAAAAGTGAGCAGAACTAAGGAATCAGGGGCACATGAGTAATAATCCCTACCATTTATTCTTCGCCAACACTAGATGCTTCTGTCGGTTACTTTTTTCTCAAACCTAGGGGACAATATATATGTCGGCGTAGTGAAATTTATGTATGCTGTTTAAATTATGTAGATTGTGCAATCAATTAGTCGATGTTAAATTCAGTAAAAAAATACCCATGCACAAAACTCATAAATTTTAAGTTATGTGATAAAATTACTTGGGATAAAATAACATTTCGACGGCTAAACAATTCCTAGCAGCCCCCCGAGAGCCCCCTAGGCCGCTTTTTTTACCGTCGCGAGAAATTTCGTCCAGACGCGCCCTTGGGAGCCGAATTTCCACTAGTTTGGACCGAAATTATCGCTGACGGTTCTAGGCCGAACCCAATGCGCTGGGGGACAATTGGGGAGGCTGGCGGAAGGGGAAAAAATGCACGAACACATTTCGCGTGCTGGTGGGTCCACCGAGTCAGCGGATGTGAGTCTTCGTCCTCATCGGCATGTATCCCGCACGGTTCAATGCGGCAGCCGGCAGCCTTTCGGACTGTCCGAAGGCGTCCAATCGGCCACGCGGCGGCATAATGGCGCGACACCCCACCCCTCCTTCGCAACCCCCACCCCCCTCCCCACCGGCGCTCGCCGTCAACCACGTCCTCGCCTGCACGCTTGCCTTTCTCCTCTCTCGTTCATCCTCTTCTCGCCCGAATCCACTCCCGATGCCAATGGCGGAGCGCTGTCCCGGCGAAGATGTGGCGGCCAACGGCTTAGGCCGTCGCTGGTTTCATGACTAGGAAGCCCGCCTCATTGAAGAGGTGAACTAGTCGGTGCCACCCGACTTCCATGTGTCGGGATCACGACGTTTGAGCGTCAGCGGCGTCCCGGTTCCGCCAGTGCCCGTCGGTGAGGAGCGAGCAGCCGAGATCTCCGCGATACGCGACGCCATGCCGGCGACTGCCTAGCAAGACCTACGTTGGACGGCGGTCAACCACGCCGTGTGGACCGCCTACTTCGAGAAGCGCCATGCCGAGAGGTCAGCGTCCACCAACTGCGCTCCGATGGTGTCCGGTCACCTTAACTCTGGCGGCCGTCGCCAGTGGTGGGGCGAGCCTGGGTGTTCAATCTAGGCCGTCGTCATGCACATCCAGGCCAGCAACCAGCCGCCGCTGGTCTACCCGCCGCCTTCCCTCTCTGGACACTAAGGAACCTCCTGGATGCCGAGGGGCATGGCGACCGGATCTTCATCGTCCTCGGCAGCGACGACCTCACGCTCCTTAGCCTCCACGCCGAGGACTCCCCTCGTCCCCGCCAAGTGAGAGCCGCAGGAGACGTCGCTCCGTTGGCGTACTCGTGGCGAAGCCGTTTTGGCTAGCTAAATTAGTTTGCCAAAATGGCTTATAATATGGAACAGAGGAATAAGATTTTACAGAAAATTCTCCATATGGCGGCATCTGGTTCGCTGAGCGCGCTGGCCAGGCTGGCGTGGCGCTGACTGGTCACTTGCCACATGGTGATCTTCCATTTGCGGTACCCCTTCAGTTTATACTTGTAATCTGAGCCGTACAAGGAGGGACGGCTACTGTATGTCTTCTCCGATGGAAGCTCCTGCTTATCAACAATGGCGGCATGGCGGTAAACGACGATGCTCGGCGATGCTCCGGTGTTCGAATTTCTCGAGATGAACTTTCAGGCGCTATAGATCATCACGGTGAACTCGAAAGTGGTCTTGATGGCGGCTCCCAAAGGTTCAACGACGGTGACGACGTGATCCGGTATGGTACGTGCTTCTCGCGCCGGTGCTCTGGTTGCGAGAGAAATAGGTTTAGATGGTGCAGAAAAATATAGGAAACAAAATAGAGGCGAGTAGAGAGTCTCGGGGTTCCGAATCGTTCTGAACTACGAGCTCCGAAGCTCTGAATGATGACAATGGTAGCGGGGGCACGAGAGTTCGCATATTGATCTGGGGCGGCTAGGGCTTGGAGAGAACGGAAAAAACAGAGCAATAGGAGTGCGGGGGGTATTTATAGGCTATTTTTCGTGGCAAGTGGTAGCCAAAACGAACGATTTTTGGAGATATTCTCGGAAACAAGTTCGGTACAGGAACGAAGTCACCTTCCTATAGGATTCAGTTTTCATAGACAAGGATGGCATGCTGTGTGGGTCCCCTTCGCCAGGAAAAATACGAAAATAAAAAAGAAACGGGATAGAACGTGGAGAGAAGGAATTACGTGAGGAGAGGAAGAGCATGGGTTGTTCGGTGATTTCCCTTGGACCACGGCTGCTCCTCTTCTTCTTTTTTAGTCTGTTCTTCTCTGTTTTCCTATATGAAGTGTGAAGATAACTCCAAACTAAGTCAAAATAATTGCAAAAAAACCTATAATTCTAAATTCGAATTTTGTACCACATGGTACTATTTTGTCTTGTATGAAAATAGGAAATACTTTTGTGCTTATAATGCCCAGATACACACATATACATTGAATTGATTTAAGTTCTATCTACCGTTGAAGTTGTTCTTTTTAAAATGCGGATGCAATTGCAGAGAAAAATGCAATACTATATGATGCAATGCATATGCACTAATGCAAAACATCCAAATCTAAAATTGGGATGTTATAGGACTAACTCCCTTAAGACGAGTCTTGTCCTCGAGTCTCGGAATGGCTAGCAAATAGGTGCGGGTGGTCTTCTCGAATATCTTCCTCTCGTTCCCATGTTGCCTCCTCTTCAGTATCGTGATTCCATTGAAACTTGCAAAATTTGATCGTCTTCGTACGTGTCATCCTCTCTGCGGTGTCCAGAATCTTAACTGGTTTCTCCTCGTATGTGAGGTCACTCTCCAACTGAACCTCTTTCAGTGGCATAGTATCTCTAAGTGGTGTGTCTGTCATCTCTGGGTGGCACTTCTTCAGTTGTGATACGTGAAACACATCGTGAACGTTGGACAACCCTTCTGACATTTCTAGCTGATAAGATACTTCTCCTTTACGTGCCAAGACCTTATACGGTCCAATGAATCGCAGTGCTAACTTTTCCTTGATCCTAAAACGCTTAACTACACGTAGTGGCGATACTCTAAGATAAGCTCAATCACCAACTTCGTAGATCACCTCCCTACGCTTGGAATCAGCATAGCTCTTCTGCCTTGACCGAGCAATCTTCAATCTATCGTGAATTAGTCTCACTTTCTCTTCGGCTTCCTTTATCACGTCTGGTCCAAATAAACTTCGCTCTCCAACACCATCTCATAACAATGGTGTCTTGCACTTCTTTCCATACAGAGCTTCAAATGGTGCCATCTCTATGCTAGAATGGTAGCTATTGTTGTACGAGAATTCCACATCCGATAGGTTCCCATCCCAACTCGAACCATAATCTAGAGCACATGCTCTCAACATGCCTTCCAGTATGTGATTCACCCTCTCTGTCTATCCATCGGTATGCGGATGAAACGCGGTGCTAAACTCAAGTCTGGTACCCAATTGTTCATGTAGTTGACGCCAGAAATGTGACATAAACTGTGTTGCTCTGTCATACACAATGCCCTTACGTACTCCATGTGAACACACAATACTCCATGTGAACACATGATCTTGCTCATATACAATTTTGCTAACCTTGCACTAGTATAGGTGGTCTTGACGGGTACAAAACGAGCCATTTTTGTCAAATGATCGACCACTACCCAAATAGAATAAAAACCTGATTTAGTCCTTGGTAAACCTGTGATGAAATCCATACAGATCGTGTCCCACTTTCATTCAGGTATCGGTAACGTTTGTAGCAAACCTGTTGGTTTCTAATGCTCTGCTTTAACTCTGCTACAGACATCACAGCGTGCAATGTACTCTGATATGTCCCTTTTCATGTTTGTCCACCAAAACATTTCCTTAAAATCCATATACATCTTGGTTTTTCCCGTATGAATTGAGTATGGTGAGTCATGAGCTTCTTGGAATATCAACTTCCTAATGTCGGAATTCTGCAGTACACAGATACGCTTACCGAACCATAGAGTATCGTCTTCGTCCTCACGAAACTCTACCATCATCTCTTCACTCATTTTCTCTCTTATCTAAATCATCCACTTATCCTTCTTCTGCGCTTCCTTGATTTTGTCCTTCGGCGTGGATACAACCTCCATGCATGCTAAGTAGTTTCATGTTACCAATTCTAACCTGAACGACTTGAATTGCTCACACAGATTTGTTGGTATCTCACATGTTGTGATTCCATTAACTTAGCGCATCTGCAACTACATTAGCCTTACCTGGATGGTTGATGGAGTGTGGACACACGCTCGTTGGGAGACCCCAAGCGCAAGGTGTGAAGAGTGCAGCAGCAAGTTTTCCCTCAGAAAAGAAACCAAGGTTGAATCGACCAGTAGGAGGACAAGCAATATCACAAGATTGATGCAGCTGAGGTGGCAGGGTGCACTACCATTTCAGCAGCAACGTGGAACCTACACAACACAATCAAATCACTTTGCCCCAACGAAGCAATGAGGTTGTCAATCTCACCGGTTTTGCTGAACACAAATAGGTTAAACATATGGTGTGGAAAACAGTAGGAAATCAGTAGCAGCAGTATGAAAGCAGTGTGAAAGCAGTATGTGTATTATCAGTATGAGAAAATGGACCGGGGTCCACAGTTCACTCGTGGTGTCTCTCCGTGAAAGATAAATAACATGTGTGGTGAACAAATTACAGCTAGGCAATTGACAGAAATGAAGGCTGCACCGTAGTGCATATGCAAGACAAAAAGATTACTATGTGATTCATGCGGGCATTACAACAAAATACATAGACCGTCATCCAACAGCATCTATGTCTAATAATCCACCCTCCGAATACCATCCGAACAAACGTTGGGTATTAAGTTGCTAGCAACAGATTATCGCATTAAGCAAAGTGTGTAATGTGAACAATGTAAACTAGCTAAACACCGTTGTTTTCTCCCTAATGGCAACAACACATCCTCCATCCGTCATGTTTCTGTCACTCGAGCACAGATGCAAAGGAGGCATGAACCCACTATAGAGCATAAATACTCCCTCTTGGAGTTACTAGCATCTACTTGGACAGAGCATCTACTAATAACAGAGAGAATGCAAGATCATAAATAACATCAGCATGAAAATAACATGATAGATTGATAATAAGAAGACATAGCATTCAAAATTCATCAGATCCCAGCAAACACAACATGTAGCATTACATAAAGATGATCTCGATCATGTGAGGCAGCTCACGAGATCTAAACATGAGGTACAAAGTGGAGAGAACAACCATCTAGGTACTTCTATGGACCCGTAGTCCAGGGATGAACTACTCACGCATCACTTCGGATGAAGGCATGGTCATGTAGACCCCTCCGGTGATGAATTCCCCTCCCGGCAGGGTGCCGAGGAGAACTCCAGAACCCTCCCGATCTCGGGATGACGATGACGGCGGACTCGGGTGTTTCTCGGGACGAAGTGGTATATTTTTAGGGTTAATATGTCGGGGGTATAAATAGGCGAAAAGGTCAAAGGCGGTGGAGGCCTGGGGGCCCCACACCACCCCATGGTGTGGCCAGGGGGCGCCGCCCTATGGTGTGGCCCCCTTCGGGCCTCTTCGGGACTCCGTGGAACCTTGTGGAATTCTAGTACCTCCGGACTTCGAATTTTCCAATTCTAGAATATTTCCAGAACAACTTTTCTGAAACTAAAAACAGCAGAAAACAGGGAACTGGCTCTGTGGCATCTTGTCAATAGGTTAGTCCGGAAAATTGATAAAAATGACATAAAGTGTATAGCAAACATGTAGGAAACAACATGGAACATCAGAAATTAAGGATTCGTTTATGACAAGATGCCACAAAGCCAGTTCTATGTTTTCTGTTGTTTTTAGTTTCAGAAAAGTTGTTCTAGAAATATTCTCGGAATTGGAAAATTCATAGTCCGGAGGTCTTAGAATTCTCGATGGTTCCACGGAGTCCCAAAGAGACCTAGAGGGGGCCACAGGGGGCCCACAACATAGGGCGGCGCACCCCTGGTCGCGCCATGGGGTGGTGTGGGTCCCCCAGGCCTCCACCGCCTTTGCCCTTTCGCCTATTTACACCCCCCGAGACATAAACCCTAAAGATATACCACTTCGTCCCGAAAACACCCGAGGCCGCCATCATCGTCATCCCGAGATCGGGAGGGTTCCAGATCTCTCCCCGGCACCCTGTCGGGAGGGTCCCGAAAAACTCTCATGTTTTCTTGATGTAGCATTTAGAGAGTTTTTTGAAAGCATGATTTGTTGGGAAAAGAAACTGCTGCTTAAGGTAGAATTGTTAACAGTGCAAGTAGAAGCTTGTATAGACTATGGCTAGACTTTTTCATATCATGCTAGATGTTATTTTAATTATAAAGCCTTGTGGTTATTTAGTAGCAAGATTAGCCTCAAATAGCTGAGAGTGTTTAATGTGCCATTCAAAGAATCATGAGTTGGTCTTGTCATATTAAAGCATTAATTTGTGTATTCTCCTTTGAATGTTTTATTTGGTTGAGTTGGCGCTGCTCACACCATGTTTATTACTATGAACTAGTCACTTATATCCTCCATGATCATTTAGTTTTCTAACTTGTGGTACCACTTATGCTTTGATTCATGATGTTTGTGTCGCTATGCATGATTATGACTCTTATTCTCTCTTGATTTGTCGCTCCTAGTCCTTTACTAGCCTCCACCTGTACTGAGTATGAGCTCTACTTGTGCATCCAACTCCCAAAAACCAAAGTATTCCAAATGTGTCCACCATACCTACCTACATGTGGTATTAAACCGCCACTCCAAAGTAAATTCCTCATGTGTTACCTTTAAAACTTTCAAAATTATTCCTGGTTTGTGCTCCTGTTTTAGCTCATGAGGACGTAAATAGAGAATCTTTATCTCACTTGTTGATTGGACTTTCACACCCTAGACTCGTGGCTTCATCCGCTTATCCAATGATAGAAGAGCTGGCAGCTGGGTACCCAGCCCCAAATTAATAACAACAAAGTCTCTTCATTATTTTTGTCGCTAATTTATTAGTGAAAGCATAATTGTGTAAACAAAAGAGAAAGAGGGATGACCTTCTACCCAGATGCGTCCTTCTATGGGAGCCGCTCTTGTGAAGTCTTGTTGGCTTGTGACGTACTATATTTTATGTTTACCATTCGTTGACATAAGCATACACCTCTCTTAAAAATGTTTTCAATACCTCTGTTTAATAAAATAAAAGCTCTAGCACATAAGTGGTTCATGCTTCCCTCTGCGAAGGGCCTTTCTTTTACTTTTATGTTGAGTCTCCATCTGCTAACTTTATGCACAATTGAGAGAGCATATTTTCCATTCGGAGGTTTATGTGCATTTTTTCACAGAAACATTATTAATTGATTCATGATGTGTTATTTCTTGTTCTCTAATTATTTGTTCTAGTCTTCCTCGTGAACTTTGAAGGTGTCCTGGCATTTATGTTTTGCCCCACTCTTAAGGACTACTGAAATATCACTTTGACATGTTTTCTCTATACTTGAAACAAACGTATATCTTTCCTTGCATTGTTATTCATGATCTTTTATTTGTGTGACTTCTCATGATGCAAGGTGATTACTATGCTTTAGTATTAAAATTCTATTTATCATGCTTGTGTTTAAGTTCTATGATCTCGACTTACGTATGTTTTTACATTATTGATGATCAAGTTTATTTTGGTAGCGTGTCACCTTAGAAATTATGTGTTTTTATCGTTTACCTACTCGAGGACGAGTAGGAACTAAGCTTGCGGATGTTGATACGTCATAAACGAATCCTTAATTTCTGATGTTCCATGTTGTTTTCATGTTGTTTCCCACATGTTTGTTATACACTTTATGTCATTTTTATCGATTTCTGGGACTAACTTATTGACAAGATGTCAAAGAGCCAGTTCTGTGTTTTCTGTTGTTTTTAGTTTCAAAAACGTTGTTCTGGAAATATTCTCGGAATTGGAAAATTCGAAGGTCGAAGGTCTTAGAATTCCCGAAGGTTCCACGGAATCGCGAAGAGGCCCGGAGGGGGGCCACACCATAGGGCGGCGCGCCCCTGGCCGCGCCATGGGGTGGTATGGGCCCCCCAGGCCTCCACCGCCTTTGCCCTTTCGCCTATTTATACCCCCCGAGACGTAAACCTTAAAGATATACCACTTCGTCCCGAAAAACACCCTAGGCCGCCGTCATTGTCATCCCGAGATCGGGAGGGTTCTGGAGCTCTCCTCGACACCCTGCCGGGAGGGGAATTCATTACCGGAGGGGTCTACACCACCATGCCCTCCTCAGAAGTGATGTGTGAGTAGTTCATCCCTGACTACGGGTCCATGGCAGTAGCTAGATGGTTCTTCTCTCCACTTTGTAACTTAGGTTTAGATCTCGTGAGCTGCCTCACATGATCGAGATCATCTTTATGTAATGCTACATGTTGTGTTTACTGGGATCTGATGAATGTTGAATGTTATGTCTTCTGATTATCAATCTATCATGTTATCTTCATGCTTATGTTATTTATGATCTTGCATGTTCTCCATTATTAGTAGATGCTTTGGCCAAGTAGATGCTAGTAACTCCAAGAGGGAGTATTTATGCTCGATAGTGGGTTCATGCCTCCTTTGCATCTGTGCTCGAGTGACAGAAACGTGACGGATGGAGGATGTGTTGTTGCCATTAGGGAGAAAACAACGGTGTTTACCTAGTTTACATTGTTTACATTACACACTTTGCTTACAGCGATAATCTGTTGCTAGCAACTTAATACCCAATGTTTGTTTGGATGATATTTGGAGGGTGGATTATTAGACATAGATGCAGCTGGATGACCGTCTATGTATTTTGTTGTAATGCCCGCATGAATCACATAGTAATCTTTATGTCTTGCATATGCACTACGGTGCAGCCTTCATTTCTGTCAATAGCCCAGCTGTAATTTGTTCACCACACATGTTATTTATCTTTCACGGAGAGACACCACTAGTGAACTGTGGACCCCGGTCCTTTTTCCTCATACTGATAAAACACCTACTACTTTCATACTATTACTACTGCTTTCATACTGTTTTCCACACCATATGTTTAACCTCTTTGTGTTCAGCAATACGGTGAGATTGACAACCTCACTGCTTCGTTGGGGCAAAGTGAATTGATTGTGTTGTGTAGGTTCCACGTTGCTGATGAACCGATAGTGCGCCCTGCCACCTCAGCTGCATCAACCTTCAGAGATTGCTTTTCCTCCTACTTATCGATTCAACCTTGGTTTCTTTTCAGAGGGAAAGCTTGCCTCTGCACTCTTCACAACCTACCTCTTGGGGTTTACCAACGAGAGCAAGAAGTCTCCCATCAAGCTTTCTGGCGTCGTTGCCGGGAGGAAGAGAATTTCTGCAAGGGGAGTCTCTCACTTCAAATCTCTTTACTTTGTTTAGTTTTGCTTAGTTTATTTTATTTTGTCATGTTTGCTTCTCTTTATCAAAAACACAGAAATATTAGTTCTTATGCTAGTTGTTATTTTTGCTTTATCATGCTTGATCTCATTGTTTGATGCCTTTGAAACTAGATCTTATAGGCAAGGTGGGTTCACTGAAGGTCAACAAAAAAATAGTGAGGAACACCGTTTGTCACAAAAAGGGAAACACTTATGGGAACAAATTAATAAATTATATATCATTGCTAGAAACTTGTGCTCTACTTATAATGTTACTTATTTTCTTCTATAAATCCTGTTGCTGTAGGAGGTATAAACACCTCCCTTTTCAATGTGAGTATAATGATGATGTTACCATATCTTCTTATGTTAAGAGAAATTATGAATTATATGATGTGGAACAAATGAAGAATATATTGCTTGGAAGGGTGCATTCGAAATTGCTTATTTACTTGAAAGTATTGATGATGCACCTTGTAAATACGAGATTTATGCTATACTTGAATATTGATTTTATAATTACATGGATTGCAATTACTACATAATGGAATATCTTAATAAATGCTCTCAACCTAAGGAAGAGACTAATGCCTTGCAGGAACCTATGGAAGAAGAAACTGCTAAATCTGGAATCTCATTGGATGAAAAAGAGGAGGAGAGTGATGATCAAGAGGAGGAAGAATGGAGCTACCCGTGTATACCTCCCAATGATAGTAACTCTTTAACTCATACATTATTTGATGAAATTGATACTTGCTATACTTGTGACCTTGATACTACTATGAATGAAACTTGTGAGAATGAAAATGCTACTGTTATTTATGATAATCCATGCTACTTTGATAAATCTTATGATAATCCTCTATTTATTCCAACTATTGATATGCATGATAATGAGGAAGTATGTTTATAAAATGCATATGATAATGCTCTTGATGATGGTCCTATGTGACTTGATGTTATAAATCATAATGCTACTGAAAATGGGATTGCTAAAGTATTTCCATACCTTTTATGAGTGATAAATCATCTTGTTTTGTTATTGCTAAAAGTGGCAAAAAAGAGGAGATGCTTTTAAATTTTGATCCCACTGTTTTTTAGCTTGATATGAATTGTGCGCTTTTAGACCATGACAAACATGCTTTATGTGACAATTATGTTGTTGAGTTTGTTAATGATACTACTGAAAATTAATATGAGAGGAAATATGGTTGTATGAATTTTCATGTTACTAAAACACCTCTCTTTTTGTTGAAAGTTTTGAAGTTTCTCTTGTTCTACCTTCCCATGATTTCTAGTTTGAGCTTCTTTAATTTATTTATTTACAAGTTTCCTATGCATATGAAGTGGGTTAGACTTAGATTTTTTTATACTTGATTCTTGATGCTTCTTCACTTAAAAACACTTGATTCCACTTTTCTGGGCCTAGCTAAAAGGCGTTAAAGAAAAGCACTTGTTGGGAGATAACCCATGGTTTTATTTTTTTCTTTGTTTTTCTTTGTTTTCTATAAAAACTCCTTTGTATCTTTATTTTCATGTTTTAGTAGTTATACGTCTCCAACGTATCTATAATTTCTGATGTTCCATGATGATATTATGCCAATTGATACATGTTTTCTCCCTTCTTTATAGCATTTTTTACACGTTTTCCGGGACTAACCTATTAACAAGTTGCCAAGTGTCAGTTCCCTGTTTTCTATTGTTTTTTATTTCAGAAAAGTTGTTCTAGAAATATTCTCGGAATTGGACCCCACGAATCACGAAGTTCCTATTTTCCCCAGAAGCATCCAGAAGTATGAAGAGGAGTCGAAGACGGGCACCAGGGGGGCCTCACCATAGCTAGGCGCGGGGCCCCCTTGGCCGCGCCTGGAGGTGGTGAGGCCACCCTGGTAGCCCACCGACGTTTCCCTTTCGCCTATATAATCCCCCCGATGCAAAACCCCTAGAAGAATCTCCGAAATTCCACGAAACCTTCCGCAGCCGCCATCATCGTCAACCCAAATTTCGGGGGATAGATCTCTGTTCTGGCACCCTGCAGGGACGGGGAAGTCCCCCCGGAAGCCATCTCCATCGACTCCACCGCATCTCCATCGAAGTTGATGTCTCCTATGATGAGGAGGGAGTAGTTATCCCCCGAGGCTGAGGGCTCTACCGGTAGCTATGTGGTTCATATCTCTCTCCCATGGTGTGATCTATATGTGATCATGAGCTTTGTAATCTAGTTGAATAAGTAGATTTTACTCTTCATCTATTGTGCTACTCAAGTGTTTTATTAATATGAACTTTGGACTCACCTTGTCCCGCGATGTGAAGGTGACAGTGTGCACATCGTGTGTGTCTCCTCTATGAGTTGTGGTTTTCGTCTAGTACCTTCTAGGGTGCTCAGGTTGACAGTGTGGGGCTAAATAGACATGGGAATGCTTACTTTAAGGAATGGTTTTTGCAGCTCTATGCAACGATTAGTGTTCGTTATCCAACCGGAGAGGGTTAAGAGTAGCATAGTGAAGAGAAGATATTTAGTTATTCAATTATGTGATCATTGTTAAGAGTGTCCACTAGTGAAAGTAGGATCCATAGGCCTTGTTTCCAAGCATTGAAACACCGTTTTCCGCCTGTTCTGCTACATGTTTGCTTACTTCCATATTTATTTCAGATTCCTATTATTACTTATAACTATCCATATTACTCGCATTTCACAATCTCTTCGCTGAACTAGTGCACCTATATACCTGACAAGTATATTGGGTGTGTTGGGGACACAAGAGACTTCTTGTATCTTAATTGCAGGGTTGCTTGAGAAGGATATCTTTGACCTCTACCTCCCTGAGTTCGATAAACCTTGGGTGATCCACTTGGAGGCCCAACACTGTCTACAAGAATAGAAGCGTGCGTATACATCAAGCTCTTTTCTGGCACTGTTGCCGGGGAGGTAAGGTAAAAGGTACTCACATCCTCGGGTGTGAGTGCTCAGAGTTATTTCCGTTAGATTCTACAATTTTATCTTTTTGTTTCTTGTTTTCACTAGTTAGGCTTATTTTTACTCGCTTCTTGTTTTTATTTTATACTATTAGTCTTAATGGAAAACAACAAAAATATGATAGAACTTTATAATATTTATCTTGAATTAGGACATGATGCTTTTGAAGAGAAAATTAAAAAATCTATGGAAGTTTGTTTCCATAATAGTGATAGCAATGTTATTAGCATTAATTATTTGCACCCCATCATTCCTAATGCTAGGGAAAAGTCTAAGCTTGGGGAAGCTAGTTTTTACAATCTTTTTAGTTTTCCATCTTTAGAGGAGAAAATTTGCTCTGATGGTACTTTATCTCCCATATGTGATAAACCTAATGATGCTTGTGATATTTTAAATCCTCCTAATGAAAGCATTCCTTTTAAAATACCCAGGAAAATTGTTGAACTTGTCATGGATAACCGCTATTTTGGAGATGGAACTGTCCATCCTAGTGATCATTTACACTTTATGCATGAATTATGCGAGTTATTCAAGTGTGCAGGTATCTCAACGGACCAAGTTAAGAGGAGGCTATTCCCATTGTCACTTAAGTACAAAGCAAGGGAGTGGTATGAACTACTAGATGATCCTCATCATTTGGAGTGGAAGGAACTTGAATCTCTCTTTTACTCTAAATTTTATCCTTCTCATGAACTATAATTAGATAGGAATTAGATTTATAATTTTTGGCCTCATGATGTGTAACATCCCAAGTATGAAAAATAGCCATTAGAATGTTTGCTCTCTGTTATTTTATGTTTTGCATCATGACATCATGTTCATTGCATTTGTTTTGCTTTGTTTTCCATTTGTTTTCCTCTGTTTTCATTTGTTTTCCTTTGTTTTCTATTTGAATTTCAAATCAAATTTCAAACCTTTTGTTTCATACTTGTGATGTTACAATTTCCAAAATGAATATTCAAATCAAACCAATTAATTGTTTCCATTAAACTATAAATTTCAAACCATCAAATTGTTGAAGTTTCAATAATTCATTTAATAGCAAATTCACTTAATTCAAATTCCTTTTCAAATTCAATGAATTCTCCAAAACATAAACCCCTTTTGAACTGTATGGAAATTACAAAATAAATCTATCATTTTGTTCCAAATAAACTTGATTTCAAAAACTTTTAATTTCTTAAGTCCAATTATTCAATTAATAGTAAATTCACTCAAATTTCAATTAAAAATACAACAACACCATATTTCAAACTTTTTGAAAACAAAAGTTTACAAATGGTTGTTGTTGCTATGAATAACTTATACAAATTTCTTTTTCTAATTATTCTAAACCCTAAAAAAAAACCTTCCTTCTTCTCTTTTCCTTTTCAGCAAAAAAAAAATAGAACAAAAATTAAAAGAGAGAGAGGGGCAGGCCCAGCCCACCAACTCTCCTCAGGCCCATACCTGTCCACGTTGCAGAGAAGGGGCAGCAACGGCTGCAGCTTCCCCCCTCCTCCTATTAAACCTAGCTCGAGCCCTCCTTCTGCCCCTAACCCTAGACCTATCTCCCCCTCCTCTCTCCCCCGCCTCCATTCTTCTCCTCCCCCTCTGCTCTCTTCTCTCTGCACCCCTCCCTCTCTCTCTGAAACTCTGAACCCGAGCCACCACTCGTTTCCCTCCGGTGATCGCCGCCGTTAGCACCTCCCTCCGGCCAGGTTAGGCGCGGGAATGGATCCCCCGCGCCACCAGCTTCCTCCTCGACCACTCGGCGCGGACAGGGAAGGGCTGTGCCGCCGCCGCCGTCAAGGACTCGTCGCCGGTCGCCACCTCCCTGCACCGCGCTCTGCTCCTTCGATTTTTTCCCCACAGTAAGCCTTCCCCTCGTCTCCCCTCGCCTCTCTCCGCCCTCTACCTTCCATGCACGAGCAGCACACGCACACGCACCATGCGCACAGCAGCAGCCCGCGGCACGTCCCCTCGCCGGCGAGCGATCGAGCGAGGCCACCGTTCGGGTTCAGTTGGTTAACTGAACCTTAAAATTCAGTTAACGCTAGAACTGCACCTTATACCCCCTCGACCCCCCCTTCTGTCAACAAGCGCACCGCACACCCCACTGGCAACGCCCCTTGCGCGCACAGCAGAGCGGGTGGGTTCGATTCCCACCCCGTGCAAAACCCCACCTTTTTTCCATTTGTTTTTCTAGGCCCAGCACAAATCATTTTATCACAGAACAGTCCTTGTTGTTATCTTCTAGGTCCCTGCAATTTATTTCTAAGGCCCTAGCTGTAAATAAAATGGCAGGATAATACCAAAAATCTAAAAATGCATAACTAAATCATTCCAACTCCAATTTCAACATTTTAAATATGTTTTCAATACCAAATTGAATTCTCTACCCAAATATAAAAAAAATTACTGTTTTGAATATTTTAAATTGGTGAAATATTTGAATCCTTGTTTAATTCACTTAATTTTGCAAAATTCATAACTTGGGCATAAAAATTCCAAATTCAACAAACTAAATATGTTTTCCATTCAATTTTTCATGTACTTTGCAAATATCAACTTTGTGTTCTGTTTTAAATAATTTAAATTGCTGAAAACAACTGTTTCTTAATTAATGCATTTAAAATTGCCAAATTAATAACTTGCTCATTTTAAATCCATTTTCAACAAATAAAATATGTTTTCCATGCTAAATTAAACCCTCTTTCCAAATATAAACTTTGTTTCATGTTTTGAATAATTAAAATTGGTTAAATAATTTAAACATTGTTTAACTCATTTAATATTGTTAAATTCATAACTTGGTCAAATTAAATTATTTTTGAACTTATAAAATATGTTTTCAAACCATAAAAGTATAAATTTATCAAATATGAATTTGGTTTAATGTTTTGAACAAATAAAAATTCAATTAAATTCCAATTTGAATTAAATCCTTTTAAATCTTGTTTAAACTTGTTTAGTTCATAAGTAATTCATTCTAATTCCTTTTTCAATAAGTAAAACATGTAATCCACCTAAAATTTTGTGTTCTTTTCAAATATGAACTTTGTTATCTATTTTGAACAATTAAAATTGGTGAAAACAACAAATGCTTGTGTGACACCTTTAAGAAACCACAATTCCAAAACTCAATAAATAAATTCCAAACTTGGTAAACCTCATTTCAAATTGTTTCTAATGTTGTTTTCTTTCTGTTTTCCTCATCCATGCATCATACTAATCCACTTTCACCTATTGGTTAGTTGTAGAACAATTATTTCAACCCTAATTCATGGGCTTTCCATATGCAATCCAAATTGCATGTGGGTCCATTTAACCATGTTATGTTACCATGTCAACTAGTTTATTTTGATGCATCAATTAAATGGTCATGCATCATCCCATGATTGTGCACTATGCCATGTTATTGATTGTTTACCTCTCTGCGTTGTTTGTTTGCTTCTTCTCGAATAGACGACGACGTTGAGACAGACGATACTTACAACACCCCTTCTGAGGATCTAGCTCGGTACCAGGCTGCTGAGTTTGCAGGCAAGTATTCACTCACATGAACCATTGTGTTCCTTTCAACATTGGATACCGATACTTTCCGTTGTCTATTCTGCTAGCCCTATGAATCGTTGCTTATGTTCCGAACCTATCACATGTTATCCTTTAACCCTGATATAGCCTCACCTCCACACCTATAACCCCTTTGCTTGTTGCCCGTGTCTTACTAGCATGCTTAGGGTAGTTTCTGCTCGAGTCTGTTGCCCGTTACTTTCTGTTACCATATCTTTATGTTCTGGGGCTCGATGTTTAAACAATCAACCTGTTAATGTTTGAGGTAATGCTAATTTGATGATAAGGCACCGGCAGGAGGCCCGGCGTGGTTTTGAGGCCTGCTAGTGTCGACCCTAATTAGGAAAAGGGTCTTGTCTACTGATCCATGATGAGCGCACTAACCGCATGTGGGAAGCGTGTATGGGCGCCCCCCTCAATTTGATTCGATTCGCATCTCGTCCAAATCGCCACACTTAGTTCGGGCTTTCCATTTGATGCATGCATGTGCAGGTGCGAACCCTTGGCGCCAGGGTGGAACTTTTGTAGTCGTCATTTAGGGCGGCGTGGTCTTAGAGTGCTATGAGGGTCCCCCTTTTCTTCGTGGCGGCTCGATTAGCCGTGCACGCACAGCATGTGGTTCTTTGGGCTTGATGCGAAGAAGAGTTGAGTTGTGTTGAGTGCCCCGCTTGGTGGAAGGGCCCTTCCATCTGGCGGGTTATTCTTACGTGTACAGCCAAATTGGTGCACCCCTGCAGGGATAAATCTTCTCGAGAAGCCGTGTTTTCCGCGGTTATGGATGACTTGGTGAAAGTACTGGCTAACAAGTACTCAGAACAACTTACACCTAACTAGTGATAACTTGACTAGTAATAGTCTTATTGACACAATAACTTGACCCATCATTAATCCAACTGTGTGTGTTATCCTCGGATTGCTTCTTTGGATAAGGGGCGAGATCCAGGATGGGTTTGTTTGGAGTTAGTTGTTAGTTGGTTACGATACGCTATCTTATCCCTTTTCTGATAGCCGGAAGTTATAGCAACTCTGTAGTTGGTTAGAGCAGCCCGCTGCCGCATCTTTTGTATCACCCATTTCTTCCGTTGAACGCAAGGCATCTGTGCTTGGTGTTGACGGGTACACTTTGGTGAATTGTGAGTCTTGCTTGCCAGTACGTTTATGTACTGACCCCTTTGGGGCTGTGGTTTCCGCAGACTACGTTTCCGAGGATCCCCATGGTGGCTACTACGTGGAGTATGACGAGACTGCTGACGAGTAGATAGCGGACCCGGGCAGGATCCGAGACTTCGTGGATGGGCTCCGTCTTTTCGTTTCCGGCCTCTTAGGCCTATTTGGATCTTGTGTGTACTCAGACATGTTGAATGTTTCCGCTGCGATGTAATGATGAATTGTTGGGACATGTGTCCTCTGGATGATTGTATTTGCTATCTCTGCTCTAGTGAGAGCTATTTGCAACTTATTTCAATCTTTTGTGTCTTAGAGATCTGTTGTGATATCACTTGTTCAAATGCCGTTGACGTACCATGTGTGTATGTTATGAAGAACGTCAATGGAAGTATCTGGATTTCTATGGGATGGTTTGCGCAGACGATGTATAGTAGAGAATGGTTGTCACACGTTTACGTGTTGGCCTGCTCACATTGAGATGCGGGTGCCGGTATGCCCCGTAAGCCATTTATCTGCTGTTTAACGGACTGTGAGTATCCCCTAGAAGTCCGGGTGCGACAAATGGTATCAGAGCCTGTCTGCCTGTAGGATCCCTTTTACTGGTCGCAGTTGAGTCTAGAAACTATTTTGTAGCTATATAGGAAAAATGAAACGTGAGAGTAGGAATTCTGTTCTTTTTCTTCTTTCCCCACCCACCCTCCCTTTTTCTGGTAAGGAAGTGCAACGTTGTTTTCTCTTCTCACCTAAACTTTCAAGTTAGGTTTTCACGTATCCTGGTTTCTCTAGGATGGTTATATCTACTAGACCATAGGAATGGAGGTGGTTGTGACATGATTTATCATGTTGCCTACTCACGATTGAGTACGGAGGCGTGTAAGCCCCGGAAGCAGATCCTCTATTCCTTAAGCAGTAGATATTGATCCTTTAGAAGCCCGGATGGGTTTTCCGTAGTACCTCAGGAATGTTTTTGATCTCGTTTTCCCGAATGTTGCTTCGATATCCTGTTCTTCTCAACATCCTTTTCGTCCGTTGAAATCTTGTTGTTGCTTCCAACTTCAGTTATTCTACCGGCGTCTAATCAATAACTCTGTTCCACCCTTCTGGCCAAATAGTCTATTCTCCAAATCAATCAAGTTCTATTCAGCTATACACCCTCGATACAAAACCTCTACCTCTACTAAAAATGTTCCGGTGGTTTGCGAATTCCCTGACGTCTTTCCAGAAGAGTTGCCAGGGATGCCTATCATCTTGAACTTCCAGAAAAACTATCCAAGGTGCACGATGTGTTTCACGTGTCACAGCTCAAGAGAATCTTCGCAAGAAGTATCCGGAACTTTTCTTTCTCAGTAGGAATCTCGGGGCGCGATTCCTTCAAGGGGGGCGTTTTGTAACATCCCAAGTATGAAAAATAGCCATTAGAATGTTTGCTCTCTGTTATTTTATGTTTTGCATCATGACATCATGTTCATTGCATTTGTTTTGCTTTGTTTTCCATTTGTTTTCCTCTGTTTTCATTTGTTTTCCTTTGTTTTCTATTTGAATTTCAAATCAAATTTCAAACCTTTTGTTTCATACTTGTGATGTTACAATTTCCAAAATAAATATTCAAATCAAACCAATTAATTGTTTCCATTAAACTATAAATTTCAAACCATCAAATTGTTGAAGTTTCAATAATTCATTTAATAGCAAATTCACTTAATTCAAATTCCTTTTCAAATTCAATGAATTCTCCAAAACAGCAACCCCTTTTGAACTGTATGGAAATTACAAAATAAATCTATCATTTTGTTCCAAATAAACTTGATTTCAAAAACTTTTAATTGCTTAAGTCCAATTATTCAATTAATAGTAAATTCACTCAAATTTCAATTAAAAATACAACAACACCATATTTCAAACTTTTTGAAAACAGAAGTTTACAAATGGTTGTTGTTGCTATGAATAACTTATACAATTTTTTTTCTGATTATTCTAAACCCTAAAAAAAACCTTCCTTCTTCTCTTTTCCTTTTCAGCAAAAAAAAAATAGAACAAAAATTAAAAGAGAGAGAGGGGCGGGCCCAGCCCACCAACTCTCCTCAGGCCCATACCCCCCCCCCCCCTTACCTTTCTTCTTCCTCGTACGGCAGGCAGATGCGCCTGTCCACGTTGCAGAGAAGGGGCAGCAACGGCTGCAGCTTCCCCCTCCTCCTATTAAACCTAGTGCGAGCCCTCCTTCTGCCCCTAACCCTAGACCTATCTCCCCCCTCCTCTCTCCCCCGCCTCCATTCTTCTCCTCCCCCTCTGCTCTCTTCTCTCTGCACCCCTCCCTCTCTCTCTGAAACTCTGAACCCGAGCCACCACTCGTTTCCCTCCGGTGATCGCCGCCGTTAGCACCTCCCTCCGGCCAGGTTAGGCGCGGGAATGGATCCCCCGCGCCACCAGCTTCCTCCTCGACCACTCGGCGCGGACAGGGAAGGGCTGTGCCGCCGCCGCCGTCAAGGACTCGTCGCCGGTCGCCACCTCCCTGCACCGCGCTCTGCTCCTTCGATTTTTTTCCCCACAGTAAGCCTTCCCCTCGTCTCCCCTCGCCTCTCTCCTCCCTCTACCTTCCATGCACGAGCAGCACACGCACACGCACCGTGCGCACAGCAGCAGCCCGCGGCACGTCCCCTCGCCGGCGAGCGATCGAGCGAGGCCACCGTTCGGGTTCAGTTGGTTAACTGAACCTTAAAATTCAGTTAAGTCTAGAACTGCACCTTATACCCCCTCGACCCCCCCTTCTGTCAACAAGCGCACCGCACACCCCACTGGCAACGCCCCTTGCGCGCACAGCAGAGGGGGTGGGTTCGATTCCCACCCCGTGCAAAACCCCACCTTTTTCCATTTGTTTTTCTAGGACCAGCACAAATCATTTTATCACAGAACAATCCTTGTTGTTATCTTCTAGGTCCCTGCAATTTATTTCTAAGGCCCTAGCTGTAAATAAAATGGCAGGATAATACCAAAAATCTAAAAATGCATAACTAAATCATCCCAACTCCAATTTCAACATTTTAAATATGTTTTCAATACCAAATTGAATTCTCTACCCAAATATAAAATTTGTTTACTGTTTTGAATATTTTAAATTGGTGAAATATTTGAATCCTTGTTTAATTCACTTAATTTTGCAAAATTCATAACTTGGGCATAAAAATTCCAAATTCAACAAACTAAATATGTTTTCCATTAAATTTTTCATGTACTTTGCAAATATCAACTTTGTGTTCTGTTTTAAATAATTTAAATTGCTGAAAACAATTGTTTCTTAATTAATGCATTTAAAATTGCCAAATTAATAACTTGCTCATTTTAAATTCATTTTCAACAAATAAAATATGTTTTCCATGCTAAATTAAACCCTCTTTCCAAATATAAACTTTGTTTCATGTTTTGAATAATTAAAATTGGTTAAATAATTTAAACCTTGTTTAACTAATTTAATATTGTTAAATTCATAACTTGGTCAAATTAAATTATTTTTGAACTTATAAAATATGTTTTCAAACCATAAAAGTATAAACTTATCAAATATGAATTTGGTTTAATGTTTTGAACAAATAAAATTTCAATTAAATTCCAACTTGAATTAAATCCTTTTAAATCTTGTTTAAACTTGTTTAGTTCATAAGTAATTCATTCTAATTCCTTTTTCAATAAGTAAAACATGTAATCCACCTAAAATTTTGTGTTATTTTCAAATATGAACTTTGTTATCTATTTTGAACAATTAAAATTGGTGAAAACAACATATGCTTGTGTGACACCTTTAAGAAACCACAATTCCAAAACTCAATAAATAAATTCCAAACTTGGTAAACCTCATTTCAAATTGTTTCTAATGTTGTTTTCTTTCTGTTTTCCTCATCCATGCATCATACTAATCCACTTTCACCTATTGGTTAGTTGTAGAACAATTATTTCAACCCTAATTCATGGGCTTTCCATATGCAATCCAAATTGCATGTGGGTCCATTTAACCATGTTATGTTACCATGTCAACTAGTTTATTTTGATGCATCAATTAAATGGTCATGCATCATCCCATGATTGTGCACTATGCCATGTTATTGATTGTTTACCTCTCTGCGTTGTTTGTTTGCTTCTTCTCGAATAGACGACGACGTTAAGACAGACGATACTTACAACACCCCTTCTGAGGATCTAGCTCAGTACCAGGCTGCTGAGTTTGCAGGCAAGTATTCACTCACATGAACCATTGTGTTCCTTTCAACATTGGATACCGATACTTTCCGTTGTCTATTATGCTAGCCCTATGAATCGTTGCTTCTGTTCCGAACCTATCACATGTTATCCTTTAACCCTGATATAGCCTCACCTCCACACCTATAACCCCTTTGCTTGTTGCCCGTGTCTTACTAGCATGCTTAGGGTTGTTTCTGCTTGATTCTGTTGCCCGTTACTTTCTGTTACCATATCTTTATGTTCTGGGGCTCGATGTTTAAACAATCAACCTGTTAATGTTTGAGGTAATGCTAATTTGATGATAAGGCACCGGCAGGAGGCCCGGCGTGGTTTTGAGGCCTGCTAGTGTCGACCCTAATTAGGAAAAGGGTCTTGTCTACTGATCCATGATGAGCGCACTAACCGCATGTGGGAAGCGTGTATGGGCGCCCCCCTCAATTTGATTCGATTCGCATCTCGTCCAAATCGCCACACTTAGTTCGGGCTTTCCATTTGATGCATGCATGTGCAGGTGCGAACCCTTGGCGCCAGGGTGGAACTTTTGTAGTCGTCATTTAGGGCGGCGTGGTCTTAGAGTGCTATGAGGGTCCCCCTTTTCTTCGTGGGGGCTCGATTAGCCGCGCACGCACAGCATGTGGTTCTTTGGGCTTGATGCGAAGAAGAGTTGAGTTGTGTTGAGTGCCCCGCTTGGTGGAAGGGCCCTTCCATCTGGCGGGTTATTCTTACGTGTACGGCCAAATTGGTGCACCCCTGCAGGGATAAATCTTCTCGAGAAGCCGTGTTTTCCGCGGTTATGGATGACTTGGTGAAAGTACTGGCTAACAAGTACTCAGAACAACTTACACCTAACTAGTGATAACTTGACTAGTAATAGTCTTATTGCCACAATAACTTGACCCATCATTAATCCAACTGTGTGAGTTATCCTCGGATTGCTTCTTTGGATAAGGGGCGAGATCCAGGATGGGTTTGTTTGGAGTTAGTTTTTAGTTGGTTACGATACGCTATCTTATCCCTTTTCTGATAGCCGGAAGTTATAGCAACTCTGTAGTTGGTTAGAGCAGCCCGCTGCCGCATCTTTTGTATCACCCATTTCTTCCGTTGAACCCAAGGCATCTGTGCTTGGTGTTGACGGGTACACTTTGGTGAATTGTGAGTCTTGCTTGCCAGTACGTTTATGTACTGACCCCTTTGGGGCTGTGGTTTCCGCAGACTACGTTTCCGAGGATCCCCATGGTGGCTACTACGTGGAGTATGACGAGACTGCTGACGAGTAGATAGCGGACCCGGGCAGGATCCGAGACTTCGTGGATGGGCTCCGTCTTTTCGTTTCCGGCCTCTTAGGCCTATTTGGATCTTGTGTGTACTCAGACATGTTGAATGTTTCCGCTGCGATGTAATGATGAATTGTTGGGACATGTGTCCTCTGGATGATTGTATTTGCTATCTCTGCTCTAGTGAGAGCTATTTGCTACTTATTTCAATCTTTTGTGTCTTAGAGATCTGTTGTGATATCACTTGTTCAAATGCCGTTGACGTACCATGTGTGTATGTTATGAAGTACGTCAATGGAAGTATCTGGATTTCTATGGGATGGTTTGCGCAGACTGATGGGGGGATAATAACCCGGTAGGCCAACTCCAAGGTATAACTCGGCCCAAAGGACGCTGCGCAGGATCCGGCTAAGGATAAAGAAATTTCTAGAAGGCCCAAGGTTTATAGGCCTCGTAACCCGGATTGTGGGTTGCAGTAAGGAAAGCTAGGGTTTGTAAGCGGTGTTCGGGTAGGACTCAAGCTGCCTTGGAGGGCAAGCCAGGTAGAGGGACGGGTGCTTTATAAACCGGCCCTATGCTTAGCTTTGCAGAGATCCAAGTAGTAATTGTATCACCAAATATCGAGTATCCATTGTACACAAAGAGATCGAGTTAATAAAACGAGATCGGAGACTCGGCGACTTCATCGCCGGCTACCAGATCGAATTCCATCATGTTTTCCTGAGCTAAATCCTCTCCCAAACACCTGTGTCGACTTGCCCCAAGATCAGTTACCCCTGGTAACATCTGTCGTGATCATCCCACGACAGTTGGCGCCCACCGTGGGGCCTGCGTCCAAAGGTGTTTACATCACGGGAGAAGCTTGGAAAGGCATGAGGAACCTCGTCGTCGGAGAGATCTACGACGACCGCAAAGGAGAGAAGGTGGTGGACGACTCCGGCTGGGGGCCAGAATCGGATCGCCTCGAATCCGGATCTGTCGTGACAATCGGCCGGATCAGCGTCTTCATCGGTATGGTATGTACCTCTGGCTCGACTCCTGACGATGTTGGATCTGATTCTGTGTCAGGGGAGGCTACTTACGCCCAATCAGATAGAGAAGAATCAGTTGGAGCAACAGACCAGATAGAAGAATCCATCGCGCAGTGGGAACAGCCGGAGGAGCCGGCATGGGCCCCGCGTGACCCGGACGGTGGAAAGGATGATACTGAATCTATCCGGGACCTGCTGGAAGACCGGTACGGAGAAGATAACAGCGGAGAAGAACAGCATGAACTCACAACAAGCGTAATACGCCGAGCGGCGGTCTACACGGCTCCCGCAGCCAACCTTAATCAAGGAAACGTGACCACGGCTCCGGTCGGGGCGGCTCAGGCATTGGCGCAGCGGCAGGACGCAGCTAAAGGAAACCCGATCCCGGCCCGGGTCGACGGAGAGTCGGCATCAGTGACTAGCCGTGCGGCGGATGAGGAGTTCCACGCGAATACGTTCGGATTCCTGGGAAACCGGACACCGGGGGCGGGTCCTTCAAACCCGCGCCACCCGGCCTTGTTCGACAATAATCTGATCCTAGACCCCACGGTCCTTGCTACGGTTATCACTCCAGAAAACGCAGTTGAACGTGTCAGGGACCTGGATGTGGCCCGCCGCGCGTTGGAACAGCAAAGAAGGCAAGTGGAAGCGGAGAAACAAGGGATGGCTACGCGTCAGCGTGAGCTGGATGCATTGGAAACCCGGCTCCGAGAGGAAACATCTAGAGTACACCAGAGACATCAAACTAGACTACCGGCCACGGGTGGGGTCATTAACCCGGCAGCTTTGTTTATTACGCCTCAGGACCAACCGATCCCAGCGGTAAACCAGGGAACTGCGCCTCAGCCGGCAACAGCAGAAGCCCACGCGGCAAACGTGCAGGCCGGGTTACCCCCACCACGAACCAGAGTCACAACCGGCAACGAGTTGCCACCACAGCCACCGTCACGGTTTCGCACACCAGCAGGCCACTACAACAATCCCATGGACAACGTGTATGCAGCAACGCTTGCATTGAACCAGATCTCGGTAGGGGAATCGCCCCATGCAGAAAGGACCCGGCAAGCGATCGATCTACTGCACACTGCAGTGGCGCAGCAGGCCAATTACCCGGACCACAGAAGCGGGATGCATGGGACGCCATACGCCAGTCAACAACAAGGGAATATTCAAGCAAACTCGGCGCGGCGGAGGGAAGAGCAGCAGCAAATGCCGCCTCCTCCCCGTGTTCCGGCAGCATCGGTGGCGCAGGCCGTTGTGGATAGCTCCAGGGCTCGGAGAGCCGGGGCCGGGTCTGCTGCACATGGGTTGCCTGCAGCACCGCGCCCTGCTGCGCCCCCGGCTGGATCGCACGCTTCCCGATTAAGGCCAGCCTCAACCGTCCTCGCAGGGCCCAAGTGTCTCTCGGATGACATCAGAGCTGAACCTTACCCGGAAAAATTCAAAGAGCCGGGAAAAGTAGTGATTTATGAACCGACCATGGATCCGGAAACATGGTTGAGTAGTTATGAGATGGCAATGTCAATCCGCAATGCGTCCGAGAATCTTCAAGCCAAGTTCATGTACTTGATGATGTCAGAAGGAGCAGCAAAGTTATGGTTCACCAACCTGCTAGAGAGATCGATCAAGTCCTGGGAAGAACTGAAGACCGCGTTCGTCAAGCACTTTCATGGAACGTGCAGAAAGCTATTCACTATTGATGATTTAGAGCGATGCGTTCAGAAGAAGGGAGAATCAGCACGCAGTTGGGTACGCCGGGTTATGGAGATACTTCACTCATCCACAGATATTCAGCCCAAAGATGCGCTACAAGCTATGGCAAAAACATGCAAGTATATTCCTTTAGTACAAAAGTTAACTCGCATGAAGTCCAGTAGGAATGCATCGGAGGTTACGATGGGAGAATTAATGGATGCGTGCAACAAACACGCCGCAACAGACACTACAGAGGAGGAAGTTGATGACAAGAAAGCGAAGGTGAATACCAGTAATAGTGGAAGAACCGGCAATGGATCGGCACCGAGTAATAACGGAAATAGTCAGAACAAGCGCCCATTTGAAGGAGGTTCCGAGTTTGTAGCTAATACTGAAGACGGGTCTTTGAGACCCAGATCTGAAGGGAATTTTAATACCGGAAATCATAATGGAGGACACTATCAGGGACCTCCGAGGCCAGGCAACAGTTGGGATATATTCAGGATGGCGTGCCCGAAGCACAGCAGGAACGGCAAGCCGGCTAATCACTCCTTGGAGCAATGCGCCGACTTACAGAGATGGAAGAACGAGGAAGTAAACAGAGCCATGCGAGGTGCGGGTCGGGGAGGAGGCCCGGGTCCAGGTGGAAATTTGGGCAACGGTCCACCCCCAGCCGGTAACCCGGCAGCAGGAAATCCGGGCAACAATCAAGGGGGAGCGGGAGGTTTCCAGGCTAACCCCAAACAGTTGGGTCAGTATCATGTGCATACTACGGGAGGTTCTAATAAGGACAAAAAGATGCTAAAGCAGGCGGTTAACTCAGTTTCTTCTGCTGTTCCGAGGTATTTGAGATGGTCAGAACAGGAGGTAACATGGAGCAGGAGGGATCACCCGGATAGAGTGGATCACCCGGGAGTCTTAGCATTGGTAGTGGCACCACAGGTCAATGGGTATGAGCTGAAAAAAGTCTTGATGGACGGAGGGAGCAGCATCAATATCCTGTACTGGGAAACTTTCCTGCGCATGGGTCTAAAGGAATCTCAGCTACAAAAAAGTACAACAGTTTTTCACGGGATAGTGCCGGGTCATTCAGCGTGCCCTGAAGGAAAAATTGCGTTGGAGGTAGCTTTTGGGGAATCAAAGGACAATTATCGAGTTGAGTGGCTTACTTTTGAGGTGGTTAAGTTGCGCAGTCCTTATCACGCATTGTTTGGAAGACCGGCTTATGCCAAATTCATGGCAAGGCCGTGCTATGTGTATCTACAGCTGAAAATTCCGGGTCCTAAGAAGACCATTACCATACATGGAAATCGAGATATAGCGGCTGAGTGCGATGAAGGAGATGCAGCAATGGCTAAGCAAGCCTGTAGGAAAGAGGAACTCAAGCATTACCGATCTCAAACGGACCTGGAGGAAAGGGCAACTTCAAAAAGACCGAGCTCTGAGGAAGAAAAAGCAAAACCCAGAGCAGAGCAAGATGCTAAGATGGTGGCTTTCATCAGGAACGATCCCTCCAAATTGTCTGGCATAGAAGGGGAAATCACATCGTCGTCTACGGCTAGCAGCGCTGCGATAACGACACACCCGGATTGGCTAGCAAACTCGGCACTCGTCATGAAAGGGTCTAACAAGTGGAGAATGTGCGTCGGTCGCGCCAGCCCGGGACCGATTGTCGAAAAGAACTAGACAGTGTAACGGGCAGCAGGTTTCAGACGCGCTCTTTTCCTACCCATGGTACCTAAGGGGACTGGAAGGTTTTTAATGAGGCGGCTTGCTGACCCAAACTTTATCGTATCAAAAAAAAGAGATGGTTTTCAAGTATTGTCATGGTCTTTGCTTCGATTACAGGTAAGTGGTACTTGTTATTATCAATACATCAGTATCATCAAAGTACATTGCACATACATAGGTCTTTGGGGGTTGAGCCGCTTAAATAGCAGTCACGAACCCAAATACCCGGCCTTGATGCCTATGAGTTATGAGGGCCGATTACTCGCAAGACGAGTACGGTTGCAATCTTATAACCGGACGAAGGAGCCAAATTTCTTGATTATTCTTACTTAAGCTCGATGTGACTCGCACTAAAGTGGAATGATCTGTTCGCTTACGATTACAATCGACCACGCAGCCCAATGGGATTTGCTTGACCCTGTTTTTCGTATAGATGTAACAGCATGGTATCCACGCGAAAGCCGGCTTACAGTACAAGATAATCAAAAGGGTCATCTAAACCACAAGTCTATGCAGAGTACAAGGCTAATAGCCGGAAACTCAACGAGTATTAAGAATGACTTCAGTATTTACGCAAACGGCTATTGGTTTTCGGCTTGGTAAAGAGCAATTTGTCCTCTGAGAAAGGCCGCACCTCCCTGGCTCGTACTTTGGGTCATGGGGACCGGGGACTTCGAAACAGAAACAAACTGTTTAGCTATTGAAGCTCGAGAGACCCTAGCTTCCGAGTCTTGGGGACTTAAAGAAAAGTCCACTTATCAAAACCCGTGACGCTCGGAAAACCGAGTCTCGCAAAGGGAATCAACAAATAGTTGGGTATCGAGAATAAGTTTAAAGAATAAGACAAGTGTCAAGACTATCAAAAGCCGGAAGAGGCACAAATATATTCCGAACCAAAAGTACGTTACAAGTGATGGTACCAATATCAAGGGTGCACAGACGCACCATCAAAATCATATTAGTTTTAAAACACAAAAGTACCAGGTAACGCTCTACTCGGTATCCTGAGAGCGGTCTTCCGGGTCTTGGTCCTGGATCTGCTCCTTAGCCTTTCCAGCAGCATTACCCGGACTTTCCGCGTCAGGACGGATAGGTGGAGGGACAGCTGGCGTAGAGGTAGACGGTCGTAATCCTAGCTCGGCCTCTCTCTTAGCGGCTTCTTCTTTTCTCCTGGCCAGATCAGTCGCCCATTTTTCCAACATATCAAAGGGAGGGGGTGCCTCTGCCAATATGATTTTTCCTTCAGCATCGTATGAGCTCATGATGGTGTCCAGGTCCATCTTATCGGCCAAAGCGGTGGCCGAGGGGCGTACTGCGGATTGTATGGCCTTGAAGTCCTTGGGCGTAAACTTGGAGCCATCAGCCTTTAATTCTGGAAACCCGGATACTACCTTTGCCGGGTCAAGCTTAGGAAAGTAAGCCTTCGCCAGCGTCAAGGCCCGGGTCATACCGATCCGGCAGGATGAGCGCTTCCATATCTCAATCCATCCAGGCACCGTCGAGCAGGCTTGCATAAGATTCTCTTCACCCGGGTATACCTCGGAAGGCCACTTCACAGCGTCCAATATAAGCTTTGTGCCGGCAAAAAAGGTCTGGAGCACAGTCTTCAATGTTTTTACCTTGGCAATGGCATCGTCCTCTGGAGCAGCGAGGTTCGCACCTGCAGTTGAAACAAAAAGGAAAGTATACCAGTTATCCCGATTGTCATAACGATAAAGTAGAGGCAATTAAGTTAGTCGAAGGCAAAAAGCTCACTTAGCAAGATGCGATAAGTATCCGCAATCTGGTTCGATAAGTTCTTCAGCGCGGATTGAGCAGTGTTGTACTTCTTTTTGTATTTGGAAACGTCTTTTTTCAAAGCTTCCATGTTGGCCTCAAGGGCTTCTCTTTGTTTAACCTCAGCAAGTAGGAGCTGTTCGGTCTTGAGTAACACCTCATCGGACCGGGTCACTTCCGCCTGTAAGGAACGAAAGTGTCAGTCGGATATCATGGAAAACCGGGTATTGCGTGAAGTACCAAGCACAACTTCGGTAAGTTATGCCCGGAACTTGGGGACTAGGTATGTACCAAGAGATATCCGGTGTCAATTACCTGATGCGCTACAGACATACGCTCTAGGAGGTTGTTCTCTGAAGCTTTCATGGTGAGGAGAGCGCTCATCAGCTGGTCAAAATTATCGTTACCCGAGTTAGAAGTCTCGGGGTCGCGGAAACTTGGAGAAAAAGTTTTCCTCTTAGCAGGAGATGGCACCCGGGTCATTCGAATGTCGGGGTCTGCTCCTCCTCTCGCGCCCAAAGTGGCAGTATCTTCTTTCTCGCTTGCGTGCGAGGCTATCGGATACCCGGCTTCTCGCCCAGCCGGGTCTGTCGGTGACGCTTGTCCATCACCAGCTGCGGCGAACACGTCATCAGTTGGCTTCTCTTTGCCCGGGTCCTCGGTTTCCATGTCTTCTTGGTCGCTAATAACGACCGTGGCCCTGTGAAAAATATGAAGGCACAGTTAGCACATAGCCGTGAAAAAGACAGCGAGAGTATGGTATAACATTAGGAAAAGAACTTTACCCGGGATTCACCATAAGGTCTGCAGGGAATTCGCTGCTAGAACCGGATGAAACTGAAAAATACCAGACGAGGCGTGAGGTTACCTTGCGAGGGAGTATTTTAGAAGGATCTTTATGTTTAAATAAGGGTATGGTCAATACCAGTATGCCGAGTTGGAGGTGATGAAATACCCGGGTTAAGGGCATCATCGCCCGGGTGGTTCCGAGTTACCCTGCGCTTGGTCATAGGCGACTCCTTCAGGTATGGCAAAAGGGGGTAATGCCATGGTCAGCTCAGGAATATTATCACAGGAACGCGAATTGGATGTGAGAAATTGATGCAAAACCTTGAAGACAACCCCTTGGGGTTTTCTTTTAGATCCGGCCTTAATTGCCGGCTCTGGTTCATCTTCATCGCTGGCGGACTCCACTTTGCCGTCAGCTTCTTCTTCCTCGTCTTGGTCTTCTTGTTCTGAAAATTACCATGGTTACAATAGGAAAATGAAAAGTGGGATGCGACGAACTCAAAGGAACTGAGCATGTACCTTCGTCCGAGTTAACGGCGTCCTCCTTTTCCTCCGGGTTTCCGGAGTTAGGAGAAGCGTCCATCTTCCAGAAATCATCATCGGCCTGAAGTAAAAGCATAAGAGCAAGGGTTAATGGTTGTATCAAGTAAAGAAGATAAGGGTGGAATCGAGAAAACCAGGTCTTTACCGCGGGGGCCGGGTTCTCGAGAGTGAAGGGCTCTAATCCGGCTATGTTCCGGATTACCTCGAGCTTCTCTGTCAGAAAGCCCTTGATTGTCTTGTTGGTGTCACTAGGAGCGAAGCTGCTGGTGGAGTATCGAATTGGGTCCGTGGTTTGCCCCGAGTATTCGCACATCAATTTTGCGCGAATGGAGTTGGGTTGGATGCGGAAATCGACCCAAGTCTTCACCAGGTTAAGCCCGATGAGGCCTTGGGCAGAAAGGATGGAGATTTTAGCCAATAGAGGCATAATTTCTTCCCTTTCCGAGTCAGGGGCAAACCCATTAAAGGTTTCAGAAATGTCAAGCTGACCCTCCGAGTAACCCGGCAATTTCTTTTCGCCGGGTGGGGAGGTGTCCCGGCAGTAAAAGTACGAGAGCTGCCAGTGCTTGACGTGGGAGTTGAGGGTGAGAGGAGGCATTAAAGAGTTCTTGCGGCGTTGGATAGAAACCCCGCCGCAAGTAAGAAGTGCACCGTCGCCGCTTTCGCGGCACGGTTTGCATTGGAAAAGTTCGACAAAAAGAGCCAAACTTGGCGGAGTGCACAAGTAAGACTCGGAGAGAACGATAAAATGGGAGATGTTTAGTACGGAGTTGGGTCCTATGTCGAAAATGCGAAGGCCGTAATGGCTTAAAACGTCGCGGAAGAAAGGGTGACCCGGAGGCCGGAAGCCCCGGGTCACGTGTTCAACAAAACAAATTACCTCATCTTCTGCTGGGGTGGGCCGGGTTTTGTTACCCGGTACCCTCCAGTGGATAGTTTCTTGAGAGGGAAGAACCCCTAGCTCGACCAGTTCCTCCAGTTTGGCCTTGGTGACGGATGACCGCGCCCAGTTGGCGGATATGGAGTTTGTGGTTTTGGCTTTAACCGGCAGCTTTCCCTGCTTCTTGGGTGCCATGGGGTTAACCTGAAAAAGCGTCAGAAGAAAAGATGTGAGAAACGAAACTCGGAAATTATCAGTTGACCGAGTATTGACGAGTGGTGTCAAGTTAGCCTGGAAGTTAAATATGATCCGGGTATTATTTTGCTAAGCAAGGTATGAATTGTCCGGGTATCGTGCATTATTACAAAAGTTGTAGAATTTTATGCATGGATGAGCGTCTGGGGATGATAAGTGGGTGTCCGTACATCTGTTATGAGCAAATGAGCCGGAGAAGGAGGATTTTCCGGGTGATAGGAACAGGGGCGGAAGATTTGGGCGGCTCAAGCCCAGATTGGGAATTCTATTTCTAGGTTATTGGTGAAATTAATGATTACAGTTGGTAGGAGAATGAGTTGAAGGGTATATCCTACCTATTGGGTGGGCTAGAGTGAATACTAGTGACCTAATTCGGCGTGACCCGAGAAATCGTGGGCGGCTCAATCCAGATCCAATCTGAGGGAGAGTTAAGAAGTTGTGAGGGAAAGTTAGAGAATGTGAGAGACTTACCGGAGGAGATTGAAGTGAAGCTTTGCGGAGGCAAATGGCGCAAGCTTGGTGCCCCTTCGCGATTCCTGGCGGACAGGTTGAGGGTTTGGCGGCGGATCTGGGCGGCGGGGCGGAGCGCGCTGTGGCGGAGCGCAACCGGCAACGGATGGGCTCCGGTGATGCGCGCGGGGCTTCCGTGGTGATGCTCTGTGGGCTCGAGCTTGAAAGAAGGAAGGAGGAGAAATGGGGGAAAGTGAGCCGTTGGGGCTAGGGTTACCTCTAAGGACTTATTTATAATGGCCGGGGTGGAAAAACTCATCCCAACGGGTGGGACCCGGAAATTACGGGGTAACGGCTATTTGTGTGAAATCTGCGAGATACGCCTTAAGTGTAGATCGAGGTCCCCGAATGAAAAAGAGAAGCAGATCCTCTCCGCGGTATCAAGACAAATTATTGAGAGAAGTATAAAGTTTTGCTATTCTTATCAAGGCTTAGACCGGGAAGTTGAGCGAGGCATCTGGAAGGAAATCCGGGTTACTATGTGGCCACCAGAGAGTTGGGCCTAGTCATTTCATGAAGTACTTCAACTCGGTCTCCACACGTTCGTGTGATTGATATTTTTTGCAGGGAATAGCCAGCGCTTCAAGGAGGGATCTTTGAAGCCCAAGCTATTCTGGGGACTACTTATGGGGGGATAATAACCCGGTAGGCCAACTCCAAGGTATAACTCGGCCCAAAGGACGCTGCGCAGGATCCGGCTAAGGATAAAGAAATTTCTAGAAGGCCCAAGGTTTATAGGCCTCGTAACCCGGATTGTGGGTTGCAGTAAGGAAAGCTAGGGTTTGTAAGCGGTGTTCGGGTAGGACTCAAGCTGCCTTGGAGGGCAAGCCAGGTAGAGGGACGGGTGCTTTATAAACCGGACCTATGCTTAGCTTTGCAGAGATCCAAGTAGTAATTGTATCACCAAATATCGAGTATCCATTGTACACAAAGAGATCGAGTTAATAAAACGAGATCGGAGACTCGGCGACTTCATCGCCGGCTACCAGATCGAATTCCATCATGTTTTCCTCTGAGCTAAATCCTCTCCCAAACACCTGTGTCGACTTGCCCCAAGATCAGTTACCCCTGGTAACATCTGCCGTGATCATCCCACGACACAGATGATGAATAGTAGAGAATGGTTGTCACACGTTTACGTGTTGGCCTGCTCACATTGAGATGCGGGTGCCGGTATGCCCCGTAAGCCATTTATCTGCTGTTTAACGGACTGTGAGTATCCCCTAGAAGTCCGGGTGCGACATGATGGAGAAAGCGTTTTTAGTAAGAAGGTTTTCAGGACATTGGAAGGATTATCTAGATTCCTGTTACTAACCATGAGCTTCCTGAGGAAATAATTGTTACTAATTTTTATGCAAGGCTTTCAGGACATTGGAAGGATTATCTAGATGCCTGTTCAGAGGGTTCTTTTTGTAGTAAGAAGGTTGAAGCTAAGTGGGATCTTCTTGAGAGAATTCGAATCAATAGTGAAGATTGGAATAACAACAAAGGTAAAGAATCAGGTATAAACTATGAGTATGATTGCATTAATACTTTTGCTGAAACTGCTGATTTTCATGAGCTTAATGCTAAATATGGTCTTGATCCTCAAATAGTTGTCGGTTGGTATAGATCCTTTGCTTCCTATATTAATCTTCCTCAAAATGGGGACATATATCATGAACCTTTTAAAGACACTTGCATGAAAAATGAAATTGTTATTGATGATTGCAATAAACATGCTCAAACTTCTGAAAGTACTATTTCTTATAAGCATGTTAATTTCTGTGGAGCACTTAGACCTTGTGAAAAGAATCAAATCAAACAATAATATTGTATCCATCATAGGAATGAAAAAACTAGAATGTGGGATAGGGCTCTAAATGATCTTGGTGAAAAAGTTTGTGCCCTCTATCCTTTTATTTGTGAACTTTGTTGTAAAGTGGGTCATTTTAATTTTCAATGCTCAATCCATGATAGTAGACTTTCAAATCCTATGAGTACTGCAAGTTTTTATTGTGATGACATGATCACCCCTAATGAGCATGATGAACTTACATTATTTTTGGGGTGTGAAGAGTTATTAAGAAAAACTTATTTGATTGATATGAGTGCTTTTGATATGAATAGTGTCTTGCATGAATGCCTTCTTTATTGTGTTGAAAATTTCCATGCAAATACTTACATACAAAATATTCTAAAAGAGGACACTTTACCAAAATATGATAGGACTAATATGAATTTTGTTCTTATTAATGAGGAGGAGGAATCCTCCAAAGTTCCTTCTATTGTTTCTGACAGTAAACCAGGGTATGTGGAGAAGCTTCCTTTTAAGAATCTCCCTCCTAAAGAGGGGAAGAAGAAGAAGAAGAAGAAGAAGAAGAAGAAGAAAAAGAGGAGTAAAGGGAGAGAGGTAACGGTATCTCTCCCTAAGCATGTTGCTCATATTACAGCTTTTGCTGATGAGTCTGAACTCGATGATTTTCCTATGCATGTTATTTATGAAAGTGATCATGATTGGGAGAAACACACTACTTTTGATATTGAAAATCTGTTTGGTACCAATTCTAAAAACGATGATATTAATAATTGTTGTACTATTAGTACTATCCATGATCCTTCCAATGATAATATATAAAGCTCTAAACTTGTGGATGATGTGTTTGAAAATCCCTTTGCTATTAATGATTATATGCTTGATACATTCCTCCTAGTAAAAATGATGATATGTTTACAAATGAACGCCTTTGGAAGAAAACTATTTTATTGCTTGTGATGATACTATGCCTCCAATATATTATGATTTCAATGATGAATATGACATTTTTAGTCCACCTACTATTGAGGCTAAAATTAATTATGATTTCAATATGCCTCCAGTCTTTGGTAATTATTATAAAGAAAGTTATAACATAGGCTATAATTACAATCATCCTCATGAAACTTGCCATAATTATGGTGGGATTGCCCAAAACCATATCTTTAATATGCAACTTGTCTATCATGTTCGAGTTCTTTATGATAATCCTACTCCCATTGTTATTAATAAGAATGACTATGCTTATGTGGAGAGTATTAATTCTTTTATGCATGTGGCTCATGATAAGAATGTTTTATGTGATAGCTATAATGTTAATTTGATTCATGATGCTACTGAAGGTTATTATGAGAGAGGGAAACATGGTTTTATGCATCTCAACAATATTAAGTTTCCCCTCTTTATGTTGAAATTTTTGAAGTTGCGCTTATTTTGTCTTCCTATGCTAGTCACTTTGTGCTTCGTTAACTTGTTTTTCTACAAGATTCTTTTTCATAGGAAGTGGGTTAGACTTAAATGTGTTTTATATTTTCTTCGTGATGCTCTCTTATTGTGCTTCAACTCTTATTATTATGTGAGCATCTTTTAAAAATCATTGTGCCTAGCTGAAAGGCACTAAAAGAAAAGCGCTTCCGGGAGACAACCCGTTTTATTTCTCCATTTTCAACCCGTTTTCCGTCGTTTTTTTTTTTCTTTGCACCTGGGTGTTGTCTATTTACATAGCAACCCCATTGTATATTTTATTTTGTGTCTTTGTTGAGCCAAGTAAATCCTCTAGTGGAAAGTTGAGTCTATATTTCGGATTTCTGCGCAGGAAACAGATTTCTGCTGTCCACTGTTAAATTCGTATAAAATCACCGAAAATTCAAAATGACCTAAGTTTTTTGTGCGTAATCCTGGGCTATATACCCAACTTTTCTTAGTAGAACACTCTTTTATTTGAGCAACATAGGATTTTCGAAAAAAAAATCATCTTTATCTGCTGTTCTGTTTTGACAACTGCTAATAGTTGCATTTGCCTCTTAATCTCTTTCTTTTGGTGTTCTTTTGAGAAAAAAAGTTTTAAAAGAAGTTGTGACAGTAGCTAATGTTTTTATGAGTGTCATGCTTGTGTTGACACTGAACCATGTGAATTTATTATTTCGATTTGCACTAACGTTGCTAATGAAGATTGTGAAGGAAGTTTTCAAGGGTCAAGAGAAGAGGATGATATGACGTGATCAAGAAGAGTGAAGAGCCTAAGCTTGGGGATGCCCCGATGGTACATCCCAACAAATTCCAAGAAGACTCAAGTGTCTAAGCTTGGGGATGCCCAAGGCATCCCCTTCTTCATCGACAAATTATCAGGTCACTTCTAGTGAAACTATATTTTTATTCAGTCACATCTTATGTGCTTTACTTGGAGCGTCCTTTATTTTTGCTTTCAGTTTGTTTTTATTTTTGAAATAAGATTGGTTGGAACCCATCATTCTTTTATTGGAGATTGACACGCTCCGCTTTTTCATGGGAATACTTTGTATTCTTAATCTTTGTCTGGCTGCTGCATTTATTTAGCTCCTGTTTTGCATTCATCTCTTATTTAGAGCTTTTAGTACTCTCTAGTTTTCATTGCTATATGCTTAGAGAGAGTTTTTGTTGTCTCATATATGTGCTTGGTTGAGAATAGAAATGCTTATGTGGTAGTTGGTATGAAAACTTCGCATGGTCTTGTAGATCACTAAACTGCTTCACTTGAATTACTACTGTTGTTTTGAGATATTAATTTTCTTAATGGATAAACGGGAAGGGGAAGGACTAGTAAGTATAAATTTTTACTGGTTGGTCTAAGAAACTTGAAACTGTGCCACACTTAAAATTACCAGCTGATAGAAACAATGGTATATGATTGCTACAAGTGATACATTTCTGATCGGCCTTTTGTCACGCGCTACGGTCGGGGTAGCTAACAGTGACTTGTCACTGCCACGGACCCTCTTGGAGTGATTTCCATTGTGCCTTGTAAAGATGATTTGCTTGCTGCAACCTTGTAACTCGTGAGTCTATGTTGCGGTTCCTCACATTTCTACCATCCATATTTGCTAGCCTCTTCGGTACTGCGCATTGCCCTTTCTCACATTGAGAGTTGGTGCAAACTTTGCCAGTGCATCCAAATCCCGTGGGAGGACTTTGTTCTCATACACATAAGCCCATATATTGTTCCTCAAAACAGCCACCATACCTACCTATCATGGCATTTCCATAGCCATTCCGAGATATATTGTTGCACAACATCCACCTCCATTATGTTACTTGATGATGAGCTTCATGGTTATTTATGCATACTGCTACACTGGCAGGAGCATGCAGTTGGATACATCAGAGATATTCCATTATGAGTTATGAGTACTAAAAGTGTGATGATTCATTGTAATATAGGATGTTGCCCCTACCGGTGAGGATATATATAAAAAATGAAAAAGCCCAAAAAGGGGCCAAATAAAGAATAAAAAGAGAGGGGGCGCATCACTATCCTTTATATACCACACTTGTGCTTCATGTTTAGCACCAATACTTCAGTTTGGAGAAAGTTTTCATATTATCATTCATTCATAACTATGTGGGGAACTTTACATTATAGAACTTGGCTTGTATATTCCAATGATGAGCCTCCTCAAATGAGCTCTAGGTCTTCGTGACCAAGCAAGTTGGATGCACCCCCACTAGTTCCATTGGAGAGCTTTCATACACTTATATCTCTATGTGCATCAGTTGTGTGGCAATCCCTACTCCTTGCATAGCTTCGGTTGTAAGACTTTCTCTTGTCTAATGACCACTTTCAGCTTTGTGAGCCTTTCTTCCATTGAACTTCCAACCCCCCCCCCCATAATGTTCTCTTTGCCATAACATCTCCGTGCCAGGGACAAACGCAGAACACTTGCTTGTTTTTAGTGAGCAAATAGTTTAAGATTCAAGCATTGCATCGTGTGGAAAGCTTGACTTGATCCTAACAGGGGTTGTGAAGATCGTTTGACGTGCATGATATTCTTGTTCTTGAAAGCTTAAATCATCTCTAATAAACTTTGCACGGTTGATAGTCTTTTAGTATTGATTCATTAAAAGTTTTTCTTCTTTTTTCTTATCTGTTTATGCATTACTTGTTGATATCAAATATAGATCACATCTTTAGTTCATTTGATACTAGTTTACATGCTCTGATTTACATATTATGATCAAGATTGTGTGGTAGCATGTCACCTCAGAAATTATTTTGTTTTATCGTTTACCTACTCGAGGACGAGGATGAACTAAGCTTGGGGATGCTTGATACGTCTCCAACGTATCTATAATTTCTTATGTTACATGATGATATTATGCCAATTGCTACATGTTTTCTCCCTTCTTTATAGCATTTTTTACACGTTTTCCGGGACTAACCTATTAACAAGATGCCAAGTGCCAGTTCCCTGTTTTCTGTTGTTTTTTATTTCAGAAAAGTTGTTCTGGAAATGTTCTCGGAATTGGACCCCACGAATCCCGAAGTTCCTATTTTCCCCGGAAACATCCAGAAGTCCGAAGAGGAGTCGAAGACGGGCACCAGGAGGCCCTCACCATAGCCAGGCGCGGCCCCCCTTGGCCGCTCCGGGAGGTGGTGAGGCCACTCTGGTGGCCCACCGATGTTTCCCTTTCACCTATCTAATCCCCCCGATGCAAAAACCCTAGAAGAATCAGAAAAATTCCACGAAACCTTCCGCAGCCGTCGTCATCGTCAACACAAGTTTCGGGGGACAGATCTCTGTTCTGGCACCCTTTCGGGACGGGAAGTGCCCCCGGAAGCCATCTCCATCGACTCCACCGCCATCTCCATCGTCGTTGCTGTCTCCTATGATGAGGAGGGAGTAGTTCTCCCCCCGAGGTTGAGGGCTCTACCGGTAGCTATGTGGTTCATCTCTCTCTCCCATGGTGTGATCTATATGTGATCGTGAGCTCTGTAATCTATTTGAATAAGTAGATGTTACTCTTCATCTATTGTGCTACTCAAGTGTTTTATTAATATGAACTTTGGAGTCACCTTGTCTCGTGGTGTGAAGGTGACAGTGTGCACATCGTGTGTGGCTCCTCTATGAATTTTGGTGTTTGTCTAGTACCTTCTAGGGCGCTCAAGTTGATAGTGTGGGGCTAAATAGACATGGGAATGCTTACTTTAAGGAATGCTTTTTGCAGCCCTACGCAATGATTAGTGTTTGTTATCCAACTGGAGAGGGTTAAGAGTAGCATGGTGAAGACAAGATATTTAGTTATTCAATTATGTGATCTTTGTTGAGAGTGTCCACTAGTGAAAGTAGGATCCCTAGCCCTTGTTTCCAAGCATTGAAACACCGTTCTCCGCCTGTTCTGCTACATGTTTGCTTGTTTCCATATTTATTTCGGATTGCTATTATTACTTATAACCATCCATATTACTCGCATTTCACGTGCACCTATATCCCTTACAAGTATATTGGGTGTGTTGGGGATACAAGAGACTTCTTGTATCTTAATTGCAGGGTTGCTTGAGAGGGATATCTTTGACCTCTACCTCCCTGAGTTCGATAAACCTTGGGTGATCCACTTAAGGGAAACTTGTTGTTGTTCTACAAACATCTGCACTTGGAGGCCCAACACTGTCTAACAGAATAGAAGCGTGCGTAGACATCAAGTAGTGTCGAGTAAAGTTTCTAACGAGAGTTGGAGTAGGTTTTCGGATATCTGCGCAGGAAACAGATTTCTGTTGTCCATCGTAAAAAATCGTATAAATCATAGAAAAATCAAAATAACCTAAAATTTCGTATGCTTATTCCTCGGCTAATTCCGCAACTTTTTTGTTCTTAAGTTTTCCGATCTGAGCAACGTAAGTGCCTCAAACAAATTCGTATTTACATACTATTCTGGTTTTGACAGATTCTGTCATTTTTACATTTGCTCTTTTGCGATGTCAAGTGGATTTCTTTGCTTCACGAAACATCAGTGGTTGTAGATAATATTTAAAAGTATCAATAGCACTTGTTGCATATAGAACCCATGGATTTTCTATTGTTGCACTAACCCTCTAATGCGAATTACTCTTTGAGTGTGGTGTGAAGGAAGTTTCAAGGGTCAAGAGAAGAGGGTGATATATGTGATAAGGAAGGGTGCAAGGTCAAAGCTTGGGGATTCCCCCGTGGTTCATACAAGCATATTTTAAGAATACTCAATCATCTAATCTTTGGGATGCCCAAGGCATCCCCTTCTTCATCAACAATCCATCAGGTCACTTCTAGTGAAACTATATTTTTATTCGGTAACATCATATGAAGTTTACTTGGAGCGTATGTTTGTTTTCTTTTCTTTTCCTTTGTTTTCATTTGTTTTACTTACTTAAATAATATATTTTGACCCTAGCATTCCTTGTTTGGGAGAGAGACACGCTCCGCTTTTTCGTATTCTTAGTTTTTTTTTCTAGTTGCTGCAAAATTCTTGTTTAGCTCTTGTTTTAATTACATCTCTTGTTCGGAGTTGTTAGTTTTAGTAGTGTTATGTGAGTACTATCATGTTTGATTGATGTAGCATTTAGAGAGTTTTTGTTAAAGCATGATTTGTATGGTGCTTGTTGGGAAAATAAACTGCTGCTTGAGGTAGAATTTTTAACGGTGCAAGTAGAAGCTTGTATAGACAGTGGCTAGACTTTTTCATATCATGCTAGATGTTATTTTAATTCTAAATCCTTGTGGTTATTTAGTGGCATGATTATCCTCAAATATCTGAGAGTGTTTAATGTGTCATTGAAAGAATCATGAGTTGTTCTTGTCATATTGAAGCATAAATTTGTGGTATTCTCCTTTGAATGTTTTATTTGGTTGAATTGGCGCATGCTCACACCATGTTTATGACTATGAACCAGTCACTTATAGCCTCCATGATCGTTTACTTTTTAAACTTGTGGTACCACTTTGCTTTGATTAATGATGTTTATGTCTCTATGCATGATTATGGCTCTTATGCTCTCTTGATTTGTCGCTCCCAGTCTTTTGCTAGCATCCACCTGTACTGAGTATGAGCTCTACTTGTGCATCCAACTCCCAAAAACCAAATTATTCCAAATGTGTCCAACATACCTACCTTCATGTGGTATTTAACCACCACTCCAAAGTAAATTGCGCATGTGTTACCTTTAAAACTTTCAAAATTATTCATGTTTTGTGCTCTTGTATTAGCTCACGAGGACGTAAATAGAGAATATTTATCTCACTTGTTGATTGTACTTTCACACCCTGGACTAGTGGCTTCATCCGCTTATCCAATGATAGAAGAGCTGGCAGCGGGGTGCCCAACTCCAAATTAATAACAACAAATTCTCTTCACTATTTTTGCCCCTGATTAATCAGTCAAAGCATAATTGTGTAAACAAAAGAGAAAGAGGAATGACCTTCTACCCAGATGCGTCCTTCTATCGGAGCCGCTCTTATGAAGTCTAGTTGGCTTGTGACGTACTGTATTTTCTATTTACCATTCTTTTCAATACCTCTGTTTAATAAAATAAAAGCTCTAGCACATGAGTGATCCATGCTTCCCTCTGCGAAGGGCCTTTCTTTTACTTTTATGTTGTGTCTCCATCTTCTAACTTTATGCACAGTCGAGAGAGCATAGTTTCCATTCTGACTTTTATGTGCATTTGTCCCAGAAACATTATTAATTCATTCATGATGTGTTATTGCTTGTTCACTAATTATTTGTTCTAGTCTTCCTCATGAACCTTGAAGGTGTCCTCGCATTTATGTTTTGCCCCACTCTTAAGGAGTACCGAAATATCACTTTGACATGTTTTCTCTATACTTGAAACAAACTTATATCTTTCCTTGCATTGTTATTCATGATATTTTATTTGTGTTACATCTCATGATGCAAGGTTATTGCTATGCTTTATTATTAAAATTCTATTTATCATGTTTGTGTTTAAGTTCTATGATCTCAGCTTACGTATGCTTTTACATTATTGATGATCAAGTTTATTATGGTAGCATGTCACCTCAGAAATTATGTGTTTTTATCGTTTACCTACCCGAGGACGAAGTTGGAACTAAGCTTGGGGATGTTGATACGTCATAAATGTATCCTTAATTTTTGATGTTCCATGTTGTTTCCCACATGTTTGCTATACACTTTATGTCATTTTTATCGATTTTCCGGACTAACCTATTGACAGGATGCCACAGAGCCAGTTCCCCGTTTTCTATTGTTTTTAGTTTAAGAAAAGTTGTTCTGGAAATATTCTCGAAATTGGAAAATTCTAAGTCCGGAGGTCTTCGAATTCCCGAAAGGTTCCACGGAGTCGCGAAGACACCCGGAGGGGGGCGCAGAGGGACCACACCATAGGGAGGCGCGCCCCTAGCCGCGCCATGGGGTGGTGTGTGGCCCTCAGGCCTCCACCTCCTTTGCCCTTTTGCCTATTTATACCCCCCGAGACGTTAACCCTAAAGATATACCACTTCGTCCCGAAAAACACCCGAGGCCGCCGTCATCGTCATCCCGAGATCGGGAGGGTTCTGGAGATCTCCCCGGCACCCTGCCGGGAGGGGAATTCATCACCGGAGGGGTCTACACCACCATGCCCTCCTACGAAATGATGCGTGAGTAGTTCATCCCTGGACTACGGTTCCATAGAAGTAGCTACATGGTTGTTCTCTCAACTTTGTACCTCATGTTTAGATCTCGTGAGCTGCCTCGCATGATCGAGATAATCTTTATGTAATGCTACATGTTGTGTTAGTTGGGATCTGATGAATGTTGCATGCTATGTATTTTTATTATCAATCTATCATGTTATCTTCATGCTTATGTTATTTATGATATTGCATCCTCTCCGTTATTAGTAGATGCTCTGGCCAAGTAGATGCTAGTAACTCCAAGAGGGAGTATTTATGCTCGATAGTGGGTTCATACCTCCTTTGCATATGTGTTCGACTGACAGAAACGTGACGGATGGAGGATGTGTTGTTGGCATTAGGGAGAAAACAACGGTGTTTAACTAGTTTACATTGTTTACATTACACACTTTGCTTACGGCGATAATCTGTTGCTAGCAACTTAATACCCAACATTTGTTCGGATGATATTCGGAGGGTGGATTATTAGACATAGATGAAGTTGGATGACAGTCTATGTATTTTGTTGCAATGCCCGCATGAATCACATAGTAATCTTTATGTCTTGCATATGCACTATGGTGCAGCCTTCATTTTTGTAAATCGCCCAACTGTAATTTTTTCACCACACATGTTATTTATCTTTCACGGAGAGACACCACTAGTGAACTGTGGACCCTGGTCCTTTTTCCTCATACCGATAAAACACCTACTGCTTTCATACTGTTACTACTGCTTTCACACTGTTTTCCTATTGTTTTCGACACCATACGTTTAACCTCTTTGTGTTTAGCAAAACCGGTGAGATTGACAACCTCACTGCTTCGTTGGGGCAAAGTGAATTTATTGTGTTGTGTACGTTCCACATTGTTGTTGTACTGGTAGTGCACCCTGCCACCTCAACTGCATCAACCTTCAGAGATTGCTTGTTCTCCTACTGGTCAATTAAACCTTGGTTTCTTTTCTGAGGGAAAGCTTTCCGCTGCACTACTCACAACCTTCCCCTTGGGGTTTACCAACGAGAGCAAGAAGTCTCCCATCGGTGACATGCTACCAACATAAAGTTGATCATCAATAATGTAAAAGTATAAGTAAGTTGAGATCATAGAACTTCAACACAAGCATGATAAATAGAATTTTAACAATAAAGCATAGCAATCACCTTGCATCATGAGAAGTAACACAAATAAAAGATCATGAATAACAATGCAACGAAAGATATACATTTTTTCAAGTATAGAGAAAACATGGTGAAGTAATATTTCGATAGTCCTTAAGACTAGGGAAAATCATAAATGCCAAGACACCTTCAAAGTTCATGAGGAAGACTAGAACAAATAATTAGAGAACAAGCAATAACACATCATGAATCAATTAATAATGTTTCTGGGACAAATGCACATAAAACTCAGAATGGCAACTATGCTTTCTCAACTTTTCATAAAGTTAGAAGATAGAGACTCAACATAAAAGTAAAACAAAGGCCCTTCGTAGAGGGAAGCAGGGATCAACTCATGTGCTAGATATTTTATTTTATTAAACAGATGTATAAAATCTTGACACTCCTCCCATACATCTTACAGAAACCATGGCTAACTGAATCCTCGGGTGCCTGCCAACAATCACATACTGTGGAGGAGTGTCTATGTTTTTAGAGAGGTGTATGCTTATGTCAATGAATGGTAAACAGAAAATACACTATGTCACAGGCCAACTAGACTTCACAAGAGCGGCTCCCATAGAAAGACACATCTGGTTAGAAGGGCATCCCTCTTTCTCTTTTGTTTACACAATTATGCTTTGACTCATAAATCAGGGGCAAAATAGTGAAGAGAATTTGTTGTTATTAATTTGGGGCTGGGCACCCCGCTGCCAGCTCTTCTATCATTGGATAAGCGGATGAAGCCACTAGTCCAGGGTGTGAAATTCCAATCAACAAGTGAGATAAATATTCTCTATTTACGTCCTCATGAGCTAAAACAGGAGCACAAAACAAGAGTAATTTTGAAAGTTTTAAAGGTAATGCAGGAGCAATTTACTTTGGAGTGGCGGTTAAATACCACATTTAGGTAGGTATGGTGGACACATTTGGTAAAATTTGGTTTTTTTCGGAGTTGGATGCACGAGTAGAGCTCATACTCAGTACAGGTGGAGGCTAGCAAAAGACTGGGAGCGACAAATCAAGAGAGCATAAGAGCCATAATCATGCATAGAGACATAAACATCATTAATTAAAGCATAAGTGGTACCATAAGTTCAAAAACTAAATGATCATGGAGTGTATAAGTGACTGTTTCATAGTCATAAACATGGTGTGAGCATGCGCCAATTCAACCAAATAAAACATTCAAAGGAGAATACCACAAATTTATGCTTCAATATGACAAGAACAACTCATGATTCTTTCAATGGCACATTAAACACTCTCAGATATTGGCGGCTAATCATGCTACTAAATAACCACAAGGCTTTAGAATTAAAATAACATCTAGCATGATATGAAAAATTCTAGCCACAGTCTTTACAAGCTTCTACTTGTATAAATTCTACTACAAGCAGCAGTTTCTTTCCCCAACAAGCACCATACAAAACATGCTTTAACAAAAACTCTCTAAATGCTACAGAAAGAAAACGTTAAAGTACTCACATAACACTACTAAAACTAACAGCTCTGAACAAGAGATGCAATGAAAACAAGAGCTAAACAGGAATTTTGCAGCAACTAGAAGAAAAACTAAGAATACTAGCATAGCAAGTATTCAAACGAAAAAGAGGAGTGTGTATCTCTCCCAAACAAGGAATGCTAGGGTCCAAATATATTATTTAATCAAGGAAAACAAAGTAAAACAAAAGAAAACAAGAGAAAAACAAACAGACGCTCAAAGTAAACTTCATATGATGTGACCGAATAAAAATATAGTTTCACTAGAAGTGACCTGATAGATTGTTGATGAAGAAGGGGATACCTTGGGCATACCAAAGATTAGATGATTGAGTCTTATAAAAATATGCTTGGATGAACCACAGGGACACCCCCAAGCTTTGACCTTGCACTCTTCTTGATCACATATATCACCCTCTTCTCTTGACCCTTGAAAACTTCCTTCACACCACACTCAAAGAGTAATTCGCATTAGAGAGTTAGTGCAACAATCAAAAATACATGGGTTATGTAAGGGAACAAGTTCAATTGATACTCTTAAACATTAGCTACAGACACTGATGTTTCGTGAAGCAAAGAAATCCACTTGACATCACAAAAGAGCAAATGCAAGAAAAATGGCAGAATTTGTCAAAACCAGAACAGTCTGTAAAGACGAATTTTTTTGGGGCACTTACGTTGCTCAGCTCGAAAAAATTAAAGAGTGAAAAAGTTGCGGAATTATCCTAGGAATAAGCACAAGGAATTTCAGGACATTTTTATTTTTCTGTGAATTATACGATTTTTTACGGTGGACAGCAAAAATCTGTTTCCTACGCAGAAATTGAAAAACCAACTCCAACTCTCGTCAGAAACATTACTTGGCACAACTAAAACATGAAAATAAATATACAAAGGAGTTGCTACATAAGTATACAACCCCTTGACTCAAATAAAATAGATAAAAACAAAGTAAAAAATAAAACCATGGGTTATCTCCCAAGAAGTGCTTTTCTTTAACGCCTTTTAGCTAGGCCCAGAAACATGGAATCAAGTATTTTCAAGTGAAGAAGCATCCAAATTGTAACTCGTTCGAATAATAGAATCAAAAGGAAACTTCATTCTCTTTCTATGAAATTGTTCCATACCTTTATTGAGTGGGAACTGAAATTTAATATTCCCCTCTTTCATATCAATAACAGCACCAACAGTTCTAAAAAAAAATCAACGGGGACAAAAATATTCCCCCCTTTCTTGACAAGAAGCATTGCATTCAATATTCAAGACAAAAAAATCAACGGGGACAAAAATATTATTAACCATGATAAGAACAGCATCAACTCTCCCCAAAGGTTTCTTTCTAACATTATCAATAAGACGAATATCCAAATAACAAGGTTCCAATGGTGGTAAATCAAGAATATCATAGAGTTTCTTGGGCATAACAGAGATACTAACACCAAGATCACATAGAGCATTGTAATCAAAATCATTCAATTTCATTTTAATAATGGGTTCTCATCCATCATCTAGCTTCCTAGGGATAGAGGATTCACATCTTAATTCATCATCTCTAATTTGTATGAGAGCATTTGTAATATGTTTTGTGAAAGCCATATTCATAGCACTAGCATTAGGACAACTAGCAAGATTTTGCAAGAACTTAATCACTTCAGTTATTTTGCAATCATCAAAGTCAAGATAAATTTTATCAAAGGTAATGGGACAATTGTCTCCCATATTTCTAAAAATTTCAGCACTTTTATCAGGAACATTTTTAGCAGTTTCTGGCAGTTTTGCATTTTTAATAACAGAAGTGGGAGTATTTCCAACACCAATTACTTTACCATTGATAGTAGAAGGTTTTCTAGCATGAGAAGATTCAGTTTTACTAGTGGTGGTAATGGTGCAAACATTAGCTATATTATTCTTTCTAGCTATTTCATATTATTTTTCCCATCTAGCATGCAATTCAGCTCACATCCTAACACTATCATCAATTCGAATTTGGATGGCATTAGTAGTAGTAATAGTATTCTCATCTATGGTTTCAGTTTTAGCAATCATTCTATTAATCAAAAGATTGAGCTTCAGACATGGATGAAATAGAAGTTTCCTCATGAGCAATTTTAACTTGCAACCCAGATATTTCTCTACTTAAACTCTCAAGATGATAGTTGATATTTCTTAGCATAACAGATTGTTCCTCCATGGTTTTACTAAATAGTTTATTTTGCTCATATTGTTTTTGCATAAAGTTTTTAGTGGCTCTTTCAACTTCTGAAATTCATTCATTAGACATTCCAGTTCTATCATTATTACCACTATTAAAAGGATATGGCCTATAATTCTTGCTACCAAAATTATTCCTATAAGCATTGGTGTTGAAATTATTATTTTTAATGAAGTTCACATCAGCATGCTCTTATTGAGCAACCAAAGAGGCTAAAGGAACATTATTTGGATCAATAGGAGCATGGACATTCACAAGCATAGACATAATAGCATCAAGTCTAACACTCAAAGATGAGGTTTCTTCAACAGAATTTACCTTCTTACTAGTTGTAGCTCTTTCAGTGTCCCACTCAGAATAATTTAACATCATATCATCAAGAAGCTTTGTTTCTGACCCCAAGGTAATGGACATAAAGGTTCCTCCAGCAGCTGGATCCATAAGGTTTCTTGAAGAAAAATTCAGACCTTCATAAAAGGTTTGGATGATCATCCAAGTAGCAGTCCATGAGTGGGACAATTATTTACTAAAGATTTCATTCTTTCCCAAGATTTAGCAATATGCTCATTATCAAGTTGTTTAAAATTCATAATGCTACTTCTTAAAGATATAATCTTAGGAGGAGGATAATATTTTCCAATGAAAGCATCTTTACACTTAGTCCAAGAATCAATACTATTTCTAGGCAAAGATAGCAACCATTCTTTAGCTCTTCCTCTCAAAGAGAAAGGAAACAATTTCAGTGTAGTAATATCTTCGTCTACATCTTTAAATTTTTGCATCTCACATAGTTCGACAAAATTATTAAGATGGGCAGCAGCATCATCAGTACTAACACCAAAAAATTGCTCTCTCACAACAAGGTTTAACATGGTAGGCTTTATCTCATAAAAATCAGCAGTAGGAGTAGGTGAAGCAATATGTGTGCTAATGAAATCAATGTTGTTGGTGCTAGTAAATACACAAAACTTAGTGTTCTCAGGAGTAGTCATTTTTAACAAGACTAAAAACAGGAATAAAACTACAGCTAGAATAATAACTATTTTTTTGTGTTTTTGATAAAGAGAAGCAAACAAGACAAAATAAAATAAACTAACCAAAACAAAAAAACAAAGTAAAGAGATTGGAAGTGAGAGACTCCCCTTGGAGAAATTCTCTTCCTCCCCGGCAACGGTGCCAGAAAAGCTTGATGGAGTGTGGACACACGCTCGTTGGGAGACCCCAAGTGCAAGGTGTGAAGAGTGCAACAGCAAGTTTCCCCTCAGAAAAGAAACCAAGGTTGAATCGACCAGTAGGAGGAAAAGCAATCTCTGAAGGTTGATGCAGCTGAGGTGGCAGGGCGCACTACCGATTCAGCAGCAACGTCAAACCTACACAATACAATCAAATCACTTTGCCCCAACGATGCAGTGAGGTTGTCTGTCGCACCCGGACTTCTAGGGGATACTCGCAGTTCCGTTGGACAGCAGATGATTGGGTTACGGGGCTTACCTGCACCCGCATCTCTTACGAGTAGGCCAACACACGTATGTGTGACAACCAAACTCTACTGTTCATCGTCTATGTAAACCATCCCATAGAAATCAGGATACTTCCATTGACGTACTTCAAACCATACACACATGGTACGTCAACGGCGTTGAACAAAATGATAGCACAACATATCTCTAAGACACAAAAGATGGAAATAAGTTGCAAATAGCTCTCATTAGAGCAGAGATAGCAAATACAATCATCCAGAGGACACATGTCCCAACAATTCATCCTTACATCACAGCGGAAGCATTCAACATGTCTGAATACAGACAAGATCCAAATAGGCCTAAGAGGCCGGAAACGAACAGACGGAGCCCATCCACGAAGTCTCGGATCCTGCCCGGGTCCGCTATCTACTCGTCAGCAGTCTCGTCATACTCCACGTAGTAGCCACCATGGGGATCCTCGGAAACGTAGTCTGTGGAAACCACAGCCCCAAAGGGGTCAGTACATAAACGTACTGGCAAGCAAGACTCACAATTCACAAAAGTGTAACCCGTCAACACCAAGCACAGATGCTTTGGGTTCAACGGAAGAAAGGGGATATAAAGATGCTGCAACTGGCTGCTCTAACCAACTACAGAACATACTACAACTTCCGGCTAACAGAAAGGAGATAAGATAGCGTATCGAAACCAACTATAACTAACCTCAAGCAAACCCATCCTGGATCTCGCCCCTTATCCAAAGAAGCAATCCGAGGATAACTCACACTGTTGGATTAGTGAGGGTTCAGATTGTGTGTCATTAAGCCTATTACTAGTCAGATTGTTAATCATTAGGTTTAAGTTGTTCTGAGTACTTGTTAGCCAGTACTTTCACCAAGTAGTCCATAACCGCGGAAAACACGGCTTCTCGAGAAGATTTATCCCTGCAGGGGTGCACCAATTTGGCCGTACACGTAAGAATAGCCCGCCATATGGGAAGGCCTTTCCCACCAAGCGGGGCACTCAACACAACTCAACTCTTCTTCGCATCAAGCCCAAAGAACCCCGTGCAGTGAGCGCACGGCTAATCGAGCCCCACGAAGAAAAGGGGACCCTTATAGCACTCTAAGAACGTGTCTCCCTAAATGCCGACTACAAAAGTTCCACCCTGGCCTGGGTTCGCAAAAACATGCATGCGGCAAATGGAACACCCGAACTAAATGAGGCGATTTGGACGAGATGCGAATCGAATCAAATTGAGGGGGGCGCCCATACACGCTTCCCACATGCGGTTAGTGCGCTCATCATGGATCAGTAGACAAGACCCTTTTCCTAATTAGGGTCGACACTAGCAGGCCTCAAAACCACGCAGGGCCTCCTGCCGGTGCCTTATCATCAAGTTATTATTTATTCATAACATTAGCATGATTCATTGTTTAACCTCGAGCCCCAGAACATAATGAAATAGTAACAGAAAATAACGGGTAACAGACTCGAGCAAAACAACCCTAAGCATGCTAGTAAGACACGGGCAACAAGCAAAAGGTTATAGGTATGGAGGTGAGGCAATATCAGGGTTAAAGGATACATGTGATACGTTCGTAACAGAATCAACTATTCATAGGGCTAGCAGAATAGACAACGGAAAGTATCGGTATCCAATGTTGAAAGGAACACAATGGTTCATGTGAGTGAATACTTGCCTGCAAACTCAACAGCCTGGTACTGAGCTAGATCCTTAGAAGGGGTGTCGTAAGTATCGTCGGTCTCAACGTCGTCGTTCATCCGAGAAGAAACAAACAAACAACACAGAGAGACAAACAATCAATAACATGGCATAGTGCACAAACATGGGATGATGCATGACCATTTAATTGATGCAACAAAATAAACTAGTTGACAAGATAACAACATGATTAAATGGACCCACATGCAATTGGATTGCATATGGAAAGCCCATGAATTATGGTTGAATTAATGGTTCTACAACTAATCATCATGTGTAAGTGAATTAGCATGATGCATGGATGAGGAAAACAGAAGGAAAACAACAATAGGATCAACTTGAAATAAGGTTTAACAAGTTGGGAATTTGTTTATTAAGTTTTGGAATTTTGGTTCCTTAAAGGTGTCACACAAGCATTTATTGTTTTCATCAAGTTAAATTGTTCAAAACAGATGGCAAAGTTCATATTTGGAAAGAACACAAAATTTTAGGTGGATTACATGTTTCACTTGTTGAAAAAGGATTTCAAATAAATTATTTATGAATTAAACAAGTTTAAGCAGGATTTAAAGGAATTTAATTCAAGTTTGAATTTAATTGAATTTTTATTTGTGCAAAACATTAAGTGAGATTCATATTTGAAAAGGTTATGCTTTTATGGTTTGAAAACATATTTTATATGTTCAAAAGAAATTAGTTTGATCAAGTTATGGATTTAACAATATTAAATGATTTAAACAAGGTTTAAATCATTTAACCAATTTTAATTATTCAAAACATGGGACAAATTTTATATTTGGAAAGGTGGTTTAATTTTGCATGGAAAACATATTTCATTTGTTGAAATTGGATTTAAAATGAGCAAGTTATTAATTTGCCAATTTTAAATGCATTAAACAAGAAACAGTTATTTTCAGCAATTTAAATTATTCAAAACAGAAAACAAAATTGATATTTGAAAAGTACATGAAAAATTGATTGGAAAACATATTTAGTTTGTTGAATTTGGAATTTTTATGCCCAAGTTATGATTTTTGCAAAATTAAGTGAAATAAACAAGTTTTCAAATATTTCACCAATTTAAAATATTCAAAACAGTAAACAAAATGCATTGAAAAGGTTGAAAACATGTGGCAAATGTTTCACTGAACATTTTGAGCTATTAAACATAATTTTTGGGTGATTACTGAATTTATTATGCAATTTTCCATAATCATTCTTATTCTGCCATTTTTAGTAAACAGATGGAAACATGCTCAAAATTAATTCAATTGTGATCAAATAAAATACCAATGTGTAGAGTTTGTTAAGACAAATTTTTAGAGCCCAAGTTTGCTTAAATTGGATGTACCAAACTCAAGTTATGAAATTCCAAAGTTTCCAATTTTTATTGCATTTTCAGTAATTAATTATTTAGTGCAAAAAGTATTACAGAAACATATTGCAAACTTGACATTAACAGAAAGGGCTCAAGATTATGAATCCACAGGATTTTGAATCATTCAAATTGAAGTAAAATTGGATTTTATATGGATTTTAGAATTAATGGGTCAGATCTCTGTTTCTGAAATTCGGGCAGAAAAAGAAAAACAGAAATAAAAGGGGTGGCTTTCTGCCTCTGGGGGGAATCGAACCCAGGACCTGGGCTTGTGCGCAAGGGATGCTAACCAGTGGGGTGTGCTGCTGCTTGTGATGGAAAGGGGGCAGTGGGGGGAAAAGGTGTGGCAGCGAGCGTTAACTGAATCTGTTTTGCAGATTCGCTAACTGCACTCGACGGAGGCAGGCAGCGACCGGCTGCTGCGGGGTGGCTGTTCGCCGGAGAGGCGCTCGCGGGTGTGTGGGGTGCTGTGGGGGGTGCGGCCAAGGGAGAGAGGAGAGACGAGGGGAGACGGAGGGGAGGATGCTCACCTCGAGCGGGGACAGAGGGAGGAGCAGCGATGGGGCGGAGCAGGTGCAGCGGCCGGCGGGAAACCTTGACGGCGGCGGTGACCTGAGCCTCCCGGCCACCGCCGAGGGGTGGAGGAGGTAGAGGGTGGCCGGGGGGTTCCATTCCCGCCGTTGGGAGCTCCCGAGGCGGACCCCTGCGACCACTACGCCGTCTCCAACTCGCAGCCATGGTGGGTATCGGTGGGGGTACAGGTTCAGAGAGTTGTGGTTACAGAGAATAGATGGAGGTGGGAGAGGAGCAGAATGGAGGCGGGGGAGAGGGAGAAGGAGGAAGAAGGAGGGTAGGGTTAGGGTTAGGGGGCTAGGCATCGAGTTATAGGGAGGGGGAGAGCTGCATCAACCGTTCGATGTTCTTCTCTGCAACGTGGGAGCTCCAGATTTCTGCCGTACAGAGGTTGAAGGAGACCTCGAAGGGGTACCAGGCCAAGGGGGAGTTGGGCTGGGCCTGGTTGCCCCTCTCTCCCTTGCTGGGTTTTTTTTTTGTTCTAATTATATTTTTTTTGCTGAATTGAAATAGAGAAGAAAACTAGGGTTTTGGGGTTTAGAAAACTTGGGATAAATTTTTATGTTGCTTATTTATTGTAACAGCACAACTTGCAAGTTTTGATTTCCAAAAAAAATAATTAAATTATGTTGTTGTTTGAACTTGGAGTGAATTGAATGAAATTTGCTTATTAAGAGAAAATTAAAAGAACCACTTCAAATAGTTTGAACCCTCCATTTTAATTGAAACAATTTGCTTAGAATTGTTTGTAGTTTTCATAAGTTTCAATTGGTTGTTGTTTGCAATTGAATTTGAATAAAATTTGGATTAAGTGAATTATTAAAAGAACAATTCAATAGTTTGATCTTTTCATTCTTAATGGAAACAATTGGATGTTTTAGTTGAATCTTTTATTTGGAAAATGTAACATAACAAGTATGAACAATTATTTTGATGTTGGTTTGGAATTTCAAATGTTTTTGGTATTAGATGAATTATTGATTAGAAACAAATCAACAGTTTTGAAATCACAACTTTAATGGAAACAATTGATTGTTTTGATTTGAAATATCATTTTGGAAATTGTAACATCACAAGTATGAAACAAAAGGTTTGAAATTTGAGTTGAAATTCAAATAGAAAACAAAGGAAAACAAATGAAAACAGAGGAAAACAAATGAAAACAGAGGAAAACAAATGGAAAACAAGCAAAACAAATGCAATCAACATGATGTCATGATGCAAAACATAAAATAACAGAGAGCAAAACATTCTAATGGCTATTTTTCATACTTGGGATGTTACAAAACGCCCCCCCCCCCCTTGAAGGAATCGCGCTCCGAGATTCCTACTGAGAAAAGAAAAGGTTCGGATACTTCTTGCGAAGATCCTCTTGAGCTGTGACACGTGAAACACATCGTGCACCTTGGATAGTTTTTCTGGAAGTTCAAAACGATAGGCATTCCTGGCAACTCTTCTGGAAAGATGTCAGGGAATTTGCAAACCACCGGAACATTTTCAAGTAAAGGGAGAGGTTTTGCATCGAGGGTGTATAGCTGAATAGAACTTGATTCATTTTGAGAATAGACTATCTGGCCAGAAGGGTGGAACAGCGTTATTGATTAGACGCCGGTAGAAGAACTGAAGTGGAAAGCAACAACAAGGTTTGAACGGACGAAAAGGATGTTGAGAAGAACAGGATATCGAAGCAACATCGGGAAAACGAGATCAAAACACCAGAGGTACTATGGAAAACCCATCCGGGCTTCTAAAGGATCAATATCTACTGCTTAAGGAATAGAGGATCTGCTTCCGGGGCTTACACGCCTCCGTTCTCAATCGTGAGTAGGCAACATGATAAATCATGTCACAACCACCTCCATTCCTATGGTCTAGTAGATATAACCATCCTATAGAAACCAGAATTCGTGAAATCCTAACTTGAAAGTTTAGATGAGAAGGGAAAACAACGTTGCACTTCCTTACCAGAAAAGGGAGGGTGGGTGGGGAAAGAAGAAAAGAACAGAATTCCTACTCTCACGTTTCATTTTTCCTATATAGCTACAAAATAGTTTCAAGACTCAACTGCGACCAGTAAAAGGGATCCTACAGGCAGACAGGCTCTGATACCATTTGTCGCACCCGGACTTCTAGGGGATACTCGCAGTTCCGTTGAACAGCAGATGATTGGATTGCGGGGCTTACCTGCACCCGCATCTCTTACGAGTAGGCCAACACACGTATGTGTGACAACCAAACTCTACTGTTCATCGTCTACGTAAACCATCCCATAGAAATCAGGATACTTCCATTGACGTACTTCAAACCATACACACATGGTACGTCAACGGCGTTGAACAAAATGATAGCACAACATATCTCTAAGACACAAAAGATGGAAATAAGTTGCAAATAGCTCTCATTAGAGCAGAGATAGCAAATACAATCATCCAGAGGACACATGTCCCAACAATTCATCCTTACATCACAGCGGAAGCATTCAACATGTCTGAGTACAGACAAGATCCAAATAGGCCTAAGAGGCCGGAAACGAACAGACGGAGCCCATCCACGAAGTCTCGGATCCTGCCCGGGTCCGCTATCTACTCGTCAGCAGTCTCGTCATACTCCACGTAGTAGCCACCATGGGGATCCTCGGAAACGTAGTCTGCGGAAACCACAGCCCCAAAGGGGTCAGTACATAAACGTACTGGCAAGCAAGACTCACAATTCACCAAAGTGTAACCCGTCAACACCAAGCACAGATGCTTTGGGTTCAACGGAAGAAAGGGGATATAAAGATGCTGCAACTGGCTGCTCTAACCAACTACAGAACATACTACAACTTCCGGCTAACAGAAAGGAGATAAGATAGCGTATCAAAACCAACTATAACTAACCTCAAGCAAACCCATCCTGGATCTCGCCCCTTATCCAAAGAAGCAATCCGAGGATAACTCACACAGTTGGATTAGTGAGGGTTCAGATTGTGTGTCATTAAGCCTATTACTAGTCAGATTGTTAATCATTAGGTTTAAGTTGTTCTGAGTACTTGTTAGCCAGTACTTTCACCAAGTAGTACATAACCGCGGAAAACACGGCTTCTCGAGAAGATTTATCCCTGCAGGGGTGCACCAATTTGGCCGTACACGTAAGAATAACCCGCCAGATGGGAAGGCCTTTCCCACCAAGCGGGGCACTCAACACAACTCAACTCTTCTTCGCATCAAGCCCAAAGAACCCCGTGCAGTGAGCGCACGGCTAATCGAGCCCCACGAAGAAAAGGGGACCCTCATAGCACTCTAAGAACGTGTCTCCCTAAATGCCGACTACAAAAGTTCCACCCTGGCCTGGGCTCGCAAAAACATGCATGCGGCAAATGGAACACCCGAACTAAATGAGGCGATTTGGACGAGATGCGAATCGAATCAAATTGAGGGGGGCGCCCATACACGCTTCCCACATGCGGTTAGTGCGCTCATCATGGATCAGTAGACAAGACCCTTTTCCTAATTAGGGTCGACACTAGCAGGCCTCAAAACCACGCAGGGCCTCCTGCCGGTGCCTTATCATCAAGTTATTATTTATTCATAACATTAGCATGATTCATTGTTTAACCTCGAGCCCCAGAACATAATGAAATAGTAACAGAAAATAACGGGTAACAGACTCGAGCAAAACAACCCTAAGCATGCTAGTAAGACACGGGCAACAAGCAAAAGGTTATAGGTATGGAGGTGAGGCAATATCAGGGTTAAAGGATACATGTGATACGTTCGTAACAGAATCAACTATTCATAGGGCTAGCATAATAGATAACGGAAAGTATCGGTATCCAATGTTGAAAGGAACACAATGGTTCATGTGAGTGAATACTTGCCTGCAAACTCAGCAGCCTGGTACTGAGCTAGATCCTTAGAAGGGGTGTCGTAAGTATCGTCGGTCTCAACGTCGTCGTTCATCCGAGAAGAAGCAAACAAACAACGCAGAGAGACAAACAATCAATAACATGGCATAGTGCACAAACATGGGATGATGCATGACCATTTAATTGATGCAACAAAATAAACTAGTTGACAAGATAACAACATGATTAAATGGACCCACATGCAATTGGATTGCATATGGAAAGCCCATGAATTATGGTTGAATTAATGGTTCTACAACTAATCATCATGTGTAAGTGAATTAGCATGATGCATGGATGAGGAAAACAGAAGGAAAACAACAATAGGATCAACTTGAAATAAGGTTTAACAAGTTGGGAATTTGTTTATTAAGTTTTGGAATTTTGGTTCCTTAAAGGTGTCACACAAGCATTTATTGTTTTCATCAAGTTAAATTGTTCAAAACAGATGGCAAAGTTCATATTTGGAAAGAACACAAAATTTTAGGTGGATTACATGTTTCACTTGTTGAAAAAGGATTTCAAATAAATTATTTATGAATTAAACAAGTTTAAGCAGGATTTAAAGGAATTTAATTCAAGTTTGAATTTAATTGAATTTTTATTTGTGCAAAACATTAAGTGAGATTCATATTTGAAAAGGTTATGCTTTTATGGTTTGAAAACATATTTTATATGTTCAAAAGAAATTAGTTTGATCAAGTTATGGATTTAACAATATTAAATGATTTAAACAAGGTTTAAATCATTTAACCAATTTTAATTATTCAAAACATGGGACAAATTTTATATTTGGAAAGGTGGTTTAATTTTGCATGGAAAACATATTTCATTTGTTGAAATTGGATTTAAAATGAGCAAGTTATTAATTTGCCAATTTTAAATGCATTAAACAAGAAACAGTTGTTTTCAGCATTTTAAATTATTCAAAACAGCAAACAAAATTGATATTTGAAAAGTACATGAAAAATCGATTGGAAAACATATTTAGTTTGTTGAATTTGGAATTTTTATGCCCAAGTTATGATTTTTGCAAAATTAAGTGAAATAAACAAGTTTTCAAATATTTCACCAATTTAAAATATTCAAAACAGTAAACAAAATGCATTGAAAAGGTTGAAAACATGTGGCAAATGTTTCACTGAACATTTTGAGCTATTAAACATAATTTTTGGGTGATTATTGAATTTATTATGCAATTTTCCATAATCATTCTTATTCTGCCATTTTTAGTAAACAGATGGAAACATGCTCAAAATTAATTCAATTGTGATCAAATAAAATACCAATGTGTAGAGTTTGTTAAGAAAAATTTTTAGAGCCCAAGTTTGCTTAAATTGGATGTACCAAACTCAAGTTATGAAATTCCAAAGTTTCCAATTTTTATTGCATTTTCAGTAATTAATTATTTAGTGCAAAAAGTATTACAGAAACATATTGCAAACTTGACATTAACAGAAAGGGCTCAAGATTATGAATCCACAGGATTTTGAATCATTCAAATTGGAGTAAAATTGGATTTTATATGGATTTTAGAATTAATGGGTCAGATCTCTGTTTCTAAAATTCGGGCAGAAAAAGAAAAACAGAAATAAAAGGGGTGGCTTTCTGCCTCTGGGGGGAATCGAACCCAGGACCTGGGCTTGTGCGCAAGGGGTGCTAACCAGTGGGGTGTGCTGCTGCTTGTGATGGAAAGGGGGCAGTGGGGGGGAAAAGGTGTGGCAGCGAGCGTTAATTGAATCTGTTTTGCAGATTCGCTAACTGCACTCGACGGAGGCAGGCAGCGACCGGCTGCTGCGGGGTGGCTGTTCGCCGGAGAGGCGCTCGCGGGTGTGTGGGGTGCTGTGGGGGGTGCGGCCAAGGGAGAGAGGAGAGACGAGGGGAGACGGAGGGGAGGATGCTCACCTCGAGCGGGGACAGAGGGAGGAGCAGCGATGGGGCGGAGCAGGTGCAGCGGCCGGCGGGAAACCTTGACGGCGGCGGCGACCTGAGCCCTCCCGGCCACCGCCGAAGGGTGGAGGAGGTAGAGGGTGGTCGGGGGGTTCCATTCCCGCCGTTGGGAGCTCCCGAGGCGGACCCCTGCGACCACTACGCCGTCTCCAACTCGCAGCCATGGTGGGTATCGGTGGGGGTACAGGTTCAGAGAGTTGTGGTTACAGAGAATAGATGGAGGTGGGATAGGAGCAGAATGGAGGCGGGGGAGAGGGAGAAGGAGGAAGAAGGAGGGTAGGGTTAGGGTTAGGGGGCTAGGCATCGAGTTATAGGAAGGGGGAGAGCTGCATCAACCGTTCGTTGTTCTTCTCTGCAACGTGGGAGCTCCAGATTTCTGCCGTACAGAGGTTGAAGGAGACCTCGAAGGGGTACCAGGCCAAGGGGGAGTTGGGCTAGGCCTGGTTGCCCCTCTCTCCCTTGCTGGTTTTTTTTTTTTTTCTAATTATATTTATTTTTTTGCTGAATTGAAATAGAGAAGAAAACTAGGGTTTTGGGGTTTAGAAAACTTGGGATAAATTTTTATGTTGCTTATTTATTGTAACAGCACAACTTGCAAGTTTTGATTTCCAAAAAAAATAATTAAATTATGTTGTTGTTTGAACTTGGAGTGAATTGAATGAAATTTGATTATTAAGTGAAAATTAAAAGAACCACTTCAAATAGTTTGAACCCTCCATTTTAATTGAAACAATTTGCTTAGAATTGTTTGTATTTTTCATAAGTTTCAATTGGTTGCTGTTTGCAATTGAATTTGAATAAAATTTGGATTAAGTGAATTATTAAAAGAACAATTCAATAGTTTGAGCTTTTCATTCTTAATGGAAACAATTGGATGTTTTAGTTGAATCTTTTATTTGGAAAATGTAACATAACAAGTATGAACAATTATTTGGATGTTGGTTTGGAATTTCAAATGTTTTTGGTATTAGATGAATTATTGATTAGAAACAAATCAACAGTTTTGAAATCACAACTTTAATGGAAACAATTGATTGTTTTGATTTGAAATATCATTTTGGAAATTATAACATCACAAGTATGAAACAAAAGGTTTGAAATTTGAGTTGAAATTCAAATAGAAAACAAAGGAAAACAAATGAAAACAGAGGAAAACAAATGAAAACAGAGGAAAACAAATGGAAAACAAGCAAAACAAATGCAATCAACATGATGTCATGATGCAAAACATACAATAACAGAGAGCAAAACATTCTAATGGCTATTTTTCATACTTGGGATGTTACATTGTCAATCTCACCGGTTTTCCTAAACACAAATAGGTCAAACGTATGGTGTAGGAAAACAGTATGAAAGCAGTAGCAGCAGTGTGAAAGTAGTATGTGTATTATCAGTATGAGAAAATGGACCGGGATCCACAGTTCACTAGTGGTGTCTCTCCGTGAAAGATAAATAACATGTGTGGTGAACAAATTACAGCTGGGCAATTGACAGGAATGAAGGTTGCATCGTACTTCATATGCAAGACATAAAGATTACTATGTGATTCATGCGGGCATTACAATAAAATACATAGACCGTCATCCAACTGCATCTATGTCTAATAATCCACCCTCCGAATATCATCCGAACAAACGTTGCGTATTAAGTTGCTAGCAACAGACTATCGCAGTAAGCAAAGTGTGTAATGTAAACAATGTAAACTAGAAATTTTAGAGACTTACAGTGAAATAGACAGCTTAATTTGCTCCTTCCACGGGGCCGAGTCAAAGCCAAGACTGATGATCTGATCGTGTTAGTTTCATCGGACAAGGAGTTGAGGAAACATTCTGCTCGCGAGGGAGCTCTCGATGTCGCTGATGGTGACCGAGCGAACGGGGCCTTTGCGATGTGACCGTTGCCGGTGGTTGATGTCTACTGGGCGGGGGGTTGTGTCGGGCACACGGCCGGCGGCTCGTGTCTCGCCGGACTCGGTGCAGGGCGGCGGTGGTCGGATATAGCCGACGAGGAGGAGGAGAGGGAGGGGGAGCGCCTGGAGGTGGAGCTTCGTAGCTCGCCATTGGCTCTGCCGACCTTTTCCCAGTTCCTCGCGGCGGCGTCCTTCTCGCCACGGCGCATGCCTGCTGGTCGTCGGCCTCCTCGGGTGTTGTAGGTAAGCTCCGGTGGCCTGGCCCGTGTGGTGGCGGGTCCTGCCCCGCTGGCCAACGTTGATACTCCCGAGAGGGAGGAGCGGGTGGTGAGTCCGGGGTCCGCCCTTGGAGATGCCTTCCCTCAGTCGCTGGCGGCTGGAACGGTGGCGACGCGCCGCCGCCCGGGTCGGGCTCCATTCCTCCTCTGCCTAGGGGATGCGGGGGCGGGGACGAACGTGTCCTTGCTTGGGCCGGGGCCGGAGGTGGGCCGAAACCCTAAGCCTGCTTCGAAGGCCCAGGTTGCCCGGCCCATTATGGCCTGGTGCGGCGGGTGGGCTGCCAACGGCCCAGCAGGACCGGCCCGTCTCGTCGTGGCTTTGGACCTCGAAGGGATGTCGGGCCCTCGAGTTAGGGTTAGCCGCCTCCTACGAGCAGATCGTGAAATTTGGTCGACGAGCCCGTCGTGTTGTCCCCAGCACCCCGCCGCCGCCGCTTCTGCGTTCCTACGCCTTCGTCGTCGCCTCGATGAAGAGGGTGCGGGAGGAGTGGGCTTCCCCCCGTCGCGGGCGCTCTCCGGCCAACCGGCCACCCCCACTAGCCTGAGACCCGTCGCCGCCGCCGTTGTACCGTCCGCCCCCCCCCCCTCCCCCCGCCGGTCGCCGGTCAGGTCGCCAGGCGGGCGCACCTCCTCGGGCCACCATGCGCGTGCTGGCTGTGCGCATTCGCCACGGCGGGCGGATGGCCGCAGGTGGTCAGGCCGTAGGTCGGGGCCATCTCCCGTGAGCGGGGATATGTCACCGGACGCGAGGGCGTGTGAGGCGGCGCTGAGAGGGGACCTGCTGCGGTCCGAGGCTTCCCGGGAGGCTGCTAGACGTGATCCCGGGGTGCCCCGTGGTGGTACTGATGTAGCTCGGCCGGCGTGGCGGGAGGGTGACCGTGATGGTGCGTGGCGCGCAAGTGCCGCGGACCGCGGTCAGTCGCCTTCCTCCCGTGTAGCTTGGCTCCCGGAGGTGGATAGCAACGTGATGGTGGCGACCAAGAAGAAGAAGAAGAAGAAGAAGAAATCCGAGCAAGGGCCGGAGGGCGCGCAGGGGTCCGTGGGGGTGGTGGGTGCCTCTCGCGATGTGCTGGCCGCCACTCCGTACCGGCGGGAGACGCTGACTCTTGTGGGGCATGGCATTGATGCCGGATTTTACTACATCGACCTTGGTGGTATCACGCTCTCGTCCCCGGAGTTCATGGCAGTGGTCACAGTTCTCCCGGACCCGGCTAGATCCCCGTCCGTGGAGATCTCTGTTGCGTCCATTCGCGCGGCGTTCGTGGCACTTGAGCCGGAGGCCCCGTGGGTGGTGACTGCAATGTCTCCCAAGGAGTTTGCAGTGGAGTTCCCATCACTGGGCTTGCTCAAGGCCTTGTCCTGGGGCGAGTCTACTACGCTTCTTGGCTGCAACCTCAAGGTCTCCATCGAGCAGTCTTCCTTCGACCCGGCTTCGCTCTCTTCTCTCGCCTCTGTGTGGATCCTCATCCACGGGATCCCACCTGAGGCAAAGATTGTTCCGGTTGTGGACCAGGTCTCTCAGGCGGTGGGGCGCCTTCTGGAGGTGGATGAGTCCTCGCTCCCTGGGCGGGCCCCCGTGCGCTTGCGGGTGATGGTTCCGGATGTGTCCAAGCTCGAGGGGCCGTTGCCGCCTTTCTATTTTGATGGGGTGGAGAAACCCCTGAGCGTGGAGGTGGAGGCGGTGGAAGTTCAGCTGGGACCCTCGCCTCTGAGGTCTCCTCGGTCCCCGTCCCCTCACCATCGCAGTTCCTCGGAGGACGGGGATGACTCCTCGGGTGACGACTCCGACACTAAGCACCAGGAGGAGGAGGCCCCCCCAGGTACTGCCATGTTGCCCCCGCCGGTGGCACCTACACTACAGGTATCTTCACCTGTGGTCTCTCTGCCAGCACCGGTCACTCATCCTATGAGTACGCCGACCAAGCTGGCCATGGTGGACGTTTCTCGGCAGGTGGGGCCGCTGGCTCTAGGGGCCACGCTCTCACAGTACGGGTCTAACCTCTGTGAGGGCCCTGGTTCTCTGGACCTGGCGAGCCTCGTTGCCGACGCCCTCCACGACCTGGCGCCCATTCTCTATGGCTCAGTCGAAGCGGAGGACTCTGGGGGTGTTAGCATGGAGGTGGCTGCTCCAGACTCTCCTCGCTCTCCTGGGGTGGTTTGCTACTCTCGATCTCCTGGGACCCCGCCTACTCCACCTCAGGGGTCCCCAGACGGGTGTCTTCTCCCCCTGCGCCTGACTATGGGGCCCTGGACACGGTCGTCCCCGCCACTCCCGTGCCTGGGGTCTCGACTCGTCGCATCGCTCGCATTGCGACGTCCAGGATGGGGTCGTAGGTGCTCGAGTCGTCGATGGTCGAGGTTGCTTCCCGCCGTCAGGCGGTCCGCTGCCTTGAGCCTGGTACGTCTCGTCCCGCCTCATCATCTACTCCCCCCTCTCCCTCTCCTACCTCTGGTTCTAGGTTCTCGATCCTCGATTCAGATTCTGTGGAACATTTGGAGAAGGTGGCTTCTGATTGTGGTGTGATCTTCCGGGGCGAGTGTGGTCCCAGGGTGGAGCAGATTGCGACCATGAGGGCTAAGGAGATTTACAAGGGTTCCCTCGCGGCTTCTCGCGCCCAGGCGGAACATGAGCGGCTGCAACCCTCGACGTCTGCTGGACCAATACGTGTAACATCGGGGTCTGGCAATGACGGTTCCCCTAGGCCCTTGGGGTCGGCTGCTCCCGCCGGCGGGAGGAAGCGAGGGAGCCCCCCTAAGGCGACGTCTAGGCCCTCGACGAGTGGGAGCCCCCCCCGGTCCACCCTAAGGGGACCACCCCCAACAATGTTTCTCAATGGGTGTCTCTACATTCATTTGGAACATGCGGGGGTTTGGGGCGGACGGCCGTCAACTTCAGCTATCTGAGTATATGCGTCAAGAGAATGTTGATATTGTAGGAGTCCAAGAAATGATTCGTCAAGACTTTTCCATTGCTGAGCTCCAGAGGCTAAGTCGCCACAAGTTTGCCTGGCACTGGTTACCGGCTTCGGGACACTCCGGGGGTATCCTCCTTGGCGCCAAGGAGGATACCTTTCAGGTGGATGACATGGATCGCGGGGAGTTCTTTGTGAGCATGTCTCTCACCCATAGACGGTCTAACCTCCGTTTGGGAGGTAATCATCGTCTATGGACCCGCGGACCATAGTAGGTCCTCCTAGTTCCTGGCTGAAATAACGGCAAAAGTGGAACGATGTCCTATTCCGGTGGTAGTGGCTGGGGACTTTAACCTCATCCGCTCCTCGGATGACAAGAGCTCGGATAATGTGGACCGCCCGAGGATGCGAATGTTCAATGACTTCATTGCTGACCTCGCCCTACATGAGATTGACCGGGTGGGTGATCGCTATACCTGGACTAATAACCAGGTTGGCCCGATCTGGAGTGCTCTTGATCGAGTCTTAATATCGGTTGAGTGGGAAGTTGCCTTCCCACTATGCTCCCTTCGTGCGCTTACTCATGTAGGCTCCGACCACACTCCACTCCTATTCTCGTCGGGAGGGGGTGGCCCCGCGGCCTAATAGGTTCCACTTTGAAGACTTTTGGCTGGATCAGCCAGGATTCGTGGAATCGATGGGCCTCAAGTGGGCTGAAGCGGCTACCTCCCCCCTCGCGTCTTTAATGTGGTGGATGTCTGGCATCACTGTGCTAAGATGATCCGCCAGTTTATGCAGGGGTGGGGGCGAACATAGGGGCTGACATCCGTCGACTTAAAGCTTCCATCCTGGTGCAGCTCTAGGCGTTAGACTCTGCATCAGATGTCGTGGGGTTGTCCACTGATGAGTGGCTGCAGCGGTATTCTTTGGAGGCCTCCCTCATGGCTATCTATAAGGGAGAGGAGACCTTCTAGCGCCAACAGAGCCGCCAGAAATGGTTGCTATTGGGCGACACCAACACAGCGTATTTCCCCGCTATTGCTAATGGTAGGCGCCGACGAAGTTCTATTCCGTGTCTCTGGGCGGATGGCCGCCTCATTGAGGAGGCGCGGGAGGTTTCCGCCCATGTTTACTCCTTTTATAAGGAACTTTTTTCAGCTGGACCCCGTTCTGGGGTGGCATTAGCCCGAGATTTATGGCGTGCAGGCGCACTAGTATCGGACCCTGAGAATGCGGAGCTCACCCTCCCATTTTTACTGGCGGAGGTTAGGCGGGCTATTATGGACATGAAGGCCTCGTCGTCCCATGGTCCTGATGGCCTCTCGGTCTCGTTTTTTCAGCGTTTCTGGGCCCCCCTACAGGATGTGATTATGCCAATGTTCCAAGAGTTCTACATTGGAACATTGGTGATGTCACGTCTGAACTTTGGGGTGGTCACTTTGATCCCCAAAGTAGTAGGGGCGTCTGATATCCATCAGTTCCTCCCGATCATGGTGATTAATGTTATCCAACGCATATTCTCCAAAGTGTGTGCGACTCGGTTAGCCCCGGTGGTGCAACGGTTAACTCACCCCCTGCAGTTCGCCTTTACCAAGGTACGGTACATCCATGATGGGATCCTGGCGCTTCATGAAATTTTTCATGAAGTGAAGGTTCGACACCTTAAGGGTGTGTTCCTGAAGCTGGACTTCCAGAAGGCCTATGATCGTCTGGACTGGGCATTTTTACGTCAGGTCCTCGAGCGGCGGGGCTTTGATAACCGGGTTATATGCTGGATTATGCGGATCGTTATGAGCGGTAACACGGCGATTAATGTCAACGGTGAGATAGGATCATACTTTCGATCCTCTTGCGGGGTTAGACGGGGGGATCCTATATCCCCCATTCTATTTAACTTGGCGGTAGATTCTATCGCGACCATCCTAGACATAGCTAAGGACGCGGGCCATATCTCAGGTGTGGTTGGCCACCTTATCCCGGGTGGGGGGGTTACTCACCTGCAATATGCTGATGACACGATGATTATGGTGGAGGGTTCTGAGTGGGATATCTGCAACCTCAAGTTTCTTCTGTTGTGCTTTGAGGCTATGTCGGGCCTCAAAATCAACTTTGATAAGAGTGAGGTGGTGGTCTTGGGGTTCCCGCCAGATGAGCAACAACGGATCGCGGACAACTTCAGCTGTAAGTTGTCTGCTTTCCCTATTGAATATCTGGGAGTTCCGCTTGGGGACTCCAGGATTCTGATGCGGGATCTCGAGCCTGTGATTGAGCGCGTTAGGACGAAGGCGGACCCCTGGCGAGGGAGGTTCACCTTGAAGGGGAGTAAATCTGTCGTCATTGACTCGTGTTTATCGAGTCTGCCTATGTATATGATGGGCCTCTACCTTCTTCCGGAAGGGGCACATAAAGCTTTTGATAAGCAGTTATCACGCTTCTTTTGGTCAGCGGCCAATGGCCAGCAGAAGTACCACATGGTTAAGTGGGCTCATGTTTGCGCCCCCAAAGATTTTGGGGGCATAGGGATCCTTGCGTCACGACAGATGAACGCCGCCCCTCGTGCTCAGATGGGTTTGGCGTATCCTGCAGGATGATGCGAGGTTGTGGCTCCAACTCATCAAAGCAAAATACCTAAGAGGATGCCCCCTATTATACTGTGAACGCCGGGAGGGATCCCAGTTCTAGAGATCTATCCAATCCCTCAAGTTTGATATTCGGAAGGGCGCGATCTTTACAGTAGGGGATGGACGCTCCACCCTGTTCTGGGTGGATGCGTGGCTCGGGGACCGGCCCCTCCAGCTGGTTCATCCGTGTTTGTTTGCGATTTGCTCAGACCCCATGCTCCTGGTTGCTGATGCCGCGCCAAATGGAATTTGGAACATCTCATTCCGAAGGATATTTGGAGCGGCAGAAGCGACTGAATGGGTTGAGGGCCACGTTACCGGGTGCCTTAGTTGGAGGTCCAGATAGGGTGTCGTGGCGGTTAACTCCATCGGGGTCCTTCTCGGTTAAGTCAGATTACCGTAGTATGTTTCACGGTCAGGGGCAGGAGTGGGTCTCCAAGCTCTGGAAAGCACCCCTCCCCCTGAAGATTAGGATTTTTGTTTGGCGGTTGCGCACGTCGGGGGTGGAGGTGCGGAAGCGCCAGGGGCCTGGGGATGGTATGTGTCCACTTTGTGGGGTCCCAGAGACGGAAACCCATATTTTGTTCACATGCACTGCGGCTCGGTTCTTATGGGACTTCGTCTTTGAAGGTTTGGGGCCTGAATGGCGGGCATCAGACCTTGGCGAATTCCTGGAACTCCAGGCAAGGAAAACCGGGAGGGGGCGACGCCTCTTCTGGGTTGTCTTTGTCGGGATGACGTGGACCCTTTGGACGATTAGGAATAAGATGGTGATAGAACGAGTCTTCCTTAGACGAGCTGCTGACTCGGTGTTCAAATGTCTTGCTTTTTTGCAGCAGTGGCACCCGTTGTGTAGACAGCGGGACAGGGCTCGGCTGGACGATATCATGGACCGTTTGGTGGTGTCCACGCGTCGGATCTCCACCCCTTCTTCGAGCTGAGCTCTGTGAGCGGAGGGGGACCTCACCTTCTTCAGCCCCTCCTCGTCTTCTTTTCTTTTCTCTTCATGTTTTTCTTGCTGCTCTTTGCTACTTTGGGCTTATTTGTGTTGTTGCCCCAGCGAACCTTATTCTCTTCTCTCACCCCCTCTCTTTGTTGTATCGGTTGTATGAACTCGATGTGGTAGTTGTTTTATTTATAAAGCTGGGCGAAAGCCTTTTTTGGCAAACAATGTAAACTAGGTAAACACCATTGTTTTCTCCCTAATGGCAATAGCACATCCTCCATCCGTCACGTTTTTGTCACTCGAGCACAGATGCAAAGGAGGAATGAACTCACTATCGAACATAAATACTCCCTCTTGGAGTTGCTAGCATCTACTTGGCGAGAGCATCTACTAATAACGGAGAGAATGCAAGATCATAAATAACATAAGCATGAAGATAACCTGATAGATTGATAATCAGAAGACATAGCATTCAACATTCATTAGATCCCAGCAAACACAACATGTAGCATTACATAAAGATGATCTCGATCATGTGAGGCAGCTCATGAGATCTAAACATGAGGTACAATGTGGAGAGAACAACCATCTAGCTACTGCTATGGACCCGTAGTCCAGGGATGAACTACTCACGCATCACTTCGGAGGAGGCATGGTGGTGTAGACCCCTCCAGTGATGAATTACCCTCCCGGCAGGGTGCCGGGGAGAGCTCCAGAACCCTCCCGATCTCGGGATGACGATGACGGAAGCCTCGGGTGTTTCTTGGGATGAAGTGGTATATTTTTAGGGTTAATATGTCGGGGGGTATAAATAGGCGAAAAGGGCAAAGGCGGTGGAGGCCTCGAGGCCCCAAACCACCCCATGGCGCGGCCAGGGGGCACGCCGCCCTAGGTGTGCCCCCCTACGGGCCTCTTTGGGACTCCGTGGAACCTTCTGGAATTCTAGGACCTCCGTACTTCGGATTTTCCAATTTCGAGAATATTTTCAGAACAACTTTTCTGAAACTAAGAACAGCAGAAAACATGGAACTGGCTCTGTGGCATCTTGTCAATAGGTTAGTCCAGAAAATCGATAAAAATGACATAAAGTGTATAGCAAACATGTAGGAAACAACATGAAAATAACATGGAACATCAGAAATTAAGGATACATTTATGACGTATCAATGGTACTGAAGATTCAGATTGTAATCCTTGATCAATTCCAACCATCTTCGCTGCCTCATATTCAATTCCTTTTGAGTAAAAAAATATTTCAAACTCTTATGGTCGGTGAAGATATCACATTTCTTTCCCATAATATATTGTCTCCATGTCCTCAATGCATGACCAACTGATGTTGGCTCTAAATCATGAGTGGGGTAGTTCTTCTTGTGATTCTTGAGTTGTCTTGAAGCGTAAGATACCACTCTTCTATCCTGCATCAACACACTACCAAGTCCTCGATGAGATGCGTCGCAGTACACTTGACAATCCTTCTCAAGATCCGGTAAACACAGAACTGGTGCTGACACGAGTCTCTTTTTCAACTCGTGAAAATTAGCTTCACAATCATTGGTCCATTTAAACTTGTTCTCCTTCTTCAATAGTTCTATCATCGGTTTAGAAATTTTAGAGAAATTCTCAATGAACCTTCGATAATAACCTGTGAGTCACAAGAAACTCCGAATCTCCTTCGCATTATGTGGTGATTCCCACTCAGTCACCACCGAAACCTTGGCTGGATCGACGGCTATCCCTTCACCTGATACTATGTGTCCTAAAAATTCCATTGTGCTCAACCAAAACTCGCACTTCTCAAACTTAGCATATAGCTTATGCTCTCTAAGCTTCTCCAATATCATACGCAAGTGTACCTCGTATTTCCTTGTCATCCTTGGAATACGCTAGTATATCATCGATGAACACTACAACAAACTTGTCTAAGAACTCCGTGAATACGTTGTTCATCATGATCATAAAGTATGCGGCCGCATTAGTTAACCCAAAGGACATGAAGGTATATCCATAAAGACCATACCTTGTTGTAAAGGCGGTATTTGGTATATCTTCCTTCTTAATCTTTATTTGACGATACCCTGATCGTAGATCGATCTTCGTAAACATACTAGCTCCTTTCAACTGATCAAATAACTCATTGATATTTGGTAACGGGTATTTATTCTTAATCGTCGCCTCATTGAGAGAATGATAATCCATAACTAGACATTGTGTTTTATCTTTTTTCTTGACAAAAAAAACTGGTGCTCCCCATAATGATGAGCTCCTCTCAATAAAACCAAGGTCTAATTGTTCCTTAAGTTGTTTCTTCAGCTCCTTCGGTTCATATGTGTCCATCCTGTAAGGTCGTTTGGCTATTGGTCATGTTCCTCACATTAAATCTATCGCAAACTTAATATCTCTATCAGGTGGCATTCCTGGTAGCTTATCCGGAAACACATTGGGGTACTCCCGAGCTATGGGCACATCATTCAAACTACCCCTTAAGAGAAATCAACTTAATGGAATTAAACGGTAGTGTTGACTTATATCTGATCTTCCTCCCTTCAGGTGTAGTGACTGTAATGGATCTCTATGTACAGTTTATCTGTTCTTCATGGTTGGTCATCCAATCCATTCCCAAAAATATATCCAATCCTTATGAGTTCAATACTATGAGGTATGAGGGGGAAATATGTGTGCCAATATCGAGAGCCAATTTATAACATCCCACAGTTGCTAGCATTTTCCCTCGTGTGGAGCTAACTCTAATAATTCCCACGAGTGTGTGTGTTGGTATGTTGTGTCTATCCACAAATATCGTTGATATGAATGAATGCGATGCACCAGTGTCAAATTATACGAGTGCCAAGCATGAATTAATCAAGAACTCACCAAGCACGAGATCGGGTTGATCCTGCGCCGCTTCCATGTCCACATGGTTGACGGTAGCCTTCTGAAATGGATTTAGCTTGATCCCTTCATCAACCTTATTCTCGGTACAAGTATATGAATATTGTCCCATATTCTTGCACTTGAAGCATTGCACCTGACTGAGATCCTTCCTGATGGTATGGTGACCATGGCGATGGTGTCCATTTCCTCTAGAGTGGTTGTTGTTGTTACTTTTATGCCCATTGTGGTGGTGGCCATTTCCTCCCGAGTGCTGAGTTCCTCCTCGCTGGTGGTTGTGTCCACTACTCACATGCCTACATTTTCCAGAGTTTCCAGCACTATCATGATGAGTGTGGATTTTCTGGTGCGGTCCTGAGCTATGGCTGCTAGTTGTGCTTCCTCTTGCGCTTCTCAGCCTCCTTGTACTTCCTTTCCATAATAACAACCTTGTCTATGAGAGACTGGTAGTTGGTAATGTGAATTGCTGACAACCGAATAGCCAATTCATCATTTAGTCCAGGTGCATAACGAGCTAAATTGTTGAACTCATCAATGTACTCAGTGACACTGTGATGGTAGTGACGCAGGTTGCGAAAGTCCCTTTTCTTCAGACTCATCACGCCAGCAGGGACGTGAGCATTCTTGAATCCTTCCTCGAACATCTCCCATGTTATTTCGGCAATAGAATGGGTAATCTGGAAGTTGTCCCACCACGAAGCAGCTTGCCCTTCGAGTAGATGAGCAGAAAATCTCACCTTCTCTTCATCATTGCAGCCAACTGTCACCAAAGCTTTGTTTACTAAGCACAACCAGTCAAGAGCTATTATGGGATCTGGTGCACTTGTGAACGTCGCTAGCCTCAACCTCATAAAGCGAGTAAGCATATACACATGTGGTGGTAGCAGTGGCGGCGGATTGGGGGGTTGTTGCTGTTGTTGGTTAAGAACATGACCATCATCTGCATCAACTGAGTCTGAGCTGCCATCATCTGCTGCATTTGGTTACTGTTCCATCCATTGTCCTCATCTTCCTCGTTGTTGTGTGGGTCAAGACGTGGAGGCATCTATAGGATAGCACATTTGAGTTTAGACAGACAGAACTAAATAAAACAACTATCCATACTTTACATAAACAAACAGCACTTATCAAGCAATAAACAAGCAAGCCCAACTCGTTAAATTACTTTCGAAAAATAGGGTAAAAATGCATGCAAATTTCCTAAATAGTTAATAGAAAACGAAATAGTTCAAAAGATTCGATCTAATAGCCATGCCACATAGGGTGACTTATTTTGTGCTTCTACCTTGCTTCTAGGTCCCCAATCGCAGAAGCAAAAAAGAAGTCGATGGCTTCCCCCTGCTGAGAAACTCCAAGAAATTGCGCTACATGCAGTGGGCAGAAAATGGTAACGCCCATTTTCCTGAGCTTCTGCCCACCTCATGCAAACAGTTACGTGAAAAAAAGACATATCCTTCAAGCAAATTATGACAGAATGACCCTAGACGATTGGCCCCGTCTCTCTCCCGACCGGTCAGCCATTTGCGCTCGAAGGAAAAAAAAAATGAACCCTCGACCTCCACCAGTGCCCGATCTGGCCGCCTCTACTCCCATCCTGCCGCAAGTTGCTCCGCCTCCTTCCCCGCCCACACGACTCCTGCACGACGTCGGTGGCCGCCCGAGTCTCCTAGCCCGACCTCCTTCCTGTCCTGACCCGCTGCCGGCCGTTGAGCCACGTCGGGCAAGATCCAGCGCCTCCACACCATATCCGTCAAGCGCCACGCCGGCCCGCCCCGTCGCGCGTTCCCGCCGGATCCCACCCGCCCCGGTGCTGCTCACGTCGGATCCTGCCTGCCCTAGTACTGCTCCCGCCTTGCCCCAGTGTTGTATCTTGCTGATTCGATTTTGTACCTTTTTCGATTTTTGTGGTGTATCTTGTTGTATCATACCAGTAGAGTTGGTACAAATCTCATGGTATTAATTTTAGTGCTAAGTTTTAAGCTAAATTTAGTGTGCATAGTACTATTTTGAAATTTAAGGACGTTATAGACATCTCACAATTCAATTTGGCAAATAAGCCAAATCTTCATAAACCCAAAAAAAACTCTCCGAGCAGTTTCTGTGAGCTTCTTTCCACAACAGTTTCTCCCCACCAAAATACAGAAACTTGCTTATGCATAAGCAGAAACTTAAAAGAAGTCATCCATAGTTTGGTATGGTCAACCTATCACGAGTATCAATATCCTATCAAGTTCTAATTCGAGGAAAATCTAATTACACCTGTTGTACAAACCGACATACTGTCGAGCGATCATGCGCCTGCGCTTGCTACAACGAGTGTTCCTCGTAGGTGTGCCATCATCACTTGAGACGTAGAATAGCACTTCTTTTGGATCCTCTTCTTCCTCAACTTCATGCGCTTTCACAGCTTCTCCTCCAGCATCATCACCTCCTCCTCCATCATCATCATCTCGCGGTGGTGACAGCGGCGACGATGGAGGCGGCGGGTGAAGCTGTGCCTGAAGAGCGGCGATCTCTGCGTACAGATGCGTCCTCTCAGTCTGCAAGTCCTAGACGAGTTCCTCCAGGTGTCCAACAAGTTCATCCTAGGTGTGAAGCTCATGTGCGCAGGTATGGTTGAGTGCCCTGAGTTGATCATTTTCTCCAGTTGCCTTATTATCATAGGCATGTCCTCCCTCTATCCCAGGGTCACCATTGCATGGTTGTGGTGGAAAATCTCCAAACTGGTCATAGCACAACCATGAAGTCAGGAGTAGCATAGCTGTAACAGTCCTTCCCAGCCTAATGCTAATTTGTTTCTAACCAACGAAACATGGCTAAAATCTTAGTTCAATGAGCAAGAACAATGTACTGATTCACCAGTCTAGTGCTAATTTGTTTATAACAAATGAAAAAAGGCTAAGATCTTAGTTCTTAACCCTCCGGATGCTTATGCACTTTACCCAGCTGCTCGATCCACTCTCGTCGACGCATAGGTGCCGATATTTTTATCTGCTGCGCAGCTGCCCAATCCACTCTCGTCGACACATAGGTGCCGATATTTTTATCTGCGAACTATTGCAACCCGTATTATTTCATGTGCACGTAGCTTAAAGTATGAAACTTCAAACTAAAACGTCCAAATACACTGTGTAGGAAACATTTTTTTTGATACGAAGGTAGTACTACATAGCACTGTTATTGTGATTCCGGATATTCTTAATCTAAACTAGCTGCGCAACATAATTCTTGCCTCCCTTTCCTAGGGATGGAAACCATAGAGTTTGGGGGTGCAAGGAGTATGAAGGACGAGTATGATGGACGAAGGAGTGAGAACGAATGACGAGAGAGCTGGGGTAAGCCTTAATTCCTTCTCCTTTCAGTCGAGATACATGCTGTAATGTTACTAGAGCTTCGAATGATCAAACTCGATCAATATAGCAACAAAACAAAGCAAAAAATTATTACACAGAGCCTCAGAGATCTTGGTGGTTGTGGTCATCACATGGGGACTACTGCCCCGATCAAGAGTAGCAAATATTTTGATAACATCACTGGCCCGGATGATAAAAGAAGACAAAGCAACGAACAAAATATCCACCGCAGAAACTAATACGGAGTACATGTCATAAAAAGCATGCTCTTGAGTCAGAAGTAGCTGGTTATAGATCTCATATTGTAAATCAAAGGGAATCCGAACGATTTCTTCTTCATCCTCATCATGCTATTAACAGAAAAACGGAGTCTATAATACAACAAGATAAAAAAAAAAAGCAAAACAAAAAGTTAAAACACAATAAAACTGACAGATCGGCCAATGGCATGTTCTTGGGTCAGAAGTAGCTGGTTTAAGATCTCATATTCGTTATGAATCAATTGTTATTCGAACGATTTTCTTCGTCATGCCAAAAAACACGACTGGACCAAATCACCAATCGATCCAAGAGAAATCAAGAGACAAAAAAATATGCGAAAGAATATTTTTTGTCGGCGGAAACATTTACCTACTTTGTCACCGGCGAATCCTGGATAAACAGAGGACGGCCGGAGCTTAAAAAGCAGGCGGGGAGAACTAGGAAAGTGTCCTCCCCTTTGGTTCGATCTCGCCTAAGGATAGATCCTTCGCAGCATGTAAGCAGCGAACAATTGCAATTTTAGGCCAAGGACAGAAGAGAAAAACAGAAGGCAAATCAACGAAACAAATCAAAAAGGCGTAAGGAGTTGCAGCACCGAGCCCTAGTTGCGGAGGAGCCAGGGTATCGATGCGCGGCGGCGGCAGGGGCGATGGAAGAAGAACGTCCAAGGGTCATCTATTTGTAGGCGCTTCTGCGGGTTGCGACGGTAGGTTAGGGTTTGGACTTTACACAGGATGGGCCTGGTGTGTACAACCGGCCCATTGACCCAAAGACGTACAGAGTAGTAAAAAAACAATTGACTAAAAAAAAGTAAAAAAAACAATCGTCGGAAAACTTAGATCATCTCCACCCACGCTCATTTTATTTGTGTCCACCACCTCAAGTGTGTCTTTTTTTGGGGCGCCCGACATATGCCCGATTATTTGATGGGTGTCGTATAGAGCGGCACTTTTCAAGCAAACCCCGTAAAATTTTGATCAAAACAACAAACATCTTTAGTGCACATTGAAACAATTTATCATTCATTCGTAGATAGATCTTATATTGAAATTTAAACTACATTTTATCGTTCATAGATAGAGCATTACATTCAAATTTAAACTACGACGTGAAATTATAAACTCGTTATCCTAGATGTCGCTCGGGTCATCCTCCTCGTCGTCACTCGCCGCCATGTTGGAGGGGCCAGCCTCGTTGGCCGCTGGCTCAGCGTAGTACGATGTGGAGACATGTCTCACATACAGACTCATTAATACTAGATGACCATGTTTTCCCGGTCATAGACATTTGTTATGTCAATATTAATGGGAGCATAATGTTGTTTCAACATTGTGGCTGGATAGACCTAAGTAGTTGAGATACTACGAGATTACTTTTGCTAAAAAGTATCATCATAGAATGGTTGTCTTGTTTGCTTTCTTAGACCATGAGAATATTCAATGATGTTTACCGTAAGGATCATTTTGGTATAGTCAAGCATCACACTGTAAACTGGGTGATAAAAAGGGCTAACACAGGATGGTCATGAAGGTATTCATTCGTTGTGATAGTTCAAGATTGGAAATCAATCCTCTAGTTAATAGAGAGATACATCCAGGATCCACTCGTTGAAATAGTATCGGTAAATAAGTCTGCGCAGACAAGGACATGACACTAGTCATGGGGATACAATATCACGGTAACGAGTAAAAGGAACCATACCAGATATCTACAATAATGTGATAAGGTGATTAAAGAGTTTAATCGCGGTATTATCATTTATCTCGTCCTGAGGTAATTATTGGTATCGCGAAGTAATAGAAACTTACTTAACAACCAACATGTTCAGCAATTTTCTTCGTATAACTTGTAGCAATCAATATGGACATCCATGGTCACAATGTTGATTATTGATTAGGAAATTGATTTTCCAATCATGTCTACTAGTTATCGAACCTGTAGGGGTCACACACCTAAGGGTTCAAAGTCTGTTGTTTGCATTGGATGGTCCGGAGGAGAGTAGAGTATCATTCGGGTAATTCTGAAGTGATAGAATAAATATTTAAGAGAGATTACGGAGGACATGAGATATCCGGAGATGTTGGAAATATTTTTCTAACAAAATAGGCAACGGTAGATGTCATTACGATATCACATAAACAAGTCCGGTGTCAATCGAAGTCGTTCCGGGAAACTTGCCATAAGAAAGAAATAATGCAGTGTGGGCAGAATATTATATGAGATATAATGAAGGATATGATATGTACCAGTATGTCGGGAATATGTTTTTGAAATTGTTAGATAAGGTCGATGATTTTATCTATAGGGGTCACGGGGTTCCGGAAGAATTCTAGGGTACTTTCCATATAAGGGGTAGTGCCGGAGGGGGCAGATTTCCTCCTCTGGGCAAACTCTAATTTTAGGGGTTGCCATGTGGAACCCACTGTCTCACAATATGCACTAGCTTTCCCTGAGAATTTTCCCTAATTTATTTGAGAAATAAATGCGGTGGAAAAGTGGGGAAAAGAAATACAAAAAAAAAGGGAGGGGGATTGGACTCCATCTAGGAGTCCAATCCGAAATCTCCTAGGGGATTCGGTGCGGCTAAAGGGAGGGAGAGGGAAACCGGCTCTCTCCCCATGGCAGGCGACCTCCTTTTCCCACTATATAATCCCCACCCCCTCCTCTCTTTAGAGACAACAATTGGCTTTCGGGCTATTCTGTCTCTCTCTGTGTGAATTAGAGACCCTCTAATTGAATTATAGCCTCTAATTAGAACCTCTCTAATTGGATTAGAGTCTCTAATTAGAATGCTTCTAATTGAATTAGAACTTCTGATTAGAGACCCTCTAATTGGATTAGGGTCTCTTCTAATTGGAAGACGATGATCATCTCTTGATTAGACCTAGCTCTAATCTCTCTCCCTCTCTCTCTCTCATGTGTTGGGATTTATCCACCTCAATGTAAACATGTGGTTCCTAGTCCTGGATGGTGAAGCGCTACAGAATTTTGACGGATATATGTGTGCGAACTATCAAAGGGGTAAGACGTGACACCCTCACTCTACTGGATTCAAAAGGTGGGATATGGGGAATCGTTAACAGTCTCACCGCTAGGCTTTGCCATGGGACTCTTCATCGGGCATCACCGACATCGTCATCGACGCTACTTTTGCGCTTCATGTCGTTAACGAATCAGATCTATCCACATATTTACATGTATAGTAGATCATGTGTGTTACGTAGGTCGGAAAAAATTAAATTCGGGTACGTACACCAATAGATGGACACCATTGGGATGTGCTGTTGTGGGCGGTTTTTGGGTCCGGACCCCCAATGGGCCATTGGGGGCCATCTGGGGGGTGCCGGTGGAGATGATCTTAGAGACCTTTGTGCCAAATTAGGCTTAAGAGCATCTCCAATGCGGTGACCCAGGTTCGTATGTGTGTTGCTTTTGTCCGTTTAAATCGTCAATAGGATAGTGCAATTTGGCCCCGTCCGCGACCCGGCCTAGTGAACCTAACGCGCATGACTCATTTTATTTTTTTTATTTGATTTTTATATTAATAACGGGCTTAGAAGACCATATTTCTTATGTATATAGTGGTCCGGGCCACACACAACATTTTTTACATAATAAAAAGAAGAAGAAAAAACTACGTGCGATGCCGGCGGTGGCCTAGCCCTAGACCCCTAGTCGAGCTTGATGAACTTCGGCGCCTTCTAGAGGTGTGCCGGTAGGAGTTGAGTCGGCGTCTACGCTTGCTCCACCTCCTTCTTCGGTGGTGGCGCTGGGTCTCCTCTAGGTCACCCCAGACCTAGTGCTTCCCGTAGAGCTCGGCAGGAGGAGGTGCAGCTTCGGTTCTTGGTCCATCAATTCGTACCAGGGGTGCTTCTCCTATGCCGCCCGCTCGGCCAAGACGGCGGAGGCGTGGAGATGCATCGTGTTGCCCTCCCATTGGGCCTCCTAGAATAGGAGGGATTCCTAGAGGTTGCGCTTCAAGGCCTCGTCGTCCTTGTCGTCCTCGTTCTAGTCCGTCGCCGCTACGGGGTTGCCGATGCACAGCTGCCGCTGGGGACCATGCCGCTAGGGAGACTGCAGAGCGTGGAGGTTTGGCGATAGACACTACATTTGTAACGTCACAAGATCAAGGGAGAACGACCTCCGGCGATAGATGTTGTGCTTGCCGCGGAACCAGGTGTCCAAGTGCGGTGAGTCCTCCGTGAATGCAGAGTCGTCACAGAACTCCCTGGGTAGTCGGGCAAGCCGTGCACGTATCTCCGCCGCGCGCTCCTTGCCGAAGGCGGGGATGATGAAGGTATGCCCTAGAGACAATAATATTCAGTTATAATTCTATCTTCAAGTTCATAATTAAGTTTATATCATCATGCTACAACCGCTATAGCACTTGAAAAGTGAGTTTTCAAAGAAAAATATTTGTGCGGGCGTGAAGACATAAACAAATAAGAGTTCCTAATCTTGTCTATAAGATTAGCTTATGGTTTGTGAGATGATCATATTTTTCTGATCATGGACCTGGTTAAAAGTCTAGCAAAACATAAGAGTTTATTGTTAGGGTAACAATAGTATTGAACCGACCAAAGTTTATGTTGTTGCTAAAAGAGACTAAAAGATTGTAATGTATTTTAGAAAAATACATATGAAGTTTTATTGACTATAATTCATATACTATGAGAATATCAAGTTACTGCACAATCGAAAGTTATTCTTTGGATATCATCAATCGTCTTGCCGTAACTGGGAATCATAACGGTTATATATGGGTATGATCTAGAAAGTGTAATAGAACTGAGATCTATCAAGGCTAGTACTTAACTCCTCTAGACGATAGAGAGATACACACTCTGTGCCCTCTCGATATCACCGATGTCATATCGTCTGGCTAGACACAATGTGATTTATCACAAGGACATCATGTATATGGATACGAAAATATGACTATATTGGTAACGAGTTTTATGTGTTACGATCAAAGAGTTTGATCAGATTAGATCATATAGTCTCACCTTGTGATATCGTTGGTATAGTGAAGTTAAAGGAATAAGTGCAATCGGTAACTTATAAGGTCCCCCATTCTTCAGGAACACACATGAGCCATCATGGACGTCCATGTGTTTCTAACATCGGTATATAATATCGATGATTTTATCTCTTGGGGTTATATGGTTCCGGAGGAGTTTTGGGGACTTTCCATAAAGGGGGGTGCCGGAGGGGGGCCAAAATGCCACCTCATGGAAACACCCTATTTTAGGGATGTCGCACCCGGACTTCTATAGGATACTCACCGTACGAACTGAACAGTATTCTGATGGGATTACGGGGCTTTCCGGCACCCGCGTCCTCTTACGAGTAGGCCAACACTTATGTGTGACAACCCATCGCTACTGTTCACCGTCGATGTAAACTATCCTGTAGAAATCGGGACACTACCATTGACGTACTTCATACCATACACACATGGTACGTCAACGGCTTTGAACAAAAGGATAACACAACATGCCTCTACGACACAAAAGTTTGAAATAAGTTGCAAATGGCCCTCACTAGGGCAGAGATAGCAAATACAATCATCCAGAGGACACATGTCCCAACATAGCATCATTACATATCAGCGGAAGCATTCAAAGGGGTCTGAGTACAGACAAAATCCAAATAGGCTTCAGAAGCCGGAAACTGAAATAAAGACGGAGCCCATCCACGATGTCTCGGATCCTGCCCGGGTCCGCTAACTACTCGTCAGCAGCCTCGTCAAACTCCACGTAGTAGCCGTCACCTGGATCCTCGTAATCGTAGTCTGCGGAAACCACAGCCCCAAAGGGGTCAGTACATAGACGTACTGGCAAGCAAGACTCACAGTTCACCAAAGTATAGCCCGTCAACACAAGCACAGATGACTTGGGTTCAACGGAAAGAAGGGGATATAAAAGATGCTGCAACTGGCTGCACTAACCAACTACAGAGATTCTATCACTTCCAACTATCAGAAAGGGGGTAAGATCGAGTGTTGTAACCAACTGAAAGATAACTTCAAACAAACCCATTCTGGATCTCGCCCCTTATCCAAAGAAGCAATCCGAGGATAACTCACACAGTTGGATTAAGATGAAACAAGTTATTGTGACAATAATCCTATTACTAGTCAAATTGTAATCATGGGGTGTGAGATTGTGAATCGTTAGGTTTAAGTTGTCCTGAGTACTTGTTAGCCAGTACTTTCACCAAGTTAACCATAACCGCGGAAAACACGGCTTCTCGAGAAGATTATCCCTGCAGGGTTGCACCAATTTGGCCGTACACGTATGAATAACCCGCCAGATGGGATGCCTCCCACCAAGCGGGGCACTCAACACAACTCAACTCTTCTCCGCATCAAGCCCAAAGCACCTTGGGCGCACGGCTAATCGAGCCCAGAAGAAAATGGACCCTCATAGCACTCTAAGAACGTGTCCCCCTATATGCCGACTACAAAAGTTCCACCCTGCGCTGGGCTCGCAAAAACATGCATGCGGCAAATAGAAAGCACGAACTAAATGAGATGATTTGGACGAGATGCGAATCAAATCAAATTGAGGGGGGCGCCCATACTCGCTTCCCACATGCGGGTAGTGCGCTCATCATGGATCAGTAGACAAGACCCTTTTCCTATTAGGGTCGACACTAGCAGGCCTCAAAACCACACAGGGCCTCCTGCCGGTGCCTTATCATCAAATTATTATTAAGTAATAACATTAGCATGATTGATTGATTGATTAAACATCGAGCCCCAGAACATAATGAAATATAGTAACTGAAAGTAACGGGTAACAGACTCGAGCAAAACAACCTAAGCATACTAGTAAGACACTGGCTCAATCAATAGGGTTGTAGGAGGGGTGGTGAGGCAATATCAGGGCTAAAGGATTCATGTGATAGGTTCGTAACAGAAATAACTACCACTAAGGCTAGCAAAAATAGTCAACGGAAAGTATCGGTAACCAGGGTTGAAAGGAACACAATTGTTCATGTGAGTGATAACTTGCCTGCGAACTCAGCAGCCTGGTACTGAGCTAGATCCTCAGAAGGGGTGCTGTAAAGGTCGTCTGTCTCAACGTCGTCGTCTATTCGAGAAGAAGCAAACAAACAAAACAGGAATGTAAACAATCATTTTCATGGCATTGTGCACAATCAAGATGATGCATGACAAATTAATGGTTGCATCAAAATAAACTAGCTAACATGATAATACAATTTAGATGGACCCCTATGCTATTGGATTGCATATGGGCAAGGTCCATTGAAAATAAATGGAAACAAATGATTTACAATTAATTATTATGTGAAAGTTGTTAGCATGATGCATGCATGATGATAATAACAAAATAACAACAAAGTAACAACAAAGTAACAATAATAGATGCAAAGGAAAAGGAATAAAACAAGTTTGGAAATTATTTATCAAGTTTAGAAATTTTGGTTACTTAAACATGTCACACAAACAATTATTGTTTTCATCAATTTAAAGTGTGCAAAACAATTAACAAAAATTATATTTGAAAAGAACATCAAATTTTAGTTGGATTACATGTTTCAAATTTTGAAATTTGAATTAGGATGAATTTATTATGAACTAAACAATATTAAACAAGTTTTAATTGAATTTAAAACAAGTTTGAAGATTATGTGAATTTTATTTGTTCAAATCATAAATTCAGATTCACATTTGAAAAGTTCACACTTTGATGGTTTGAAAACATATTTTGCATGTTCAAAAATATTTTATTTTGAGCAAGTTATGATTTTTATCAAATTTAAACGAATTAAACAAGTATTAAATTATTTAGGCAATTTAAATTATTCAAACAATGAAACAAATTTTATATTTGAATAGGACATTCAAAATGGTATGAAAAACATATTTTATTTGCCTGGTTTGGAATTAGTATGAATTATTTATGAATTGTTGCAAATTACATTTGAATTATTCAAATTTGAATTTTTAATGTATTTGGAAAATTCAAAAAGTACACACTTGGAATAATTGGAAAGATCATTTAATTTTGAACATAAAACATATATAACTTTTATTTATTGGGTTTATAGATTAAAAGATATTCAAGTTTTAGTTTTAGTGTGTTATTCTGCCATTTAAAAGTATTTGGAAAATAACAGAAAACGTGGAAACGTTTGTTACTGTGCTGGGGCTAGCCACAGTCGCTGCCCCGTGGGCCTAAGGCCAGCGTGGCGCGCGCGCGCACGCGTGGCAGCGAGGCTCGCTGACGGGTGGGGCCTGCGCGACAGGGGGGCGTGCAAAAAAGGTGGGTTTTTCCCGTGCGGGTGCGAGGGATCGAACCCACACCCTGCGCTGCGCGCTCGAGAGACTGAAGCCAGTGCGGTGCTGTGCGTGCGTTTGACAGTATAAGCGCTGCAGTAAGGAAATAGTTCAGATTCGGCGTTATCTGAATTTTTGCTGACGCGCGCGCAAGACTGCACTTCGTCAGAGATGCGATCGCCGGCGGGGAGAACACAGTGGACGTGCTCGCGGCGTTGCGTGTGTGCGTGTGCTGGACGCAGAGGACGTGCACGGAACCGTGCGGATGCAACAGGAGGGAGAGAGGGGAGTGAGACGGTGGAGCTCACCGCGGTGCTGCAGAAAGGTGGGCGACGGCGAGACGGTGACCGCGGCGGAGTCGAGGACGGCGGCGTCGTACTGGCTGCTGTCGGTGCTCCCTCGGGTGTTCAAACGGAAGACGACGACGAGGTGGTGCGGTTCCAACAGTTAGCTAGGGTGGAGATGGACGGTGGCGCCGGTGATCTCCTTGGATTCAGAGGGGAGAACGACGGTGAGGTGGGTTCAGAGATGAACGGCGACGGGGAGAGGTGGACTGGCGGCGGATCCGGGGGGGGAACGGAACCCTAGGTCTAGGGCTCGGCGCCAGGGGTCTAGGGGGTATAAATAGGGGGCTAGGTGGCCTGATCGCCGTCGGAGGTGGCCGTACTGTCGCGGTGGCGCCGCTGCGATTGCAGCCGTACGGGAGAAAGAAGCGTTGCACGCTTCTCAAAGCGGTAAGTGAGGGATAGGCGGGCTAGGCTGCGCGCGCGTAGGCTTAGGTGGGCTGGGTTAGCTTATCTACCGCGCGCGCTGCGTTAGTTTTTCTCTTTTTTATTTTTCCTTTTCTGTTTTTTTTGTAGGTTTTGGTTTTGGAAGAAAAGGATGGGTTTTAATTCAGAGAAAAATTTGAAAAAAATTAGGGGAAGTTCCTTAGGCCAATTGCAAGCATTTGGTAGCTTTTATTTGCAAAAGTTTAAATAATTGCTTGCTGTTTGAGATTAAACCAAATTTAGGGAATTTTTAATATTAATGAAACCTTATGAAAACAAGCATTTTTAATAGGGTTACCCCTAAGGTTTAAAATGATTTAAAGAGTACAATGGTGTGGTGAACTTCATGGATTCAAGAGGTACTGATTTGAAGACTTGGTTTGAATTTAAAAAAATGATTTAGGAATTATTGATTGAATTAATTGATTGATTTAAAGCAACAATTTAATAAGTGATCATTAATGAATTATTTGGAAGCAATTGAGGTTTTTGATTTGCCATTCTTTATTTGAAAGGGTTGTAACAGACAAGTATGAAACAAAGGTTGAAATAAGTTTTAATTTCATTATGAAAACAATGCAAGAGAAAATAAAATGAGGATGATGACATGATGCATTGCTTAAAATAAACAAGAAATAAAACAACTAGGGGGTTTTTCATACTTGGATGTTACAAAACGCCCCCCCCCCTTGAAGGAATCGCGCCCCGAGATTCCTTACTGAGAAGTGAAAAGGTCCGGATACTTCTTGCGAAGATCCTCTTCGGTCTCCCATGTTGCCTCTTTATCGGAATGATGCGACCATTGCACTTTCAAGAACTTGGTGCTCTTGTTGTGAGTCTTACGCTCGGTCTCATCGAGAATACGAATAGGGTGCTCCTCATAAGATAGATCATCTTGCAGTTCAATGGAATCATGATCAACTGCACGATCTGGATCTTTGAAACACTTCTTAAGTTGTGACACGTGGAACACATCGTGCACCTTGGATAGTTTTTCTGGAAGTTCAAGACGATAAGCATTTTCTGCCCGCCTTGAGAGAATGTTGAAAGGACCAATGTATCTTGGTGCAAGCTTTCCTTTCACACCAAAACGATGAGTGCCTCTGAGGGGAGTTACACGGAGATATGCCTTATCACCAGGTGCATAGATCATATCCCTGTGCTTGCTATCATAATAGCTCTTCTGACGAGACTGAGCAATCCTTAGATTGTCACGAATGATACGAACTTTCTCCTCGGCTTCCTTAACAATGTCAGGGCCTAAGAGTGAACGTTCACCAGCTCCAGACCAATTGATTGGACTCCTGCATCTGCGACCATACAATGCCTCAAATGGTGCCATGCCTAGGCTTGCCTGGTAGCTGTTGTTGTAGGAGAATTCAGCATATGGAAGGAAATCCTCCCATTTCATGCCAAAGGAGAGACCACATGCTCTGAGCATATCCTCGAGAATCTTATTGACTCTTTCGACTTGCCCCTGAGACTGAGGGTGATAAGCTGTGCTGAACAGAAGTTTTGTGCCCAAAGCTTCTTGAAAGCTTTTCCAGAAATGAGAAGTGAAGATACTTCCACGGTCTGAGCTTATTTCCAATGGAACACCATGAAGGGGAACAACCTTTGCTGTGTAGAGCTCTGCTAACTGGCTAGCTGAGATAGTTTCCTTTACAGCAAAGAAGTGAGCTACCTTAGTGAGACGATCAATAACAACGAAGATTGCATCGTTGCCCTTTTTGGACTTTGGAAACCCAGTAACGAAGTCCATTTCAATCATGTCCCACTTCCACTCAGGAATTTTCAGAGGTTGGAGTAGACCTGCTGTTTTCTGATGGACTGCTTTAACACGTTGACAAACGTCACATTCAGAAACGTATTGAGCAAGTTCACGTTTCATGCCATGCCACCAATACAGAGTCTTGAGATCCTGGTACATCTTTGTACTTCCAGGGTGAATGGAGAGAGGACTTTCATGAGCCTCCTTGAGAATGATATCCTTGAGACTTTGAATCTGAGGAACTGCAATGCGTCCTTCGAAGAACACAGTTCCCTTGTCATCAATTGAGAAGGACTTGAATTTATCATTGCCTTCCTTGATGTGCTCTACAATCTTCTTGATTTCAGTATCACGAAGTTGTTCAGAACGAATCTTGTCCTCGAGAGTTGGACTGGCTGTCAAGCTAGCAAGGTATCCTTCAGGGACAAGACCCAGGTTCAGCTTCTGGAATTCTTCATGAAGTGGAGGTTGGCTTTCCATGATCATGAGATTATTGCCATAGGATTTGCGACTGAGAGCATCGGCCATAACATTAGCCTTGCCTGGAGTGTAAGAAATGGTGAGATCAAAGTCTTTAATCTTCTCAATCCATCTCCTTTGCCTGAGGTTTAGATCTGGCTGAGTGAAGATGTATTTCAGACTCTTATGATCGGAAAAGATTTCAGTTTTGTTACCCAACAAGTATTGTCTCCATTTCTTGAGGGCAAACACAACTGCTGCAAGTTCAAGATCATGTGTGGGATAGTTTTGCTCATGTGGGTTCAACTGACGTGAAGCATAAGCCACAACTTGACGTTCTTGCATAAGAACTGCTCCTAGGCCTTGGAGAGATGCATCACAGAATATCTGGAAAGGTTTGGTAGTATCTGGGCCAACCAGAACTGGGGTGGAAGTGAGTTTAGTCTTCAGGAGATTGAAACTCTCATCACATTGTGGAGTCCAAACGAACTTCTTGTCCTTCTTTGTGAGATCAGTGAGAGGTTTGGCAATCTTGGAAAAGTTTTGGACGAAACGACGGCAATAGCTAGCCAAACCAAGAAAACTTCTGACTTGCTTCACCGTCTTAGGGGGTTTCCAATCAACAATTGCCTTAACCTTTTCCGGGTCAATGGCTATGCCTTTAGCAGAGATGATATGACCAAGATATGCAACTTCTGGAATCCAGAACTCACATTTGGAGAATATGGCATACAGACGATGCTCGCGAAGTGTCATGAGAGTGAGACGAAGGTGTTCTCCATGCTCTTCCTCGGATTTTGAGTAGACTAGAATGTCATCAAGATATACCACCACGAACTTGTCGAGGTATTCATGGAAGACAGAATTCATGAGTCTTGAGAAGGTCGCCGGTGCATTGGTGAGACCAAAGGACATGACGGTGTATTCATATAGACCGTACCGAGTGGTGAAAGCTGTCTTAGGAATATCTTCCTTTCTGATCTTTATCTGATGGTAACCCATCCTCAAATCCAACTTTGAGAATATTGAGGCTCCAGCAAGTTGATCAAAAAGATCATCGATACGAGGAATTGGATACTTGTTCTTGATGGTTTTCTCGTTGAGAGGACGATAGTCAACCACGAGTCTTTTTGTTTGATCCTTCTTGGCAACAAACAGAGTTGGGCAACCCCAAGCGGAGGAACTAGGCTGAATGTAACCTTTCTCCATGTACATATCGATTTGCTCCTTCAACAATTTCAGTTCAGGAGGAGCTATCTTGTATGGATGCTTAGAGATTGGAGCAGTACCTGGCTCAAGCTCGATCACGAACTCAACTGCTCTATCCGGAGGCATCCCTGGCAACTCTTCTGGAAAGACGTCAGGGAATTCACAAACCACCGAAACATTTTCAATTGCAGGAAGGGGTTTGGCATCGAGGTTGAACAGCTGAACAGAACTTGATCCATATGGAGAATAGACTATCTGGCCTGAGGTGTGGGAGAGAGTTATTGACTTTTGAGCACAGTCAATTTTAGCTTTGTGGGTCTTCAACCAATCCATACCCAGAATGACATCAATGTCAGAATTTCCCAGCAACATGAGTGAAGCAAGGAATATGCGACCTCCAATTAGGATTTGATTGTCCCTGCTTATCTTGGAAGTCAACATTTGCGGTCTCGGAGAGTGAACAGTCATTTGATTGCTTAGCGGAACCAGAACTAGGTTGTATGCTTTTGCAAAAATCTTTGACACAAAAGAATGCGATGCTCCAGTATCAAACAACACTTTAGCTGGAATAGAGTTTACAGGTAATATACCGAGAACGACGTCAGCAGCTTCCTCAGCTTTGTCGGCCTTGATATGGTTCACCCTCGCGGTCCTCCCGACAGGCCTGTTGTTGGAGTTGAAGGCTTTAGCCGGGGGAGCACGAACCATTGCCTGGTTGGTGTTGGGGCGAGGAGGTGGAGGTAGCTGCCTCTGAGTGCACTTATCAGCGTAGTGTCCAGTCTCCTTGCACTTGTAGCAAGTGACGACACGAGGAGGACCTGGCCTTGGCTGCCCCATAGGAAACCTCTGACCCTGCATCTGAGATGGGTTGGGTGGGCGGGGACCAAAGCCTGGAGAAGCTTGGGCATTTGGAGCCCGAGTGACAGCACCATTTGGCACCCAGATGCGGCACTTCTGCGGAGGGTGGTCATGTTGGAGGAGGAACCACCCTCACGCGAGTGCTTACGGGACTCTTCGAACGCCTTGCGCCCATTCTCCTCATTGAGCGCGGTGTTCACGAGCTCCACGAAGTCCTTGCACTTGATGTTGGTGAGAGCGTACTTCAGTTCCGGGTTAAAACCTCGGCGGAACCTTGCCATCTTCTTGGCTTCAGTGGACACCTCGTCACCAGCGTATCGAGCGAGACGATTGAACTCGTTCTGGTAGCCTAGGACGTCTTGCCCTGTTTGAGAGAGCAGAATTCTTCACGCATCCTTTCCATGAGACCATCTGGGATGTGGTGCTTCAGGAAGGCATCCTTGAAACATCCCCAGGTGATAGGATAGCCAGCTCTCATGGTCTGGTAGTTCTCCCACCAAGTAGCTGCCTGACCCTTCAGTAGGTAGGTGGCATACTTGACCTTATCTTCCTCAGCAACATGAGCTATCTCCAGAGCCCTGTTCATCTCCCTGATCCAGTCATCAGCATCCAGAGGCTCACGTGTTGCCACGAAAGCTCTCGGCCCCATGCTCAGAAACTCCTTGATGCTGACTCGCGGAGCATTCTGGGCCATCTGAGCCACGACCTGAGTCATCTGAGTCAACAGCTCCGTGAGCGGAGGTGGTTCAGGAGGGTTGCTCCTTGTTGGCGGCATCCTGAATAGACATTCATTTTAGCACAACAATAGAAAAGGATAGACTTGGTAACCGAAAGATAGATTATTCCGACGCATGAATAGATAACCAACAGGTACATCATCACATGTTCAAATACATCAGAATATCCAACAGACCAATACATGGTTCGAAAGACAAGGATAACTAAACATAGCTAGGAATGGATACATCGGTACTCCCATGCTCATCACGCAGGACGGCGGTGAGTAGTACGACGAGAGATACGGTGCAGAGGAATCCCACGGAAGTAGGTATGACGACGATCCACGTAGAGCGGGACTGCTCTGAGAGCAACTCTCGGTGTGGTGAAGTAGAAAGCATCGTCTCCCTGTGCTCCAAAGCGGGGAATCCCAGTGTAACCCGGACCAAGGTCGAGAAGTGGACCTCTGATCGGCTCGTAACCTCCAGCATCTGGCAGCGGAAACCCAGCTGGCTGAGTGAAACGCGCAAAGCGCTCGTCTCCAACAAAGTCTGTGGTGTACGTAGCCAGACGAGTCAACGCCAGATAGAGCTGCTCCCTGACTGAGGCTAACTCCTGAGAAAGTGTGGAAGCAACTGCGTCACTGTGCCTCACAAACTGAGCAGTGGTGTGCAACCTGGAGCTAGCAGACTCGTAGGTATCCAGGTTGCTGTGGAGAGTGAAGTGAACTCCCGCTGACGTGATGTAACCACGGGGGATGTGACGATAGATGGAATCATCAAACCCCCAGTAGTCAGCATGGAGGACGGTGAGACTCACGTAAGCTGCCTGCTGCACGGCCATATCCACTGTGGAACCTACTGCCTCGTAGCGGTGGACAACGCTCCTGCCATCATCCGACAGAATGTAGACGATAGCCTGGTAGTAGGTCTGGTCAAACTCTCGCTGCTGCTCGTAGACCTGGTACTCTGGTGCCCAATGGAACCCCAGATAGGTAACCATGTCTCTCAGCATCTCCGGATAACCGGCGGTGCTCTCACAGCGAGTCATCCGAACCACCTGCGGGAAAAACCTGAGATCCATCTGCAGATGATTTGGGAGGGTTTTGATTAGACTCCGGTAGAGAACTGATGTGGAAAGCAACAACAAGGTTCAACGGACGATAAGGATGTTGAAAAGAACAGGATATTGAAGCAACATCGGGAAAACTCGAGACCAAAAACTCCTGAGGTACTACGGAGAACCCAAAACACGTGAAATCCTAACTTGAAAGTTTAGGTGAGAACAGAAAACAACGTTGCACTTCCTTACCAGAAAAGGGTGGGTGGGTGGGGAAAGAAGAAAAATGGCAGAATTCCTACTCTCACGTTTCATTTTTCCTATATAGCTACAAAATAGTTTCTAGACTCAACTGCGACCAGTAAAAAGGGATCCTACAGGCAGACAGGCTCTGATACCATTTGTCGCACCCGGACTTCTATAGGATACTCACCGTACGAACTGAACAGTATTCTGATGGGATTACGGGGCTTTCCGGCACCCGCGTCCTCTTACGAGTAGGCCAACACTTATGTGTGACAACCCATCGCTACTGTTCACCGTCGATGTAAACTATCCTGTAGAAATCATGACACTACCATTGACGTACTTCATACCATACACACATGGTACGTCAACGGCTTTGAACAAAAGGATAACACAACATGCCTCTACGACACAAAAGTTTGAAATAAGTTGCAAATGGCCCTCACTAGGGCAGAGATAGCAAATACAATCATCCAGAGGACACATGTCCCAACATAACATCATTACATATCAGCGGAAGCATTCAAAGGGGTCTGAGTACAGACAAAATCCAAATAGGCTTCAGAAGCCGGAAACTGAAATAAAGACGGAGCCCATCCACGATGTCTCGGATCCTGCCCGGGTCCGCTAACTACTCGTCAGCAGCCTCGTCAAACTCCACGTAGTAGCCGTCACCTGGATCCTCGTAATCGTAGTCTGCGGAAACCACAGCCCCAAAGGGGTCAGTACATAGACGTACTGGCAAGCAAGACTCACAGTTCACCAAAGTATAGCCCGTCAACACAAGCACAGATGACTTGGGTTCAACGGAAAGAAGGGGATATAAAATATGCTGCAACTGGCTGCACTAACCAACTACAGAGATTCTATCACTTCCAACTATCAGAAAGGGGGTAAGATCGAGTGTTGTAACCAACTGAAAGATAACTTCAAACAAACCCATCCTGGATCTTGCCCCTTATCCAAAGAAGCAATCCGAGGATAACTCACACAGTTGGATTAAGATGAAACAAGTTATTGTGACAATAATCCTATTACTAGTCAAATTGTAATCATGGGGTGTGAGATTGTGAATCATTAGGTTTAAGTTGTCCTGAGTACTTGTTAGCCAGTACTTTCACCAAGTTAACCATAACCGCGGAAAACACGGCTTCTCGAGAAGATTATCCCTGCAGGGTTGCACCAATTTGGCCGTACACGTATGAATAACCCGCCAGATGGGATGCCTCCCACCAAGCGGGGCACTCAACACAACTCAACTCTTCTCCGCATCAAGCCCAAAGCACCTTGGGCGCACGGCTAATCGAGCCCAGAAGAAAATGGACCCTCATAGCACTCTAAGAACGTGTCCCCCTATATGCCGACTACAAAAGTTCCACCCCGCGCTGGGCTCGCAAAAACATGCATGCGGCAAATAGAAAGCACGAACTAAATGAGATGATTTGGACGAGATGCGAATCGAATCAAATTGAGGGGGGCGCCCATACTCTCTTCCCACATGCGGGTAGTGCGCTCATCATGGATCAGTAGACAAGACCCTTTTCCTATTAGGGTCGACACTAGCAGGCCTCAAAACCACACAGGGCCTCCTGCCGGTGCCTTATCATCAAATTATTATTAAGTAATAACATTAGCATGATTGATTGATTGATTAAACATCGAGCCCCCAGAACATAATGAAATATAGTAACTGAAAGTAACGAGTAACAGACTCGAGCAAAACAACCTAAGCATACTAGTAAGACACTGGCTCAATCAATAGGGTTGTAGGAGGGGTGGTGAGGCAATATCAGGGCTAAAGGATTCATGTGATAGGTTCATAACAGAAATAACTACCACTAAGGCTAGCAAAAATAGTCAACGGAAAGTATCGGTAACCAGGGTTGAAAGGAACACAATGGTTCATGTGAGTGATAACTTGCCTGCGAACTCAGCAGCCTGGTACTGAGCTAGATCCTCAGAAGGGGTGCTGTAAAGGTCGTCTGTCTCAACGTCGTCGTCTATTCGAGAAGAAGCAAACAAACAAAACAGGAATGTAAACAATCATTTTCATGGCATTGTGCACAATCAAGATGATGCATGACAAATTAATGGTTGCATCAAAATAAACTAGCTAACATGATAATACAATTTAGATGGACCCCTATGCTATTGGATTGCATATGGGCAAGGTCCATTGAAAATAAATGGAAACAAACGATTTACAATTAATTATTATGTGAAAGTTGTTAGCATGATGCATGCATGATGATAATAACAAAATAACAACAAAGTAACAATAATAGATGCAAAGGAAAAGGAATAAAACAAGTTTGGAAATTATTTATCAAGTTTAGAAATTTTGGTTACTTAAACATGTCACACAAACAATTATTGTTTTCATCAATTTAAAGTGTGCAAAACAATTAACAAAATTTATATTTGAAAAGAACATCAAATTTTAGTTGGATTACATGTTTCAAATTTTGAAATTTGAATTAGGATGAATTTATTATGAACTAAACAATATTAAACAAGTTTTAATTGAATTTAAAACAAGTTTGAAGATTATGTGAATTTTATTTGTTCAAATCATAAATTCAAATTCACATTTGAAAAGTTCACACTTTGATGGTTTGAAAACATATTTTGCATGTTCAAAAATATTTTATTTTGAGCAAGTTATGATTTTTATCAAATTTAAACGAATTAAACAAGTATTAAATTATTTAGGCAATTTAAATTATTCAAACAATGAAACAAATTTTATATTTGAATAGGACATTCAAAATGGTATGAAAAACATATTTTATTTGCCTGGTTTGGAATTAGTATGAATAATTTATGAATTGTTGCAAATTACATTTGAATTATTCAAATTTGAATTTTTAATGTATTTGGAAAATTCAAAACAGTACACACTTGGAATAATTGGAAAGATCATTTAATTTTGAACAGAAAACATATATAACTTTTATTTATTGGGTTTATATATTAAAAGATATTCAAGTTTTAGTTTTAGTGTGTTATTCTGCCATTTAAAAGTATTTGGAAAATAACAGAAAACGTGGAAACGTTTGTTACTGTGCTGGGGCTAGCCACAGTCGCTGCCCCGTGGGCCTAAGGCCAGCGTGGCGCGCGCGCGCACGCGTGGCAGCGAGGCTCGCTGACGGGTGGGGCCTGCGCGACAGGGGGGCGTGCAAAAAAGGTGGGTTTTTCCCGTGCGGGTGCGAGGGATCGAACCCACACCCTGCGCTGCGCGCTCGAGAGACTGAAGCCAGTGCGGTGCTGTGCGTGCGTTTGACAGTATAAGCGCTGCAGTAAGGAAATAGTTCAGATTCGGCGTTATCTGAATTTTTGCTGACGCGCGCGCAAGACTGCACTTCGTCAGAGATGCGATCGCCGGCGGGGAGAACACAGTGGACGTGCTCGCGGCGTTGCGTGTGTGCGTGTGCTGGACGCAGAGGACGTGCACGGAACCGTGCGGATGCAACAGGAGGGAGAGAGGGGAGTGAGACGGTGGAGCTCACCGCGGTGCTGCAGAAAGGTGGGCGACGGCGAGACGGTGACCGCGGCGGAGTCGAGGACGGCGGCGTCGTACTGGATGCTGTCGGTGCTCCCTCGGGTGTTCAAACGGAAGACGACGACGAGGTGGTGCGGTTCCAACAGTTAGCTAGGGTGGAGATGGACGGTGGCGCCGGTGATCTCCTTGGATTTAGAGGGGAGAACGACGGTGAGGTGGGTTCAGAGATGAACGGCGACGGGGAGAGGTGGACTGGCGGCGGATCCGGGGGGGAACGGAACCCTAGGTCTAGGGCTCGGCGCCAGGGGTCTAGGGGGTATAAATAGGGGGCTAGGTGGCCTGATCGCCGTCGGAGGTGGCCGTACTGTCGCGGTGGCGCCGCTGCGATTGCAGCCGTACGGGAGAAAGAAGCGTTGCACGCTTCTCAAAGCGGTAAGTGAGGGATAGGCGGGCTGGGCTGCGCGCGCGTAGGCTTAGGTGGGCTGGGTTAGCTTATCTGCCGCGCGCGCTGCGTTAGTTTTTCTCTTTTTTATTTTTCCTTTTCTGTTTTTTTTTGTAGGTTTTGGTTTTGGAAGAAAAGGATGGGTTTTAATTCAGAGAAAAATTTGAAAAAAATTAGGGGAAGTTCCTTAGGCCAATTGCAAGCATTTGGTAGCTTTTATTTGCAAAAGTTTAAATAATTGCTTGCTGTTTGAGATTAAACCAAATTTAGGGAATTTTTAATATTAATGAAACCTTATGAAAACAAGCATTTTTAATAGGGTTACCCCTAAGGTTTAAAATGATTTAAAGAGTACAATGGTGTGGTGAACTTCATGGATTCAAGAGGTACTGATTTGAAGACTTGGTTTGAATTTAAAAAAATGATTTAGGAATTATTGATTGAATTAATTGATTGATTTAAAGCAACAATTTAATAAGTGATCATTAATGAATTATTTGGAAGCAATTGAGGTTTTTGATTTGCCATTCTTTATTTGAAAGGGTTGTAACAGACAAGTATGAAACAAAGGTTGAAATAAGTTTTAATTTCATTATGAAAACAATGCAACAGAAAATAAAATGAGGATGATGACATGATGCATTGCTTAAAATAAACAAGAAATAAAACAACTAGGGGTTTTTTCATACTTGGATGTTACAAGGGAGCTGCCAAGTGGGCCCTAGTGGCTTCACAAGTTGGTACTCATCATCCCGATATTTTTCCTGAATTTATTGGAGAGAAAAATGAGAAAAGAAAAAGGAGAAAAATAAAAAAGGTAAGGAGAGAGGTGTAGTTGGACTCCACCTTAACCAATCTGAGTTGGGCTAGGGGAGGGGGTGCGGACACCTCCTTAGTGTGGCCATCCTTCTCCTAGATCAACTCGGACTCCTCTCTCTGTTTGGAAAGTCTCCTCCTCCCTCCCATTATATAAAGGACCCCAAGGCTCAAAGCAAAACACACAATTGGATCTCAAGTCTCTCTCTCTCTAGTAGAATTAGAAGGTTTAATTAGAGCCCCTCTAATTGAATTAGGGACTCTTCTAATTGGGTTTAGAGTTCTACTCTCCGATTAGACCCAGCTCTAATTAGCTATTCTCTCTCATGTGTTGAGAACTTCCAAATTCATAATAGATCTAACCAGAGTCGATTAGAGCTACCAATTAGCAACGTTAGAAGGATGTCTCTCTTCGTTGGTGCCAAGTCCTGTATGGCGGACCGCTGACGGGTTGACACGAGCGTACGCGTGCACACCATAAGAGGGATTACATGTGGGATCTTTGACGATGGAAGACTTAGCGACATCCTTGCAACTAGGCCTAGTTGTGAGGATCTACGATTGTTCAGATATCTCATACCTTCGATCAGGATCACCGAATGTAGTACGTAGCTTTTTCCCTTGAGACCGAAGGTTTTATCGAACCGGGAAGTAGGTGCTTAATGAGACCAATTCTTGTATTTCAAAAGAGAGTTGTTTTCAATGATTAAAAATAGGCACGGGTGTCGAGACATCGTAGTAGTTTTCATAGACGGGGGTGCCATGAGACTACGGTAGAGACGTGGGGTAACGGGATAGCGTAGTAACACAGAACACGGGATTTTACCCAGGTTCGGTACGTCGCGACAGTACGGCGTACCTACTCCTGCACTTCTCACTAATTGGGACTAAAGCCCGTTTATCAGGGTTACAATGTGAGGATCTAGGTCTAGCTTCTTGGCGAGGATGAGCTTCTCGGCGAGTTGCGTAGAGCTTTAACTTGTGTCTAACTTGTTCTCCTTTTAATCTATCTCCCGTCCGGCTTTATATAATAGCCGGATTAGGGCTTACAGAATAGGAAACCTAGAAGACTACGTTTAACTTGTAACTTGGAAAGTAAGGAATCCGTCTTCTCCTCCAAGCCAGATCACGCGGGCCGTGATCCGGGTTCTTCTAGAATCCGGCTTCTGCGCGTCGGACTACTGGGCCGCCCAATGGACCTAAGCCCATTACCATGTAGGCCACCCTGGTAGTCCGGCTCTTTGTCTACCATCTTCTATACCCCTATTCAGTATATATCCGACAGTAGCCCCCAGGAAGGATCAAAACTCTGATTCTCCGTCTTTCGCCAAATACATTTTGTCCGGGAAATCTTGATTCGGCAGTCTTGATTCTTTCTACTTTCCTTTTGAAGGAGATGGTAGCATAAAACTCGGAACTATGAAAGTACGGATTTTCTTCTCGCGATCCTTCGCGGAAAAGGGACTCATAACGTCAGCGTCTTAAACATGCTGACGCAAGCGCCGCTTGGTTCCACGCGGGAAACCCCTCAGTGTATCTCTGACAGATTCTCACGGGAAACGAGGAGATAGCCATCATTCCCCTGCCGTTTTATTTCCCGTAGTTTCCGGCGATCGACACGCGTCGAGCATCCAACGGTCGAAAGAGCCGTTGGCACGTATCTAAACGGGTGTCTGGCTATAAATAGCCATCATCGTCCTCATCGGAAACTTTCCTCACTCCCTCGCTGCCCACACCATTGACGCGCACGCGAGCTCGAGAGCAAGTCCTTGTCCCAGGCGCACTTAGCATCCAAACGCACCGAAACGCGCCACCAAAATATGGCCTCCTCGCCGTCGTCGCCGACCCGCGCCGCCATCGATGAGCTCGTCAGCGATCTGGATCCGCAGCCAGGATCGCCTAAGCACGCCGGCGGCAAGCCGGAGAAGACTACGGCTTCTGCGGCGGGCGGAGAAAACTCTTCCGCCGCCGCGGACGTTGCGTCATCAAGTGCCGCGACAACCCCACCGTTTGCACCCGAAACGGTGGAGGAAAAGATCGAGCTCCTCGGCGACGAGCTCGCCGCCGCGGAGGCTGCCGCCGCCGCCACCGCCGGTGCGGACGAGGAAGCTGAATCTGCAGGCAACTGGATTGCCTGCAGTATTCCTCCGGCTCTCCTTCCAAACTTGGAGAAGGAGGGCCTGGTACTTAAGAAGAAATGGCGGCTTCCGGAGGAAGAGACCGAGCCAACGCCGCAGAACGGCGAAAGGGTAATTCTCACTTCCCACCTCTTACGAGGTATGGGGCTCCCGCCTTCTTCTTTCTTCCTCCAAGTTCTTTCACATTATAACATCCAGCCCCACAATCTTCCCCCCAATTCCATTCTATACATGGCCGGCTTTCAGGCCTTGTTTGAAGGCTACTTAGGGTTAGAACCTAGGTTAGACTTCTGGATGTACTGCTTTGGAGTTAAGCGGAACTCTTCGGAGGGCGCACTCCCAACTTGCGGGACCATATCCTTCACTCTTCGGAGATTCCGAGAGGATTGGTTCCCCAAGATCAAAACCTCAGAATCCGTCAAATTTTGGACGGGTTCTTTCTTTTATCATCCCGACGTGCCTTTTCCTAAAAAGGCCGTCGGGGTTCCACCTTTTGTGAATTCTGCCGCCGTTCCCCAGGATAACTGGGGAACAGAAGCCGTCCAAGTTCTGCCACCAGATCTACTAAAGATCAAGCGGCGCATCGCCAAGCTCACCTCCATGGATCCGCCTCTAACTGGCATGGACACGGTTCTATGCTGGCTGATTAGGCGGATCCATCCACTAGCCAACCACAGCGGCCGTCTCCTGTGCGACTACACGGGAGTCAAGGATCCAATGCGGACATCCGCCAAGGATTGGCCCGCAAAGGAACTTAGGCGGCGCATCAACCAGTTGGTCGCATCACGCGACCAATACACAGAGAGTCGGCCAATGTACACGGCCGAAAATCCGGTTCCCAAGGTAATTTTTCAGTCATTTGGGTACAGTTCTATTTTTTCTCGGATTTCCTGGCTTCTGATTTTGGTCTTGCTTGTCCGACAGTTCGCGGATCTTTCAGATTCGGACTTGGTATCCGAGGCTGAGCTGGACGCGCTGCGCACCGCCGCTACCGGTGGACGCAAGCGCAAGAAGATAACTTCCTCGGAAGAAATTATCGATCTTGACGGAATCCCCGTCGCCACTTCCAGGTTATTTTCTTCTGGATTTTTCTTTTATGGGAACTTTTTTCATCCATCTCCGGTGTTTTAACCTTTTCCGGGTTTTTATGTTTTTAGCCTGCCACCTTCCACCCTGAAGCCGAAGAAGCTGAAGAAACACAAGGTTTCTTACAGCTGAGGCAGCCAACCTTCTCCCGCCGTCGCCCCGGACACGCCAAGCACAATGGTGGAAGAGCCTACTGCAACCCCCACCACCAAGCCCCCAGAGCCCAGCCAGCCCATTGTGTCCGACACGGACACGAGGGAAAGGGCGGCTCCAGAGGTGGGAAAATTACCTCGGACTTTCGACGAGGAAATTCCCACCTTTGACAAGGATTTCAAAGCTATCAATGACGGCTTGGACGCAGCCGGGAATCTCTTCGCGGAATACGCGAAAGAGTTCAAAGAAAACTTGGCAGGTTTGCAGCGCATGAGCGAGGTATATAACTCTAGCCCCCAAGCATTAATCAAAATGCGTGCTTTTTTGCTTTGATGCTTTTTATACTCATTCTTCTCCTTGCTATGTTTCAGCAAACCTCCGAAGCCATCAACAGGGAAGTTTTCAAGAAGCTTACCATCAAGAATAAAGAAGTTAGAAGTCTTCTCTCTATTCTTGAAGAAAGGGAAGCAGAGCTGGAATCAGCTAAGCTCGCATTGTCGGAAACACAAGGTAAACATTTTTCTTCTGAAATTTCCGATTCAATTATTTGCCTAAGTTTTTTCCGAGGAGCTGGCTAACTCGGATTTTTCCCTTGCTTTTCAGCTGCATTAGCTCAGGCTAAACAAGCAGCAGAAGATTCTGGCAATGCCGAAATTCTCCGCAAGGAGAATGTTGAGCTTCACAAGAACCTTGTGAAAGCACAACAAGACTTGGAAGCCAGTAATCTGGCCCTTGGAGTTTCTAATTCCAAGGCTTCCGAGCAGGCGGAGAAGGACAAATCCACCATTCAGGATTTGACCGACGCTCTAAACCTTCGCCTGGAGTAAGTTTCCGAGATCGACAAGCTCATCGGTAAATTTCTGACTCATTTATCATCTTTCCATGTTTTACTTTTCTCTGTTTTTCCGTCTAACCCTTTTGGGTGTGTTATTGGAAAAACCAGGAGATACCCCAGATGGCACTCGGGTTGCAGGCATCCGAGCTTTCGGGGAGACATGGACTTTGATGAAGGCTGCTGCAACGCAGCTGGTAGACAAGTTTCTTCCCGAAAAATCTGGGGAGTGCTCGGAGGTTGAAAAACTTCCGGGTGCCATCATGGAGGTGGCGGAGTCTAAGGAATCTCTCCTTTGCTCCGCTGCATGGGTGGTGCGCGCATGGCTCTTGGCCTCATGCGCATGCACTACCCTAGTGCTAAATCCTGGCGCGTGGCGTCCGGTGTCCCTCAAGGATACACGGATATGCAGCGAAACACCATCTTTGGTGAAGTCAAGGGCCACGCCACCCAGATTGCCTCCATGGTAAATATCTCCGTCAACTATCCAGAAGCGGAGATCCCTCCAATCCCCGAAGACGAAAGCAGCGAGGAGGAGTCGGATGCTTGAAGGGTTACCTGGAACCTGGATAGAAAAAATAGACAATAGGAGCATTACTGTTCTTTTAATGTAATCCAAAATGTAATGCTTCTTTTGTATGAATGAAACTTCCGTCTATTGCAGTTTAAATTATGAAATTCTTTGCAAGTTTTTTGGGTTTTATCATTCCTTTATCTTCTAAGTTCTCTGGTGTGTATGTTTTAACTGTCCTTAGTGTTTGAAATGGCTCAAATAGCAATACGAATCTTCATGCCGAGTAACTGGGGACGAACCAAGCAGTTTTTTGAAACTCGGAAACATGGACCATGCTAAAGGCATTTTTACTAACTAGTTCCAGTAACCCAACACACACACAATCAGATAAGACTTAGAGAAACCAAGGAAAGTTTTAAGTGAAACTCGGGCACACAGGCAATTCAAGTTTCCCTTAGCCGTTAACAGGCTGAAAAATCATTCAGTTTTGTAACACCGAGTACGCAAGCACAATTCGGGTTAACGTTGAGCAATTTGTAAGATCATTGGGAAATAGATGAGGCGGAAACACTTTACACTTATAAAGAATATGGATGACAGCATTCCGACAACTTTATTTCATGATCTCAAAAGATGTTTACATAGAATTGAACTAAGTACGGAAAGGTACATAACTTTCTAGACGTTCCCAGGCTTCCGCAAACCACTTGACTTTGTCGAATTTTTTCAGCAGCTTGTAGAGTGGTAAGGTTTTAGCCCCCAGCCAACTGATGAATCTGCTGACGACTGCAGCGGAACCCGTCAATCTTTGGACATCTTTTACACCTGTAGGTTTTGAGATGTTCAAGATTGCCTTGATCTTTTCCGGGTTAACTTCTATTCCTCTATGGGAAACAAAGAAACCCAGAAGTTTTCCTGAGGGAACCCCGAATACGCACTTAGATGGATTCAACTTCATCTTGTAAGTGCGCAAGTTTTCGAAAGTTTCTCGCAAATCCTCAAGGAGTGTATCTTTTTCCTTGGTTACGACAGCGATATCGTCCACGTAAACATGAACGTTTCTGCCAATTTGACTATGCAAACAGCGTTGCATGCAACGCTGGTAGGTTGCACCTGCGTTCTTCAGGCCAAAAGGCATGGTTATGTAATAGTACGTCCCATACGGGGTTATAAAAGAAGTCTTGATTTGATCTTCCTTTTTCATGCGTATTTGGTGGTACCCGGAGTATGCATCCAAAAAGCATAAAAGCTCGGAGCCTGCAGTGGCATCTATTATTTGATCGATTCGTGGTAACGCGAACCTATCTTTCGGACACAACTTGTTCAATCCTGTGTAATCTATACACATTCTAAGAGCAGTGGTGTCTTTCTTCGGTACTAGGACCGGATTTGCGGACCAATCAGTATGGATTACTTCCTTGATGAAATCCGCTGCTAAAAGCCGGATAATTTCCTTGCCAATAGCCTTCCGTCTTCTTCCGTCAAAACGACGGAGACCTTGTTTGACGGGTTTTGATCCGGGAATAACCTTGAGTTGGTGCTCAGCAAGTTCCCTGGGTACGCCTGGCATGTCAGCTGGACACCAGGCAAAAATATCCCAGTTCTCACGGAGGAACTTGATGAGCTCGCCTTCCTATTTGTCGGTCATCCCAGTCCCTACGACGACAAATTTTGTCGGATCTTTGGGATCTAGGATTACCTGTCTTGTATTCTCGGACGCCTTGAAACTATCTGTTGGCTTCCGAGTTTCTTTTCCTGCCGGCATTTCTTTCGGCGATACCTCCTTGGCTAATTCCTTCAGTTCCTCCTTTGCTATAACTCTCTGAGCGCAAAGGGCGTTTTCTTTCTCCAACTCGTTTGCCAGCTTGAAATCACCGGCTATGGTGATTACTCCTCCTTTGGGTCCTGGCATTTTCAGCTTGTTATAGATATAACAGGATCTTGCCATGAATTTGGCGAAAGCTGGACGTCCGAGTATTGCGTGATACACGCTTTCGAACGGCACTACTTCGAAGGATACTTTTTCCTGCCGGAAGTGATCTTTATCTCCGAAGGTGACATCTAGGGAAATTTCTCCTAGGGATCGTGCTTGCCTGCCAGGAACAATGCCATGGAAGCGTATATTGCTGTAGTTGAGCTGGGACTCGGAGATCTTCAAGTGCTTCAGTGTATCCAGGTACAATATATTAATGCTGGATCCTCCGTCCATCAGCACTCTTCTTAGCCTAGTGTTTTGAACAATAGGGCTGACAACAAGAGCTTGTGTGCCGGGTTCAGGGATATTTCCGGGATGATCAGACTGATCCCAGATTATCGGTGTGTTGGAGTACTTCAAGAATTTCGGGGTTGCCGGAACAACCGCATTTATTTCTCGAAGTGTTCTTTTGGCCACCTTTGCTGACGGGGTTGCTAAGAAAGTTAGCATTGCTTCTCCGTCAACTCTCGGAAATTTGGGTTCGCCCTTTCGCTGTTGTTCCTGGATTTTGTCATCAGTGTCCGATTCACTGTCTTCTTTTTCAGCTTCTGGCTTTTGTTTGGCAGGTTTCCTTTTGGAACCCTTCCCTTTATTTCCGGATCCTGCATTGCCTTTCATATGCTTGTTTAGCCGGCATTGCGCGTTTGTGTGGGTTGGTTTCCCAAATTGCGAGTGGTGGACGCAGGGTTCCGACTTAATTCTCTCCCATTCTTCGGGAGTGTCATTGATTGGATCTGGACTGCGGCCTTTCCACTTATTCACCTTTTCTCCTCCAAAGGCTATGTTGACCTCCTTGGGCTTTGTCGTTGACTCTGGAGTTCCTTTTTTGCCAGAACGAGGGGTTTTCTTGGCGAGTATTAGTGACTCAATATTGCCTCCTCTTGCTCTGATATCATCTTCGGCTGCAGCATGCTCATTAGCGGTTGTAAGCATAGATCCGAGATCTTTGTGCTGTTTAGAACCAACCATGAACGGTACGAGTCCGGGTTTTAGGCCATTGACGAAAGCATGCATTGCTTGTACGTCAGTTACTCCAGAGCAACTATTCTTCATTGCAGTCCATCTGGAGATGAAATCCACGTATGGTTCGTCCTCAAATTGGGTGCAACGGTTCAGTTGGTTGATGCTATTTGGGCGTTTGTATGTTCCCCGAAAATGCTGAGTGAATACTCTAGCCATATCATCCCAGCTGTCGATAGTTCTTGATGGTAAACCATTAATCCAATCTCTGGCTCCGTCTAGCAACATTAGGGGAAGAAACTTGACAGCTTCCAGGTCTGTCCCATTGTTGATTTGGACGGCTGTATAATAATCTGAGAGCCAGGTATCCGGGTTTGTACTGCCGGTATATTTTTGGTAGGTTGGACCAACTTTGGCGAAGCCAGAATGCAGGGTTATCCTTCGGATCCTGTCAGTAAAACACTTAGGACCAAAGTATAGATCATCCTTTTCTGCTCTATCAATGTGTGCAGAATATCTCCCGGCTGAATGGACAGAAGGGGATCTGCTCCTTTCTTTTCCATTGTTGCGCGGACGCGCTTTTCCGAGGTTATCTCTATCTCTTCCGTGTTCACGTCCTTTAGGCGGAGTTCTGCTTCTATGCCTTTCCTTATCCTTAGGAGGTGTCCGGGATCTTTCACGTCTGTGAGGTATATCATATCTTCCAGCTTTTTCAGCTGGGTTTCTCGGAGGTGGCATTATTTTGCCGTCATTCCGGTGTTTGTCTTCCCGATCGTGTGGTTTATATCCATCTTTCGGGAGATGAGGTCCGATTCTAGACGTTGCGTCCCGGTTGTCTGGGTTTTTCCTGTCTTTTCTCGGATCCTCTTTTTTATCCGAATCTCCGGGTTCTTCCGGTCCAGGTGCTCCAGCAGCGCAAGTAGCTGTTTTGCAGAGGGCGGAATTATCATGCAGCCTCCCTGATCGTTCTTGGCCTCGTTGTTGCTGCTGTAATGCTTTTCCTAGGAAAGCATACACCCCTTGGAGTTTTTCCCCGTTGGAGTACAGGTCGTTGTTTAGGATGGCGAACGCTGCTTCCGCGTTTTCCGCTGCGGTTTTGTATATTGGTTCGCCCTTGGCATCTTTGCCGTTTAACTGCTTTTGCCAAGATGGGTTATAGAACCTTTCTTTTGGCTGCAGTTCTTCCGGTTTTGCGATTCCGGGTAACCTAGTAGGTTTTAACGCGGATCTATGCTTTCTCTCGTACTCCTCTATTTCTTCCTTCATGACTTTGATGTCATTATGGGTTTGTTGGAGATGTTGCCGAGATCTAAGCAGATGTTGCTGTTGCCGTTGGAAAGCTTGTCTCCTGGCTTCCAGCATCTCAGGGGGTTCATCCGGTCCCACTGGTGTTTGTAATAGCTCTTGCTCTTCCTGTTCCGTCATTGGCGGAGCAGTGATTTCCTTAGATTTCTTTTCCGCTGGCTTTGTGCCGCTAACATCTCCTACTTCCAGGTTTTCATCAGCGAGATCGGCTGATTTTTTCTTCCGGAGTTTGTATTGGAAGAAGCACGGTGCTTTTTCTTGGAAGAGGGAGGTTTTTTGACAGGCTCATCTTCTGTCATCTCCTTAACATTGGGGAATATCGGAGAAGTTTCTCCGTCTTCTCTCTCTTCCACCGGCGGAGGGGTTTTAGGGCTTTCCTGGCTATCGGCACCCGTTGTATCAGCTGGTTTTGCCATTAGAACTTCATGGAATCCCTCTTGAAAGGACTTAACCTTTCTTACGAAGGCATCCTCGTCTTCGTCTTCGGAGTCGAAGTTATCCGATCCGGTTTCCGACTCCAACCTCGCCTCAATGGCGGCAAGCACGGACTCTGCTTCCGAGTTCATCGTCTGGTTGACGGATGTCGGATCTTCCGTGTCTGTGACGTGTATTTGTTCTTCCATCTCTACGACGGGTAGGTTGTTGTCTGCCTCTTGCACGGGATTTCCATCATCCGTGTTTTCAGCGATTTCGGATTGCACCATGCCGATAAAGTGTGTGTCACTTTTTTGTCGGCGATCTGAGCAGAATCCGGCATCATAGTCGTCTTCGACTGGGTATAGGGCGGGTGGGATAAATTTGCTTCCACCGCAAAATCCCATTGCCTCTGCAGTTAGTCCGATAAAGATGTTAGCAGATCCGATCGGTAACACGCAGGCACTTACCAGGTGGTTTTGCGCCGGTATGTAGGATCCGTTGTCGAGGAAGCGCCCGACATCGTCGTCGAACTCCAGGCTTCCGACAGTGATCGATCTTCCAATTCCACCGAGTATCCCAGATCGGAATTTCACGCCTAACGTCGTCAGCCCCACGGTGGGCGCCAACTGTCGAGACATCGTAGTAGTTTTCATAGACGGGGGTGCCATGAGACTACGGTAGAGACGTGGGGTAACGGGATAGCGTAGTAACACAGAACACGGGATTTTACCCAGGTTCGGTACGTCGCGACAGTACGGCGTACCTACTCCTGCACTTCTCACTAATTGGGACTAAAGCCCGTTTATCAGGGTTACAATGTGAGGATCTAGGTCTAGCTTCTTGGCGAGGATGAGCTTCTCGACGAGTTGCGTAGAGCTTTAACTTGTGTCTAACTTGTTCTCCTTTTAATCTATCTCCCGTCCGGCTTTATATAATAGCCGGATTAGGGCTTACAGAATAGGAAACCTAGAAGACTACGTTTAACTTGTAACTTGGAAAGTAAGGAATCCGTCTTCTCCTCCAAGCCAGATCACGCGGGCCGTGATCCGGGTTCTTCTAGAATCCGGCTTCTGCGCGTCGGACTACTGGGCCGCCCAATGGACCTAAGCCCATTACCATGTAGGCCACCCTGGTAGTCCGGCTCTTTGTCTACCATCTTCTATACCCCTATTCAGTATATATCCGACAACGGGCTTAAGGTTTCACCTACAGCAGTGCATTAGTAGTATGGGATAAATGAAAGTGCATTTTTGATCTCTCAATGTTTTTTTTTAACAACATAAAGAAGTTACTAACCGCATGTGTTACTTTGTCAAAGGATTTGGTCTTAAATCAGCACGTATAGGTGTCAAAGAAATGGTGAAAGAAATCGAAGATCAACGAAGTTTTTCTGGCCTGAAACAAAGTTTCTAAGTGCAGCCCGGAATCATTCCGGGTGATTCCGGGTGCCGGAATCATTCCGGCCCATTCCGGCCACAACGGGAAATTGCTCTGTTGCAATCCAGAATATTCCGGGTGATTCCGGGTGCCGGAATTATTCCGGCCCATTCCGGCCTCAACGGCAAAATGTTCCGTTGCCATTCGGAATCATTCTGGACCATTCCGGAGCAGCCCAGAATCATTCCGATCACTATGGCAAAATGTTCTGTTGCCATCCGGATTGCTCCGGAATCATTCCGGGATCCGGAATTATTCCGGGCCATTCCGACCCGGTCGCAAATGGGCAGAAAAACGGCTAGTTTGGTGGGAGGCTATAAATAGAGCCTCTCTTTCTTCCCCAAGGGTCAGCTCCACCAGCATTGAAGACTCCATTGATTGAGCTCACCGACCAAGCTAGATCTCCCTCCTCCTCCACCCAAACTTGTTGAAACTTTGAGGATTGAAGGAGAAGCCCTGGATCTACATCTTCACCAACCGGTTTTCCATTTCCCCCTCATTAGATTGAGGGATCTTTGCCAAGGGTTTCCTCTTGTGGTGATTTGTGAAGAGTTGGGAGCCCCCAATTTGGTTGTGGGTGTGTGCCCCAACCTTGTTTGTAAAGGACTCGATCCCCGCCTCAAAGGGTTCAATAGTGGAAGGTGAACTAGGCCTTTGTGGCGGAGTTCATCGGAGAATAGGGTGAGGCCTTTGTGGCGAGCTCACACCCCTCCAACGAGACGTACTCCCTTAATAAGGAGGAACTCGGGAATACATCGTGTCTCCGTGTGCTTCCATCGGTTACCTTGTTCCCCTCTCTTTACTTCCTCGTACTTGTAGCATTTATTGTAGTACTTGTTGTATTAAATGTTGTCCTAGTTGCATTAATTGCTTGTCTTTCCATATAGGTAAATTCACCACTAGTTGCACTATCTAGAGAATTTACCTTTGTGTTAAGCCTAAACTTTAAGAAAAATTAAAATTGGTCGTAGCACCTATTCACCCCCCCTCTCTCTAGGTGCCCATAAACTTTCAATAAATAAGATAAATTTAAAGAAGGAGTATAATTAATGCATATGCTATTTAGACGTGTGTAGGCAATGCATCCATAGTCCACTGTGCCTGTGAGCACAGGTTAACATAGAGTAATTCGTTCAACCTTGGCCATGTATTGTTTACGTCTCGTGGGGTTGCCTCGGTTTTTAGTTATAAAAAGAAAGACGAAAGTATTAAGCATGGTGATTTCATTGTTAGTTCCTGAGAGATCCGCTTCCAATAGTCTTACTGCTTGTCACACACGTTCCCGATCAGATTTTCATTTCACTCTCACTATACCTTTGCCTTCATCACTCTTGAGGGTCTTGGGTACATGACAAGTCCTAGGAGCGTGGCACATGTAGTATAACACCCACAAATATCATAGATGAACTCATTACACTAATTTTCCCATTTAGATCAAGAAGATAGCTGCAAGATTAGGCCTCAACCCATAGCCCGGGGGGGACTACTCACACATCCCAATCATATCAGCAATAGAAAACACTGTAACAAAAATAGTACTTGGATCGAATAGATCGATAGTTCTTACAATGTTGCCAATTATGATGGGATCTAGATTACAAAGTAGAAGTATGGCTATGCCTATGGTGGTGGTGGAGATGATGTGGTGGATATGCGACATCACTTTGTGGTCTTGCGTGAGAGGACGGTGGTGACGCTGGTGGAAATGGTATGCTGCGTGGCTCTTCTCTGAGGGTTGTTTCTTCTCCTTATATGGGATTCTAGCGAATGAACTAGGGTTTTAGGCGTCTTCCTTCACGAATTGGCTCTGGATCCTTTGACGACTTTTGGTCGGTTTGATCTGACGGATCTTGTGACAACGGTATGGTGGGTGGTATGGTCGGTACTTACCGTACCATGACCGTTAAGTGTTCTGCGAGGGCAGCCTTCAATGATTTTGTGATCTTTATCTCTTCCTTCCTTTTAGACCCGATTTCCCTTGATTTCCTGTCCAATATCTGCAATAAAAATAATTACATGGATATTTGCAAATAAATTGCACATTAGTGATTAGGGGCAGGTTTAGAGTGATATCTCTATCATCTTCATGACAAAGATACGGTTTAAACATAGATAAATATGTGCCATTTTTTGACACATCAACATCCCCAAGTTTAAACCTTGATCATCCCGAGCAAGTAACATTATCATAAGAAACTCAATGTTTTAATAGAAATAATGATAAGTTTAGTTCACTTACAATTGGTTGTCTGGTGGCTCACACTTCCTTCAGCTGAAAGATTAATATAAATAGTGTAACAACAAAGTATCATAGCAGTTTTGGTAAGCCAATAAAAATAAAACAAAGATCATATTAAGAGGTATATTTAGTAATGCAACAGTTATTCTACTCCTTGTAGAAAACACAAGCCTGCCAAGGGATATTTAAAAGTATTAAATTTATCATAATAAGAGTGCGAGATTAATGTTCGAATAAGCATAGCTTGGGACTAGTTCATTAACTCCCACTGACATAAAGTAAATGGCGCTATAATGCACCTTTTATTTTTATTGGCTTTCAGAAACAATAGATTAATAGTAATGAGACCATGTCAAAAGAATTGTATATGTTTAATCAAGTGTATGAACGCAAAGCCGGGCTGCAACAAATTGTCCCAACTAAATACACTCACGACTTGGGTATTAGAGGTTTCCCTCGGATATTTTGATTGCTCAAGAGTCAAAGGAGTGTCCATCCCGCTTAAGTGCATAATTCCCACGAGAGCTGATAATTTTACCCACTATAACATTTATGTTACAAGTGTCTAAACCAACTCTTAGCCAATATTTGAGATTAACTCCGGTAGATCGCTCATAGGCCAGCGGAGTTGTCAGCATCCCATGGGTGCAACAAGGTGTAAAGACATGTGTAAAGGAATATCTACCATGGTGATTAACACGGAATTTTTTTGACATGTGTCTCACTTACCACTAGGCATATATTCTATCTGAAAAATCTCTTCAAAGGCAATATTCGAGACAATTAACATTAGATACTATAGGGTTGAGTACTTCTCGCATTAGACTCTTCAAACAATTTTTATACATCACCCAAGTCTTCATGTAAAGACTTTTTCTTTTTCATTTTAAATTTGTATAATTTGGTACTTTTGAAAGACAAGGTTCACTACAATAAAATAGAGTAAGAGCAACAATATTAAATGACCATGTGAATAAGATTCTTACTCTATCTATCAAGACTTGCTATCCCACATGCGTATACTAACTTGATGGTATGCTAATCATATGAACTTGCAATTTAAAAAGGTAGGATTCACAAGACATATCTCATGTAAATGAAATATTCCTCTCTTTCTTAGGACATGTTTGTTGGAAACTCATGAATGACCACTCATCTGTAAAATAAATGTGGTGCTAGAAACATCCAAAGAGTAAATATAAACCGAAAAATATTTTTGTGTTTTTCTAGACGGGTTCTTAAGAATAGAAAATTGGCAACGAAAGAAAAGCTATCGAAAACTTCAAAAAGAAAACACACTTAAAAACTGAAAACAAAAACTAAAAGCAAACCATTGGATGTTACTCCAATGCAAGCAGGGGCGGATCTGCACCCCGGGCAGCCCGGGATACAGCCTGTGTCGTCACTCACCTGATACCTGTAACCCCATGTAATTTCACAAAAAAATTAGGCCACAAGTACTCCAGCCCGTGTCCTTGTGCTAGGACGACCCGGGCTAGTCTACATGCCCAAGGCAGCGTATGCGTCCACTAACGCACGTCTCCAGGGTCTTGTGCATGATCGCATCGAGAACTGGCAACCGTGGCTGGAGCTGGACCCTTCGAATTGTTGGTGTTCCCTAAAAGAAACATGTTACTCTTTCCCTATTCGGATCATCGATCGACGCCTCATCCCTCGCCCGATCACGCCCAGCGGGCAGCGCCTCCTGGCTTGATCCCTCAGCCTTCGCAACGGCCGATAGAGACGCGCTTGTCTAAATCAAGGCAAGACTATGCTGCCGCATCCTTTGATTTCGATCCGGAGAACCACGCTCAAGCGCGGCCGCGAATCGATGCACACCCGCACGAGGGCTCACCACTGGCGCTTGTGTATCTCATCGCCTCCAACTGGTTTGCTACTTTTGTTGTCCGCTAATAATATGTCTTTCATCGATTCTAAGACAAAGACTGACCTGTACAATTAGGTTTAGATGATTCTGAGTTTATGTGTTCCAATTATTTTGCCTCACGCTGCGATTAGGTTTATACAGACTTTTTTCTCTTGACTTTGTAGGTTCGGGCTCTCTTGTGGTGGATAAAGAAATGGTGGGCTAGGATGAAAGAAAAGCTTCCTTATTCAGGTACTAATAATGTCTCTGGGTAGCGATTACGCCACCACATTTTTTTGTGTGCTTGGTTAAACCATAAAAATCAACTTATGTTTCACATCAAAATTCCATTTATATATTTCTAGTTTGCTTTTGCTAATATGTTGTCTTGTTGGGAGAGGTTTGGAAGGTAAATATTTTTCTAAAGTTCGTCAGACATTCGAAATTAGCCCCGGTCTTTCCCAAATCCTGGGTCCGCCACTGAATGCAAGTGATAGAAAACACAACCTCGGAATAAAAACTGAAAATGAAAAAGATAAATTATCACCACATCTTGATATAGAAGTGTTAACAACCTCCCCAAGCTTAAACTTTTGCAACATGGGAGTTCATTGCGGTGGTGGCTAGAAATTACCGGTTTACAAAGTATCACTCCAAGAATAAAAAGAAATTGTTGCAAAATCAAAAGAAGTGTTACAAAGATTTATTGCGAGGTTGTTGATATCATTGATGTGATCTACGAGCTCGTGAAGGTCATGGTATGTACTGTACTGTGGTGGTACGTACGCCTGCTCCTCAGGTGCTTCTGCTTGAACGTCGTAGTCCTCTGGTATTTCACCTTCGGGCTCAACTTTGTCTTTTCGTCCTGTACAACCTAGTGAAATATTACATTCTCGGTAGAAAAGATGTTAGGCATAGGAGCTGGGAATATTTCCCCTGTTCTAGGTACACGGATGGAAATTCTTCCTTGCTGATTAACGATCATACATGTGGCTCTTAGTGTAGAGAAACCAACATACATCTCACCAGTGAGCTGAGCTAGGTTGCTCAAGTCTATTCCTAGTGAGTTGGCGAGGACGATGATGACTCCTCCACAGGTGATGGGTCCACGGCTCTGGTGTGCCTGGAGTACAAGATGAAAAGGAAGAATTGTACCCAAATTGGGTGTGATATATGTGTGAAGTTGGGCAGATTTTACTAGGATGATCATCTCATCTTCATTAACTCTTGTAAGTTCGCCATGCGCCTACAAAGTGTTAGCAATAACATAGAAGAAATATCGAATAGCAGGACACTCAATGTTCCCTCCCCTGGGGGCACTAGATGGAATACTAATTTGCTTAAAGTAATGACTAGGTTGAGGAGTAAGAAAATAGTTACAGTACGAGTGTGTCCGTCACTGTTGACAAAACCGAAGCAGTTGCACCACTTGCTTATGCTCAAATCAGATGGTTTGTTCATCAACTGAAATTTGATCCTCTCTTCAGTTTTGGTATTATCGGGGTAGATATCCATGTTATGATCAAGTGTGCATAAAGAATCCATCGTCAACCATCGGTAAGTTGGAACATCCTGGAAAAAAAATTCACGAATGCCAACATGGTTGCAAAGTAAATTAAAACCATTAGTAAAACTGAGACGGTGGATGGTTATGGGGCAAGCCCACTTTGTGGTCCTAATCACGTTGATCATGGGTCTTGTATATATTTTGGTTGGCCTTTCCACAAAGTTTGATACCCATGAACGTTTCAACGGTGCTCTTCTTGGCAACATTGCTAGCTTGGCTAGCACTTGGGCTAGCACTAGCACGTGTTTGACTCCTCGTGTTCATCTAAAAATAATAATTAAAAAAAATAAGAAATGGTTGGTAAAATATAGGTAATAGGTTTCCTCTAAGAAACTAGTGGTATGAACTCCCTAATAGATGCAAAAGACATTGTTCAATCTAAAAGATCTAGGTATGAACATGAAACCCTAGATTGGAAATAAAACATGATTGAAACAATATTTGCAAAAAGTAATTGGTCCGAAAGGGGAGACACATACCTTGGATTGTTGGTGCAAAAGGAAACAAACCAAGGATGAACAAGAAAATAGATCTCCTGAGGTTTAGGCGGAGTTTTGGAGGTGGAAGAAGTGGAGAAAATAAGATTATGGATTGAAAAATTGAGTTTGGAGCCTTTTACCTACAAGTTGGGTCGGTACGCTGACTGGAACAGTCGGTGGTGACCATACCGGGGTTGGTACGACTCACCTCTTCGAAGTTGTGATGGCTTCTAATCTTGGTACGGTAGGGAGTACGGTGGGTGGTACGGTGGGCTAATCGTAGCACTTGGCTTTGTTTTAAAAAAGTGTCATGATATGGTGGATGGTACGATCGAAATTGACCGTACCACCACTCGTTAAGTTACATTTGACGTGTTGAGAGACATATGGTTTTTCTGGTACAGTGGATGGTACGGTCACTTATGACTGTACCGCCACTCTCCACAAATAGTTGCGCCACGGGCGTCGTGATAATTATTTTTCTTTTCTCCCTCTTTTATTCGGTCTGGTATGGTGGGTGGTACGATCAATTATGAATGTACCGCCACTTGTTAAACGACAAATTGGTCCTAAAATAGATTCCTTCTCGGATGTTTCACTTGGGACCTGAAATATCAGTTATCAACAAGGCTTCATATATAATTTTTGGTAGCATCACTAGTAGTAAAGTTCTAAGTAATTTTTTTCTTCTCCTCCAATGTATTTTCAACACTAAAAACAAAAAGATAAACTAAAAAAAATGAAAAACCTATCATGGGTTGCCTCCCATGCAATGCTTTGGTTTCAGTATGTTAGCTCGACCACAATTATGCTCAACTGGACATAGAAACTTGTGTGACCATTCCGAAGTAGTTTACCTTCAACATTATGGTTCCATTATCATATACCTTTGATCTCTTCTTCTTGGGGAAATGAACAACAAAAGGATCTTGAGAGGGTAATTAAACCCTCACGTTACCTTCATGTAAATTGATCAAGGCTTTGATGGTTCTTAAAAATGGTCTACCAAGTATTATAGGTGCTATTGGATCTTCAACCATGTCTACTATAACAAGATCAAGGAGTGCATGACTCCCTCTAATTTATACAACAATGTTTTGTGCAGCTTTCTTAAAGGTTGAATCAGCTAAATGCAATTTAAGTTCACTTATATTATAATCTCCCAAGTTTAGCTTATCAAATAAAGTCGTATGATCGTAGAAACACTTGCACCAAGATCACATAGTGCAGTTATCTCATTGACACCTAAATGTATCTTAATAGTAGGATCAAATATGTCTTCTAGTTTGGCTGACAATTTTTCAGATAGTTTTCTATATTCTAGTTTTAGCTCACGAACTCTATAAGCAACTTGGTTAACAAAATCTTTATATGTTTCTTCATTACCTCCTTCAATTGATAAGTTATTTATACTCACTGTCTTCACAAGATCTTCAATGGTGTAGTTTGGTGAAGGAGCATTGCTATAATCCGTATCTTCCGGTGCATCTTCTGTGCTTCTCATCATCTTCATGTCTCCAACTAGATTGGGCTCCGGTTTACCTGCAAATTTTGCTATAATCAAAGTTTCATTCTCAGCTATCTTGGCCATTTGTGTCTCCATGTTATTTGCTCTTTCCTGGAGTACCTGCAAATAAGTTCTTATAGTGCTAACCTTTTGAGTTAACTGACCAAGTACACAATCATGATTCTCAACCATTTTATAAAAGGCATTGTTTTGTTCAGTTTGAGAATTTATAAACGATTTAATTTTTCTTCAAGTCTCTCCCGGCTGCCATTGTTTGCTCCACTGTTGTAGCTGCTATTGTTTGGTGCTCCTTTAGGGTTATATGGTTTCTGATAATTTTGTCCAAAGTTTGGACCTTTCCATGCAGTGTTATAAGTATTACGAGCTATGAAATCTATTTCTTCAATTTGAGCATTGGTGATATCATTTACCTGCGCTTCATTTTTAATTTTAAGAACAGATAGTAGCTCATCTACATTTGATGTAAGCTCTTTTTTGTTGCTTTCAGTGACTACATTTACCTTCTTGGTTCTTGTTCTTTCAATATGTCACCGATCATGATTATCTTGCACATCATCAAGTAGCTTCTCTGATACCTCAATTTCTTTTCCCATGAATGTTCCTCTTGCAGCTGTATCAAGCATAGATTTGGCCATGGGGTATAAAGCATTATAAAAATAAAAGGAGTATTAACCACTCCTCGATGCCATGGTTAGGACAGTTCCTAACATAGTATTTCATCTTTTCCTATGCAATCCCTAGTGGCTCACAATCTTCTTGTCTAAAACTTGTAATAATTGAATGGAGCTGCATTTTCTTAGCGGGTGGAAAGTATTTAGTCATAAAAATATTACAACAATTATCCCAAGACGTAATTATACCTCTATGTAATGCTAGTAACCGTTCTTTGGCTCTTCCTATCAATGAAAAGGGAAATAAATGTAGCTTGACTGCATTTGGACTAACATTCTTTATACGCATTATATCACATAATTCAGTAAAAGTGTTCAAGTGAATACCTGCATCCTTAGAAGCTGAACTACTAAATTGATTCTATTGAATAAGGTTCAGTAAATTAGGCTTAATATCATAGTTTTCCGCAACAACTGCGGGTTGAGTGATGGGTGTACGTAAATAATCATCATTGGGAGTAGCAAACTCTCCAAACTTCTTGTTTGCCATACTAATTTTTTTGTATTTTCAAGAAAGAACAAATGTAAACTAATATTTTTGGGTTTTCAAATAAGCTAAGAAAGTAATAAACTAGTAATAAGAAATAAACTAAAGAAAAAATTAACAAAATTAAAAGGGACTCTATGACCTCACCAGGGTAGCTGAAATACTTCCTCGACAATGGCGCCAGAAAAAGGGTTGGTACCTTCGATCCAGATTACCAAATGTAGTACGTAGCTTTTTTCCTTGAGATCCAAGGTTTTATCGAACATGGAAGTAGGTGCTTGATGAGACAATTGTTGAATCCACAAAAAGCTTGCTAATTCCTGTTTTACGAGACCAATTCTTGTATTGCAAAAGATGGTTGTTTTTAATGATTAAAAATAGGCATGGGCTTATGTTTTCACCTACATCAGTGCATTAGTAGTATGGGATAAATAAGATAAAGTTAAAGCCATTTAGTATAATTAATTCGTATGCTATTTAGATGTGTGTAGACAATGCATCCATAGTCCACTATGCCTCCGAGCACCGGTTAACATAGAGCAATTCGTCCAACCTTGGACCTGTATTGTTTTTGTCTTATAGGGTTGCCTCGGTTTTTAGTTCTAAAAATGACGATGAAAGTATTAAGAATGGTGATGTCATTGTTAGTTCCTGAGAGATCCGCTTCCAGAAGTCTTACTGATCCTCCTATGACACATGTTGTCGATCAACCTTTCACTTCACTCTCACTATACCTTTGCCTTGATCACTCTTCGGAGTCTTGGGTACCTGAAAAGTACTAGGAGCAAGGCACATATAGTAGAACACACACAAATAACATAGATAAAATCATTAGACTAATTATCCGAAGCACATAGCTACAAGGTTAGGCCTCAGCCCATAGCCCGAGGGGGACTACTCACACATCGCGATCATATCAATAGTATAAAATACTAAAACAAAAATATTACTTGGATTGAATAGATTGATAGTTCTTACAATGTTTCCAATGGAGATGGTATCTGGATTACAAAGTAGAAGTATGGCTATGACTATGGTGGTGGCGGAGATGATGCGGTGGAGATGCGGCAGCACTTCGTGGTTTTGCATGGAGAGGGCGGTGATGACGGCGATGTAGATGGTATGGTGCACGACTCTTCTCTAGGGGTTGTTTCTTCTCCTTATATGGGTTTCCAACAAATGGAATAGGGTTTCGGGCGTCTTCCTTTACGAATTGGCTCTGGGTCGACCTTTGGTCGGTTTGATCTGACGGATCTTCTAACAACAGTACGGTGGGTGGTACGGTCGGTACTGACCGTACCATGACCGTTAAGAGTACTGCGATGGCAACCTTCAATGATATTCTGATCTTTATCCTTTCCTTACGTTTAGCCCTTATTTCCCTTGATTTCCCGTCCAATATCTACAATAAAAATAATGACATGGAGATTTCCAAATAAATTGCACATTAGTGATTAGTGGAAGGTTTAGAGTGATATCTCTATCATTTTCATGAGAAAGATACAGTTTAAACATAGATAAAGATGTGCCATTTTTGGACGCATCAATCTCTTCTGCGACTACATCGAATCCGCTGCCCGGTGAGTCGTGTTTCCGATTCTCGCATGTATGGGCATGTGATACGTCATAAACGTATCTATAATTTTTGATATTCCATTTAGTGTTCATGCCATATGCTACATGTTTTCCTTAAACTTTATGTCATTTTTATCGATTTCCTAGGACTAACCTATTGACAAGATGCCACAGAGCCAGTTCCCTGTTTTCTGCTGTTTTTAGTTTCAGAAAATTTGTTCTGGAAATATTCTCGGAATTGGAAAATTTGAAGCCTAGAAGTCTTAGAATTCCCGAAGGTTCCACGGAGTCCCGAAGAGGCCCGGAGGGGGCCGCGCCTGGGGGTGGTGTGGGCCCCTCGGGCATCCACCGCCATCGCCCTTTTGCCTATTTATCCCCCCGATACGTCTGCCCTAAGGATATACCACTTTTCCCCGAGAAACACCCGAGGCCGCCGTCATCGTCAACCCGAGATCGGGAGGGTTCTGGAGCTCTCTCTGGCACCCTTCCGGGAGGGAAAATCATCACCGGATGGGTCTACAACACCATGCCCGCCTCCAGAGTGATGCGTGAGTAGTCCATCCCTGGACTACGGGTCCATAGCAGTAGATAGATGGTTGTCCTCTCCACTTTATGCCTCATGTTTAGATCCCGTGAGCTGCCTCACATGATCGAGAGCATATTATTGCAATGCTACATGTTGTGTTTGTTGGGATCCAATTATTATTGAATGCTATGACTTTTGATTATCAAACTATCATGTTGTCTTCATGTATGTTATTTTTGACCTTGCATGCTCTCTGTTGTTAGTAGATGCTCTGGCCAAGTAGATGCTAGTAACTCCAAGAGGGAGTATTTATGCTCGATAATGGGTTCATGCCTCCTTTGCATCTGTGCTCGAGTGACAGATTCGTGATGGATAGAGGATGTGATGTTGCCATTAGGGAGAAAACAACAATGTTTACTTCGTTTACATTACACACTTTGCTTGTTGTGATTATCCGTTGCTTGCAACTTAATACCCAATGTTTGTTCGGATGATATTCGAAGGGTGGATTATTAGTCATAGATGCAGTTGGATGACGATCTATGTATTTTGTTGTAATGCCCGCATGAATCTCATAGTACTATTTATGTCGTGCATGTTTCATTATCTATCAATTGCCCAACTATAATTTGTTCACCACGCATGTTAGCTATCTTTTATGGAGAGACACCTCTAGTGAACTGTGGACCCCGGTCCATTTTCTCATACTATAATGCAACCACTGCAATTACTGTTTTCACACTGCTACCGTTGTTTTCATATTGTTCTCATACTTTTTTCCACACCATACATTTAACCTCTTTGTTATCAGCAAAACCGGTGAGATTGACAACCTCACTGCTAGGTTGGGGAGAAGTGAATTGATTGTGTTGTGTAGGTTCCACATTGCTGCTGAACCGGTAGTGCGCCCTGCCATCTCAGCTACATCAACCTTCATAAGTGCTTCTTCCTCCTACTGGTCTATTCAACCTTGGTTTCTTTTCTGAGGGAAAACTTGATGCTGCACTATTCGCACCTTGCACTTGGGTCTCCCAATGAGCGTGTGTCTACACTCCATCAAGCTTTTCTGGCGCCGTTGCCAGGGAGGAAGAGAATTTGTGCAAAGGGAGTCTCTCACTTCCAATCTCTTTACTTTGTTTTAGTTTTGCTTAGTTTAGTTTATTTTCTCTTGTTTGCTTCTCTATAAACACACACACAAAAATAGTTCTTATTCTAGTTGTTGTTTCTATCCTGTTTTTAGTCTTGCTAAAATGACTACTCCTGAGTACACTAAGTTGTGTGACTTTACTAGCACCAACAACAGTGATTTCATTAGCACACCTATTGCTCCTACTGCTGATTTTTATGAGATAAAGCATGCCCTGTTAAACCTTGTTATGAGAGAACAATTTTCTGGTGTTAGTACTGATGATGCTGCTGCCCATATTAATAATTTTGTTGAACTATGTGAGATGCAAAAATATAAATATGTAGATGGAGATATTATTAAACTTAAATTGTTTCCTTTCTCTTTGAGAGGAAGAGCTAAAGAATGGTTGCTATCTTTGCCTAGAAATAGTACTGATTCTTGGACTAAGTGTAAAGATGCTTTCATTGGAAAATATTATCCTCCTGCTAAGATTATATTTTTAAGAAGTAGCATTATTGAGCATGTTGCTAAAGCTTGGGAAATAATGAAATCTTTAGTAAAGAATTATCCCACTCATGGACTGACTACTTGGATGATCGTCCAAACCTTTTATGCAGGTCTGAATTTTTCTTCAAGAAACCTTCTGGATTCAGCTGCTGGAGGAACCTTTATGTCCATTACTTTGGGGGCAGCAACAAAGCTTCTTGATAATATGATGGTAAATTATTCCGAATGGCATAACGAGAGAGCTACAACTGGTAAGAAGGTAAATTCTGTTGAAGACACCTCCTCTTTGAGTGTTAGACTTGATGCTATTATGTCTATGCTTGTTAATGGCCATGCTCCTATTGATCCAAACAATGTTCCTTTAGTCTCTTTGGTTGCTCAAGAAGATCATGTTGATGTGAACTTCATTAAAAATAATAATTTCAACACCAATGCTTATAGCAATAATTTTGGTAGCAACAACTATAGGCCATAACCTCCCAATAATAATAATTCTATGGTAATTCTTATGGTAATTCCCACAACAACAATATAAGTGTACCCTATGGTCTTGAAAACATGTTCACGACTTTTATTAGTACACAAACTGCTTTTAATAAATCTGTTGAGGAAAAGTTTGGCAAAATTGATGTTCTTGCTTCTAAAGTTGATAACCTTGCTCTTGATGTTGAATTTCTGAAACTAAAGGTTATGCCTCATGATGTCAAAGAAATAAAAAGTTTGAATGCCATCCAAATTAGAATTTATGACAATGTTAGGATGTTTGCTGAATTGCATGCTAGATGGGAAAGAGAGGAAGAAATAGCTAGAAAGAACAATGTAGATAATGTTTGCACCATTACCACCACTAGTAAAATTGAAGCTTATCATGCTAGTAAACCTTCTACTATCAATGGTAAAGTAATTGGTGTTGTCAATACTCCCACTTATGTTGTTAAAAGTTCAAAACCACCTGAAACTGCTAAAAATGTTTCTGATAAAAGTGCTGAAATTTTTAGAAACATGGGAGACAATGGTCCCATTAACTTTGATAACAATGATCTTGACTTTGATGATTGCAACGTAACTTAAGTTATTAAGTTCCTACAAAAGCTTGCTAGTTGTCCTAATGCTAGTACTATGAATATGGCTTTCACAAAACATATTACAAATGCTCTCATGCAAATTACAGAGGATGAATTAAGGTGTGAAGCCTCTATACCTAGGAAGCTAGATGATGGTTGGGAACCCATCATTAAAATTAAAGTGAATTTTTGATTGTAATGACCTATGTGATCTTGGTCCTAGTATCTCTTTTGTGCCTAAGAAACTTTATGATATTCTTGGTTTGCCACCTTTGGAGCACTGTTATTTGGATATTCGTCTTATTGATAATGTTAGAAAGAAACCTTTGGGGAGAGTTGATGATGTTCTTATCATGGTTAATAATAACCTTGTACCCGTTGATTTTGTTGTTATGAATATTGAATGCAATGCTTCCTGTCCAATTGTTTTGGGAAGACCTTTTCTTAGAACTGTTGGTGCTGCTATTGATATGAAAGACGGGAATATTAAATTTCAGTTCCCACTCAAGAAAGGTATGGAAAACTTTCTTAGAAATATAATGAAGTTTAATTTTGATTCTATTATTCGAACAAATTACAATTTGGATGCTTCTTCACTTGAAAATACTTGATTCCACTTTTCTGGGTCTAGCTAAAAGGCGTTAAAGAAAAGCACTTCTTGGGAGATAACACATGGTTTTATTTTTTTATTTTTTTCTCTGTTTTCTTTGAGTAAAGGGGTTGTATACTTCTGTAGCAACTCCTTTGTATATTTATTTTCATGTTTTAGTTGTGCCAAGTGAAGTTTCTGATGAAAGTTGGAGTTGGTTTTGGATTTCTATGTAGGAAATAGATTTCTGCTGTCCACCGTAAAAACTCGTATAAAATCCAGAATGATTATAATGACCTAAAACAAATTGTGCTTATTCCTCAGCTAATTCTAAAACTTTTTAGTTCTTTAAGTTTTTCGATCTAAGCAACATAAGTGCCCCAAAAAAATTCGTTTTTACAGACTGTTCTTGTTTTGGCAGATTCTGCCATTTTTCTTGCATTTGCTCTTTTACGATGTCAAGTGGATTTCTTTACTTCACGAAACATAAGTGGTTGTAGCTAATGTTTAAAAGTATCATTAGCACTTGTGATCATGCAGAACCCATGATTTTTTTATTGTTGCACTAACCCTCTAATGCGAATTACTCTTTGAGTATGGTGTGAATGAAGTTTTCAAGGGTCAAGAGAAGAGGGCGATATAATGTGATCAAGAAGAGTGCAAGGTAAAATCTTGGGGATGGCCCCGTGGTTCATCCCAGCAAATTCTAAGAAGACTCAAGCATCTAAGCTTTGGGATTCCTAAGGCATCCCCTTCTTCATCAACAATTTATCAGGTCACTTCTAGTGAAACTATATTTTTATTCAGTCACATCATATGAAGTTTACTTGGAGCGTCTGTTTGTTTGTCTTTTGTTTTCCTTTGTTTTGTTTTGTTTTGTTTTGTTTTCCTTGCTGCAATAATATAGTTGGAACCTAGCATTCTTTGTGTGGGATAGAGACACGCTCCTCCTTTTCATTTGAATACTCGTTATGCCTGTATTCTTCGTTTTTCTTCTAGCTGCTGCAAAATTCGTATTTAGCTCCTATTTTTCTTGCATCTCTTATCTAGAGATTTTAGTTTTAGTAGAGTTGTGTTAGTACTCTATTGTTTCATTGCTATATATCTCGGAGAGTTTTTGTTGTTTGGTGTTTTTTGGAAATAGAAAATGCTACGTGTGGTAGTTGGTATAACGAAAAAGCTTGCATATTCTTGTAGATCACTAGACTGTTTCACTTGAATATTTGTTGTTGTTTTGAGATATTAATATGCTTAATGGTAAACTTTCTGGTTTAGTAGAGTAAAAACAATTAATGGTTGGTCTAAAAGCTTGAAACTGTGCCACACTCAAATAACCAGTTGATAGGATAATGGTATATGACTTCCTCTGCTGATAGCAATCATAATGGCTTTTTGTTATGCGCTACGGTCGGGGTATCTACCAATGACTTGTCACTGCCACGGATTCTGTTGGAGTGATTTTCATTATGCCTTGTGAGATGATGATTTTAGTTGGAATCTTTTAACTTGTGAGTTCTATGTTGCAGTTTTCTGGCACTTCCACCATCCATATTTGCTAGCCTCTTCGATACTGTGCATTGCGCATTCTCACATTGAGAGTTGGTGCAAACTTTGCCAGTGAATCCAAACCCCGCGGGAGAGCTTTGTTCTTCTAAACATAAGCCAAAATTTATCTCCCTCAAAACAACCACCATACCTAGCTACCATGGCATTTCCATAGCCATTCCGAGATATATTGCCATACAACATCCATCATAATTATGTTACTTGTCATGCTTTATTGTTATTTTGCATACTGCTACACTGCAGGAGCTTTTAGTTTTAAATACATCAGAGATATTTCAGTTTGAGTTATGAATACTAAAAGTGTGTTGATTCATTGTAAAATAGAGTGTTGCCCATACCAGTGAGGTTATATATATAAAAAAAGAGAAACAGCCCAAAAAAGAAAATAAAAGAAAGAAAGGAAAAAAAGAGAGATAATAAAGAGAGAGGGGGAAGCACTACTATCATTTATTTCACACTTGTGCTTGTTTAGCATCATCACTTCAGTTTGGTGAGATTTTTCATATTATGACTTGCATAACTATGTGGGGAACTTACATTATAGAACTTGGGTTGTATATTCCAATGACGAGACTCTTAAAAAGTGTTCTAGGTCTTCGTGAGCAAGAAACTTGGATGCACCCCCACTAGTTCCATTGGAGAGCTTTCATACACTTATAGCTCTATGTGCATCAGTTGTGTGGCAATCACCACTCCTTGCATAACTTCGATTGTAAGACTTCCTCTTGTCTAATGATCACTTTCAGTTGTGTGAGACTTTCTTCCATTGACCATCAAAACCCCCCATAATGTTCTTTTAGCCACACATCCTGGTGCTAGGAACCAATACAGAACGCTTGCTTGTTTTGAGTGCACAGATATTTAAATGATTTTCCTACGTGCATATTGTTATCACATGACTTGATCCTAACAATAGTTGTTGTGAGAGTTTGATGCCTTGGATGATTATATTGTTGTTCTTGAATCTTAAATCATCTTTAATATACTTTGCATAGTTGATTGTCTTTTAGTATTGATTCATTGAAAAAAATTACTTTGTTCTTCCTAATGGTTTATACATTGTTCTATTTGACATCAACTATAAACCATCGCCTTTATTCATTTGATCCTAGTTTACATGATTTACATTACTATGATAATCAAGTTTATGTTGGTAGCATGTCACCTCAGAAATTATTTGTTTTGTCGTTTACCTACTCGAGGACGAGTAGGAACTAACCTTGGGTATGTTGATACGTCATAAACGTATCTATAATTTCTGATGTTCCATGTTGTTTTCATGCCATATGATACATGTTTTCCTTACACTTTATGTCATTTTATCGATTTCCCGGGACTAACCTATTGACAAGATGCCACAGAGCCAGTTCCCTGTTTTCTGTTGTGTTTAGTTTCAGAAAAGTTGTTCTAGAAATATTCTCGGAATTGGAAAATTCAAAGCCCGGAAGTCTTAGAATTCCTGAAGGTTCCACAGAGTCCCGAAGAGGCCCGGAGGGGGGCCACACCATAGGGCGGCACGACCACTGGCTGCGCCTGGGGGTGGTGTGGGCCCCTCGGGAGTCCACCTCCATCGCCCTTTCGCCTATTTATTCCCCTCGATGCCTCAACCCTAAGGATATACCACTTTTCCCCGAGAAACACCCGAGGTTGACGTCATCGTCAACCCGAGATCGGGAGGGTTCTGGAGCTCTCCCCGACACCCTGCCGGGAGGGAAAATCATCACCGAAGAGGTCTACACCACCATGCTTGCCTCCGGAGTGATGCGTGAGTAGTTCATCCCTGGACTACGGGTCCATAGAAGTAGCTAGATGGTTGTCCTCTCCACTTTATGCCTCATGTTTAGATCTCGTGAGCTGCCTCACATGATCGAGATCATCTTATTGTAATTCTACATGTTGTGTTTGCTGGGATCCGATGATTATTGAAGGCTATGTCTTTTGATTATCAATCTATCATGTTGTCTTCATGTATATGTTATTTGTGATCTTGCATGCTCTCCGTTGTTAGTAGATGCTCTGGCCAAGTAGATGCTAGTGACTTCAAGAGGAAGTATTTATGCTCGATAGTGGGTTCATGCCTCCTTTGCATCTGTGCTCGAGTGATAGAAACGTGAGGGATGGAGGATGTGTTGTTTCCATTAGGGAGAAAACAATGATGTTTACTTCGTTTACGTTGTTTACATTACACACTTTGCTTACTACGATTATTCGTTGCTTGCAACTTAATACCCAACGTTTGTTCAGATGATATTCGAAGGGTGGATTATTAGTCATAGATGCAGTTGGATGGCGATCTATGTATTTTGTTGTAATGCCTGCATGAATCTCATAGTAATGTTTATGTCATGCATGTTTCATTATCTATCAATTGCACAGCTATAATTTTTTCACCACACATGTTAGCTATCTTTTATGGAGAGACACCTCTAGTGAAGGTGGACCCCGATCCAAATCTCATACTGATAATACAACCACTACAACTACTGTTTTCACACTGCTACTGCTATTTTCATATTGTTATTATACTGTTTTCCACACTATGCATTTAACCTCTTTGTTATCAGCAGAACTAGTGAGGTAGACAACCTCACTGCTATGTTGGGGCAAAGTGAATTGATTGTGTTGTGTAGGTTCCACGTTGCTGCTAAACCGGTAGTGAGCCCAACCATCTCAGCTGCATCAACCTTCAGAAGTGCTTCTTCCTCCTACTGGTTGATTCAACCTTGGTTTCTTTTCCGAGGGAAAACTTGCTGCTGCACTCTTCACACCTTGCGCTTGGTGTCTCCCAACGAGCGTGTGTCTACACTCCATCAACATGCCTCGTTATCTGCATAGCGATCTTGGCGGACTACATAGGCAAAAACAAAATCTGCAGCATAGACCATTAGTGCTATTAGAGCGTACTATGCGTATATACGACTGGATCTATAGCACAATTTTGTGCGGATATTGAATAAGCTTGTGCAAGTATATTAGAAAGCTCTCTAATATTTAGTTTCTTTTTGTTAGTTCCCAATAAGCTGTGTTGGTTTTGCTTTTGAAAGCATGATATGACTTTTCACAAACTTCTGACAATCCTAGGACGCTCGAGTTTCCCCTCGCATATCTTGGTTGATCCGAAGAAGTGCTTTAGTATATTTGTGTCAGATCATAGTTGGTCTCATATAACGACATTGTCGATTAGTCCAGCAATTCCCTCGGAAGATCTGGTAGGGTTTCGAGTAAGAGAACTAGATAGGCGCTGGTAACTTTGTCGTCTAACAGGGGGCACGATTTACCCAGGTTCGGGGCCCTCGTAGAGATAAAACCCTTACTCCTGCTCTTTTGATCTGTATTATGAGTAGATCGATTACAAAGGTGGGTGCGCAAGTCGAGAGATAGATCTCGAGCTATGGCTATGGTGGTGGAAAATAGATTGGACCCCTCCTCAGTGGTTCTCACAACCTTTAAATAGGTGGCTGGGTCTCAAACCGTATCCGAGGGGGTTACAAACCCTAGCTCTAAGGCGGTGGAGACTTTCCATCTTGATCCGCAAGTCTTGCGGGTGGGCTTCCACTAGGCCTTCTAGAGGTGCGGGGTGGCGCCTTGCGTTGGGCTTTAGTCTTGGGACTTCTACCAGGTAGGCCCACTCGACAGGTCCTAGAGTCATCCCCACGTCAGTAGCCCCCGAGTGTTTGTTCGACTGAATTTAGTCGAGGAAGCACTCAAAGTTCGTTTCTAGATCTTGCGACTGAACAGTCAAATTCCTGACTTCAAGGGCGTGTACCTTGTCCGGGATGAACTCGAGTGTCGAGTGATAAATGCGCCTTGTGTTGGCTTTTTTCGCAGAAGGGTGCGACTCAGTTGTTTGGCTCTCCCGAAAGACGAGGGGCAATTAATTGCATCTCGGGCAAAAACAGTTCTGGCCTACACGAATTCGAGACCTTTGAGTCGAGCTCGGCGAGGTGATCGTTGCGACTGGGCCGTGGACGTCTTACCAAGTCGAACTTAACCTTAGAGGGGGTACCCGGCGCGTCCGCTAGGATTTTTCTTCGTGTTGTTGACACAGAAATTTTACTAGAGGACGCAGCTCGAGTGCGATTCCAGGCCCACAGGAGAGATACTTGGGTCTTAGCTTCGCACTCGAAAGAATACGGCATCCAGATGTGCTTAGTCGGCCGAACGATCCGGGATTAATACGATGTGTTAGCACACCGCGATGTAAAGCTGCGGGAGCCGCATATTCGTGGTTTTATCTTGGACGCACCGTAGGCGCTATCTTTCATAACTGTCGAGCGAGGTAGTCTTCTTTTTCTTGATCTTATACGAAAGAGATTTTGTGTCATGAAGTTCATACGAAAGAAATTTCGTGTCAGAGTGTCCATGCGAAAGAAGTTTCGCGTCCTGATGCTCATACGAAAGAAGTTTTGTGTCGTGAGGTGTGGAGTGACGTCACCGCGCACTCGTCTGCTCCCGATGGGACGTGACGAAGTGGGGCAGAGCGTGCAGGGCCCATCTTGCCAACTTTTTGACCGGAAACGGGCGGCCGCGTGCCGGTTTATCCGCCGGTCGTGCAGTAATTATGCACGATCTCACGTAAGAGATCGTGCGAAGGTAACCACCCTCGTCTCCTTGTTTCTGCTTCGCACGTGGCGGCGGGGATGCGTCCCACGTCGATAGATCAACGACTCGTAGTAGCTCAGCCTTAGTATAAATAACGGGCCTTAGGGAAAAGTTAATTTTCCCGGACCTCAATTCATCTTCTTCCTCCTTTGCGCACACCTTCCCTTCTGCGATCATGAACCAAGTCCCAATGGCGAGAGGCAAGAAGCGCGGTGCAACTGCGACATCCGGCAAGGAGGTGACGAGCGCCTCCGCGGCGGCCCCTGTGAAGAGGACGGGCGATTGGCGCCCGTCTAACACCACGAAGAAAAGCATCATCGAGATTCAGAGGGAGGGTCTGCTCCCTCCCGAGGACTCCAAACGCGTCCGGATGTCAACGAAGAAGGAGGAGATGCCCAATCCCCTCGCCACCGAGTGAATCGCATTCTCGGAGCACGTTGCTCGAGGTTTGTCTTTCCCTCTCCATCCCTTCCTCGTCGGGATGTTGTATGTCTACGGCATACAGCTGCACGACCTCCCTCCTAACGCGGTACAACACATTTCATGTTTTATCGTGCTCTACGAGTGCTTCCTCGGCATTCGCCCGCACTGGGGGCTCTGGAAGGCCATCTTCCAGGTGCGGATTTTTTGGGAGAAGCCGCTGCCAGGCGAAAGGACTGGAAAGCCGCTGAGGACCAGAGGCTTCGGGATCTAGGCTAATAAGGACTTCCCCTACCCGGAGATGAGTTTCGTCGACTCAGCTCAAGGGTGGCATCGGAAGTGGTTTTATGTTGAAGACAACAACGCGGGTGGCGTTCCAGAGTTCCACCCGTTCGACGTTTTGAAGGGGAGGAAATCCTAGACGCACTCGCTGTCAGCCGAAGAGTCCAAGATAGTTTCCCCTCTACTCGCGAAAGTGGCGCACTTCCACAACAAGGAGCAGGGAACTCCGCTGAACGGGATATATCTGGCGGGTGTATTTCTGTGCCAGAGGGTCCAGCCTCTTCAAGAGAGGCCGACTACCTTGTGGGAGTACACGAGCGTCAACGACCGGACACGGACGTGCGATGATGTTCTTTCGAATGCTGAATTCAAAAAGAAGATCGTGTCCATCACCAGTTTGAAGAAGGGAGAGAGCTACTCGACGTGCCCTCTCACCCCATTCGATGCCGAGCACCCTCCGACTGAGGTAAATTTCTTAACCTTCCTATCTACTCTGTATTTTTTTTCTTGTTTTGGGTTTTCGTCGATTGAGACACCTCCTTTTCCTCTTTTGCCTTCGCAGAATCAGGACGTGGTGACGTTCTACCCGCCACTCTCTGTGTATGATGGTATCTCAGATCTTCTAGCGACAAAGTTGAGGCCCCTCCCGAGGCTAGTGTTGCGGACGCGGAGTCTAGTTCCGAGCGAGAGGAGGTGGACGAGAAGGAAGAGGAGGAGTACAAGCCACTTCTTCGTCGCAAGCATCGCAAGGCGGAGGAGGCCGGGGTAACCTCCAAGGACAACCCCTTGAGTGATGATCGTGTCGAGGAGGTCGAGCCCATCCGAGCAACTCCCATCAACGTGATTCCTCCCGCCATCCACTAGTCAAAGATCTCCACAGCCTGGGACCCGCACAACCTCGACGATGATGATGAGGACGAGTGGGTCCCGTGTGTTTTCTCCTTTGTCGCAAAGTTGCTTTCTTCTCTTCTGATTTTAACTCTTGTTTTTTAGCCTTTTCACCATCAGCGTGGATCATTTCGCTTCCTAGACTCCGTCCGTGAAACAGAAGGCGGCTGTCACGGACCCTACTCCGGCTGCAAATCCCAGTCGACGACCCCCAAGCCCAGCAAAGGCGGTCGACGTTCCGGAGTACGCGATGCCTAGCTTGGTGGGCGGGCGGCCTGGAGATGTCGAGGCGTCATCGAGCAGGGAGATTTCGGCCAGTTCGGCTGAACCTTTGTCCACTACGCAGGGCAAGGTGAGGTATTCTTATTTTTTTTGTATCGGGTGCATGGTAGTGCTCCCGATGGGAGTAGCCCCTGAGTCTATGGTCGACTGCTTGCAGTTGTCTATAGACTCAATTCGAGACTTTTGCTTTCTTGTCTATTTCTTAGTTCTGGTTTTTATCGGATGCACGACAGTGCTCCCGATGGGAGTAGCCCCCGAGGCTATACTTGACTGTGTACAGTCGCGTATAGGCTCAAGTGATATCTTTCTAACCCGCAAGAAATTTCCGCAGGCTGTTCTTGATTCCCTGGCGGCTTTTGGGTGTCGCCTTCTTATGGTTGAGGCGGAATGTACCTCTCTTCGAGGAGAGCGTGACCAGCTTGTCCAAGATGGCCGCTCCTTACAAGGTGAGTTGCCATACGCCTCTTACTCTGGTTCCATTTCTTCCTGGTCGCAACTATTGTTTGAATTACACACTCTATGCTGAAGATGAGGTTACTCGCTTGAAGTCCGAGAAGGCAGAGGCTACCTATCGGGTGAAGGACCTTGAGAAAGAGCTGGAATCCACCCAAAAGGAGTTGGAGGCCACTCGCAAGAGCGCAGCCGAGTGTCTCGCTGAATCCCAGGAGTCTTTGAAGCAACTGCAGGACGCGGGTGTGACGCATGACAATGACTTGGTTGGCGTTCTTCGCCCCATAGCCCAGTCTTTGGCTGGTAAGTTAGCTGCAATTTTTTCCTTGTTTGTTACTTGCGTTTTTTCCTCTGCTTATATCGATTCACTCCTTTTCTTCTTTAGATGCCCTTGGAGCTGGTTTGGAGCTATCCGGAGGGGTCTGAGTCGACGCTCTGTCGGACACGTGCGCCCAGTTGCAGGAGCACAAGAATAAGGCTTGCTTCGCACTGCGTGATGTCGTTCGAGTGTTGTCGCAACTGCACCAGCGATTGCTCATGGACGTTCCGTTTCCACCAACTCTTGGCGGTCTCCTGCAAGTTTTTCTTGGCGAAGATGATCCTCTTCAGGAGTACTCCCTCGCACATACCGAATGCGGAGCCAAAACGACTATCCAGTTTGCCTTGGCGCACAACGTCTCGGGTGACCTGGAGAAGGTGTATTCGGAGCTCCCTCGAGATGCGCTGGGCAAAAAGGTAGTGATGCAAACGTTGATGGTGTGTTGGAAACCCCAAGAGGAGGGTGTGATGAGTAAGTGGCAAGAATTTCCCTCAGTTAAGAACCGAGGTTATCAATCCATTAGGAGGAAGAGGATCTCAGGAAGGTTGATGCCACTAACGATGGTGCTCGCGCTTCACCAGTGTCAACAACAACGTGGAACCTGCACACAACACAACCAAGATACTTTGTCCCAACGGTACATTGAGGTTGTCAATCTCACCGGTCTTGCAGAAAACAAAGATTAGACGTATAGTGTGGAAAATGATGTATGCTTGCAGTAAGTAAAGAAAGCAGGAAATAGTTGTGGTTTGTTTAACAGTGTGGAAAAATGGATCGGGTTCATAGGTTCACTAGTGGTGTCTCTCCATAAAAGATAGCATGCTGGGTGAAAAAATTAAAGCTGGGCAATTGACAAATAGAGGTTGCACCGTAGTGCACATATATGACATGAATACTACTATGATATTTAGTGCGGGCATTACAACAATATACATAGACAGAAATCCATCTTCATCTATGACTAATAATCCACCCTAAGGTTATCATCCAAACCCCTTTAGGTATTAAGTTGCAAGCAACAGATAACTTCATTAAACAAAGTGTGTAATGTAAGCAATGATTATGCAAGCAGGCACTCTCACCGCTGTTTTCTCCCTAATGGAAACAACACATCCACCCCCTTTACGTTTCTATCACTCGAGCAAGGTGGTGAGGAGGCACGAACCCACTATCAAGCATAAATACTCCATCTTGGAGTCGCTAGCAACTACTTGGCCAGAGCAACCACTAGCAACGGAAAGCATGCAAGATAACAAATAGCATATGCAAATAAAGATATAATCAACTTGGCATAAGTTCAATATTCATCGGATCCCAGCAAATACACCATATAGAATTACATAAGATCAATCTCGATCATGATAGGAAGCTCACGAGATCTAAACATGGAGGCATATGAGGAGAAGACAACCATCTAGCTACAGCTACGAACCCGTAGTCCAAGGATGAACTACTCACGCATCACTCCGGAGGCAGGCATGGTGATGGAGAGGCCTCCGGCTGATGATCTTCTCTCCGGCAGGGTGTCGGAAACAGCTTCAGAACCCCCTGGTCTAGGGTTGACAGTGTCGGCGGCTGCAGAACTTTTCGGGGATTTTTATCAGGTGTTTAGGATTTTCCATCCGGGGGATTAAATAGGCGAAAGGGCAAAGGAGGTGGAGCTCCAGGGGGCCCACACCCATAGCTAGCGCGTCCAGGGGCGCACCACCCTATGGTGTGCCTCCTGGTGCCCGTCTTCGACTCGTCTTCGGTGTTCTGGATGCTTCCGGGGAAAATAGGCACTTCGGGCTTTGTGGGGTCCAATTCTGAGAATGTCTCCACAACAACTTTTCTAAAACTAAAAACAGCAGAAAACATAGAACTGGCACTTGGCATCTTGTTAATAGGTTAGTCCCGAAAAATGTATAAAAATGCTATAAATAAGGGAGAAAACAAGTAGCAATTGACATAATATGATCATGGAGCATCAGAAATTATAGATACGTTGGAGACGTATCAGGTAGCGCTCCGACCCTTTGGCGATCGTGCAGGAAGGCTAGCAAAGATGCTCTCCAAGGTAGTTTCTCATGGCCGTGGTGCGAAGCCTGCTGCGAGTGGAGCTACCTCTGGGAAGTCGATGGCTCATTAGGACGCTCGCCGTTTTATCTTTTGTATGCCAATCTGTGTAATGAACTTCGGGAAGCATCCCATACTTTTCTTTTCAAACGAAGTGCTTAAAAGCGTCATCATTTATTGTGCCTTACTTTGTATTCTCCCGATGGGAGAAGCCCCTGAGCACCCGAGGATATATCTGCTTGTAATTCCTCGAGTGGGGCGTAGCTTGAAGACTGAAACTGTCGTGTTTCTTTTGTTCTTTCCAGGTTGTAGATGCTGGCGGTGGCTCATCGAGCGGTGCAGTTCCTTCGATTGAGCCGCTGATCACTGATGCGAGTATGCTTGCCATGCTCCGCGGCCGTGTCGTGGATGGTGAGCGTAAGCTCAAAGCTCTGCAAGGTCTGGCGGATGTTGCCAAGTCCAAGCAGAAACTTGATGTGAATCGCGAATAGTTTGTGATGGAGGTGTTGGCGAGCATCGAAGAGCATGCTTTGTAAGTTTCGCGAGCCCCCAAGTACCTGTGGTGTTTTTCCTGTTTATGATTTGACACGTTTTCAGTTCATGTAGTTTTTGAGCCTCATGGAGCGTGTGAGGGTCACTGGGTAGACAATCACATTGTTTGTGAGTCAAACAGCTCAAAACCTCACGCGAGCAACTTCTGATCTGACCGCATCAGAGGTTTCGTCTTGGCTACCCTGCAGTACCGGGTGAGTAAGGTGCAACTTTTTGTTGAATCTTGTCGGGAGGCCCTTTCTTCGGTCCATCGGGCATTTTACCCTTCGACGTTGTTCCCGATAGCTTGAGTGACTTTCTAAGGTTGTTTCGTCGGGTAGGGGATGTTCGAGAGTGCGCGCGTCAGCAGCTCATTTGTGGCGCTCAGGTAGCGCTTGCCTTCGTGCGTCTATGGCACCCTGAAGTCAACTTCAACTCTGTGGCGCGACTCCCTGATACCCAAGGACCAACCGTAGATTTTGTCCCTCATTATGAGGTTGTGCGACCAGCGACGGAGCAAATCATTCGGCTGACTGCTGCGGAGACCGAGCGACTGCTTCGAGAGGCTGCTGCTCGGCAATAGCTGTAATTGATAAGGTGTATATACCTTGTATGTTTATGCGAGCCAGTTTAAGGTGTGTTAAGGTGTGTACCTTGTAACCTTGTATGTTAATTTAATCAGTAAGGTGTTTATAAGGTGTGCACCTTGTGACCTTGTAAGATATCTGTCGTGCGTAGGCACTCGAATATTTGCTGATGCTAGTTTGGCGTAGCCCCCGTGTGTTGGGGTGTGACCGTTTGTTTAGCATGTAAGAGAAAAAAGAAAAAAGAAAAATAAAGATTGTGACTGGATAGTCTTCGTAGCTATGGTTGAGAAACCATGTTTTTATTACGATGGCTGAGAAGCCATGTATTTGCTTGGGCTACAATGTGGCTGAAACATCCTTATTTTGCGAGTGATGTACTCTCCTAGGGATAGAATTTCCTCAGGTGCGCCACGTTCCATGGGTTGGAGTAGACGCCGCCTGTTTTTGGGTTTTGCAAGCAATATGCACCTCAGGGATGACCTCGTGTATGATGAAGGGTCCTTCCCATGGTGACTCGAGCTTGTGTCCGCTTTCTTGCTTGAGTCGCAGCACCAGGTTGCCTACTACGAAGGATCTGCTGCGGATGCGGCGACTATGGTGGTTGCGTAGTGCTTGCTGGTAGACGGTAGATCTTGCGACTGCGACGTCCCTGTGTTCGTCCAATGCGTCCATGTCTTATGCGAGTGCTTTATTGGAGGCTTCCTTGCTGTATGCAACGACTCGTGGAGCGCTGAATCGAACATCCTCTGGCAGGACTACTTCGGCGCCGAAAACCATGAAGAATGTCGTGTAGTTTGTTGATCTGTTTGGATTTGTTCTGAGGCTCCATAAGACAGACGGTAGCTCTTCGGCCCAATGTCCTACTGGAGGATACAGTCTGTCGAGCAGTCGTTTCTTGAGGCCAGCCGAAACTAACGACTTGCCCGTTTGTTTGAGGGTGTGCGATCGAGGCAAAGCTGAGAGTTATCCCCTTCTCCTCACAGAAAGCCTTCGTCTCTTTTGCTGTGAAGTTGGTCCCATTATCCGTGATGATATTGTGAGGGACGCAAAATCGGTACACGATTGTTTCGAGTAATTGGACTGCGCACTTCACGTGTTGTGACGTTACTAGGACCGCCTCGATCCACTTGGTGAATTTGTCGACTGCGACCAGCAGATGAGTGTATCCTCCAGGTGTCGCCTTCCTCAATGGTCCTACCATGTCGATCCCCCACTGAGCGAATGGCCAAGACAAGGGGGTCATGTGGAGCTTCGTGGCTGGTGCGTGTGGCTTGGGTGAGAAGCGTTGACACACATCGCACCTGTCGACCAGTTCCTTGGCGTCTGCGGCTGCTGTTAGCGAGTAAAATCCTGCTCGAAAAGCCTTGCCCAATATGGCTCTCCAACTTGCGTGGTGTCCGCAGTCGCCTTGGTGTATATCTGCAATAGTTCCTTTCCATCCTCGGGTGCGATGCACCGTTGGAGGATTCCTGATATGCTTTATTTTTAGAGTTCGCCTTTTATCACCCGGAAGGATTTGCTGCGCTGAACTGATCTGCCTTGCCTCGGGGATATCCTCTGGGAGCTGCTTTCGGATCAAGTAGTCGAGGTACTTGGTCGTCCAAATTGGCTCGACTAGGAAGATTTGCCTCGAGATATTGTGAGCGAGTTTGATGATGGCGCATTGTCGACTGGCTTCTGTTTCTGTTGCTGCTGGCACCTCCGTGTGCTTCTTCAGTTTGACCGACCTTTTGATGAGCCGCTCGAAGTAAATTCCTGACTGGACTTGGGCGTTTGTTGACCTGATGTTTGCCAATATGTCGGCTTCTTCGTTGCTTGATCGAGCAATGTGCTTCAGTTCGCACCCCTTAAAGCTTCCTTCGAGCAAGTTGTACATGTCGCGATAAGCGATCATGTTGTCTGCGACGCCATCACATTCCTTCATCGTTTGCTGCACGATAAGGTTTGAGTCTCCATATATCATCAGTCGAGTGGCGCCGCTGGCGATTGCCATCTTCATGCCGTGCAAGAGTGCTTCATACTCGGCGTCGTTGTTGGAGGCTGGATCGTCCAGGGGAAAGTCGAGGCGTAGAACATAGTGCAGTTTGTCGCCTCTCGGCGATATGAGGATTACGCCGGCTCCTGCCCCTTCGTTTCTTTTCGACCCGTCGAAGTACATGATCCAGTTACTCGTGTATTCTGGGGGTCTTGGAGTTTGCAGCTCTGTCCACTCACTCAGAAACTCTACGACCACCTGGGATTTGAGGGCGTTACGTCCTATGTATATTATATCCCAGTCGCCTAGCTCGATGCTCCATTTTGCGATTCTTCCAGATGCCATGGGATTGTTCATGATAGTACCGAGTGATGCGTCGTTTAGCACCGTGACAGGATGTTCCTGGAAGTAGTGTTTGAGCTTGCGGGCTGTAAGGACCACTCCATACGCGAGTTTCTGGTAGTGGGGGTATCGCTGTTTGCACGGCGAAAGTACCTCACTGATGTAGTACACCGGTCTCTGAGCTCCGTATCCCTTTCTGTCCTCTGGCCGCTCGACGACAATTACCGTGCTGACCACTTGATTTGTTGCGGCTAGGTAAAGGTAGAGAGGTTCCCTTTCCTGCGGCGTTGCCAGTATGCGCCTGCTCTGCAGCCCTCTTTTCAAATCGATGAACGGCTTTTTCGCTTCTGGCGTCCACTCAAACTTATCCGTTTTCTTCAGCAGTTTGTAGAAAGGGAGCGCATGCTCGCCCAATCGTGCGATGAACCCGCTGAGGGACGCCAGTCACCCTGCCAGTTGTTGGACTCTATGGAGATTTGTCGGTTCTTTCATCGTCAATATTGCTTGAATTTTCTCTGGGTTGGCCTCAATTCCTCGGGCGAAGACCAGATAGCCGAGGAGTTGGCCGACAGGAACCCCGAAGATGCATTTTGTCGGGTTGAGCTTGATTCTGTATGCGTTGAGGGCGTCGAATGTCTACCTTATGTCCTCGAGGAGCGTATCCTCCACTCGAGTCTTGATGACGATATCGTCAACGTACACCTGTACGTTCTTGCCAATGAGCTTGGCGAGGCATTTTTGCATGCAACACTGATATGTTGCGCCTGCGTTTTTAAGCCCGAAAGGCATTATCATGTAGCAGTATACACCGTGTGGTGTGATGAACGCTGTCTTTTCCTCGTCCTCCTGCTTCATCCTGATCTGGTTGTATGCCGAGTAGGCGTCCAGGAAGGAGAGGCGCTGACAGCCTGCTGTAGAGTCGATAATCTGGTTGATCCGCGGGAGCGGGAAATTATCCTTGGGGCAGTGCCTATTCAGCGACGTGTAGTCGATGCACAAGCGAAGGATGTCTGTGTTTTTCTTCGGGACCAGCACCGGGTTTACTAACCAGGTTGATATGGGGTGGCTCAATCTTCTCAATGAGCTTCTCACTCTTTTTGTGGATTTTCTGGATTTTGTGATAACTAGTGCTACACTGAGACCTCTCACTTGGATGACCCCTGTTGCCAGATGCAACAACAATCAAGCCCTTTGGATATTCTCAACTACACACTCTTGCGCAAGTAATCAATGATCACAAGTGGTCCTGTATCCCCCTATTCCCAATGGAATAACAAGATAGCACGAAACTTTGACTTGGTAATACTTCAAGATGAATGCTTAGCAGCAATACAATCTCAAGGCTAGGGTTTCTTTGGTTTAAACTTGTCACACGCAGGTGGTGAGAATATATAGGTGGTGGGTACAGCCACAAGGGGCTCCTTGCGCAAGTTCCCACCTCCTACTAGGACTAGGACTCCTACTAGGACTAGGAGTCCAACTTGGACTCAAAGAGAGGATACAAACCGATCCACCATTAAGGGATTCAGGCCAATTATGGTATACAAACCATACCTATTTGATAATAGGATTTCTATATGGCGCATTTGACTTGTTGGAGGCGCCCCTCCCCTTGTCATCATGAAATAACAATTATTATTCATTGTTATTCTTGAAATAACAATTGTTATTCTTTGTTTTCACCATCTTGGACACTTGTTTTCACCATCGTGATCTTGTTTTCACCATCTTGAATGTTTATTTTCACCATGGTAATCTTGTTTTTCATCAACTCTCCATCCATGCTTGTGATAACAATAATCCTCAGGCATATCCCTATCATCCTCCCTTTCTTCAAGACAAGACGTCCACGGCTTGTGCTAACCTGAAAGTGGAAGAAACAAAAAGAACAATGTGTATGCACAATACATATATCTATTATGGGGTACATTAGTTGTTAGTAAATCATAAAATTGTGCACATGACATATGATCACGAAATTTGCAGGAAAACAACACATAATGGTCATAGTATCTCATAAAATGGCAATTATAATTGCAAATATAAGTGAAGTATATTTTGTTAGCACATGTACTTAACAAATTTTGTGGTAAACCAAACATATGTGTAAAATCATGCTCATATGTAAGAAATCGTAACTCATCTACCCAAGGTAACACAATAGTTAATTCGGCCACTTTATCATAAGTTATACATATGTGATCCACCGTAAATATTTCACTCAAGTTATAATCACCAATAAAATTAGAAGTGACACAAGTAGCATAGGTGCCATAATTGACATGAGAAATTTCAGTAACTTTATTCATATCACTTTGCACATCAATTGGTTCATTTAACATGAAAGAATAGACAATATTACTATATGGTATTGTAGCAAGTACTTCCTTATGTGTAATCAAAACCACATTGTTTTTCGAATTTATCATATTATCACATGGTTGTAAACTATATATGCTTGTTAACTCACAAGAATCAACTAGCAAATTAGTAGAATCACATAATTCAATACTTGAATTTTCTAACCCGAAATCAGTACCTTTATTAATAGCATCCTCCTCAGATTTAGTAGGTACCAATTCATCAATATCAAGTGGTGATTCAAGTTGTGCTTGATGTAGCTCCCTTTCTTCAAAAGTAACCTGCATATCACAAGAAATAATACTAGGAACCGTGGCATGTTCCTCCAATATGTGTGGTGGTGGTGATGTTTCTATGTGCTCCCTTTCTTCAAAAGCAACGTGCACACAAGAAACAACACTAGGAAGAGAAAGTATTTCATTAGTTAAAAGGCTCACTCCCTTATTTTTTTCCACTCGGCCTAGGCTTGTTTTCACCCACAGATTTTGTGTTTTCACTCTTATCAACTCTCTCACTCTCCTTCTCTAGATTCACTTCTGATTTCTGTCTTGGTTCGCTCACAATCTGTTGTGGTGTCATAGGCCTCAAAATAATATCCTTATAATTCCAATTCAATTGGTATGTGTTTGCCCTCCCATTGTGTGTAACCTTCCTGTCGAATTGCCAAGGTCTTCCAAATAATAGGTGACAAACTGACATGGGAACCACATCACACTCAATTGTATCTTTGTATGGTCCAATCTGAAATTCCACTCTCACCATATGACATACCTTGATTTCTTCCTTGTCATTCAACCATTGAATATAATATGGGTGTGGGTGTGGATTATAATTCAATCTGAGCTTTGCACATAATTCCTTGCTTGCTAAATTTCTGCAACTCCCTCCATCAATGATCACCTTGCAAGCCATGTTAGGACCAACAATTGCCTTGGTTTGAAATAGATTGCATCTTTGGCTCTCGTCACTACTAGGAATAATACTCAATGCTTTGGTGCAAACAATGGTTGGATAATCTGTAGCAAAGGCACTAACATGACCATCATCATCATCATCATATGTATCCTCCTCATTAGGATCATCATCATCTCCAGTCTCATTCTCCTCATTAGCATTGATCACCATAATTTTCTTGTTAGGACAATCTCTCTTAAAGTGCCCTCTTCCTCCACAAGTATGGCATGTCATGTCTCTATTTCTTGCTGTTGATTGAGTAGAACCACTTCCACTAGCTGATGGTTGGGCTGTTTTCTTTGCAGTGGTAATGCTTGTCTCGGGTTTAGTAGGTGTACTATCTCGAATTGGTGAAGCTTGAGGTGTTTGAGGTGTAAAAGAAGAAGATCTTGATGGAAAAATTCTTCTTGGAGCCATAGTAACCTCCTCGGCCAATCTCTTTTCTGCCTCCCTTGCTTGACGCAATAATTCTGTCATGGTGTTGTATTGAACATGCCTCACAATGCATCTAATTTGAAACTTCAGTCCTGAAAGAAATCTTTGCATTGTTTGCTCATTTGCTTCAACAACCCGAGCTCTTTGTAACACAATTCCATCTCTTTATAATATTGATCCACTGAATTTGTTCCTTGTTTCAAATGTTGTGATTTGTCATAGAGAGTCCTCATATAATTTGTTGGAACAAACCTTTCTGTCATGAGTTGCTTCATCTCAGCCCAAGTAGTAATGTCCGGTTGATTTTGTGTTTGTCTCATCCTTATGATTCCATCCCACCACAAGAGGACATATCCATCAAATCCAGAAGATGCTAACTTGATTTCCTCTCATTAGTGTACTCATGCAATCTCCATAGATTTTCCATCTTCAATTCCCACATCAAGTACTCCTCAACATCATCATTATCACATGTGAGAGTAGGGATAAAGAATTTAGGCTTCCCAAGGCCATCATCCTCTCTATGATTTTCTCCCATAGGTACTCTCCTAGCAACAAAATTCCCACGGCCTCCATATGCAATGGCTCGGCCATCCTCATGATCATGAGCATTATTAGCTCTTTGTAATTGTGTTGATAAATTGGCAACTTCCCTTGTGAGATTAGTCATAGCTTCTTAAGAACACGCACAGATTCCTTAGTAGCAGCTTCCTTTTGTGCTTCCCTCAACTCTTTCAAATCCTCTCGGATGATATCATCATATTGCTCAATTTTCTTCTCAATTCTTTGCTCAATTCTATTAGCAACTCCTCCTCGAAAAGTATTGAAATCTACCCATGTACATATGTCCTCACCAGTCTTGGACTTAGGCATCAAATCAGCTTCCTCCTTGTTATCCTGCACGGCATCGTTTTCACTAGCAAAACTCATGATTAATATGTTAGTGAAAACAAAATAATCAATGGGTTGTGGTGCTCTCTCACAACTCACTCAAAGCAGCAAAGAAGTGTTCACTTACTGTTCCAAAGTGAATAGGATTGACTTACCAACAAGAACCCATGAAAACTGTGTCAAGTGTGAGAAGAGAATAACCAGGCTATCAAGTATCACAATGCAAACATGGTATTTGGTGGGGCTTGGTTGGGAATCCTAACAACACCAAAATAAGAACTCCAATGCACTGTCTAATGTGAAGAAAACACTAAACAAACACACTCACTCTGGGAGACAAATGTGGCTTAGCAATTATATGGAAGAGTTATTGCAAGCACTAGAAAGACACTAGCAAATACTCAATGAAAACAGACACAAGATTGCTCAAATGTCCACAAAATATCCAAGATGATAGGCTTCCACTAGTGATATTATGATTCGGCCTCTTTTTGCTTTTTCTTTCTTTCTATTTTTTTATACCTTTTCCTTTTTCTCTATTTTTTTGATTTTTGCAATGGCCTCTGAATCAACTAGGAGCAAAAAAGTAATGGAAAACAAAACGTGGACAGAATTTTGATCCAATTGAGCATCCTGTAGAGCAAGCAAACAGCTAGTCTTTGGGTTATGGTACCTAATATTTGCTGTAGAAAGGCTATAGCTATGGCTTATCAAAGATCAGAACAGAAACCTAGAGATAAAATGAGGAATAACAAAATAAAAACTAAGAAAATTGGAGTGAAAACGAGTTCACGACAGAGATTTTTGGTACGGCAGAGGAACTGCGTGTTTTTGCTGTCGCGGCAGAGCACTGGTTTTGCGGGTGTGTGGCGTGTGTGTGTTGCGGTGGGTGTTGTGGTGGTGCGCGCGGGGCAGTTTTATGGACGCGTGGGGTGACTCTGACTGCGGCAGGGAGTGGTGCGGGCGGAAGCATTTTTGTGCTTTTTTGTGCCACGGCAGCGACTCGGATTTCGAGTGCGGCTAGGGGTGGAGCAGGCGCGGTAAGGAAAAATTGGCGCGAGCGGGCAGTTTGGTAAGCGTGCGATGGATCCGAGCGGGGCAAGGAGACCACGACAGCGATACGGCTCACGGCAGGGATTCGGTACAAACTCGTGCCACGGCAGGATTCCGATAGCAACTAGTGCTCGGATGTGATTATGTTCGGATCAAAACGAGTTGAAAACAGAATCAATGCAACACGATTATCTGAAGGAACTAGATCAACTTGTAAACAAGCTGTAGGTCTCAAAATTCCCGAGAGCAACAAGATCAAAGCACACTTATTTTTGGTGAGATTTTTGGTATAGAAACACAATGAAACTAGATGAACCCTAAAAACAGAAAAACAGAAACGCAAATCGACAAAAGATAGCAGCTAGTAGATGCAAATTGGTGTTGATCTAAGCTCTGGCAATGAACTAAACAACTATTTTTGTATGGCCTTTTCTGGATAGGAATAAAAATAACTAAAACTAGGGATAACTTTGCTCACCGAGTAAACCAGAGAATCTGATACCAAGATGATATTGGGTTGCCCAATCTTCTCAATGAGCTTCTCTCTCTTTTTGTGGATTTTATGGATTTTGTTATAACTAGTGCTACACTGAGACCTCTCACTTGGATGACCCCTGTTGCCAGATGCAACAACAATCAAGCACTTTGGATATTCTCACCTACACACTCTTGCACAAGTAATCAATGATCACAAGTGGTCCTGTATCCCCCTATTCCCAATGGAATAACAAGATAGCACGAAACTTTGACTTGGTAATACTTCAAGATGAATGCTTAGCAACAATACAATCTCAAGGCTAGGGTTTCTTTGGTTTAAACTTGTTCTCCCTCTTCCACACGCAGGTGGTGAGAATATATAGGTGGTAGGTGCGGCCACAAGAGGCCCCTTGCGCAAGTTCCCACCTCCTACTAGGACTAGGAGTCCAACTTGGACTCAAAGAGAGGATACAAACTGATCCACCATTAAGGGATTCAGCCAATTATGGTATACAAACCATACCTGTTTGATAATAGGATTTCTATATGGCGCATTTGACTTGTTGGAGGCGCCCTCCCCTTGTCATCATGAAATAACAATTGTTATTCATTGTTATTCTTGAAATAAAAATTGTTATTCTTTGTTTTCACCATCTTGGACACTTGTTTTCACCATCGTGATCTTGTTTTCACCATCTTGAATGTTTATTTTCACCATGGTAATCTTGTTTTCCATCAACTCTCCATCCATTCTTGTGATAACAATAATCCTCAGGCATATCCCTATCACAGTTGGAAATCTTGATCTCCCTGATGAACTTGGCGGCTAGGAGCCTGTTCACCTCTTCTCTGAGTGTTCTCTGTTTTGGCTCAGAGAAGCATCGAGTGGTATGTTTGACCGGTTTTGCATCTTGTACACTTCTAATGAGTGCTCGGCGAACTCCCTGGGTATTCCTAGCATATCTGAAGGTTGTCAGGCGAAAATCTCCCAGTACTCACGGAGGAGTTCGATGAGCGCGCTTTCCTATGAGGGTGATAGGGTGGTGGACACGATTGCCGTCTTCGCGGATTATGTCGGGTGCACCTGATGCTTTCGAGTTTCCCTACTCGGGCTGAACTCGAGGTCTGGGGCGTTCTTTTTGGTTAATGGCATCATAGAGTTATCCGTAGTTTTTTCCAATTCCTCTAGCTCCTCTTGCATCCCGAAAGATTTCGCGATCTTGTGGAATTCGTTGTCGCACTTGTCTGATTTCTGGAAGTTGTCGTTTACGGTGATTGTATCTTATTCTCCGGCGAGTTTCAACTTGAGGTAGGCGTAATGAGGTACTGCCATGAATCTCGCGAACGCTTTCTGACCGAGAATGGCGTGGTACTGGGATTGCCAATCGACTACCTCGAAGTCGAGGAATTCTCTCCTGTAATTGCGCGGGTCTCCGAGGATCAATTCCAAGTTGATTGTTCCAAGTGGTCGGACCGCTTTACCCGGTACTATCCCATGGAAGGATGTTTCTGATGCTGCGAGTCTCTCTAAGTTTCCATTCATTTTACCGGAGTGTATCCGCGTATGTGATGTTGATTCCGCTGCCGCCATCCATGAACACCCGGGCTACATCGTAGTTGCCTATTTGCGCATGGATGACGAGCGCCGTGTGCCCCGGTCGATGCACCTGTGGCGGGTGGTCCTCTCGTGAGAAGGTTATCGAGTGCTCGGACAGCTTCAGGTATTCAGGCTTGGATGGTGGTGCGTGCACTGCCATGTTAACTTGGCAAGTGTTGGTCTTCAAAACTCGTCGGGACGGGCAGACCTTCTGTATCATGCCTAGGAGCCCATGGGAGTTTGGGTAGCCGTTTCCTCCTTGATTTGCCACGGCTGGGCTAGTTGGTGTGGGAAGGGCGGCTAGAGACATGTTGTGGTGACCTGCAGGTGGAGGCATGGGTGGTGGTTGGTATGCTCCGGGCTGTTGTGGGTATCCCTGGCTGACGGCTGCTCTGTGCTTCTTTGTGTACACCTCGTGGATGTCTTGGAACTTTTGACGGTCCTTGAGGAGGTAAGTAGCCTTGGTTCTTCCCGTGCGCTTATCTGTAAACAGATGCAGAGAGCAGTATCCATCAAGGTCTTCCTCGGGAGTTTTATCATCTTGTTTTGGCTTCCACTCGCGATTTCCGCAGGATCCGCTATCGCGGTTTCTTGTGAACTCGGCCGCTACCAGCTCCGATTGATCATCGTGGTCGTAATTTTTTCTCTTCCTCCTCCGGCGATCGCCGTTGCGGTCCTCGTCGTGCGTGGGTGAAGAAGCTTTCTTGTTGCACAGTGATTCTTCGCCATTCGCCCATCTGTCCGCTATCACCATTAATTCCCCGATTGATTTGGGTGCGGATCGCCCTAGTTCTTCTCAGAAGGCGGCGTGCCGAGTACCCTTTGTGAAAGCTTCGGCCGCGATTTCTTCTGATATGTTCCCCGCTGTGTTCCTAAGTGTGCTCCTTCTCTGGATGTACTCGCGGGTAGACTCTCCGCTTTTCTGCCTGCAGGCTCGCAGTTCCTCGGTAGATGCTGGCTGCTTGTATGTCGCCTGGAAGTTCTTCTCGAAGTCACGGGTGAGATCGTCCCAGAATCTGTAACACGCACGCGGTCTTCCTTTGAGCCAGCTTCGGGCAGCGCCTACGAGGTGCAGGTTTAAGTACTACATGGCTGTTGTCTTGTTCCCACGCTGGAATTTTACCGCGGTCAGGTAGTCTGAAAGCCATGACTTGGGCTCTTGCGAGCAGTCATATTTTGGGACCTCTGTTGTGAGCTTGAATCCTTTGGGCATCGGTGCTTCACGTATGCTGCTGCTGAAGCACATTGCACCGCAGGCTTCCTTGTCAGAGGAGGTGGATGGTGATCGGGCACGGTTCCTGCGCGCTCGAGCTTTGTCAACCTTGCTCTGCATGATGTCTCCATGCGGGTCATATTGAGTTCGATCGCGGTTATCCTCCTGCTGTGGTTCCCTACTGCGATCTCGCGAGCGGCTTCCGTGGTGCCGTGGGCTGCTGTCACGGTTTCGCGGGCTATCGTCATCGTTGCGCGGGCTGTCGCCGCGGTGCCTAGCCTCTTTGCCCCCTAGGGCGAGGAGGTGATCCTTTGTCTTCTCTTTTTGGTGACGAACTCTCGCGTCTGCGAGGTGTTCTATCCACCCGAGGTATTAAATCAGCTTCAGAGGTTGTTGTGTTTTTGCGGTTCTTGGCAGCGATTGCCGGTCCGGCTATGCCCAGTCCCCTCTAGAACTGTCGGTGTTGCTCCGTGCGGGGATCATTTTTGGGTGGCTGGTTCGCCTGCAAGTATGTAGCTGCGGCTAGGGAGTCATCAGGTGTATGTTACCCTCGTCATCAACATGCATGAGGGAAGTCTCGAGGGTCTTTCTTACTTCGCCGAGGGACCCTTGGTCCAAGCGAGCAGTTTTGGAGACGTCTTTCCCTTCTTTGGGGGCTGGTTCCCCGTTGAGTGATTTCTGGAAAGCGCCACGTGGCGTGCACTCGAGGCTTCCGCCGCTTCCTTCCGTGCTTCTAGCTCCTTGCGGGCTTCTAACAACTATCGGCCTTTCAGCAATAGGTGGTAATGGTACGCCGTCAGGTCTTCTTGAGAGGATCCAGGTTCTATCGGTTGGCCAGAGTGTACCGCTGCTTTCGCTTTGAGCCAAGAGGCCCGCGAGACCTTGATGCGTTCCCGCGCTACTCGACTTTCCTCCGTTTCCTTAGGTTGTTCGGCTGAACCTGCCATGCAGACTTGGGCCAGAATATGGCTCGTGAGTCCTAGGCGTAGGCCGGTGACTTTCGCCGAATTTGGAGGGTTCTTCAGTCGCGATGGTATGGAAGTTGTGCGTGCTGCAGCGGATGGATCCATCGCTGGGCGTTAAGTCGCGACTGGCGTTGGCGGATGGCGACTCGAGGATCGCCGGGCTCGAGACGGACTAAGAGTCTGATCCGTCGAGTTCCATCTGGTCGGGAAAGCGTAGAATTCCCGTCTTGCTGGTGCGGAAGCGGCTGTCGCCGAATGTCAGGCTGATGCCCTCCTGGAGTCCGTTGAACAGCGGATGTGATTCCGGCGAGTGGGGCGTGTGGATGAACGACCCGAAGCAGATCGGCTCCATTGGAGTCGATAATCCCGGGCTCCAGCTGGAGCTCGGTGAAGATGAGGCCAAAGATGTCGTGGATCCAGCGCCCGTCGTTCCCACAGACGGTGCCAATTGTCGATTAGTCATATCGGCAATTCCCTCGGATGATCTGGTAGGTTTTGAGTAAGAGAACTAGATAGACACTGGTAACTTCCGGCTAACAGGGGGCACAATTTATGTAACATCCCAAGTATGAAAAATAGCCGTTAGAATGTTTGCTCTCTGTTATTTTATGTTTTGCATCGTGACATCATGTTCATTGCATTTGTTTTGTTTGTTTTCCATTTGTTTTCCTCTGTTTTGCTTTGTTTTCCAACTGTTTTCATTTGTTTTCCTTTGTTTTCTATTTGAATTTCAAACCAAATTTCAAACCTTTGTTTCATACTTGTGATGTTACAATTTCCAAAATGATATTTCAAATCAAAACAATCAATTGTACCATTAAAGTGTGATTTCAAAACTGTTATTTTGTTTCTATCAAAAATTCATTTAATACCAAACCCTTTGCAAATTCAATTAGTTTCCAAAACAGCAACCCCTTTTGAAAATTATGAAAATGACAAAGCACTTCCATCTTTTGTTTCCATTAAACTAAGGTTCAAACTAATTAAATTATTGCTTTCAATATTTCACTTAATAGTCAAACTTCATTCAAATTGCATTCAAAATTCAAATCAAATCACAAACAGCACCCAATTTGAAATTATGAAAATTACCAAAACATTTCTAATCCTTTTTGTTTCAATTAAACTATAAGGATCAAACTATTTAAGTATTGTTTTCAATAACTCACTTAATAATCAAATTCATTCAAATTTGAAATTAAATTACAAATAACATTTTTTGAACTTTTTGTAAAACAAAAACTTGCAAGTGGTTGCCATTACATAAATAAGTAATATAACATTTTTTTTGCCTAATTTTTCTAAACCCACAACTCATCTAATTCTTGCTATTACTTTTCAGCAAAAAAAATAGAAGGAAAAAAATAAATAAAAGGCAAACACAACAGCACAGCAGAGAGAGAGGCCCAGCCCATCTTCCCCCTTGGCCCGATACCCCCCTCAACTTCATCTTCTTCGTACGGCTCACCATCTACTGCATCCACGTAGCAGAGAGCAGGGAAGCAACGGTGCAGGTCCTCCTCCTCCCCCTATAACTCGATGCCCTAGCTCTCCCTAGCCCTAACCCTCCTTCTTCCTCCTTCTCCCTCTTCCCCGCCGTTTTCCTTCTCTCTTCCTCCTTATGCTCTCTTCTCTCTGTAATTCTCTGAACCCAACAACTCCCCACCGAAACCTCCTCTCCCTCCGGCGATCGCCGCCGTTGGAGGCTCCCTCCGGCCAGGTTGGGCGCGGGAATGGAGCCCCCACGGCGCCCTCTTCCTCCTCCCCCTCGGCACGGGCCGGGAGGGGATGTGCCACCGCCGCCGTCAAGGACAAGTCGCCGGCCACTCCCTGTTCCGCCCCGACCTCCTCCTGCTGCGCCCCTCGGTGAGATTCCCTCCCCCCGCTCGCTCTCCTCCCTCTCCTCCATCAACCGCACCCCACGGCCACCCCACGCCACAGCCGCACGCAGCAGCCGCGACGGCCCCTCGCCGGCATCGATCACCGTTCTGCCATCGCCAGGTTCAGGAACCCATGTGCAGTTTCAGTTTCAGGAAAAAGAACATCGTTTCTGAACATTAACCTCCCGAGTTCCCCCCTCCTATCACAAGTTCAGCAGCTACCGCACTGGTGCTGTTCCTTTGCGCGCAGCAGCAGGTCTGGGGTTCGAATCCCCCCACCCGCAGATAACCAAAACTTTTTATTTCTTTTGTTTGGTTACTGCAACTTCCCAGAAATCACAACCAAGTCCCTGTATTTCTTTCTAGATCACTGTTTAATTTTTCTAAGTCCCTAGTAGGTAATAAAATGGCAGATTACCACCTAAGCTATAAAAATGCATAAATACATCATTTTAACTCCAAATTCCACATTTTTAATATCTATTTTGTACCAAATTGAATGCTCTATCCAAATATAAAATTTGTTTACTGTTTTCAATATTTTAAATTGGTGAAATATTTGAAAACTTGTTTAATTCACTTAATTTTGCAAAAATCATAACTTGGGCATAAAAATTCCAAATTCCACAAACTAAATATGTTTTCCAATCAACTTTTCATGTACTTTCCAAATATCAATTTTGTTTGCTGTTTTGAATAATTTAAATTGCTGAAAACAACTGTTTCTTGTTTAATGCATTTAAAATTGCCAAATTAATAACTTGCTCATTTTAAATCCATTTTCAACAAATAAAATATGTTTTCCATGCAAAATTAAACCACCTTTCCAAATATAAAATTTGTTTCATGTTTTGAATAATTAAAAATTAGTTAAATAATTTAAACCTTATTTAAATCATTTAAATTTGTTAAATTCCTAACTTGCTCAAATTAAATTATTTTGAACTTATAAAATATGTTTTCAAACCATAAAAGTATAATCCTTTCCAATATGAGTTTGGTTTAATGTTTTGAACAAATGAAAATTCAAATAAGTTCATGCTTGAATTAAATTCAATTAAAACTTGTTTAAACTTGTTTAATTCATAAGTAAATTATTCTAAATCCTTTTTCAATAATTGAAACATGTAATCCACCTAAAATTGTGTGTTATTTTCAAATATGAACTTTGTTATCTATGTTTAACAATTAAAATTGGTGAAAACAACAAATGCTTGTGTAACACCTTTAAGGAACCAAAATTCCTTAACTTAATAACTAAAATTTCAAAATGGGTAAACCTTATTTCCAATTGGTTCTATTGTTGTTATTTTGTTGTTTTCCTCATCCATGCATCATGCTAATTCACTTACACATGATGATTAGTTGTAAAACAATTAATTCAACCTTAATTCATGGGCTTTCCATATGCAATCCAATTGCATATGGGTCCATTTAAACATGTTATCTTGTCAACTAGTTTATTTCTGATGCATCAATTAAATTGACATGCATCATCCCATGTTTGTGCACTATGCCATGTTATTGATTGTTTGTCTCTCTGCGTTGTTTGCTTGCTTCTTCTCGGATAAACGACGACGTTGAGACCGACGATACTTACGACACCCCTTCTAAGGATCTAGCTCAGTACCAGGCTGCTGAGTTTGCAGGCAAGTATTCACTCACATGAACCACTGTGGTCCTTTCAACATTGGTTACCGATACTTTCCGTTGTCTATTCTGCTAGCCCTATGAATCGTTGCTTCTGTTCGATCCTATCACATGTTATCCTTTAACCCTGATATAGCCTCACCTCCACCCCTATAACCTTTTTGCTTGTTGCCCGTGTCTTACTAGCATGTTTAGGGTTGTTTTTGCTCGAGTCTGTTACCCGTTACTTTATGTTACTATATTTCTATTATGTTTTGGGGCTCGATGTTAAACAACAACCTGTTAATTTTGAGGTAATAATAATTTGCTGATAAGGCACCGGCAGGAGGCCCGGCGTGGTTTTGAGGCCTGCTAGTGTCGACCCTAATAGGAAAAGGGTCTTGTCTACTGATCCATGATGAGCGCACTAACCGCATGTGGGAAGCGAGTATGGGCGCCCCCCTCAATTTGATTCGATTCGCATCTCGTCCAAATCGCCACACTTAGTTCGGGCTTTCCATTTGATGCATGCATGTGCAGATGCGAACCCTTGGCGCCAGGGTGGAACTTTTGTAGTCGGCATTTAGGGCGGCGTGGTCTTAGAGTGCTATGAGGGTCCCCTTTTCTTCGTGGGGCTCGATTAGCCGCGCACGCACAGCATGTGGTTCTTTGGGCTTGATGCGAAGAAGAGTTGAGTTGTGTTGAGTGCTCCGCTTGGTGGAAGTGCATTTCCTATCTGGCGGCGTGTTCTTACGTGTACGGCCAAATTGGTGCATCCCTGCAGGGTTAAATCTTCTCGAGAAGCCGTGTTTTCCGCGGTTATGGATTACTTGGTGAAAGTATTGGCTAACAAGTACTCAGAACAACTTACACCTAACTAATGGTAACTTGACTAGTAATAGGCTTATTGACACAACAATCTGAACCATCACTAATCCAACTGTGTGAGTTATCCTCGGATTGCTTCTTTGGATAAGGGGCGAGATCCAGGATGGGTTTGTATGGAGTTAGTTGTTAGTTGGTTACGATACACTATCTTATCCCTTTTCTGATAGCCGGAAGTTGTAGCATGTTTCTGTAGTTGGTTAGAGCAGCCAGTTGCAGCATCTTTTATATCCCCTTTCTTCCGTTGAACCCAAAGCATCTGTGCTTGGTGTTGACGGGTTACACTTTGGTGAATTGTGAGTCTTGCTTGCCAGTACGGTTATGTACTGACCCCTTTGGGGCTGTGGTTTCCGCAGACTACGTTTCCGAGGATCCCCATGGTGGCTACTACGTGGAGTTTGACGAGGCTGCTGACGAGTAGATAGCGGACCCGGGCAGGATCCGAGACTTCGTGGATGGGCTCCGTCTTTTCGTTTCCGGCCTCCTAGGCCTATTTGGATCTTGTCTGTACTCAGACATGTTGAATGCTTCCGCTGTGATGTAATGATGAATTGTTGGGACATGTGTCCTCTGGATGATTGTATTTGCTATCTCTGCTCTAATGAGAGCTATTTGCAACTTATTTCCATCTTTTGTGTCGTAGAGATCTGTTGTGATATCACTTGTTCCAATGCCGTTGACGTACCATGTGTGTATGTTTTGAAGTACGTCAACGGAAGTATCTGGATTTCTATGGGATGGTTTGCGCAGACGATGAATAGTAAGAGAATGGTTGTCACACGTTTACGTGTTGGCCTGCTCATATTGAGATGCGGGTGCCGGTATGCCCTGTAAGCCATGTATCTGCTGTTTAACGGACTGTGAGTATCCCCTAGAAGTCCGGGTGCGACAAATGGTATCAGAGCCTGTCTGCCTGTAGGATCCCTTTTACTGGTCGCAGTTGAGTCTAGAAACTATTTTGTAGCTATATAGGAAAAATGAAACGCGAGAGTAGGAATTCTGTTCTTTTTCTTCTTTCCCCACCCACCCTCCCTTTTCTGGTAAGGAAATGCAACGTTGTTTTCCCTTCTCATCTAAATTTTCAAGTTAGGTTTTCACGTATCCTGGTTTCTCTAGGATGGTTATATCTACTAGACCATAGGAATGGAGGTGGTTGTGACATGATTTATCATGTTGCCTACTCACGATTGAGAACGGAGGTGTGTAAGCCCCGGAAGCAGATCCTCTATTCCTTAAGCAGTAGATATTGATCCTTTAGAAGCCTGGATGGGTTTTCCGTAGTACCTCAGGAGTGTTTTGTTCTCGTTTTCCCGGTGTTGCTTTGATATCCTGTTCTTCTCAACATCCTTTTCGTCCGTTGAAACCTTGTTGTTGCTTCCCACTTCAGTTCTTCTACCGGCGTCTAATCAATAACTCTGTTTCACCCTTCTGGCCAGATAGTCTATTCTCAATGAATAAAGTTCCATTCAGCTATACACCCTCGATGCAAAACCTCTACCTTTACTTGAAAATGTTCCGGTGGGTTGCAAATTCCCTGACGTCTTTCCAGAAGAGTTGCCAGGAATGCCTATCGTTTTGAACTTCCAGAAAAGATATCCAAGGTGCACGATGTGTTTCACGTGTCACAGCTCAAGAGGATCTTCGCAAGAAGTATCCGGACCTTTTCTTTTCTCAGTAGGAATCTCGGGGCGCGATTCCTTCAAGGGGGGGCGTTTTGTAACATCCCAAGTATGAAAAATAGCCATTAGAATGTTTGCTCTCTATTATTTTATGTTTTGCATCGTGACATCATGTTCATTGCATTTGTTTTGTTTGTTTTCCATTTGTTTTCCTCTGTTTTGCTTTGTTTTCCAACTGTTTTCATTTGTTTTCCTTTGTTTTCTATTTGAATTTCAAACCAAATTTCAAACCTTTGTTTCATACTTGTGATGTTACAATTTCCAAAATGATATTTCAAATCAAAACAATCAATTGTACCATTAAGTGTGATTTCAAAACTGTTATTTTGTTTCTATCAAAAATTCATTTAATACCAAACCCTTTGCAAATTCAATTAGTTTCCAAAACAGCAACCCCTTTTGAAAATTATGAAAATGACAAAGCACTTCCATCTTTTGTTTCCATTAAACTAAGGTTCAAACTAATTAAATTATTGCTTTCAATATTTCACTTTATAGTCAAACTTCATTCAAATTGCATTCAAAATTCAAATCAAATCACAAACAGCACCCAATTTGAAATTATGAAAATTACCAAAACATTTCTAATCCTTTTTGTTTCAATTAAACTATAAGAATCAAACTATTTAAGTATTGTTTTCAATAACTCACTTAATAATCAAATTCATTCAAATTTGAAATTAAATTACAAACAACATTTTTTGAACTTTTTGTAAAACAAAAACTTGCAAGTGGTTGCCATTACATAAATAAGTAATATAACATTTTTTTTGCCTAATTTTTCTAAACCCACAACTCATCTAATTCTTGCTATTACTTTTTAGCAAAAAAAATAGAAGAAAATAAATAAATAAAAGGCAAACACAACAGCACAGCAGAGAGAGAGGCCCAGCCCATCTTTCCCCTTGGCCCGATACCCCCCTCAACTTCATCTTCTTCGTACGGCTCACCATCTACTGCATCCACGTAGCAGAGAGCAGGGAAGCAACAGTGCAGGTCCTCCTCCTCCCCCTATAACTCGATGCCCTAGCTCTCCCTAGCCCTAACCCTCATTCTTCCTCCTTCTCCCTCTTCCCCGCCGTTTTCCTTCTCTCTTCCTCCTTCTGCTCTCTTCTCTCTGTAATTCTCTGAACCCAACAACTCCCCACCGAAACCTCCTCTCCCTCCGGCGATCGCCGCCGTTGGAGGCTCCCTCCGGCCAGGTTGGGCGCGGGAATGGAGCCCCCACGGCGCCCTCTTCCTCCTCCCCCCTCGGCACGGGCCGGGAGGGGCTGTGCCGCCGCCGCCGTCAAGGACAAGTCGCCGGCCACTCCCTGTTCCGCCCCGACCTCCTCCTGCTGCGCCCCTCGGTGAGATTCCCTCCCCCGCTCGCTCTCCTCCCTCTCCTCCATCAACCGCACCCCACGGCCACCTCACGCCACAGCCGCACGCAGCAGCCGCGACGGCCCCTCGCCGACATCGATCACCGTTCTGACATCACCAGGTTCAGGAACCCATGTGCAGTTTCAGTTTCAGGAAAAAGAACACCGTTTCCGAACATTAACCTCCCGAGTTCCCCCCTCCTATCACAAGTTCAGCAGCTACCGCACTGGTGCTGTTCCTTTGCGCGCAGCAGCAGGTCTGGGGTTCGAATCCCCCCACCCGCAGATAAACCAAAACTTTTTATTTCTTTTGTTTGGTTACAACAACTTCCCAGAAATCACAACCAAGTCCCTCTATTTCTTTCTAGATCCCTGTTTAATTTTTCTAAGTCCCTAGTAGGTAATAAAATGGCAGATTACCACCTAAGCTATAAAAATGCATAAATAAATCATTTTAACTCCAAATTCCACATTTTTAATATCTATTTTGTACCAAATTGAATGATCTATCCAAATATAAAATTTGTTTACTGTTTTGAATATTTTAAATTGGTGAAATATTTGAAAACTTGTTTAATTCACTTAATTTTGCAAAAATCATAACTTGGGCATAAAAATTCCAAATTCCACAAACTAAATATGTTTTACAATCAACTTTTCATGTACTTTCCAAATATCAATTTTGTTTGCTGTTTTGAATAATTTAACTTGCTGAAAACAACTGTTTCTTGTTTAATGCATTTAAAATTGCCAAATTAATAACTTGCTCATTTTAAATCCATTTTCAACAAATAAAATATGTTTTCCATGCAAAATTAAACCACCTTTCCAAATATAAAATTTGTTTCATGTTTTGAATAATTAAAAATTGGTTAAATAATTTAAACCTTATTTAAATCATTTAAATTTGTTAAATTCCTAACTTGCTCAAATTAAATTATTTTGAACTTATAAAATATGTTTTCAAACCATAAAAGTATAATCCTTTCCAATATGAGTTTGGTTTAATGTTTTGAACAAATAAAAATTCAAATAAGTTCATGCTTGAATTAAATTCAATTAAAACTTGTTTAAACTTGTTTAATTCATAAGTAAATTATTCTAAATCCTTTTTCAATAATTGAAACATGTAATCCACCTAAAATTGTGTGTTCTTTTCAAATATGAACTTTGTTATCTATTTTGAACAATTAAAATTGGTGAAAACAACAAATGCTTGTGTAACACCTTTAAGGAACCAAAATTCCTTAACTTAATAACTAAAATTTCAAAATGGGTAAACCTTATTTCCAATTGGTTCTATTGTTGTTATTTTGTTGTTTTCCTCATCCATGCATCATGCTAATTCACTTACACATGATGATTAGTTGTAAAAAAATTAATTCAACCTTAATTCATGGGCTTTCCATATGCAATCCAATTGCATATGGGTCCATTTAAACATGTTATCTTGTCAACTAGTTTATTTATGATGCATCAATTAAATTGACATGCATCATCCCATGTTTGTGCACTATGCCATGTTATTGATTGTTTGTCTCTCTGCGTTGTTTGCTTGCTTTTTCTCGGATAAACGACGACGTTGAGACCGACGATACTTACGACACCCCTTCTAAGGATCTAGCTCAGTACCAGGCTGCTGAGTTTGCAGGCAAGTATTCACTCACATGAACCATTGTGTTCCTTTTAACATTGGTTACCGATACTTTCCGTTGTCTATTCTGCTAGCCCTATGAATCGTTGCTTCTGTTCGATCCTATCACATGTTATCCTTTAACCCTGATATAGCCTCACCTCCACCCCTATAACCTTTTTGCTTGTTGCCCGTGTCTTACTAGCATGTTTAGGGTTGTTTTTGCTCGAGTCTGTTACCCGTTACTTTCTGTTACTATATTTCTATTATGTTCTGGGCTCGATGTTAAACAACAACCTGTTAATTTTGAGGTAATAATAATTTGCTGATAAGGCACCGGCAGGAGGCCCGGCGTGGTTTTGAGGCCTGCTAGTGTCGACCCTAATAGGAAAAGGGTCTTGTCTACTGATCCATGATGAGCGCACTAACCGCATGTGGGAAGCGAGTATGGGCGCCCCCCTCAATTTGATTCGATTCGCATCTCGTCCAAATCGCCACACTTAGTTCGGGCTTTCCATTTGATGCATGCATGTGCAGGTGCAAACCCTTGGCGCCAGGGTGGAACTTTTGTAGTCGGCATTTAGGGCGGCGTGGTCTTAGAGTGCTATGAGGGTCCCCTTTTCTTCGTGGGGCTCGATTAGCCGCGCACGCACAGCATGTGGTTCTTTGGGCTTGATGCGAAGAAGAGTTGAGTTGTGTTGAGTGCTCCGCTTGGTGGAAGTGCATTTCCTATCTGGCGGGGTATTCTTACGTGTACGGCCAAATTGGTGCATCCCTGCAGGGTTAAATCCTCTCGAGAAGCCGTGTTTTCCGCGGTTATGGATTACTTGGTGAAAGTACTGGCTAACAAGTACTCAGAACAACTTACACCTAACTAATGGTAACTTGACTAGTAATAGGCTTATTGACACAACAATCTGAACCATCACTAATCCAACTGTGTGAGTTATCCTCGGATTGCTTCTTTGGATAAGGGGCGAGATCCAAGATGGGTTTGTATGGAGTTAGTTGTTAGTTGGTTACGATACGCTATCTTATCCCTTTTCTGATAGCCGGAAGTTGTAGCATGTTTCTGTAATTGGTTAGAGCAGCCAGTTGCAGCATCTTTTATATCCCCTTTCTTCCGTTGAACCCAAAGCATCTGTGCTTGGTGTTGACGGGTTACACTTTGGTGAATTGTGAGTCTTGCTTGCCAGTACGTTTATGTACTGACCCCTTTGGGGCTGTGGTTTCCGCAGACTACGTTTCCGAGGATCCCCATGGTGGCTACTACGTGGAGTTTGACGAGGCTGCTGACGAGTAGATAGCGGACCCGGGCAGGATCCGAGACTTCGTGGATGGGCTCTGTCTTTTCGTTTCCGGCCTCCTAGGCCTATTTGGATCTTGTCTGTACTCAGACATGTTGAATGCTTCCGCTGTGATGTAATGATGAATTGTTGGGACATGTGTCCTCTGGATGATTGTATTTGCTATCTCTGCTCTAATGAGAGCTATTTGCAACTTATTTCCATCTTTTGTGTCATAGAGATCTGTTGTGATATCACTTGTTCCAATGCCGTTGACGTACCATGTGTGTATGTTTTGAAGTACGTCAACGGAAGTATCTGGATTTCTATGGGATGGTTTGCGCAGACGATGAATAGTAAGAGAATGGTTGTCACACGTTTACGTGTTGGCCTGCTCATATTGAGATGCGGGTGCCGGTATGCCCCGTAAGCCATGTATCTGCTGTTTAACGGACTGTGAGTATCCCCTAGAAGTCCGGGTGCGACAATTTACCCAGGTTCGGGGCCCTCGTAGAGGTAAAACCCTTACTCCTGCTCTTCTGATCTGTATTATGAGTATATCGTTTATAAAGGTGGGTGCACAAGTCAAGAGATAGATCTCGATCTATGGCTATGGTGGTGGAAAATAGATTGTATCCCCCCTCGGTGGTTCTCCCAGCCTTTAAATAGGTGGATGGGTCTCAAACTGTATCTGAGGGGGTTACAAACTCTAGCTCTAAGGCGTTGGAGACTTTCCATCTTGATCCGCAAGTCTTGCGAGTGGGCTTCCACTGGGCCTTCTGAAGGGGAACGTAGCATAGAAAACAAAATTTTTCCTACGCGAGAGATACCCGAAAGGCCAAGATCTAATCTAGGAGACGAAGTGCAACGGGCAACAAGATGGTTAAGGAGAACACATACCCTCGAAGACTCAAAGTGGTACGAGATCAAATCTCGTTGTTGGCGTAGTCGTACTCACACCGATCCCGATAGCGAGAAGATGGCACCGCAATCCGGCGGTGTATCCGTGATCGGTCACACGTACGGTTGATGACGACCTCCGTTCCCTCGTTCCAGCGGGGCGCGGAAGTAGAGGATCCCTCGGAACTCCAGCAGCACGACGGCGTGGTGTGGTGGAGAAAAACATTGCTCAGGGCTTCGCCAAGCGCACGAACAAGTGGTGGAGCAGCGGCAGGAGGGAGGAAGAGATGACACAAGTGTGTGTAGGGGGAGAGGGAGCTCTCACCCCTCCTTTTATAGGAGGGGATGGCAGCCACGAATTTTTGGCTGCCTCCACCTCTCCCTCATCATGTGAGTGGAGTCTCCACTCAACCCACTCATTCTTCCATGAATTCCCACTCAAAATCCCAAGGGTTTTCTTTAATAAATAAATAAAACAATTTTATTTCTTTATTTTAATATTTGTTAATTCCATTAACAAACATTAACATATAACCCCTTGAGTTAGTTGTTAAATCTATTAACAACCATTTGATAAGAATCCCCTTGAACTATTTCAAAATTACTCGAAACAATTTCGGTGACTATTTCAATATTCCCCGAAACAATTTCGGTGCTGTCCAAACTTTTCTCCGATATTCCGTATCCTCTCAAATGCGTCATCGAACCTTAAGTGTGTCACCCTACGGTTCGCGAATAAGATAGACATGATCGAGACTCCTCTCCGATCAATAATCAACAGAGGGATCTGGAGATCCGTGATGACTCCTATATATTCAACGATGACTCTCGTGATCGTGTGAACCAACAACGCCGTGAACTATTCCCTTTGTATCGCGATATTTTACTTGTCCGAGATTCGATCATTGGTATCAACCATACCTTGTTCAATCTCGTTACCGACAAGTACTCTTTTCTCGTTCCCGTGATATAACATCCTTTGTGATCATATCACGTGCTTGCAAGCGGTTTCGATGTGATATCACCGAGAGGGCCCAGAGTATATCTCTCCGTCATTTGGATGGACAAATCCCACTCTTGATCCATGATCCTCAACTAATACTTTCCGAATACTTAACGACACCTTTATAGTCACCCTGTTACGGTGTGACGTTTGATGCCATCAAAGCACTCTTCCGGTATCAGTGATTGACATGATCTCATGGTCTAAGGAATAAGTTACTTCGTATGTTTGATATAACAATGTAAACTAAATGACTTGATCGCATTGCTATATTATCTTTGGGTATATGTTCATCACATCATTCTTCTAATGACATGACCCCGTTATTAATAACATCCAATGTTCATGATCAGGAAACCTTGATCATCTATTAATCAACGAGCTAGTTAAAAGAGAGGCTTTACTAGGAACCATTGTTTGTTTATTAAGCACACATGTATCAACGTTTCCGGTTAATACAATTCTAGCATGAGAAATAAACATTCATCATAAACAAGGAATAAGATAATAACCATTTTATTATTGCCTCTCGGGCATATTCCCTTCAGTCTCCCACTTGCACTAGAGTCAATAATCTAGTCTGTAAGCACTTTAACACATATGGCGTACCAGTGTTATTACCATGCTTCGCATGCGGTAAACATCATCAAAAAGATCTGAGCTGTTCAGGTCCTATTGTATTTGCATGTTCTTTGCGTCTACACGCATCACTCATTCTCTAATGAGATGGCTTTGTATATATATAGTCAATTCGTGAAAACTTAATTCCTCAGCTTAAACTGATGTCACTAACATTGTGAAAATGTAGCTTCATAGTGTTAGCATTCTTGGAAACTCACCAAGTTCCGGTGATACCTTAATTCCTCAGCTTAAACTGATGTTACTAACATTGTGAAAATGTAGCTTCATAGTTTCAGCATTCTTGGAAATTCACCAAGTTCAATAAAGAACTCCTTGACACAAAATACGCTTATAATTTGTTGTCAACACAACGATATACTTTAGCCTTTGTTGTAGTATCTGTCACAATATTTTAATTTTGAAACTCTTTCAAATCCAGCATGGAACTTTCTTCCATCCTATTGTGCTACCCTTCATCACATATTTTAATTGAGATAAAATTACTTGAATAAATGACAAGACTATTAGTGTAACATATTACAACTATTATTTTGTCATTACTATATAGGAAAACATATCCTTAGCATTTCTAAAATGACACAAGGATCTCTCCCACTGTTGTCTAATCATCATATGAATTATCCTACTATAACATTTTATAGCATAGGACTCATCTGGTTGTGTACATAGCATGGAAACATGACTTAGAAATCTCAATTTCAATGACGCTCATCATGTGTCAAAACACATGAATCTTGCTCAATTATTTTCCATGTGACAAGAACTCCTTCTTATCAATTTTATATTGACTTACTTCAATATTTCATCTATGTAATTTGGCTTCAATCATATCAGGCGCTTCAATCCATCTTTTATAGATATCGATGCCCAATATCTTCTAAGCCTTTCATCAATATGAAATCTTAACCGTGTTAATTTAAAATACATATTTTCCAATCAACCATATGTCATCTACATAAAGTATTGGAAATATGTCATAACGCTCCCACTTAATTTCTTGTAACTCTACAAGCATCTTTATCATTCATGATGGAATCAAACTCTTTTGATAACTTCATTAAGGTAAAGATTTCAACTTCGTTATGCTCACTTCAACCATTGAAGTGCGCATGCCTTTCTAGCAACCTTTTGAATTTTACAAAACTCTCAGACTGTGTCAAGTACACATCCTTGAATAAACTACTTGAGAGGAGAATTGGTTTTGTTATTCAACATCCATATCATAATATGTAACTTTGCTAGAACTATCTGCAAAGACTAAGCATCACTACGGAAGATAAAAATCTTGTAGTAGTGAACTCTTTGAACTTCGTCGAAAACAACTTTCCGATAAGTATCCATGTCTTTGTCGCTATATAGACCCTTTTGCTATCGTTAGGCATCATGCCTATTGAAAGGACTACCAAGTCACATACTTGATATTCATACAAGGATACTATGGCGGATATAATGACTCATAGTCAATTTTACGAAGTCAGTGCCCATCATTTGCTTCCTTTATAAGGTCCAGGTCCTTTGTTGTCAAAACAACACTTTATACTTAAACCACAAGTTGTTCAAAGTACAAAGTTTTTGGACTTTTCTGGTACAGTTCGCAAACTCATTTGAAGTATCTACAACATTTGTAGTGTCTTCTACTTAGTCAAAATAGTAAACCCCGGAACAACTTCCAGTGCTGCGCTACTCTTGACATGATAACGGAGATTCTGTAATCTTGTTGAGTTTGTACCGTGCTCCCACTCACTTGTTTCGCAAGAACTAGTTTCTCGAGAAATCAACCCTTTCTGACAAACAACATTTGTCTTTTGGTTCGGTGATAGGATAAATACCCAATGTTTTATTTGGGATAACCTTATAAACATATATTTATCCTATTTTGGTTGTAAACATTTTACACATGCTATGCATACCAAAACTTAAGAAAAATGACAATTCAGGTCATTACCCAAACCATATCTTATATGTTGTCAATTTCAACGGATCATGATGGTGCTCTTTTCAGTGTAAAAGCGGTTGTCCTTAATGTATAAACTACAAAAATATAATGGCAATTTTATTAATCTTACCATGTCAAACAGGGTTTGATTTTGTCTTTTGAATACTCCAATCTAATGTGGGGTATTCGAGAAGTATAAGTTGTAGAACAATTTTGCAACTTCTCAGATGTTTTGCTAAACTTGTAACTCAAACTTTATCCTTTATGATCCAATCATAAATACTTGATTATCTTGTTACATTGATTTTAACTTCATATTAACAACCTTTTGAACCAATTCAAAATGTCAAACTCTGTTCCCTTTAAATAGATATACTCACATATCTACTTAAATCATCGACAAAATTTTATGAAGGAAAAATTAATCCACCATACATGACTACACATAATGGACTATATACATCAATATGTATAATCTCCACTAAATTAGTCGTCCATTCTACTTTGGCCTAAGAACGGAATTCTAGTCATCTTTTGGAAGAGGTCTCACAAGCGTCAATAAAATGACTCCGGAAGTCCATCAATATGGAGTTCCTTCATGTTTTCCTTTCCGATATGAACTAAAATGGTGGTGTCACAATTTAAGTGAAACTCTTCAACGTCTTGCAACGTTTAGCATTTAGTCTTATAGATGTTTACTTTACCAACATGATTTATATTAACATATCCATCAATTATGGAATATGATCATAGTTTGAACAATCTCATTTGTTCTCACAAAAGACTAGAACAAAATAACAAATTATTAAGTTCTTCAAATAAATCTTGACTGGTTGGTTCGATACGACAATGAACACAATAACACTTTATTTATGTTCTTGTCATAATCGATTCCACATCTATTACTAGTTCCTTTTAGGCCCTTGTATTTCTTTCATTGCGTTGCTTTGTATGACAACTCATACCAACCAATGTGGTATCAAAATACCAAAAATACTTTGTTAACTAGTAATACATCTATATCTTGTATATCAAGTATATACTCCTGAGCTGGACTTTTCCAGTTATCTTCTTTTCTGCCATATATCTATTTGTAATTCTATTTTCAATATTCCCTTTCCTTTATAGAAGAATCATTCAACATCAAACAATGCTAGTCTTACTAGCTCATTTTCTTTGGCGTGTTAGTCATATACTATCACCCATTGAGTCATACTTTGAGTTTGATTGTTCTACTAATATCACCATATTAATAGCATTCTTCTAGATTCCACTCTTAGCAATTTCCAAGTAAGGTAAACTACTTTACCCATACTTCTAATCCATCCCATCATAACAATTTTATGATTAAGCTACTATAGCTCGAAGGAAGGAATTTAGAGGATAATTTTTAGCATCCAATTTCTTGGAATATTCAAACGCCTAGCGTCTTCAATCATTGCATATATTCAGATAATATAAGCAAACATTGTCACGCTAAATTATACTCAGTCATGTTGCCACAAATAAGTTTCTAGATATCAATATATCTTTCACTTGATTGTTTCTGAAAACAACTCTTTTCAGTCCCTAAATCACCTTGATCAACAAAACATTCTTTTGAAGATAAAGTAATACGGAAGCAACCATGACTCTGGATTCTAAGTAGGAATTATTTGCTCTCTAGATTAATCAATCATTAACCACATGGAGCTAGGTAGGAAATACCAAAAATCTACAATAGGACTCAATTTTAAATTTCACTAATACGGTACCAATCTTAAATGGTATTTACCAGATCATAACAGTTATATCTCAATTAACAATCTAAGTGTAAGGTAGTTATGAGGATGCCAATGACTACTACAAGTTGTGCAAATTCACTTTGATTTGTTGTTCATGATAAATAAGTTCAAGTTAATTCAAATTAAGCCATGAACTCCCACTCAAAAACAACATCCCTCTTAGTCGTCTTTAGTGATTACACGAACCAAATTCACTACAACAAAACCGATCATCACGTGAGATGATGTAGCTTCAAAGGCGAACATCGACATGTTCATCATATCATCCATATGACTCATGCTTTACCTTTCGGTTACGTGTTCCGAGGCCATGTCTGTACATGCTAGGCTCGCCAAGTAGAACCGTAGTATTGCGTGTGTTTCAAGGCCATGTCTGTACATGCTAGGCTTGAAAACACCCGTTGTATGCGAACGTTGAGTCTATCACACCCGATCATCACGTGGTGTCTCGAAACGACGAACTTTCTTAACGGTGCATATTAAGGAAGAACACATTATTATCTTGATATTAAGTGAGAGGGATCATCTTATAATGCTACCAACGTTATCTAAGCAACACAAGATGCATAAAAAGGATTAACATCACAGACATCACATGAAAGGATAACGTGATATGATATGGTCCTTCTTGCACTTGATCTCCATCATGTGCATTATGGTATGATCTCAATCATTCCACCGGCGTGGTACCAAGTACCACGGTACCCCAAACTTGATTGTCCATCAATAAGAAGACAACCATATGGATACCTTCCGGTATATCAATAATTTACAAAATAGATCATCTCATAATCAAATTTGTAATATTGACCATATCACATCACATGCCCAGCAAAAACTAGTTAGACGCTTCTAATTTATTTTTGCATATTTTACGTGGCTTAGGGCTTTCGAGGATAGAACCGTTCATACCTACGAACATCAACCACAACGTTGATAAACACATTTTTAACAACCCTTCATAGATTAGATCTTAACTATAGTAGGAGAAACAGACACCCGCAAGCCACTTATGCAATACAAGTTGCATGTCAGTTGTGGAACAAGTCTCATGTACGTGGACATGTAAGGTTAGTCCGGGCCGCTTCATCCCACTATGCCACTAATATCATAAAATAGTCAAGGAGGTAATAACATGATCATCAACGCCCACATACACCTATGTGTTCTACCCGTACAAAACATCTACGCATAGATCCGGCTCTGATACCACTGAAGGGGAACGTAGCATAGAAAACAAAAATTTTCCTACGCGAGAGATACCCGAAAGGCCAAGATCTAATCTAGGAGACGAAGTGCAACGGGCAACAAGAGGGTTAAGGAGAACACATACCCTCGAAGACTCAAAGTGGTACGAGATCAAATCTCGTTGTTGGCGTAGTCGTACTCACACCGATCCCGATAGCGAGAAGATGGCACCGCAATCCGGCGGTGTATCCGTGATCGGTCACACGTACGGTTGATGACGACCTCCGTTCCCTCGTTCCAGCGGGGCGCGGAAGTAGAGGATCCCTCGGAACTCCAGCAGCACGACGGCGTGGTGTGGTGGAGAAAAACATTGCTCAGGGCTTCGCCAAGCGCACGAACAAGTGGTGGAGCAGCGGCAGGAGGGAGGAAGAGATGACACAAGTGTGTGTAGGGGGAGAGGGAGCTCTCACCCCTCCTTTTATAGGAGGGGATGGCAGCCACTAATTTTTGGCTGCCTCCACCTCTCCCTCATCATGTGAGTGGAGTCTCCACTCAACCCACTCATTCTTCCATGAATTCCCACTCAAAATCCCAAGGGTTTTCTTTAATAAATAAATAAAACAATTTTATTTCTTTATTTTAATATTTGTTAATTCCATTAACAAACATTAACATATAACCCCTTGAGTTAGTTGTTAAATCTATTAACAACCATTTGATAAGAATCCCCTTGAACTATTTCAAAATTACTCGAAACAATTTCGGTGACTATTTCAATATTCCCCGAAACAATTTCGGTGCTGTCCAAACTTTTCTCCGATATTCCGTATCCTCTCAAATGCGTCATCGAACCTTAAGTGTGTCACCCTACGGTTCGCGAATAAGATAGACATGATCGAGACTCCTCTCCGATCAATAATCAACAGCGGGATCTGGAGATCCGTGATGACTCCTATATATTCAACGATGACTCTCGTGATCGTGTGAACCAACAACGCCGTGAACTATTCCCTTTGTATCGCGATATTTTACTTGTCCGAGATTCGATCATTGGTATCAACCATACCTTGTTCAATCTCGTTACCGACAAGTACTCTTTTCTCGTTCCCGTGATATAACATCCTTTGTGATCATATCACGTGCTTGCAAGCGGTTTCGATGTGATATCACCGAGAGGGCCCAGAGTATATCTCTCCGTCATTTGGATGGACAAATCCCACTCTTGATCCATGATCCTCAACTAATACTTTCCGAATACTTAACGACACCTTTATAGTCACCCTGTTACGGTGTGACGTTTGATGCCATCAAAGCACTCTTCCGGTATCAGTGATTGACATGATCTCATGGTCTAAGGAATAAGTTACTTCGTATGTTTGATATAACAATGTAAACTAAATGACTTGATCGCATTGCTATATTATCTTTGGGTATATGTTCATCACATCATTCTTCTAATGACATGACCCCGTTATTAATAACATCCAATGTTCATGATCAGGAAACCTTGATCATCTATTAATCAACGAGCTAGTTAAAAGAGAGGCTTTACTAGGAACCATTGTTTGTTTATTAAGCACACATGTATCAACGTTTCCGGTTAATACAATTCTAGCATGAGAAATAAACATTCATCATAAACAAGGAATAAGATAATAACCATTTTATTATTGCCTCTCGGGCATATTCCCTTCACCTTCTAGATCTGCGGGGTGGCGCCTTGCGTTGGGCTTTAGTCTTGGGCCTTGGACAAGGTAGCCCCACTCGATAGGTCCTAGAGTCATCCCCACGTCAGACATGGTGGAAGGGGCATGTGGATTGGATCCACACGGGGGGTCATGGTTATGAATAAGTTTAGGTTGAGGCTCAAAACATTTTTCTAATATCCGTGTTTCAATCGCCCCTCAAAGCTAATCTAGCAATGAGATTAAACATACCTCTTATTGCGTAGGTGACGATGGAAATTGATCGTACAACCTACAAGCATGCTAAAACCTGCAAACACAATGTTATAGGTGTCTAACTTGATTTTGCAGGGTGTGTGTGGGGGGTTTGGTATTGCTATTTTATTATTACCGTGTTTTGACATGATGGCCAATGCCAAAGAATTATCATTGTTGGACATTGACAATCAGTCATACATCACAGAGCTCACGGGAAGTACATGATAGGAGAAAGTGCTTGTTTCTCCATCATGGAAACACTTGAAGCAATTTTAACCCTAGTGGAATTTCCTCGGATTTTCTGCTATGGTGAGAATAGACGGAGATGGAGGATCCTAGTTGGAGATGTGTCAAGAAATCCCCGAAGAACAAAGACTATATCGAATCACAAGAATTATAAATTGCCTGTGATGTTTATCGTTTGTTGATTGCACCTTGATTGCGCGGTAGTTGTTTATTAGGGTCATTCCTCACTTAAAATATCAAGGTTGTTTGTGTTCTCCCATCATGTAGCAATCGTCATAACAGACTTGGGTTTGCGTCCAACACTTTTATCCAAGGGTCAACGCATTCTTATCATCTGCGGGCGGGTATGGATTGATGACTTTTATCCAAGGATCAGTCCGTACATGCGGTATCAGATGGTTGTCTTGACGTTCAGGCATAACTTGTTGTGATCTTGGAAAACAATCATTAAAAGATGAGCAAGAATCACATTGTGTAATTGGCATGGTGGCCTACCCTTTAGGCTATGATTGGTTGAGATGTATACATCCTTCTTGACATAATTTATTGGGATCTCCTTTCACTGAAAGTTGATTATGAGGAATATGAGTTTCAGTGGGAGCATATCTTAATTTCAATTTTATTGAATTAACAAGTGCAAAAAAAATAACTAAGATATACTCCCACTGAAAACATAAGTCTGGATGAGTTGTTGGGGGTTAAAAAAAATAACTAAGGAAGGCATGGAGTTTTCTGATTGGGTTCACGGTCTAAGAGCTGTTCTTAGAGGTCTTGGGATAGAGCATGTGCTCAACAATGAAGTTCCGACACCTGATGGAGAATATTCTCCGTTGGGAGATGAGGAGTATCAAGTTTATGTGATCATGTTGGATAGGGTGAGTTCTGAGCTGGATGATACCATCGCCCCTTAGGTCTCATGGAAGTTTTGAAGGCTCGGTTCTCCATGAAAATTTTTCATGGTCGTCAAGAGCTAAATGATGAACTGTTAAGGTGCAAACTCAAGTGCCTTGGGCCATTGATGGAGCACAAAGACCATTTCACAGGGATATTGCAAAGGCTCAAGGACACTGGTTTTCCAATTCCAGGATGGAAAGCATTTGAAACACTCCTTATGTCACTTCCATCGCATTACTTTGGATTTGTGGCTTGCTAAAATCTTATGGGAGTGAAGAAGATAGTTGAAGAAGTCTTCTAGATGCTCATGTCAGCTGAGATAGATGTTTTTATTCATGCTGTGATGACTTCACCAAAAGACAAAGACAAGTGCAAAGTCCACATGAGGTATAGGAGTTATACTAGTTATTGACATTTTCTTATCTATAAGATATTTTAGTATTGGATACTGAAGTTTCTCAATCTAGAATTTATTGCAGAGTGAGAAGGAAAAGAGGCAAGAAAGGTGGAAGGCGTTTAAGGCGCAACGGAAGATTCAATAATGGCACCATACCAGTTGCATCATCTGCGAAGTCCGGAGTCAATAAGGAGGATCAACACTATGACTTAGAAATGATAGTTATTTTTGAGTTCGATCATTTTTAATGAATATTTTATATTCATCAACCCTGTTGAGTTCAGATTATAAAATATGTGTGTGAATTCCAATCTTGGGAATTTAAAGTTTACGATCTTATTTATTGTGTTATGTCAATTAGTTTAATCATTAAGTCTTGAATATTTTTTATTCAAATTATTGCTCAAGTTTGAGTAATAGTTTTATGGCTTGTTAAATAAATGGGAGATAAACCTTTTATCTGATTTATCAAGGTTGAAAGACTACCTCCAAAATATTTAATATAGCAAAAATCCACTAAGTGCTAGGCACATGTGAATTTCTAAATTCAGATAAGAGATGGATGTTTTCTCAATTTACTTAATTCCATTGAAGATTCAATGTGACAAGTTAATCATATTGATGAACTGGAATAGTTGAATTAATTGAAGTTTTAATATTTCATAGAAGTTAGTGGGAGTATTTTGAATCAAAAACTGAGATAAAAGAAATTTGATTGTGGTAAAAAAGGACTTGATAGAAATTAGAGCATGGTTGACAAAGAAAATTTTCTTAGTCAAAATTACTCATGATGAATTTTGAGAAACTCAAGATTATCATGATAATTAAATATTTGCAAGACAAGGATTTAAGCAATGTTATAATTGTCAAATGTCTTTGTGTAATAAATTGAAAGCGTGAAACAAAAATAATTATCAACCCACTAAATAAAATGATTTTGTTTATTTGTTATGGATCGAACTATGTCATTAATTAACTTAGAGTTATTTTAATGATAGTTCCTAGTAATCAATATTTCTCAAGTATGATGCATAATTGATTAAAGGGTTTTGAATAAAACCAATTATATTATTGGTGGTAAATTTTTACTTTAAACTCCAAGTGTTGTAAACACATTGAATTAAGGAGAAAAGTGTATTATCATGATTGATAAGGTGGAAATTGTATTAAGTTATGATTGTGAATCTTTGAAGAAAGATTAAATGAAAGGGGAAACATGCAAATGTTTCAAATTCATCACCTTATCTAGGAATTTATGTATGAGATACATAAAGTTCAAACTCAATATTAAATAAAGGTAGTATGCGGAATTTGATGTAATATTCACTTTGTGATATGGTCATAAAAATTCCAAGACAATGACCACACTGTGCAAATCAAAACAAACAAGATAATAGTACTCGTAAATATATGATATTGGGTTGTCATATAGATCTATGATTAAGGAGATATTCGTGTTAACTCCCAGATTTCATCTTGAGAGTAGGTTGGAGTGATTTTGAAATCACATGGGAACATGAATATTTTTGCAAGGAAAATAGATATGAACATTCTATATTCATAAAGCTACTATTGATAAAATTGTTTTATCAACTGCGAATAAATGACAATGATGAGTTGAAAACTTATCATAACAATTGGTTGGTGTCGTTATTGGACTAGTTAGCAAATAATTTTGCTAAGTGTAATTAATTTTAGATTACTGGAGTAATCTAAAATATTACAAATATGAGTATTAAGTCAGTCGTGTTAATGAAACAAGAAGGACTTATTTTTCATTATATAAACCAAAGGGACTTAAAAGTCAGTGGGAGCTGATTATGATCTTTTAATTTGACTGGGCCTTGTTGAAAGAAAGTTACCTCATGAAAAGATTTAAAAAGGTTTTAAATGCAATATCAAAAAGTGTCTTATTAGATTCAGAATCTATGAGATAGATTATGGAGTTTAATAAACATGAATATTATGGGTGTGCTAAGTGTAATTTTGAAAGAAATTTCGAATTACAATGAGATAAAGTATTTTGCCTCAAAAGAAAAATGACATGCTATTTTGCAAAAGACATGTCCTTCGTAGTCATTGGTGAGAAAAATATAAAGGGTTGAGATCAAATCATAATATTTTGTGATTTGACCAATCTCATAGTCATAGAAGAAAGCACACAACAACCGTTAGATTTCCTTTGACTAAAATGTTTGGTCAAACCGGTATAAAGGGGAAAGACTTAAGTAAAAGTTTTTCTTATGCAGTTAATTGTTTGTAATAAAACCAAGAAATAATGTGGTGAGAATTTTCTCACATAAATATTCAACAATAATATTACTAAGAATAAATTTTCTCACATAAGAATTTTCTTAGTGGAATTTTGAATAGTTGCAGATAATATTGTGAGAAGTATTCACATATGTATTTGTGGTGGAATTACAAAATCAAATCTTTATTGATTTTCATTCAAATTATGATTCTTCAATTGATAATACCGTATGTTGTATGAATATCAATATTAGAGTATTACGAGTGGACTGTACAATATTTTTCTATGGGTAGTTGCAACTCAATGTTAGACATTGTTGATTGCAAGTTATTGGATAAAAGTAATTCGACTTAGTGAGGTTTCAAATGATGGTATGGTAATTCATTCGGAGACGCTTGATTTATTAATGCCGTCATGGAATTAGGTTCACACAAATCCAATTCCTAATAAATCCAAACACAAGTTTATAAGAAGTAGATAAGATCAAAAGGTGAAAGACTAAAGTCTAAGGAACCACATGCATAGTGTGAGTAACACCGGAATTCCATAGGTGTTATGTCATCATAGTAACTATAGTATTAGTTGACTATAGTGCAAGTGGGAGACTATTGAGTCATGGCCTAGAGATAATAATATTTAGTTATTATTCTATCTCCAAGTTCAGAATTAAGTTTATGTCATTGTGCTACAACCGCTATAGCACTTGAAAAGTGAGTTTTTCAAAGGAAAATCTTTGTGCGGGTGTGAAGACATAAACAAACAAGAGTTCCTAATCTTGTCTCTGAGATTAACTTATGGTTTGTGAGATGATCACATTTTTATGTTCATGGACCTAGTTAAATGTCTTGCAAAACACAAGAGTTTATTGTTGAGTAACAATAGTATTGAACCGACCCAATTGTACTTTGTTTCTAAAAGAGACTAAACAATTGTAATGTATTTTAGTAAAATACATATGAAGTTGTCATTGACTATAATACTTATACTATGAGAATATATAGTGGCCACACAATCAAAAGTTATGCTTTGGATAACATCAATCGTCCTGCCGTAACTAGGAACCATAACAATGATATTTGTGTATGATCTAGAAAGTGTAATGGAATTGGAATCGTTCAAGACTAGTACGTAACTCATCTAGATGATAGAGAGATACACACTCTGGGCCCTCTCGGTATCACCGATGTCATATCGTCCGGCCTGAAACAGTGTGATTTATCACAAGGACATCATGGATATGGATGCGAAAAGAGGAAGATATCGGTAACGAGTTTTATGTGTTATGATCAAGGGGTTTGATCAGATCAGATCACATAGTCTCACCTCATGATATCGTTGGTATCGTGAAGTTAAGGGAATGAGTGCAATGAGTAACTTATAAGGTTCCCTCGTTCTTCAGGAACACACATGAGCCATCATGGACGTCCATGGTCCCGATGTTGGTTATTGTTCGGTAAGTTCCCGAACATGTATGTGTGTTATGGAGCCTTTACGGGTCACACGCTTAAGCCGTGCCAACCTTTAATTGAGAGGGTTAATATGTTGTTATTGGTTTTATAAATTTTTGATGTCGTTAAGATATCGCCGAAACATGTCCGGTGCTAGTTGGAGTGGTTTCGGGGAAGTTGCTATTATGGAGAAATTATATTGGTGTTAGGAAAAATTTATATGAGAGGTAACGGCGGACATGAGATGTCCCAGTATAATATTGATAATTTTATCTATTGGGGTTATATGGTTTCGGAGGAGTATCGGGGACTTTCCATAAGTAGGGGGCATTGCCGGAGGAGGGCAGAAATGCACCTCATGGTCGCACCCTATTTTAGGGGGCTGCCGGGTGGGCCCTCACAAGTTCGTACTCATCGTCCCGATATTTTTACTGAATTTATTGGACAGAAAAATGAGAAAAGAAAAAGGAGAAAAGGAAAAAGGGCAGGAGGAAGGTGCAGTTGGACTCCACCCCAGCCAATCCGAGTTGGGCTAGGGGAGGGGGTGCGACCACCTCCTTGATGCATCCACCCTCCTCCTAGCTCAACTAGGACTCCTCTCTCCCTTTGGAAAGTCTCCTCCTCCCGCCCATTATATAAAGGATCCCAAGGCTCAAAGAAAAACACACAATTGGCTCTCAAGCCTGATGGGGGGATGATAACCCGGTAGGCCAAACTCCAAGGAGTAACCCGGCCCAAAGGACGTTGTGCAGGATCCGGCTAAGGATAAGGAAACCTGTGAAGGCCCAAGCTTGTAGGCCCAGTAACCCGGATTGTGGGTTATGGTAGAAGAAAGTTAGGGTTTGTGCGCCGTGTCCGGGTAGGATCCAGGATGCGCCTTGGAGAATAAGCCAGGGGGTACGGGTGCTTTATAAACCGACCCCCAAGTCTAGTTTAGGCAGAGATCTAAGAACCCTAGCAATATCGCTTGATATCGAGCATCTAGTGTAATCTCAGAGTTGAGTTGTTATATCAAGATCGGAGACTCGGCGACTTTGATTGCCGGCTACCAGATTGAATTGCACCATGTTTTTCTCTGAGCTAAACCCTCTCCCAAACGCCTGTGTCGTCTTGCCCCAAGATCAGTTACCCCCGGTAACGTCTGCCGTGATTATCCCACGACAGTTGGCGCCCACCGTGGGGCCTGCGTCCAAAGGTGTTTACATCACGGGAGAAGCTCGGAAGAGCATGGAGAATCTTGTCGTCGGCGAAATCTACATCGACCACAAAGGAGAAAAGATGGTGGACGATTCCGGCTGGGGGCCAGAGTCGGATCACCTCGAATCCGGATCCGTTGTGACAATCGGCCGGATCAGCATCTTCATTGGTATGGTATGTACTTCCAATTCGATCCCTGACAATATTGGATCTGATTCTGTGCCAGGAGAAGCCACTTCTATCCGGTCAGATGATGAAGAATCGATTGGAACGACACATCCGGCAGAAGAACCCATCGCGGAGTGGGAACAGCCGGAGGAGCCGGCATGGACCCCGCGCGACCGGATCGAAAGAGAAGATGATACCGGGTCTATCCTGGATCTGCTGGAAAACCGGTATGAGGAGGAGAACGGCGAGGAAGAACAGCATGAATTTACACCGGGTATCGTACACCGAGTTGCAGTCTATGCGGCTCCCGCGGCCAATCTCAACCAAGGAAACGCAACCGCGGCATTAGTCGGGGCGGCTCAGGCAGTGGACCAGCAGCAGGGCGCGGCTAACGGAGACCCGGTTTTGGCCCGGGTTGATGGGGAGTCGGCATCAGTAACCAGCCGTGCAACAGATGAGGAGTTGCATGCAAACACGTTCGGATTCCTGGGAAACCGGACACCAGGGGCGGGTCCTTCGAACCCGCGCCACCCGGCCTTATTCGATAATAATCTGATTCTAGACCCCACGGTTCTTGCAACGGTTATCACTCCGGAAAACGCAGCGGAACGTGTCAGGGATCTGGATGTGGCTCGTCGTGCGCTGGAACAGCAAAGAAGGCAGGTAGAGGCAGAAAGGCAAGGGATGGCCACGCGGCAGCGTGAGCTGGATGCGCTGGAAACTCGGCTCCGAGAGGAAACGTCTAGAGTACATCAAAGGCACCAAACCAGGTTACCAGCAACGGGCGGGGTTATTAATCCGGCTAATTTATTTGTCACACCTCAGGATCAGCCGATACCAGTGGTGAACCAGGGAACCGCACCCCAACCGGCGACAGCAGGGACACATCCGGCAAATGAACGGACCGGGTTACCCCCACCACAGACTAGAGTCACAACCGGCAACGATCTACCACCACCGCCACCATTACGATTCCGCACACCAGCCGGTCACTATAATAACCCCATGGACAATGTGTATGCGGCGACACTCGCGTTAAATCAAATCCCTGTGGGAGAGTCGCCCCATGCAGAGAAGACTCGGCAAGCCATCGATCTGTTGCACACTGCGGTGGCACAGCAAGCCAATTATCCGGATCATAGAAGCGGTATGCACGGGACGCCATACGTCAGTCAACAGCAAGGGAATATCCAAACAAGTTCAGCACGACGGAGGGAAGAGCAGCAGCAAATGCCGCCTCCTCCCCGCGTTCAGGCAGCATCAGCAGCACAGGCTGTCGTGGACAGTTCCAGAGCCCGGAGGGCCGCGGCCGGGTCTGCAGCGCATGGACTTCCCGCAGCATCGCGCCCAGCCGCGCCCCACGCGGTATCACACGTTTCTAGAGCAAGACCGGCCTCAACCGTTCTAGCGGGACCCAAGTGTCTCTCGGACAATATCAGAGCTGAACCTTACCCGGAAAAATTCAAAGAACCAGGGAAAGTAGTGAATTATGAACCAACTATGGATCCAGAAACATGGCTAAGCAGTTACGAGATGGCAATGTCGATTCGCAACGCGTCCGAGAATCTCCAAGCCAAGTTCATGTACTTGATGATGTCAGAAGGAGCAGCAAAGTTGTGGTTCACCAACTTGCCAGAAGGATCGATCAAGTCCTGGGAGGAATTGAAGATCGCGTTTGTCAAGCACTTTCATGGGACGTGCAGGAAATTGTTCACTATTGACGATCTAGAGCGATGCGTCCAAAAGAAGGGAGAATCGGCGCGCAGTTGGGTGCGCCGGGTTATGGAGATACTTCACTCTTCCACGGATATTCAGCCCAAGGATGCACTACAGGCCATGGCAAAAACATGCAAGTATATACCTTTAGTGCAAAAGTTAACTCGCATGAAGTCTAGTCGAAATGCGTCGGAAGTTACAATGGGAGAATTGATGGATGCGTGCAACAAACACGCCGCGACAGATACTACAGAAGAGGAAGTTGATGACAGGAAGGTAAAAGCAAACACAAGTAATAACGGAAGAACCGGCAATGGATCAGCACCGGGTAATAACGGAAATAGCCAGAACAAGCGCCCGTTTGAAGGAGGCTCCGAGTTTGTCGCCAACACAGAAGCCGGGTCTTCAAGGCCCAGAGCAGAAGGAAATTTCAACGGAGGTAATCACAATGGAGGAAATTATCAAGGACCGCCAAGGCCGGGTAACAATTGGGACATATTCAGGATGGCATGCCCGAAGCACAGCAGGAACGGCAGGCCAGCTAACCACTCCCTGGAACAGTGCGCCGACTTACAAAGATGGAAAAATGAGGAAGTGAACAGAGCTATGCGAGGTACAGGACGGGGAGGAGGACCGGGTCCAGGGGGAAACCCGGGCAACGGCCCACCCCCAGCTGGTAACCCGGCCGCTGGAAATCAAGGTAATAACCAAGGGGGGGCAGGAGGTTTCCAGGCTAACCCCAAACAATTGGGTCAATATCATGTGCATACCACAGGAGGCTCTAACAAGGACAAAAAGATACTGAAGCAAGCGGTCAACTCAGTTTCGTCAGCTGTCCCGAGATACTTGAGATGGTCAGAACAGGAGGTAACACGGAGCAGAAGGGATCACCCAGAAAGAGTGGAGAACCCGGGAGTCTTGGCATTAGTAGTCGCACCGCAAGTCAATGGGTATGAGCTGAAAAAGGTTTTGATGGATGTTGGAAGCAGCATCAATATACTGTATTGGGAAACCTTCCTACGCATGGGCCTCAAGGAGTCTCAGCTACAAAAAAGCTCAACAGTTTTTCATGGGATAGTGCCGGGTCATTCAGCGTGCCCCGAGGGAAAAATCGCATTGGAGGTAGCCTTTGGGGAGTCAAAGGATAACTATCGAGTTGAGTGGCTTACCTTTGAGGTAGTCAAATTGCGCAGCCCTTATCACGCGTTATTTGGAAGGCCGGCTTACGCCAAATTCATGGCTAGGCCGTGTTACGTATATCTACAGCTAAAAATCCCGGGTCCCAAGAAGACCATTACCATACATGGAAATCGAGACATAGCAACTGAATGCGACGAAGGAGATGCAGCAATGGCCGAGCAGGCCTGTAGAAAAGAAGAACTCAAGCATTACCGGTCTCAAGCAGACCCGGAGGATAGAGCCACATCAAAAAGGCCGAGTACTGAAGGCGAAAGAGCAAAATCCAAGGTAGCACAAGATGCTAAAATGGTGGCTTTTATCGAGGATGACTCCTCCAAACAATCCGCCATAAAAGAAGAAGCTGCACGACCGCTCACAACCAGCCATGTCATGGAAACACCTTACCCGGGTTGGCTAGTAAACCCGGTACTCGTCATGAAAAAATCTAACACGTGGAGAATGTGCACCGGTCACGCCAGTTCGGGACCGATGTCCATGAAGAACTAAACAATGTAACGGGCAGCAGGTTTCAGACGCGCTCTTTTCCTACCCAGGGCACCTAAGGGGACTGGAAGGTTTTTAATGAGGCGGCCTGCTGGTCCAAACTTTCTCGCATCAATAAAGAGATGGTTATCAAGTCCTGTTTCGTTACAGCCTGATTACAAGTAAGTAGTATCCATGTGACATCAATATTTCAGTATCATTAAGAACGTTGAGTATATATAGGTCTCGGGGGCTGGTTGCTCAAGTAGCCCAGCTATAAACCCAAAAGACCCGGCCTTGATGCCTATAAGTTATAAGGGCCGATTATTCGCAAACGAGTACGGCTGCAATCTTATAACTGGACAAAGGAGCCAAATTTTCTTGACTTTTCTTACTTAAGCTCGATGTGACTCGCACTAAAGTGGCATGATTCGTTCGCTTACGATTACAATCAGCCATGAAGCCCAATGGGACTTGCCTGACCCTGTTCTCGTATGGATGTAACAACATGGTATCCACGCGAAAGCCGGCTTACAGTACAAGATAGTCAAAAGGGTCATCTAAACCACAAGTTTATGCAGAGTACAAGGCTAATAGCCGGAAACTCAACAACTATCAAGCATAACTTCAGTACCTACACGGAATGGCTTTAGGCTTGCGACTCGGTAAAAAACAATTTGTTCTCTGAGAAAGGCCACACCCCCATGACTCGGACTTTGGGTCATGGGGACTGGGGACTTCGAAACAGAAACAAACTACTTGGCTATCGAAGTTCGAAAGACCTCACCATCCGAGTCTTGGGGACTTAAAGAAAAAGTCCACTTGTCAAAGCCCCTGGTATTCGGAAAACCGAGTCTTACGAAGGGAGCAAAAATAGAGAGTCGGGTATCGAGAAAAAGCTCAAAGAATAGACAAGCAATACGGTTATCAAAAGGCCAGTAAAGCCGCAAAGTATATCACGGACTAAAAGTACGTTACAAGTTACGACATCAGTATCAGGGGTGCACAGGCGCACCATCAAAAGCATAATAGTTTGAATACAAAGCATCACGTAAACAAGGTATTATGACGGTACTGCCCTATTCGGCCTCCTGAGTACGGTCTTCCGGGTCTGGGTCCTGGGATTGCTGCTTAGCCTTCCCGGCACCCTTACTCGGACTCACTGCACCAGGGCGGACAGGTGGAGGGACGGCTGGTGTAGAGGCAGACGGACCTAATCCTAACTCGGCCTCTCTCTTCGCAGTCGCCTCCCTCTTCCTGGCCGAGTTAGAAACCCACTTCTCCAAGATATCAAAGGGCGGGGGTGCTTCCTCCGTAACAACTTTGCCATCAGCGTCGTATGCACTCATAATCGTGTTTAGATCCAAACTATCGGCCAAAGTGGTAGCCGAGGGGCGCACTGCGGCTTGTATGGCCTTGAAATCCTTGGGTGTAAATTTGGAACCGTCCACCTTGAATTCGGGAAACCCGGATATTACCTTTGCCGGGTCAAGCTTCGGAAAGAAAGCCTTGGCCAGGGTGAAAGCCCGGGTCATTCCAATCCGGCATGACGAGCGTTTCCAGATTTCAATCCAGCCAGGCACAGTGGAGCAGGCTTGAATGAGATTTTCTTCACCCGGATATACTTCCGTAGGCCACTTCACGGCATCCAGTATAAATTTTGTGCCGGCAAAGAAAGTCCGGAGCACGGTCTTTAGGGTTCTAGCCTTGACAATGGCATCCTCCTCTGGGGCCGCAAGGTTGGCACCTACAGTTGTAACAAAAGAAAGAACGTATCAGTAATCCCGAGTATGATATAATAAAGCAAAGATATGAAGCCAATCGGCAGCAAAAACTTACTAAGCAAGATCTGATAAGTATCGGCGACTTGGTCCGATAGTTTATTCAGTGCGGTCTGAGCGGCATTGCACTTCTTCTTGTATTTGGAAACATCCTTCTTCAAAGTTTTCATGTCATCCTCAAGGGTTTCCCTTCGTTTTACCTCGGCAAGAAGAAGTTGTTCGGTCTTAAGTAAAGTTTCATCAGACCGGGTTATCTGTGCCTGTAAGTAGCAAGGAACGCAAGTACCAGTTGGATATTATGGTAAGCTGAATATGGCGTAAAGTACCAAGCATAACTTTTGCAAGTCATACTCGGAACTTGGGGACTAGGTATGCAATATGAGATACCAAGTGTCCTTACCTGGTGCTCTGCAGCCATGCGCTCCAAGATCTTGCTCTCCGAAGTCTTCATAGTGAGGAGAGTGTTCGTCAATTGATCAAAAGTGTCTTTACCCGTATCAGAGGACCCGGGGTCTTGGAAATTCCGAGAAGGAGCTTTCTTCTTAGTGGGAGGCGGAACCCGGGTCATTTGTGTGTCGGAATCCGACGCTCCTTCTTCTGCACCCAAGATTGTGGCTTTGTTCTTCTTGCTTGCATGGGAAGCAATCGGATACTCGGCTTCTTGTGTGTCCGGGTTTGTCGGCGACGCTTGTTTTTCTCCGCTAGACGCGGCTGTAGTCTTATCAGTCGGGCTCCCCTTACCCGGGCCCTCGGTCTCCATATCCTCTTGGTCGCTGATAACGACCGTGGCCCTATAGATGTTGTCAGTGAGCAGCTAAATACACAGTCAGGAAAGGGTGATGAAACATGGTGGAGCATCAGGAAGGGGAGTTTACCCGGTGTTCACCGCAAAGTCACAAGGAAATCCGTCGCTGGACTCGGGAGAGGCTGGAAATTATCAAGTCAGACGTCATGTGGGAATGGTTCAAGGAGAATGTTTCGACCGAGAAAAGATAGGGTAAGTACCAGCCCGCCGAGTCGGGGTCGATGAAATACCCGGGTTAAGGGCATCATCACCCGGGTGATTTCGAGTTGACCTGCGCTTGGTCATGGGCGACTCCTTCAAGCATGGCCAGTGGAATAACGTCAAGGTAGCTCATGTATATCATTAAAGTAATACGAATTGAATGCGAGGAGGAGATATGAAACCTTGGAGGTGGCCTCTTGAGTTTTTCTTTTTGATCCGACTTTGATTGTCGGCTCCAGTTCCTCCTCGTCGCTGGCGGATTCTACTTTGCCGTCGGAGTTTTCTTCCTCGTCATCTTCTCGTTCTGGATATCATCAAAGTTATAGTTGGAAATGAAGGGGTTATGGTGAGCTTAAAGGAACCAAATAAAATCCGGAGAGTACCTTCGTCCGAGTTAACAGCTTCTTGCTCCTCTGGACTTTCGGAGCTAGGAGAGGTGTTGGTTTTCCAAAAATCATCATCAGCCTGAAAAGTGTCAGTACAAGGGTTATCAACTGTATCGAGTGGAAAGAGCAAAGGTAAAGGCATCAAAGTCGGGTTTTCACCTTGGGGGCTGGGTTTTCGAGTGTGAAGGGCTCCAATCCGGATATGTTCCGGATTACCTCAAGCTTTTCTGTCAGAAAACCCTTGATGGTTTTGTGAGTGTCGCCAGCTGCGAAGATGTTGTCAGAGTACCGGAGCGGGTCTGTAGATTGCCCCGAATACTCACACATCAACTTTGTGCGGATGGAATTGGGTTGAATCCAGAAGTCGACCCAAGTCTTCACCAAGTTGAGCCCGATGAGGCCTTGGGCCGTGAGAGTGTTGATTTTGGCTAGTAGAGGTTGAATTGCCTCCCTGTCCGAGTCAGAGGCGAAGGCACTAAATTTCTCGGAGATGTCAAGAAGACCCTCTGAGTAACCCGGCAGCTTCTTTTGGCCGGGTGGGGAGGTGTCTTGGCAGTAAAAGTATGAGAGCTGCCAGTGCTTGACATGGGAGTTAAGGGTGAGGGGTGGCATCAAAGAATTCTTGCGGCGCTGGATGGAAACCCCGCCGCAAGCAAGAAGCGCCCCGTCACCGCTCTCGCGGCACAGTTTGCACTGAAAAAGCTCAATGAAAAGAGCTAGACTTGGCGAAGTGCACAAGTATGATTCGGAAAGGACGATGAAGTGGGAGATGTTTAATACAGAATTAGGCCCGATGTCAAAAACGCGAAGGCCGTAATGGCTTAGAACATCACGGAAAAAAGGGTGACCCGGTGGGCGGAAGCCCCGGGTCACATGTTCCACGAAACAAATTACCTCGCCTTTTGTCGGGGTGGGCCAGGTCTCCTTGCCCGGCACCCTCCATTGGATATCCTCTTGAGGAGGAAGAACTCCCAGCTCCACCAGCTCCTCCAACTTGGCCTTGGTGACCGTAGACCGCGCCCAGTTGGCGGATATGGAGTTGGTGGCTTTAGTTTTGGTTGGGGTTTTCCCCTGCTTTTTGGGAGCCATATGGTTGACCTGCAAAGTACAAGGTAAAAGGATAAGAGGACTAAGACACGGAAGCTGTGAGCCGGCTGAGTATCGGCAGGGTAATATTGAGACACGAAAATTGCGTGTAATCCGGGTGTTAGCTCGCAGAGTAAAGTTCGAATTATCCGGGTGTCAAGTGTTATGGCGAAAATTATGGGGGTCTAAGCGTTGAAGGAGCTTTTGAGGACGATGGATGGCTACATAGGCACTTAGCGCGAATAAAAGGAACTGGAAAGGGGAGGTCCAGCCGGGTGATTGAGGCAAAGGCGGAAACTTCGAGTAGTTCGAGCCCAGATTGGAAATTCCATCTTCAGGTTTGTGGCGAAAATAATAATTGCGGGTAGTAGGAGAGTGGATTGGAGTATACATCTTATCTATTGGGCGAGCTAGAAAGACTATTAGTAGCCTAATTCGGCATGGCCGAGAAATCCTTGGCGGGCTGATTTGGATCTAATTTGAGGTGAAATCAAAAATTGCAAGGGAAAATTAATGGGCGCAAGAGGCTTACCGGAGGAGATCTGAGCGAAGCCTTGCGGAGGCAGATGGCGCAAGCCTGGTGTCCCTTCGCGGTTCCTGACGGGCCGGATGGAGATTTGTCGGTGGATCTTGGCGGCGGCGCGGGCGAGCTGTGGCGGAGCGCAGCCTCCGGCCGATGGACTCCGGTGGTGCGCGCGGGATTTCCGTGGTGGCGCTCATTGAGGATGAGCTCGGAGGGAGAAAGGAAGCAGAGTGGGGGGAAATGAGCCGTTAGGGTTCGGGTTACCCCCAAGGAGCCTATTTATAGCGCGAGTGGATAAGCCCGGTTCAGCGAGCGGGAGCCGGGAGTTGCGGAAGTAAACGGCTATTTATTTGAGTTTTGGCGAGATGCGTTTTAAATGTTGAGCAGGGGATCTGAACGAAAAGAAGAAAGAGATCCATCCCGTGATATCAGGTCAATTATCAAGTATAAAATCTTGACATTTTGGGGTTTTACCTGGGAAAGTAAGTTAGGTAATTGGGAAAGAGCCGGGTTACTATATGGCCACCATGGAGTAAGGCCTAGCTATCTATTGAGGCACCTTAACCCGGCCTCCACATACTCGTGTGTTTGATATCTTTGCAGGGAATAGCGAGCGCTTCAAAGGAGTATCCATGAAGCCCAGGCTATTCTGGGGACTACTGATGGGGGGATGATAACCCGGTAGGCCAAACTCCAAGGAGTAACCCGGCCCAAAGGACGTTGTGCAGGATCCGGCTAAGGATAAGGAAACCTGTGAAGGCCCAAGCTTGTAGGCCCAGTAACCCGGATTGTGGGTTATGGTAGAAGAAAGTTAGGGTTTGTGCGCCGTGTCCGGGTAGGATCCATGATGCGCCTTGGAGAATAAGCCAGGGGGTACGGGTGCTTTATAAACCGACCCCCAGGTCTAGTTTAGGCAGAGATCTAAGAACCCTAGCAATATCGCTTGATATCGAGCATCTAGTGTAATCCCAGAGTTGAGTTGTTATATCAAGATCGGAGACTCGACGACTTTGATTGCCGGCTACCAGATTGAATTGCACCATGTTTTTCTCTGAGCTAAACCCTCTCCCAAACGCCTGTGTCGTCTTGCCCCAAGATCAGTTACCCCCGGTAACGTCTGCCGTGATTATCCCACGACAAAGCCTCTCTCTCTCTAGTAGAATTAGAGGGTCCAATTAGAGCTTCTAATTACAACCCCTCTAGTTGAATTAGATCCTCTTCTAATTGGGTTTAGACTTCTACTTATATCCTATTTCATGTGTTGAGAACTCGACAATTAGCAATGCCTAATAGCTCTAATCGCAGTTGATTAGAGCTATCAATTAGTGATGGCGTGTGAACACACGTTCGTTGGGAGGCCCCAAGAGGAAGGTACGATGAGGACCGCAGCAAGATTTTCCCTTAGAAGAAAACCAAGGTTTAATCAGACCAGTAGGAGAAAGAAATCACTTCTGAAGGTTGTTGACGGCTGAAGTTGGCAGGGCGCACTACCAGGCTCAGCAACAACATGGAATCTGCACACAACACAACCAAGATACTTTGCCCCAATGAAACAGTGAGGTTGTCAATCTCACCGGTCTTGTTGAAAACAAAGGATTAGACGCATAGTGTGGAAAATGGTTTTTGTTTGCAGTGAATGAAATGAGAATAGTGTTTGTAGTGAAAAAGAATAGTGTTTGCATTAGGTTGTATTATCAGTCTAAAAGAATGTACTGGGGTAAACAGTTCACTAGTGGTGTCTCTCGATAACAGATAAATAACATACTGGGTGAACAAATTACAGTTGGTGACAAATAGAGAATGCATAACAATGCATATACATTACATGATGACTACTATGAGATTCATTTGGGCATTACAACATGATACATAAACCGTCGTCCAACTGCATCTTTGACTAATAATCCACCCTCACGGCGTCATCCGAGCAAACTTTAGGTATTAAGTTGCAAGCAATAGATTACTGCACTAAGTAAAGTGCGTAATGTAAACAAGACAATTATCCTTAGACAAAGCATTGCTATTTTACCCCTAGTGGCAACAACACATCCACAATCTTAGAAGTTACTATCACTCTCCTAGATTACTGGAGGCATGAACCCACTATATAGCATAAATACTCCCTCTTGGAGTCACAAGCATCTACTTGGCCATAGCATCTATTAGCAATGAAGAGCATGCAAGATCACAAATAACCTATATGATAGATCTATAATCAACTTAACATAGTATTCAATATTCATCAGATCCTAGCAAACAACATGTAGCATTACAATAAGATGATCTTGATCATGTTAGGCAGCTCACAAGATCTAAACATGATGGCACAAATAGGAGAAGACAACCATCTAGCTACTTCTATGGACCTGTAGTCCAAGAATGAACTACTCACGCACTCTAGAGGCAGGCATGGTGATGAAGAGCCCTCCGGTGATGATTCCCTTCTCCGATAGAGTGCGGGGAAGAGCTTCAGAACCCTCCCGAACTAGGGTTGACGATGACGGCGGCTACAAATTTTTTCATGGATGGAGGCTCGGGTCTTTAGGGTTTTCGCTAGGAAGGAATTATATAGGCGGAAGGGCGATGTCGGTGGGCGCCTAGGGGGGCGACGCGACGTGGTGGCGCGGCCAGGGGCGCCGCCTTATGGTGTGGTCGTCTCCCTGTCGAGTCTCCTCCGGACTCCGTGTACGTGACAGAAAAATAGGGACTTCGGCTTTTGTTTCGTCCAATTCCGAGAATATTTCCAGAACAACTTTTATGAAATACAAAAACAGCAGAAAACAAGAACTGACACCGTGGCATCTTGTCAATAGGTTAGTCCCAGAAAATGCATAAAAATGCTATGAAGTGTATATAAAAGATGTAGCAAGTGGCATAATATCAACATGGAACATCAAAAAATATAGATACGTTGGAGACGTATCAAGCATCCCCAAGCTTAGTTCTACTCGTCCTCGAGTAGGTAAAACGATAACAACAAAATAATTTCTGAGGTTATGGGCAATTTGAGCAAACTAGACAAAGTTGGTGCTGAAGGATCTCCTCATCTTTTCTGAATAAAGTAAAATATGGTAGAAACCCTTTATAGGGCACATGGTGGTTTAGCCATGGTGCCACACCCAAACTTCATGGTGGTTTAGCCATGATGACTTTCAAACTTCATGGTGGTTTAGCCATGATGATTTGTTCACCTTTATGGCGGTTTAACCATGAAGGATTGTACAAATGTTTTCTTTTGTTTAAAAAGGAATTATCAAATATAGGACAAAATTGGCTTTATGCAAATAGCCTAAACTCCACCAGCCAAATATCATGTAGGTAGTATTCCTCAAAACTGCCACCATACAAGTGTCACTTGCCAGTACATTGTTTGTACCGACTTCCTCCCCTGTGGGGGCTGCATATTCCAACGTGCAGGTCATTCAGATGATGAGTAACTGTTTAGGATCTTGAGCCTGCATTCCAACATGTCTGCCTGTGGCACATGAAGAGAAGGAGGCTCATTGAAGATTGTTTCCGTTGTATTTGCTTTGAACTCTGTTATTTTGGGCTAGTCCATATTAACTATGCCATTTGTAAGACTATTTTATTTCGTATCCAATGGATCATACGTTTTAGAATGATGCTATTGTTATGAGTATTCATTTTGTCATGTGTATGCTATCAGTGATCCCGGGAATAGCAGGTACACAGGTATTCTACCTTTGTGAAAAGGTAGGGTGCTACAAGTAAAGTGCGTAATGCAAACAACACAATTATCCTTAGACAAAGCATTGTTGTTTTACCCCTAGTGGCAAGAGCACATCCACAATCTTAGAAGTTACTGTCACTCTCCCAGATTACTAGAGGCATGAACCCACTATCTAGCATAAATACTCCCTCTTGGAGTCACAAAAATCTAATTGGCCAGAGCATCTACTAGCAGCAGAGAGAATGCAAGATAACAAATAACATATACGATATATCTATAATCAACTTGACATAGTATTCAATATTCATCGGATCCCAGCAAACACAGCATATAACATTACAATAAGATGATCTTGATAATGTTAGGCAGCTCACAAGATCTAAACACGATGACACAAATAGGAGAAGACAACCATCTAGCTACTTATACGGACCCGTAGTCCAAGGATGAACTACTCACGCATCACTCCAGACGCGGGCATGGTGATGAAGAGCCCTCCGCTGATGATTCCCCTCTATGGAAGGGTGCTAGGAAGAGCTTCAGAACCCTCGCGAACTAGGGTTGACGATGACGGCGGCTACAGAACTTTCCGTGGATGGAGGATCGTGTATTTAGGATTTCCCCGAGGAAGACATTATATAGGCGGAAGGGCGATTGATACGTCATAAACGTATCCTTAGTTTATGATGTTCCATGTTGTTTTCATGTTGTTTCCTACATGTTTTCTATACACTTTATGTTATTTTTATCGATTTTTCGGACTAACCTATTGACAAGATGCCACAGAACCAGTTCCCCATTTTCCGCTGTTTTTAGTTTCAGAAAAGTTGTTCTGAAAATATTCTCGGAATTGGAAAATTCGAAGTATGGAAGTCTTAGAATTCTTGAAGGTTCCACGGAGTCCCGAAGAGGCCCGGAGGGGGGACACAGGGGGCCACACCATTGGGCGGCGCACCCCCTAGCCGCGCCTGGGGGTGGTGTGGGCCCCTCGGGCGTCCTCCTCCATCGCCCTTTCTCCTATATAATTCCCCCGATACGTCAACCCTGGATATATGCCACTTTTCCCGAGAAACACCCGAGGCCGGCATCATCGTCATGCCGAGATCGGAAGGGTTCTGGAGCTCTCCCCGGCACCCTGCCGGGAGGGAATTTCATCACCGGAGGGGTCTACACCACCATGCCCTCCTCCGAAGTGATGCGTGAGTAGTTCATCCCTGGACTACGGGTCCATAGCAGTAGCTAGATGGTTGTCTTCTCCACTTTGTACCTCTTGTGTAGATCTCGTGAGTTGCCCGATAAGATCGAGACCATCTTTATGTAATGCTACATGTTGTGTTTGCTGGGATCTGATGAATGTTGAATGCTATGTCTTCTGATTATAAATCTATCATGTTATCTTCATGCATATGTTATTTATGATCTTGCATGCTCTCCGTTATTAGTAGATGCTCTCGTCAAGTAGATGCTAGTAACTCTAAGAGGGAGTATTTATGCTCGATAGTGGGTTCATGCCTCCTTTGCATCTGGCTCGAGTTACAGAAACGTGAAGATGGAGGATGTGTTGTTGTCATTAGGGAGAAAACAACGGTGTTTACTTAGTTTACATTGTTTACATTACACACTTTGCTTACTGCGATAATATGTTGCTTGCAACTTAATACCCAACGTTTGTTCGGATGATATTCAGAGGGTGCATTATTAGTCATAGATGCAGTTGGATGACGATCTATGTATTTTGTTGTAATGACCGCATGAATCACATAGTAATCTTTATGTCTTGAATAAGCACTATGGTGTAGCCTTCATTTCTGTCAATTGCCCAGCTGTAATTTGTTCACCACACATGTTAGTTATCTTTCACGGAGAGACACCACTAGTGAACTATGGACCCCGGTCCATTTTCTCATTCTGATAATACACAAACTGCTTCCACTGCTTTCACACCGCTTCCACTGTTTTCATACTGCTGCTATTGCTTTCATACTATTCACCTACTGTGTTTCCACACCATATGTTTAACCTCTTTGTGTTCAGTAAAATCGGTGTGATTGACAACCTCACTGCTTCGTTGGGGCATAGTGAATTGTTTGTGTTGTGTAGGTTCCATGTTGCTACTGAACCAGTAGTGCGCCCTGCCATCTCAGCTGCATCGACCTTCTGAAGTTACTCCGTCCTCCTACTGGTCGATTAAACCTTGGTTTCTTTCTGAGGGAAACTGTTGCTGTGCTCATCATACCTCCCTCTTGGGATTTCGCAACGAGTGAAAGACCTGCACCATCAAGCTATTTTCTGGCGCCGTTGCCGGGGAGGAAGAGAATTTCTACAAGGGGAGTCTCTCACTTCCAATCTCTTTACTTTGTTTTAGTTTTGCTTAGTTTATTTTGTTTTTCTCTTATTTGCTTCTGTTTATCAAAAAACACAAAAAAATTAGTTCTTATTCTAGGTGTAGTTTTATTCATGTTTTTAGTATTGTTAAAATGAGTACTCCTGTTCCTGTTGCCATGTCACATGAGGAAATGATCTTCACTTTCAAACAAGGGAATGATGAGAGTTTCAAGGAAGCCTGGTCTAGAGTTTTTGATAACTATTGAAAAATTGAAGCTAAAATTACTCTAAGCATGTTTCTGTGTAGCTTTTATCTTGGTCTTGTTCTTTACTATAGATGTGCTTTGGATACTGTGGTCGGAGGAGATTTCCTTCATTGTGATGGAGATCAAGCTTTTAATGCCATAAAAAAATAATGGCCACCTACAACTCACCTAGTAGCTCTGATAAAGCCTTTGCAAGTATTTATGCTAGATTGAATACTCTTGAGACACATGTTTCCTGCTTAAAGGAAGGTCATAGTCAGATTCATGAACACCTTGATCATGTCCAAATAAACTCCGAAGCCTCAAACATAATCCCTACCGTGAAGGTTACTATTAATGGTGAAAATTTTCATGCTCGTTGTGATATTATGTCTGAATTTTGTCTTATGCCTAAAGAAATTTATGAATCTTTGAATACTTGGAGACTTTCTGAGGGAGGAGAAGAAATACGTCTCACTAATAACACCACTATATTTCCCATTAGGTTAGCTGAGGGAATATTTACAAAAATCCTAGGAACAATGGTATCCACCGATTATCTTGTTATCGAATGTGTAGGAGAGAGCCAAATTACTCTTGGAAGATCTCTGCTGAAGCTCTTAGGAGCAACTATTGATATGGGGAGAGGTACCATGACTTTTACTCCGAAACTATGTGCAGACCATAAGTTCCCTAAAAGCAATAATAAGGGTAAGAAAGGTAAATGTAAGCCTCGTAACAATTTGGATGCTTCTTCACTTGAAAACACTTGATTCCACTTTTCTGGGCCTATCTAAAAGGCGTTAAAGAAAAACACTTCTTGAGAGATAACCCATGGTATTATTTTTTTCTTTGCTTTTCTATATTTTCTTTGAGTCAAGGGGTTGTATACTTATGTAGAAACTCCTTTGTATATTTATTTTCATGTTTTAGTTGTGCCAACTAAAGTTTCTGATGAGAGTTGGAGTTGGTTTTGGATTTCTGCTCAGGAAACAGATTTCTCCTGTCCACCATAAAAAATCGTACAATTTACAGGAGAATCATTATGACCTGAAATTTTTTGTGCTTATTCCTCATCTAATTCCAAAACTTTTTCGTTCTTTAAGTTTTTCGATCTGAGCAACTTAAGTGCCCCGAAAAAAAATTCTTTACAAATTGCTCTTGTTTTGACAAATTCTGCCATTTTTCTTGCATTTGTTCTTTTATGATGTCAAGTGGATTTCTTTGCTCCACGAAACATCAGTGGCTGCAGCTAATGTTTAAAAGTATCAATAGCACTTGTGACCATACAGAGCCCATGGATTGTTGATTATTGCACTAACCCTCTAACGTGAATTACTCTTTGAGTGTGGTGTGAAGGAAGTTTTCAAGGGTCAAGAGAAGAGGGTGATATATGTGATCAAGACGAGTGCAAGGTCAAATCTTGGGGATTCCCCCGTGGTTCATCCCAGAAATTTCTAAGAAGAATCAAGCATCTAATCTTGGGGATTCCCAAGGCATCCCCTTCTTTATCAACAATCTATCAGGTCACTTCTAGTGAAACTATATTTTTATTCGGTCACATCATATGAAGTTTCCTTGGAGCATCTGTTTGTTTTTGTTTTGTTTTCTTTTGTTTTCCTTGCTCCAATAATGTAGTTGGAACCTATAATTCCTTGTTTGGGAGAGAGACACGCTCCGCTTTTTCGTTTGAATACTCGTTATGCTCGTATTCTTACTTCTTCTTCTAGCTGCTGCAAAATTCCTATTTAGCTCTTGTTTTCTTTGCACCTCTTATTCGGAGCTGTTAGTTTTAGTAGTATTGTGTGAGTACTCTCATGTTTTCTTGCTGAATCATTTATAGAGTTTTTGTTAAAACATATTTCGTATGGTGCTTGTTGGGAAAAGAAACTGCTGCTTGTAGTAGAATTTATAACAGTGCAAGTAGAACCTTGTATAGACTGTGGCTAGACTTTTTCATAGCATGCTATATGTTATTTTAATTCTAAAGCCTAGTGGTTATTTAGTAGCATGATTAGTATCAAATAGATGAGAGTGTTTAATATGTCATTGAAAGAATCATGAGTTTTTCTTGTCATATTGAAGCATAAATTTGTGGTGTTCTCCTTTGAATGTTTTATTTGGTTGACTTGGCGCATGCTCACACCGTGTTTATGACTATGAACCAGTCACTTATAGCCTCTATGGTCATTTAGTTTTTGAACTTGTGGTACCACTTATGCTATGATTAATTATGTTTATGCCGCTATGCATGATTATGGCTCTTATGCTCTCTTGATTTGTCGCTCACAGTCTTTTGCTAGCCTCCACATGTACCGAGTATGAGCTCTACTCGTGCATCCAACTTCCAAAAAAGCAAAAGTTTGCCAAATGTGTCCATCATACCTACCTACATATGGTATTTATCCGCCACTCCAAAGTAAATTGCTCATGTGTTACCTTTAAAACTTTCAAAATTACTCCTATTTTGTGCTCCTCTTTTAGCTCATGAGGACATAAATAGAGAATCTTTATCTCACTTGTTGATTGGACTTTCACACCCTGGACTAGTGGCTTCATCCGCTTATCCAATTGATAGAAGAGCTGGCAGCGGGGTGCCCAGCCCCAAATTAATAACAACAAATTCTCTTCACTATTTTTGCCCCTGATTTATCATTCGAAGCATAATTGTGTAAACAAAAGAGAAAGAGAGATGACCTTCTACCTAGATGCGTCCTTATATGGGAGCCTCTCTTGTGAAGTCTAGTTGGCCTGTGACGTACTGTATTTTCTGTTTACCATTCGTTGACATAAGCATACACCTCTCCATTTTTTTTCCAATACCTCTGTTTTTTTAAAAGCTCTAGCACATGAGTGATCCATGCTTCCCTCTGCGAAGGGCCTTTCTTTTAATTTTATGTTGAGTCTCCATTTTCTAACCTTATGCACAGTTAAGAGAGCATAGTTGCCATTCTGAGTGGAATGTGCATTTGTCCCGGAAACATTATTAATTGATTCATAATGTGTTATTGTTTGTTCTCTAATTAATTGTTCTAGTCTTCTCATAAACTTTGAAGGTGTCCTAGCATTTATGTTTTTTCCCCACTCTTAAGGACTAGCGACATATCACTTTGACATGCTTTCTCTATACTTGAAACAAACGTATAACTTTTGATCCATTGTTATTCATGATCTTTTATTTGTGTTACTTCTCATGATACAAGGTGATTGCTATGCTTTATTGTTAAAATTTTATTTATCATGCCCGTGTTGAAGTTCTATGATCTCAGCTTACATATGCTTTTACATTATTGATGATCAAGTTTATGTTGGTAGCATGTCACCTCAAAATTTTGTGTTTTTATAGTTTACCTACTCGAGGACGAGTAGGAACTAAGCTTGTGGATGTTGATACGTCATAAACGTATCCTTAATTTCTGATGTTCCATATTGTTTTGAAGTTGTTTCCTACATGTTTATTATACACTTTATGTTATTTTTATCTATTTTCCGGACTAACCTATTGACAAGATGCCACACAGCCAGTTCCCTGTTTTCTGTTGTTTTTAGTTTCAGAAAAGTTGTTCTGGAAATATTCTCGGAACTGGAAGTCTTAGAATTCTCGAATGTTCCATGGAGTCCTGAAGAGGACCGGAGGGGGACACAGGGGGGCTACACCACAGGGCGGCGCCCCCCCGGCCAGGCCTAGGGGTGGTGTGGGCCCCTCGGGCGTCCACCGCCATAGCCCTTTCGCCTATATAATTCCCCCGATACGTCAACCCTAGATATATGCCACTTTTTTCTGAGAAACACCCGAGGTCGCTGTCATCGTCATCCCGAGATCGGGAGGGTTCTGGTTCTCCCCGGCACCCTGCCGGGAGGGGAATTCATCACCGAAGGGGTCTACACCACCATGCCCTCCTCCTAAGTGATGCGTGAGTAGTTCATCCCTGGACTACGGGTCCATAGCAGTAGCTAGACGGTTGTCTTCTCCACTTTGTACCTCGTGTTTAGATCTCGTGAGGTGCCCTACATGATCGAGATCATATTTATGTAATGTTACATGTTGTGTTTGCTGGGATCTGATGAATGTTGAATGATATGTCTTCTGATTATCAATCTATCATGTTATCTTCATGCATATTTATTTATGATCTTGCATGCTCTCTGTTATTAGTAGATGCTCTGGCCAAGTAGATACCAGTAACTCCAAGAGGGAGTATTTATGCTCGATAGTGGCTTCATGCCTCCTTTGCATCTGTGCTCGAGTTACAGAAACGTGACGTATGGAGGATGTGTTGTTGCCATTAGAGAAAAAACAACGGTGTTTACTTAGTTTACATTGTTTACATTACACACTTTGCTTAATGCGATAATTTTTCTCTCTTTATATTTGTTCGGATGATATCGGAAGGTGCATTATTAGTCATAGATGCAGTTGGATGACGGTCTATGTATTTTGTTGTAATGCTCGCATGAATCACATAGTAATCTTTATGTCTTGCATACGCACTACGGTGCAGCCTTCATTTCTGTCAATTGCCCAGCTGTAATTTATTTACCACACATGTTAGTTATCTTTCATGGAGAGACACCACTAGTGAACTGTGGACCCCGGTCCATTTTGTCATTCTGATAATACACACACTGCTTCCACTACTTTCACACTGCTTCCACTGTTTTCATACTGCTGCTATTGCTTTCATATCGTTCTCCTACTGTTTTCCACACCATACGTTTAACCTCTTTGTGTTAAAAAAATCAGTGAGATTGACAACCTCACTGCTTTGTTGGGGCAAAGTGATTTGTTTGTGTTGTGTAGGTTCCATGTTGCTACTGAACCGGTAGTGCGTCCTGCCATCTCAGCAACATCAACCTTCTAAAGTTACTCCTTCCTCCTACTGGTCGATTAAACCTTGGTTTCTTTCTGAGGGAAAACTGCTGTTGTGCTCATCATACCTTCCTCTTGGGGTTTCCCAACGTGTACAAGACCTGCACCATCAACGATGTCGGTTGGCGCCCAGGGGGGCCTACACCACGTGGTGGCGCGGCAAGGGGGCGCGCCGCCATATCGTGTGGCCACCTTCCTGGCCCCCTTCAGTCTCCTCCGTACTCCGTGTACATGATAGAAAAATAGGGACTTCGACTTTTGTTTCATCCAATTCCGATAATATTTCCATAACAACTTTCCTGAAATACAAAAACAACAGAAAACGGGAACTTGCACTGTGACATCTTGTCAATAGGTTAGTCCCAGAAAATGCATAAAAATGCTATGAAGTGTATAGAAATCATGTAGCAATTGGCATAATATCAACCTGGAACATCAGAAATTATAAATAGGTTGGAGACGTATAAATTAGCAATGCCGGAAGGCTGTCGCTCTTCATCGGTGTTTCGTCCTCAAAGGCGGAGCACTGACGGGTTAGCAGGAGCGTACGCGTGCACACCATAAGAGGGATTACATGTGTGATCCTTAACGAGGGAAGACTTAGCGACATCCTTGCAACTAGGCCTAGTTATGAGGATCTATGATTGTTAAGATCTCTTCTAGGACTACATCGAATCAGCCGCCCGGTGATTCGTGTTTCTGATCCTCTAATGTATGGGCATGCCTCGTTATCTTCATAGTAATCTTGGCGGACTATTCAGGCAAATAAATTAAATTCTGCAGGGTAGACCAGTTGGGGACGATCGGCACAAGAATCCGTGGGGGATTCAAGTGTCAGTTCTCCGACAGCTTGACGTCACCCTGATGGTGCAGGAGTGCACTCGTTGGTAAACCCCAATAGGAAGGTTATGAAGAGTGCAGCGAAAAGTTTTCCCTCAGAAAGAAACCAAGGTTGAATCGACCAGTAGGAGAAAGAAATCACTTCCGAAGGTTGATGCAGCATATGTTGGCAGGGCACACTACCGATTCAGCGGCAGCATAAAATCTACACAACACAATCAAATTACATTTCCCCAACGAAGCAGTGAGGTTGACGATCTCACCGGTTTTGCTAAAACAAAGGATTATACGTATAGTGTGGAAAATGGTATTTGCTTGCAGTAGATGAAAGAGAACAATAATTGCAGTAGTAAAACAGCGGGAAAAACAGTGGTTGTGTTATCAGTGTAAAGAAATGGACCGGGGTCCATAGTTCACTAGAGGTGTCTCGCCAAAACAGATAGATAACATGCTGGGTAAACAAATCACAGCTGGGCAATTGACAGATACAAAGGCTGCACCGTAGTGCATATGCATGACATGCTGATTACTATGTGATTCATGCAGGCATTACAACAAGATACATAGACTGTTATCCAACTGCATCCATGACTAATAATCCACCCTCATAGTGTCATCCGAGCAAACCTTGCTTATTAAGTTGCAAGCAACGATAATTGCATTAAGCAAAGTGTGTAATGTAAACAATAAAATTATCCTTAGAAAAAAGCATTGTTGTTTTCTCCCTAATGGCAACATCACATGCCCCACCCGTTATGTTACTGTCACTCGAGCGTGAGTGAAAGGGAGGCATGAACCCACTATCGAGCATAAATGCTCCCTCTTGGAGTTACAAGCATCAACTTGGCCAGAGCATCTACTAGTAACGGAGAGCATGCAAGATCATAAATAACATACACATGAAAGAACATGATGGATTCATAATCATTGGACATAACATTCATTATTCATTGGATCCCAGCAAACACAACATGTAGCATTACAATAAGATGATCTTGATCATCTTAGGAAGCTCACAAGATCTAAACGTGAGGCATAATGAGGACATAACACCCATCTAGCTACTGCTATGGCCCCGTAGTCCAGGGATGAACTACTCACGCATCACTCCGGAGGCATGCAAGGTGATGAAGAGCCCTCCGGTGATGATTTCCCCCCGACAGGGTGCCGGGGAGAGCTCCAGAACCCTCCCGAACTAGGGTTGACGATGACGGAGGATACATATCTTTTTGGTGGAAAAGTCTTGTGTATTTAGGGTTAACTCGTGGTAGAGCTTAAATAGGCGAGAGGGCAACATTGGTGGGTGGCCAGGGGCCCACACCACCAGCTGGCGCAGCCAGGGGGGCTTGCGCCTATGGTGTGGGGCCCCTGAGCTCCCAGGGGTCTCCTCCAAACTCTGTGTACATGACGACTTTCTATGACTCTAGGATTTTGTTTCGTCCAATTCCGAGAATATTTCTAGAACAACTTTTCTGAAACCAAAAACAGCAGAAAACATGAACTGGCTCTATGGCATCTTGTCAATAGGTTAGCCCCATAAAATCATAAAAATGACATAAAGTGTATAAGAAACATGTAGCATATGGCATGAAAACAACATGGAACATCAGAAATTATAGATACGTTTGAGACATATCAAGCATCCCCAAGCTTAGTTCCTACTCGTCCTAGAGTAGGTAAAACAATAAAAACAAATAATTTCTGAGGTGACATGCTACCAACATAAACTTGATCATCATAGTAATGTAAAGCATGTAAACTAGGATCAAATGAATGAAGGCTATGGTTTATAGTTGATATCAAATAGACTAATGTATAAACCATTAGGAAGAAAAAAGTAAAACTTTTCAATGAATCAATGGTAAAAGACATTCAATTATGCAGAGTATATTAAACATGATTTAGGCTTCAAGAACAACAATATAATCATCCTAAGCATCAAACTCTCACAACAACTCCTGTTAGGATAAAGTCAAGTGGCAACAATATGCACGTAGGAAAATCACCAAACTATTTGTGCACTCAAAACAAGAAAGCGTTCTGTACGTATTGGTCCCTGGCACCAGGATGTTATGGCTAAAAGAACATTATGGGGGTTTGGAAGGTCAATGGAAGAAAGTCCCACACAACTGAAAATGATCATTAGACAAGAGGAAGTCTTATAACCGAAGCTATGCAAGGAGTAGTGATTTCTACACAACGGATGCACATAGAGCTATAAGTGTATGAAAGCTCTTCAATGGAACTAGTGGGGGTGCATCCAACTTGCTTGCTCACGAAGACCTAGAGCACTTTTGAGGAGGCTCATCATTGGAACATACAAGCCAATTTCTATAATGTAAAGTTCTCCACATAGTTATGCAAGTCATAAAATGAAAACTCTCTCCAAAGTGAAGTATTGGTGCTAACTAAGCACAAGTGTGGAATAAATGATAGTAATGCCGCCCCCTCTCTCTCTCTATTATCTCTCTTTGGCCCTCCTTTTTTTTTTCCTTTTTGGGCTTTTTCTTTTTCTTTTTTCATATAACCTCACTGGTAGGGGCAACACTCTATTTTACAATGAATCATCACACTTTTAGTACTCATAATTGAAACTGAAATATCTCTGATGTATATAAAACTAAATGCTCCTACCAGTGTAGTAGTATGCAATGAAACATGTTATCAAGTAACATAATGAAGATGGATGTTCTTTGGCAACATAACTCGGAATGGCTATGGAAATGCCATGATATGTAGGTATGGTGGTTGTTTTGAGGAAGATATTTGGGCTTATGTGTAGGAGAACAAAGTCATCCCATGGGGTTTGGATGCACTGGTGAAGTTTGCACCAACTCTCAATGTGAGAATGGGCAATGCACAATACCAAAGAGGCTAGCAAATATGGATGGTGGAAGCGCCATAAAACCGCAACTTAGAACTCACAAGTTAAAAGGTTACAACTAGAAATATGATCATACAAGGCATAATGAAAATGACTCCAAGAGGGTCCGTGGTAGTGATAACTCACTGTTCTCTACCCCGATCGTAGGACGTAACAAAAATCCATTACGATTGTTATTAGCAGAGGAAGTCATATACCATTATATTATCAACTGGTTATTCGAGTGTGGCACGGTTTCAAGCTTTTGGACCAGCCATTAATTGTTTTTACTTTACTAAACTAGAAGCTTTACCACTAAACATATTAATATCTCAAAACAACAACAAATAATCAAGTGAAACATACTATATACCACATGTAGCATTTTCTATTTCCATCAAATATCACTCAATTTATACTAAACAAAAACTATCCAAGAGATATAGCAATGAAACAAGAGAGTACTAACACTACTATACTAGAACTAACAACTCTGAATAAGATATGCATGAAAAACAGGAGCTAAAAGGATTTGCAGCAGCTAGAAAAAACTAAGAATACAAGCATGGAACAGAACGAGTATTCATATGAAAATGTGGAGCATGTCTCTCTCCCACACAAGAATGTTGGGTTCGAACTATATTTATTGCAGCAAAGAAAACAAAACAAAAAACAAATAGACGCTCCAAGTAAAGTGCATATGATGTGACCGAATAAAAATATAGTTTCACTAGAAGTGATATGCTAAGTTGCTGATGAAAAAGGGGATGCCTTGGTCATACCCAAGCTTAGATGCTTGAGTCTTCTTAGAATTTGATGGTATGAACCATGGGGGCATCCCCAATCTTTGGCTTTTCACTCTTATTGATCACATTATATCATCCTCTTCTCTTGACCCTTAAAAACTTTCTTCACACCAAACTCAAAGTAATTCTCGTTAGAGGGTTAGTGCACAATAAAAAATTCACATGTTCTCCATAGACACAAGCGTTATTAATACTTTTTAAACATTAACTACATCCACTAATGTTTTGTGTAGCAAAGAAATCCACTCAGCATAGTAAAAGAGTGAATGCAAGTAAAAAGGCACAATCTGTCAGAACCATAACAGTCTGTAAAGACGAATTTTTTCAGGGCACTGACGTTCCTCAAATTGAAAAACAAAAAGATAGAAAAAGTTTCTTAATTATCTTAGGAATAAGCACAAAAAAATTCACGTCATTTTGATCTTTTTATGAATTTACACGTATTTAGCGGTGGACAGCAAAAATCTGTTTCCTGCATAGAAATCTAAATCTAACCTCAACTTTCACTAGAGACTACTTGACACAACAAATGCAAGAAAATAAAGATACAAATGAGTTGCTATAGAAGTAAACAACACCTTGACTCAAATAAAACAGAAGAAAACAATGCAAAAAATAAAACCCGGGTTATCTTCCAAGAAGTGCTTTTCTTTAATGCCTTTTAGCTAGGCCCAGAAAACTAGAATCAAGTATTTTCAAATGAAGAAGCATCCAAATTGTAACTTTTTCTTATAATAGAACTAAAAGTCAACTTCATTCTCTTCCTAGGAAAGTGTTCCATACCTTTCTTGAGTGGGAATTGATATTTAATATTGTCTTCTTTCATATCAATAACAACACCAACAGTTCTGAGAAAAGGTCTTCCCAAAACAATAGGACAAGAAGAATTGCATTCAATATTCATAACAATGAAATCAACAGGGACAAGGTTATTGTTAAACCTAATAAGAACATCATAAACTCTCCCCAAATGTTTCTTTCTAACATTATCAGCAAGACGAACATCCAAATAAGAGTGTTCTAAAGGTGGCAAATCAAACGTGTCATAAAGTTTCTTAGGCATAACAGAGATACTAGCACCAATATCACATAAAACATTACAATCAAAATCATTCACCTTCATTTTAATGATGGGTTCCCAACCATCATCTAACTTCCTAGGGATAGAGGCTTCACATCTTAATTCTTCTTCTCTAATTTGCATGAGAGAATTTGTAATATGTTTTGTGAAAGTCATATCCATAGCACTAGTATTAGGACAACTAGCAAGCTTTTGTGGGAACACAAGTACTTCAGATATATTGCAATCATCAAAGTCAAGATCATTTTTATCAAAGGTAATGGGACCACTGTCTCCCATATTTTGAGAACTTTCAGCACTTTTACCAGGAACAATTTCAGTGGTTTCTGGCAATTTTAAACGTCTAACAGAAGAAGTGGAAGTGTGTCCAACACCAATTACTTTACCATTTATAGTAGAAGGTTTACTAGCATGAGAAGCTTCAGTTTTACTAGTGGTGGTAATAGTGCAAACATTAGTGATATTATTCTTTCTAGCTATTTCATCTTCTCTTTCCCATATAGCATGTAGTTCAGCAAACATCCTAACATTGTTATCAATTGCAGCAGCAAAATGATTTTTATCTATAGTTTCAATTTTAGCAGCCATTCTATTGATTAAAGAAGATTTTGCTTCAGACATGGATGAAATACATGTTTCAACATGAGCAATTTTAACTTGCAAACCAGAAATTTCCCAATTTAAATTCTCAAGTTGATGACTAATATTTTTCAACATAACAGATTGTTCCTCCATAGTATTAGTAAATAATTTATTTTTCTCATATTGCTTTTGTATAAAGTCTTTAGTGTCTCTTTCAATTTCTAAAATTCTTTCATTAGACATTCCAGGTCTATCATAAGAATAATTATTACCATTATTAGAAGGATATGGCCTATAATTGCTTCTACCAAAATTATTCATATAAGCATTGTTGTTGAAATTGTTGTTTTTAATGAAGTTCACATAAACATTGTAAGGTCCCCCAGAACCACTATTCAAGGACACCTCCGATATTCATACATTCACGATCCCAGATCACACCAGTCGTGAACAACATATCAAGTTGATACACAGATACATAATCCATTACACGATTACACAAACACTTACAAAGGGACATGGTCTAATGATCAAGTCTAACACAACTGCCACGCAAGGCAACACACAACTCACACACCGCGGAAGACTAAACACACACAACGTAGTGGAGCCCAAGTCACGCCTTAACCTACAGGATGCTGACCAGAAGATGATCCTAGTTCGCAATTCCATTAGCACCGTACTCCTCTTCGCAACTCTCCTTCTGAGACTCCTTCTCGATGTCTGGCAAGTAAATACCAGGGACGAAACCAATATGAGTACATTTGAATGTACTCAGCAAGACACCCATCATGTAGCTTACAAAAATGCAAATATGCTTATATGGTGTAATAGGTAGGCTATACATAGGGTTCACTATCAATGATATATGAAAGATATATCATAGTTGATTTTGAAAATCTCTGTATCTTCGTTTAAGAAGATACTTAAAAAGAAAATAATATAGTTTTCTTTCTCTTGTATATATTGCATGTACAAGAGGTTTTGTAAAACTTTGTTAAAAGAAAAATTTCTCTTTGCAAAACTTCTTGTAGCGTTCCCACATTTAAATAATGTAAGGACACCTGTGTTATTGTGCTAGTCCCTGGATCAATTGCTAGCACCACAGTACAAAATGAAATATCATGCAAATGCATCAAATTCTATTACATCGCATGATCCAGTCTTTACAAAATAGGATTACAACTTGCATAGTCTTAGAAGACTAGCAGAAAACAAAGAATTACAGCGGAAAACATAGTACAACATTGAGCCCATCTTCTTCATGTGCCACAGGCAAAACATATTGGCGATAGTCTCGAGATCCTAAACGAAATCCTCACTTGTCTTCAGAAACATCTGCAATATGGAATATGCAGCCACAAGGGAGTCAATACAATTTAATGTATTGGCAAGTAACACTATGGTTGATATAAATGGCAAGACTAATACTACATGCTCATTTGGCTGAGTGGAGTTTTGGCTAAGTTTGCATAAAGCCAGTTTTCTCCTATCACTTTTGTAAAACCATTTTTTCTTTTCAAAGGGTGGCAACATTGGATTAAGATCCAAGCACCACAACTACTATTCACTTGGTCAAAATTTTACTTATTGAAAATGGTGATGTGATTCTTCCGTCCATCCTTGTCCAGCTGCTCATATTTGTCCATAACCGGGGACACGACTAAGATCTTAGTTTGTTGACTCTGCAGAGCTTGTGCACTTTCACCTTTAGACCCAACTCAACCCAAACATGCTATACACCCTGAGTGCATTAAGGAAAGGAGAAGAATCGAGACGAGATCTTTCAGAAGCAAGAATCCAACCCAATGGCAAGACCCGTTCCACCTATAATTATGCTACATCTGCTTGTCAAGCCTGGGCTAAACCCTGACAACTTAGTTGATCAAGACAGAGCCCATATGACTAAAGGTTGCACTGGAAGCAATCTAAACTTGGGGAACATCAAAATCACTTTGTTCCTGGGTGGCATTCCTCAAGTGAACACCCCTCGGGGTGACACTCAACTCTCATCAGCCAAACAACCAAATCCACCCAGGTGGTTCATTGAAGTTGTTACTTAGAATTTTTCCACAACATCAAGTAAAAATCATTTGTCTCATTGCATAGCATCTATCAAGTTCTTAGGCTATAATTAACAAGGATAAAAGATATGGCTACACACTACTAGGATAATAGCATAGTATAATATAACTTAGTAAAATTTCCTATCAATGCATACTACTCAAAAATCAACTAATGCATATAGAAAATAATGGGTAGTTGATGATGTGTTACTTGCCTTGTTGAAGTTGGTGAAGATATCACACTCTCTTCACAAAAGATCGTTGCTCTCCGTACAATCTTTTCATTGAAAACACAATAACAAAATAAACAAACATTCTACCAAACAACATACAAGTGTAGAAAACATACAGAGAAACTAACATATCAAAAAGGGGTTTAACCAAGTTGACTAGGACAAGGTCAAGATTTGAGTTCATTACTTGTTAAGGAAATTCCAAGGGTTTACTTGGGATGGACTAGGTTGAGTTTTATGTGATCTAACTTTATTATAACCATACTTGTCGAGGAAGTTCCAAGAGTTCACTAAGGTGATCTAACTATTTCAACTAAAGAAGCACATAACAAGTATAACACTTAGTTGTTTTTATCAAAACATTTGAGTGATCTAAGTTTAGTATTTCCATTTTGGTTTAAGGTAGGTCTAGGTTCAACTAACTTCATAGCAATAGAGAAAACAAGTCTAAGTCTTGGGATTTTCCATTTGGGTCAATGGTTGGACAAAAACAACTTGTTATTCTTCAACTTGTGTGGATTTCTCCAAGTCTTCACATGCTTTTCTTCTTGAAGATCACCTTCATGCTTCTATTGTAGACTTTTTCCTTGGATGGATTCTTCTCTTGGTCTTGATAAATTCTTCATGGCTTTCTCACTAGTTGGTACAAGGTGGGATGGGCACAAACTACCACTAAGTCAGTTTGGGAAGAAAGAAATAGAAAGGATAGAAAGAGGGAGGGAGATGTTTTCTTATGGGTTTCCTCACACTTGTACTTCCTTGAGTTGCTTAAAGTTGTTGTGAATTCCAATTTCTTTACTTCAAATTCTTCAATGATCTTCTTTGTAGCTCTTCATGTTGCCACCAAGTTGAAGATGGAGTTCCTTCTTGTGGTTGAGTCTTGACTTCCATTTTGCTAACTTGATGGATTCTTGAAGCAAGAATAGGGGAATGGATAAGTAGATAGAAAACTAAAGTTTCCTACTTGGTAATATATTTTATTGACATATTCTAAGGACTTGGCTTGGCTCCAAATAGACATAACATCAAGGAATAATAGTTGAAAACAATTCCTAAGACATGGTAAAGATGGATGAATCACTAGGTTGGGTTTTTGATCAAAAACACATGGCCATGGTCCAAGAATGTCCAAAATGGTTGGGCAAGGTTGTTTCTGGTTCAAGGTTATCATATGGAGCAATTTTGCAAAAGGAACTATATTGAAAATATTTATAGAATTAAATCTATGTCAAAAAATGCTCAAATGGACTAATTAATTCTAAAATCAATTTTAATTTGTTCAATTATTATTTTGGGACAGAGGATATGAAAGTACACATCCTAAGGTTTCCAAATATATTTTATTTACCATTTTGGATTTGTAGAATTTGAATTATGCCAAAATTCATCAAACAAGCATATTTCAATTTGAAAAAATTTAAGTTTGTCAAATTTGAATTTGGCCAGTTCCAAAAGATTCTAAATGTCAAGGGAGTTTCAAAAAGTCCAAGATTGCTAAATGTGGGCTTATGGATCAAAAGTTATGATAGATCTAAGATGCAGGGACTAATCTGTAAAACTTCTAATTTTTCTATTCGGGGGAAAAACAGAAAACTAGCCGGGTACATGTGGCTGGATCTTATTGGCCCGAGGTGCTGACTGGGATGCTACGTGGCCGCTGTCTTGGCAAGGTTGACGTGGATAAGTGATTTCATCAGCACCGTTGGATCAAGATCTCGCGGCCTGGATTGAGTACCTCTTCGGATTCAAAATCAACCGTCCGATATAGATCTAAAGGACGAGAAAAGACAGGAGGGAGCTCACCGGCGGTTAGGGCTTGGGCTCGCTGGAGATGTCATCGCAGTGGCGCTGGTCGCCGGATTTTCGTTGGAGAAGGCGCTCCGGCGATCTCCCGCTCACAGAGAGGTGACGAGGAGGCGTTGTGCGACACGTAGAGCTCGATGGTGGGGCTTCTGTTGCCTTCTGCTGTCTCTGCCGATGGCGGGAAGACTCGGCCTCCGGCGAGCTCGGAAGTCGATGGTGCGGTGGATTCTCTGCGCGAAAAATAAAGATAGAGGTGTGAGGGGGTGCGCAAAGCCACGGGGTCCAGGGAGAGGGGGTCTTGGACTAGGAGACGGGCTCACCTTGCCGGAATCAATGGAGCACGGCCGCAGACCGGTGCGGCTACGACGAGAAATATCGGCGGCGTCGGGGCACGAATCAAACGTCCACGAGAGGGGAAATGGGGAGGATACGGTGGGCTTTAAGGGGGTGAAAAAGGGCAGGGATTTAATGGCGTTAATTTCCCGAATTTACGTTATTGAAATTGGTCGTTTCTTCGGCGTGATTTGGGCAGGAGGTTGAAGATGGCGATGTCACGCATGATGTCATCTCGTGGGACCCGCTTGAAAGAGAGAGAGAGGAGTTGGGGCAGGCTGCTGCGGCTGGGCCAGTTTGCTGTTGGGCTCGAGGGCTTCTGCTGGGCCTTGCGTGCGCGCATGGGAGAGAGATAGGGAGGCAGTGCAGTGGGCTGGTTTTCTATTTTATTTTCTTTTCAGTTTTCTTTAGTAAATCATAGCTATTTATTTATAAAACCAAATAAGCTCAATTTTGTTTCTATGGTTTTGGAAAAATAAAACCTTTCAATTGAAACCATCTATGTGATGTTTCAACATACTTAATTTAATTCTATTTTCAAGATATGATTAAATGGTTAATAGTAACTTAATGCCATTTTAAAATGGGAAAATTAATAATTATTAAAGTGACTTAATAAAATTTGGAGGAAAAACCCTAAGTCACAATATTGGTTTCAAGTACTATTTTATGTTATTTTCAAAACAAAACATTTTATGAATACCACTTTATGTTTAAAACTTGGAATAACATTTGTATATCAATATAAATAGTTGTTATTCTCATAAAAATAATTGAGGCATAGAAACTGTTAGAGGTAATAATTCTCTGGTTTCAAGGGCTATTAAACATTTTCAAAGTAAGTTGATTTGAAAACATTTTATGTAACTAGCAAATAAGCCCGTGCATTGCAACGGATGAATAAAATCAACTTCTTGTCAAAAAGCGTTGCCACGATCCTAATTTTACTTGTGCAATTATTTTGTGTGTATCCAGGACTGGAATGGAGCATCATTGGAATGGCTTGTGTAAAGTGCAATTCTCTACCATTAGAGTTTTCGTGGTTAATGGTCTGCATGTGGGCATTGTGAAATAAAACAAAGGAGTGATGAACATCAAATAAGAAACTCTGAACTTATATGTAATAACAACTAAACTTCCAAGTTTGAACAAAGCAAAAGTACTACCGGTGAAAGCTTCATCGTAAAGTGTACACCAAAATATCACATCTCCCTTTAAGTAGGGGTTAGCCGTTTTCGTGCAAATATAATTTTTATATGCACCTTTTATAATTAGTGCAAACTATCAATCATATTGTCAGATGGAGCAGATAAAAATTAAAAAAATGTGTGATGCATATAATTCCATTATGTCCGTAGAATTACCAGTGCTGATCACAGGTGTTTATGCATTTGACTTTACCTCATTTTGCATCTTCTCATGTTTAGGCTGATTAGTAAGTATGTGTTAATACATAATGCAAAGGAAAAATGAAAGATTATCCATACAATTGATGAGATGAATGGTTTGCATGATTACACTCTTTTGGTACAACAGAAACTTATAAGAGCTAACTATGGGCAGTTTGGTGATACTATATCCTCCGTATCTGTGTGTCCTTCCAAATGAAATGAGATCAAATTTTCGGAGCTGCTTCTTCACCAGCATGTTGTTTAGCTCATTTGTAAGGGGGTAGGCTCTCTTGCATTTTAATATCAACCAGGCAATGCCCTAAATTGGCCAGAAGATTGGGATTTTCCAAAAATGGGGACATGATGCGTATTAGAACATCAATACACGCATAAGTGGTACACATCCTGTGTTCTTATCACTAATGGAGCAAACAACAAAGGCTTTAGCTCCACATGTTGCCGAAATTCGCGTCTGCGGGCTGTGAATCTATCGACACGCACAGGTAGAACAGAAGCAGGTGGAGCACACAAACAGAGTTCTCCTAACTAAATGTGACATTAAGGGTTGGTGGTGGACTGATATTGCGGGTAAGAGGAGACATTGTGGTCATGGTCATGTCACCATGTCATCTTCTTCACGGCTGCATCCAAGCAAGAACACTAACCGTGCATCCTGAAGAACTAATTAGTACAAGACATCCATGCGGTCAGTCCAACTTGAAATCCTGTAATCAATCAATGTAGAAAAATAAATCTGTTCACTTTTTCATGAAACAGTCTGGATCAAGCGAAACAAACATGGAAACAAAACAGATCGGCAACAAATCACATGGACAATTCAACGATCTAAAAACAGAGGCATGAACTTTTTTTATCCTGATCTTTGCTGAAAGAAGCAGCTTGTCAGCGGACGGGAAGCATCAGCTGGGCACCCGCTCATCGCCTCGTTCCCCCTGCTTGCTCGCCTTCGTCACGGCGGCCGCGGCCCAGGCCGGCGCCGGCGGCAGCGAAGGTCCCTTCCGGAGGTGAGCAGGGGCAGAGGACGGCGTCGAGAGCTAAGAGAGTTCCAAGATCGTGGTGCCTTTCATGCCGGCGCCCTTAACCCCTCGGATCCAGAGGCGCTCAGTGCTGTTTTTTTGGAACCACGAGCCAGATCGAGACCCGGCTGGAGGCGACGGCCGGAATTAGTGGCAGCAGCGGCGTTGCTGAGCCCTAGCTCGCGGCTGCCTGCCTAGCGTGGGATTGAAGTAGTATGCAGGGCTGGTTGCGTAGCTCTCCGCAGGAATTTCTTTCCATTCCACGGGAAGCAAAAAATTTTTTTAAAGAAATGCAGCAGCAACCGTTCCTCCGTCCAGGCCTCCACGAAATTGTCACCAGCAGGGGAATCCGTCCCCGTGACCTCCTCCACGGGGCAACCTGCTAGCTCTGAATCAGCTTCACGGCGTTACGGGGGAGTGAGACAGGACGAATTTTGAGGTGATAAGCGTGGACATCCATGTCCGACCAGATCTTGAGCATCGGCAATGTGTCTTACCGCGCCACGTCTGGGAACCACGGAGGAGCAGCGGGCGGGGAACTGGACGACTCGGGGGTGGATGGCGGCAGGATTTTGTGGTGAAGTCGAGCGGGGAAAACTGGCGGTAAGGGGCAACAGCCGGCGGTGAGTAATCAGGTCGCACCGGCGACATTTGATTCGCGTTCAGAGGAATATGGGGAGGGTGGGACGGATGGGAGGTTTCTTTTTCGGAATAGAGGAGATGCAGGAACGCACGGAGGATGCCCTTTTCGTCGGCTCGTCGGAGACAACGACGGCCAGCAGGACCTCGGGGCGGCGTCGAGCGGTAGGAGTGGCCGGGATGAAGAAAAGAAAGAATAGATAAAAACTGAACTGGTACATGGCAGTTTTAACATATTATGTGATTTGGTGGGAGGGTAAATCGGTAATATCCTGTTGGACGAAAAAATTGGCAGAAACCTTAATGCTTTTATTAGTAGGTATAGATAAAGTTTGCTAAAGATAAAATGTTTTCTTTATCTAATGAAAACTCATTTTGAGAGGGCTTTAGGGTTTATGGAATAAGGTATAATTGGATTGGTAATTTCAATTTCATTGCATTATGCATTGTTTCCTTTTGTTTCTTGCTTCTCATTTGGTTCTTGGTGACTTGCATAACATGAAAACAAAAAGTTTCAAATTTTTGTGATTTTTGCATTTTCCAAAAATCAGGGATGTTACAGACTACCACCCTTAAAAGAAATCTCGTCCCGAGATTTGGGAAGGCTAGAAAGAAAGATCAGGCTTTGGATAATTGGGTTCCAGAACAATTGGGTGGGCTACCACCCTTAAAAGAAACTTTTTTGGGTAGTCTATTATCATTAGATTGGAGTATAGATTGATTTGAGACTGGCCTGAGTAGAACTTTCCTTCGCAGTAGAGCTGTAGACCAACATAGGTATTTTGAGCTACCTTTGACACTGAGGGGTCACTCTTTGGGTCAATCAAAAGTCTTTGGTTTCCTCTCAACTTGGTCTTTTGATGTCCTTGTAAATCTTCCATTTTGTTGTTGTCATCCTTGAAGGCAAACACCATGCTATTTCTAAGCAAACTCTCATGGTAGGCAATATATTCCATTGCTTGATACCTCCAAGGTTGGCTTGATCCTCACCGAAAATAGTACGTTTTCAGTAACACTAACATAGGGTCATTATTGTATTCTACCATTCTATGGTTCAGGTTTAACATCGTCGTCTCTCTAATAGGTATGTCACTCAGATTTAACATTCCTCATAGCAAAAGTAAATAATGTGAGTAGTCACCATGGGGGTCAATCCATGTTGCGCTCAATCATTACCTTGTACTTGGATTGATGAATCTTGTTTAATAACACTAGGTCACCTCACTTGTCTAACAGGAAGTTTCCAATCTGTAAGACAAACTTGAGTGAACTATCATTTCTCAACTAGTGGGTTGCGTAAAACTCCAATGTAACACCAACTTGATAGTTGCGTTTCTTCATTATTTCTTCTCTTGGTGTAGTTGGCTCTGAAATCTTCATAGCTTATGCAACTTGGGGTTCACTTGTCTTTCGTCACTTGTTGATTTGCTTGCTGCTCCTTATGATGTAGTTGGCATTGATCATGGATGTGATTGTTCCTTCACACAAAAGATCAACATCTTGAAATCTATGATATTTCTCAATTGAATGGCTTGTGTCTTGGTAGGATACTACTTGTAGGATTTCTGGGGTGCTCTCATAGTCTGTTGCATACCAAATGGCCTCTCACTATGGTTGGTGATTGGGTATAGGGTTTTGGTTTGGCTTAGCATGAAAGAGTAGAGATTAGAAAGAGACTAAAGAAATTTCTACCCAACACAGCAGATCAAGGAAACTCATCTTGTAAACAACACATAACAAACATATAGCAACACATTCACCACACCAAACAACATGGTTTTGTAGAAAATACTAATATTGTCATACCACACTCATTGGTATGATCAATACACTAACACGTTAACGTTACTCTAACAAAGTAACTAGATTGGTGGTCTCATCTATATCTTCTTTAGTTTTCTTCAAACTCTTCTCTCCATGTCTTGAGGTGTTCTTGATTGTTGTGAAGTCTATGTTTTTCTTCAAGTTCTTCAATAATCTTGAGTGTAGGTCTTCATGTGGTGAAAATACTTCTTGCACTTCTTGGTATGATCTTCAACACTCCTGTCTTGATGGTATTGAAGAGGTAGGTCATCTAGAAATTTTTGAAGGTGAATAGTAGATGAGATGATATGAGAAGATTTAAGATGATTGTTTTGTTTCCAGAAAGTTTGAACATAGATTTTTTTTCTATCCTAGGGTCTTCTCCAAACTTAGGGTCTCGAATTCTATAGGCAACACAATGCTCTGATACCATTTTTTAGCGTTCCCACATTTAAATAATGTAAGGACACCTGTGTTATTGTGCTAGTCCCTGGATAAATTGCTAGCACCACAGTAAAAAATGAAATATCATGCAAATGCATCAAATTCTATTACATCGCATGATCCAGTCTTTACAAAATAGGATTACAACTTGCATAGTCTTAGAAGACTAGCAGAAAACAAAGAATTACAGCGGAAAACATAGTACAACATTGAGCCCATCTTCTTCATGTGCCACAGGCAAAACATGTTGGCGATAGTCTCGAGATCCTAAACGAAATCCTCACTTGTCTTCAGAAACATCTGCAATATGGAATATGCAGCCACAAGGGAGTCAATACAATTTAATGTATTGGCAAGTAACACTATGGTGGATATAAATGGCAAGACTAATACTACATGCTCATTTGGCTGAGTGGAGTTTTGGCTAAGTTTGCATAAAGCCAGTTTTCTCCTATCACTTTTGTAAAACAAAATTTTCTTTTCAAAGGGTGGCAACATTGGATTAAGATCCAAGCACCACAACTACTGTTCACTTGGTCAAAATTTTACTTATTGAAAATGGTGATGTGATTCTTCCGTCCATCCTTGTCCAGCTGCTCATAGTTGTCCATAACCGGGGACATGGCTAAGATCTTAGTTTTTTGACTCTGCAGAGCTTGTGCACTTTCACCTTCAGACCCAACTCAACCCAAATATCCTATACACCATGAGTGCATTAAGGAAAGGAGAAGAATCGAGACGAGATCTTTCATAAGCAAGAATCCAACCCAATGGCAAGACCCGTTCCACCTATAATTATGCTACATTTGCTTGTCAAGCCCGGGCTGAACCCTCACAACTTAGTTGATCAAGACAGAGCCCATATGACTAAAGGTTGCACTGGAAGCAATCTAAACTTGGGGAACATCAAAATCACTTTGTTCCTGGGTGGCATTCCTCAAGTGAACACCCCTCGGGGAGACACTCAACTCTCATCAGCCAAACAACCAAATCCACCCAGGTGGTTCATTGAAGTTGTTACTTAGAATTTTTCCACAACATCAAGTAAAAATCATTTGTCTCATTGCATAGCATCTATCAAGTTCTAAGGCTATCATTAACAAGGATAAAAGATATGGCTACACACAACTAGGATAATAGCATAGTATAATATAACTTAGTAAAATTTCCTATCAATGCATACTACTCAAAAATCAACTAATGCATATAGAAAATAATGGGTAGTTGATGATGTGTTACTTGCCTTGTTGAAGTCGGTGAAGATACCACACTCTCTTCACAAAAGATCGTTGCTCTCCGTACAATCTATTCATTGAAAACACAATAACAAAATAAACAAACATTCTACCAAACAACATACAAGTGTAGAAGACATACAGAGAAACTAACATATCAAAAAGGGGTTTAACCAAGTTGACTAGGACAAGGTCAAGATTTGAGTTCATTACTTGTTAAGGAAATTCCAAGGGTTTACTTGGGTTGGACTAGGTTGAGTTTGATGTGATCTAACTTTATTATAACCATACTTGTCGAGGAAGTTCCAATAGTTCACTAAGGTGATCTAACTATTTCAACTAAAGAAGCACATAACAAGTATAACACTTAGTTGTTTTTATCAAAACATTTGAGTGATCTAAGTTTAGTCTTTCCATTTTGGTTTAAGGTAGGTCTAGGTTCAACTAACTTCATAGAAATAGAGAAAACAAGTCTAAGTCTTGGGATTTTCCATTTGGGTCAATGGTTGGACAAAAACTTGTTATTCTTCAACTTGTGTGGATTTCTCCAAGTCTTCACATGCTTGTCTTCTTGAAGATCACCTTCATGCTTCTATTGTAGACTTGTTCCTTGGATGGATTCTTCTCTTGGTTTTGATAAATTCTTCATGGCTTTCTCACTAGTTGGTACAAGGTGGGATGGGCACAAACTACCACTAAGTCAGTTTGGGAAGAAAGAAATAGAAAGGATAGAAAGAGGGAGGGAGATGTTTTCTTATGGGTTTCCTCACACTTGTACTTCCTTGAGTTGCTTCAAGTTGTTGTGAATTCCAATTTCTTTACTTCAAATTCTTCAATGATCTTCTTTGTAGCTCTTCATGTTGCCACCAAGTTGAAGATGGAGTTCCTTCTTGTGGTTGAGTCTTGACTTCCATTTTGCTAACTTGATGGATTCTTGAAGCAAGAATAGGGGAATGGAGAAGTAGATAGAAAACTAAAGTTTCCTACTTGGTAATATATGTTATTGACATATTCTAAGGACTTGGCTTGGCTCCAAATAGACATAACATAAAGGAATAACAGTTGAAAACAATTCCTAACACATGGTAAAGATGGATGAATCACTAGGTTGGGTTTTTGATAAAAAACACATGGCCATGGTCCAAGAATGTCCAAAATGGTTGGGCAAGGTTGTTTCTGGTTCAAGGTTATCAAATGGAGTAATTTTGCAAAAGGAACTATATTGAAAATATTTATAGAATTAAATCTATGTCAAAAAAATGCTCAAATGGACCAATTAATTCTAAAATCAATTTTAATTTGTTCAATTATTATTTTGGGACAGAGGATATGAAAGTACACATCCTAAGGTTTCCAAATATATTTTATTTACCATTCTGGATTTGTAGAATTTGAATTATGCCAAAATTCATCAAACAAGCATATTTCAATTTGAACAAATTTAAGTTTGTGAAATTTGAATTTGGCCAGTTCAAAAATATTCTAAATGTCAAGGGCTTTTCAAAAAGTCCAAGATTTCTAAATTTGGTCTTATGGATCAAAAGTTATGATAGATCTAAGATGCAGGGACTAATCTGTAAAACTTCTAATTTTCTATTCGGGGGAAAAACAGAAAACTAGCCGGGTACACGTGGCTGGATCTTATTGGCCCGAGGTGCTGACTGGGATGCTACGTGGCCGCTGTCTTGGCAAGGTTGACGTGGATAAGTGATTTCATCAGCACCGTTGGATCAAGATCTCGCGGCCTGGATTGAGTACCTCTTCGGATTCAAAATCAATCGTCCGATATAGATCTAAAGGACGAGAAAAGACAGGAGGGGGCTCACCGGCGGTTAGGGCTTGGGCTCGCCGGAGATGTCGTCGCGGTGGCGCTGGTCGCCGGATTTTCGTTGGAGAAGGCGCTCCGGTGATCTCCCGCTCACAGAGAGGTGACGAGGAGGCGTTGCGCGGCACGTAGAGCTCGATGGTGGGGCTTCTGTTGCCTCCTGTTGTCTCTGCCGACGGCGGGAAGACTCGGCCTCCGGCGAGCTCGGAAGTCGACGGTGCGGTGGATTCTCTGTGCGAAAAATAAAGATAGAGGTGTGAGGGGGTGCGCAAAGCCACGGGGTCCAGGGAGAGGGGGTCTTGGACTAGGAGACGAGCTCACCTTGCCGGAATCAATGGAGCACGGCCGCAGACCGGTGCGGCTACGACGCGAAATATCGGCGGCATCGGGGCACGAATCAAACGTCCACGAGAGGGGAAATGGGGAGGATACGGTGGGCTTTAAGGGGGTGAAAAAGGGCAGGGATTTAATGGCGTTAATTTCCCGAATTTACGTTATTGAAATTGGCCGTTTCTTCGGCGTGATTTGGGCAGGAGGTTGAAGATGGCGATGTCACGCATGATGTCATCTCGTGGGACCCGCTTGAAAGAGAGAGAGGAGTTGGGGCAGGCTGCTGCGGCTGGGCCAGTTTGTTGTTGGGCTCGGGGGCTTCTGCTGGGCCTTGCGTGCGCGTATGGGCGAGAGATAGAGAGGCAGTGCAGTGGGCTGGTTTTCTATTTTATTTTCTTTTCAGTTTTCTTTAGTAAATCATAGCTATTTATTTATAAAACCAAATAAGCTCAGTTTTGTTTCTATGGTTTTGGAAAAATAAAACTTTTCAATTGAAAACATCTATGTGATGTTTCAACATACTTAATTTAATTCTATTTTCAAGATATGATTAAATGGTTAATAGTAACTTAATGCCATTTTTAAAATGGGAAAATTTAATAATTATTAAAGTGACTTAATAAATTTGGAGGAAAAACCCTAAGTCACAATATTGGTTTCAAGTACTATTTTATGTTATTTTCAAAAAAAAAACATTTTATGAATACCACTTTATGTTTAAAACTTGGAATAACATTTGTATATCAATATAAATAGTTGTTATTCTCATAAAAATAATTGATGCATAGAAACTGTTAGAGGTAATAATTCTCTGGTTTCAAGGGCTATAAAACATTTTCAAAGTAAGTTGATTTGAAAACATTTTATGTAATAAAGTTTGCTAAAGATAAAATGTTTTCTTTATCTAATGAAAACTCATTTTGAGAGGGCTTTAGGGTTTATGGAATAAGGTATAATTGGATTGGTAATTTCAATTTCATTGCATTATGTATTGTTTCCTTTTGTTTCTTGCTTCTCATTTGGTTCTTGGTGACTTGCATAACATGAAAACAAAAAGTTTCATTTTTTGTGATTTTTGCTTTTTCCAAAAATCAGGGATGTTACACTTCTTGTAAAACAACTTCTGGCTTTTCATCAACAGTACGTCCACGGTACAAGATTTCCTCCTTTTAGTACTTCATAATTCCGACACCTTTTTGAAAACTCCTTTTTGAAAACATTGACACAATGCTAGCTACATGGCCATTCAACTGTCCATATCCGAGGACGCGGCTATTCCGAATAGTTTGACTCTGTAGAGGTGCACACAATCCACCAGATCCAGTACATCCTCCGTGAACAACCACGGACTGTAACAACAGTATGTAAACATCAGATAACTGATCCTAACTATCCACTATGCTCAAGCTAGTATATGACTATCTCTTCAATTTGGTTTGTTCTCCCCGGCACCATGTCACACATCGCCACGGAAGGAGACCCAACTGTCGCACCCGGAGGAGAACTTAATCCCTCACTATGTATGCCTAATTGAATTCATGACTGGCGGCATTTCGGTTCGAGGGAAGTCACGCCCTTATAGCAAATTGAGATAGAACACACACTAACAAGAACAAACTTCAAGTTAAGCCCCGTGCCCATGTTGGGGTAAAGTGGCAGTACGGTAAAGGTTGTTCGGCGAAGACTAGGTTATGTGTCATTTTTGTAAAAACACCTTTTTCTCAAAAATGACCACTTCAACAATCCTCCGGTGGATAAGGCTTCGCCGTTCCACCGGGTTTTCCATAAAGCCTTTGTTTCGCAAAAACATATTTTTAGGGTGTCCACTTAGGGACTAATACTTGTGATGGTAATAAATACCATATGGTGGCTATGGGCTTGGTAACACCAAGTATCAACTACTGGCAATATAATAGTAGTAGTCACTAAAAAATAGTTTTTTTGGAAATGAAAGTTTTTGCAAAACTTTTAGAAGTAAAACATGCATGATGGATAATGATAAGTGTATTATAACATCAAGCATCAGGATGGCTTGCCTTAAGCCTATTAGTGTCCCTGTCCTTGAAGTAGCTTGAACTTGACGCACATCTCCACAACTGCTTCTTCTTCGTTTTCTAGCGTCGTAAAATAATAAAAGACACACACTCAGAACTAAGGGACAAACAGCTAAACAACGCAACACATACAACAAGCAAACTTATACTAGCGCGATCACTCAAAAGTTATCGGGGAAACTATCTCACAAACTCTCATGATACAAAACTTTCACCAAACAAACATATGGTTGAAAAACCATATCCCGCATCTTATATACCATATATGGAGTGGGTGTACCACTCTCAGAATAAGATATTCAAGAAGCTAAAAAATATAGCTCGTGGGCACAAAAGGTGAGACTACTAAGATAATAACAATCAATCAAAGCAATACCCATGGCAGTGGGTATTAGCAACACACAAGCAATCATCACCAAACCAGATCACTACTACACTAATGCCTAGATAACGATATACTACTAAGCACAACAACAACACTAGCACAACAAATAACATAAGTACAATACTCATGCTAAGGCAATCACTCAGACAATTTCCAAACAACAAAACACACCGCAGATGAATAGGCTGGTTATAGACTATGCTTATGTCTACTCAAAATTATGGAATCCATCAGTCATGAAAATAAACAAAAAAAACCAGTAGCTCAACCATTGGTAACAAGTCATAAAGCATAATCTACGACACAATCCTCACAAAATATAATACTTCTAACAATTAACATAAAAACAGGAGTGCACTAATAGCATTCTAGTATGGAATTCTACACAAGCATGCTATAAGAAATAATTGTATTCTACCCTATGGAAAAACGCAACTCAAGAAGTCATGGCATAGTAACAGAAGTAATAGCATACTAAACATGCTAGTATCAAACCTACACTCATAAAATAAAAGAAAACAATACTAGAGCAACTCATTATATATCTAGTGGTGACACTAATTCATCACTAGAGAAGCAAACATCACTACAAGGATGCTTAACTCCAAACAATCAATTCATGAACATAAATACCTACTAACATCACAAACACCTTACACATGCTAGTAAGCATAAACACTAAAATAATTCTATGAAAACATCTACTAAGCAAACATCAAACCATTCTAGTAATACATGCTTTTCTAATCAATTAACTAGCAAGCAATCAAGGTACAACTATACAACCAGTAGCTATGCACTCAACACAAGATCAACTAAACACTTTAAAAAATCCAAACACTCAATGAAATCTATTTACAAATAATTTATCAATCACTAGGAAGCATTCTAGTTACAAACAATATTCAATTTCAACCAAACAAGAGTGAAACATTGCTTAACATAATACCCCTAAGGGAATATTATGTTAACAAATGAACCACCACTAAACATGCTAATATTCACAAGGAAATACTAAACTCTTCACTTACATAAGTGAAACAAATAATCTATTTTCCTTGGTGGAAAATAATAATCAATCATATAGTACTACATGCTATTTTTACACAAGTGCATGGTTGGGGATTTGCATCCCTAACCAAGATGCAATGGGACCAGTGGGTTATGGGACCACTAATACCAAGGCAATAAGAGGTAACAAGGACTCTGGTCACACATGAAAAAATTAATCTAACCAAGCAATCAATACAAGGCTATTCATACTAGTGAAAACAAATACAAATCTTACACATGCTTTGCTATGAAATAAGTTGCAAGCTAACAGAGGTAATAACATAAAAATAACAGTACCAAAATGTTACTGGACTCACCACAATCATAGCACAAACTTAGGTAACAAGCACACAAAGATTTGGTTCACACAATACATCAAATAAATAAACTAGGGAAATAACAAATGTTATTTCTATTTCTATTTGACTTTTCAAACAAGCACACACTTTCCAAGGTAGACATACTGCAAAAAAACAACCTAATAACAAGTTTCATCACATCTATATATGCTAGGAAACAAAGTTTCACTCAATCAAACATTTTAACACAAACAAATACACACATAAATAAGAAAACAAAAAAGTGCTGTTTCTAGATATGCATGCCAAAAATAATCTAGGGCTCCAAAAATTAATTCAAGCTAGGGTTTGATAGATCTAAACATAGGCAAACTCATCCAATTGAATTCATCTCAAAAATAATCTTTAAGCTCACTCTAAAAATCCTAGAAAAGCCTACTGGTCTTTTACAGAAATGGATGGCATTTCCATTTTGCAACTCACCTTGATGTGAGGACAAGTCCTATGGATATATGTATTCAAGGGCTACTCAAAACAATTTAGTTTGGCCATTTTGGATACAGATCCAAAAAGTTATGCCCAAAACAAGTCTACAGACACATTGTGGCAAAACAGACATTGTGACAAAAATATACATCAAAACTTAGATCTACCAATTGGATATGGTTAAGAAAACATTGTATACTGCTATGAAAATTTGTAGAGATTTCCTAGCACTAAAACCATTTGAAACAGAGAAAAAGCAATCACCCATTTTTCTGTTAGATCTAAAAAGAAAAATGCCCGCGGGCTGTTCCTCACTGGTGCGGCCCAACTAGGCCAGAAACGCGGCCCACCGCAATAGAGGGAGCGCGCGCGGTGGGAAAACGGTGTGTTCAAGCAGCGCCGTTGATCTAAAGATCAACGGTCCGCGCATCTCTTCTACCTCTCCCTCTCATATCTCTCATCCGCGCGACGAGAAGAAAAACAACGGCTCAGCGGCTCACCGTGGAGGCTCGAGGGGCAGTGCCGCGGGCTCAGGGAGGGTTCTGGGGCTCGAGGGTGTCGAGGGGCACGGTGATCAGGCGCGGGCGCGGATTCTGGCGGTGGCGCGGGCACCGAGCGCTCACGGCTGCGAGCTCGACGGCGGCGGGGTTCTGCAAACGTACAAGCCACGAGGAGGGGTCAGCGGGGTAGGTGAGGCTACAAAGAGTCCACCTAGGGTGGTAGAGAGGGATGGGAAGGCGCGGGGGAGAGGAACACCACCTCGGGCTACCGTGGTGACGGCGGTGAGTTTGAGCTCGAGCTCGCTCGTGGAGAGCTCAAATGCTCGATTCTGCGGGTCAGGGTGAGTGAGTGAGTATGTGGGGGTGCAGTGGAGAGAGGGTTGGGCTAGGGCTAGCTTATACTCGTGGCAATGAGCCGAGTGGCATGGGGTGTCCTCGGGTTGATGTCTAGGGCGGCATGGGCGCGTCCAGAGGGGGGTTTTGGTCAAAGCAAGCCATGGAAAGTTGCCAAGGGCCAAGACCAGCAAGGGGGAAAGTCAAAGCTTGGCCTTTGGGAGCTAAAAGAGTCAAGGTCAAGAAAAAAGGGCAAGGTATGGAGGCCCATACCCATGCCACATCACCATGCTCTCTCACTCTCTCTCCCTTGTTTCCTTCTCACCCAAGGCTTCTAGAAGGTAGGCCACGCATCCAAGATGGAGTCCAAGCAGTGGTCAACACAAGGGACAAGGTGGAATTTCGAGTTTTGAACCAAAAAGAAGTGAAAACAACTGCCAAAAAGTGTAACAGCAACTGTTTCTAACAAATTCAGAAAATCCAGTTTTAGGGACTTAGTGAAATATCTAAGTGTTGGAAACAGATGAAATGAGCAAAAAGTTGGGATTGTTTTCAAAGACCAAATGGTTTCCAAAATTTGTTTTCCAAGTTGGAGTTTGCTAAACATGTTATAAACTTTCAGAATGGTCTTTTGAAAACAAATTTGAAGTATTTTAAGGCCATGAAAACAATGTGGGAAAAGGTGTACTTTTTGTTTTTCTCTAATTTCCAAAAATGCCCTATTCTGCCTTATTTTTAATCCACAAAGACATCAAGCAAAAGATCATTTTTATTAATCCAAAAATAAAACCAAGCTTATGGATTTTTAGTCCATATCTCAAGGAACAAATAAAATTCAAGAAAACATAAAATAACATTTTATAGCCTAGTGAAAACAAAGGTAGGAAACAGGTACTTGGCTATATTTTCAGGGAATGTTTTCTATAGAAAACTTAAAAGAAACCTTCCATAAATCATTTTGAAATTTTGTTTTCTTGGATCCAACAAAGCTAAAAGTTTATTTTAAGATTCAAACAAGAATGATCCAAGTCTTAGAATAAAATTCACTCAAGTAATCAACAGAGAAAACAACAGGGAAAAAATATAAAAGTATTTTCAGAAAAAAAAATTGATATTGGTTTTATAAAGAAACAAAACTTGTGTTGCAAATATGATTAAGATCATAAACACGTGTTAGTTAAAAAAATCATGTTGTTAGAAAAAAAATTGTTGGCCCTAATTTTTGTCTTCTTGAACACAGTACAAGAATCCAAAAACTGGGGTGTGACAGACCTTCCCCCCTTAAAAGAATCTCGTCCCGAGATACGCAGGCAAGCAAAAAGAGGGTATGGTCAAAACAACAATGTTAGATCTTTTGTTTGCAAAACATGTGCTGTTGGTTGGTAACATTAAACACGAGTGCTTCCCCCCTTTGATTAACCTTACCAAAATCCACCGGCAGGTTAGTTTTCTTTTCGAAAGTCTGGGTGCTATGTTTTAAACCTCGAACTTATTGTTCCTCAAAACCATGATATAAAACTAGAGGTTGTCCTTTAGACAACGATCTACTTGTTTCCATTCTAATAAGATTATCATACCACTATATCTCCTTTGGTGCATAAACTCTCTCAGCAGTATACAGTTCAATCAATCGGATATCCACCAATCTTTATTAAGCATGAGCTTTCCATTGCTAATTCTCAAACAATCCAGGAAAATCCACTATCTTCCTCTTAATCTAATATACTCCTAGAAATCAAGTCTTAAATCGTTTTTCTCCCTCAAAGGTTTATTTTCTCCACGATCATAATGCTAAAGCTACACCATCAAATCCAACAATCATATACAAACTCTATACTACTTCTATAAATCCTTTCAAATACTCCAAACTCCTATCTCATGATCAATGCTAAATCATTTTCCCCAAACAATCTCGATAGAGCGTGACAAGCTCCGAGAATATATCACCAAGAATAAACATCTACTAAATCCAAGTCATATTGGTTTTTCCTAAAAAATCCAAAATCATCCTTTTATGCTTACTAATTACTTCCTACATTAAATCCAATATTTCTCCAATCCATACTTTATCAAATATATATCCCAATCCATCATGATTTTTTACTGTAATCAACCTTTCTGCTAAAATCCAGTATAATAACCACCTACGAAAACCATTATCGTCATCATTCCAATATTACAAATCCTCTCACATGCTACTTCTAATCAATCCAATCTTCTTATCTATCAAGTGCTTACTAAAATCCAATAATTTCCACCAATCTTTCTAAACCTCAAATCATTCCTTCAAGGATACAAATTTTAGTTACCGATAACTTCCAAAGTTTTGGGGTCCACAACTGGTTAGCCCCGGATAATATATAGCATCATTCAACTCAATTAAACCTCAAGTGAGTCTCCACAATCTCATGTTCTAAAATCGGTTTCCTCCAAAAGATACACGAGAGATCTTATTGCCTAGTAACAATCATAGTTCACCAATCCAATATTTTTTCCAACCTTTCATCTTTCTTTCAAACAGCTATAGAACATCCTAAGGCACCTTTCTATTTGTTTTTGAAAAGTTGGTTAGAAGTTTTTAAAACTGGTGTCAGGTGTTAAGCTAAAGTTAGATGAAGTTACGTTAGTATTGTTAATTTTAAAAGATACTTTTTCAAGTCCGACGTGACACTTCTAGTGTTCCATTTACGTCGGATTCCTCAGGGTACGAATTCAAACACAACTATGGGGTTCACAGGCTTGGTTCAAAAACGTACCATTAGCTATGGCATGAGTCGCAGGTGCTTCTGCAACATCATCAGGGTCTCGAGGTCCACTCATAAGACTCTTGCGTTTCTTCTGGGTTGGACCCTGGATCTCTTGGTTCCCATCAGGGGAATCTAGATCATAGTTCCTTTGGAGACAATCACGAGCATAATGTACGTCCTTTCCACAGATAAAGCAACCTGTGGTTTTAGGCCTGACATTCACACGCCTCCTGGGAGGTTGTGGCATCGCAGGTAAGGTACTGCGAGTCACACATGAACTAGTTTCTCCTGGCGCACTATCTTCCTTTTGCGACTTTCTCCATCAAGCAGGCGCTGGTACTCTCTCATAAGGATAACAGTATTCTCAGCATTGGTGGTGATAAGCTGAGTCAACTGTTCTAGGAAGCATGGGTGGCTATGTGTTCAGCACGATCGGCTTCACGTTCTTCCTTCAATAGAGCAAACAGTTGAGCAACTGTCGGCTCTGGCGGTGGAGGTAGATCGCTGGCCATGCTGAAGAAAAAGAATGGTATAAGACGAGAGCAACAAAAGGGTGATTTTGTTTTGAAAACTTGTGAAACATACCGGCATATCAGAGATGAGAACGGTAGATAACACAACAACAATCAAGCATCTAAGGAGCAATCACAAACACAAGAAAAGACTAACATGCACAAGAAACAGAGTCTCAACAAGCATGACATAACTTAAGGTTCATATGGCAATAGCATAAGGCTTACAACACATCTAGCACACACATAGCTCTTAGCAGAGTTCACACAACACAAACAAACAAGCGTCTGGGGTGGGAGACAACACAACTCCTAATATCCTGCGGGGATCCTAAGTGCTCGAGGAAGCGCGTAGCTGTTCCTCCAACTCTTCAACTCTGGTCTTGCTAGTTGCAAGCTGAAGCTGAAGGACTCTCACTTGTGCACGGTGCTGGAAGTCAGTGTACTTCATGGTTTTCTTCAGTACTTTGAGACGACACTCTGTAGCAGAAGAAACACTCAGGCCTTTCTCCAGCTGGCCTATCTCCCCGCCTCGTAGGTCGTAATCTCCTCTAAGCTTGTCGAGGGAGAGGTGGGTTGTAACATCCCAATTTTGCTACCAAAGTGTTGTGGTGTTGAGTTCATATCATACATGCATGAAAACAAAAGTTTAACTCGTGTTTGAAATATTTTAATTTGCGAATTTAAATGGTTTCAGAAAATCCCTCAGATAGTACTTAAAAGGGGTTCCAAAATTTTGTTCTGAAAAGTATTTCAAATTCATCAAAGCAAAACATGGTTGTGTTGGAAATTTCATAAGCTTTCCAAAAGTTATTTTTGCCAAATTTTATCTTTTCAAAAAGGCCCTCAAAAGTTTGTTTTCTGCTCAGTTTTTAATGGAAAAAGGACCAAACTGTGAATTTCCAAAGTTCCAGGGGTTTTTCATAAAGTTTCTGTTTTGTCATCTTCAACCTCCTGCCAGTAGGCCGGAAGGATTCCGACGTCGCCGCGCACCACGTCATGCTTCCTCTCTCGCGAAGGGATAAGGGTGAGGAGAGCCTCCCCGTGCACTACTCCTTCCCCCTGCTCGCTGCCTACTCCATCTCGCTCTCTGTAACCGGCCGGGAGACCAAACCCTAGCTCCGGCCAACATCGCCGCGCGCCGTAGTTTTGACACTCCCGAAGCTCCTCCGTGCTAGCCTGGACATCTCTAGTGATCCCCGCGTCATCTCCACCGAGCCAGGAAGTCCGAGAAGTCCCGAGGCTGCCGAATTGCGCCCTTCCTCCCCGAGTCCGGCGAGCTTCCCGCCGCCGAATTCGCCGCCGGCCGGGCCTCTCCGCCCCCTAGACCTCCTCACAACGCTCCTGGTGAGCTCCTGATCCTCATGGACCCCTCCCCTGCTTGCCCCGTCCTCTGTTTCGTGTGTTCGCCGACGACCGACGAGCGCCGCCGCAGTTCTTCGTCGACGGCGAGGCTCCGGTGGAATTTAGGTAGCGGCGCCGCCACCATTTTGCTCGCCGTGCCTCCCTCTTCAAAATGCCCCCTCCAATTTTGCCCAACTCGCGCCTCATCGCGCGATTGATTGGCAGCAGAGGAGATCCGGCCATTGCTGACGTCATCTTGACGTCAGCATGGTGTCATAATCCAATTTTATTAAATTCCAGAAAAATGTTTAAATTTGGATAATTCATAACTTCTGTTTTATTGATCATAAAAATATGAGAAAAATATGGAAATGTTCATAAAAATGTGCTCTATCCAAAAATGTCATTTCCACATATATTTGACAAAGTTGAATTTTGGCCTTTATTTAACGCTGTTTAATTCAATAAAAAATAGAAAAATAAGTTTTTATTCAATAAAATTAGAAAATTAAAAGTTATATACCAAATTGCTTAAAATGACAAATGCAATCTATTTATGATGTTTTCAAACCCATTTGAGCAATAAAAATTGTACTCACTTCTAAGATCGCCCGAAACCCTCTCCAGGGTCTATTTCGGGATAAATTTCAGTAAAAATGCCTAACTGACATATGAACCCTAGCAACCCAACGATCATGCCTAGGGCTTTATTTCAGTGCATTAACTTGATCATGCATACATGTTGTGCATTGCATCGATGCCATGTTTGATTGTTGTTCTCCCTGTTTCGGTGTTGTTTCCCCCTCGGTAGAACGTGACTCCGAAGTGAAGGCCATCAACTCCATGACGAATACTTGATCCTAACCGACAAGTCAAGCACTTATTCCTGAAGACTTTATCTGGTTTTCTTATAAACAAGGCAAGCATAACCTCTTATCTGCTCATATATGCTTTCGAACAACATTTGAATCTCGTATTTTGCATTCGATTCCAAAGTATTTGATGTTAGTAGATATAGTTCACCTATATACTGCATTGCCTCAATATCCTGATCCACTGCTCCTAGCCGCCATAGAATTGCTTGTGCGCATCGCCAGAGCCTCATATCTGCTTCGCTTAGCTTCACATGTTTGTTACCTCTGCTCCATCCAGTTGATGAATCAGAGCTGCGATAACCTAGTATGATATGATGACGTGGTGAGATGAGGACTGTGTGGTTAACTTGACTAAGGCTTGGACGGGAGGCCACTTGGGAAGTGGTTGTTCGTTCCGTACTTGCCAACCCTAGGAGTAAGGTCTCGCCGCGGAAACCAAGACTGAGCGTGCAACCACACGCGGGGCCTAACAGACCGCGCTCGACTAACTAACTTGTTTGGTTCTATCCGTGAGTCACGTAGTTTGGGATTTCCATCTGCGTGTGAGTCAAAAACCTTTTGGAGGTGTTTAGGGCGTGACCGGGACAAGTGATGGACGTACACGGATCTTGATCCCGACTCACACAACAGGTGCCGTCAGGAGGTGGCCAACTCCCTGTTGACGGGGTGGCCCTGTTTGGGTTGACTCATGGATAGGTCTCGACAAGGTAAAGGTCGTGGCCAACCACACTCTGCCGGCACATCGTCGGAATTGTGCCAATAGCTTGGCATTAAGAGTCGGATGGTACGTGTGGGTAAAGTGTACCACCCTGCAGGGATAAATCTTTCGGAAAGCCGTGTCCACGGTTATGGACGACTTGGTGAAAGTCACGGGGTCATAGATAACTTGAACGTGACGTAAAAGATGTTGACAATGCATGGAGGCAGTAGATGAAGGGTGCCTCCCCGGAGATGCCGGGAGGGGTGATCCTTGTAGCATGTGAGATGCTGGGAAATGATGTTGGTGAATGAAAAGATGATGATTTCAGTAGTTGATTAGTCCTCTCATCTGTTTTAAAAACTCCATGAGACGTGCTTTTCCTCCCTCAGCTTGCAAAACAAAGATTGCTTTACGCAAATCAGCCTTCATAAAACCCTTTCTAAAGATAGCAGATATATAATAGGTTAATTAAGTCTTGTTGAGTACATTCCGTACGCAGGTTTGCTTAATTTGGTTCAGGTGAAGATCTCACATCGGTGATGAGTCAACGTGGACATCGACGAGTAGTTCGGGGTTCCCAGGTAGCAGCCTGGAATCTAGGGGCTGGGACGTCGCCTTATGTTGCGGCCTCTTAGGCCTTTTTGGTTCTTGTTGACTAGCAACATAATTTGCCTTCCGTTGTCCGATGTAATGTTGGGTCGTGTGACCTCTGCTTGTAAGCTATACTCTAGTAACACATGTTTAATACAAGTTTCATGTTTAGAGTACTGCTTTGATCGGTTGTTGGTTTCGAGCTCATTGTTATACAGTTTTGGCTATGCCTGCATAGTTGTCGCAGTCGAGGGGTTGTGGAGCCGATGATCCATGTCCGAGCCCGCCTGTCGATTTGATCGGCCTGGGGCGAGGTAACCCCAGTAACCCTCGATTGTTGTTGCACTTTCTGGACACATAGCATCTCTGTATAGCCTTGGTCCCGTTTCCTTCAGTTTCATTCGATTCGTGGACGCTTTGATATGCATAGTTGGTTATGACTAGCATGGATACAAGGAGTAGTTGACTGGGGATCCGGACTACGTGCCGATGAATCCAGTCTGCTTGCCGTTGTTTGTTGCGGCCGGGGCTGGTAACCCTGAAGCCCTTGTGGGTCCATGTCTAGGAGCACATAACAGTATGTATATCTCTGGGTCCGGGGTCGTGACAAGTCATGGTATCAGAGCAGGACTGCCTGTAGGAAAACCTTACTGCTTGGTCGATGTCAAGTCTAGAGTTTATGAAAACTATTTGGAAACTCAAATGGACTGTGAAAAACCTTCTTAGGATTCTTTTTACTCCTTATCTGGTATCGCTCTAACTCTGGGTCATCTTACCTGTTTTGATTTGAAAAGGTTTTTCTATCTCTCCTAGTCATTCAAAACCTAGGTGCCTTCTTTGGCAATGACGTTTTTACCCCCAGTTGACCTAGTGTTACAGTTTCTAGAGTCGTGTGTGTTCCTTACTCCGTTGATTGTTGTTCCACTAGGAGATTCCTTTCCATCCTAGTCTCTCATAGTTGTGTGGATTCCACATTCCTACATGTTTCCAAGTTCTAAATCCTGAACCTCGAGATCTGCTTGCCATCTCGGATATATCCGTTATCCTCTGCTCAAGTTCTTCCGGAGCTATCGTTGTTCTTGGAAAGATACTTCGTAATTGCTATTCGTAGTGTCCTTCAAGGCACTAAGATAGTAGTTATTCCTTTCTCAATGTTTTAACCTTGGACTTGAACTGAAGGTCCCCGAATGTGCTGAGTTGCGGTGGGTTGAGTCATGTGGTTTCTTAACCATATAATGCTCACGCTATCAGTACAGGATGCTGACCTTTAACCCAAGTTCTGTTTCGTTGAATCCCGAGGAACATCTTCTACCTGAGGATAGCTAGAAAATTCCAACTCTCATAGCCATAGGTTCTCTACTGGAACCAAAAAGGATCACAGCAAGAGTGATCATCCTGAACTCCACATCTTCGCTCTTATTTCAGTGATACCAACTCTTTTGCATGGGTTTTACAAATGAGTATTACCCTGTGCTTCAACTTGATCCGAGGATCTTCCCTGAGCATGATTCTACCCTTCAGTTGCTTTCAAATCTCTAATCGTTGTTATGGACACCAAGTTGCATATGGGTGTTGGATTCCTCCAATACATTTGCTCTTGGTTTCCGTCAGAACATTCCACCTTGGGATGTCAGGAGAAACAAACTCTAGTACCTCGTTCATCTCTAGAACCAGGTCAAAGATTTGTAATCCGCAGATTAAAGAAGTTTCATTCACTTCTATTCTGTTCTATCTTCGAGTATCACACTCCTTTATATCAAGAGGTCGTGTTAAGTTTCATGGCCTTACTGATGAAGTGGTGCTCTTACCCCTTCTTACTCACCCTTCCGCCAAGCTTGAATGCCTGAGTATGATGGGTTTATGCATTGATATGTGTATTAGGTATTCTTAGCAATTTCTATTGCTTTGAAAAGCCTAAGAAACATCTGTATCCTTCTTTGCACCATTGGTCACCCGGTCTCTATTTGAAGTTGACTGTGTTATCAAATCCGTTCATTCCGGTGCACATTCTTGATCAGAGAGTTAGGTTCATACCAAAGCTCTCAAGATCTCATTAGTTGCTTTGAAAAGTAAGATTCCTTCTCAAACTTCGAGACATATCGGTAGGTTGTGATATTCTGGTTGTCTTTCTAGAAGTATCACCAGGTTGTTACCTGACCGTCATGTCTAAATAAGGGGTAATTTAATTACTCTTTTCTCCAAGAAACCTTGCTGGATATCCTGAACTATTTGGTTGAGCTTAAAACAATAACCTGGAGAGTTGAAAGACATAAGCTCATCCTAACTTGTTCCTTTGGAATGTGATGTCTAGTTCTCATCCTGTTGAAGCAGGATAGTATCTCCGTAGTGGACATGCTATCTTCCCACCCTTGATTTGATTTGGGCTATCGTCAAACCAAGGCCAGATCCAAGGACTATCTTGATGGTGGTTTCACTCATGGTGTTTTACCGAGTACACCTTCATGTCCTATGGTCTCACCAATACCTTGCCTTGTTCATATATCATATGAATCCCTCTGCCTGGAGTATCTGGATAAGCGTGTTTTCGAGCCTAACGATGACATACCTATTTATCCAAGTTGAAAGAGGTTCAAGATGAACACTTGGCACTAATATTGGAAACTTTCGAGAACCAAATTTGTGTTATCACGAAGTTGTGTTCTGGATGTTCGAAGTGGCTTACTCCAGTCCATGTGCTTATGGTGAAAGTTGTCGACATGGATCTGAGTATAGTTTCCTTGTTCCTTCGGGAATAATCCCCAGTCGGTCATGCATGTGTGGACTATTCATCAGATGGTAGGTAGTTACCTCCATGTATTGAAGAAGTTTACATCCACACTAAGCCACGGACTGATCGTTCGTTGAAAGGGAAGAACTTTAAGAACTTCGTTACCTCGGTAATCATCTTACCCACAGGGACTCCGATGTGTTTTGTCGCAAGTAATTCATGTAGGTGCAACCGTCTTTCGCAAGTTGCTAATACATGAGTTCCATAATCCTGATCATCTTCTTGAGCTTGACATCGTAGCCATATCTTGAGAATCTAGTAGATGTGTTCCGTTGGTAACCGGTGCAAGCTCTTCAATCAAACACGTTGAGTCTCAGTTATTCAACCCACTAACCAGAGCTGAATCTCAAGCATCAATGATGGTTGGTGTTTCCTCAAGGGTATTGAATTAGGTCCTTTTGAAAGTACGGCATGGTTGATGTTGTGGTTGACACAATTAGCCGTAAGGCCTAATGTCATATCTCTTTGAATCCGTAAGAACAACCACTCCCCGTGAGGATTTCTGTGATGCTTATTCTAGAATTCTCCCTTATCGTTCTTTTGAACCGAAGTTTGACTTTCACTTGATGACCTTTTGAAGGCTTGTTAAGAGCCTGCTGTCGGTATCTAGAACATCAAGGAAAACCTGGAAGTTGTTTCCTCCTATATCTTCCCGTTAATCTTCCAAAACCTCCGTTCTAGTGGAAACAAGTTCATCATGAGAAAACTCGTGGTGTTTCGTAACCACCAGTTATCAGTTCCCCTTTTCAAGTTGTTTGTACTTGAAGTTCTGTTCATCTCACACATTGTGTGAATTTGTCAGTTACTTCAGCCATGGGATCTTAACCATGTGGTAGATGTATTGCTACGTCCAAACCACAATAGGAAGAGATTCCCCATCCCTTCCGGTATTTCAATCCTCGTTGGTTACCCATCCTTACGGTGTGATCAAGAACTCCTCCTTCATTATGGTGTCCCAACATCCTTTGGTTACTCATCCTCTGTCGTGAAGTAACATTCCGATCTTTGACAAGGTTTCGACAAATTTGATGGAATGGAAGTTCTGTTATCTTCTGTGTCCACTCCGAAGAGTGAACATGATCCTGTATCAATTTCTCTCTGACACGCGAATTACAGTGTTTTCTCGTGTTTTCCCTCGTCTACGGATATTGCGTTGTGATATCCCAGACAATCCTTTCCATCTTGGTTATCTGTTCGAAGAAAACCTCGGTTTCACAAGTTGTCCAATCTTTTTCTACAAAAGGATTTAAAGTCTTATGCAAAGCTCACATTCTAAATCCTTTCAAGACCAATCGTCTGCAAACTTGAAACCATCTTCTATTCATTCCGTTACCTTGATGTGTTTCATGCCTGTTAACTCAAAAGTTCTTTACGAACATTCTTGTCATGAGTTATCCATGAGATACTCGATCTTCGTGAAGATCAATTCCTAAGAGTTTCCCTCTTACCTAAGGTGTATCCGTTCAATACTTCAAGATGCTACGGATCAACCTCATCGAGAAAAGAACCGTAAGGTTCAAGAAGATCGTTCAAAACCGGTGTTCCTTCTTTCTTCTCCTTCGGGAATCTCGGGACGAGATTCTTGTAAGGGGGGGTAGATTTGTAACATCCCAATTTTGCTACCAAAGTGTTGTGGTGTTGAGTTCATATCATACATGCATGAAAACAAAAGTTTAACTCGTGTTTGAAATATTTTAATTTGCGAATTTAAATGGTTTCAGAAAATCCCTCAGATAGTACTTAAAAGGGGTTCCAAAATTTTGTTCTGAAAAGTATTTCAAATTCATCAAAGCAAAACATGGTTGTGTTGGAAATTTCATAAGCTTTCCAAAAGTTATTTTTGCCAAATTTTATCTTTTCAAAAAGGCCCTCAAAAGTTTGTTTTCTGCTCAGTTTTTAATGGAAAAAGGACCAAACTGTGAATTTCCAAAGTTCCAGGGGGTTTTCATAAAGTTTCTGTTTTGTCATCTTCAACCTCCTGCCAGTAGGCCGGAAGGATTCCGACGTCGCCGCGCACCACGTCATGCTTCCTCTCTCGCGAAGGGATAAGGGTGAGGAGAGCCTCCCCGTGCACTACTCCTTCCCCCTGCTCGCTGCCTACTCCATCTCGCTCTCTGTAACCGGCCGGGAGACCAAACCCTAGCTCCGGCCAACATCGCCGCGCGCCGTAGTTTTGACACTCCCGAAGCTCCTCCGTGCTAGCCTGGACATCTCTAGTGATCCCCGCGTCATCTCCACCGAGCCAGGAAGTCCGAGAAGTCCCGAGGCTGCCGAATTGCGCCCTTCCTCCCCGAGTCCGGCGAGCTTCCCGCCGCCGAATTCGCCGCCGGCCGGGCCTCTCCGCCCCCCTAGACCTCCTCACAACGCTCCTGGTGAGCTCCCGATCCTCATGGACCCCTCCCCTGCTTGCCCCGTCCTCTGTTTCGTGTGTTCGCCGACGACCGACGAGCGCCGCCGCAGTTCTTCGTCGACGGCGAGGCTCCGGTGGAATTTAGGTAGCGGCGCCGCCACCATTTTGCTCGCCGTGCCTCCCTCTTCAAAATGCCCCCTCCAATTTTTCCCAACTCGCGCCTCATCGCGCGATTGATTGGCAGCAGAGGAGATCCGGCCATTGCTGACGTCATCTTGACGTCAGCATGGTGTCATAATCCAATTTTATTAAATTCTAGAAAAATGTTTAAATTTGGATAATTCATAACTTCTGTTTTATTGATCATAAAAATATAAGAAAAATATGGAAATGTTCATAAAAATGTGATCTATCCAAAAATGTCATTTCCACATATATTTGACAAAGTTGAATTTTGGCCTTTATTTAACGCTGTTTAATTCAATTAAAAATAGAAAAATAAGTTTTTATTCAATAAAATTAGAAAATTAAAAGTTATATACCAAATTGCTTAAAATGACAAATGCAATCTATTTATGATGTTTTCAAACCCATTTGAGCAATAAAAATTGTACTCACTTCTAAGATCGCCCGAAACCCTCTCCGGGGTCTATTTCGGGATAAATTTCAGTAAAAATGCCTAACTGACATATGGACCCTAGCAACCCAACGATCATGCCTAGGGCTTTATTTCAGTGCATTAACTTGATCATGCATACATGTTGTGCATTGCATCGATGCCATGTTTGATTGTTGTTCTCCCTGTTTCGGTGTTGTTTCCCCCTCGGTAGAACGTGACTCCGAAGTGAAGGCCATCAACTCCATGACGAATACTTGATCCTAACCGACAAGTCAAGCACTTATTCCTGAAGACTTTATCTGGTTTTCTTATAACCAAGGCAAGCATAACCTCTTAGCTGCTCATATATGCTTTCGAACAACATTTGAATCTCGTATTTTGCATTCGATTCCAAAGTATTTGATGTTAGTAGATATAGTTCACCTATATACTGCATTGCCTCAATATCCTGATCCACTGCTCCTAGCCGCCATAGAATTGCTTGTGCGCATCGCCAGAGCCTCATATCTGCTTCGCTTAGCTTCACATGTTTGTTACCTCTGCTCCATCCGGTTGATGAATCAGAGCTGCGATAACCTAGTATGATATGATGACGTGGTGAGATGAGGACTGTGTGGTTAACTTGACTAAGGCTTGGACGGGAGGCCACTTGGGAAGTGGTTGTTCGTTCCGTACTTGCCAACCCTAGGAGTAAGGTCTCGCCGCAGAAACCAAGACTGAGCGTGCAACCACACGCGGGGCCTAACAGACCGCGCTCGACTAACTAACTTGTTTGGTTCTATCCGTGAGTCACGTAGTTTGGGATTTCCATCTGCGTGTGAGTCAAAAACCTTTTGGAGGTGTTTAGGGCGTGACCGGGACAAGTGATGGACGTACACGGATCTTGATCCCGACTCACAGAACAGGTGCCGTCAGGAGGTGGCCAACTCCCTGTTGACGGGGTGGCCCTGTTTGGGTTGACTCATGGATAGGTCTCGACAAGGTAAAGGTCGTGGCCAACCACACTCTGCCGGCACATCGTCGGAATTGTGCCAATAGCTTGGCATTAAGAGTCGGATGGTACGTGTGGGTAAAGTGTACCACCCTGCAGGGATAAATCTTTCGGAAAGCCGTGTCCACGGTTATGGACGACTTGGTGAAAGTCACGGGGTCATAGATAACTTGAACGTGACGTAAAAGATGTTGACAATGCATGGAGGCAGTAGATGAAGGGTGCCTCCCCGGAGATGCCGGGAGGGGTGATCCTTGTAGCATGTGAGATGCTGGGAAATGATGTTGGTGGATGAAAAGATGATGATTTCAGTAGTTGATTAGTCCTCTCATCTGTTTTAAAAACTCCATGAGACGTGCTTTTCCTCCCTCAGCTTGCAAAACAAAGATTGCTTTACGCAAATCAGCCTTCATAAAACCCTTTCTAAAGATAGCAGATATATAATAGGTTAATTAAGTCTTGTTGAGTACATTCCGTACTCAGGTTTGCTTAATTTGGTTCAGGTGAAGATCTCACATCGGTGATGAGTCAACGTGGACATCGACGAGTAGTTCGGGGTTCCCAGGTAGCAGCCTGGAATCTAGGGGCTGGGACGTCGCCTTATGTTGCGGCCTCTTAGGCCTTTTTGGTTCTTGTTGACTAGCAACATAATTTGCCTTCCGTTGTCCGATGTAATGTTGGGTCGTGTGACCTCTGCTTGTAAGCTATACTCTAGTAACACCTGTTTAATACAAGTTTCATGTTTAGAGTACTGCTTTGATCGGTTGTTGGTTTCGAGCTCATTGTTATACAGTTTTGGCTATGCCTGCATAGTTGTCGCAGTCGAGGGGTTGTGGAGCCGATGATCCATGTCCGAGCCCGCCTGTCGATTTGATCGGCCTGGGGCGAGGTAACCCCAGTAACCCTCGATTGTTGTTGCACTTTCTGGACACATAGCATCTCTGTATAGCCTTGGTCCCGTTTCCTTCAGTTTCATTCGATTCGTGGACGCTTTGATATGCATAGTTGGTTATGACTAGCATGGATACAAGGAGTAGTAGACTGGGGATCCGGACTACGTGCCGATGAATCCAGTCTGCCTGCCGTTGTTTGTTGCGGCCGGGGCTGGTAACCCTGAAGCCCTTGTGGGTCCATGTCTAGGAGCACATAACAGTATGTATATCTCTGGGTCCGGGGTCGTGACATGGGTGTTGTACAGCTGTCCCTCTATGTGCTGTAAGTGACGAGCAAACACGAAGTCTTTAGTGACACCTATGGGCTTGTCATCCTCGTCGCGTCTTCCATACTATCTATAGGGGGTGCCTTCAAACTTGCGGCGAAAGAAGTTCGCGAGCTTGGCAATGGTCAGCTGCATCACTCGAAGGATACCATTTTCCCAACTGTTCTACACCACTTCATAAGTGATCTCTAGGGTTGACGGTGCTAGCAACGGTGCACGGATGGTACAAACCACCAACCAGGATAATTCTCGTCCGTCATGGTGAATCTGGGCTCCCTTCAACTCAGGTAGTGGACGACTGATAAGGCGAGTCATCTTGATCAAATCCTCCTCAAAGCGGCGGTAGCATGGTGCATGCATACCGAGCTGGAAGGACTCGGTGAAGACAGCGGCCATCTACACAAAATTTTAAGGTAGCTTATGTTAGGTAACAGTGTGCAAAATTTTAAGATGCTCCATTGTAACTTAGTTCAAGTAGATTTTTTCAAAACACCGAGGGGATGGAACATATAGAATGTTTTGAAAAATAGTCATCTTAGTGACATGGTTTTTAACTTTTATTGTTAGAGTAATAGGTAACGTCCATGCTAACTAAGGTCTCCTAAGGTCAGGATAGCTCTGATACCAACTCTGTAAGGTCCCCGAGAACCACTGTTCAGAGACACCTCCGATATGCATACATTCAAGATCCCAGATCACAACAGTCGTGAACAACATATCAAGTTGATACACAGATACAATATCCATTACATGATTACACAAACACTTACAATGGGACATGGTCACATGACCAAGTATAACACAACTGCCAGGCAGGACAACACACAACTCACACACAGCGGAAGACTAAACACACACAACGTAGTAGAGCCCAAGTCACGCCTTAACCTACAGGATGCTGACCGGGACACGATCCTAGTTTGCAAGTCCATTAGCTCCGTACTCCTCTTCGCAACTCTCCTTCTGAGACTCCTTCTAGATGTCTGGCAAGTAAATACCAGGGATGAAACCAATATGAGTACATTTGAATGTACTCAGCAAGACACCCATCATGTAGCTTACCAAAATGCAAACATGCTTATATGGCGTAATAGGTAGGCTATACATAGGGTTCACTATCAATGATATATGAAAGATATATCATAGTTGATTTTGAAAATCTCTGTATCTTCGTTGAAGAAGACACTTCAAAAGAAAATAATATACTTTTCTTTCTCTTGTAGATATTGCATGAACAAGAGGTTTTGTAAAACTTTGTTAAAAGAAAATTTTCTATTTGCAAAACTTCTTGTAAAACAACTTCTGGCTTTTCATCAACAGTACCTCCACGGTACAAGATTTCCTCCTTTTAGTACTTCATAAGTCCGACACCTTTTTGAAAACTCCTTTTTGAAAACATTGACACAATGCTAGCTACATGGCCATTCAACTGTCCATATCCGAGGACGCGGCTATTCCAAATAGTTTGACTCTGTAGAGGTGCACACAATCCACCAGATCCAGTACATCCTCCGTGAACAACCACGGACTGTAACAACAGTATGTAAACATCAGATAACTGATCCTAACTATCCACTATGCTCAAGCTAGTATATGACTATCTCTTCAATTTGGTTTGTTCTCCCTGGCACCATGTCACACATCGCCACGGAAGGAGACCCAACTGTCGCACCAGGAGGAGAACTTAATCCCTCACTGTGTATGCCTAATTGAATTCATGACTGGCGGCATTTCGGTTCGAGGGAAGTCACGCCCTTATAGCAAATTGAGATAGAACACACACTAACAAGAACAAACTTCAAGTTAAGCCCCGTGCCCATGTTGGGGTAAAGTGGCAGTACGGTAAAGGTTGTTCGGCGAAGACTAGGTTATGTGTCATTTTTGTAAAAACACCTTTTTTCTCAAAAATGACCACTTCAACAATCCTCCGGTGGATAAGGCTTCGCCGTTCCACCGGGTTTTCCATAAAGCCTTTGTTTTGCAAAAACATATTTTTAGGGTGTCCACTTAGGGACTAATACTTGTGATGGTAATAAATACCATATGGTGGCTATGGGCTTGGTAACACCAAGTATCAACTACTGGCATAGTAATATATAATAGTAGTAGTCACTCAAAAATAGTTTTTTTGGAAATCAAAGTTTTTGCAAAACTTTCATAAGTAAAACATGCATGATGGATAATTATAAGTGTATTATAACAGCAAGCATCAGGATGGCTTGCCTTAAGCCTATTAGTGTCCCTGGCCTTGAAGTAGCTTGGACTTGACGCACATCTCCACAACTGCTTCTTCTTCGTTTTCTAGCGTCGTAAAATAATAAAAGACACACACTAAGAACTAAGGGACAAACAGCTAAACAACGCAACACATACAACAAGCAAACTTATACTAGCGCGATCACTCAAAAGTTATCGGGGAAACTATCTCACAAACTCTCATGATACAAAACTATCGCCAAACAAACACATGGTTGAAAAACCATATCCCACATCTTATATACCATATATGGAGTGGGTGTACCACTCTCATAATAAGATATTCAAGAAGCTAAAAAATATAGCTCGTGGGCACAAAAGGTGAGACTACTAAGATAATAATAATCAATCAAAGCAATACCCATGGCAGTGGGTATTAGCAACACACAAACAATTATCACCAAACCAGATCACTACTACACTAATGCCTAGATAACGATATACTACTAAGCACAACAACAACACTAGCACAACAAATAACATAAGTACAATACTCATGCTAAGGCAATCACTCAGACAATTTCCAAACAACAAAACACACCGCAGATGAATAGGCTGGTTATAGACTATGCTTATGTCTACTCAAAATTATGGAATCCATCAATCATGAAAATAAACAAAACAAACCAGTAGCTCAACAATTGGTAACAAGTCATAAACCATAATCTACGACACAATCCTCACAAAAGATAATACTTCTAACAATTAACATAAAAACAGGAGTGCACTAATAGCATTCTAGTATGGAATTCTACACAAGCATGCTATAAGAAATAATTGTATTCTACCCTATGGCAACAAGAAACTCAAGAAGTCATGGCATAATAACAGAACTAATAGCATCCTAAACATGCTAGTATCAAACCTACACTCATAAAATAAAAGACAACAATACTAGAGCAACTCAATATATATCTAGTGGTGACACTAATTCATCACTAGAGAAGCAAACATCACTACAAGGATGCTTTGATCCAAACAAGCAAGTCATGAACATAAATACCTACTAACATCACAAACACCTTACACATGCTAGTAAGCATAAACACTAAAATAATTATATGAAAACATCTACTAAGCAAACATCAAACCATTCTAGTAATACATGCTTTTCTAATAAATTAACTAGCAAGCAATCAAGGTACAACTATACAACCAGTAGCTATGCACTCAACACAAGCTCAACTAAACACTTTAAAAATCCAAACACTCAATGAAATCTATTTACAAATAATTTATCAATCACTAGGAAGCATTCTAGTTACAAACAATATTCAATTTCAACCAAACAAGAGTGAAACATTCCTTAACATGATACCCCTAAGGGAATATTATGTTAACAAATTAACCACCACTAAACATGCTAGTATTCACACGGAAATACTAAACTCTTCACTTACGTAACTGAAACAAACAATCTATTTTCCTTGGTGGAAAATAATAATCAATCATTGATGCATGTAAAATGCATAGATGAATTTTGCATATTTTCACATGGTTTTCTATTACATATTGCATCATATAAGGGTATAATTCAATGCTTTATAGTATTTTGGGGTTAAATTACAAAGTCCCCCAACTTTTATGGAATTAACCCTGGCTGTCAGAAACCCCGTTTTCTATATTTTTGACGTTTCAGGGGGCAAACTTCCGCGAAATCACCTGAAAATCTGCGGGGGTCATTTTCTTGGAAGGAGAAGACTTGCGGGCGAAGGATCCACGAGAATTGGCAAGGAGGCCCAAAAGAGGACCCTCCACGTGGCCAGATTCCTTGGCCGCGTGAGAGGCCCCCTTTTGGCCCCTGTGGCCCCAATTCCTTCCATCTTCGACTTACCGACTCCGTCTTGACCTAAAACCGACTATAAAAAGGGCCCCCCGTACCCTTACGGAGGGGAGCGCCGCCAAAACACCGAAACAGAGACCAGAAGTTCCAGATTGGAGGGGGAAAACTCCGGCGGGGCGCCGCCGGTGTGATCTCCTACCCCTCCAACGTCATCTCCATCGACATCTCCATGAAGAGGGAGTAGTCCACCCCAGGGCTATGGGTTTGTGGAAGTAGCACTTGTATCTATCTCTCTATGTGCTTCACTAATTAGATCCGTATGAGCTGCCTCACATGATTACGGGCACCGTTGTAATTCCTATGTGGTGGATCTTTTCTATGAGTTATTGAATATGAGATTGCAATTGTTTCTCTTGAGTTATTTGAGTAGATGTATCTTATGTACCCCGTTCTTATTTGCTATCTTTGATAAATCTAGTTCTTGAGAGCGTTTGTGGGGTGATGGGTGCATTAGTTGGAGTAACGGGGGGTGGCTAGTGCTGTGAAAGTGACAGAAGTTCAGCGATCCACTTAGGGTTTGTTAAACCTTTCTTAGTTACCTCACTAGGGATAAAAACGAGAACCTTGTTACCGGGGATTTGAAGTGACACTAATCAATCTCCATGACTAGATCTAGCAAGTTCTTACTTCAACTTCATGTCCCATTGCTTAAAGCTATACTCTGGTTTTTTCCTTAAGTATCGAGGTGTTATGATTTATTTCGCATCTTGGTGGAGTATAAGAGGGATCAATATGACCGTAGATATCTCTATGCTACCATATGAAAGTACTCAATGTTAAACATGTTATTGTAATCTCACATGTAATTCTTTATGTCCACCGTCTACCACTTTATTTGAGAGAATGCAAGTGTGAAACCATGAACCCCGGTCCTATTTTAATTATAAGAAAACACTCTAGTTACTTTGCTGCAATTTACTTTACTTGCACTTTACTTTACTTGCATCTCCAATTCGGATTTACATTATCTCCATCACCACTTGCATCACAAAAATACAAAAACAATCCATTGCATATTTATTTTCTCATTTGCATTTAGTAGTAGATTTAATTATTGCACATTTACATTCAGTTTTGCATTGCAATTTAGAAGTCTCACACCTTGTGCTTGACAACCACTTGGTGAGGTTGAGGGCACAAAATTCTCTACTTGTTTGCAGGATCATGGAGGAAGCTTGGAAGACAACTGCTGAAATACTGGCTCCCCAAGAGTTCGATATAAACCCTCGAGTCACCCTCGTGGGGAAGAAGGCTTGCCACTAGCTACACACTATGCACTTGGTGTCTCAACCTAGCCATCAAGCGTTTTTCTGGCGCCGTTGCCGGGGAGCCATAGGTGAAGGAGTTGTCCAAGGGAGCTCACAAGAAGTCTTAATCACCAAAAAGGTGTGCAAACACCTAAGCTTGGGGAGGTTGCACCTACGTGAGTACCGTCCTTTCTATCTCCACCTTCTTTCAAGTAGATTGTTTTATTTCTTGTCTTGCTTTTGTTTTTGTTTTGTTTTTGTTCTTGTTTTTGTTCTTGTTTTTGTTTTGTCTTGCATATTTTATTTTAGTTTTCATTTTAGTTTTGCATTTAGTTATCTAGTTTATTTTAGTATTTCAAATTTTTCTAGTTACTTTACTTTTGTTTTGCATAAAAAATTAAAAACTACATAAAAACTGTTAAAATGGGTGATAGAACTAAATTAAGTGACTACACAAATACACCCAATGACCAATTCATTGCTAGGCCAATTACTACACCTAAAATACAAGTTGAACGCTATGAAGTAAGTCCTAGTTTATTGAATTTAATTACTAGAGAGCAATTTGGTGGTAGTGCTATGGAGGATGCCTCTATGCATCTTCATGATTTCATGGAAATATGCGATATGCAAAAAATTAAAAATATGGAAAGTAGTGTTTTAAAACTGAAATTATTTCCGTTTTCACTTAGAGGAAAGGCTAAAGAATGGTTACTTTCACTACCTACAGCTAGTATAAAGTCTTGGGATGATTTAAAAGAAGCTTTCATTAAAAAATATTATCCTCCCGTTAAAATTTTGCAAAATAGGAATAATATCCTCTCATTTAGGCAAAATGATAATGAACATGTAGCCATGGCATGAGATAGAATTAAATTAATGATTAGAACATGCCCATCACATGTAGTAAATTAATGGACCATACTACACTCTTTTTATAATGGTCTAAACTACATGTCTAGAAATATACTTGATTCTGCTGCTGGAGGTGCCTTTATGAGTAAAACTGTAGGTGAGGCTAAGAGCATATTATAAAGCATATTGCAAAATTATAGTCAATGGAATACTGAAAGAGCACCCAATCCCACTAAGAAAATAAACTCAATTGAAGAAACCAATGATTTGTCTTCTAAAATGGACACTATTCTTGCTTTTATTAATAAACAAAATATGGAGAATGTGCCTTTGCAGGAGCTAGTTGGTAGTAATTCTAAAAGTGTGGATGTTAATTTTGTTAGGAATTATGGTAGAAATGGTTTTGGTAATGCTTACAATTCATATAGCAAACCTCCTTATGTGCCAAATAAACCTTTTGTTCCATATCCTAATGCTAATGAAAATAAGTGGAAGCCTTCTAGTGAAATTTCTGAATTTAATAAATTGCTTATGGAACAAGTTGCTAGTCACAAATGCTATGATAACTTAAATAAGTCCATTGCATCCATTAGTAGTGATATTAAAGGATTGCAACTTCAATCTTAGAATTTAGATAAAGCATTGTCAAAATTAGCTGATAATCAAGCAACTTTATTAAGCATGTCAGCAGGAAAGCCACAAGCACAACCTAGTGTAGGAATGAATTCTATTACTATTGCTGCTACTATTATTGAAAATATTGATCATATTTCTGAGAATACAAGTGATCATGTCCCTACTAGCTTAGAAGAAACTTTGAATGAAATAGTGAAGTACCCTGAATATTTACTTCCATATATGTCTTATCTTGCTAGCAAAGATGAAATTAGTACTCATGAATCAAGCATGCTAGCTAAATTAGAGAGTATAGTAGAGGAAATTATGATGCTTACTGAAATTAAGGATCCATTGCTTGATTTAGAAAAAAGTAGCTTGCAAGAACTTATTGCTACTCTACAAAAATTTGCTAGTGATCCCACTATAAATGTTAATCAACCTGGCTTTGGATCTTATATTGCTAATCATGTCTTGCAAGAAAAAATTTCTAGGTACAAGAATGAGGCCATGATACCTCCTAAGCTTGGGGATGCATGGATCCCCAAGGTGCTAGTTTCAATTGGAAAAGAAATTCACCATGCTATGTTAGATCTAGGTTCTAGTGTATCGGTACTCTCTAAAGAATTATATGAATTGCTAGAACTAGAAAATTTAGAAAAGTGCTCAAGTGAATTTGTCCTTGCTGATAACTCTACTAAACATGCTTTAGGACAAGTAAAAGATGTTATGATTGAATTGCACATGACTTTCGTACTCGTTGATTTCATTATTATGGATATGGGGAATAAATCCCCTAGTCCTATTATTTTGGGTAGACCTTTTCTTCGTACTACAGGTGCAATCATAGACTCCAAGGAAGAGAATGTCAAGTTTCAGTTACCTCACAAGAAAAGCATGGAGCACTTCCCAAGGAATAGGGGCACGCTGAAGAACAAGCTCCCTCATGAGCTTTATCCCTCTTGATTATCAAGTAAGTAAAGCCTAGCTATATGGCTATAAAGAAAGCGCTTTACGGGAGGCAACCCGGTTGTTTTTGTTTGGATTTTCCTAGTGTCCTCTTTCTGTCTCAAGAGATTAGTTTTTTTTTTAATTCTGGAGTTTTCAATAAAGAGTCAAGTCAAACCCATTTGGACTTATAAGTTGCTATCCTAGTGCATGAAATTTCTGTTTCAGCACGAGTCTGCTCACCGTATGATTTTACGTTCTTTATAGGTATGTCGGATTGCGCTAAGTATTTAGTATGTTCTGCAACTTTTCGTCCTCTGTAAGCAAAAAAATTGGCTTAATTTTTTGACGGGTCTAGCTTAGGGAAAAACGTTCGTTTTGCTGCTGCTGCTTTTCTGGACAGATTCTGCCTTCTTTTGTTTTATGCACTCTTTGGGCTTGGGAATCGAATTTCCATGATTCTTTCAAGCAAGAGAGTAAACATACAACATAATGAACCTTATTTTCTATCTACTGGAGCATTTTATTTGGAATTTTGCACATCAAGCATGTGATTTGTTTGTCCTTGCTAATCTCACCCCACAGAAAAAGAATGGGGGAAACATGTTTTGTGAAGTTTTTTCACAGGGAATAGAGGAGCTGAGCCTAAAGACATCCAAGAATGGTGAAAGCCATAAGCTTGGGGATGTGATGAACACCCCACTGGAGCTACACTCTTTTGGTTACCACACGTCTACTTTCTGTTTTTCTAAGCAAAGCATTTATCGTAGAGACTTGAAGCGTCTAGTTTTTGTTTTTATTTTTGTTTTGATAAGACCACCACCATCATTTTATATGAGATTGAGCTACTGGAGTTTTGGGTTGGAATGTATTGGATGCTAGTATTATGACTTGGAATAGGGATGCCATGGTTGATTTGAAGAGCTACATATGTTTGCATGATTTATAGGCTTTTTATGTGTAGAAATTTGCAATAATGTTGTCTTGAGCTATCTCTTATTCATGTCCTTGATATTAATTGCTGGTTTATTTAATTTGTCATGAAATGAGTAGTTCTATGGACATATGAATGCATAGTAGCTGGTCAACTATCTCCCTCTTGCTAGCCCTAAAATTTAAAAATTCCAACAAGTAAAAACTTGTTTCCAACACTCCTTGGTCAAGTATTTCCAGTGAGTCCACCATATCTTCCCATTAGCTTCATTGCTATTCCGAGTATGTTCACCATGTTATTGTGTTATTTATGTTCTAAATTAAGATATTCACTTTATTAATTGTCATGGGTTGAACTTGGGATAGGACTCTCACGAACTTTTGAAGGCACACTTTACTTTTTATGCATCTAATAAACATGACCCAATAATGGGAGCCACAAGTTTTGCGTTTGACAAGTGTGTGGTTGGGAGCTAGCTATAAACGTGTATCACCGGAAAGCTTTCAACATTTCACAAAAAATTTACATTTGGTTGATATCATGTACTTTTGTTTTTGGACTCCTGCCATGCCGAAATGAAATAGAGGAATAGTAAGTTTTTATGAGTAAGTATCTATATGACTAGAGAAACGCATTGGGCCGCTAACCCAATCCATGCTTTATCATGGTGGAAATTTACTTATAGATTGAGTGACTCTACAGCACATCCTATAATAAAATAAGAAGCTATGCATAATAGTGAATGAAAATAAAAATGATGATGAGTCTACTCCGTTTGTGCATCTTGTCATTGTAACATGGGCTTGTTTCCATGTCATGGGGCAAGAGGTACCTCTTTGCGGTTCTCTATGATGTCATTAATACTTATTATGATTGTACAAAGCTTATTAGGAATCTTAAGTTGAGTAATCATGGATTAGGTTTTCACACTCACGGGGCATGAGGCTTTCAACCACCTTGTCATTCTCATTACTTCAATACTCACAATTTTAAGATGCTAGTGATAAAGGGGCAATGAGAGTCCTAGATCAATGGATACCACATTTCAATTAGTAATTTTAGTTGAATAATTTAGAGGCTAAATAAGACTTGATCATGTTTTACCTCTACTCAATTTTCTCCAAAGTGTCCACTATATTTTCTATTCTCCATTATGCTATTCTTTGACCAATATAGGATTTTATTTTTCATTTTGTGTATGCATTTGGTCCATAGTGATTTTATTTCATTATACACTTTGTGAACTTTCATGAAGCATCTTTGCTTGCATATTTAATATTTCTTACAACATGAATTGTATATTGCTACTCATTTCTAGTATTAATCATTTGATTATATGTAGCATGAATAATCCTCCTTGATATCCCATGATTGTTTCAATATGCAAAACCCATCTTAGTTTTATCACCTTCATACTCGAGGACGAGCATGGGTTAAGCTTGGGGATGTTGATGCATGTAAAATGCATAGATAAATTTTGCATATTTTCACATGGTTTTCTATTAAATATTGCATCATATAAGGGTATAATTCAATGTTTTATAGTATTTTGGGGTTAAATTACAAAGTCCCCCAACTTTTATGGAATTAACCCTGGCTGTCAGAAACCCCGTTTTCTATATTTTTGACGTTTCAGGGGGCAAACTTCCGCGAAATCACCTGAAAATCTGCGGGGGTCATTTTCTTGGAAGGAGAAGACTTGCGGGCGAAGGATCCACGAGAATTGGGCAAGGAGGCCCAAAAGAGGACCCTCCACGCGGCCAGATTCCTTGGCCGCATGAGAGGCCCCCTTTTGGCCCCTGTGGCCCCAATTCCCTCCATCTTCTACTTACCGACTCCGTCTTGACCTAAAACCAACTATAAAAAGGGTCCCACGTACCCTTACGGAGGGGAGCGCCGCCGAAACACCGAAACACCGAAACAGAGACCAGAAGTTCCAGATTAGAGGGGGAAAACTCCGGCGGGGCGCCGCCGGTGTGATCTCCTACCCCTCCAACGTCATCTCCATCGACATCTCCATGAAGAGGGAGTAGTCCACCCCAGGGCTATGGGTTTTTGGAAGTAGCACTTGTATCTCTCTCTCTATGTGCTTCACTAATTAGATCTGTATGAGCTGCCTCACATGATTACGGGCACCGTTGTAATTCCTATGTGGCGGATCTTTTCTATGAGTTATTGAATCTGAGATTGCAATTGTTTCTCTTGAGTTATTTGAGTAGATGTATCTTATGTACCCCGTTCTTATTTGCTAGCTTTGATCAATCTAGTTCTTGAGAGCGTGTGTGGGGTGATGGGTGCATTAGTTGGAGTAACGGAGGGTGGCTAGTGCTGTGAAAGTGATAGAAGTTCAGCGATCCACTTAGGTTTTGTTAAACCTTTCTTATTTACCTCACTAGGGATAAAAAGGAGAACCTTGTTATCGGGGATTTGAAGTGACACTAATCAATCTCCATGACTAGATCTAGCAAGTTCTTACTTCAACTTCATGTCACATTGCTTAAAGCTATACTCTGGTTTTTCCTTAAGTATCGAGGTGTTATGATTTATTTTGCATCTTGGTGGAGTATAAGAGGGATCAATATGACCATAGAGATCTCTATGCTAGGACGTGATGCCCATATGAAAGTACTCAATGTTAAACATGTTATTGTAATCTCACATGTAATTCTTTATGTCCACCGTCTACCACTTTATTTGAGAGAATGCAAGTGTGAAACCATGAACCCCGGTCCTATTTTAATTATAAGAAAACACTCTAGTTACTTTGCTGCAATTTACTTTACTTGCACTTTACTTTAGTTGCATCTCCAATTCAAATTTACATTATCTCCATCACCACTTGCATCACAAAAATACAAAAACAATCCATTGCATATTTATTTTCTCATTTGCATTTAGTAGTAGATTTAACTATTGCACATTTACTTTCAGTTTTGCATTGCAATTTAGAAGTCTCACACCTTGTGCTTGACAACCACTTGGTGAGGTTGAGGGCACAAAATTCTCTACTTGTTTGCAGGATCCTGGAGGAAGCTTGGAAGACAACTGCTGAAATACTGGCTCCCCAAGAGTTCGATATAAACCCTCGAGTCACCCTCGTGGGGAAGAAGGCTTGCCACTAGCTACACACTCTGCACTTGGAGTCTCAACCTAGCCATCAATCATACAGTACTACATGCTACTTTTACACAAGTGCATGGTTGGGGATTTGCATCCCTAACCAAGATGCAATGGGACCAGTGGGTTATGGGCCCACTAATACCAAGGCAATAAGAGGTAACAAGGACTCTGATCACACATGACAAAATTAATCTAACCAAGCAATCAATACAAGGTTATTCATACTAGTGAAAACAACACTAGTGAAAATAAATACAAATCTTACACATGCTTTGATATGAAATAAGTTGCAAGCTAACAGAGGTAATAACATAAAAATAATAGTACCGAAATCATAGCACAAACTTAGGTAACAAGCACATAAAGATTTGGTTCACACAATTGAACAGTAAACGACGTCGCCTAGAGGGGGGGTGAATAGGCGATTAAAACTTTTCCGGTTAAAGCTTGCTAAATGCGGAAATAAACTAGGTGTTTAAATTAACAAGCATACAACCTAAATATTCTAGGGTCAACTAGATGAACCAACAACTTATGCTAAGCAAGACAAGTAACAAGGTGATAGCAAGATATATAACTTCAAGCTCGAAGGCTATCACAATGTAAATTGCATAAGTAAAAAGCTCGGGTATAGAAATAACCGAGGCACACGGAGACGATGATGTATTCCCGAGTTCCTCCCACAAAGGGGAGTACGTCTCGTTGGAGGGGTGTGAGCTCACCACGAAGGCCTACTCAACGCCACAAAGGCCTCACCCTATTCTCCGATGAACTTCCGCCACAAAGGCCTAGTTCACCTTTCACTATTGGCAACCTTCAAATCCGAGGCACGCATCCACAACTTAATTGGAGGCTCTCGGTGTCACCACAATCTTGGGGCACACATCCACAACTCAATTGGAGGCTCCCAAGAACACCACAAGTCGTCTAGGGTCCAAGACCCAAGAGTAACAAGCTCACAAACTTTCACTTCCACGAATCCTCGTGGAGAGAGCAAACCGATGCAACCGATGCAAATGGCAAGAGCACAAGTGCTCAAATCCTTCACTCTCAAATTCCAACAAAGCAACAAATGCTTATGGGGGAATAAGAGAGGAAGAACAATGGAGGAGAAACACCAAGAACTCCAAGATCAAGATCTACTAGGTTTCCCTCACTAAGAAGGAAGATGGATTGGTGGAAATGTAGATCTAGATCTCCTCTCTCTTTTCCCTCAAAGATATGCAAGAATCATGGGAGGAATTGAGAGAGGGGCAAGCTTTCCAAGGTCGACAATGGAGGAGAGAGAGGGGAAAAATTCGTGCTTTGAAGACCTAGCTCTTTGGGGAAGAAAGGGGGCCTATTTATAGGTCCCCAAGAAAAAGAGCCGTTGCAGGAAAACTTACACCGGAGACTCCGGTAAGTCTCCGGTCTGAAGATTTTCACACCGGAGACTCCGGTGTATCTCTGGTAAGTCTCCGGTCTGAAAATTTTCGCAGACCACCGGACCGGAGACTCCGGTCTTGACTTGTCGTCTGAGCCCAGATGGTGTCTGTGGTCGAGCGGGACCAACAACCACTAGCCATACCGGAGACTCCGGACACTCTCCGGACCCTAAATAGCGAATGACACCAAGGGAGCAACCCCTGGGGAATAATTTGGTCCGGAGACTCCGGAATGCACACCGGAGACTCCGGACTACCGGAGATTCCGGCCCTAAGTCCGGAGACTCCGGACTGACCCAAAACAGCAGAAACACCAATACTAAAACACTCATAACTTTTTCGTCCGGACTCCGTTTTCGATGATCTTTGGCTCGTTGAGTTCGCAATGAAAAACTCTACAAGATCATGCAGAGAAACATCACTGTCAAACAATAGAAACTAAAACCAAATGTAGAAAGGTTTAACCTCTCTAAAAGGATTAACCGGTAAAACCTCCATCACCGAGACGAACATAACTTTTGCGGATGAACTTCGAAAGAGGTGAATCCAATTGGGTTGGAAAGATAACAGCAAGGATTATCCAAATAAAAATGAATGGAGAAGTTACCACACATGGAAGGTGTGGAAATATTCTCAAAGATGAACCGTATATTTTCTCCACCGAAAACGCAACAAGTTTTTCTTACGAAATCCGTTTTCGAGAAACCAAGGCTTGTCATGAAGATCACGACAAGCACTAAAACCCAAAGGAGACAAAAGCCAAATAAGAACCAAGAAAGATGATATGCAAAGTATGCAAAGGTTTGAGCTCTCCATAACGATTCGATCGAGTTACTCACTTGAGAGCCCCTCTTGATAGTACGACTATCTATCCTATAACCCGGTCTTCCAAAGACACGAGACCGGTAAAATAGAAAACCTATCAAGATTATACCTTTTCCTTGAGCATTCCACTTGAGCTAGATGATGACGATCTTGACTCTCTCAAGTTGGATCTTCTTTCTTGATTGCGCTTGCTAGCACAAACTCCGCTTGAAGAAGACTTGCAAGTTGCTCCCCCATACACCATTATGGGAGAGACTAGCTCCCCCATACACCATTATGGGAGAGACCCTTCGGCAAATCTTCACAAGGCCACAATCTCCAAAAGGGTGGCAAGCATCAAGCATAGGATATCTTCTAGATGCTTCACTTGAGCTTCCACGTCAAGCTAGATGACAAACACCGCTTGACGACGACATAGACCATGGGCTATATATGAAATCTTCCTTTTGGTTCATGCCCATAGAAAGATACCTAACCACACATAGAGATACGACACACACATATCATGGGTTAGTTCACAACGCTATATTTGACAAATGCTTACCATACCATGGGATACACAATCCCACTTGGTACAACTTGTAGCTTCGTGTGTTGATCGCTTGCTTGATCAACCTTGTATCTTTGCTTCTCACTTCTAAAGATGATTTCATGAAGATGATAATGAAAGATCACCTAATCCTTTTCTTCAAGACATACTAGCAATAAGCTCAACTCAAACCATGACCATTCTTCATATAAATCCTTGAATGTAACAATGGCCATCAAGGAAGCTAATAGAGTTCAACATATGAACTCCATTATTTCCTATGGACAAGATCTACAAGGATAACTCAATGCAACCATTAGTCCATAGGGATTGTCATTAATTACCAAAACCACATATGGGGGAACCATGCGCTTTCAACAATACATCAAATAAATAAGCTAGGGAAATAACAAATGCTATTTCTATTTCTATTTGACTTTTCAAACAAGCACACACTTTCCAAGGTAGACATACTGCAAGAAAACAACCTAATAACAAGTTTCATCACACACACACACACACACACACAAACACACACACACACATATATATATATATATATATATATATATATATATATATATATGCTAGGAAACAAAGATTCACTCAATCAAACATTTTAATACAAACAAATACACACATAAATAAGAAAACAGAAAAGTGTTGTTTCTAGATATGCATGCCAAAAATAATCTAGGGATCCAAAAATTTATTCAAGCTAGGATTTGATATATCTAAACATAGGAAAACTCATCCAATTGGATTAACCTCAAAAATCATCTTTAAGCTCACTCTAAAAATCCTAGAAAAGCCTACTGGTATTTTACCAAAATGGATGGCATTTCCATTTTTCCACTCACCTTGATGTGAGTCCAAGTCCTACGGATAGATCTATTCAAGGGCTACTCAAAACAATTTAGTTTGTCCATTTTGGATACAGATCCAAAAAGTTATGCCCAAAACAAGTTTACAGACACTCTGTGGCAAAACAGACATTGTGAGAAAAATATACATCAAAACTTAGATCTACCAATTGGATATGGTTAAGAAAACATATGTTTACTGCTATGAAAATTTGTAGAAATTTCCTAGCACTAAAACCATTTGAAACAGAGAAAAAGCAATCACCCATTTTTCTGTTAGATCTAAAAAGAAAAAGAAAACTGCCCGCGGGTTGGTTCCTCACTGGTGCGACCCAACTAGGCCAGCAACGCGGCCCAACGCAGGAGAGGGCGCGCGCGGGGCGGGAAAATAACGCTTTCAAGCAGGGCCGTTGATCTAAAGATCAACGGTCCGCGCATCTCTTCTACCTCTCCCTCTCATCTCTCTCATCCGCGCGACGAGAAGAACAACGGCGGCTCAGCGGCTCACCGTGGAGGCTCGAGGGGCAGTGCCGCAGGCTCAGGGAGGGTTCTGGGGCTCGAGGGCGTCGAGGGGCACGGTGATCAGGCGCGGGCGCAGCTTCTGGCGGTGGCGCAGGCACCGAGCGCTCACGGCGGCGAGCTCGACGGCGGCGGGGTTCTGCAAACGTACAATCCATGAGGAGGGGTCAGCGGGGTAGGTGAGGCTACGGGGAGTCCACCTAGGGTGGTAGAGAGACGGGAAGGTGCCGGGGAGAGGAACACCACCTCGGGCTACCGCGGTGACCGGCGGCGAGTTCGAGCTCGAGCTCGCTCGTGGAGAGCTCAAATGCTCGATTCTGCGGGTCAGGGTGAGTGAGTGAGTATGTGGGGGTGCAGTGGCGAGAGGGTTGGGCTAGGGCTAGCTTTTACTCGTGGCAATGAGCCGAGTGACATGGGGTATCCTCGGTTTGATGTCTTGGGCGGCACAGGCGCGTCCAGAGGGGGGTTTTGGTGTGAGCAAACCATGGAAAGTTGCCAAGGGCCAAGACCAGTAAGGGTGCAAGTCAAAGCTTGGCCTTTGGGAGCTAAAAGAGTCAAGGTCAAGAGAAAAAGGGCAAGGTATGGAGGCCCATACCCATGCCACATCACCATGCTCTCTCACTCTCTCTCCCTTGTTTCCTTCTCACCCAAGGCTTCTAGAAGGTAGGCCAAACATCCAAGATGGAGTCCAAGCAGTGGTCAACACAAGGGACAAGGTGGCATTTCGAGTTTTGAACCAAAAAGAAGTGAAAACAACTGCAAAAAAGTGTAACACAATTGTTTCTAACAAATTCAGAAAATTCAGTTTTAGGGACTTGGTGAAATTTCTAAGTGATGGAAACAGATGAAATGAGCAAAAAGTTGGGATTGTTTTCAAAGACCAAATGTTTTCCAAAATTTGTTTTCCAAGTTGGAGTTTGTTAAACATGTTATAAACTTTCAGAAACATCTTTTTAAAACAAATTTAAAGTAGTTTAAGGCCATGAAAACAATGTGGGGAAAAGGTGTACTTTCTGTTTTTCTCTCTTTTCCAAAAATGCCCTATTCTGCCTTATTTTTAATCAACAAAGACATCAAGCAAAAGATCATTTTTATTAATCCAAAAATAAAACCAATCTTATGGATTCGTAGTCCATATCTCAAGGAACATATAGAAGTCAAGAAAACATAAAATAACATTTTATAGCCTAGTGAAAACAAATGTAGGAAACATGTACTTGGCTATATTTTCAGGGAATGTTTTCTATAGAAAACTTAAAAGAAAACTTCCATAAATAATTTTGAATTTTTTTTCTTGGATCCAACAAAGCTAAAAGTTTATTTTAAGATTCAAACAAGAATGATCCAAGTCTTGGAATAAAATTCACTCAAGTAATCACAGAGAAAACAACAGGGAAAAAATTATAAAAGTGTTTTCAGAAAAATTTGATATTGGTTTTATCTAGAAAAAAAAACTTATGTTGCAAATATGATTAAGATCATAAACACATGTTAGTTCAAACAATCATGTTGTTAGAAAAAAAAATGTTGGCCCTAATTTTTGTCTTCTTGAACACAGTACAAGAATTCAAAAACTGGGGTGTGACACACATGCTCTTCTTTAGCAACCAAAGAGGCTAAAGGAACATTGTTTGGACCAACATGAGCATGGACATTAACAAGCATAGACATAATAGCATCAAGCCTATCACTCAAGGAAGAGGTTTATTCAACAGAATTTACCTTCTTAGCTGGTGGAGCTCTCTCAGTGTGCCAGAATAGTTTACCATCATATCATCAAGAAGCTTTGTTGTAGAGCCCAAAATGATGGACGTAAAGGTACCTCGAGCAGCTGAATCCAGAAGGCTTCTTGAAGAAAAAATTAGACCTGCATAAAAGATTTCGATGATCATCCAAGTAGTCAGTCCATGGGTGGGAAAATTCTTTACCAAAGATTTCATTCTTTCCCAAGCTTTAGCAACATGCTCATTATAAAGTTGCTTAAAATTCATAATTCTACTTCTTAAGGATATATTCTTAGCAGGAGGATAATATTTTCCAATGAAATCATCTTTACATTTAGTCCATGAATCAATATTATTTCTAGGCAAAGATACCAACTATTCTTTAGCTCTTCCTCTCAAACAGAAAGGAAACAATTTCAGTTTAATAATATCTCCATCTATATCCTTATAGTTTTGGTTCAACAAAATTATTAAGATGGGCAGCAACAGCATCAGTACTAACACCATAAAATTTGTCTCTCTCATAACATGATTTAACAGGGCAAGATTAATCTCATAAAAATCAGCAGTAGGAGCAGGTGGAGAAATAGGTGTGCTAATAAAATCATTGTTGTTTGTGATACTGAAGTCACACAACTTAGTGTTCTCAAGAGTACTCATTTTAGCAGGATTCAAAACAGGATAAAAATAACAACTAGAATAAGATTTTTTTTGTGTGTTTTTGTTAAAGAGAAGCAAAAAAACAAAATAAAATAAACTAAGCAAACCAAAAACAAAGTAAAGAGATTAGAGGTGAGAGACTCCCCTTGCATAAATCCTCTTCCTCCACGGAAACGACGCCAGAAAACTTGTTGATGCAAGAGTTGACGGGGGAATGGTTGCTTCTTGATGACTTTGAAATCCCCGGCAATGGCGCCAGAAAACTTGTTGGTGGTGCAGGAGTGCACTCGTTGGGAAACCCCAAGAGAAAGGTTATGAAGAGTGCAGCGGCAAGTTTGCCCTCAGAAAGAAACCAAGGTTGATCGACCAGTAGGAGAAAGAAATCACTTCCGAATGTTGATGCAGCTGATGTTGGCAAAGCACACTGCTGATTCAGCAGCAATGTGGAATCTACACAAAACAATCAAATTACTTTGCCCCAACAAAGAAGTGAAGTTGTCAAGTTCACCGGTTTTGCTGAAACAAATAATTTGACGTATAGTGTGGAAAATGGTATTTTCTTGCAGTAGATGAAAGAGAACAATAATTGCAGTAGTAAAACATCGGGAAAAACAGTGGTTGTATTATCAGTGTAGAGAAATGGAACCGGGTCCACAGTTCAATAGAGGTGTCTCTCCAAAAAAATAGATAACATGCTGGGTAAACAAATTTCTGCTGGGCAATTGACAGATATAAAGGCTGCACCGTAGTGAATATGCTTTACATGGTGATTACTGTGTGATTCATGCGGGCATTACAACAAGATACATAGACCGTTATCCAACTGCATCTATGACTAATAATCCACTCTCAGAGTGTCATCTGATAAAACCTTGGGTATTAAGTTGCAAGCAACAGATGATTGCATCAAGAAAAGTGTGTAATGTAAACGATAAAATTCTCCTTAGACAAAGCATTGTTGTTTTCTCCCTAATGGAAACAACACATCCCCCACCCGTTACGTTTCTATCACTCGAGCGTGAGTGAAAGGGAGGCGTGAACCCACTATCGAGCATAAATGCTCCCTCTTGGAGTTACAAGCATCAACTTGGTCGGAGCATCTACTAGTAACGGAGAGCATGCAAGATCATAAATAACATAAACATGAAAGAACATGATAGATTGATAATAATTGGACATATCATTCAATATTCATCGGATCTCAGCAAACACAACATGTAGCATTACAATAAGATGATCTTGATCATGTTAGGCAGCTCACAAGATCTAAACATGAGGCATAAAGAGGAGAGAACAACCCTCTAGATACCGCTATGGACCCGTAGCCCAGGGATGAACTGCTCACGTGTCACTCCGGAGGCACGCATGGTGATGAAGAGCCCTCCGGTGATGATTTCCTTTCCCAGCAGGGTGCAGGGAGAGCTCCAGAACCCTCTCGGACTAGGGTTGACGATGACGGTGGCTACGGATCTTTTTCATGGAAAAGGCTCAGGTATTTAGGGTTAACCTGTGGAGGAGCTTAAATAGGCGAGAGGGAAACGTCGGTGGGTGTCCAGGGGACCACACCACCAGCTGGCGTGGCCAGAGGGCGCCGCCCTATGGTGTAGGGCCCCTGAGGCCTCCCTACGGGTCTCCTCCGGACTCCGTGTACGTGACGAATTTCTAAGACTATGGGATTTTGTTTTGTCCAACTCCGAGAATATTTCCAGAACAACTTTTCTGAAACCAAAAACAACAAAAAACAGGAACTGGCTCTATGGCATCTTGTCAATAGGTTAGTCCCAGAAAATCCATAAAAATGACATAAAGTGTATAAGAAACATGTAGCATATGGCATAAAAACAACATGGACCATTAGAAATTATATATACGTTTGAGACGTATCACACCCCATGGTATGGGAGTGGCGTGCTCCCAGTACCACCAGCAATCTGCGATGGGGATGTACTTCCGCCCCCTCTCGCTCCTGCTCGCCACCACCGTGGCCCTTGGCGACGCGATGGTGAATGGGGCCGAAGGAAGAGGGGTGGGGTATGGGGAGCGACGTCGTTGCCTGGATCTGACGGCCTCGTCGTCGTTCTTCGTCTTGCGTTTATAGTTGAGCCCCATGGCCTCGCCGACGGTGGCGGCTAGGGTATGCGTGGGTGTTGGCCGGTGAGGAGCATATTGTGGACTCGGGGAGTGATGAGGTGGATGTCCCCATCCACACGGGTCCATTTAATAGGACATGGGAGGTAGGTGAGGGGGCGGTGGATCACTGACTCGTGAGCCCGGGAGGCGAGAGGGTGAGATTCAACCAGGACCGTGGGGATGCGCATGTGCCATCCGCCCAGTCCGTGGGGACGCATTTACTATTGGTCTATGATGCTCGCAAACATGATCACACGCTGGTTGGGTAACCCCAAGTGGAAGGTATGATGTAGTCTAGCAGAAATTTCCCCCAATTGTGGAACCAGGGTTTATCGACCAATAGGACTTCAAAGTCTTGGAGAAGGCTGCTTGTTTTCTGGCGCGTCAACAAACATGGAACTTGCACACAACACACAAACTCTATTTTGTCCCCAACTTTTCGAGAAGGTTGTCAGTCTTCTCGTCTTGCTAAAAACTAGAGAATTAAACGTATAGAGTAATGAAAAGTAATATAAGTAAAAACAGTACAACAAGGAAACAATGATGAAAGTGCTTTAAATAAGGTTGCAATAATGAGGAAAATAGGACCAGGGGTCATAGTTTCACTAGTGGTATCTCTCCAAATAAAACAAACATGTTAGTTGAACAAATTACAGCTGGGCAATTGACAAATCACGAACGTATAACAGTACTATTATGACGAGATATAGTTCACGGGTTCTAACATCGTAGGAATTACGTCAAAGCACATGTATCGCTATCCATAATGCATCCATATCTAAGAGTCCACCTTAAGAAAGCAATCCAGCAAATTCATCTGGTATTAAGTTGCAGCAACGAAGTGATTGCTTTGTGTGCAACAGGCAAATGCATTAAGAACAATACGTAATGTAAGCAGTGGTTCTCGTCCGTAGACAAGAGCACCATTGTTTTCTCCCTAGTGGCAACATCACATCCCCCATCTTTCACGTTTATTACACTCGAGCATAGACTTAAGGGAGGCCTGAACCCGCTATCTAGCATATAAACCCTCTCTTGGAGGTGAAAACAACTACGTGGCTAAGGTAACCGTAAACACCGAAGAGCGTTGCAAGACAATATTAAAACTCTCTACAAATATAATTCAAGCATCTCAGATTGACATGAACAAAATAATCATAATATCATGGTTCGTCGGATCCCAGCAAACACAACATGCGCAATTACATAAAGGTGGTCTTGATCATGTGAGATAGCTCACGAGACTCTAGACATGGAGGCATAACAGAGAGAACAACCATCTTGCTACCGCTATGGACCCTTAGTCCCGAGATAGACTACTCACACATCTGTCCGGAGGCGGTCATGGTGATGTAGAGGCCTCCGGTGGTGATTCCCCCCTCTGGCAGGGTGCCAGAACAGGGCTGCAGAAGCCCTAGATTGGACTTTTGAGGTGACGGCGCCTCTTTGTATGTTTCATGGAAAATAAGTCCGTCCCCGAACGTTTTAGGGTTTGGGGAAATTTATTAGCAAAGAGGCGACGAGTGTCTATGGCCAGGATCCCCATGGGCCCACCAGGATCTCCCTAGGGTGGGTCCGTGACTAGCACCCCCTAGGGGCCACCTGGCTCCCCTCCGGCTCATCTTTGGACTCTGTATTCATTCCAGGTAAAAAACGATCTCCGTGGATTTTCAACCCTTTCCGAGAATATTTCTTTAAGAACTTTTCTGAAACAGAAAAACAGCAGCTGGTCTGGGACATCTCGTTAATAGGTCCGAAAAACAAGTGAAACATGTGGAAAACATAAATGCATTGGATATAAAACAAGCACGGAATAAAAAAAAATTGTAGATACGTTTCCAACATATCAGTCTACGCTGCAGAATTTTTAAAAATTGCGTCCTACGTAGTCCGCCAAGATCACTATGCAGATAACGAGCCATGCACATACATGCAAGGATCGGGATCATGACTCACTAGGCAGCGGAATCGATGTAGGCCAAGAAGATATTTGAACAATCGTAGATCCTCACAACTAGGCCTGGTTGCAAGGATGTCGCTAAGCCTCCCTCGTCAAGAATCACATGTGTAATCTCTCTTATGGTGTGCACGCATACGATTGTGTCGACCTGTCAGTGTTCCTCCTTCTAGGACTCGACATCGACAAAGAGAGAGAGCCTTCCGGCTTTGCTAATTGGTAGCTCTAATCAACTATGATTAGAGATATATGAATCTGGAAGTTCTCAACACATGAGAGAGAATAGCTAATTAGATCTAGACATAATTGGGAGAGTAGGACTCTAAAACCAATTAGAAGAGGCTCTAATTCAATTAGAGGGGCTCTAATTAGACCCTCTTATTCTACTAGAGACTGATAGACAGGCTTGAGAGCCAACTGTATTTTCTTTGAGCCTTGGGGAACTTTATATAGTTGGAGTGAGGAGCGAATTTCCAAAGGGGAGGGAGGAGTCCTAGTTGTTCTATGAGGGGCTTGGTCGCGCCCCTCTCCTAGGCCAAGTCGGACTAGTCTCCAAGTGGAGACCAATCCCACCTCCCTCTTTCCTTTTTTTCCTTTTTCTCCTTTTTTTTCTCCCTTTTTTCTCCAATAAATTCAGGAAAAGTGCCAGATGAAAAGTACCAATATGTGATGCAACTGGGGCCCACCTAGCAGCCCCTAAAATTAGGGTGCGGCCATGAGAGGCATTGCTGCCCCCTCTAGTACTCCCCCTTCTCGGTTTTTGCCCGAAACTCTTCCGGAACCTTATGAACCCAAAATATAAAATCATCAATATTATCTTATTATGTAAGGAACATATTTATAACACCCCAGGACATCTTGTGACCTCTGTTACATCTCATATAAATCCTTCTATACACCGACATGATTTCCCCTTATAGTAAGTTCCCCGAAACCACTTTGATTGACACCAGACTTGTTTCTGTGACATCATATCGACATCGAACATTCATAAAACCAATAAAAACATATTAATTATCTCAATTAAAGGTTGGCATGGCTTAAGCATGTGACCCGTAAAAGCTCGATAACACATAGACATGGTCGGGAACTTATCGAACAATAGTTAATAGCGGGACCGTGGCCGCCCATGATGGATCCTATGTGTTCACAAAGAACAAGGGAACCTTATGAGTTAATCATTGCACATATTCCCTTAACTACACGATACCAATGACATCACGAGCTGAGACTATGTTATCTTGTCTGATCAAACTCTTTGATCATAACACATATAGAACTCGTTACTGATATCGTCCTCTTTTCTCATCCATATCCCCGATGTCCTTGTGATAAATCACACTGTGTATGGCTAGACGATTGGTTGACATTGGTGATACTAAGATGGCCCAGAGTGTGTATCTCTCTATTTTATAGAGGAGTTAAGCACTAGTCTTGAACAATCTGAGTTCCATTACACTTTCTAGATTATACCAGACATCACCGTTATGATCCCTAGTTACGGCCAGGCGGTTGATAACATCCAAAGTACAAATTTTGATCGTACGGTCACTAGATATTCTCATAGCATAGGAATTATAGCCTATTTTCCTTGCTTTCCATTTGAAACTTCATTGTTCTTGCCTCGCAAGTCATAGCACGAACCGTTAGTGCCGCTACAATTCGTGCTTAAGTTTCTCCACCCTGTTATGATCCATCACCAAAGATGACAATAAGGATAGAGGAGGCAAGCATGTTCCCTGAGGGGTACATAGAGTGCACAACTGCACGAGGGTTAAGTCACTGTGTCGGCTGTCCATGAAATCTTCGTTGAGGAAAGTATTTTCAGGTGGAGGGGCAGATGTTGCCATTGGATGACAGATTGTATGGATTGGTCAATGTCTAATGAAGCCTTGATGAGGGTGGAGGAGTAAATGTTGACCCCATTTGTGGAAGTCACGTGGAAACTCGCGTTTGGAAACGAGCGCCCTAAGCCCAATATGGAGGAGGTAGTCATCTTCGCCTCCTTCCAAAGTTCCGATGTGAATTCTTTGTCCTCTTACACCTCTTTGTGTGAGGTCTTCTTGACTACTATGAAGTTGAGATCCACAATCTGCATCCAATACTTGTGTTCCAAATATCTTGGTTCATCAGTATATGTGAGTGTTATCTAGGGACCCTACACACTGTAATGGTGTTGGCATCGAGTACGAAGTTGTGGACCTCTGTGTTGATGGGGCAGCACTGCTGAGTCATCCATATCTGTCGCCATAGGTAAGGGGTGGAGGGATGGATTGACAAAAAATGAAAAAAAAAAACTTAGGAGATGGGAGTAGGAGGGGGAGGAAGAAGATTAAGGATCTCAATATAAAAACTTGCAACACTAAGCATAAAACAGATCCAAAACACTCAAAATAAAATCGGCAAGCAAACAATAAGCCACACATCGGAGATAAAAGAAAGGAAGGATACATGAATATATGAGACGATCATGTAGAAGTATAGAGAGGGATTGGTGGAATCAATGTGTATTGCTCGAGACTCATGGACATATATATAGGAGTACACTGATCTACTTGGAGTACAAGGCAAGGTAGAATATAATCCTATGTTATCTATGTTTCCTAATAGAATCATGATACTCAACATCCCTCCGCAGTCACAATGTAGCGACACAGACGATGAGACTGGAGAAGAATCTGAAGGCGGAGCCGATGGAAATCCCCACCATAGTCGTAATGGTCGACGCATCGCAGATGTTGTGGTTGGAGTGGAAGCCGATGAGATTGCCCAAGCAAAGCAGGTAGCCCTTCGTTTCGATGTCAAGATAGCCGAGGTAGCCGTACGAGAGATGTCATGGTCGATGTCAAGTCGGGATAGCTGGTGTCGAGGAGCCAAGTATCCACGGGGGGCAAGGGGCGCTGGGTAGTCAGGGGCGCAGCGCGGTTCAGAAAGGGCAGCCCTGGCGAGCCGGTCGTCAGCCGAAGCGCGAGACATCGGAAAAAATACGGTGTTGACGAGGCATCGCATCAGGTCTGCAAAGCCCGGGAACACATCATGGACGAAGGCACGCGCCAGTGTTTCCAGCACCGGGCATGCGTAGATAGATTAAGACGATGTTGATGAAGCATCACACCGAGCTTGCCAGGCCCAGGGACACGTCGTAGATGAAGGCACACATCGGTGTTGCCAGCACCGACATGCATAGACGGGGACCAGTACGAGTTGTACGCCATGTCGAGGGGGCTAGCAGAGAAGGACTCGACGACGGTTGCGGCGCCGATCGTCGTAGCACCGATGTCGCTCGCGGTTGTCGAAGTAGATGAAGTGGCCGGGGAAGATTACGGCGACGCTGGTGATGAGCTGGTGCTGGACGAAGAGGAAGAGGTGGACAACGATGTAGTCGACGAAACCATAGGTAGCCCGTGGGGGGCCAGGTGGCGCGGCGGTGCTCGAAGTGAAAAAGAACCCAACAGTGTGACAAAGACAATGCGCGGACGGTGGCGTTCCCGCGCCGAGGGAGGAGGCGCATCGCATACCACGAAGACGTCAACACGTGGGAAAAACAGAGTGGACCACATGTCGGGCGACGACAGGGAAGACCTCGGGGGCGGCGGTATGGACCGCGTACGGCGGAACTACAGCCCGAAGAGGTGACGCAGCGGAAGCGCGCGGGTTGGTGCAGCCTGTGGAACGGCCTCGGGCGGCATTGTGGAGCGCGTGCCGCAACGCTTGCGGCCTGTACGGGCGACACAGTGGCAGCACGGAGGTCGGAGCAGCCGCCAAGAGAACCACGGCGAGGCGACGCTGCGGACCAAAGGGGCGACTAGGGATGAAAACGGAGCGGATACGGACGGAACTAAGTGGTGCCATATTTGTTTTCACATTTTTGTGCGGAAGCAGAAACGAATACAGAAACCCCGGAAACAAATACGAAAACAGATATTATCGGAAGCAGATACAGAACGAATACGACACAGACACAGAACTTAAAACGGATGTTTGCCGGAACCAAGAGACCCCTTAATCATGTAGGAAACCTCAACAAAATTTATTATATTATCAATTTGCTAAGATGAAATCAAATATAAGCAGATATATATATAATATAGTGTGCATAGCTTATCAACTTTGGCAACATCAAAATTCGTACTACCGTCCGCAACCCTAGTGCAGTGGTGAAATGACAAGCTGGGAAAATGTCGAGTGGGAGATGACATGCGAGTACGTAGGTCCTAAGAATGGTCACTTCACATATTTTTTAGACATGTTACTTCATATCTTGGGTTGGGCCTAAATATCCGACTAGAACTTTTGGGCATGCAAGGTTGCGCTAGCACAATGCAGCAAAAACGGAAAGTTCCATATTGCCGGAAACGGAATTTCCCTTTTCGTGGTCGTTCCGCCAGAATACGTTGTTCCGTTTCCGTTTTTCCACGGAAATGTCGGAAAGTTTTCGTACCGTTTTCATCCCTAGGGGCGACGCAGCATCAGCCGCTGCTTGGTCGATGGATATGCGCTCATACTCCGGGATGTTCTTCATGGGATCCTGCGGAGGCGCACACAGATGACTGCACGGGTTGGCTGCACGGCGTGGATAGGACCGATCACGGGTGGGCGGGTGATTAATCCGATCGCCCGCGAGGTGGAGGAAGCCCCGCTCGGCGTAAAGAGGATGACGAGAGCGGGGCGGCGGAGAATCCAAGCGGCTAACACAGCGCCAACGTCGGGACAACCAATGCCATGTCGGCGCCCCAACGGCCAGCACGGGCGACGACCGACGAGAACACGGACGTCGCCTACACGGGCACCATGAGTGTGGGCGTCTTGGTTAGAGGCGGAGTGGCGGAGGGATCCAGATCGAAGCGGGCGATTACAGGCGGTAGACGCGTGGAAGGCGGCGCGGATGGGCTGCCGCATCGCACGAAAGCGCCAATGTGGCGAACAGGCCACGCGACGCGTGGGGAGCCGTGTCGATGAAGTGGCCGACATTCGCACTAGAGTGAGAGTAGAGGCGCGCGAGAACGACGACGGCTATGGGCGACTCAAACCGATCTTAGATCGAAAAACCAAAAAGTAAACGTCGGTCAATACAACCAGACGAGAAAGAGAAAACCCAGATCAAAGGATTGGGAAAAAGACTCTAGCGCAGCCAATCCACGGGACCGTCAGATGAACCCTAGGTACGGGCGGCGCGGCCCCGGCGAAGATCATAGAGATCCGCTCCGGGGCGGCGCGAGACGGAAGTGGCGACGACTAGGGTTGGATCGTGTTAGGCTGATACCATGTAGAAGGATAGATAGAGAGAGATTGGTGGAATCAATGATGTATTGCTTGAGACTCATGTGCATATATGTAGGAGTACAATGATCTGCTTGGAGTATAAGGCAATGTAGAATAGAATCCTAGGCTATCTATGTTTCGTAACAAAATCATGATACTCAGAGTAAATTGCAGGGAACACCAACTATTGGGGCTTTTGTTGCACCAAACCACAACTCAATATTTTTTTACACAAAACACCAATATTTGGGGTAATTACTAGCACAAAACCCAAATCCAAGTATTTACCACTTTAACATATAATTAGCCACTTAATCCCACTAGCAGGATGCCACCTTGGCCGCTTGACTCCCGAGTCCCAAACGAACTGGCCAAACCAATATGCGTGATGCAGCTGGACATGTTTCTGGACAAAGGGTGGAGCAGATATTTCGGTCGATCGAGTGGGCCCAAGTGGCTATATCTGTTAAAGTGACTAAGAACCGACTTTGGGTTTTGTGCAAGTAATTACCCCAAATGTTGGTGTTTCATGCAAAAACATGTCCGAGTTGTGGTTTGGTGCAACAAAAGCCCCAATAGTTGGCGTTCACTGCAATTTCCTCTGATACTCAACATATCAAGAGTTTTGACGCGACAACTAGGACATATGCAAGCAACACGATTATCGACGACACACAAACCCGGTACATAACGGTAAATCAAATCGTTCTAGGTGTGTTGCTTAAGCATCGTGCCAGAGCAACGAGCTCAGATCAGCGATGTAGCCGCGTCGAGCTCAGGTGAAGAGGTAATATGTATTCTCTCTCTTGGTGGTCGCTCACGTGGTGCCGAAGAAGAGGGACAAACGCTGATTTTTTGCTTACGATTATTCTATCCTTTCAGTACTGTAATATGGGTGTTTACGTATGTCTTGTAACCGGATCTTTATTTTATTTTATGAATGAGAAACATATTACTTGCAAAAAGAATGAGCTGGATGACTCTTGTAAAAAGTTGCTCCATTCGGTCCCTTTTACTCCCTACATTCCCTATATTAGGTTGGTTAAACTTTCTATCGACCAGGTTTAAGCTTATAGGAACAATGTGAATATTGATACCGAACGGAGGACTTCCCCTAGAGTCTTTCACTCTGTTTTATAAATAAAGTCAAACGGTCGAGCCGATACAAACTTTTTTTTAGATAAAAGGCATCACTGCCCTGCCTTAAATTAATAAGACAACAAGGTTCACCAACATACTATTACAATACCAGGACACATGCTGAGGCCAACAGCTTGCCAAATAAAAGCAGGAAAAGTTCATTCGAGCCTAGAGAGCGGCAAAAAACACAACTAAACAGCACTCGGGGGGAGCGGCGAGGAGGTGACAGCTCCTGGAAGATCTCCCTAAGACCTTGCGCCAGAAGAAGCAGCTGCTCGCGGTCTACCTCGTTTGCCAGATTTGCCCAAACCTGCAAAAAATGACAGCATTTTGAATATAATGTGAGGTGGTTGTCTAGGGACAATAGACTCCATAGTCAGTTTATTACGACAACACCATAGGGCCCAACAAAGCGCAGCAAAGAGCACCCAGCTAGTTCTGCGATGGGAACCCAACAAGTCTTGTTGCAACGCAAAAAATTGCGGAAAATTCGTCGGGCTCCAACTGCAACCCAGCAGCCGGTGGATAGCCCCCCAACCCAGCTTCGCCAGGGCGCAGGAAAAGAAGATATGCGAGGCGTCTTCAACTAAACCGCAGAGCGCGCACGTGCCGTCGGAAGGGCCAAATCTATCCGCGAGATTCTTACTAAAGGGGAGGCGGTTTAGGGAAAGCTGCCAAAGGAAGATCTTGATTTTGATTGGAAGCTTGGCAGACCAGATTTCCTTGCCATGGGACAATTCTGCCCCTTGCGAAAGTTTATGATAGGCCGAGGCCGCCGAGAACCTACCCGCAGGTTCCAGCGCCCACCGGACCGTATCAGCGCCGTCACACAGCCCCACCGAAATAATTTCGGCGCACAACCCCTCCCACTGAACCACGGCCACCGGGGAGAAGGATCGCCTAAATCTGACCCCATCCACCGCGAAGGCTTCTGAGACCAGCAAGTTTTCCCTCTCGCAAATCGCAAAGAGACGAGGAAAGCGGTCCTTAATGGGCCCCTCCCCCGACCACCAGTCATACCAGAATTATGTCCGGGACCCGTCCCTTACACAAAATTTGGCGCCTAACTTGAACAAATGCTTGATTTTATGAAGGGTTCGCCAGAAAGGTGACCCCCCTTGGGTCTGCCTGGCAAAGATGTTCGAAGCTTCTGGATACTTGGCATGTATGATCGACTTCCAAATTGACGAGCCCTCCTCGTACAACTTCCAAACCCACTTGAGCATTAGGGCCTCGTTCATGGTTTTAGTGTTAGTGAGGCCAAGACCCCCACGTACTCGTGTGCGGCACACCGCAGGCCAATTAACCCAGTGATATTTGCGGTTAGGACCCGACCCCTCCTAGAAGAAGCATGCTCTAACCGCATTCATCTTCGCGTGGACCCCATCCGGCAGGAGAAATAGACCCATGGCAAAAGTTGGAAGGGCCTCGGGGCATGAATTGGACAAGATTAGTGTACCTCCCGAGGAGAGTAATCTGCCCATCCATGCCTCCACCTTGGAAGCAAGTTTATTGATAATGAAGGACCATTGTTCTATCGTCAGCTTACGGTCAGAGATCGGAAGCCCCAGCTACATGAATGGCATCGACTCGATCTTGCAGTTCAGCATGTTGGCCACCCGGACCTGCTCAGCCTGCGACCGCTCGAGGACAAAGACTTCACTATTGTGGAAGTTTATCTTCAGGCTGACATGTTTTCGAAGCAAAGCAACAGTAATTTGAGGTTCGCAATGCCCAAGTCGTCGTTTTGCAGCAGGATGAGAGTGTCGTCCGCGTATTGCAGATGGGAAATACCCCCTGGGACCAGGTGAGGGACCAACCCCTGAATGTGTCCAGCCGCCCTAGCTGAAGATAACATGGTTGCTAGAGCCTCGGCCACGAAGTTAAATAATAAAGGGGAAAGAGGATCCCCTTGACGCACTCCCCTCTTATTCCTAAAATAGGGGCCGATCTCCCCGTTGATAGAAATGGCGGTTTGGCCCCCCTAAATCAGCTGGTCCACACGGTGGACGTATCCTGAATCGAACCCTTTCCCACGCAGAACTTCCAGCAGGAAGGACCAGTTGACCCGGTCGTAAGGTTTCTCAATTTCTAGTTTCAGTAAGATTCCTCCTAAATTTTTTGCTTACAACTCGTGAACTATCTCGAGCAGAGCCAGCGGCCCGTCGAGGATGTGTATACCCTTGATAAAAGCCGTCTGGGAGGGGCTAATCACCTTGTTGGCCACTGGATCCAGACGGGAGGCAAACGCCTTGGAGATGATCTTGAAGATCACGTTAATAAGAGCTATTGGACGGAACTGAGTGATCTGGTCCGCCCCAGGGACCTTAGGGATTAAGGAGAGCACCCCGAAATTTAAGCGCGAAACGTCGATCCTCCCAAGGATGAAGTCGTTGAGGGTATGGAGTACTCCCAGTTTACACAGCGGCCAGAACTTCTTAAAGAACGAAACAGGGAAGCCATCGGGGCCCGGAGCCGTGTTGACACGCATATCCCAGACAACAGCTTCGAGCTCCTCCTCCGAGAAGGTGTGCATCAGGGAATCGTTGTCCATGGCCGAGACACAAGCCCTCTCGGACCAAGTATTAGGGGCGAGACCAAGGTGTCTGTGGGCCACCGAGCCCAACAGCTCACGATAAAAGGCATAAATATGGTCCTGGATCAGCGAAGGCTCCGAGATCGGACCTGCCTCAGCTTGCAAGGTGGAGATCAAACACTTCCGGCGCCTCCTGTTCGCCACCGCATGAAAGTAGGCCGAGTTAGTGTCGCCTTGGAGGGCCCAACGCACGCGACCACGTTGCCGCTAGTAGTCCTCCTCCAGACGATAGATTTGGAACAATTGGTCCTCGAGGTGGTACCGGAAGACCCATTCCTCCTCATCCAGCCCTTCGGAGTCCGCCTTAGAGTCTAGGTCCTGAATCTGGGACAACAGAGTGAGCTTGCAAGCCTTGACCTCCTTGCCCATGTTGGCGCTCCACCCGCGGAGAAACTGCCGCAGGCCAACACTTTGGTGATTCTACCAGTCAATAATATCGCGGCCCGCGGCCGTGGATATCAGCTGGATCCACCTAGTGGACACCAACTCCGTGAAGCCCTCAATGTTGAACCAACCTAACTCAAAGAAAAACCGTTTACTTCTCGGGGGTGGCCCTCCACCCGAGTCGAAGATCAAAGACGTGTGGTCAGAACCTAGAGAAGTTTCCGCCCACACAACTGCCAGCGGGAAGGCCGCTTCTAATTCCGGGGCCAGGAAAACTCTATCTAACACGCAACGGACGGGATTGCGTTGTTAATTTGGCCAGGTGTACCTCGCACCCGAGCGAGGAATATCGATCAAGGCCCAATCCGCGATACACTCGTTAAACATTTCTACTCGAGGCTAATTAATACGATCGTTATTCTTATCCTCCACGCCCCGGATCAGGTTGAAGTCACCTCCCATAAGGACAGGGAACCTACTGGCCGCTACCTTGGTTGTGATCTCGTCGAGGGAAGCCCTGGACGACGCGTGATCAGCGGGTCCATATACCCCTATGAACGTCATAGTACGTTGAAGGGAACGGTGGTAGCTATTGGCGCTGAGAAAGAAATGGCCCTTGTCTGTGCTTTCAGCATCAAAAGTGTTGTCCCGGAGGCCGATCAGCATCCCACCCGATCGGCCAGTCGCAGGGAGACATCACCAGTAAAACTTCTCATCCACCTCTAAACCTTGCAGCTCCAAATCCGAGAACTCCTGTTTAAACGTCTCTTGCAGGACAACAATATCGATATGGTTATTGCGAAGGTACTCTCTAAGAGGGTTCGGTGCCCTTTTCTGCCGAACCCTCTGATATTCCAAAAGAGGATCCGCATCAGGGCGGCGCCACAGATTTTGAACGACATGGGCGTTTGGGTTGGCCAAGGCGAGGGGCGGGAGCCACCCCATCGGTTGGAAGCACCGGTACAGCCGTCAATGGAGGGAGAGCAGACGCCGCTCCCCCCTGGGAGTTGGGCTTTGTTGGTGTGGCCTCAGTTGGTGCGGCCTCAGTGGCCCCACGCTCGGCAGCAGACTGAGCCGCCAGCAACTGGGCTTCATGTTCCACTCTAGCCCTGGCTTGCGCTAGTTCATTGGCCCGTAGCAGATACGGCGTTTCGGCCGGTGAGCCCGCAGCGGGCAGGAAAGAGACATAGCAGTCCGCCGCGACAGAAAGGAGGTGCGCATTGGGAAGATCTTGCAAGATAGCGAAGATGGGATCGGGCATGGTACCTCACGAGGGCTTCTTGGAAGACGGCACGTTCTTGTCAGCGGTCGACCATCTGGCCCTCCACCTCGTCTGTGGTGCGCACCACCTCCACCGGCATGGCCTTGGAACGCAGGCCGCGCGCCACCGGAGCAGTCAGCTCGGGGATGATCGGCGCCGTATAAAAGCCCCCGAGCGCAGAGGAGGGCGATGGAGCCTGCCTAGTCCCCTCGTGAGAATCAGCCACCGAGTCTTGCACCATTTCCGCACCAAGCACGCTGGCAGGGCGGTCGTGGTTGGTCTTGCTGCGGCGCTCCCGCGACTTGGCGAGGACGACCTCTTACAAAGACCTACAATAGAGAAAAGAAAAAGGACACGGAGAACCAACACACAAGACACCGAAACTTGCCCGAGATCACCCCCTAGACCTTCGGAGCAAAAGTAGCTGAACTACAAAGCTTCTACGAACTAGGATCCCAGCTTTTAAAAAGTCTTCTACGATCCGTCCGAAAAGAGACAGAAATCTTAAAATGAATACAAATCAACAAGGCCATCAGCGTTGATCTTCTCTAGAAGGAATACACGAACACAGCGTGAGTCAACGAGAGCTGGAGCAACGCCACCACCAGCGTGGCAGCCCTGCTGAGCGGCGCGGCCGCCGCCGAGGTGGCGATCTGGATGGTGAAGTTGCACGCCGCGGTGGAGGGATCCGTCTGCGTGGGCAGCGCGAGGCCCTGGAAGTCGCATGCCTCGTCCTTCTGGCTCTGCGCCTGGTAGTAGGCGTTGAAGGCGTAGGAGGCGTTCCCTTTGGCGTCCATGCCGTTGCACGTCGAGCCGTACCCGAGCGGCGTGCAGTCGGCGTTGGTGCACGCGTAGTCGATCTTGGCACCGAGGAGCTTGCTGAGGTCGTTCCTGCTGGCCTTGGGGTTGAGCGCGCACCACACCCGGGACAGGTACTGCACGCCCTTCGCCGGCACGAGCGTCGTGTTCCGCCCCTGCCCGCTGAGGTCCATGGCGAACTTGGGCTGGCCGTCGTACCGGAAGATGCCCCAATGCCGCTCGAAGCTGCCCGGCTGGACGCTCTTCTGGTCCTCGTCCACGAGCCCGAACAGGTACACATCCAGCTGCTGGTTCGGCCGCGCTGGCGTGCCGCGGTTCTTCGCCAGGCGCTTCAGCAGCCCGTCGTAGAACCGCTGCGCGTAGGACGCCTTCGCGCGCCTGTCGCCGTCGGTGGGCCAGCCGACCTCGCCGACGATGATCGGCATGTCGCCGTGCCCAACGGCCACGAGTGCCGCCACCAGAGTGTCGAAGTTGGCCTCGAATACGTTGGTGTAGATGACGCCGTGATCGTTCACAGGCGTGGCACTGCCGCCGTCGAAGAAGGCGAAGTCGAGCGGGAAGTTGTCGTTGAGGTAGAGGCTAAGGAACGGGTAGATGTTGACGGTGAAGGGCGCCCTGTTCTTCGCCAGGAACTTGACGATGTCAGTCATGACGCCGGAGATATCGGAGCGGAACCGGCCGGCAGATGGCACGGGATTCTTGGCTGGGGAGTTGTACACGTCGGCGTTCAGAGGTACCGTGGCCTTGATCCGGTCGCCAACGCCAGCGTCGTTGAGCGCGTTCTGGATGTTCTCGAGAGCCGGTAAGGTGACCTTGATGAACGAGCCCTTGTACGCTGCCAAGAATGGCTCGTTGCCGACGGCCACGTACCTGCAACAGAGAAGATCATGGCAATTGGCAACGATGTAAAAATCAGAACGGCACTCTTGTTGTTTGTTCATTTCATGTTTGGCGCTGTGGTTAAGTAATGCACTCTGGAGAAAAACTCATGATGCGGCGAGAAACCTGAAAATCCTGAATATTCATACTGAATTCTTGGTTGCCAGTAATTGCTGGTTCACAGCTTCAGAGTTCAGATATAATGCCAGGAGTTCTGGAGAGAGAAATGCTGGCACAACTTATTTTGGAAACCACACAAGATTGAAAATTTCATCTCTCTCAACTTGGCATGATAACCTCCAATCGATCCTGAAATTATCCAGGAGTAGAACAACAGGTTTGGAGATTACTGCTACATGACTACGGAGCAACTAGTTAAGTACTGACAGCCTATGACTATTTTTCTCTGTTTTTTGAAACAACACTCCCGCATCATACACTTCGTTTCAAGAATGCAGGAAAGGTAGAGCTGGAATAAATCCCAAATAGGGGTATGTCTTAAACCCGACCACTAGAAATTAAACATATAATTGTACCAAACCTTCGAATTATTTGGAGGGCCATCCAACATTATCCATGCTCTAAGTCTAAGATACCCCAACCAAAAGAATGTGATCTTTTCGATCGCACGACCAACCAAATGTCCCGACAACCTCCCCTCCACTGACCATTGTCCCCTCCAACTCTGATCCGGAAAACACTATGATACTCTGCAATCTTCACGAGATTACAATTTTGTGCCAAAAAATTGAAGCATGTGACGCTATCGATAGTGTGATGTGCTACTCTGGGGAACGATTAAATGGTTGGTAAGAGTATCGGGGAGAATATTTGCCTATGTGTGGTGGCAAGCCAAGATTGAAAACTAATTTTGTCTAAAAGCAGGTAGTACTAGAAATAAGGCAGGAAATATTGACGGCCGAGGAAGGACAGATGAGATGAGAGCTCACTTGATGACGACGCCTCCGTCGAAGTCGAAGCGCTTGACGTTGCGCTTGACCCAGTCCTTGGCGGCGCCCGAGTCGCCGGCGATGTCGTGGAGCATGTTGTTGGGGATGGCGAGCATGACCTCGATGCCGCTGCCGGCGAGCGCGCTCATGGCGTCGAAGTTGGTCTCGAAGAGCTTCACCTTCTTGATGCCGTTGTCCCTGAGCAGCTGCACGACCACCTTAGGCGGCAGAGGGTGCGACGCCTGCGTGCCCCAGTTCACCCCCAGGCCCTCCACCGCCGCCACCATGGCCACCAGCAGCAGCGCCACGGCCAGCCTCGCCATTGGTCACTAGACCTACGGACATTTTCCTACGGACTGGTTCTTACGCGCGTACGTGTGGACTGCTAATTAGTCCTTTCCCCATAACTGCCCCCCTGAATTTCCTTAGAGGTCCACTCTCTGACCCCCATCATCTAATCCCGTAATATTATTCCGTGAGCCCATCCGTAGATGTAGCATTGCTCCGCAATGGGGTATCCTTCTACCAAGAAGCAAGCCGGGGGAGAGAGAGAACGACTCGACGATTCCGACAAGGCCTCCAAGAAAACGCTACGAATTTGGACGGATTTTTAAGGGAGATCGCTGGACCGGCGGACTGTCCAGGATGGATAGGATAGGGGGGGAGCTCAGCACAGAAAATGCTGGAATTCTGCGTTAACTCGCCGACCAAACGAAAGCGCTGGATGCCAACTGTTACCGCACAAAGAACGACGAAGGAAGCCGAAGCTTGGGGGGAAGAAGATTTGAATCTTTGAATGGAGCGAACGGGAGCTCGCCGGACGGGGACGGAGAAAGAGGGGAGAGACCAGCTCGACGGGTCCAGTCCAGACCACTCTGACGCGTTTGGTGAGGTAGGATGGGGGAAGCATTGATTTGGTTGGACGGGAGGGGCGTTTCGGTAAATATGCTTTTAGATCGGGCGCACGAGCATGTGACATGGAACTTTTCAGATGAGGAGCTCGAGCCTAGCCGGGGCCTATACCAGATATTCGCCCGTTGGCTGCGCAAAATTACTGGGACGCCCTTTTCAGTTATGCTAAAGGAATGGATTTACACAACCTATTTTGGGAGAACTTGTCACATGAACCGTGGGACGATGAAGAAGCTCAGATTTCCGACCAAGCAACATGCCCTGCGCTCCTTTATCTTTATCTCTAGCAACCAGATCTACTTTTACCGCCATGCGGAATAGGAAAATAGGCATATGAACAAGAGGGCATATGCACCCTTTTCAAAAAACATTTTCTAAATGAGTAAAAATTTAGAAAAAAAAATTATGGGTGTACATCTATAGATTATATGCGGAGAAACAGCTTCTCATACAGCATGTGTAAAAAAGTCAAAAATATGTCCCATGAGTTTTTTTTTCTAACACTGAATTTCTCTTTCTTGTAGAGGCAAAATAAAAAAATCACAAAACTTTTGTGTCGCCCACATGTTTCGGAGATTTTATCTATAGGGGGCAAGTGGTTCTGTAACAGTTTCGGGGACTTTTCATATAAGGGGAGTACCAGGAGGGGACAGATTTCCCCCTCATGTTCGAACCCTATTTTAGGGAGCTTTCATGTGGGCCCTAGTGGCTTCACAAGTTGGTATTCATTGTCCTGATATTTTTCTAGATTTATTGGAGAAAAAAAAAGGAAAGGGAAGGAAGAGGGAGGTAGAGCTGGACTCCACCCCCAATCCAAGTTGAGCTAGGAGGGAGGGGTGCGGCCACCTCCTCCTAGTTCAACTAGGACTCTCTCTCCCCTATGGCAAGTCTCCTCCTCCCTCTCACTATATAAAGCACCTCAAGACTCAAAGCAAAGCATACAATTAGCTCTTATGTCTCTCTCTAGTAGAATTATAGGGTCTAATTAGAGCCCTCTAATTAAATTAGAGACTCTTCTAATTGGGTTTTGAGGTGTCCTCTCCCGATTAGACCTAACTCTAATTGTAGTTTTTATTGGGCCTAGTAGCAAAATTAAAAAAAATGGTCCTACGTAACACACATGATCTACTATGTAGGTAAAGACGTGGATAGATCTAATTTGTTACGACACGAAGCGCAGAAGTAGTGTCGATGACGATGTCCGTGATGCCTTATGAGTCCCACGACTAAGCCTAGCGGTGGGACTGTTGCCGATTCCCCGTATCCCACCTTTTGGATCCAGCAGAGTGAGGGTATCACGTGTTACCCCTCTAAGAGCTCGCACACATACATCTGTCAAAGTCCCGTAGTGCTTCGTCGTCTAGGACTAGGCACCGCAGATTCACATTGAGGTGGAGAGATCCCAACACATGTGAGAGAGAGATATTAGAGATAGGTCTAATCAAGAGATGATCGTCATATCCCAATTAGAAGAAACCCTTAACCAATTAGAGGGTCTCTAATCAGAAGCTCTAATCCAATTAGAGATGGTCTAATTAGAAGCTCTAACTCAATTAGAGGGTCTCTAGTTAGAGTATCTAATTCTCAGAAAAAAGAGACAAACATAGGGCCAATTGATGTGTCTCAATGGGTAGGATTTGGGGAGTATATATAGTGGGACAAGGAGTGCAGCTTTCCTTGTGCTTAGGTCCATTTGGGAGACTCAAACCTGGCCGCACCCCTCCCCCAAGTCCAATCTGAATTGGGCTTGGGAGTCCTCTCCAATCCCACCGAAAACCTGCCTTTTTCTCAATTTTTATTTTTCTATTTATTCCCAAAATCAAATAAGAAAGTCCTAGGGAGTGTGTTGCGCGATGTGTATTACACTTGGTCCCACATGGAAGTCACCCAATATTTTGGGTCCAACACCGGGACATTTCTGCCCCCTGCGGCATTGCCCCCTTTATGGAAAGTCCTATGAAACTCTTCCGGAACTCCGTGGCCCCTATAGATAAAATCATCGACCTTATCTACTATTGTTAGAAATATTTTTCTAGCATCCCGGGACATATCATATCCTCCATTATATCTCATATAACATTCTGCCTTACACCGACATTATTTTTATCTTATAGTAATTTTCCTGAAACGACTCCGATTGACACCGGACTTGCTTCTGTGATATCGTAATGACATAGAACATTAGCTATAATTGTCAGAAACATATTTATGACATCCTAGGACATCCCATGTCCTCCGTAATCTCTCTTGAATATTAATTATATCACGTCGGAATTACCCGAATGATACACTACTCTCCTTCTGACCATCCAATGCAAACAACATACTTTGACGCCTTAAGTGTATGACCCCTACAGGCTCGATAACTAGTAGACATGATTGGAAAACCATTTTCCTAATCAGTAATAAACATCGTGACCGTGGACGTCCATATTGATTTCTACAAGTTATGCGAAGAAAACTGTTGAACATGTTGGTTGTTAAGTAAGTTCCTATTACTTCGTGATACCAATAATACCTCGGGACAAGATAAATCATAAGAATGTGATTAAACTCTTTCATAACCTCATCACATTATTCCCAATATCTGGTACAATGTCTTTTACTCGTTACCGTGACATAGTATCCCCATGACTAGTGTCATGTCTTTGTCTGCACGGACTTATTTACTGAGACTATTTCACTAAGTGGATTCTGGATGTATCTCTCTATTAGCTAGAGGAGTAATTTCCAATCTTGAACTATCACAATGAATAAATACTTTCATGACCATCTAGTGTCAGCCTTTTTGATCACCCAGTTTACGGTGTGATACTCGAAGGAGTTATGCCCTAAAGGCAATTTAATCAAGTGCTTTTATTATTCATAACTCATTTGTTCATAATGTTTTATATCATGCTATAACTGTGTCAAGCGGAAACATTAATAGAGGTGTGGTGTATAAACAAACCATCTCCCTAGTAGCCTCTAGTTAGATTAGTCCATTGGGAAACCGATGATCAAGGTTTCCTGATCATGGGTATTTATACCATTGACAACGGAGCCATGTCATTGGTGAATGATGTGATGGACTCACACCTATTATGTTTTATCATGACGAGGTTGAGTCATTAAGTTCAACGTTATGATAGCGAAAATGTAGTACCATAACTTTTGTATGTGAGATGGTATTTAATCACTATACCCGAGGTTGTTTTGATTGCATCAAACGTCTCATCGTAACAGGGTGATTATAAAGGTAACTTTTGGGTTACCGGAGGGGTACATAGAGGCGTACGCATCAAGAGCGGAACTTGCCAATACTAATGACGAATAGATACTTATGGGCCCACTCGGTGGAGTTGTATCAATTAGCTTGCAAGCATGTGACTAGGTCACGGAGATGCAACGACACGGGAACGGGTAGAATTATTATGTCGGTAACGAGACTGAACATGGCATGAGATACCGAAAGATCTAAGTTTTTGACTAAGAGAGTATAGGAAGTCAATAAGCATGGTTACTTCATGTTTAAGGTTCAAGCGACGCAGATAATCGATGGATGCACATGGGCCATTATGGGTATCCATATCCCGATGTTGGTCATTGGTCGGAGAGGTGTCTCGGCCATGTCTGGAGTATTCCTGAACCGTAGAGTGTCACACTTAAGGGTATACGATGTTTAAGAGTGATCTTAGTACTGGAAATAATATTAAAGAGAGCCGGAATCGTTTCGGGATTATTCCGATAGAGATCGGAGAATTCCGAAGTAGTATCGGAATAAGGGAAAAATCCCCAATGGAGATCGGAGAGTGCTGGAAGGGGTTCCGGAGCTTGAAATAAATAAGTATGTATTTTTTAGTGTAATTAATAATTAAATTACATTTATTTTATTTTTAAATGCATTTATTCCACTAATGGGCCTTCCGGGCAAAAGAGACTCATTAGGGGAAAAGTGGGAAAAGAGAAGAAAAAAGGGGGCAACCACATGGGCCAAATGGGGCCCATGTGGGGGTGCGGCTGCCTCTCCTTGGCCGCAAAAAACATGTGGGATTAATCCCACATGGCTTGGCCAAGGGGAAAGGCCCCCCTTCCCACTATATAAAGGGAGGCACCCCTCCCCTTTTTCCCATCCAATTCTCTCTCTATTTCTCTATTCTCTCATTGTGATTCCCGTTGGAGCTGCGCTACGAGTTGTGATTTCTCTACTATAAGCACATCGTTGTGCTATTAGTCTTCGGTCCATCTCTATGCTTCCGCAACCTCTGCTGGGCCGGAGACCGGGAGTCATCGTCTATACCGTACATGTGTGATCCCACGAGGTGTCGCACATGGGGCACTAGTTGCGGTACGACTACTCGACCTTGAGGTCGGCTTCGCCGTCTTCATCATCAACCCTTGTGCGGGAGGGTAATCCCCGCTTTCGGTCTTCAAGGGTATGATCACCGTCCCTTCTCCATTACTCTATATTTGCATAGTAACAGATCCTGGCTAGTTTCGGTTATCGTTGTTAGGATTTTTTTATTTTCTGCTACGAAACCCCTTCAATATTTGACTATACAAAATGATCCTTACGGTAAACATCATTGAATAGTATCGTGGTCTAAGGAAGAAAATAAAACAACCGTCTTATGATGATACTATGTAGCAAAACTAATCTCGTAGTATCTCAACTACTTTGGTCTACCCCAGCCACAATGTTGAAACAATATTGTGCTCCCATTAATATTGACATAACAAATGTCCAAAACCATGAAAACATGGTCATCTAATATTGACGTGTTTGTCTGTGAAACATGACGAAGAGTTATAACGGTGTGTTTATGTTTCTACACGCGTGTATGGGTTTTTCTCCGAATCTCTTATTCAGTGACCATAGCAGTTATAGTATAAAAACATAATACATAATCCTGAAACTGGTGTATTTTATTGTCTCTTGGGCATACATGCAACAGTCTCCTACTCAAACAAGAAACAATAATCGGGTTTCTTAACTCAACACCCAATGGCATTACGGTGTTGATTGTGGTGTAAACTCCTTCCTTGGATCTGACACTTCATGTCCATTTGTGTTTTTATATCTTGGAGAATTACTTCTCCCTTTGATCTCTTGTGATCCTTGCGATTTAAATATCTGGTGCTTTAATTAAGATGACAGTCTGTTGTACACAATATTGTTGCACCTTTTGTGAAGTACCTGATGCGCGTGTAACACACGTTCGTTGGGAGACCTGATATGTCATAAACGTACTCTTAATTTATGATGTTTTATGTTGTTTCCTACATGTCTATACACTTTATGCGCCCTTTTGCCTATATAATCCCCCCGGATGTGAACCCTAAACATATACCACTTTTTTCCTGAGAAACACTCGAGGCCGCCATCATCGTCATCCCGAGATCGGGAGGGTTCTGGAGCTCTCCCCGGCACCCTTCCGGGAGGGGAATTCATCACCGGAGGGGTCTACACCACCATGCCCTCCTCTGAAGTGTTGCGTGAGTAGTTCATCCCTGGACTACAGATCCATAGCAGTAGATAGATGGTTGTCTTCTCCACTTTGTACCTCATGTTTAGATCTCGTGAGCTGCCCTACGTGATCGAGATCATCTTTATGTAATGCTACATGTTTTGTTTGCTGGGATCTGATGAATGTTGAATGTTGTGTCTTCTGATTATCAATCTATCATGTTATCTTCATGCATATGTTATTTATGATCTTGCATGCTCTCTGTTAATAGTAGATGCTCTGGCCAAGTAGATGCTAGTAACTCCAAGAGGGAGTATTTATGCTCGATAGTGGGTTCATTCCTCCTTTGCATCTGTGCTCGAGTGACAGAAACGTGACAGATGGAGGATATGATGTTGCCATTAGGGAGAAAACAACGGTGTTTACTTAGTTTACATTTTTTACATTACACACTTTGCTTACTGCGATAATATGTTGCTTGCAACTTAATACCCAACGTTTTTTCATATGATATTCGGAGGGTGGATTAATAGTCATAGATGCAGTTGGATGACGGTCTATGTATTTTGTTGTAATGCCCGCATGGATCACATAGTAATATTTATGTCGTGCATATGCACTACGGTGCAGCCTTCATTTCTGTCAATTGTCCAGTTGTAATTTGTTCACCACACATGTTATTTATCTTTCACGGAGAGACACCACTAGTGAACTATGGACCCCGGTCCATTTTCTCATACTGATAATACACACACTACTTCCACTGTTTTCACACTGTTGCTCCTGCTTTCGTACTGTTCTCATATTGTTTTCCACACCATATGTTTTGTTGGAACGCGTAGAGATAAACAAAAACTTTTCCTACGCGATGCTTCCAAGATCTAGCCGAGGTAGAAGGCCACGAGTATTACCTAGACGCGCAGGTGCGGATTATCGATGCAGCGCGTCGGGGCAGTGCAGTCCTACGATCCGATCCAGCCGATCCGATCCCTCGAACGTCGAAGTGCTGAACGTACAACACCTCTGCCGGTATCCATACGTACGAGGAGGAGCTCCGACGGCGGACTGCTAGGTCCGGTGCGACGGCTGGACTGAATGGGGCTAGGGTTCCCAACGCATGGGAGAGTGGACTAACGTGCCCGCTGGGCAACCTGCGCCCCTCTTTATATAGCGAATGGTAGTGGGCTTCACAACACTTGTGGCCCATTCCCTCTGTGAGTCCGACTCACAAAATCAGTCAATTTCCGGTTCGGGTCCAACCCAACCAATACTTGCTCTCGCTCTTAAGTGTGCGACCCTGCAGGCTCATGGCGACTTGGACACGATTGGAGTCCGACTCTCAATCGATCAATCGGTAGCGGCTCCTAGCAGAACGTGCCGACTCCCAAGTCCCATTGAGTTATGACGACATACCTTTCAATGTGATATTCATCTTAGTCCCTTTTGCCTCACGATATACCTTGTCGAACTATAGGAGATTTATCGTCATCCCTTAAATAGTTCGACTCTCTTCTCGATCCGTGATATGTGATCCATCTGACTAACTCTTAGTCAACCGACACCGTTAACATTTAACTGAGTCGCGCATGGCCATGCTTCCTGAATCATATCACTCGAGAGGGCCCAGAGAATATCTCTCCATTCGGAGGGGCAAAATCCCATCTTGATTATCCACATCACGCAGCTTGCTTCTCATTCGACCCGAACTCTGCCTTTATAGTTGCCTTGTCACAGAACAACGTTTGACAGAACCTAAGTCGGTGATCCACAACTCGGATTGTGCGACAACCTCAGGTCTAAGGATTACATTGATTGAGACATGCAAATGACGACTTGATCATTGCATCTCAATGTGGGTCAGTCCGACTTGCTAAACTCTTTAGCCAAGTCCGTGAACGTTGGAATGGCATCACCATGCCCATGACAAGTGGAACCGTGTCATCAGCCAACACTCGCATTAGTCTAGGGTGTGTGTCCAGCACAACCTAAATGACCAAGGACAATCTAGTATGAACAACATGAATATATAGTTCCACAATCGAATCACATATTCAATGACATATATCAGATGTTCAAAACAAGGACAACTTAATAACTTTATGAATACATTGGGAATTACATCATCCATGATTGCCTCTAGGGCATATTCCCAACAGTCTCCCACTTGCACTAGAGTCAATCATCTTGGCATCATATGCCTAGGCATCTAATGCCCATGCCTCTCGTGTGCGCCTCGTGCTTAGGCTGTGGTAGCGCCTCTGTCAACGGATCTGCAATGTTTGCATCCGTGTGTACTTTGCATAACTTGATATCACCTTGTTCGACAAACTGGCGAATGAGGTGGTACCGCATGAGTATATGTTTGTTCTTCTGGTGTTGTCTAGGTTCCTTGGCTTGTGCGATAGCACCATTGTTGTCATAATATACGTCCAAAGGATTTGACGCGCCCTGAACCACACCAAGATCAATCAGGAGGTTCCTGATCCAAACAGCTTCCTTTGCCGCCTCTGAGGCAGCAATATACTCAGCCTCTGTTGTAGATGCAGACACCGTGTCTTGCTTGGAACTCTTCCAGCTCACAGCCCCTCCGTTCACCACGAACACGTATCCAGATTGCGAACGAGAATCATCTGAGTCGGTGAGATAACTCGCATCCGTGTAACCCTTTACACTGAATTCCTCATCACCTCCATAAACTAAGAACATTTCCTTAGTATTTCTCAAGTACTTAAGGATGTTTTTAACCGCTGCCCAGTGGGCTTTGCCAGGGTCAGCCTGGTATCTGCTCGTAACACTTAGAGCATAGGAAACATCTGGCCTAGTACAAATCATGGCATACATGATGGATCCGATTGCCGAAGCATACGGGATCACACTCATCCGACTTCGCTCATCAGTTGTCGAAGGACACTGAGTCTTGCTAAGTTTTATGCCATGGGACATTGGTAAGAATCCCTTCTTGGACTCTTCCATTTTGAATTTCTTCAAAACCTTGTCCAGATATGTACTCTGACTCAATCCAATGAGCCGTCTTGATCTATCTCTATAGATCCTGATTCCTAATATGTAAGTCGCCTCACCCAAATCCTTCATTGAGAAACTCCTTTCCAATGACTCTTTGGTTTCTTGCAACATCATGACATCATTTCCAATCAGTAATATGTCATCCACATATAAGATTAGAAAGTTTACTTTGCTCCCACTAAACTTCTTGTATAAATAAGAATCATGATCACTCTTGATGAAGCCAAACGATTTGACTACCTCATCAAAGCGAATGTTCCAACTCCGAGATGCTTGCATCAACCCAGAAATGGATTTCTGAAGTTTGCATACCTTGTCAGCATTAGCTGGATCGACAAAACCTTCGGGCTGTATCATATACACGTCCTCAGTTAAATTTCCATTAAGGAAAGCCGTCTTGACATCCATCTGCCATATCTCATAGTCGAAATAGGCTGCTATGGCTAACATGATCTTAATTGATTTAAGCATCGCTACGGGCGAGAAGGTCTCGTCGTAGTCAACTCCTTGAACTTGTCGGAACCCCTTCGCGACAAGTCGTGCTTTATAGACGGAAATATTTCCATCCATATCAGTTTTCTTCTTAAACACCCATTTGCACTCGACGGGTCTTGCACCGTCAGGCAGATCAACCAAATTCCAAACTTGGTTTTCATCCATGGACTTTAACTCGGATCTCATGGCTCCAAGCCATGACTCGGAATCAGATCCCACCATCGCTTCCGAATAAGTTGCCGGCTCATTACTGTCTAACAGTAAAACATCTCGAGCACTCTGTAATCTGGCAGATCTCCGAGGTTCAGGTGTTGTAACCGGTGTAGGTACCACGACCGGCTCAGCCTCCAAGGCCATTGCCGACTCGCCCCTAGCTGGTTCTTCTCGAATTTCTTCGAGTTGCACCGTGCTCCCACTGACTTCCCGACTGAGAAACTCCTTCTCAAGGAAGACACCATTCCGAGCGACAAACACTTTGCCCTCTTCCCGGTTGTAGAAGTAGTACCCCAAGGTTTCCCTCGGATACCCCACGAAAATACACTTATCCGACTTGGGCGTGAGCTTGTCCGACTGAAGTCGCTTGACAAATGCTTCACAACCCCAAATCTTAAGAAAAGATAAACTTGGCTTTTTACCAGTCCACATCTCATGTGGTGTCTTCTCTACTGACTTTGATGGCACTCTGTTTAGTGTGAAAACTGCAGTTTCTTGACAATAACCCCAAAATGATAAAGGTAGATATGTCCGACTCATCATTGATCGTACCATGTCCAACAAGGTCCGATTTCTCCGTTCCGATACACCGTTTCTCTGCGGTGTACCCGGCGGAGTGAGTTGAGGAACTATTCCACAACTCTTCAGATGGTCATCAAACTCATGGCTCATGTACTCGCCCCCACGGTCCGACCGTAGAAACTTTATTTTCTTGCCGAGTTGATTTTGTACCTCACTCTGGAATTCCTTGAACTTTTCAAAGGCTTCCGACTTGTGTTTCATTAAATAGATATATCCATACCTACTCAAATCATCAGTGAAGGTAATGAAGTACTCATAACCACCTCTAGCTGTCGTGCTCATTGGTCCACATACATCACTATGTATTAGTTCCAACAAGTCGGACGCCCTTTCACAACTCTTTGCAAAAGGTGTCTTGGTCATCTTGCCTAGTAGGCATGATTCGCATGTCTCGAATGACTCTAAGTCAAACGAAGTTAGAAGTCCATCATCATGGAGCTTCTTCATGCGTTTCCAACTTATATGACCAAGCCAACAGTGCCAAAAGTAAGTCATATTCAGATCATTTGGTTTCAACCTTTTAACATTTATGTTATAGACCGATTCACTATCAAGATTTAAAATAAATAACCCGTTCTGAACGGGTGCAAAGCCATGAAACATATCTTTCAAATATAAAGAACAACCATTATTCTTAATATTCGACTCATAACCTTGTCTCATCAAACATGAGGCGGAAATAATGTTTCGACTAAGCGCTGGAACATAATAACAATTATTTAGTTCCAAAATAAATCCTGAAGGTAAATGAAGTTGCATCGTGCCGACTTCCAACGCAGCGACTCTCGCCTTGTTGCCGACCCGAATATCAACCTCTCCTCTTGCCACGCTCCTAGTTCTTACCAGTCCCTGCAACGAGTTGCATATGTGAATAACTGATCCGGTATCATATACCCAAGAACTATTAGGCGCATCAGCAAGATAAATGTCTATAACATTGCACACAAGTGTACCTGAGTCGGAAGTCATACCTCCACTCTTGGCTCTGTCAGCCAAATACTTGGTGCAGTTTCTCTTCCAGTGGCCATCCTGCTTGCAATAGAAGCAATTGGCTCCGGCTGTAGGAGAAGGCTTAGTCTTTGAGGAAGCACTCTGGACAGGGCCATGGGCGCTACCTCCTGACTTATCCTTCTTCTTCTTAGTCCAAGAACTCTTCTTGAACTTAGCCTTATTCTGCACCATCAACACTTGACTGGCGCCTTTCTTGAGATCAGCCTCTGTCGTTGTGAGCATCCCATGTAATTCAGTGATACTCTTATCCATACCATGCATATGGTAGTTCGAGATGAACGAACCATACGCACTAGGAAGAGAGTTCAGAATTATATCAGTAGCGAACTCTTCGTTAATTGGGACGCCCAGCCGATCCAGAGACTGAATGGAACCAATCATCTTTATTACATGCGGACTCAGTGGATCGCCATCTTTCAGCTTACAGCCCAGCAAAGCTTGAGAGACTTGATACCTCTCGGTCTTTGCCTGAGCCTGGAACATACTTTTGAGGCTTTCGATCATATCGTAGGCCTCAACATTCTCGAACTGCTGCTGCAAGTCCGGTTCCATGTGTGCAAGCATAAGACAACTTAATTCCGTAGACTCATCTCTAGTCTTACGGTAGGCATTCATGACAGCGACAGTCGCATCGTCATCTGGCTCTTTTGGAAGTGGAGTTTCTAGAACATGTTCTTTCTTGTCATGCTTGAGGACTATCCTCAGATTACGATACCAGTTGGTGAAATTAGTTCCATTAAGCTTAGCTTTCTCTAGGATTGACCTCAACGCAAACGCGAACAACTGAGGAAGGTTGCTAGGTGCCATTGATCTACAACAGAAAATATGCAAAAATACTTAAGACATGTATTCATAAAAGAGCAGGCATATTAAACACTTTAATACTTATGCTCCCACTAGAACCAACATCCCTCTGATGGTTGCTAACTGATTCAAGATCCCAAATAAGCAAGCCGACTAGTGAGCTTTAGCATCACCGCTAGCCGTCAAGTGATCTAGGTAGGCAACACCTTGCCAATCGCATCCTTATACGACTCCTGTTAGTTGGGTGACATCACATGCCCCGCCTCCCAACCTACCTCGCCCCGAGCCCCACAACCGTTGTGATGGACTCGTCTAGATTACCAAGTGCTTCTGCTTGTAAGAGTCCGACTCAAACCCACCTAACCGGAAAGAATTGATAACACCTCAATTTTATGAGCCCACTACCAAGAATGTCCAACTTGTGATGGTGCAGCACTAGCGGGGCGACCGACTAGACCTTCTTTGAGGGATTAAAGAATCTACCAACTATATAAATAGAGGTAAATAGAGACATAACAATAACAAAAATAAAGCAATTATAATGTGAAATGGTATGGCTCTCTTCATGGTGATCTCCATCTCCACAAAGCTTGTAAGTCGACTCGTGCCAACTCTTGTCACGTGCCATCTTACTCCATGTAGCCGACTTGTACATCGACTTGCATGCCACCGGGTTCTCCAACAATCTACACTAGCTAGTAAATGAAATTACATAGAGAATCCGACACGCAGGTCGTTATACAATAAAATGACAGCACCTAGGCTCCAGCCGGCTGACAAGAACATGATACGCAGATCATGTATAGATTACACACATCACATGCACATAAGCCATACCATTCACAACTTCCTGCAAAAACAAGTTATGCATAGACACGATATTTATCGGCGTTGTGAAACTCGTAACGACATCTAAGGCGCTACGACAGGGCGAAACTCGTAACGACATCTAAAACGCAGATCTCATCTGCATCCCGATCATGGATTTCTTCATCGGATAAAACGATTTTACCCAAATCTGATCCGTATTCCGATTCGATCAAACTCTTTGATCTTCGATCACCGCAACTGGATTTATGTGTCACGGTATACCCCGATGGCGGAAACCGACCGGTAGGGGTAAGTTGTTCCACGACCTTAGCAGTATGATCACAGAAACCTCATCATCCATTAACCCCGAGTACGATTGATCCAATCAACCTTGTACAAAACCGATCTATCTCATAGACCGACCACCAAAACAACAATTAGATCACATCTAACGCTAACTACATATCACATATGTACGGATCTCGGGCCTAATACCAGAAGCTACCGCTCTGATACCACTGTTGGAACGCGTAGAGATAAACAAAAACTTTTCCTACACGATGCTTCCAAGATCTAGCCGAGGTAGAAGGCCACGAGTATTACCACTAGACGCGCAGGTGCGGATTATCGATGCAGCGCGTCGGGGCAGTGCAGTCCTACGATCCGATCCAGCCGATCCGATCCCTCGAACGTCGAAGTGCTGAACGTACAACACCTCTGCCGGTATCCACACGTACGAGGAGGAGCTCCGACGGCGGACTGCTAGGTCCGGTGCGACGGCTGGACTGAATGGGGCTAGGGTTCCCAACGCATGGGAGAGTGGACTAACGTGCCCGCTGGGCAACCTGCGCCCCTCTTTATATAGCGAATGGTAGTGGGCTTCACAACACTTGTGGCTCATTCCCTCTGTGAGTCCGACTCACAAAATCAGTCCATTTCCGGTTCGGGTCCAACCCAACCAATACTTGCTCCCGCTCTTAAGTGTGCGACGCTGCAGGCTCATGGCGACTTGGACACGATTGGAGTCCGACTCTCAATCGATCAATCGGTAGAGGCTCCTAGCAGAACGTGCCGACTCCCAAGTCCCATTGAGTCATGACGACATACCTTTCAATGTGATATTCATCTTAGTCCCTTTTGCCTCACGATATACCTTGTCGAACTATAGGCGATTTATCGTCATCCCTTAAATAGTTCGACTCTCTTCTCGATCCGTGATATGTGATTCATCTGACTAACTCTTAGTCAACCGACACAGTTAACATTTAACTGAGTCGCGCATGGCCATGCTTCCTGAATCATATCACTCGATAGGGCCCAGAGAATATCTCTCCATTCGGAGGGGCAAAATCCCATCTTGATTATCCACATCACGCAGCTTGCTTCTCATTCGACCCGAACTCTGCCTTTATAGTTGCCTTGTCGCAGAACAACGTTTGACAGAACCTAAGTCGGTGATCCACAACTCGGATTCTGCGACAACCTCAGGTCTAAGGATTACATTGATTGAGACATGCAAATGACGACTTGATCGTTGCATCTCAATGTGGGTCAGTCCGACTTGCTAAACTCTTTAGCCAAGTCCGTGAACGTTAGAATGGCATCACCATGCCCATGACAAGTGGAACCGTGTCATCAGCCAACACTCACATTAGTCTAGGGTGTGTGTCCAGCACAACCTAAATGACCAAGGACAATCTAGTATGAACAACATGAATATATAGTTCCACAATCGAATCACATATTCAATGACATATATCAGATGTTCAAAACAAGGACAACTTAATAACTTTATGAATACATTGGGAATTACATCATCCATGATTGCCTCTAGGGCATATTCCCAACATGTTTAACCTCTTTGTGTTTAGCGAAACCGGTGAGATTGACAACCTCACTTCTTTGTTGGGGCAAAGTGATTTGATTGTGTTGTGTAGGTTCCACGTTGCTGCTGAACTGGTAGTGCGCCCTGCCACCTCAGCTGCATCAACCTTCAGAGATTGCTTGTCCTCCTACTGGTTGATTCAACCTTGGTTTCCTTCCTAAGGGAAAACTTGTCGCTGCACTCTTCACAACGTTTCTCTTGGGGTTTACCAACGTCAGCCTCCCTTCAAGGCATCATCAAGTTTTCTGGCGCTGTTGCCAGGGAGGAAGAGAATTTCTGCAAGGGGAGTTTCTCACTTCCAATCCCTTTACTTTGTTTTAGTTTTTCTTATTTTATTTTATTTTGTCTTGTTTGCTTCCCTTTATAAAAAAAACACAAAAAAATCAGTTCCTATTCTAGCTGTAGTTTTATTCCTGTTTTTAGCCTTGTTAAAATGACTACTCCTGAGAACACTAAGTTGTGTGACTTTACTAGCACCAACAACAATGATTTCATTAGCACATCTACTGCTCCACCTTCTCCTACTGCTGATTTTTATGAGTTAAAGCCTGCCCTGTTAAACCTTGTTATGTGGGAACAATTTTCTGGTGTTAGTACTGATGATGTTGCTACCCATCTTAATAATTTTGTTGAACTATGTGAGATGCAAAAATATAAATATTTAGATGGAGATATTATTAAACTAAAATTGTTTCCTTTCTCTTTGAGAGGAAGAGCTAAAGAATGGTTGCTATATTTGCCTAGAAAGAGTATTGATTCTTGGAATAAGTGTAAAGATGCCTTCAATTGAAAATAGTATCCTTCTTCTAAGATTATATCTTTAATAATTAGCATTATGAATTTTAAGAAACTTGATAATGAGCATGTTGTTAAAGCTTGGGAAAGAATTGTCCCACTCATGGACTAACTACTTGGATGATCATCCAAACCTTTTATGTAGGTCTGAATTTTTCTTCAAGAAACCTTCTGGATTCAGCTGCTGCAGGAACCTTTATGTCCATGACCTTGGGGCAGAAACAAAACTTCTTGATGATATGATGGTAAATTATTCTGAATGGCACACTAAGAGAGCTACAACTTGTAAGAAGGTAAATTCTGTCGAACAAACCTCATCTTTGAGTGATAGACTTGATGTTATTATGTCTATGCTTGTGAATGGCCATGCTCCTACTGATCCAAATAATGTTCCTTTAGCCTCTTTGGTTGCTCAAGAAGAGCCTGTTAATGTGAACTTCATTAAAAATAATAATTTCAACACCAATGATTATAGGAATAATTTTAGTAGCAACAATTATAGGCCATATCCTTCCAATAATAGTAACACTTATGGTAATTCTTATGGAAGTTCCTACAACAACAATAAAAGTGTACCCTCTGATCTTGAGAACATTCTTAATAATTTTATTAGTACACAAACTGTTGTTAATAAATCTGTTGAGGAAAATGTAAGGTCCGCCCCAGAACCACTGTTCAAGGACACCTCCGATATGCATACATTCACGATCCCAGGAAATTCAGTCGTGAACAACATATCAAGTTCGTACACAGATACAATATCCATTACACGGTTGCATAAACACTTAAAAAGGGGACATGGTCACATGACCAGGTCTACACAACTGCCACGCAGGGCAAACACACAACACACAGCGGAAGACTAAACACACACAAATACGTAGTAGATCCCAAGTCACGCCTTAACCTACAGGCTGCTGACCGGGAGACGATCCTAGTTCGCAAAGCCATCAGCTCCGTACTCCTCCTCGTTGATCTCCTTCTGAGACTCCTTCTCAATATCTGGCAAGTTGATACCAGGGACGAGACCAATATGAGTACATTTGAATGTACTCAGCAAGACATTCATCATGTAACTTACCATATGCAAGTATGCTTATTTGGTGGAATAGGTAGGCTATAAATAGGGTTCACTATCAATGATATGTGTAAGACATATCATAGTAGATTTTTAAAATCTCTGTATCTTCGTTGAAGAAGATACTTCAAAAGAAAAATAATATAGTTTTCTTTCTTGTGTAGATATCGCATGTACAAGAAGTTTTATAAACACAATTTGTAAAAGAAGGTTTTCTCTTTGCAAAACAACTTCTGGCTTTTCATCATCGGTACCTCCACGGTACAAGATTTCCACCTTTCCGAACTTCACAAGTCCAACTCCTTTTTGAAAACTCCATTTTGAAAACATTGACACAATGCTAGCTACATGGCCATTCAATTGTCCATATCCGAGGACGCGGCTACTTCCAAATAGTTGTACTCTGCAGAGGTGTATACATCCACCAGATCTAGTACATCCGCCGTGAACAACCACGGCTGTAACAACAGTATGTAAACATCAGATAACTGATCCTAACCATCATTTAATCATAAAAACAGGACTGCATTTAGCATATTAGTATGGAAAATTCTACACAAGCATGTTATAGGAAATATTTATATTCTACAACCATAGCACAAGAAAATCAAGATGTCATGGCATTATAACATAAGTAATAACTTCCTAAACATGCTAGAATAAAACATACACTCATAAAACAAAAGATAACAATACTAGAGCAAAACCACAATTTCTAGTGGTGATACTAGTTCAACACTAGAGAAGCAAACAATTCTACAAGGATGCTTAACTCTAAACAAGCAAGTCATGAATACAAATATATATATTAAAAGTACAAAAACCTTACACATGCTAGTAAGAACAAACATCAAAATAATTCTATGAAACAATCATTAAGCATGCATAAACTAATTCTAGTCATACATGCTTTTCTAAAAGATTAAATAGCAAGCAACCAAAGTATAAACTACACAGCAAGTAGCTATGCACTCAAACAAAAGCTATCTAAACCTTTTCAAAAATACAAACACTCAATTTAAAAGCATCCACAAACAATCTATCAATCACAAGGAATTTATTCTATTAGCACACAACTCATTTTAAGCAATCAATAGGGAAACATTTCTTAACATGATACCCCTAAGGATATTATGCTAACAAATGAATCACACCCCAACATACTAGTATTTAAAAATAAGAAATAGACTTCTCACTTGCATAAGTGAAACAAACAACCTATTTTCCATGGTGGAAAATAAAAATCAATCACATAATAAAACATGTTACTTTCACACACATGTATGGTTGGGGAATTTCATCCTCAACCAATATGCAATGGGACCAGTGGGTTATGGGCCCACTAATACCAAGGAAAAAAGAGGTACTAAGACTCTGGTTACACATGGCAACAATTATTATAACAAAAACAAATGAAACAAGGCTATTCATTCTAGTGGAAACAAGACTAGTGCAAATGAATAACAAGCCTTACACAGGCTTTTCTATAAATTAACATGCAAGCTAACAGAGACAATAACACCAAAATAAAAGTACCAAAATGGTACTGGATCCATCTCTAGCATAGAATAAACTTAGTCAATCAAGCACACAAAAGTCTAGCTCACACAAATATCCCAAATAATAAAGTAGAAAATAATCAAGGCTATTCCTACTTTCATTCTATTTTCCAATCATGCACACACTTGCTAAGGTAGATAAAATGCAAGCAAACAACCTAATAACAAGTGATAGCAACTCTACACATGCTAGAAAACAAGATCTAAACAATCACACATTTCATTTCAAACAAAAACAGGAAAGTGATGTTTTCTAGATCTGTCCACCAAAATTAATCTAGAGCTCCAAAAATTAATTTAAGCTAGGATTAAATAGATCTAGTCAATATCAAACTTATCCAGTTGGATTTACTTCAAAAACATTTTTAAACTCATACTACAAATCACAAAAGAGCCTACTGGTCTTTTACCAAAATGGATGGAATTTCCTTTTGGTAGCTCACCTTGATGTGAGGCCAAGTGCTATGGATAGATCTGTTCAATATCTATCCAGAACATTTTACTTTGTCCATTTTAGTTATGGATTTCAAAAGTTATGTTCAAAACATGTTCAAGGGCTCTCTGTGGCAAAACAGTCATTTAGAGAAGAAAATGGTCCAAAACTCATATCTGCAATTTTTATGTGGTTAAGAATTCGTATAGTTAGGTCCATGATTTTTGGTAGATTTTTATTTCGCATGTTTGGTATTTTTCATACGTCCAAAGAAATCAATCAAGTTTCTGTTAATTTTAAAAAGGAAAAACAAATCAGTCACGCGGGTCGGATTCTCCGCGGCGCGGCCCAGCTGCGCTGCGCGCGCGAGCGCGGGCGTGGGAAAACGCGGGTTTAAGCGCGGCCGTAGATCAAAGATCCAACGGCGCACGGTCATCTTCCTCACCTCTCCTGTCCTCTCTCTCTCCCGCACGTACGGGAAAATGGCGACGGATAGTAGCTCTCCGTGGGGGCTCGGGAAGGGCCGGCGCGGGCTCAGGGGAGGTGGCTGAGGTCGAGGGGCGCGGCCTTAGGCATCGGGGATGGCGTACAGCGGCAACACCAAGCAGTGCGCCCGTGGCGGCGAGGTCGACGGCGGCGGCGCTCCTGCAAACGAGAGACCACGGGAGCATGTCAGGGATGATCAAGGGGAGGTGGGGAGGTGATCCAAGGCAGTGAGGAGCGGTGGGAGAGCACGGATCACGCCGTACCAACTCGAGGCCTTGCACGGTCACTGGTGGCGAGTTCACGGGCTCGAGGGCTTCCAGGGGCTAGTGCTAGGCTTCCTTTCAACTAGGGGAGGTGTGGGGGAGTGTGAGGAGGGCAGAGGCGCAAGGGATTGGCTCGGGAGGCTTTGTACCAGTGGGGGTGAGGGCAAGGGAAAAAATGGAGGGGCTCGGGTTGATGCCAATGGGTGGCATGAGGGCATCCTAGGGGTTTTCTGGTCACTCCAACTCGTGCTCAGGATGTCCAAGGTCAAGCACACATGGGAGCAAGTCCACACCTGGCTTTTGGGGGCAAGGGAGAGGCAGGGCAAGTCAGGGGGTCAAGGTATGGGCTGCCCATACCATTCCACATCACCATTTCTTCTCTTTGTTTTCTTCAGTCCTAAGGCTTCTAGAAGCAAGTCCAAGTGTCCTGGCTCGAGTCCACTTGCTAGCCAACAGGTTAGACTAGGCTACACCTCTAAATTTGCAAGCAAACATCAAGAAAACAATTCTGCAAAAGTGTATCTCACACTGTTCACTGAAATTCAGAAAATTCAGTTAAGGACTTAGAAAAATTTCTAAGTGTTGGAAACAGATGAAATCATCAAAAATTTGAGTTTGTTTTCAAGGTTCAAATGTTTTCCAAAATTGGTTTTCAAAGTGGGAACTTGTTAACCATGTCATAAACTTTCAGAAACATCTTTTCAAAACAATTTTGAAATAGTTTAAGTCCATGAAAACAATGTGGAAAAAGTATACTTTCTGTTTTTTCTGTTTTCTAAAATGTCTTTTTCTGCCTTATTTTTATACCACAAAGGCAACAAGCAAAAGACAATTTTTATTTAATCCGAAAATAAAACCAAGCTTATGTATTTGTAGTACATATATCAAGGAACAAATAAAAGTCAAGAAAGCATAAAATAACATTTTATAGCCTAGTGAAAACAAGAGTTGAAAACAGGTACTTGGCTATATTTTTAGGAAATGTTTTCTATAGAAATCTTAAAAGAAAACTTTCATAAATCATTTTGAAATCTTGTTTTCTTGGATCCATCAAAGGTGAAAGTTTGTTTTAAGATCCAAACAAGAATGATCCAAGTCTTGGAATAAAAACCACTCACACAACATCAGGGAAAATATCAGGAATGTTTTCAGGAAAAATTTGGTATTGGTTTTATCAAGAAACAAAACTTATGTTGCAAATTTGATTAATATCATAAACACATGTTAGTTCAAACAATCATGTTGTTAAAAAATATGTTGGCCCTAATTTTTGTCTTCTTAAGCACAGTACAAGAATCCAAAAACTGGGGTGTGACAGACCTTCCCCACTTAAAAAGAATCTCGTCCCGAGATTCGCAGGCAAGCGAAAAGAGGGTATGGTCAAAACAATAATGTTAGATGATTTGTTTACAAAACATGTGCTGGTGATTGGTAGCATTATTCACAGCAGCTTCCCCCCTTTTATTAAACTTACCAAAATTCACTGGCAATTTAGTTTTCTTTTCAAAGGTCTGGGTGCCATGTTCTAAACCTCGAACTTATTGTTCCTCGAAAACCATGATATCAAACCAGGGGTTATCCTTCAGACAAATATCTACTTGTTTCCAAACTCATATGATTATTATACCACTATTTATCCTTTGGGGTATAAACTCCCTCTTCACCATATAGGTCAATTAAATGGATATTCACCCCTATTTATTTAGTATGAGCTTTCCATTGCTCATCTCCAAAATCCAGGATAATCCACTATCTTCCTCTAAATCTAATATAATCAAGCCTCAAATCATTTATCTCCCTCAAAGATATTTCATCAAGATCATATTGCTAAGGCTAAACCATTAATTTCAACAATCATATACCAACTCTGTACTACTCCTGTAAATCATTTCAAAATCTCCAAGCTCATATCTCATGATCAATACTAAATCATTTTCCCAAACAATCTCAATAGAGCGTGACAAGCTCTGAGAATATATCATCGAGAATAATCACCTACTAAATCCAAGCCATATTTATTTTTCCTAAAATCCAAAATCATCTTTTCATATCCACCAATTTCTTCCTATATCCAATCCAATATTCCTTCAATACATCTATAATCAAAATCGAATATCTATCCCAATCCAACATGATCTTTTTACTACAATCAGTCTTGCTAAAATCCAGGATAAGAAATCACCTATGTAAAACATGATCATCATCATTCTAATATCACAACTTCTCTCACATGCTGCTTCTAATTAACCCAATCTCCTTATATATCAAGTGCCTCCTAAAATCCAATAATTTCCACCAATCTTTATAAACCTCACAACATTTCTTCCAGGCTACAATTTTTAGATGCAGGTAATCTTCCAAATTTTGGGGTCCACAACTGGTTATCCCCGGATATTATATCATAATTCAACTCCACTAAAATCATATGATCCTCAATCTTTCCTTCCTAAGCTAAACCTCAAATGAGTTTTCCACCATCTCTTATTCTAGAATCTGGTCTCTCCAATAGTTATGCGAGAGATCTTATTGTTTCGTGACAATCATAGTTCATCCATCCAATATTTTTTTCCAAACTTTCACTTTCTTTAAAACAGCTATAGATCATCCTAGGGCACCTTTCTCTTTGGTTTTGGAAAAGTTGGTCACAAATTTTTATACGGGTGATACCAACTCTGTAAGGTACCAACTCCGTAAGTTACCATGTAAGGTGTCAAACTAAAATTAGATGAGGTTATGTTACCAACTCTGTAAGGTATTAAAGGGAAATTTTATGGGGTTCTGTTAGTAGGTTAATTATTTAAGAGATTAACTCTGGTCCGATGTGACACTTCTAGTGTTCTATTTACGTCGGATTTTTCTGGCACGAAGTCAAACACAACCATGGGGTTTTACAGGTGTGGTTCGAGAACGTACCATTGGCTATGGCATGAGTCGCAGGGGTTTGTGCAACATCATCTTGGTCTCGAGGTCCACTCATCAGATTCTTGCATTTCTTCTGGGATGGACCTAGGGTTTCTTGGGTCTCCTCAGGGGAAGCTAGATCATAGTTCCTTTGGAGGCAATCACGAGCATAATTTCCGTCCTTTCCACAGATAAAGCACCCGGTGGTTTTAGGCCTGACATTCACACGCCTCCTGGGAGGTTGTGGCATCGCAGGTAAGGTTCTGCGAGTCACACATGAACTAGTTTCTCCTGGCGTCACTATCTTCCTTTTCCGACTCTATTCAGCAAGTCAGCATTGTTTCTAGCATTTTCAATGCCCAGTTGGGTCAGGCTCTCAAGGAGAACACGGTTGGCTTCACGTTCTACACGAGCGGCTTCATGGTCTACACGGGCGGCTTCATGGTCTTCCATGATCATAGCCAAAAGCTGGGCAACTGTCGGTTATGGTGGTGGAGGCAACTTGCTGGCCATGCTGAAGAAAAGAATGGTATAAGACGAGAGCAAAACTAAAAAAGGGTGGTTTTGTTTTGAAAACTTCTGAAACATACCGTCTCATAACGGAGATGAGAACGGTAGGTAACACAACAACAAGCAAGCATCTAAGAAACAATCACCAACTCAAACAAAGACTAACATACACATGAAACAGAGTCTTAACATCATAACTTGATTTTAAAGGTTCTCACGGCCTAAGCATAAAGATTACACAGAACTAGCACACACATAGCTCTTAGTAGAGTTCACACAATACAAACAGACAAGCGTCTGGGGTGGAAGGAACACAACTCCTAATATCCTGCGGCAATCCTAAGTGCTTGAGGAAGCGCGTAGCTGTTCCTCCAACTCTTCAACTCTGGTCTTGCTAGCTTCAAGCTGGAACTGAAGGTCTCTCACTTGTGCACGGAGATGGAAACCAACAAACCTCATGGTCTTTCCTTGTGCCACGAGACGACGCTCGGTAGCAGAGGCAACTCTCAGGTCTTTGGTCAGCTGGAAGATCTCTCTTTCCTGGTTATCGAACTCTCCTCTGAGCCTGTCAAGGGAAAACTGGGTGTTGTACAGTTGTCCCTCCAAGTGCTGGAAATGACGAGCAAACACAAAGTCTTCGGTGACATCTATGGGCTTGACATACTCATCGCGCCTCCCGTAGTATCTATAGGGGTGCCTTCAAACTTGCCGCGAAAGAAGTTTGCGAGCTTGGCAATGGTCAGCTGCATCACTCCAAGGATACCATCTTCCCAACAGTTCTCCTTTACTTCATTCGTGATCTCCGGAGTTGACGGTGCTAAGAAGGGTGCACGGATGGTGCAGACCACCAACCAGGACACTTCGCGTCCGCCTTGGTGAATCCGAGCTCCCTTCAACTCAGGTATAGGGTGACCCATAATGCTAGTCATCTTAATCAAGTCCAGCTCAAAGCGGCGGTAGCAAGGTGCATGCGATCCCATCCGGAAGGACTCAGTGAAGATAACTGCCATCTACACAAGATTTTAAAGTGGATTAAGTTAGGTAACAGTGTGCAAAATTTTAACATGCTCCATTTTAACTTAGTGTAAATAGAGATTTCAAAATCACAGAGGGGACGGAGTATAGAATCTTTTGGAAAATAGTCATCTTAGTGACCTGGTTTTATTAAATTTTAATGTCAGAGTACTAGCCATGCTAACTAAGGTCTCCTAAGGTCAGGATAGCTCTGATACCAACTCTGTAAAGTCCGCCCAGAACCACTGTTCAAGGACACCTCCGATATGCATACATTCACGATCCCAGGAAATTTAGTCGTGAACAACATATCAAGTTGGTACACAGATACAATATCCATTACACGGTTGCATAAACACTTACAAAGGGGACATGGTCTATCGGGGGGTTACCCCCGAGTAGGGTAAAGGCAAGTGGTAAAGGCAAAGGTCAGAAGAGAAGTTTGGTCGAGTAGCAGCCTACCCGGTAATTGCTACCCGGTCGACTGCTACTCGGTCTTACGGAAAGATGACCAGAAGAAGGAATCAATCAAGTTCTATCCATTCGAGTAGAAGAGTTGGCCCGAGTAAAACTGGCGGGAACCTACTCGGGCCAGAAGTCAAAGGAGCCGTTCTGACACAGGATCCCGCGTATCCTGGGTCCGTACTTGGCACTGTTCGAACCACTGTTCATCTGGGACCGGCCTGCCTGACAGCGACAATGTGGAATCAGGCGGTCGCAGGATAAGGGGGCCCTACTCTGTGTTTGGCACAGTGATACCAGACTGTCCCCTTGGTTTTGCCCAACGACTTTCCGGATGCAGCCAAGATTAGGAACCAAAGCTGTCAGCGAGAACTCGGAAGAAGGACGATGTGCACACTATGTCGACACTTGTCCGTATTTGGACGTATCCGGCTGGGCACCGTGTATATAAGGTGCCCCGCCGCCTCCTGCGTGAGGGATCGCATGCTGGGACACAGGAAACCCTAGATTCTTGACCTAGTTCATCACAAAGAGAGAAGAGTGGCTACTCGGTAGCAAGAACGTTGTACTGTGGCTACTCGGTGAGACACCAGAATACATAGAGAAAGGCAGGAGTAGGGGTTTTACCTCCTCACGAGGGCCCTGAACCTGGGTAGATCGTGTTGTTTGCAGTGTTTAGTTCTTACTTCACGCGGCTACTCGTCGCGTGATCCCTCCCCGAGCACCTCCAGCGTCCTTCGTCCCACATCTTTAGCCATCCTATGGCATCTGCCGTGACACCACCACGACAGTTGGCGCCCACCGTGGGGCAACCAGCGGCGCTGGCTGGAGTTTCTGTTCGGACGGGATCTTCTTCAGCGGAGCGCGTAGTCTGTGGCCTTGTCCACAGATTCGGCTCCTTCGACTTCGTCACCGACAACGCAGGCGACTTCGGCGGCAAGGCCATGCCGGAGGGCGGCACGGTGATCTCCTTCGGCGCGCACCTCGTCTACGTCGCCACCGTCACCGACCGTGTCTACCCCGAGCTGGTGCATGACGCGGAGGATCCTCCTGCGGTGATCGCTGCTCGCGGAAGGCCTGCGCGCCATTCTGCGGACCGCGCTGAGGTGATGGTGACCGGCTTGGCGACAAACGCCGGCGCAGCTTCTGCTGGCGCCGCGGCCGTCGTCGAGGATCTTGCTGCCTCGAGCGCTGGTGGCAGGACCCACAGGCCTTACGAGAAGGACTGCAACCTCCCTCCCTCCACCACTCCAACCATTCCCGCGTCGGCCGGGCGGAATGGCATGCCGCCTCCCACCGACCTCGAGCTCCTGAGCATGAAGGAGCAGCTCGAGCGGCAACGCCAGGAGTTGCTCGCCGAGCAGGCGGAGTTGGAGAAGGTTAGGCTTGAGTTGAGTCTAGATCAGCTTGAGTACAACAAGGCTCACGGCTTCACGCCAGTCACTAGGAGAGCTAGCAGAGTAGGCGCCACGCGGCGTAACCTTGGTGCCGAGATGGCGACAGTGGTAGAGGTTCCTGCTCAGTCCGCCACCGCAAACACCTCCACTAGGCCTAGATACAGCACACCCGCCAAGACACTTAGAGCTGCTGAGGCTGTAGCCGCCGAGGTTCCTCGTCTCGACGGCGACGCGCGCGTCAGGCAGCAGGAAAGGCTCAACGAGTTGGTGTTAGAGGCTGCTAGGCAGAATGAGGAGTTCCGGAAAGCCAACCCGGGTGCTGGAGCCTCGCAGGTGGTGCACTCGCACGCGGCTAGATCTAACGATCAGGCCTCATCTCCGCATCCCAGTCGCGAGAAGAGCCGCAGCGGACGTTCCGCCAGAGATAGGCAAATGCAGGTGTATGACCCGGCTGCTGCCGCGAGACAGCTTGCTGTGCCGCAGCAGCCCGGGCAGGAACACAACGCTGCAAGAGCAGGCTCTCAAGCCCATCAAGCTCAAAGCCAGGCTCGAGGTGGAGCGCGCCCAGGTCCTTCTCAGCGTCCCGCTGCTCAGCCTACTCGGCAGAGGCAGCAGCCGCGCGCAGTGGCGCCAGTCGCCAACCCGGTGGAGCAGCCTGCAGCTGTGCAGGTGGACAGATATGATGACGGCTACTCGGCCATGGAGATGGCTGGCTATGACATTCTGGACCGTGTTGGCGAGCGCGTGTTGGCGCCTGGAGATGCGAGGCATCAGCTGGACCGGATCAACCTGTCAGCCCGACTGGAGAACACAGGTCCTCCTGGCCCCGAGTGCTTTGGCCCGCGCATCATGAACGAGCCGTCCGTGAAGAACTTCCAGCTCGCGAGGGGCACCAAGAGGTACAATGGCAGCACCAAGCCCGAAGACTGGCTCAATGACTACGTCACCGCGGTTCATATCGCGAACGACAACAGGAGATGGGCGGTGCGCTATGTCCCGCAGATGCTAGAGGGTCCAGCCCGCACTTGGCTCAACAACTTGCCCAAGAACAGCATCAATTGATGGCTGGACTTCTCGGACGCCTTCATCAGCAACTTCACGAGCACTTACAAGAGGACGAATAGGCCACAACAGTTGTCCGCTTGCAGGCAGCGAGAAGATGAGACGGACCGCGAGTATCTTACTCGGTGGAGTACGTTGAGGAACACTTGTGAAGGTGTGAATGAAGCCCAGGCCATCACTTGGTTTGCGCAGGGATGCAGGCATGGCAGCATGTTGTGGCAAAGGTTGCAGAGGGAGATGCCAAACACTCTGGCGGGGACCATCAAGATTGCGGATCAGTACGCACTCGGTGATCCTACTCAGCCCCTGATGGACTCCTCTGAGCCGAGAAGAAACTTCAGCAACAGCAAGCGCAACGAGTTCCGCAACAAGCGCAGGGGAGACCGAATAGATACTCGGTATGACCCTGAAGAGGTGAATGCAGTGGTTGTTGGAGCTGGGGGTAGCCAAAGGCAAAAACCTGCTGGAGCCTACGGGCAGAACCAGAACCAGGGCCAGGGCAACAAGAAACCATTTCGTACTCCTCAGTCGGGTAGCGGCAACTCCGAGCAGCCGAGGAAGTTCGTCTTTGACGACATGAAGGATGGTCCAAGTAGTTTTCACACTCACCACCCCTCAAGGCCTGCTAACCACACTACTCGGCAGTGCGAGTGGTGGGATGTGATCAAGAATGATGGCTTGCCTCCTCCTCCTCCTCTGCTAGCGGCCAATGCCAATGTGCAGCCTACTCGCGCACCCGCAACTCGGCCGCCAGTGTTCCCGAGAAGAGAAAATGTGAACCAAGTGGCTTTAGGAGCCAACCGTCACTTCAACAACGAGAGCTACCGCAACAACAACAACAACTACAACCGCAACAACAACAGAGGCAACAACAACTACCAGGGCAACAACAACAACGGCAACAATGGGGGCGGAGGCTCCAACCAGTACCAAGAGCACCATGAGAGCTACATGATCTTCACCTCTGAGCCAGTCGACAAGCAATCACAGCACAGGCGTGCCATGGAGGTCAATGCAGTGATTCCTGCTGTCCCTCACTACATGTATTGGTGTGACCAGGAGATCAGGTGGTCCCGAGTAGATCATCCCAAGGTGATTCCCAATCCGGGTAGCTACGCCTTGGTGCTGGATCCTACCTTCCTGGGTCCCGAGAAGAATGTGAGGTTCAGCAAGGTGCTAATCGACAACGGCAGCAGCATCAACATCGTGTACAAGACCATGATGCTGCCCAGCAAGACCACCTTCCATGGTATTGTGCCCGGGATCTCGTGCAACCCGATTGGCCGAGTGTGGATAGATGTGCTATTCGGCACCAGGGAGAACTGCCGCACAGAGCGCCTGCAGTTCGAAGTGGTTGACCATCAGAGCCCTTACCATGCTCTACTCGGCAGGCCTGCTCTGAGCAAGTTCATGGCCTCTACTCATGTTGCGTATCTGAAGATGAAGATCCCTGGTCCCAATGGCATAATTACCATCTCTGGTGATTACAAGAAGTCCATGGAGTGTGCCTCTGCTGGTTCCCAGTTGGCGGAGTCGATGGTGATTGCTGCCGAGAAGAAGAAGATGTATGAGGTGGTGGCTATGGCGCAATCCGCGCAGGCTGGTGCGCAAGGCGTGCCGAGTACCCAACACGGGACCGCATTCCAGGCATCTCAGGAGACCAAGAAGGTCCAGGTCGACCCCGAGTTCCCCGACCGTGTAGCCATCATTGGCTCCGGGTTGGCGGAGAAATAGGAAAGCGAGCTCATCCACTTCCTCCGTGAGAATCGGGATGTATTCGCCTGGTCCAATGAAGATCTACCAGGAGTCCCGAGGGAGTTGGTTGAGCACTCATTACATGTGCGTCCTGACGCCAAGCCAGTGAAGCAGGCTATGCGCCATTTTGGAGATGAGAGAAGGAAGGCCATTGGTGACCAGATCACCAAGCTGCTGATAAGCAATTTCATCATGGAGGTGCTGCATCCGGATTGGCTAGCCAACCCGGTCATGGTCGAGAAGAAGAAGGAGGATCCCAAGGTTGCCACTGCATGGCGCATGTGTGTCGACTACACCGACTTGAACAAGGCATGCCCCAAGGATCCCTTCCCGCTACCTCGCATCGATCAGGTGATCGATTCCACTGCTGGTTGTGAACTGCTGTCTTTCATAGATGCCTACTCTGGTTTCCACCAGATTGCACTCAATCCTGCTGATCAAATAAAGACTGCTTTCATTACCCCGTACGGGGCTTATTGCTATCGTGTCATGTGTTTTGGCTTGAGGAATGCGGGTGCAACCTATCAGAGATGCATGCAGAAATGCCTGCACGACCAGCTCGGCAAGAATGTGCAGGTGTACGTAGATGACATTGTCATCAAAACGAATAAAACACATACTCTGCTTGCCGACCTGGAGGAAACCTTTGCTAACCTACGCAAGTACAAAATGAAGCTGAATCCGAGTAAATGCACCTTTGGTGTCCCGGCTGGCAAGCTACTCGGCTTCCTGGTGTCTAGTCGGGGCATTGAAGCCAATCCTTCAAAGATAAAAGCTATTGAGAGCATGTCTTTGCCGAGATCCCTGAAGGTTGTACAGAAGTTCACTGGTTGCTTAGCATCTCTGAGCCGTTTTCTGGGCCGAATGGGCGAGAAGGCCCTGCCTCTATACCAGCTGATGAAGAAAAGTGACAAGTTTGTCTGGACTTCGCAAGCGGATGTGGCATTCAACGAGTTGAAAGCAATGCTGGATAGCGCTCCCATCTTGGCTAGTCCGCTACCCAAGGAGCCAATGCTGCTGTACATTGCTGCGACTAACCGAGTAGTCAGTGTGGTGATTGTGGTGGAACGAGAAGAAGAAGGCAAGAGTGTGCAGCGCCCAGTGTACTATCTCAGTGAAGTGCTATCTAGCTCCAAGCAAAACTACCCGCACTACCAGAAGATGACCTACAGCGTGTACCTGGGCGCCAAGAAGCTAAAGCATTACTTCCAGGAGCGTCCTATTACGGTTGTGAGCTCTGCTCCCATCTCGGATATTATGGGCAACAAGGAGGCGAGTGGCAGAGTAGCCAAGTGGGCAATCGAGCTGGCAGCGTATGCGCCCGCGTATGCGAGAAGAGAAGCTATCAAGTCTCAGATTCTGGCGGAATTCCTGGTGGATTGGGCCGAGGTGCAGTATGAACCTCCTGCTCCAGTTTCTAATTACTGGAAGATGCACTTTGATGGCTCGAAGGTGAAGGAAGGCCTTGGTGCTGGCGTAGTGCTTACGTCACCCAAGCGAGATCACCTCAAGTATGTGCTGCAGATTCACTTCAAGGCATCCAACAACGTAGAAGAGTACGAGGCAGTGGTGCATGGTCTGCGAGTAGCCAAGGAGGTTGGCGTGCAGCGCATTATATGCTATGGCGATTCAGATCTAGTGGTGCAGCAAGTCTCTGGCACTTGGGATGCTCTAGATGCCAACATGGCATCCTATCGATTCCTGGTACAGTCCATGACTGGATTCTTCGAAGGCTGCGAGTTCCAGCACATTCACCGAGCAGAGAACGAAGCGGCAGATGAGCTGTCCAAGTTGGGATCTTCTCGGCAATCCATCCCGGCGGGAGTTGCCTTGGAGCACTTAAGGAAGCCATCCATCAAGCCCTCTCCCAACTCGGAGTCCATATTTGTTCCTTCTCTGCCAAGTGAGGAATCTGATCCCATGGAGATTGACTGGGAGAATGCTACAGGAAACCCGGGGACTACTGCTCCTGACTCGGGGACTGCCGTCCTCTACTCGGGGACTGCCACTCCTTACTCGGGGACTGCCACTCCTTACTCGGGGACTGCCACCCCATACTCGGGGACTGCTGTCCTTAACCTGGGGACTGTCGCATTCATTGAAGAAGTCCTTGCCAATCGATCTGGGCTCCAGAGAAGTGCTCCCAACCCTAAAGAGCAACCAGAGGTGCCCGTCCCAATGGAAGTGGACGAACCAGTGTTTCCCACACGGGAGACACCGAGTTGGGCCATGCCCATATTATCCTTTCTAAGGGACGGTACTCTGCCAGAAGATGAGGTGGCCGCAAGACAGATTCAGAGAAGATCCAAGGGCTACACTATATTCCGAGATGTGCTGCACAAGAGAAGTGCCACCGGCGTGCTGCAACGCTGCGTAGAACCAGAAGAAGGCGAAGAAATTCCGGTAGAAATACACCAGGGAGAGTGCGGGCACCACGCCTCTTCTCGGGCATTGGTCAAGAAAGCTTTTCGGCATGGCTTCTACTGGCTCACAGCTCTGCAGCAAGCTGAAGACATCGTGAGGAAGTGCAATGGCTGCCAGATGTTCGCGAGTAAGATTCACATGCCTGCTTCCGAGCTGAAGACAATTCCTATCACTTGGCCATTTGCTGTTTGGTGTTTGGACATGGTCGGACCCTTCCAACCGGCTAGAGGCAACATGACTCACATCCTGGTCATGGTGGACAAATTCACCAAGTGGATTGAAGTGAAGCCTATTCGGAACTGCGATGGGGCCACAGCTGTGAAATTCCTGAAGGATGTGATCCTGAGATATGGCTACCCGCACAGCATCATCACCGACAACGGCACAAATTTTGCTGAGGGAGCAATGGTGCGGTTCTGCAGAGATAAGCACATCCGACTAGATGTTGCGTCTGTTGCGCATCCCGCCTCCAATGGACAAGTGGAAAGAGCAAACGGCATGGTACTGGCAGGCATAAAGCCAAGGCTGATGGAGCCACTGCTGAAAACACCTGGGTGTTGGCTAGACGAGTTTCCAGTGGTGTTGTGGAGTCTGAGGACTACCCCTAACCGGTCAACCGGCGACACGCCATTCTTCTTGGTATACGGGGATGAGGCCGTGTTGCCAATAGACTTAGAGCATGACTCCCCCCGAGTAACCCTCTACACTGAGGTGGAGGCGAGAGAAGCTCGAGAAGACGACGTTGACCTGCTTGAAGAAGCAAGAGAGCTGACTCTGTCACGTTCGGCTGTCTACCAGCAAAACCTGCGGCGTTATCATAGCCGAAAGGTGAACCCAAGGGTTTTCCGAGAAGGAGACATGGTCCTTAGGCTTGTGCAGCGCACAGCTGGGATGCACAAGTTGTCTCCTCCATGGGAAGGGCCCTTCATTGTGAGCAAAGCGCTGCACAACGATGCATACTATCTTATAGATGCGCGTCCACCACAGGCGAACATGGCAGATAAAGCTGGAGAGGAAACCAAGCGCCCTTGGAATGTAGCTCTACTTCGTCGTTTTCATTCGTGAGCAAAGATGTGTATGTACCCTCTTATCCGAGTTGAAATTCTATTCTGCAATCTGAAATTGAACTCGGGGACTGCCCTCGTCCAAAATTGCTCTAAGTGTTTCTACTCGGCTTTACCTCTTGCCTATTCGGTTGCTCTACTTCAAAATTCAAAGGTACATTGAGTACTGTGTTTAAACCCACATGCCAACTCTTCGACTTTGCTGTTGTCCGAAACCCGGCTTCATGGCAAGCAAGAGAACAAGCAAAGGGTCCATGAGCACAAGAAAAATTACTAAGGAAAGGAAGAGTGTAGGAACCGAGTAGGGTGCTTTTATTACTGTTCTTTGTCTTATCTTTTCGGCTAAGTGGTGGGCTGTGTTACTATGATTGTTTCTAAGCGGCTAAGTATTTGCAGCTCTGCTCTTTGACTCTTGTGACTCGAATACCAAAAAAGCAACAAGTTGCGGGTAGAGCTGAGACGAAAAGAGAGAGTGAATAAGAAATGCAACTCGGGGACTCGCATGATAACGCAACCCGGCATCCAGCCCAGGCTGAACAAATTGATTAAGTTGAAAATAACAAGTGGGAATAAAAATGAGTAGCAACGGCATAAATAGTCTGATACATTTGCACCCGGCATCCCGGGGATCTGATAAGGGTTTGAGCAATAAGATTGCAGGTAAAAGTTCAGGTCGAGGCGGCGTTCTCGGTGCTGGCCTTGGTTGCTTCATCTTCAGTAGTGGCCTTGGTCGCGTCCGCCTCCGAGCTGGCGTCGACAGTCTTCGCGGTTTCGTCCTCGGCGCTGGCCTTGGTCGCATCCGCTTCCGGATTGACGGGGACGGTCTTCGTTAGCTCGGCGTCGGGCTCGGTGGCTTGGGCGCGAAAGCTGATGGTGTCGTCAAGGGCAGCTCCTGACGAGGTGCCGAACTCGAGCGCGGAGGTGTCGATCGACATCTCCACGTTCTCATCCTCCTCGTCGCTACCCGCGATGACCGCGGCCTTCCCCTTCCCGTCATTGACAGCAGGAGAGTCGAAGTAGCTCAGGTCCGGCTCATCGGTGTCCGTCTCCTCGTCTTCATCCTCCTCCTCGCCCTCGTCCACCTCGGTGTCGGGCTCGGTGAGTCCGTCAATGAAGGTCGCAGTGTCAACATACTGAGCGACCTCGTGAGCAACCAGCTGGCGAATAGCCACGCAGTCGGGGTCATTCTCCCACTTGGAGTCTCGACGCATGTCGCGGATAATCTGCATATTGAGGTTCTCGTACCAAGTGGTGACGAAGAGCAACATCATGTCCGCACCTGCCCGAGCTCCCGAGGCGCGCCATTTCTTCAGTTCGGCTTTCACGCGCTGCAACTTCAAGGCAAGTCCGGAGATTGTTGTCGGCGCAGAGTCATCGGGCCAGAAGAAGTTGTGGATCTGGAAGGCGACGCGCACCAGCTCAGTGCCCACGCCCACTAGCCGCGGACACTGTCCCCGCATAATCAGGATGCTCTCCTCGATTTCTGCTCTGGTGTCCAAAGGCTCGCCCTTCTCAGCACGAGCTGCTCGGACCTTTTCCAGGGCGGGCACGCTAGAAGATTCAAGGTCGGGAAAGATTCCTGCAAGAGCTATCGAGAAGATCAGAAACAATAACAGAGTGGAAGCGTGCAACGAGAAGCAGAGAAGAAAGGCGCAGCCGAGTAGCAGAGAAGCAGAGAAAAGGGAGCACTTACTGTTCAAATCATGGCGCAGCCCTAGCAGCTGGGTCTTCCATGTTTCCTCGTTGGATAGATGTTTCTCTTCGATCAAGCGGAGCTCCTCTAGCTGAGTGAAGAGCCCAGCGTTGCTCTTCTTCAGCACCTCACACTCCTGTTTGAGGGTTCTCTCCCTGGCCTTGGCTGCTGCTTCGCTCTTTGCCTTCTCGGCGATTACTCTATCCCTTTCAGCACCAAGGTTGATAGCATCCTGGAGCGCAGTCTGCAGCTGGACTTGGAGTTTCTCCATCTCAGTAGTGTGCTCTTTCACCAGATCGACAGCCTGGCTGGACAACTGCTGCTGCACCTCAGCAGGTTTGAGGCAGTCTCGATGCTCCTCAGTGAATTTCTTATGATCTTCTGCGGAAGGCAAAGCACGGTTAGCAGAGAAGCGAAAGAAAGAAACACAGGAAAAGCCGAGTAGACGGCAACGTACCTTCCAATCTCTTGATGGTGGCCTGGCCATTCTCGACGAAGGCACGGCAGTTCTCGTGCTCGTCAGACAGGGCCTTCAGCTTCCCTGCAGGGTAAAATTAGTTAGCGCAAAAAGCAAAAGCGGTCGTAAACACCAAACGCAAGAACCACGCAGCTAGAAGCGTACCTTCAACTTCAGACAGCCTCAGAGTGCTGTTCATCACTTCCTTGTCGGCTTCCTCGGCGGCTATCTTCTCTTTTTCCAAGGCGGCAATGCGCCTCTTGGCAATGGCGTGGTTCCAGAGTAGCCAACGATGCAAGTCGGTCCGCTTCAGTACGCTATTCTGAGAAGAAAAAGAAACAAGAATCAGGCAAAGTACTTGAGATTCAACCCGAGAAGGCGGCTACTCGGGAGAGTGTCCTCCTACTCGGCCAGAATCTCGGGGACTGGGTGATGGATAAGGAAAAGAAGAAGAATAGAAAAGAAGTGAAAATGCAACTCGGAGAGGATGAGTAGGAACTTACCGCGTAGGATTGCTCGAGGTCTTCGGCGTTCTTGCGGTGGACAAACATTTTGGCAGCAAGTGTAGCAGAGGTGGTTGAGACAGTCATGGGTTTGTAACCCAAGTCCACTTTGTTCCAATCGACACGCATATGGTCGATGTCGCCCAGATCGGTGCCGTTCCAATTGGTGTTGCCGTGAACTTTGCTGTCCCACTTGGCATCGATGAAGCCGATCAAGTCGAGTACTTGCTCGAGGCTCTGGGACGTTATCGCCTGGTCCTGAACTCCACGAGAAGCAATGGAGATGGACTTGTCTTGATTTAGGGCCGGGGGCCTGGAGTCCACTGCCACGGCTTTCCTCCCTTTCTGAAGAGCAAGATTCCGGTCCTTGGGGGAAAGGCCGACCTGGTGCTGCTGGCTAACCTTCACCATGTAGTCAGGGTAGCAGGGCTGATCAGCTGCAGCGGCGGCGGCAGCAACCGCGCTAGGATCGCGAATAACCAGCTGACTGGACTGGCCAGTTGATGTTGGTGGCGGCATGTCGGCAGCCCGCTTCTTCGTCTTCTCCTTCTGGGCAGTTGGCTTCGCGGCGACTGGCTTCTCGGTTTTCTGCTTCTCGGTCTTCTTCTTCCCAGCCTTCTCCTTCTCGGCGGCTTTCTTCTCGGCTGCCTCCTTCTCTGCAGCATCTTGGGCGCTCTTCCTCGTAACCGGTTTGGCCGGAGAGCCAGTTGCAGTCTTGGTTTTCTGCACCAAGGAGGAGTCTGGTGCAGTGGGCGGCTCCAGTGGTGCGCTACTCGGCGCGGCGTCTGGTTGAGAGCTACCCTGCGCGGCGCCTGGTTGCGCGTCGCTCAGAGGGTATTGCTCCGCCTCGTCAACTACTTCTACCCGCTGCTCGGCGGCGGGATCTGGCTGTGAGGCATCCGTTTCTTCTACACGCGGCTGGGTCGCGGGGTCTTCTTGTCCAGCAGCCCCTGTTGCTGGCTGCTCTTCTCCTTCTTCCTGCCGCTCAAGGGCGGCGTCGTGGTGCATCTCGGTGTCTTGTTCTTGGTTCTCCTCGGCAGTATTGGCCGGAGGAGAAGGAGGTCTATCTTGGTGAGCAGCATCCTGCGCTTCTTGATCTGCGCGGGACTGCTGCTCCAGCTCGGCTTTCTGGGCATCGATGCCCTCTGATTGTGCGTTGGCGGCGTTGTTCTCGTTGTCATCGAGGTCAATAAGCTTGTCAACGTCGATGGCGGCTTTCTTCTGGGTCTCAGTGGACGCAAGAGCGGCGTCCGCGTCCAAGGGGGCTCTGAAGAGAAAATCGTGTTCAGAAATAAGAAGAGGGCCGAGGAAATCAAGAGGAAACAGCGAAGCAAAAGGATTGGGAATCAACCGAGAAGAACGAAGTGAATCAAAGCGTATAACCGGGAAGGAACTTACCCCTGGCGGGAAGGAATCGCTGGCTTCTTTCTCTTCACGACCTTCTTGGTCGTCTTCTCGGTCAGCTTCTTCTTCTTGGCGGGAGGCTCTTGGGCGCCACTGCCTGTCCGTTTGCGGGTGGCAGGAGCGGCAACTGAAAGAGGTGGAACGACCAGGGCTGCATCGTCCTCATCCTCATCTTCTCCCTCGTCCCCAGCATCTGCATCATCTGTGAAGTTGAGAAGGAAGAGGAACAACTCAGAAACAGAAGGTTTGTGCTTCTCGCGACCAGACAGAATAAAAGTCAGTTACCTTCAGCTTCGTCTTCAGACCAATCGCGGAGAGACACATATACGCGGTGTTTCTCCGTCGTGGGGGCATGAGGAAGGTTAAGCTTGTCCGCGGTCTCAAAGGAGGCCCCATCATCTTCTTCTCGGTCATCTGACCAATTGCCCTCGAAGCGCTCACAGCTCTCAACAAGCTGGCGGTCAAGGACCTGAAGAACAGAGAAACACCGCAAATTAGCCGAATAAGCAGGAGGAAACTTTACCCGAATAGGCGTGCAAACACAAAGCACACTAAGCCTAGGGAATTTGCTAAGTGAGCTACTCGGCAAGGCGTGCAAACATCAAGCATACTAAGCCTAGGCAGTTCTGCAGAGTGCTCTACTCGGCGCAGAATGCAATTGCTAGTCGCGGCAAGGAGAGAAGGCTATCTACTCGGATTACATATATACTGGAGGCAGAGTAAGGAGAACGTACCCGTGGAATCGGCTTCGTGCGACTGAAGGGGATGAACCCATTCTGCCAGTTATCTCGGAGGCTTGTGGTCAGGATGGACCTTGCATGCGCGGCGACGTCCGCGTTGCTAAGCTCGAACGTGGTCGTCCGAGTGCAATCGCGGGGGCCTCCCAGGTAGCACATTGGGTGGGAGCGTTGCTGCAGAGGCAGCACCCGGTTCTGGATCCAGCAGGCGACGGGATCATCGCTCTTGAGGCCCTCTCCGATTAGTTCAGCGAGCCGCTCCTCCATCTGCACTGCGTTGCGGTCGTTGGAGGGCTTCGTCTTCCAATTCTGCCCGGATGGAGCTCGGTTGCTCCAAGCAGGCAGATTGATGCGGTCCGTTACCTTTCCCCCCTTCGTGGCGGGGATATTCTTCACATAGAGGAAGGATTTTTGCCACATACGGACGGAGTCCAAGCCCTTGATGCGAGGGTGATTGGTTCCCGTCCGCTGCACCATCATGGCGCTGCCGGTGTCGGTTACCCGGCTGCCAGCGGCTGCGCCGTCCTTCTTCCCTTTGCTCTGCTGGCGGAGGTGGAAGTACTTCAACCACGTCTGCACCGTGGGGCGGACGCCAAGAAAGGCCTCGCACACCATGGTGTGATAGGCGAGGAAGACGACGGCATTTGGGGGGAGATGATGCATCTGAACACCGAAGTGATCCAGAAAGGAACGGAGGAAATCGGAAGCTGGCAGGCCAAATCCTCGCGCGAAGTGCACGAGGAAGACGACGTGCTCGCCCTCCCGCGGGGCCGGAACGATTTCGCCGTCGGACAGCCGGCACTGAACACCAGGAGGAACCCTCCGGGTGTTCACGAGCCAGGAACAATCGTCGACGGTGACATCGGAACCAGCCCAGCCGGCGCGAGCAGCCATGGCAGCAAGTGAGAAAGTGGTGGAAAGCTTGGAAGAATCTGGTGGAGAGAATGAATCCGCGGCGGCGCAAAGAGTTGCGCGGCGGCGGAGAGCTCGGCGGCGAAGAAGAAACAGAGAGGCGAAAGAGGAAAGTACGGAGGAAGGAGAAGAGGAAGTTACCGATGGGGGTATTTATATCCTCTCCTCAGATTACCGTTACCATCGGGGTAGTGGGATCGATCGTGGCCATAACTCTCGTGTGGTGGGGTCAGTGGCCGGTTAGAAACGCACACAAGCGCGGAACGCGCGCGTAACGGCCACAATTGATCCCACGACCAGATCGTGGGCTATTACTGCGCTTGATGGGACATGACGAGCCGGTGGGCCCACTCCGCGAAAACTGGGCGTGTGGCACGTCGTGTCCTGGGCAGCGAGACGTCGGGGTCGCGGATGCTTGACACGTGTCCAGTTGCAGCACGGAAGGCTGGATTGTGCTCTGCGCTGCAGAGACTTTGCTTGAGAAATTCTCTAAGTCCTTTTACTCGGACGCAGAGAAGGAGACTAGCCCTATTCGGAAGAAAGGAGACCCAAGGTACTTTCCAAAGTGCTACTCGGAGGTTTTACTCGGCATCTTGAGGTTCAAGGGCGGTGTTGCAAAGATTGGTTTTAAGCTGGCAGAGCCTAGTGAACGAGTTCGCAAGACTCTACCAGCTTCGGGGACTGCTGTCGGGGGGTTACCCCCGAGTAGGGTAAAGGCAAGTGGTAAAGGCAAAGGTCAAAAGAGAAGTTTGGTCGAGTAGCCGCCTACCCGGTAATTGCTACCCGGTCGACTGCTACTCGGTCTTACGGAAAGATGACCAGAAGAAGGAATCAATCAAGTTCTATCCATTCGAGTAGAAGAGTTGGCCCGAGTAAAACTTGCGGGAACCTACTCGGGCCAGAAGTCAAAGGAGCCGTTCTGACACAGGATCCCGCGTATCCTGGGTCCGTACTTGGCACTGTTCGAACCACTGTTCATCTGGGACCGGCCTGCCTGACAGCGACAGTGTGGAATCAGGCGGTCGCAGGATAAGGGGGCCCTACTCTGTGTTTGGCACAGTGATACCAGACTGTCCCCTTGGTTTTGCCCAACGACTTTCCGGATGCAGCCAAGATTAGGAACCAAAGCTGTCAGCGAGAACTCGGAAGAAGGACGATGGGCACACTATGTCGACACTTGTCCGTATTTGGACGTATCCGGCTGGGCACCGTGTATATAAGGTGCCCCACCGCCTCCTGCGTGAGGGATCGCATGCTGGGACACAGGAAACCCTAGATTCTTGACCTAGTTCATCACAAAGAGAGAAGAGTGGCTACTCGGTAGCAAGAACGTTGTACTGTGGCTACTCGGTGAGACACCAGAATACATAGAGAAAGGCAGGAGTAGGGGTTTTACCTCCTCACGAGGGCCCTGAACCTGGGTAGATCGTGTTGTTTGCAGTGTTTAGTTCTTACTTCACGCGGCTACTCGTCGCGTGATCCCTCCCCGAGCACCTCCAGCGTCCTTCGTCCCACATCTTTAGCCATCCTATGGCATCTGCCGTGACACCACCACGACATGGTCACATGACCAGGTCTACACAAGTGCCACGCAGGGTAAACACACAACACACAGCGGAAGACTAAACACACACAAATACATAGTAGAGCCCAAGTCACGCCTTAACCTATAGGCTGCTGACCGGGAGACAATCCTAGTTCGCAAAGCCATCAGCTCCGTACTCCTCCTCGTTGATCTCCTTCTGAGACTCCTTCTCAATATCTGGCAAGTCGATACCAGGGACGAAACCAATATGAGTACATTTGAATGTACTCAGCAAGACATTCATCATGTAACTTACCAAATGCAAGTATGCTTATTTGGTGGAATAGGTAGGCTATAAATAGGGTTCACTATCAATGATATGTGTAAGACATATCATAGTTGATTTTTAAAATCTTTGTATCTTCGTTGAAGAAGATACTTCAAAAGAAAAATAATATAGTTTTCTTTCTCTTGTAGATATCGCATGTACAAGAGGTTTTATAAACACATTTTGTAAAAGAAGGTTTTCTCTTTGCAAAACTTTTTGTAAAACAACTTCTGGCTTTTCATCATCGGTACCTCCACGGTACAAGATTTCCACCTTTCCGAACTTCACAAGTCCAACTCCTTTTTGAAAACTCCTTTTTGAAAACATTGACACAATGCTAGCTACATGGCCATTCAACTGTCCATATCCGAGGACGCGGCTACTTCGAAATAGTTGTACTCTGCAGGGGTTTACACATCCACCAGATCCAGTACATCCACCGTGAACAACCACGGACTGTAACAACAGTATGTAAACATCATATAACTGATCCTAACCATCCGCTATGTTCAAGCTAGAATGTGTCTATCTCTTCAGTTGAGTATAATCTCCCCGGCACCAGGTCGCACCCTGCCTAAACAGGAGACTGAACTATCGCACCCGGAGGAGAACTTAACCCCTCACTGGGTATGTCCCGTATCTTCCACCTAGCGACAATCGGCTCGAGGGCTCGACGACCCTTATAGCAAATTGAGATAGAACACACACTAACAAGAACAACCTTCAAGTTAAGCCCTGTGCCCATGTTGGGGTAAAGTGGCAGTACGGTAAAGGTTGTCCGGCGAAGACTAGGTTATGTGTCATTTTTGTAAAACACTATTTTTCCAAAAATGACCACTCCAACATTCCTCCGGTGAATAAGGCTCAGCCTTTTCTCCGGGTTTTGCATAAAGCCTTTGTTTTGAAAAAACATATTTTGGGCGTCCACTTAGGGACTAATATTTGTGGTGGTAATAAATACCATATGGTGGCTATGGCTTGGTAACACCAAGTATCAACTACTGGCACGTAGTAGTAGTATTCACTCAAAAATAGCTTTTGGAAATCAAGGTTTTTGTAAAACTTCTCAGAAGTAAAACATGCATGATAGATAATGATAAGTGTAGTATAACAGCAAGCCTCAGGATGGCTTGCCTTAAATCTCTCAATGTCCCTGGCCTTGAAGTAGTTTGAACTTGACGCACGGCTCCACAACTGCTTCCTCTTCTTCTTCGTTTTCTAGCGTCGTAAACGATTAAAAGACACACACTTAGATCTAAGGGACAAACAACTAAACTAAACAAAACATACAGCAAGCAAATGTATACTAGCGCAAATACTCAAACGTTATCGCGAAAACTGTCTCACATAACTCTCACGGTCCAAAACTATCGTCAGACAACTATATGGTTGTGAACCATATCCCACATCTTAGATACCATATATGGAGTGGATGCATCACTATCATAATAAGATATCTAAGAAGCTAAAAGTATAGCTTGTGGGCGAAAAAGGTGAGGTTACTAAGATAATAACAATCAATCAAAGCAATACCCAAGGCAGTGGGTATTAACAACATACAAGCAATTCATCACCAAACAAGATCACTAATATAAAAAGGCCTAGCTAACAAGATGCTACTAAGCACAATAACAACACTAGCACATCAAAAACAAAAGTGTAATACTCATGCTAAGGCAATCACTCAGGCAGTTTCCAAACAGCAAACAATCACATCACAGATGAATATGCTAGTTATAGATTATGCTTATGTCTACTTGAATTTATGGAATCCATCAATCATGAAAATATAACAAACAACCAGTAGCTAAAAACCAATTATAACAAGTCATAAGATCATCTAAAACAAAACCATCACTCAAAATAATACTCCTATCAAATAATCATAAAAACAGGACTGCATTTAGTATATTAGTATGGAAAATTCTACACAAGCATGCTATAGGAAATATTTATATTCTACAACCATAGCACAAGAAAATCAAGATGTCATGGCATCATAACATAAGTAATAACTTCCTAAACATGCTAGAATAAAAATACACTCATAAAACAAAAGATAACAATACTAGAGCAAAACCACAATTTCTAGTGGTGATACTAGTTCAACACTAGAGAAGCAAACAATGCTACAAGGATGCTTAAATCTAAACAAGCAAGTCATGAATACAAATATATCTATTAACAGTACACAAAACTTACACATGCTAGTAAGCACAAACATCAAAATAATTCTATGAAACAATCATTAAGCATGCATAAACCAATTCTAGTCATACATGCTTTTCTAAAAGATTAAATAGCAAGCAACCAAAGTATAAACTACACAACCAGTAACTATGCACTCAAAGAAAAGATATCTAAACCTTTTCAAAAATCCAAACACTCAATTTAAAATAATCCACAAACAATCTATCTATCACAAGGAATTTATTCTATTAGCACACAACTCATTTTAAGCAATCAATAGGGAAACATTTCTTAACATGATACCCCTAAGGATATTATGCTAACAAATGAATCACACCCCAACATACTAGTATTTAAAAATAAGAAATAGACTTCTCACTTGCGTAAGTGAAACAAACAACCTATTTTCCATGGTGGAAAATAAAAATCAATCACATAATAAAACATGTTACTTTCACACATGTATGGTTGGGGAATTTCATCCTCAACGAAGATGCAATGGGACCAGTGGGTTATGGGCCCACTAATACCAAGGAAAAAGAGGTACTAAGCCTCTGGTTACACATGGCAACAATTAGTATAACAAAATCAAATAAAACAAGGATATTCATTCTAGTGGAAACAAGACTAGTGCAGATGAATAACAAGCCTTACACATGCTTTGCTATAAATTAACATGCAAGCTAACAGAGACAATAAAACCAAAATAACAGTACCAAAATGGTACTGGATCCATCTCTATCATAGCATAAACTTAGTCAATCAAGCACACAAAAGTCTAGCTCACACAAATATCCCAAATAATAAAGTAGAAAATAATCAAGGCTATTCCTACTTTCATTCTATTTTCCAATCATACACACACTTGATAAGGTAGATAAAATGCAAGAAAACAACCCAATAACAAGTGATAGAAACTCTACACATTCTAGGAAGCAATATCTAAACAATCACACATTTCATTTCAAACAAAAACACAACTTGAAACAAAAACGAGAAAGTGCTGTTTTCTAGATCTATCCACCAAAATTAATCTACAGCTCCAAAAATTAATCTAAGCTAGGATTACATAGATATAGTTCATATCAAACTCATCCAGTTTGATTTACTTCAAAAATCATTTTTAAACTCATTCTAAAAATCACAGAAGAGCCTACTGGTCTTTTACCAAATTGATGGCATTTCCTTTTGGTAGCTCACCTTGATGTGAGGCCAAGTGCTATGGATAGATCTATTCAATACCTATCCAGAACATTTTAGTTTGTCCATTTTAGTTATGGATTTAAAAAGTTATGTTCAAAACATGTTCAAGGGCTCTCTATGGCAAAACAGTCATTCAGAGAAGAAAATGGTCCAAAACTCAGATCTGCAATTTTTATGTGGTTAAGAATTCATATAGTTAGGTCCATGATTTTTGGTAGATTTTATTTCGCATGTTTGGTATTTTTCATACGTCCAAAGCAAACAATCAAGTTTCTGTTAATTTTAAAAAGGAAAAACAAATCAGTCACGCGGGCCGGGTTCTCCGCGGCGCGGACCAGCTAAGCGGCCAGGCGGCCCAGTTGCGCTGCGCGTGCGAGCGCGGGTGCGAGAAAACGCGGGTTTAAGCGCGGCCGTGGATCAAAGATCCAACGGCGCGCGGTCATCTTCCTCACCTCTCCTCTCCCCTCTCTCTCCCGCGCGTACGGGAAAATGGCGACGAACAGTAGCTCACCGTGGGGGCTCGGGAAGGGCTGGCGCGGGCTCGGGGAGGTGGCTGAGGTCGAGGGCATCGAGAGGCGCGTCCTTGGGCATCGGGGATGGCGTACAGCGGCGGCGCCGAGCAGTGCGCCCGTGGCGGCGAGGTCGACGGCGGTTGCGCTCCTGCAAATGAGAGACCACGGGGGCATGTCAGGGATGATCAAGGGGAGGTGGGGAGGTGATCCAAGGCAGTGAGGAGGGGTGGGAGAGCACGGATCGCGCCGTACCAGCTCGAGGTTGTGCACGGTCACTGGTGGCGAGTTCACGGGCTCGAGGGCTTCCAGGGGCTACTGCTAGGCTTCCTTTCGGCTAGGGGAGGTGTGGGGGAGTGTGAGGAGGGCAGAGGTGCAATGTCTCGGGGGGCTTTGTACCCGTGGGGGTGAGGGCAAGGGAAAAAATGGAGGGGCTCGGGTTGATGCCAATGGGTGGCATGAGGGTATCCTAGGGGTTTTCTGGTCACTCCAACTCGTGCTCAGGATGTCCAAGGTCAAGCACACATGGGGGCAAGTCCAGACCTGGCTTTTGGGGGCAAGGGAGAAGCAGGGCAAGTCAAGGGGTCAAGGTATGGGCTGCCCATACCATTCCACATCACCATTTCTCTCTCTTTGTTTTCTTCATGCCTAAGGCTTCTAGAAGCAAGTCCAGGTGTCCTGGCTCGAGTCCACTTGCTAGATAACGGGTTAGACCAGGCTACACCTCTAAATTTGCAAGGAAAAATCAAGAAAACAATTGTGCAAAAGTGTATCTCACACTGTTCACTGAAATTCAGAAAATCCAGTTAAGGACTTAGAAAAATTTCTAAGTGTTGGAAACAGATGAAATCATCAAAAAGATGAGTTTGTTTTCAAGGTTAAAATGTTTTCGAAAATTGGTTTTCAAAGTGGGAACTTGTTAACCATGTCATACACTTTCATAAACATATTTTTAAAACAATTTTAAAATAGTTTAAGTCCATGAAAACAATGTGGAAAAAGTATAATTTCTGTTTTTTCTGTTTTCTAAAATGCCTTTTTCTGCCTTATTTTTATACCACAAAGGCAACAAGCAAAAGATAATTTTTATTAATCCAAAAATAAAACCAAGCTGATGTATTTGTAGCACATATATCAAGGAACAAATAAAAGTCAAGAACGCATAAAATAACATTTTATAGCCTAGTGAAAACAAGAGTAGAAAACAGGTACTTGGCTATATTTTCAGGAAATGTTTTCTATAGAAATCTTAAAAGAAAACTTTCATAAATCATTTTGAAATCTTGTTTTCTTGGATCCATCAAAGGTGAAAGCTTGTTTTAAGATCCAAACAATAATGATCCAAGTCTTGGTATAAAAATCACTCACACAACATCAGGGAAAATATCAGGAAAAATAATAGGAATGTTTTCAGTAAAAATTTGGTATTGGTTTTATCAAGAAACAAAACTTGTGTCGCAAATTTGATTAAGATCATAAACACATGTTATTTCAAACAATCATGTTGTTTAAAAAAAAATTGTTGGCCCTAATTTTTGTCTTCTTAAGCACAGTACAAGAATCCAAAAACTGGGGTGTGACAGAAAAGTTTGGCAAAATTGATGTTCTTGCTTCTAAAGTTGATAGCCTTGCTCTTGATGTTGATTTTCTGAAACTAAAGGTTATGCCTCATGATGTTAAAGAAATAAAAACTTTGAATGTTATCTATATTCGAATTGATGATAATGTTAGGATGTTAGGTGAGTGGCATGCTAGATGGGAAAGAGAAGATGAAATAGCTAGAAAGAATAATAATAATATAGCTAATGTTTGGAACATTACCACCACCTGTAAAACTGAAGCCTCTCATGCTACTAAACCTTCTACTATCAATGGTAAAGTAATTGGTGTTGGAAATACTCCCACTTCTGCTATTAAAAATGCAAAACTGCCTGAAACTGCTAAAAATGTTCTTGATAAAAGTACTGAAATTGTTAGAAACATGGGAGACAATGGTCCCATCATATTTGATAAAAATGATCTTGACTTTGATGATTGCAACATAATTGAAGTGATTAAGTTCCTACAAAATCTTGCTAGTTGTCCAAATGCTAGTACTATGAATATGGCTTTTACAAAACATATTACAAATGCTCTCATGCAAATTAAAGAGGATGAATTAAGATGTGAAGCCTCTATCCCTAGGAATCTAGATGATGTTTGGGAACCCATTATTAAAATGAAAATGAATGATTTTAATTGCAATTCTCTATGTGATCTTGGTGCTAGTATCTGTGTCGGATATATACTGATTAGGGGTATATTCGGCATTGTCCTAAAGAGCCGGATTACCAGGGTGGCCTGATTGGTAATGGATCATAGTCCATTAGGCGGCCCAGTAAGCTGACGCACAAAAGCCGGATTCTAGAAGAACCCGGACCATGGCCGAAAGTGGTGCGGCTTGGAGTAGAAGGCGGATTCCTTCTTTCCAAGTTAGATACTTTATGTAGTCTTCTAGGTTTCCTTTATGTAAGCCCTAACCCGGCTATCTATATAAAGTCGGACGGGAGAGAAGGAAGATATAGACAATAAGCTAGAAGCCAACTCGCCGAGAAGTTGATCCTCGTCAAGTTAGCGAAACCCTACTCAAATTGTACTTTGTATACTTCAGGCTTCAGCCCTGATTTAGTGAGATTGCAGGAGTAGGAACGTCGCCTAGTTGCAACGTACCGAACCTGGGTAAAATTGGTGTCCTTGGTTGTCGTACTACCACGTCCCCCACGTTTCTACCAGTAGTCTCATGGCACCCCCGTCTATGAACTCTACTACGATGTCTCGACAGTTGGCGCCCACCGTGGGGCCAGCGACGTCAGGCGTAATGTTTCGATCGGGGATACTCGGCGGAATCGGCAGTACCCTAACCGTCGGAAGCTTGGAATTCGACAACGACGTCGGGCGCTTCCTCGACAATGGATCATACATGCGAGCACGGAATCATCTGGTAAGTGCCTGCGTTTTACCGATTGAATCTGCAAACATCTTTATCGGATTAACTGCAGAAGCAATGGGATAGTGTGGTGGAAGTAAATTTATCCCACCCTCCCTATACCCAGTTGAAGAAAACTATGATGCCGGATTTTGCTTAGATCATCAATACCCCGCTGAAATTGATGCCTCTTCGGAGACGCCTGCAATCAGATCTCACTTTATTGGTATGGTGCAATCTGAGGTTGCTGAAAACATGGATGAAAGCAATCCTGTAGGAGAGGCAGATGAAAACAATCCTACAGTGGAAGTAGAAGATTCGACACCCGTCAATATGACGACGAACTTGGAAGCCGACTCCGTGCTAGCCGCCATCTAGACGAGATAGAAGTCGGAACCCGGATATGAAGACTTAGATTCCGAGGACGAAGATGAAGACGCTTTCGAAAGAAAGGTCCAAACCATGAAAGGGGGCTTCCATGAAGTGCTTATGGCAAAACCGGCTGAAAACACGGATGCTGAAAGCCAGGAAGACCCCAAAACACCTCCGCCAAATGAGGAAAGAGAGGACGGTGAAACAAGTCCAATTTACCCTGATGTCAAGGAATTGACAAAAGACGAACCTGGTGAAAAAAAACCTCTTCCAAGAAAAGAAACAAGACTGCCAAGAAACTCCAGTATAAACTCCGGAAGAAAAAATTGGCAGACACTGCTAATGAAAACCTGGAAGTAGGAGGAGGAAGCGGAGTCAAGCCTGCATAGAAGAAAACGAAGGAAATCCTTGTTCCACTAATGTCAGAACAGGACGAACTTGATTTAATTCAAACTCCAGTGGGACGTGACGAACCCCCTGAAGTGCTGGAAGCCAGGAGACAAGCTTTCCAGCGACAGCAACAACATCTATTCAAGCTGCAGCACGAAGAAATAGAGGAGTACGAAAGAAGGAATAGATCTGCCATAAAACTTACACGGTTACCCGGAATCGCAAGACCGGAAGTATTGCCTCCAAAAGAAAGGTTCCAAAACCCTTCGTGGCAAAAGCTAGTAAACGACATTGATGCCAAGGGTGAACGTGTATACAAAACCGCAGCAGAAAACGCGGAAGCCGCATTCGCCATCCTCAATGATGATCTGTACTCCAATGAAGAAAAGCTTCAAGGGGTGTATGCTTTCTTAGGAAAGGCATTGCAACAGGGACAGCGAGGTCAGGCAAGATCAGGGAAGTTGCATGACGACTCGGCCCTATGCAAAACCGCCACATGCGCCGCTGGAGCACCTGGACCTAGCGAACCTGGAGATTCAGGCAATTCGAAAGAGAAGAAAGGAGATCCGAGAAAGGACAAGAAAATTCCAGATCATAAGGATGCAGCGTCCTGAACAGGATCCCATCTGCCGAAAGATGGAATTAATCCCCGAGATCGAGAGGAACAAAACCGGAAATACGAAAAAGCAATGCCGCCTCTGAGACGCCCAGCTGAAAAAGCCGGAAGATACGACATTCCTCACAGACGTGAGAGATCCCGTACTCCTCCTAGGAACAAAGAAAGGCCAAGGAGTAGAACTCCACCTTATTCCAAAGGACATGACAACGGACAAAATAGGGATAATCCCGGAAAAACGCACTCGCGCAACAATGGTAAAGAAAGGAGCAGATCCCCTTCTGTCCATTCAGCCGGCAGATATTCCGTTCACGCTGATAAAGCGGAAAGAGATGATATATACTTTGGACCTAAGTGTTTCACTGATAGGATCCGGAGAATAAATCTACATTCTTGCTTTGCCAAAGTTGGTCCAACATACCAAAAAATATACCGGCAGCACAAACCCGGATACCTGGCTCTCAGACTACTATACAGCCGTCCATATTAACAAAGGGGCAAATCTAGAGGCGGTAAAATCCCCCCCCCTAATTCTGCTGGATGGAGCCAGAGATTGGATCAACGGGCTTCCGTCAAGAACCGTGGATAGCTGGGATGATATGGCTAGAGTATTCACTCAGCATTTTCGGGGAACTTACAAACGCCCCAATAGCATCAACCAGCTAAACCGCTGCATCAAGTTTGAAGATGATCCATATGTCAACTTTATATCAAGATGGACAGCAATGAAAAACAGAAGCTCTGGATGTAACAGCCCAAGTATGAAAACCTACCATTTAGAATGTTTGATTTCTTGTTATTAAAGTATTGCATCATGGCATCATATTTATTTCCTTGTTTGCCTTGTTTGCTATTTGTTTTGCATCTGTTCTTAATTGTTTTCACAATGAAAATCAAACAATTTCAAATGCTTGTTTTCATACTTGTTCTGTTACAACTTTTGAAATAAAAATCACAAATGAAAACAACCAATTTGTTCCATTTTATTCCATGTTGATCACTCATTAACTTGTTGGTTTTAATCAAACAATTAATTCAATCAATTAATTCAAATCACCTTCAATTTCAAATCAAATGCATCAAACAGAACCACCTTGAATCTAGGAAAATCTCTAAACCAATCAAATCATTTTAATCACTTTAATCAATTGGGTCACTCTATCAAAGTGTTGGTTTTAATAATCCTTTTAAATATGCAAAATCATCTAATTTGGGTTATTTTCCAAACAACACAAAAATTTAAATAATTTTGAAATCCAAACTTAGTAGTTGGTTGTAATTGACATAATAAACCCACCCTAATTTTCTAGGATTTTTCCTAACAATAAAAGCTAACATTTCCTTCCAATTTCTTTTGCTACAAAAAAAAAGAAGGAAAGCAAATAAAATAGGAAAAAGGAAACAACAGCTCCCCAGCCCAGCCCACTACCGCAACAGCCCAGTACCCCTTGGCCCTCTTCTTCTCCGTACGAACACCCACGAGGAGGAGCAGGTGAGCTCCTGTGGCTCTCCATGCATCCACGTACTCCTCCTCTCCCCTCTTCCCCCTCTATTTATTCCCCTGCCCAGGCCAAACCCTAGCTCCTTTTCTCCTCCCTTCCCAGCCGCCGCCGCTCTTCTTCTTCCTCCTCTGCTTCTCCCTTCTCTGTACTTCCCTGTACCTGAAATTTAGCCCTTTTTGGCCGGAAGTTGGGGGTGGGCATGAGGTTGCTGTGGTCGTCCTCCGGGCCGTTTCTTCGCGGGAATGGAACCGCCACGTCACGCTCTCCATCTTTGGTGAAGGCGCCGTGGTCCGAGGAGGCTCCCGGCGGCCGCGGCGTCGAGGTTTTCCGCCGGCCAACTCCCTGTCCGCCCACGACCTGCACCGACTGCCTCCTCGTGTCCGATCCGATCGAGGTGATCATCCCCTCTCCCTCTCGCTCGCCTGCCTCCCTCCCTCCTTCCTCTAGGCCACCGCACACCCGCAGCACCCCACACCACAGCGCACCACGGCGCCCATCGCAGCAGCCATCGCTGCGATCTGTACCGCGAACAGCTTCAGTTTCAGAAAAAAAAAACCCGCCAAGCTGAACCTTATCCTCACCCCGACCCCCTCCTACCACAACTCGCAGCCACACCGCAGTGGCAGAGGGCCTCTACGCGCACCCATGAGGTGGGGGGATCGAATCCCATCCCCCCCACTCTTTTCTGCTCCTTTTTTCCATTTTAGTTCAGTTACCACCGCACCCACCACCTTATCCACCCCGAGGCCCCCTCCCTATCACAAGCAGCAGCTCACCCCAATGGTTAGGCACCCTTCAGCGCATCAGGAGGTGGGGGGTTCGAATCCCCCCTCCCTCATTTTAACCAAATCATTTTTTTTCCATTGATTTGGTCACAGAAACTTCCAGAAATCACAGCTAGGCCCCTGTTAATTAATCTAGACCCCTGCAAAATATTTTTCTAGTCCTTAGCTATTAAAAATGGCAGATTTGCACTATATCTTGTAAATTGCATAAGAAAATCATTGTAACTCCAATTTTGAATTTTTAAATATGTTTTCTGTCCCAAATTAAATGTTCTATCCAAATATAAAATTTGTTCAATGTTTTGAATATTTTAAATTGGTGCAATATTTGAAAACTTGTGAAATTCACTTAAACTTGCAAAATTCATAACTTGGTCATAAAAATTCCAAATTCCACAAACTAAATATGTTTTACAATCAACTTTTCATGTACTTTCCAAATATAAATTTTGTTTGCTGTTTTGAATAATTTAAATTGCTGAAAACAACTGTTTCTTGTTTAATGCATTTAAAATTGCCAAAATAATAACTTGCTCATTTTAAATCCAATTTCCACAAATGAAATATGTTTTCCATGCAGAATTAAACCACCTTTTCAAATATAAAATTTGTTTCATGTTTTGAATAATTAAAAGTGGTTAAATAATTTAAACCTTATTTAATTCATTTAATATTGTTAAATTCATAACTTGATCAAATCAAATTCTTTGGGACATATAAAATATGTTTTCAAGCCCTAACAGTATAAACTTTTGAAATATGAATTTGGTTTAATGTTTTGAACAAATAAGAATTCAAATAAGTTCATGTTTGAATTAAATTCATTTAATTCTTGCTTAAACTTGTTTAATTCATAAATAATTTATTTGAAATCCTTTTTCAACAAGTGAAACATGTATTCCAACTAAAATCTTGTTTTATTTTCAAATATAAACTTTGTTATCTGTTTTGAACAATTAAACTTGATGAAAACAACAAATGCTTGTGTAACACCTTTAAGTAACCAAAATTCCAACACTTAATAAATGAATTTCTAAACTTGGTAACCCTTATTTCCAATTGATTCTATTGTTGTTATTTTGCTGTTTTCCTCATCCATGCATCATGCTAATTCACTTCCACAAGATGATTATTTGTAGAACAATTAATTCAACCATAATTCATGGGCTTTTCATATGCAATCCAATTGCATGTGGGTCCATTTAATCATGTTATGTTATCTTGTCAACTAGTTTATTTCTATGCATCAATTAAATGGTCATGCATCATCCCATGTTTGTGCACTATGCCATGGTATTGATTGTTTATCTTTCTGCATTGCTTGTTTGCTTCTCCTCGGATACACGACGACGTTGAGACCGATGATACTTACGACATCCCTTCTAAGGAGTTAGCTCAGTACCAGGCTACTGGGTTTGCAGGCAAGTTATCACTCACATGAACCACTGTGTTCCTTTCAACATTGATTACCGATACTTTCCGTTGTTCTTTTATGCTAGCCTTAGTAGTAGTTGTTTCCGTTACGAACCTATCACATGAATCCCTTAACCCTGATATTGCCTCACCTCCACTCCTATCACCCCTTTGGTTGAGCCAGTGTCTTACTAGCATGCTTAGGTTGTTTTGCTCGAGTCTGTTACCCGTTACTTTCTGTTACTATTACTTTTATGTTCTCGGGGCTCGATGTTTAATCAATCAATCATGCTAATGTTACTATTAATAATAAATTTGATGATAAGGCACCGGCAGGAGGCCCTGTGTGGTTTTGAGGCCTGCTAGTGTCGACCCTAATAGGAAAAGGGTCTTGTCTACTGATCCATGATGAGCGCACTAACCGCATGTGGGAAGCGAGTATGGGCGCCCCCCTCAATTTGATTCGATTCGCATCTCGTCCAAATCTCCTCATTTAGTTCGTGTTTTCCATTTGCCGCATGCATGTTTTTGCGAGCCCAGGCCAGGGTGGAACTTTCGTAGTCGGCATATAGGGGGACACGTTCTTAGAGTGCTATGAGGGTCCATTTTCTTCTGGGCTCGATTAGCCGTGCGCCCAAGGTTCTTTGGGCTTGATGCGGAGAAGAGTTGAGTTGTGTTGAGTGCCCCGCTTGGTGGAAGGGCCTTTCCATCTGGCGGGTTATTCATACGTGTACGGCCAAATTGGTGCAACCCTGCAGGGATAATCTTCTCGAGAAGCCGTGTTTTCCGCGGTTATGGATTACTTGGTGAAAGTATTGGCTAACAAGTACTCAGGACAACTTAAACATAATGATCAAACATGTTACACCCAATGATTAATAACTTGACTAGTAATAGGTTGATGACACAATAATTTGATTCACCTTAAATACAACTGTGTGAGTTATCCTCGGATTGCTTCTTTGGATAAGGGGCGAGATCCAGGATGGGTTTGTTTGAAGTTATCTTTCAGTTGGTTACAATACTCGATCTTATCTCCTTTCTGTTAGCCGGAAGTGGTAGAATCTCTGTAGTTGGTTAGCGCAGCCAGTTGCAGCATCTTTTATATCCCCTTTCTTCCGTTGAACCCAAAGCATCTGTGCTTGGTGTTGACGGGTTACACTTTGGTGAACTGTGAGTCTTGCTTGCCAGTACGTTTATGTACTGGCCCCTTTGGGGCTGTGGTTTCCGCAGACCTACGTTTCCGAGGATCTACATGGTGGCTACTACGTGGAGTATGACGAGACTGCTGACGAGTAGATAGCGGACCCGGGCAGGATCCGAGACTTCGTGGATGGGCTCCGTCTGTTTGTTTCCGGCCTCTTAGGCCTATTTGGTTCTTGTCTGTACTCAGACATGTTGAATGCTTCCGCTGTATTGTACTGATGTATTGTTGGGACATGTGTCCGCTGAATGATTGTATTTGCTATCTCTGCTCTAATGAGAGCTATTTGCAATCTTATTTCAATCTTTTGTGTCTTAGAGATATGTTGTGATTATCATTCGTTTAACGCTGTTGACGTACCATGTGTGATTGGTATGAAGTACGTCGACAGTAGTGCCTTTGATCTCTAGTGGATAGTTTACATCGACGATGGAATAGCAGGGCTTGTGTTGTCGCGCATAAGCGCAGGCCTACCAGGAAGCTGGGACGTGGGAGCAGTTATGCCCCATAATCCAAGCATTTGCTATCCAGTTCGGCCCGATGAGTATCCCCTAGAAATCAGGGTACGACACTGGAGTAAGTGATGTACAAGCAATGCATGCTTTCATCAATGGTTTAAAACCCGACCTCGTACCGTTCATGGTTGGTTCAAAGGAGCACAAAGATCTCGGATATATGCTTACTACCTCCAATGAGCATGCAGCGGCTGAACACGACATTAGAGAGAGAGGTGGAAATATTGATGCTTTGGCCTAGGCCAAAAAGACACCTCGTTCTGAGAAAAAAGCTACTCCAGAAGCACAACCAAAGCCCAAATAAGTTAATTTAGCCTTTGGAAAGGATAATGGCAGCAAATGGAAAGGAAGAAGCACATAACCTATCTCCTACTCAAAGGAAGAGTGGGCAAAGATTAAGTCGGAAAACTGTGTCCACCATTCGCAATTTGGGAAACCTACCCATACCAATGCGCAATGCCGGCTTAATAAGCATATGAAAGGCACTACAGGATCCGGGAACAAGGGGAAGAGTTCCAAGAGGAAATTCTCCAAGGAAAAGCCAGAAGCTGAAAAAGAAGACAATGAATCGGACACTGACGAAAAAATCCAGGAACAGTAGCGAAAAGGCGAACCAAAATTCCCGAGAGTTGATGGAGAATGCAACCTAACTTTCCTGGCAACTCCTTCAGCAAAAGTGGAAAAGAGAACACTTCGAGAAATAAACGCGGTTGTTCCACCAACCCACAAATTCTTAAAGTACTCGAATACGCCAATTACCTGGGATCAGTATGATCATCCCGGAAACATCCCAGAACCCGGCACACAAGCTCTAATTGTAAGCCCTATCGTTCAAAACACTAGGCTAAAAAGAGTGTTGATGGATGGAGAATCCAGTATCAATATCATGTACCTGGATACACTTAAGCACCTGCGAATCTCCGAGACCCAGCTCAATCATAGCAACATACGTTTCAACGGCATCATTCCTGGCAGACAAGCACATTCCCTAGGAGAAATTTCCATAGACATAACCTTTGGAGAAAAAGAGCATTTCTGACAGGAAAAAATCTCTTTCGAGGTGGTGCCATTCGAAAGTGTATACCATGCAATACTCGGATGTCCAGCTTTCGCCAAATTCATAGCAAGATCATGTTATATTTATAACAAGCTGAAGATTCTAGGGCCAAAATGAGGAGTAATCACCATATCGGGAGACTTCAAATTGGCAAACGAGCTAGAAAAAGGAAATGCCCTTTGCACCGAAAAAGTGATAGCAAAGGAGGAATTGAAAGAGCTGGCAAAAGAAGTATCGCCGACAGAAATGCTAGCAGGAAAAGAAAGCCAGAAGCCGGCAGATAGTTTAAAAGATTATGAGAATACAAGACAGGTTATCCTAGATCCCAAAGATCTGACAAAATTTGTCGTAGTGGGGACCGGGATGACCGACAAATAGGAAAGTGCGCTCATCAAGTTCCTTCGTGAGAACTAGGATATTTTTTCCTGGTGTCCTGCGGACATGCCAGGTGTACCCAGGGAACTTGCTGAGCATCAACTCAAAGTGATTCCAGGATCAAAACCCGTCAAACAAGGTCTCCGTCGATTTGACGGAAGAAGACGGAAGGCTATTGGCAAAGAAATTATCCGACTTTTAGCAGCAGATTTTATCCGGGAACTTATACATACTAATTGGTCTGTGAACCCAGTATTAGTCCCGAAGAAAGATAGTATTGTTCTTAGGATGTGTATAGATTACACCGGCCTGAACAAATTGTGTCCAAAAGATAGGTTCGCGTTACCGCAAATCGATCAAATAATAGATGCCACTGCTGGCTCTGAGCTTTTATGCTTTTTGGATGCTTATTCCGAGTACCATAAAATACGTATGAAGGAGGAGGATCAAATAAAAACTTCCTTCATAACCCCTTATGGAACACACTATTACATAACCATGCATTTTGGCTTGAAGAACGCAGATGCAACATACCAGCATTGCATGCAACGTTGTCTGCATAGTCAGATTGGCAAAAACGTACATGTTTACATGGATGATATTGTCGTCGTTTCCAAGGAAAAGGTTACACTCCTTGAAGATCTACGAGAAACTTTCGAAAATTTGCGCACTTATAAATAAAGTTAAATCCATTAAAGTACGTATTCGGGGTTCCCTCAGGAAAACTTCTGGGTTTTATCGTTTCTCACAGAGGAATAGAAGTAAACCCGGAAAAGATAAAGGCAATCTTAAACATCTCAAAGTCTACATGCTTAAAAGATATACAAAGATTGACGGGTTCTGCAGCTGCAGTCAGCAGGTTTATAAGCCGGCTAGGAGACAAAGCTCTGCCATTATACAAATTGTTGAAGAAATCCGACAAATTTGAGTGGACAGAAGAAGCGGACAAAGCATTAATCCAGTTAAAAGAAACCTTGATGAAAGCTCCGATTTTGGCATCACCAAAAGACGAAGAACCCATGTTAATGTATCTTACAGCGACAAACAGGGTTATTAGCGCGGTGATAGTTGTGGAAAGACGGAAGGAAGACCAAAGCATACCAGATCAATACCCAGTGTATTATGTCAGCGAAGTATTTTCCGAGTCAAAACAAAGGTATCCACATTATCAAAAGCTGGCATATGGCGTGTTTATTGCATCTCGAAAACTCCGCCATTATTTCCAAGGACATTCCATAACAGTGGTATGTAAAGCGCCACTAGGGGATATTATTAACAATGCATACGCAACAGGCCGAGTAGCCAAACGGGGCATCGAGCTAGCTGCGTTCGACATTAAGTACCAACCCCGGACGACAATAAAATCCCAGGCGTTGGCAGATTTCATCGCTGATTGGACAGAAGCAATGGAAAATACACCAATGCCGGAGTCGGAATACTGGGTCCTGCACTTTGACCGATCCAAGATGAAGGAAGGCGCCGGAGCTGGTGTAGTGCTAAAATCCCCAAAAGGAGATACTATGGAGTATGTATTACAAATACACTTCAACGCCACTAATAACGTGGCAGAATACGAAACTTTGCTTCATGACTTTCATATTGCAAAAGAAATAGGCGTCAAACACATACTATGCTATGGTGACTCAGACTTGGTACAACATCAGCTAAACCAAACATGGGATGCCAAAAGCCCCATCATGGCCGAATATCGGAGAACGGTGGACGATCGCCATTTGCTTCCTGGGATTTGAAGTACTTCATATCAAAAGGGAAGAAAATTGGAATGCGGATGCTTTAGCCCGAATGGGCTCGGAAAGAGTGACAACCCTACCACCAGGTGTGTTTGTCCAACATTTGCATGAACCATCGATTAAATGTGGGGATGTTGATTATCCTCTCGTTTCCGAGTCAATTGAAGTCCTGCTCGTTAACCCGGATTGGACAATTCCATATTTAAACTTCTTAGTTGACCAGAAGTTCCCGGATGGAGCAGACGAGGTCTTGGAAAGACAGATACAACGTCGATGCAAAGGATACACGGTAATTAATGGTTGCCTGTATAAACGCAGCACTGTCGGAATTTTTCAGCGATGTATTTCGCGAGAAGAAGGCCAAGAAATCGTGCAAGAAATCCACACAGGAGATTGCGAACATCATGCTCAATCAAAAAGCATAGTCAAAAAAGCATTCCGTGCAGGTTTTTTCTGGCTAACAGCCAAGACAGACGCCGAACACATAGTAAATACATGTGTCGGATGTCAGTATTACGCCAAGCAGGCGAATATGCTAGCCCAAGCACTCGAAACTATCCCTATTACATGGCTATTTGCGGTCTGGGGGCTAGATATGATGGGACCATTCAAAACTGCAAGAGGTGGACTCACACATCTACTTGTTGCGGTAGATAAGTATACCAGGTGGTGGAGCGAAACCCATCAAAAAACTTGATGGTGTAACTGCCAGAAATTTCATCATTGACGTAGTCATGAGATACGGCGCTCCACACAGCATAATCACAGACAATGGGACAAATTTTTCAATTGAAGAGTTGGCAAAATATTGCCGAAAAACGGGAATACGCCTAGATCTTGCATCTGTGACACACCCACAATCCAATGGGCAGGTTGAAAGATTGAATAGCTCAATCCTGCAGGGAATACGCCCAAGACTCGAATCTCCTCTTCATAGAGCACATGGAGCATGGGTAGAGGAATTACCTTCCGTTCTTTGGAGTATTCGAACGACGCCAAATAGATCAACATGGAAAACCCCGTTTTTCATGGTCTATGGTGCAGAAGCAATGCTTTCAACGGACATGCTCCATGATAGCCCAAGAGTGCAGGCTTACAATGACTCGGATGCCGAAAGCGCACGACAGGATGTCGTCGATCTTTTAGAAGAAGAACGAGACCTTGTACTTCAAAGATCCTCCATTTATCAGCAAGGATTACGACGCTACCATAGTCGGAAAATCAGACACCGTTTTTAAACAAGGTGACTTAGTGCTAAGATTGGTTCAAGAAAGGAAGCACAAGTTAGCCCCAGTTTGGGAGGGACCATTCGTCATTAGCAAAGCTATGAAAAATGGATCTTACTATCTTGTAGATGAATCCTAATCCTAAAAGGCATTGCGCTATCCCTCGTACGTTGTATTATCGCGAAGCGTCGCCAATGCGTCTTAAAAAGCGGGGAGGAGACATCGGCAATAATTCACCTTGGACAATTTATTCGGGATACAGAGGATGATCCCAAAAGACCGAATCAAAAGAAAGAGAAAAATAGATGTCGAACTGGGAGAGACAAAGAGACCCTGGAGCGTCCAGCAGTTACGTCCCTTCTACACTTAGTTTAATTTCTATGTAAACATTTTTGAGATCATGAAATAAAGTTGTCGGAATTCATGCATTTATGTTTTACATGTTCATTATAGTACAAAGCATAAATCTGCCTTATCTATTTCCCAATGATCTTTCAAAATACTCAATGTTAACCCGAATTGTGCCTGCGTGCTCGGAGTTAAAAAACTGAATGATTTTCGGCCTAAGGAGGCTTAAGGAAACCTAGATTATGCCTGCGTGCCTGAGTTTCATACAAATTTCAAAATTCCTTACTTTTCTCTAAGTATTATGTGATTTTTTTTATGTTGGGTCACTGAAATTAGTAAGTAAAAATGCCTTAGTACGATCCATGTTTCCGAGTTTCGACTGATTGGTTATACCCAGTCACTTGGCGTGAAGATTATGTACTATCGAGCCATTTCAAACACTAAGGACAATTAAGACATATAAAACAGAGAACTTAGAAGATAAAGGAATTAAAACCCGGAAAACTTGCAAAGACTTATAAATTAAACTGCAAAAGCGGAGTACTTGTTTATACAAATGATAGATAGCATTACAATGAATATTACATTGTAAGAATAGTAATGCTTTTTTTGCTTGCCTTCTACCCAGGACTCAAGCAGGTTCTTCGGGATCCGAGTCTTCATCCTCGCAGCTGGAATCCTCTGGAGTTGTCGGAATTTCCTCCTCGGGGTAGAAGGTGGAGATGTTCACCATGTTGGCAATCTTGGTGGCGTGGCCTTTGACAGCGTCAAAGATGCTGGCCTGCTGAGCTTTTTTGTATCCTTGAGGGATACCTGACGCCACGCGCCAAGACTTGGCGGTGGTATAATGCATACGCATGAGCCCAAGGGCCATGCGCGCACCACCGCGAGCTGCGGGGCGGAATCACAATTCCTTGCGGTTCGCCACCTCCTCGATCGCCTCCGGAAGCTTACTGACTTCCGAGAACTCTCCCGCTTTGTCGGGAATGTACTTATTGATAAGTAACATCCCCGCGGTGAAGACCTTCTCGAAAGCCCGGATTCTTTCAATCCGGGTAAGTTGGGGGCTACCTTCTATTTCAATCAACAAAATAAAGTTATGAAAAACAGAAGAAGGGAAAAAGGAAAAATCCGGTAAAAGTTAAAAAAACTTACCGAGAATCCGATCCATCTCCGTGCCTTCCTCTAGGCGCTGGTTCAGGGCATTCTCCAGGTCCCTGATGGTGTCCTTGTCCTTCTCGCCATTGATGAAGGCCTTGGACTCGGCAATACCGACAACCAGTTGGCTGGCTTCCAGGTCTTCTGGAGCTTCAAAGTGAGCTTGTGAAGATCCAGGTTTTCCTTGCGGAAGTTCTCGGCATTGCCGGCATCTTCAACAATTTGTTTGGCTTTCGCCAAAGAAGCTGAAAAGCAAGTAAAAGGAAGAGTTAAAAACTCGGAAAATTACTTAGAAAAATTCTAAACGAAAGCAGTGATAAAAATTACCTGCTGATTCAGCCAGCTTTTGCTGAACGGAGGCCAGCTCCAAGTCCTTATCCTCAAGAATATTAAGGAGAGTTTTCACCTCCTTATTCTTGATGGTAATCTTACTTAAAACTTCCATGTTAATGTTTTCAGCAGTTTGCTAAAACACGGAAAAGAGACAAAACACTTAAGTAAAAAAAACAAGGTCATATTAAAAGCATTAAGTCAAAAGTAGACATTTGGCAAAATGCTTGGGGGCTAGAGATATTACTTGGCTCATCCGTTGGAGATTCGACAAATTATCGTTGAATTCCTTTGCATGCTCGGCAAAGAGAATCCCAACGTGGCAAAGTCCATCTTGGATAATCTGCCGAGGCGAAAATATGAAGTTATTCCTAACAATAAGTCCGCCTTGCGGCCACGGACGTATTAAAGGAGCTGGGGCAAAGTACTTTGTCACCCATGGATGAATGTATCCATGTTCGTCAAAGTATTCTTTTTTTACCTTGAATTGAGGATCATAGTTGGGGATTGGCTCTTCCAATGGAACATTGGAAGGACCCCCAACTTCTGGCTCCACCGCTCTTTCCCTCGCGTCCTACTCGGACGCAATGGGCTGGCTGGTCTGCAGGGGTTCCTCCTCCCTGGCAGCCATGTTTTCCTCTGCAGCTGCGACCAGGAGCAGGAGAAGGTTGTGCCCCTCTCCAGGCAACTGACTTCAATTTCTTTCGGCTTTTTAGCTTCAATGTTGTCGGAGCCAAGATAGAAATATAAAATCCGAGAAGTTAGAATTCCAAGAAAGAAAAAAATTCTTGCGACAAAAAGCACAGAAAAGAGAAACCCGGATGATTTACCTGGAAGTAGCAACGGGAATTCTGTCAAGTTCAACCACTTATTGAGCAGTGGAGGGCTTCTTGCGTTTTCGTCCGCCTGCAAAGTTGGCACGCATTGCATCCAACTCAGCGTCGGTGGCAAGGTTCTCATCAGTGAGATCAGGCAGCTTTGAAAAAAGCACAAAATCCGGCTAAGTTAGAAATTCGGGAAAGATAAAATCCGAGAAATTGCCCAAAGAAGAAAAATGTTACCTTTGGAGCTGGATTTCCCTCGTGATACATTTCTCAGCTTTCTTCATACAGGTCACGAGTAGCGACCAGATGATTTACCCGCTTCTTGAAATCCCTCTTGGAGAACGCTTTGTCCGTTCCCCTCATTGCATCCTCCGGGCCCGTATAGTCACACAGTAGTCGGGTTCCGCAATAAGCCAATGGCTGGATTCGTCTCCCAAACCAATACAGAACTGTGTTGGTGCCAGTGCGAGGAGGAGAGGAGGAGACGAGTTTTGCGATGCGCCGTTTGATTCTCATCAGATCATCCGGCAAAGTTTGGACTGCGTCCACTGCCCAATTGTCTTGGGGAGTGGCCGCAGAGTTTGACGGATTCCGAGGTTTTTATTTTCATGATAGAAGAAGGAACCAGTCCAAAATTGGACGGATTCCAAGGTTTTTATTTTCAGAAACAAATCCTCCCTAAACCTACGCAAGGTGAAGGAGATGGTCCCGCGGGTGGGGAGAGCGCCCTCAGAGGGGTTGCGCTGCACCCCGAAGCAATATTGCCAAAAATCTAACCTAGGTTCTATTCCTAGATATCCTTCGAAGAGGGCCTGGAACCTGGCTAGATAAAGAATGGAGTTGGGAGGAAGATTATGCGGTTGGATGTTGTAGTGGTTCAGGACTTGGAGAAAAAAGGCGTAAATCCCATACCTCTACTGATGTGAGAGGTGAGGAGAACCCTTTCTCCGGCTTTCGGTGATGGCTCGGAGTGGTCCTCCTCGTACCGCCATTTGCCCTTCCGGACGAGCCCCTCCTTCTCCATTGTCGGAAGAAGGGACGGAACCACGTTGCAGTGGCTCCAGTTCCCGGAGTTTTCCTCCGTGTCTTCTTCCGCTCCGGCGGCGCCCGCGGCGGCGAGCTCCTCACCGCCGCGAGCGAGGTTTTCTTCTGCTGGTTCGGTGGCGAGGGGCGGAGTTGGCGCGGAATATGACGACGGCGCGCTTTCTTCCATGGGGGGAAGATCCCCGCGGGCCAAGTTGCCGGCGTTTCCCTTCGGCGCGCTCGCGGTGGCACAGATGGGGGAGTCCAGCTGCGGGTCAATATCATTGATGATGTTGTCGATGTCATGGGCGACGGAGCTCTCCTCCGTAGCACGGGGTGATCCTCCAGTGGTCATATTCGGGCGGCGCAACGAGGATCCGGATCTCCGATGACTTTTTCCGGGGAAGGTGCTGTCGCACGTTCTCTGCTACCTCTCGCAAGCTCGAGCTCGGTGGTAATGGCGCTTGGGGGTTGGAAGGAGAAGAGAGAGCAGAAGGGCAATCCGGAGGGCCCGATGCGTCTATTTATAGCCGTAAATACGTTGAGATGAGCTGCAACGGCTATTTTAGCCGTTGGATCCTTGACACGTGTCACGCCCAGAAAATCCGGGAAACGAGGGGACGGGGTGATAATGGCTATCTCCTCGTTTCCCGCGAGAATCTGTCAGAGATACGTTTCGGGTTTTCACACTGAACCCAAACGTCCGTGATGTCAGCATGTTTTCACCGCTGCCGTCATAAAGTTCCTTCTCCACGAAGGCTCGTGGAAGAAAAAAGCCGGATTCTGACAAAATCCAAGTTTCACGTTATGAATGATTTGGAAAAAAGAAGAATCAAGACGAAGCGTCGACATTTCTCGGAAAAGAATGCAAATTGACGAAAGGTGGCAGAATGAAGTCTCAATCCTTCTTGGGGGCTACTGTCGGATATATACCGATTAGGGGTATATCCGGCATTGTCCTAAAGAGCCGGATTACTAGGGTGGCCTGATTGCTAATGGACCATAGTCCATTAGGCGGCCCAGTAAGCTGACGCACAGAAGCCGGATTCTAGAAGAACCCGAACCACGGCCCAAAGTGGTGCGGCTTGGAGTAGAAGGCGGATTCCTGCTTTCCAAGTTAGATATTTTCCGTAGTCTTCTATGTTCCCTTTCTGTAAGCCCTAACCCGACTATCTATATAAAGCCGGACAGGTGAGAAGGAAGATATAGACAATAAGCTAGAAGCCAACTCGCCGAGAAGTTGATCCTCGTCGAGTTAGCGAAACTCTACTCACATTGTACTTTGTATACTTCAGGCTTCAGCCCTGATTTAGTGAGATTTAAAGGAGTAGGAACACCGCCTAGTTGCGACGTACCGAACCTAGTTAAAATTGGTGTCCTTGGTTGTCTTACTACCATGCCCCCCCACGTCTCTACCAGTAGTCTCATGGCACCCCCGTCTATGAACTCTACTACGATGTCTCAACAATCTCTGTTATGCCTAAGAGACTTTATGATATTCTTGATTTGCCACCTTTGGAACCCTGTTATTTGGATGTTCGTCTTATTGATAATGTTATAAAGAAACCTTTGGGGAGATTTGATGATGTTCTTATCATGGTTAATAATACTCTTGTCCCTGTTGATTTTTTTGTCTTGAATATTGAATGCAATGCTTCTTGTCCAATTGTTTTTGGAAGACCTTTTCTTAGAACTGTTGGTTCTGTTATTGGTATGAAAGAGGGGAATATTAAATTTAAGTTCCTACTGAAGAAGGTATGGAACACTTTCCTAGAAAGAGAATGAAGTTGCCTTTTGATTCCGTTATTCGAACAAGTTACAATTTTGATGCGTATTCACTTGAAAACACTTGATTCCACTTTTCTGGGCCTAGCTAAAAGGCGTTAAAGCAAATCACTTCTTGGGAGATAACCCATGGTTTTATTTTTGCTTTGTTTTTCTCTATTTTATTTGATTCAAGGGGTTGTATACTTCTGTAGAAACTCATTTGTATCCTTTTTTCATGTTTTAGTAGTGCCAAGTAAGGTTTCTGACGAGAGTTGGAGTTGGTTTTCGGATTTCTGCGCAGGAAACAGATTTCTGCAGTCCATCGTATAAAATCAAGATCAGAATGATCAGAATTTTTTTTGTTGCTTATTCCTTGGCTAATTCCGCAACTTTTTAGTTCTTTAAGTTTTTCGATCTGAGCAACGTAAGTGCCTCGTAAAAATTCGTCTTTACACATTGTTCTGGTTTTGACAGGTTCTGCCATTTTTCTTGCATTTGCTTTTTTGCGATGTCAAGTGGATTTCTTTGCTTCACGAAACATCAGTGGCTGTAGCTAATGTTTAAAATTATCGTTTGTACAAACCGTCTAATGTGAATTACTGTTTGAGTGTGGTGTGAAGGAAGTTTTCGAGTGTCAAGAGAAGAGGTAATATATGTGATCAAGAAGAGTGCAAGGTCAAATCTTGGGGATGCCCCCCGTGGTTCATCCAAGCATATTTTTAGAATACTCAAGCATCTAAGCTTGGAGATGCCCAAGGCATCCCCTTCTTCATCAACTATCTATCAGGTCACTTCTCGTGAAACTATATTTTTATTCGGTCACATCATATGAAATTTACTTGGAGCGTATGTTTTTTTATTTTGTTTTCCGTTGTTTTCCCTGCTGTAATAATATCATTGGACCTAGCATCCTTGTTTGGGAGAGTGACACGCTCCGCTTTTTCATTTGAATACTTGCTATGCTAGTATTCTTAGTTTTTCTTCTAGTTGCTGCAAAAATTCCTGTTTAGCTCTTGTTTTCATTGCATCTCTTATTCAGAGTTGTTAATTTTAGTAGTGTTATGTTAGTACTCTCATGTTTTCTTGTTGTAGAGTGTAGAGGATTTTTGTTAAAGCATGTTTTGTATCTTGTTGGGAAAAGAAGCTGCTGCTTGAGGTAGAATTTTTAAAGGTGCAAGTAGAAGCTTGTATAGACCGTGGCTAGAACTTTTTCATATCATGCTAGATGTTATTTTAGTTTTAAAGCCTTGTGGTTATTGAGTAGCATGATTAGCCTTAAATAGTTGAGAGCGTTTAATGTGCCATTGAAAGAATCATGAGTTGTTCTTGTCATATTGAGGCATAAATTTGTGGTGTTCTCCTTTGGATGTTTTATTTGGTTGACTTGGCGCATGCTCACACCATGTTTAGGACTACGAACCAGTCACGAATAGCCTCCATGATCATTTAGTTTTAGAATTTTTGGTACCACTTATGCTTTGATTAATGATGTTTATGTCGCTATGCATGATTATGACTCTTATGCTCTCTTGATTAGTCGCTCCCAGTCTTTTGCTAGCCTCCACCTGTACTGAGTATGAGCTCTACTCGTGCATCCAACTCCCTAAAACCAAAGTTTTCCCATTGTGTCCACCATAACTACCTACATGTGGTAATTAACCGCCACTCCAAAGTAAATTTCTCATGTGTTACCTTTAAACTTTCAAAATTACTCCTGTTTTGTGCTCCTATTTTGGCTCATGAGGACGTAAATAGAGAATCTTTATCTCACTTGTTCATTGGACTTTCACACCCTGGACTAGTGGATTCATCCGCTTATCCAATGATAGAAGAGCTGACAGCGGGGTGCCCAGCCCCAAATTAATAACACAAATTATCTTCACTAATCCCCCCCCCGATTTATCAGTCAAAGCATAATTGTGTAAACAAAAGAGAAAGGGGGATGACCTTCTACCCAGATGCGTCCTTCTATGGGAGCCTCTCTTGTGAAGTCTAGTTGGCTTATGACGTACTGTATTTTCTGTTTACCATTCGTTGACATAAGCATACACCTCTCTTAAAATATAGACACTCCTCCACGACATGTGATTGTTGGCAGGCACCCGAGGATTCGGTTAGCCATGGTTTGTGAAATATGGTTGGGAGGAGTGTCAAGTTTTTATACCTCTGTTTAATAAAATAAAAGCTCTAGCACATGAGTGATCCCTCCTTCCCTCTGCGAAGGGCCTTTCTTTTACTTTTATGTTGAGTCTCCATCTTCTAACTTTATGCACAGTTGAGAGAGCATTTTTTCCATTCTGAGTTTTATGTGCATTTGTCCTAGAAACATTATTAATCGATTCATGATGTGTTATTGTTTGTTCTCTAATTATTTGTTCTAGTCTTCCTCATGAACTTTGAAGGTGTCCTGGCATTTATGTTTTGCCCCACTTTTAAGGACTAGCGAAATATCACTTTGACATGTTCTCTCTATACTTGAAACAAACGTATATCTTTCTTTGCATTGTTATTCATGATATTTTATTTGAGTTACTTCTCATGATGCAAGGTGATTGCTATGCTTTTCTTAAAGTTCTATTTATCATGCTTATGTTTAAGTTCTACAATCTCAGCTTACTTATGCTTTTACATTATTGATGATCAAGTTTATGTTGGTAGCATGTCACCTCAGAAATTATTGTGTTTTTATCGTTTACCTACTCGAGGACGAGTAGGAACTAAGCTTGGGGATGTTGATACGTCATAAACGTATCCTTAATTTCTGATGTTCATGTTGTTTTCTTATTGTTTCCCACATGTTTGCTATACACTTTATGTCATTTTTATCGATTTTCCTGACTAACCTATTGACAAGATGCCACAGAGCCAGTTCCCTGTTTTCTGTTGTTTTTAGTTTCAGAAAAGTTGTTCTGGAAATATTCTCGGAATTGGAAAATTTGAAGCCTGAAAGTCTTAGAATTCCTGAAGGTTCCACGGAGTCCCGAAGAGACCCGGAGGGGGGCCTCAGGGGGCCCACACCATAAGGCGCCCCACCCCTTGGCCGCGCCGGGGGGTGGTGTGGGACCCCCAGGCCTCCACCGCCTTTGCCCTTTCGCCTATTTAATCCCCCCGAGAAACACCCGAGGCCGCCGTCACCATCATCCCGACATCGGGAGGGTTCTGGAGCTCTCCACGGCACCCTGCCGGAGGGGAAAATCATCACCGGAGGGGTCTACACCACCATGCCCTCCTCCGAAGTGATGCGCGAGTACATCCCTAGACTACGGGTCCATAGCAGTAGCTAGATGGTTGTTCTCTCCACTTTGTACCTCATGTTTATATCCTGGGAGCTGCCTATCATGATCAAGATCATCTTTATGTAATGCTACATGTTGTATTTGCTGGGATCTGATGAATGTTGAATGCTATGTCTTCTGATTATCAATCTATCATGTTATATGCATGCTTATGTTATTTATGATCTTGCATGCTCTCCTTTATTAGTAGATGCTCTCGCCAAGTAGATGCTAGTAACTCCAAGAGGGAGTATTTATGCTCGATAGTGGGTTCATGCCTCCTTTTCATCTGTGCTCAAGTGACAGAAACGTAACAGGTGGAGGATGTGTTGTTGCCTTTAGGGAGAAAACAACAATTCTTTGTCTAAGAATGATGTTATTGTTCACATTACACACTTTGCTTACTGCGATTATCTGTTGCTTGCAACTTAATACCCAACGCTTGTTCGGATGATATTCGAAGGGTGGATTTTTAGTCATATATGCAGTTGGATAACGGTCTATGTATCTTGTTGTAATGTCCGCACGAATCACTTAGTAATCTTCATGTCTTGCATATGCACTACGGTGCAGCTTTCATTTCTGTCAATTGCCCAGCTGTAATTTGTTCACCACACATGTTATTTATCTTTCACGGAGAGACACCACTAGTGAACTGTGGACCCCGGTCGTTTTTCCTCATACTGATAAACACCTACTGCTTTCATACTGCTCTCATACTGTTACTACTGTTTTCCTATTGTTTTCTACACCATACGTTTAATCTCTTTGTGTTCAGCAAAACCAGCGAGATTGACAACCTCACTGCTTCGTTGGGGCAAAGTGATTTGATTGTCTTGTGCAGGTTCCACGTTGCTTCTGAACCGGTAGTGCGCCCTACCATCTCAACTGCTTCACCTTCTGAAGTTACTCCTCCCTCCTACTGGTAGATTCAACATTGGTTTCTTTCTGAGGGAAACTTGCTACTGCGCTCTTCATACCTTCCTCTTGGGGTCTCCCAACGAACGTGTGTATCACACGCATCACGTATCAGGCCCTAGTGACAAGCATTAAGCATAACAAGTTGCAACAACGATAGATAGCACTAACAACGGATACTAGGCATCATGCCCTAACAATCTGACAATTATTACTTGAACGATCTGATCCAATCCCTACTATCCCTCTCAGCCTACATCGGGCATTACTCACACATGGATGGTGAAATCATGGATGGTTGATGGAGAGGTGGTGGCGATGACGATGACGGTGATCTCCTCTGAATCCCCGTTCCAGCAGGTCGCCAGAACATGAACTTCTGATCCCCGAATCGAGTTTCGAGGAGGCGACGACGCTCTGGTGTGTTTCTATGGAATATGACGAACCCCCAGACGTTTTTAGGTTAAAGGGCTTACGTAGTCGAAAGGGGGGCTCGAGGGCGTGGCCAGGGCGGCCACACCACACCATGACCCGGCCTAGGGAGGCGCGCCGTCAGGTGGTGTGGGCCCCTCGTGGCCCCTCTCTGTCTCGTCTTCTGGCTCCGAGAGTATTCGGGTAAATAGGGACTTTGCAATCTTTTCCGGGCATTTTCCTGAAAGTTGAATTTCTGCAAAAACGAGACACCAAGGTAATTCTGCTGAAAATAGTGTTAGTCCGTGTTAGTTGTATTCAAAACTCACAAGTTTATAGAAAAACAACGGCAAAAGTGTCGGGGAAATAGATACGTCTTGGACGTATCGGATGGCCCAAAAAAAGAGAGCATGCACGGTTTTACAAAGTACAAGGATGAAATGCATTTTTTTGCACTTTACTGGCAACTCATATTTATGCCATATAAAGTGCATGCAGCTTTTGTGAAATTAAGCTCATATTTTCACTTCTATGGTTCTTTCAAGAGAAACAAACAACTCGCATCGCCATACCTCCTATATTTTTTTAGGACCTTAGAGCATCTCTAGGAGAATCTTCAAAACGCACGGAACTAAAAAATAATCGATGAGTACAATTTTTGCGCCAAAAAACTGTTCCGAGCAGAACTCACAAACGATGCTAAACTGTTAAAAGTTTTTAAGGGCTGACTTGTATTCACCCGTACAACCTCTAGACTCCTAGGTTGGGAGATCGACCCGACATGGACCTGTATCTTGTGCGAGACGTTGGCGGGAAGGAATGTTCACAACACGTAGACAAACTTCCGCAATAGTACTCGCCGGAATCCGGCCATCTTCCCTCAAATTTGTGGGAATCGTCGAAAACTGGAGCGGCATCGGACAAGATTTGGTCGTCCTGGCGGAAGGACCCAACCCGTACGGCCTTTGTGCGGCGGCGCGACGGACCGCACTAGGGAGCTTCCTGCGTCCTAGTCCGCCCCGAGGGGCTTCGTCCCGTTTGGTGCTCCATAGAGAACCCAACTGCACAGCACGATCGCAAAGGTTTCTTCGTAACTCGATTAGTATCACTCAAGAGAATCCATCTACACGGAAGGTCTTTTAAGTGCCAGTTGTACCCACACAGAAGTTCTGCGCCCTCAACTACACCAGGATGCCTCCTCCAGTAGCATCACAATGAGTCTCACCATGGACAGCTCGCCAGTCTTCTTGCATCAGCCACACCTAATTACAAATGACTTTGGCCTCTCCATGCTCGTCATTTACATTTAAACTGCACACCCCCTTGTTGAGGTCTTACTCAAAAGTTACGGCCTCTAGCACATTACCATTCCTCACTCAAGTCATCGACACCCTCGTCGATGTACGTGTTGAAAGAAGAAATTACACTATCTCTCAAATGAAATGAGGTTTTTGAACTCCTATATAATAGAGTTTCATTGATGTCAAAGGTCCTCAAACGATTGGAACCAGAATAGGCTGCAAGAATGAAAGAGTCAATCTATCTTAGTAAAGGCGCTCGCTCTGCCACAAAGCAAAGGGAGGAACTCCCGCCGGCCATAGGGGGCTTCGTCCCAGGCCCGCCTCATCCTTCCCAACCTGCCGATGTTGCGAGCCGCCATCCAAGAGGGAAAAGGGACAAACGGTAGGAGGAAGATTGGAAAAAAGAAATATATGGGAATATTCCATTTTACAGTTTATGTTTCCTGTATATGTTCTGTCTGGACGATTTTTGGCACTTAAAACCATTTTACAGTTCGACTTTTACGCATTATGAGGGTCCTAGTTTTAAGGGTTCTGCTAGAGATGTTCTTAGAGACCCTTTTATGAGGCTCTAACCGCATGTGGACTCCAATAAAAATTTGGTGTCATGTAGTTGATTGGCCTCTCGCATTTAGCACAACTTTTGAGCCGGTCCGCCCATGATAAAATATCGACCCTGAGGTTATAATGTATCTGCATGGACAAGTCCATTGATTTTTCCTCCATTAAAAATATCACAAATTTTAGTAACAAGTAATAATATAATGCTTAATGAAATTTTAATTTTCATGTTCCATATCTCTAATATTTGTGTAAATTTCTACCAATCTTTAGTCAAAATTGACGGGTCCAACGCCATCACCATATCATAAATATGGAAACCAATCTCCCGATCCATACTAAACATCCATCTTAGCTTGAAATGTCGCCATAAGAACATGCAAATAGTCATAAGAAAACATGGATCATGTAAAATTTTATAGAATGCCGAAACTACATGCAAACATAATGTCGACCTTCTTATTTTAAAATCTGTCAGCAAGACCCGTCATCTAAAGCAAATAAATCTAATTTTCTTCCTCCTGCCCCGTCTTCTCCTTCCACCTAATCATCCTCGTCCGTGGAGGACCACTTTTTCTTCCTTAGATGAACGCATGCCAATTCCAACGGAATAAAAAACATCATGCCTAACTCTAAACTCAACGCAAACTTCATGAAGGACATCAACGTAAGTGGTATCGTTTGAGGCCGAAAACAACATGGCCAGAAAGAAAATATTGAACATGAAAGGGATGAAAAGACTAACAAAAAAAGAATGAGCAAAACTAGAATTGGTAAGAGAAAAAATTCCACTATATCTCAACTTTTTTCTTTGACTTGACTATATCTCAACTTAAGGAGGGAGTAAATTGGTAAGTATTACATACATGTTTGTTTGCGGCGACGGTAACAGAAATTGTAAAGAAATCAAGTTACAGTGGTATTTGGTTGTAATGGGATTTTTCGCTATTTATTTTAGTTCCTCCCAATTTGAATACATCCCAATGCCAATCTTCCAGCGATGCTGCTACTCCTCTGAAGGAAGTTGATCAGGGGCTTCTACCGTCGCTTAGAAAGTGAAGGGGACCGGTGGCCGTCTGCTCCTTCTGCGACTCCTTTATCACGATTGAAGTAAGGGAGAGTTTTGAGGCTTCTATAGAGTTCACACCGTACCTAAGCCTAAGCAGGCGCAACGAAGAAGAAGATCGAACAAAGGGGACCCGATGGCGGAGTACTCGCTCGAGCCATCGACGCATTCCGTTGGAGAGATCGGTCTTAAATAGTATAAGTTAACCTGTAATCTGTTTACAGGAATTCATTCCTTTACGGCCCGAGCCAACCGAACGTGTTCAAGGGCATGTATAATGGTTCTGTCTTAACAATGACACATAGGATAATTGCTTAGTTCGCGAGAGAGAAACAGGAAAAAAAAATGTTTGCCTTCTCTTAGCTAAGAGATCACCTTTTAGCATAATTGTCTCACCACATATTTAGGATATCTTAGTGACAGGACTAAAAAATAGCTCATTGTACAACATGTTTTTTTTGTCATATCTATATCACATGGCGAAGTTAAGATAAGACAGGCTTATCGACCATTGTACATGCCTAAGGGAATCAATTGAATCAGTTAACAATCTAATCGGATAACGGGTGAAAATGATTGAACCAAACACGCCTGGCTTTTCGGTAACTCCAAATTTGGAGGTAACACGAATCTCGATGTGCATCGAACATGCTAAACCCCGAGAGAAACCCCTGTACAAATTTGAAACGCTGCACCCCAAAACCCCAGGCAACAAAAGCTGATATAAACCCCCTAAGCAAACGAAACCGAAAGCGATAAGGTTCTTCGGCGCGTCGCCACCCTCTCGTCTCCCTCCCGCCTCCTCCCCTCTCCCCCCATTCCTTCCCGCTGTAAACTCCACGACGCACCGCCCTCAAGCTTGCCTCTCCTCCCCCCTCCCACCTCCTCGAGATGCTCGCGAGCCCCGCCACGCTACACCACCTCCTACTCCCGGCGCCGCCGCACCTCGCCTTCGCTCTCCCGAACCCCGCGCCGCCGCTCCACGCGTGGCTCCCCATCTCCCGCCTCGCGCCGCCGCGCGTCGCGGCATTCGCGCATGCCTCCTCGCGCCGGCTGCGACGGAGGGATGCGAAGGCTAGGGTTGTGGCTGCTGCAGGAGAGGAGGCGGCGGCGCCCGAGGTGACGGCAGAGGAGGCGAGCAGCTCTGCCCCGCCCAAGTTTTCCGTGAAGATCCCCGTCGGCGACCGCCACGTGAGCCGCGCCCTCTGTATTTTCCATTTGCGGCGCGCGGGATGCTTTGTTCAGTGTTCGCGCATTGCCGTGTTGGGGTTTTGAACTCTGTCGCGCGAGACTTTCAGGCGTCTGTTTCCTCGTGCACTTCTCCAAAATGAATGTAGTTTACGGTCCAAATATACGTGGATTCCTAAGTGCTAATCGCAAATGTACAATATCTAGGTGCAGTTCCTAAGTTGTCTTTAAATGTTCAGAGCTATGACCTATGGTGTGTTGTTATGTCATGAACCTCATTGTCATGTGTCTGATTGTTTTACAGTACTTACAAATGTTGTTTGACACAGTATGGGCATATCTTTAATCGGATTGTTATTTCTTGGTCTCTCAGATATTGGTGGAGACAGGCCACATTGGGAGGCAAGCGAGTGCTTCTGTGATGGTCACGGATGGAGAAACAGTAAGTGGAGTATCTAAATACCTCATTTATGAATTAGCACAGGCATAAAAAATACGAAACCGTTTAGCTGGCCTAAACACCCAAATGCTGAAATGCATGCTGCAGAGTGCAGACTACTCAATGCGCTGAAAATGCACCAACGATTTGTCGTTGTGGTGCTGAGTGGGGTTTTAATCTTCTCAGAGTTTTAGGGGGGCAACATTTGAACGATTCATCTGTCCTATTATGAGCATGTGATTTTTGTGCGTATAATTGGCTATAGACCTGTAGTTGTATCATCCTTGTGTGCTACCTGTCTCAAAAATCATTTATGGGTGGTAGACTAGTAGTTCCAGTGTTTTGTAATGTACTGGATTTCATGCTTTGAGCGGAGCAGGAACCTGACCATTCTTGATTTTTCTGCATATTAGGCTCCCAGGCTCCCATGAATTCGATACTGTTCTTAGTTCTGTGCTTGAGATAAACCTGCAATACTTCTTCTGTTATTGTTCTCGAAATTTATTCATGCCAGTTCCAGAGGACAGCAGTTTTTTCTACGCATATCACCATTTCAACTTTCCCATGTTCAACTAATACAGAGATATTATCTTCATCGCTATTTTCCAGTACATTAAGAACTTGACATGCCTAACTAAAATTTCTAATTGCACTGGCAGATTGTCTACTGTTCTGTTTGTATGGCTGATACTCCAAGCGACCCTACTGATTTTTTCCCAATGTCAGTTCACTACCAGGAGCGCCTCTCAGCTGCTGGAAGAACTAGGTACAGAACCTAAATTTAGTTCTTGCCCTTGTATTCATCAACTATCGTCTTTTTTGTGTATTTCATTCACTCTACTCTTATTATTGATTGAATATAGTGGTGGTTTCTTTAAACGAGAAGGAAGGGCAAAAGACCACGAGGTTCATTATAAGAACTTTTGCTACATTGCTTTTTTATGTTTGTCGGGTCACTAGAGTTTCTTTCTTACTATAATCGCAGGTTTTAGTATGCAGATTGATAGACAGGCCTCTACGCCCTACTATGCCCAAGGGTTTCTATTATGAAACTCAGCTTCTATCCTGGGTAATCCAATGATTTTTTTGTATGCATACATATAACATATACCATCATTTTTTACCTTAAGCACAGTGTGTCATTATCTGACCAATTACTTAATTTTCATTTGCGAGCTTTATTATTCATATGACGAAACAATAAACTCTCACTATTGCAGGTTTTCAGTTATGATGGTATTCATTCCCCTGATTGCGTGGCTGTGACAGCTGCTGGTATAGCCATGTAGGTCTAACGGAAAATATTGAAATAATCTAGTGATAATTCGTGCATGGTAGCTGCTCGTATTTATCACGAATCTATCTCTGCAGGGCACTCTCTGAAGTTCCAAATAAACAAACAATTGCTGGCGTAAGAATTGGTATGATCAACGACCAGTTTGTTGTTAACCCAACCACTGAACAAATGAAGGACTCGGAGTTGGATTTGATGATGGCTGGGACTGATAGTGCTATATTGATGATAGAGGTTTGTGCTCAACTTGTATTTGCAGTTGCATATATACTTTACCCAGCTCATTTTGCCTTAAGAAATGATATTCACCTTTTCTGTCAGTATTTAAGTCTTTTAGATTTTCTTGACAGTTAGGTATTGATTTTCTGGAGATGAGAAGTTTACATAGTTTTAATCACTGATCTAGCATGTAAAATTACCTTATCTAAGCTTTACTGGTATAAGCCACATTGCATTTCTTTTGACAGCAGCCCGCCAGTAGCTATGGCAAGCCTTGTTTGGTTGGCACCAAAAAATTTCCTACATTTAAAGATAGGTCAATTTGGGTGAACCAGGCTGTTGGTTCTTGTTCTGTCATTCCTGTTATCTTTTGTGTGATGGGCAAATATGGGTAGCATATCATACCCTTTTTATATATTTTTAATATGCTTCTCTGCCCTTGATTTTAAAGATAGGTTAATTTAAAAAATGTTGCCAACGGGGGAATGATCCCTCCCTTGGTTATACATTGTTAGGTAGGCCAGACACCCTGTTTATTCGAGTATTTCTCAGCTGGTAAGATAGGTTAATTTAGGTGAACCAAATTGTCTGTTGTATAGTTCAGTTATCTTGATTCTTTCACCCTCCTAGTTATTATTTTCTGTTAATTTCAGCTCTTACTTTCTGAGTTCTGACTAGTTCTTAGTAGGGATTCTGTGATTTTCTCACTGAGGAGAAGCTGCTTCAAGCCGTGGAAACAGGACAGGTTAGCTTATAACGTCTTGTTGTGCTATGCTTGTAGGTTTTTTTTTGCTATCCATAGTGTGGTTTGACAAAAGGTGGTCCATCTGATTGCAAGATGCTAGTGCCTAGTAGTTAATAATCTAGTCAACCAACAACAACAAATCAGCAAAGTTTCTGCTAATTTATTTTTTCCTTTTCTTCTATATGAATGCTTGCTGTTTGCTTTTGTAATTAGAGATCTATGGTCCTTCTAATTTTTATTTACTTTTTAAGTGCAAGGACCTTTTTATAGTAGCTCTAAATGGAAGGAATGAGGGCCCCAAATGTCATGTTACTGAGACTTCCTCCATTGAGAGACCCAGGAGTTTATTCATTTGGAAACATTTATAGAAGCTCTGTTCTCTGCTAATTATTTATATTGCGCATTTTTGCTTTAGTCACCTGCTCAGCTGATGTCATAGTCATCATCTATTTCCATCCAGCTCTACAATAAATACTTGTTCTGTCCAAAACATGTGACATTTACTTTGTTTATCTTCTCAGGGCTCCTTTTTTTTTTTTTACTTTGGTTATATTATATTTGTTTCTTCTTTTGTGATTCTAACTGTAGTAAAAATCAGGAGGCAATTCGAGAAATCTGCAAGGCAATTGATGTTCTTGTCCAGACCTGTGGGAAGAAGAAAATGGTCGAGGCTATCAATTTACCACCCCCTGAACTCTACAGGCATGTTGAAGTATGAACATACTGCAGCCCTTTATTTAATCAAATGTATAGTCTTTTAACTTTCCATAGGACTATTTCACATTTTCAAGATAGTCTTATAGTAAGTGAAAACAGCAAACATACTATTGTTTTTAGTTTTCGTGGTGAGCAGCGAGACTTGCTGGGACTAAAGATCTCAAATACCAGTCCTTTTCTATCCTACTTTTCGACATGTTTTGTCATTTTCTTCCAGTAGTATATTGGCCACTCCTTGATATTATTTTGTTAGTATAGTTGTTCTGTTCAGATTCTTGCTACAGGTGGTCAAATGGTCTGGTGGACCGAGAGGGTTTTCATAGTATCCAGATCTTACATTACCTGTATTTTTCAATTGTTTTACCTTATTTTAGGCTATGTGTGTGCCTGCTTGTTTGTCTCTTCGGCGGCAAATTGTTCTACTTATCCGTTCAAGTTTTTAAGCCTTCCAAGGATGCAGTGCTAAATTTGCTGGTGGTAGAAATGCTTGTGCTAGTAATATGTGAATACCAATAGTGTTAAATCCCAGCAGGAAAAAATGATCGATAGAAATAGAACACGCCTTCTCCCAAGACAGCATTTCACATTGCTATTTAGTCCACTTCCTTTTCCTGAAAAACAAATCAAGCAAAGTGTATTGTGCTTTACTTCTTTTCTGCACTCTCATTGCTGATTTAAACTGCTAACAACGTTCCAGGATATTTCTGGAGATGAGTTAGTTAAGGCACTGCAAATAAAACAAAAAATTCCCCGAAGAAAAACTCTTTCAGCACTGGAAGAGAAAGTAATATCAATACTGTCAGAACAGGGCTATGTGTCCAAAGATGAGTCATCTGCACCCATTGAAAATTTAGCTGATATTGTTGAGGAGGAAGATGAGACGAAATTATAGAGGATGGTGAAGTGGATGAAGGTGATGTTCACATCAAGCCAGTGTCAAGGAAGCCCCACCGTCAGGTAATGGTCATTATTTTGTTCTCACTGAAGATGTGGTTTTGTGACTCAAGTTCTGTTTGTTTTTCTTTATGCAATGTTTTTGGCTTAGCATATCATGCACAACTGTCATACGCTGCTTTCACTGACCAACTGTTTCTTCTATGTAGTTATTCTCAGAAGTTGATGTGAAGCTAGTCTTCAAGGAAATTTCGTCCAAATATTTGCGAAGGCGGATTGTAGAGGTATTTAATTTCCCTTATCATCTGAAGGGCATAGCCGCTAAGCTTTTCTCTTGACCTAAGTGTTAGTGCTAGCGTACTTCATTTTATCTATTAGAGCATTTGTTGGGTAGGAAGTTTTCATGTGCATACTTGACTTTCTGTTCGCAACTTTGAAATACTGCAGCGCGTTGTATTCTGGAAAGTTAGTCACGGTGAATGATCAGATACAAAGCATGCTAGTCTTGAAAGTCGAGGCAATGTAATGTCAAGATAGTAAAAAATACAGTCTGGCACAGTAGTACTGCAACTGCATAAGAATCAGAAAATCAGATAGAGAGTGTTATAGTTCTAGTTATAAGGGCTGGCTTTCTTGCAACGTTACATTTGGGTCAGTAAGACGACTCATCATTCTTGAGAATGATTCCATGAATGTTGCATGATAGTCCCTGTAGAGATACAAATATGAGCATATTATAATTCCTTGTAGTTGACTTCCAAAAAAAAAAAGATTGCATACAGTTATATCGATAGGAGGCACCGTTGTTAATTGGTATGGCAAAATGGGTTAGCTGCATAACACTAGTAGAGGACTGTCTCTGTACAGAATATGGCTGCCCCACAAGACAGAACTGAGCAAGTGCAGCAATGCCTGCTGGGCATGGCCTCTATTATTAGGTAATAGTTGCAGGGTTTAGTTTATGGTGTCGCATTACCTTGTAAGACTTTTCCTTGGACTGATAGACTTCCTACTTAAATTTATCTTCATGTGGTTTATGCTACTATTATTACTGTCTTTCATGAATGTTGGTAAAACTTCAGGGTGGAAAGCGAAGCGATGGACGGAGTCCTTGTGAGCTTCGCCCCATTAATTCTCAATGTAGATTACTTCCACGGGCACATGGTAGTGCACTGTTCACAAGGGGAGAAACACAGGTAAGGTAATACGCTTCATTTGACAGTCTAATGCAACTGATATACTCCCTCCGTTCCACATTGTTTGACTCTAAACTGGATGTATCTAGACTTATTATAATGCTATATACATCCATTTGAAAGTCAAGTAATATGGAACGGAGGGAGTACCTCACAACATAACCTTCTGGTATCATTTTCTTCTTGCATATCATGGTGTTGTTATTGTCTCGCTACTAAACCTGCTTGATCCCTCCTTCCGTTTTAGCAAATATTGCATGTGTATTTATTCACATATGTGTATATTTTTCCGAATAACAAATTGGTTTCTTATTCCAGTCAATACTTGTTGACACTTATGTAGATCTAATATATTTTGAGGAGTAATTTCGATTTGTGTATAATTTATTGCAATTTGTGTGATGTAAGAGTGTAAAAGTACTCATCAGACTGACCACAATTGAACAAGGGCAGCTGCACGTGTCTACCGTTTTCTCTTCAAACAGAGACAGTTTCTGCTCGAGTTAACACATTACATCTACAATCCAGATGTTCTTAACATATCTTATTTAATCATGCAGGCACTGGCTGTGGTCACTTTAGGTGACTATCAGATGGCACAGAGAATTGATACCCTTGTTGACACTGAGGAATCAAAGAGTTTCTATCTTCAGGTACGTGGTAGGAATATTGGTTGATGATATATCATCTTGCTGGGACAGTTTCCCATCTCTAAAGTTCAAAAGTCTTCATCTATTGTTGCTCATGTAATTTCACTGATGAAAAATGACATCTGTAATGCTCTGTTGGGCTTTTAGATAGTTCCATTTACTCGGGCAGTCGTTTTCAACTAGTCCTTATATTCAGATCCGGTAAATGTGGATCTATTAACTAGCTTCCGTCAAAAGGTAAAGAGTGAAAAACAATGTAGCTGTACATTAGTCCTCTTGACATGTGATACATACAGTTAGTGTTGTCTTCAACTACTAGCATTGGATAGAGCTCAGTCACAATATATTTGAAGTACGATGTAAAGCTGTGAAGATACTGCTACTACTTCCTAGTTTAAGAAGTTCTTATCTGCTCTCATAGTTTATAACAGTCACACTGAGTTTGTTCGACCGGAAAAAACCCCAGGATCGGTGCCACTGCCAGGTTCTTTCTGGTCAGCTGATTGAATTATTTTCTGTAAAGACAAGCGAAAAATATTATCATGGAAAAGTCCCCGTCCTAAGAGTCGAGTTTGGGACATCCCACTTATCCAATATGGTTCCCAGTAGGTTATTTGCACTAATTTTCCAAGTAGTGTAGGCAACAAGTATTAATATTAGAATATGGCGCATCGAGACGCTCCAGACTGCCGTATGCATGTCTTGCATACCATGAGATGATCTGACAAATAGATGCCTCAAAGTTTCACTGACCTGTTCGTTTGTGTGTTGCAGACTGCTGTATGCATGTGTTACATCCCATGATTACACTTTTTAGTTAATTGTTGTGTTACATACTGCAGTACACATTCCCTCCATCATCTGTTGGTGAAGTCGGTCGAACTGGAGCACCTAATAGGAGAGAGATAGGTCACGGTATGCTTGCGGAAAGGGCGCTGGAACCAATCTTACCTCCAGAGAAGGATTTTCCGTACACTATTCGTGTGGAGAGTACTATCACTGAAAGTAATGGCTCTTCCAGGTAATAATCATTTCATGCTTCTTCCATTATTGTTTGCACTTTTTTCCATTGGCGAAGGTTTGATAGAGTTGACACTTGATGCTGTACCACTATGTTCTCTTTAAATTACTATTACTATGGTGTGTACTGTCACTTGTCGCCTTCCTATTGGAGTTGTTGTAAGATAGATTCTGCTACCGATCAGGTGGACAAAATAATCATCCTTTTGTGCAGGCTGCAGGATAGCCTGATCTTTTACTCAATGTTTCTCATAACAGCAGAGTATCATTTTTTGTGCATGCAGTATAGCCTGCACTGTAATTCTTTTACTCCTAAACTGGCGATATATCTCTGGTAATATATGTCTGTTATCTATCACCAGCATGGCTTCTGTCTGTGGAGGTTGTTTAGCACTTCAAGATGCTGGTGTTCCAATAAAGTTCCCTGTAGCTGGAATAGCAATGGGCTTGGTTCTTGATACTCAGGAATTTGGTGGAGACGGTAGACCACTTATTCTTTCTGATATTACTGGATCTGAAGATGCCTCTGGTGACATGGATTTCAAGGTGTAACTTGTATTCTACTCTGAGTTTGTTTTCCACCATATTAATGCAGTAGCATGGTTAATGGTGGATGCTATTTGAATCTTTTAATTTGTTTACCTGTCAACTCTTTTAGGTTGCTGGTAATGAACATGGAATATCTGCTTTCCAAATGGACATCAAGGTTGTAATTACTAACAACTAGATGAACCAACGCTTGTCTTGTAATATGATATTTGGTGGCATAACATCAATACTGAAGTTATTTCTGTGCATGTTATGCTGTGGCAGGTGGTGGGGATAACTCTACCTGTAATGGAACAAGCACTTCTTCAAGCTAGAGATGGTAGAAAGCATATTCTAAGTAAGTCTGTAGCCTACGCTTAACAATCAATCTTGCTTTATTATTTGTGAATGCCATGCTGGAAATTTCTAACCCACTTGCGACAGATATCTTGAACCTACAATACATTGTAACTAAACTGCAAGTCGTACTTTTAACAGAAAGAGATAAAATGTAATTTATAGTAACTCAGTTATGGACGAGGAATATTCCGTGCATATCTTTTTCAAAGGATCACCTTAGGTGACATCATTTGTGAATGTAGCTACCAAACAAAATGTGAGAGGCTTATTCCAAAAACTTCCAATAGTATAAACATGATTGGAGCCTTCGCGGATAACAGACTGTCTATTCTTAGATCATCAAGAATCCTTGCAATATACTCCTCTGTTCCACAGAATGCAGTTGTGGTGAAAATGCCATTTGTACTTCAGTTTTCAAATGAATTTCAGGTATTTCATCTGATGTTACATTTCACTGTCTTCTTCAGATGAAATGTCAAAATGTTCACCTCCGCCAGCTAAAGCACTGTCCCCCTATGCTCCCGTAATACATGTTATGAAGGTTGGTGCATTGTTCTTGAAGCGTGATGATTTTGTATTTTAGTTCAACTGTAAAGTTTTAAACTTGTCTGGAATTGCTCTTATGCAAGGTCAAACCTAACAAGGTGAGTTTAATAATTGGTTCTGGCGGAAAGACAATAAAAAGCATACTTGAGGAGACTGGAGTATATGCTATTGATGCTCGAGATGATGGCACGGTAAGGAGAACTTAGTGACAGCCTTTAATCTTTTCAAAGTACTATCTGACATTCTTTTGGCAGGTAAAAATTACTGCAGGGGACATGGAAAGCTTAGAGAAGTCAAAAACTATAATAGCTAATCTTACTATGGTTCCAAAAGTTGGAGAAATTTTCAGGTGTCCATTTATTTTATCCCTTGTTTTTTTGTGCATATAATATCTTCATATGCTATTATTGCTTCCTTTATATTTAATTAAGCACTCGCTTTTAACTGAACATTTCTGGGTCTTAGCTAATGAAAACTCTTGGAAATTCAATTGCCAGAAACTGTGAGATCAAAACAATTGCTCCATACGGAGCTTTTGTTGAAATTGCACCTGGGCGTGAGGTGAGCAGCTACCGAAATTTACTTTATTAATTACAATGTCAACATAATTATTGCACATACACAATGCAAAAGAAGTAATGCTACTTTAATTGACAAATCCATGTGGCCTCATTTGGCTCCTAAGGATTCAGTTAGTAGTTTCCGTGCACAAGGTTATCTCCTGTTAATTCATATCCTTAACTCAATGTGCAGGGTTTATGTCATATCAGCGAGTTAAGTTCGAGTTGGTTGGCCAAGGCTGAGGATGTGAGAAAATAGATCACAACTTATTTTGTTTTGATTCCTGTTGCGTGTCAAAGTTATCCAATTCTTTGTTCTTTTTTCAGGCTTATAAAGTTGGTGATCGTATTGATGTCAAGCTTATTGAGGTTTGTACTTCTGTTTAAAGTGTAAAATCAACATGAATGCCAAGTAAAACCGTGAAAGTTGCACCTTTGGTGTATGCTGCTGGTACATATGAATCAGTGGTTGCCAAAGAGCCACATATTGCTGGAACTTACAGCCGGTGCATGATTTCACTAGTTTTAATCTTGTTTAGTTATGGAGTATAAATTACTGTCTCTGTCGCAAATTTTAGTTGTCTTTTTTATGTTAATCGGTGCATGAATTTTAGTTGTATAAATTACTAGTTTTAATCTTGTTCGTATATTGTATATTTACTATTCTCTCGTTATTTCCAGTTTCCCAGCTAGCAAGTAAGATAGTAAGCAATCGCTGTAGGTCTTTATAATGCTTAGGCTAGTCTATTCCTAATTCTACCGCATTAAATACCACTTCGTAAATTGATCTGATTACATTTTTACCATCTCTGCTTTCTGAATGTCTATTTTCTGCACTTTCCGAACCAGATAAATGACAAGGGACAACTTCGACTAAGTTGCAAAGCCTTGCTTCCTGATGCAAACCAAGAACCCAGCATCAACAAGCAGCAAACGAGCGGTTCTACGAAAGAAAAGATAATATACAAAGATGATATCATTAAGGTGACAACAAGAAGATCCAGACGCAAGAAAGAAGGTGAGCCGCCTGCAGCTGAAAATGCCACATCAAAGACCCTTGAAAACAGCACAGCTGAAAATGCCTAAGGATTTGGCTTCACAAGACGGCTAGACGGGAAAGAAACAAGAGTGACAGACGCAACATGCCGGTTCATCACATTAATTGCCTGAGAAGACTGGGCCAGGTACTAGGAGCGCAACAACAGCCACTAACAAGGATCGAACAACATTCAGTGACCGTATGACTGGAATTTCATGACAAAGCTGGCTACGCAGATTGTCCACTCTAAATTGGATTCCTACAACAGGGAGAATTGTTGATGTTCAAGTCTTCTTGCTCTATGATGTGCTGAATGACGATGCTACAGTAGAAGTGAAACCTTTCCAGATTCAGGTTGCTGCTTTAACATGCACCATTTTGGTTGTGTTGCACATCCTGCATTTTTCCGACCAAGGTCGTAGTGCAGCATGGAGTGCCTACAGTGGTTTTGCTTCATTACTTTAGGATGAAAATGGTAGCATGTAGTGAACTTATATTCGTATAATAGAACTTTTTTTTTACCTTGTCTGAGCTTTAATCTTGGGTGGCTTTATCATTAGTTTCTGCATGTCCCGCAAAAAAAAAAAAAACCTTGTCTGTGCACGCCCTGATCTGGTGGAAAACTCATCTCCTTATGCTTAATATGAGTATGGAAAACCGGATTGGCAGTGAGATAGGTGGCCTATAGTCTTATGATTGGCCTAGCACTTTAATTTGGATGTCGTCGATCAAACACACTCAACTCTCATGGGGTCAGGTTTCAGGTGGGGCGGGTCGCGAGCGCTCGCTACGGCCACATGCGGGACGATGTGTGGGTTGGGGGTGTTCGAGGCTGTCAGTGTTGGGGTAGGTTCAGTTATAGTCCAATCATCATGATTTTTTGCTTATCTTGGCCAATAATTTCTCAGCTTCTTTAGGAGCCCTTTTTCTGAAAACACAACCAGCACAACTATCCAGGTATGTCTTAGATTCAACAGTTAGTCCATTATAAAATATATCTAAGAGTTTATTTTTAGGTAATTGATGTTCATGCCTTGCTCTAAGTAAAGAACAAAATCTTGCTCAAGATTCATGTATTTTCTCTCCTTCAATTTGCTTAAAGTCAAAGCAACATGTTGAGCACTAGCATGAAAATATTTCTGAAAGAAATCATTAACCAAACCAATAGAACTATCAATAGAGCCAGACGATAAATTATTAAACCAAGTTTAGGTTCATCTTTCAATGAGAAAGAGAAGATTTTAGCAACAAAGTAACTGCGTTTCTTAATATCATTAGAAAATAAGCTACTCAAAGAGAAGAGCTCATTCATATGTCCTACAACACTTTCATTTTCAGTTCCACAAAAAGTTTCTCTCTCAATAATAGACATGTAAGATAAATTTAGAGAGAAATCATAATCCTTCTTTAATGTGTATGGGAGATATAGCAAACTTAGCATCAGGAGACATTTTATATTTAACAGCACGTCTTGCAAGAACTCTTAATAGCACTTGCACTAGTAGTAGCATGACATTCTTCAATAAAGTCATCATCAAGTTCAATGTAAGTTTCCTCAAGATCATCACTAGGACTATCTCTAGACTCAGGTGAATTAACAGGTGTACCAATGTTTTCATCAGGAATTTCAGGGCGTGTTTGGTAGCCCGTATGGGCTTTCTCATCTCATACATGCTCACTCGAGTTAGGCTGGCCAGGTACAAATGTGTTCTAATGCGATGTGTTTGGTAGCCCGTACAAAGTGAGCAGGGCTGAGTTGAGAGCTTGTTTGGTATCCTGTATGAACTGAGCCCTGCCAGATATTTTAGAAAAGCAAACAGGTCCCTGAAAAGTAAACCTAAAACGCAATCAAGTCCCTGGTGAGCACTCTGGCTTTTTCTCCGTCGCCGGCCCTCCGTGGCGGCGCAAGGAGGCGCGAGCCTATGGGCGTGTACAAGCCCACGGTACCTGACGGTGCCGTCGTGGTCACCGTGCAGTCCATGACGCAACGGCCTTCAGTCCCCTGCGAGTTGCCATCGGCCAGTGAAGACCCCTGCGAGCTGCCATCGGCCTTCAGTCTCGGGGAACTGGAGATGGTGTGGGAGAGGAAAGCTGCATCGGCGAGGCAGGTGGAGACATGGGAGGAGCGTGACAACCACGCGAAGAACGAAGCTGAAAGACTGGGCTGGGCGGCGCGAGCCTCTGGGGGCGCCGACGTGGGGCAGGGCGAGCCTCTAGCATGCGCTAGGCGGCGGGGCGGATCAACGCGCGCTGAGCGGTGGGGTGGGAGCCAGGAAGAGAGAGAGGCCGCGGGGGAAAATGACTAGCTCTTTTAGGCCGGGTGGGCGCAGCGCATGTGGGGACCACGTGTGGAGTTTTTCGTATGAGTGGAGAAGGGCTGAGTAGAGAATCTCGATCTGAGCTTCTCTTCTCGGCAGGGCTGAGAGCCATTTCGGGGCGTAGTGGGCAGGGCCGCACATGCACGACACAACCTACCAAACACGAAAAAGTGGGGCGGTGGAGATTTTCTGAGGGCAGCCGGGCTACCAAACACGCCCCGAGTGTCTTCAATTTGTTTACATCTAGCAATCCTATCATCTAGGAAAGGACCTAGTGAACCACTCTCATCAAGCACAGTAGAAGTATCAGCAAAATTATCAGAAGTATTTTCAGGCTCAGCAAAAGTAGTAGCATGTGTCGCATGTGTATATGGTGGTTTAAGAAGTTTACTCATTACAGATGGTGAATCAAGAGAAACAGAGGTGTTCAGAGTTGTACCTCTCCTTATAGTGGATGGCAATATAGGAACTTTCTCATCATGAGTTTTACCCATGATGAATAACTTGCATCGAACAATATCACGTTCAAGTGAGCTTACAAATAAAGCTATGCTCCCCGGAAATGGCGTCAGAAAATAGTCTTGATGACCCACAAGTATAGGGTATCACAACCGTTTTCGAGGGAAGTAAAACCCAAATTTATTGATTCGACACAAGGGGAGTCAAAGAATATTTATAAGTCTTATCAGATGAGTTGTCAGTTCAGCTGCACTTGGAAGTAGACTTGATCCCAACAGTTGTAGTAACAGTTTTATAGCAGTATCAACACTAAAATAACAACCGGAATAAAATAGAAACAACGATAGAAATTGTGGGAAACATCAAGATGTAAATACTGTAGGCATAGGGACGGATGAACGGGCGTTGCATGGATAAGATAATTCATATAATAATAAAAACATGGGCAGTTGCAGATAGATAATAATAAAGCATCCAATTACTAGGTAAACCATAGGCATGTGTTCCATATTTAGTCGTACGTGCTCGCAATGAGAAACTTGCACAACATCTTTGAAAGTAAAGTATGGGCACCTAGAGGGGGGGGGGGTGAATAGGTGCTACGACCAATTTTATTTTTTCTTGTAGTTTAGGCTTGACAATAAGGTAAATTCTCTAGATAGTGCAACTAGTGGTGAATTTACCTATATGACAAGGCAAGCAATTAATGCAACAAGTACGAGTAAGTAAAGAGAGGGAAGAACGAGGTAACCGATGGAAGCACACGGAGACACGATGTATTTCCGAGTTCCTCCTTGTTAAGGGAGTACGTCTCGTTGGAGGGGTGTGAGCTCGCCATGAAGGCCTACTCAACGCCACTAAGGCTTCACCCTATTCTCCGATGAACTCCGCCACAAAGGCCTAGTTCACCTTCCACTATTGAACCTCTTTGAGGCGGGGATCGAATCCTTTACAAACAACTTGGGGCACACACCCACAACTAAATTGGGGGCTCCCAACTCTTCTTGAATCACCAACAAGTAACAAGATGCCTAGGTTCCTCATAAGAGGAAACCCTAGGCAAGATCCCTCAAGCTAGAGAGGGGGAAATGAAGAACGGCTCGGTGAAGATGTAGATCGGGGCCTTCTCCTTCAATCCTCCAAAGATCTTCAAGATTGGGTGGAGGGATTGGGAGTTATGAGAGATTTGGTGAGTTCTTAAATGCTCATAAATGCTAAGGGGAAGAACTAGATCTTGGGGAAGAAGAGGAGGGGTATTTATAGCCCCTCCTCACAACTAGTCGTTGTGCAGGAAAAAGGGTACCGGAATATCCGGTCCAAGTTTGGACCGGAATATCCGGTCAGCTTGCTCCACGCAGATCTGCAGAGCTGTACCGGATTATCCGGTTGTTCCGGAATAATCCGGTACAAATAATCCGGTTGACTCCATTAGCTCCAAGCTTCCAGTCCTTAGCCATTTTTCGCAGCAACCAGAATATCCGGTCCAGGATGAATAATCCGGACCAAATAATCCGGTTCACTTCTGAGAGCGAAACTTCCAGTCCTTAGCAGTTTTGCGCAGCAACCGGAATATCCGGTCCAGGATGAATAATCCGGACCAAATAATCCGGTTCACTTCTGAGAACAAAACTTCCAGTCCTTAGCAGTTTTGCGCAGTAACCGGAATATCCGGTCCAGGATGAATAATCCGGACCAAATAATCCGGTTCACTTCTGAGAGCAAAACTTCTAGTCCTTAGCAGTTTTTCGCGCACCTTCAAGAGCAACCGGAATATCCGGTCCAGGATGAATAATCCGGTCCGAATAATCCGGTTGAGTTCTGTCCCAAAACTCTCAGGCCAATCTTCACCGACTTTTCGGTGATCGATGCCGATGTTAGGTATAACACCTGCACGCTAAACACCTCGATAAATAATGTACTTAGTATTGTTAACTAACACACAAAACACTGGGAAAACGAAATGCACTTTCAATCTCCCCCTTTTTGGTGTTAGATGACAATACTAAGATTTGCAATAAAACCTTGACAGGAATCATGTTTGAAACAAGATGGGAATATCTCCCCCTATCTCTATGCATATCTTTTGTTTGCCTCAAACGCAAATAGATGCAATGATGTATAGGGAGAAATTTCCAACAAGTAGCAAACATGCCAATGAGTCAATATCACCAATATGTTGAGTGTAAAAAAAGAAGTATATACCTTGTGCGAAGATGATATATCCAAGAATAACCAAGCACAACCATAGATAATCTCCTCAACATATATGATAGATAACCATCACACCACTAATGGATAAACCATGATAATATCCAGATAACCAACATAGTCTCACACACAATAGCACACATAGTTTTAAACGAGACAATAAACGACATAAGTTCACGAACACGACAAACGAAGATACTAAAATGGACACAAGCTCTCAAAGAAAGATAAAAGCAAATGCTTGTGCCCGAACCCATGCAAATCCCGTAGTCTAATAGCTACTTCTCCCCCTTTGGCATCGAGACACCAAAAAGGAGGGAAATAGCTAATCTAACGTCCCAGACACGGTCTAAGCATCCGACTCGCCTCCAGACTCCTGCTCAGCATCAGACTCCTCATCCTCATACTCCTCCTCATCATCATCCTCATCATGAGCTCCAGAAGCAGTATCCTGAGTAGACCGGAGAGCCGCCTCAATGCTCTCCCAAGGAGTGAAATCCCCAGCAGACCAAGCAGAGAAAGACTGAGCAGCGATAGGAGCATGTACATCACCAGTGCCACCACTCACGTGGTGGAGAATCTGTCGCTGTGAGCTAGCCATGGCAGTGTCCCTGCGATACGCCCTGTACTGCTCCTTGTGAATATCCACCTTCATGCAGAGCACGTTGCGCTGAAACCAGGAGAGCTTCCTGACGTGGCGCAAAGTGCTAATATCAGAAACAGGCGCCCTGGGTGCAGACTGAGAGCCAGTAGAAGGACCTCCCATAGAGGGACCACCCTCAAAAGGAGCACTCTGAGAAGCAGCAGCAGTCTTCATCTTCCTCTTGACATACAGCTTCTTGACCTTGTGCTCAGCCATGGGTAACTCTGTGTACTCCTTCCTCGTCTCATACTTGATGAGCATCATGATATAGGGAGCATAGGGAATGGTGTAGCCACCAATCATAACAGAGTATAGCTCGTGATAGATGATGTCCATCACATCCACAGTAAAGGAGACAGACGGGTCCTCTTCCTCCATGCACTCCTTAGCCAGAATCAGAAGGTTGCATAAAGGAGTGGTGAGAGCATCATTGTTACCTCCACTCGGCACAAGGAAGGATCTGAAAATGCGAACCAGCTGATCATAAAGTGGAAGAAGTCCCTCAAGTCCCCCAATGGTGAATCCAGGGGCATACAGCTCAGCCATGGCCACCTCCCTCCTCGGCCTATCAACCTCATGGACGCGGCGACCAAGAGGAGGGTGATCGCGGTAAGAGTATCCAAGACGCCGGGCAAACCTCTCGAAAGATGCTTCACACGCTGTGGACTCAGACATCCACTTGAGGCGGCACACAATATCCTGAGTACTGAACACTAGAGTGGACATAAACTGCATCACAAGCTGTGTGTTGTAGTTGCACTGAGTCTCCATAAGCTTCACTAGTCCAAACCGCTCAACAATACTAGCTGCATCAGCAAATTCCTCCTTGGCCTTGAGAGCGGCAAAGTCAAATGGCTCCATAGCACGGCAAGGATGACGGTAGTCACAATAGATATCAGCATAGATATAGGACTGCTCCAGATTCCAGAACCGAGGATCAATATTTGCAACACGCGGAGAAAGATAGACATCCTTATTCCTGATCTCATTGAAGTCCGGAACAGGAATGTCGGTCTTATAGTTGAGCCGAGCCTTCCTCTTGTTTCTGACAAAAACCTGCTTGTTGCGCTTAGGAACGCGCCTCTCACCCTCATCACCTGTGAACCAAGATAGTAGAAGAATAGCACAAGATGAGTACACTAGTGTCAAACAACGGAAACAATCATGCATAAAAACAATAGAGGAGATTCCAGGAAACAATCGAGGTAGAAATCTGGGAAAGATTAATTTGGGGCTGCCCTAAAACAGTACTGGACATAGCCGGATATTCCGGTTCAAAACTGAACCGGATATTCCGGTTACCCGGATATTCCGGTTCAGTCGTGGACCGGATATTCCGGTAGGTTGCGGAACAGCACCAAATCAATCTAGATCTCAGATTTCAACGAAGATTGTACACAAGTGAATCTAATCTATCGTTTCTAGCATGCAAGGGGACCTCTCCGGAACAAATTCTACCAAGCATAGCCAACAAAAACGCAAATCCATGGATAGGTAGGGTTATAGCACCAAGATTCAAAAGATTTGAACATTACCGGAGTCCATGGAGAAAGATGCTTGGGTAGAAACGTTCCAAATCACGAGGGGAACGAGATCCGGGCCAAAGCTCCAAGATCCCGCGGAGGAAACGGCCCGGGAGGCCAAGAATCACGGCGGCGGCGTTTTGGGGTGGAGAGGAGCAGATGGGAAAAGGGCAAGAACTGCCCCCCCCCCACCCCCGTCGGGCTCCAGGTTTTATGATGTGCGCCGAACCGGATATTCCGGTACAGCCGGATATTCCGGTCCAGAACTGGACCGGAAATTCCGACTGCCTCCTGATTCGAAATTTCCTCGTTTTCAAAGGACGACACTAGTGCTTAGAAAAGAAAGGCTTTTTGATAGAAAGGCTTAGGATAGAACAACAAACTGAAACTAGTACTTATCCCTCTCAAGAGCAAGAAACAACCAAATAAAATACCAATTGAGTGGGATTTTCCTAGGAAGAACCACTTAGAAGGGAAAAAACACATGAAATGCAATGAAATGACAAGTAGAAAAACCCAACTAAGATCCAACTCTTCGAAACGAAGAGGTTGGTGGCCCAGGCCACCATGTAAGAGATCATGGTATGCAACCGCGAAGATGTATCTTGGGTGCATTGCCAATTCTCGACATTGAAGCTCACAATTCAACATTAGAAAAAGAGAGATCATAATGAATTTTTGCTTTGGGCATAATGGGGGGAGGGAGAATCCAATGTATTAGGATAACACTCCCCCTATGTCCATGCCTACATCTAAACTCGAATACGTTTCATCTATAGGGGTGTGTGCAAGATAGTCAAGTCAAGCTCCTTGAATCAATCACATTTAGCTCATTCCTCAAGAACAAGAATCTTGCATCATCAAGTGGCTTCGTGAAAATATCCGCAAGATTGTCCTTGGTGGGCACATAAGATAGTGCAATATCCCCTCTTGCCACGTGATCACGGATGAAGTGGTGGCGAATTTCAATGTGCTTCGTCCTTGTGTGTTGCACCGGGTTGTAAGCAATCTTGATGGCACTTTCATTGTCACATAAAAGAGGCACTTTGTCCAAATGGACACCATATTCCTTAAGAGTTTGCCTCATCCATAACAATTGAGTGCATGCACTAGCGGCGGCAACATACTCGGCTTCGGCGGTGGAAAGTGATATGCAATTTTGCTTCTTCGAGGACCAACTTAGAAGGGACCTACCAAGAAATTGGCAAGCCCCGGAAGTTGACTTCCTATCATCTTGATCACCCGCCCAATCGGAATCCGTATATCCATTGAGAGAAAATTGTGCCCCCTTTGGGTACCACAAACCAAATCTTGGGGTATGAAGCAAATAACGAAAGATCCTATGAACCGCCATTAAATGGCAATCCTTAGGAGCCGCTTGATACCTTGCACACACACCTACACTCAAAACGATATCGGGCCTAGATGCACAAAGATAGAGCAAAGAACCAATCATAGAACGATAAAGCTTTTGGTCCACATCCTTACTCCCTTTTGGATTACGAGAGAGATGACACTTGACTTGCATAGGAGATGTCTTGATCTTAGCATCTTGGAAGTTAAACCTCTTCATCATATCTTGGGTATACTTGGCTTGAGAAATGAAAGTCCCACGAGCCAATTGCTTGATCTCAAAGCCAAGAAAGAATTTAAGCTCACCCATCATAGACATCTCGAACCTGTCAGTCATAAGCTTAGAGAACTCATTATTGAAAGCTTGGTTAGTTGAGCCAAAGATGATATCGTCCACATAGAGTTGGCATATGAAAAGCTCTCCCTTTACTCTCTTGGTGAAGAGAGTGGGGTCAATCTTCCCAACTTCGAAACCACGATCATCTAACAACTCCCTAAGGTGCTCATACCAAGCACGAGGTGCTTGTTTGAGACCATAGAGAGCCTTGTCAAGTTTGTAAACGTGGTTAGGAAAGTTGAGATTCTCGAACCCCGGAGGTTGCTTGACATATACCTCCTCTTTTAGTGGACCATTCAAGAAAGCACTTTTCACATCCATTTGTTGCAACTTGAAATTATGTGAGGATGCATAAGCAAGGAGGATACGGATGGACTCAAGGCGAGCCACGGGCGCGTAGGTTTCATCAAAGTCAATGCCTTCAACTTGGGTGTAACCTTGAGCGACCAATCTTGCCTTGTTCCTAATGAAAATGCCATTCTCATCTTGCTTGTTCTTGAAAATCCACTTGGTGCCAATAACATTGTGGCAATCCTTGGGTTTCTCAACCAATCTCCAAACTTTGTTGCGCTCAAAGTTATTGAGCTCATCATGCATAGCTTCTACCCAATCAGAGTCCTCAAGAGCTTCATACACTTTCTTAGGCTCCACCATAGAGATATGAGCTTGATGCTCACAAAAATGAGCCAATTGCCTTCTTGTAGATCTTATAGTTTGAACATCCTCCAAGACCTTGTCATCTTGGGCATCAATTTTCTTCAAAGCTCTTCTTATTCTTTTGATGCGACGGGCTTCGATCTCCTCATTATTGCGAGGAGGGATCACTTGATCATCTTGATCATTTGGGTCCCCGTCTTGACCAACTTGGGCTTGATCAACATCATCATCATCATCAACAATAGTATCTAGAACACTTGCTTCATTTTGCGGAGAGGATGAAGAAGAAGGTTGATCTTGGCCTTGACCTTGACTCGCATTAATGAGAGGAGTGGGTACGACTTGCAGAGTCACTTGGTCAATGAGAGGAGGGTCTTGAATATGTTCTTGGTTAGGTGTAATAGTTGGCTCCTTGGCTTGATCTTCAAATGTAGAGGAGGGCTCCACTTGAGTAGAGCATAGTCCTTCTCGAGTCGCCATAAGGTGTCCCTCGATGGGGCGGAAAAATCCCACACCCATTCTTCCTATGGCTTCTTGAGTCATTTCAACATCTACATTTGAAACATGAAATTGCGCCACTTGGGAGCCGTCATTTTCCTCGAAAACCACACTACAAGATTCTATGACAATACGAGAAGTCTTGTCATAGATTCTATAAGTGTGGGATTCGGCACCGTAACCAACAAATATACCCTCAATAGTTTTGGATTGAAATTTAGACAACCTAACGCCCTTGATCAAATAGAAACACTTACAACCGAATACTCGGAAGTAGGAGACGTTGGGCTTGTTGCCGGTGAGGATCTCATAAGGGGTCTTGCACAAGCCTTTGCGGATGTAGAGGCGGTTGGAGGAGTGGCATGCGGTGGATATGGCCTCGGCCCATAAATATTGGGGAGAAGAGTACTCCGCCAACATGGTCCCTGCCATATCCAAGAGAGTGCGATTCTTTCTTTCGGCAACACCATTTTGTTGAGGAGTGTAAGTGGCGGAGTATTGGTGACGAATGCCTTCTTCACTAAGAAATTCATTCAATGTATAGTTCTTGAACTCCGAGCCATTATCACTCCTAATAGCCATGATTTGCACATTGTGTTGACGTTGCACTTCGTTGGAGAAGTCGATGATGGTTTGTTGGGTCTCACTTTTGCACTTGAAGAAATAAACCCAAGTGTATCTTGAATAATCATCGACAATCACCAAGCAATACTTCTTGCCGCCAAGACTTGCCTCGGGCACGGCACCAAAGAGATCAACATGGAGTAGCTCCAAGATCCTCTTTGATGAAATAATAGTCTTGGCCTTGTGCACAATGTCATGCATCTTCCCTTCAACACACGACCTACAAACGCGATCCTTTGCAAAGGAAACATTTTCTTTTAGTCCAACAATAAGGCCAATTTTGTGAAGACTTTGCAAAGTTCTCATGTTGACATGGGATAGGCGGCGATGCCATAACCATCCCAAGTCCGCCTTCCCGAAAAGACACATTGCTTGAGTGTTGGTTGACTTCGAAAAGTACACCACATACAACTCATTTTCAACATGTCCCACGTGAGCGACGTCAAGAGTCTTGCTCCTCAAAAGGACCACAATATCACCATCAAAGAAGACGGAGAGACCCATCTTACTAAGAGAGCGGACGGAAAGTAAATTGTAACCAAGGGATTCGACAAGCATGACGTTCACGATAGTGATATCGGGAGCCACCACAACCTTGCCAAACCCGGATACCTTAGACTTGGACGAGTCCCCATAGGTGACGGTTGCTTGGATGTCATTTGGTCGCAACTCCGTCACAAGTTCTTTGCTTCCGGTCATATGATTAGTGCATCCACTATCAAGAATCCATTTAGTCCCACCGGAAGCATAGTCCTGCAAGAGATCATTGACTAGAGTTAGGACCCGAGTTGGGTCCCTTTATGTTAGTAACAAGGGTCTTTGGAACCCATATAGTGTAGTCAATGAACCCCTCAATTGGACCAACATATTTAGCTTGCACAACACCATAATAATCAACATATAAGAAATGGTGTGGGTTGTTAGTTCCCGCGGAGGTGCTACGAGTAGTGTTGTCCCTCATGACACTACTACTTGAGGCAACATTGCTTGCTTGTGCGGGTGTGCTACGAGTAGTGTTGTCCCTAATGACAATACCACCCGAAGCACCATGTTTGTTCTTCTTCTTGTTCTTCTTCTTCTTGTTCCTTTTCTTGGCTACATAGCCAAGACCTTGCTTACCCACTTGTTGCCTTGGAGCACTCAATTGTGGTCTAGTAATGACCGCATTTGAGCTTGGGGCAACCACTTGTGGGGTGGCGAGCACCACCTTTTCGACTAGAGTGCTTTTGCCCTTGAGCCTTGCTAGCTCATCCTTCAACCTAGCATTTTCCTCAATAATATTTGCATGATCACAAGAAGAAGTAGAAATGCTAGGATGGTTAGATTGAGTAAGTTGAGTTTGGAGTTGTTCATGCAACTCTCTGAGGGATGAGTGTTGGCTTTCCAAATCTTTGTGAGCATTGGTTAGCTTTTCAAACTCCTCGGTTAGTTTACCATGACCAACCCCAAACTCGACTTTATCCTTTTTAGCCTTTTTATATTTAGCAATAGCAAGATCACGTTCCTTAATGACTTTAGAGACAAGTTCATTATGAGTTGTTTCAATAGATTCAAGTTCATCCTCTAGAGAAACTCTACCATCATGCTCTTCCTCAAGAGTCATAGAGAGAGATGCAATTTCATTCGCATCCCTTCTCTCAATTTCACCTTTCTTCTCAAGGGCCTCTTGGGCCTCTCCCAATTGCCTCATGAGATACTCAAAGTATTTCTTGGTCTCCCCTTGCATGTTAGACATAAAATGGTCCAAAGAGGCCCTTTCTTCTTCTTCTCTAAGACTAGCAATATTTTCTAGTTCACTAGGGGTCTTAGAGATAGGAGAAGATGATACCTCTGTGGCCTTAGCCATTAAGCACTTGGCATTGCGTTGAGGGAGATCTTCATTGGGGGATTCAAAGAGGGATGAAGAAGATGGAGTGGATGCAATAGCTAGAGCGGCCACTTCACTTGTTGTTTCTTCTTCTTCATCACTCCCGGAATCATACTCCTCTTGAGTCAAGAGCACAAACTTGGTGGGGGTTTTCTTGTTGAATGGTTTCCTCTTGAAATGAGGTTTCTTGTATTCAACCTTGGACTTGTCCTTAAGAATGAGCTTGCCACTATGGTTCTCTCTATTCCTGTAGGGGCACTCCGCAATGAAGTGATACTTGTCTTGGCAATTGAAGCAAGTTCTCACTTTTTGAGCCCCATCATCTCCATAACGAGACTTGGTCTTCTCCTCAACATATTTCTTGCCCTTGGGGGGATTGTTCCAAAACTTTTGCACGGTAAGAGCAATGAGATCCTTTAGAACGGGATCATAGTCTTGTTCCTTCAATGGAGGCAATGCTTCTTCACAATCTTCATAATTCTCAACTTCTCTTGACAAAGCCTTGGCCTTCAAAGCAACGGAAGCTCCTTGATGCATTCCAATGGCCCTAGCACGGTTGTCAAGAGCATTCTTGGTTTGCACTTTGTAGGAGCTCAATTCTTGCATGACTTGGGTTGAGGTCATGATGGAGAAATCATGTCTCCCTTGAATGCTCTTCATATCCGTGCCCTCAAAAGGCATCACGGCAATTATGTACTTCCTCTTGATCCAAGCATCATCAATATGTGTTGCACCCGCATTAGAGAAAACGGTGGCAAGAGTTTTGAGTCTTCGATACATGTCAACATGATCTTCTCCATCACGCATGAAAAATCCTTCGGTCTCATTGGTCAAGGTGTCATAGCGATTTCTTTGCATGATCTCATTCCCAACAAACATGATGACAAGTGCATCCCATGTTTCTTTGGCGGTGGAGAAGTGTTGAAGATGCGGCATGTGATTGGGGCCCACAGCTTGATGAAGGATGGATAAAGCGGTGTAATTGAGTTGACAATCTACCACCTCTCTTCTTGTGAGATTCTTTGGATCAAATGGCTTGTATCCGTCACGAGTGATTCTCCAAAGATCTATACAAGAAGAGTTCAAGTGAGTTTCCATATAGTATTGCCATTCACGAAAAGAGTAAGCATCAATTTTAGGTGGATCTCCTCTAGGAATTATATGGGGAAAAGGGACGGGGGGATCGGGAGAATATTGGACTTCAACGGCATGATATCCTTCCTTTCCACCCGCACCCTTCTTAGCGGATTGTTCGGCGGAAGCAGTTTTAAGTGGTTCACCATCAACTCCTTTCTTGGCACCCTCCGTTTGTTCCGGAGGGGATGAGTCGACCACCTCCGGTCCTTTGTCTTTGAGGAATTGTGCCATGAATTGACGCAACTCATCAAATTTTGTGTCTATGGATGAGGTCAATGAAGTTCTCAATTCATTGAGATCATCCATGGTCACATTGACATCGGATGGAGTGTCAACCACATCATCTCCCATACTTAAACTCTTAGGCGGTTAAGCCCGATAGAAGAGCCGAGGCTCTGATACCAATTGAAAGTAAAGTATGGGCACCTAGAGGGGGGGTGAATAGGTGATACGACCAATTTTAATTTTTCTTGTAGTTTAGGCTTGACAATAAGGTAAATTCTCTAGATAGTGCAACTAGTGGTGAATTTACCTATATGACAAGGCAAGCAATTAATGCAACAAGTACGAGTAAGTAAAGAGAGGGAGGAACGAGGTAGCCGATGGAAGCACACGGAGACACGATGTATTTCCGAGTTCCTCCTTGTTAAGGGAGTACGTCTCGTTGGAGGGGTGTGAGCTCGCCACGAAGGCCTACTCAACGCCACTAAGGCTTCACCCTATTCTCCGATGAACTCCGCCACAAAGGCCTAGTTCACCTTCCACTATTGAACCCCTTTGAGGCGGGGATCGAATCCTTTACAAACAACTTGGGGCACACACCCACAACTAAATTGGGGGCTCCCAACTCTTCTTGAATCACCAACAAGTAACAAGATGACTAGGTTCTCCACAAGAGGAAACCCTAGGCAAGATCCCTCAAGCTAGAGAGGGGGAAATGAAGAACGGCTCGGTGAAGATGTAGATCGGGGCCTTCTCCTTCAATCCTCCAAAGATCTTCAAGATTGGGTGGAGGGATTGGGAGTTATGAGAGATTTGGTGAGTTCTTAAATGCTCATAAATGCTAAGGGGAAGAACTAGATCTTGGGGAAGAAGAGGAGGGGTATTTATAGCCCCTCCTCACAACTAGTCGTTGTGCAGGAAAAAGGGTACCGGAATATCCGGTCCAAGTTTGGACCGGAATATCCGGTCAGCTTGCTCCACGCAGATCTGCAGAGCTGTACCGGATTATCCGGTTGTTCCGGAATAATCCGGTACAAATAATCCGGTTGACTCCAGTAGCTCCAAGCTTCCAGTCCTTAGCCATTTTTCGCAGCAACCGGAATATCCGGTCCAGGATGAATAATCCGGACCAAATAATCCGGTTCACTTCTGAGAGCGAAACTTCCAGTCCTTAGCAGTTTTGCGCAGCAACCGGAATATCCGGTCCAGGATGAATAATCCGGACCAAATAATCCGGTTCACTTCTGAGAACAAAACTTCCAGTCCTTAGCAGTTTTGCGCAGTAACCGGAATATCCGGTCCAGGATGAATAATCCGGAACAAATAATCCGGTTCACTTCTGAGAGCAAAACTTCCAGTCCTTAGCAGTTTTTCGTGCACCTTCAAGAGCAACCGGAATATCCGGTCCAGGATGAATAATCCGGTCCGAATAATCCGGTTGAGTTCTGTCCCAAAACTCTCAGGCCAATCTTCACCGACTTTTCGGTGATCGATGCCGATGTTAGGTATAACACCTGCACGCTAAACACCTCGATAAATAATGTACTTAGTATTGTTAACTAACACACAAAACACTAGGAAAACGAAATGCACTTTCAATCTTCTGCCTACCAGCCTGTTTGCGGCGGGGCCTCAAAGGGAACTACTAGTAATTAAGGTGATCCTTTTAATAAAGCACCGGAGCAAAGCATTAACACCCCGTGAACACATGTGATCCTCACATCACAACCATTCCCTTCGGTTGTCCCGATTGCTGTCACTTTGAGGCCTTGGGTTCCGGACAGCAATATGTGTAAACAACTTGCAGGTATGATAAAAAAAATATAATTATCCTCATGAATCAATAACATGTTCAAATCTGAGATCATGGCACTCGGGCCCTAGTGATAAGCATTAAGCACAACAAGTTGCAACAACGATAGATAGCACTAACAACATATACTAGGCACCATGCCCTAACAATCTGGCATTATTATATGAACGGTCTCATCCAATCTCTACCATCCCTTCAGCCTACAGCGGGGATTACTCACACATGGATAGGGGAATCATAGATGGTTGATAGAGAGGTGGTGGCGATGACGATGGCGATGATCTCCTCCGAATCCCCGTCCTGGCAGTGTGCCAGAACATGAACTTCTGATCCCCGAATTGGGTTTCGAGGTGGCGGCGGCACTCTAGTGTTTTTCTTTGGAATATGACGAGACTCCTAGGGTTTTTAGGTCAAGAGGTATATGCAGTCCGAGGGATCCCGAGGGAGTGCCTGAGGCGACCACACCATGTGGTGGCGCGGCGGTGTGGGCCTCTCGTGGCCCCTCTCCGTCTCGTCTTTTGGCTCCGAGGGTCTTCTGGGTAAAATAGGAACATTGGGATGTTTTCCGGGCATTTTTCTGAAAGTTCATTTTCTGCATAAAAACAAGACACCAAGGCAATTCGGCTGAAAACAGCGTTAGTACGTATTAGTTGTATGCAAAACTCACAAGTTTAGAGGAAAAGAACAGCAAAAGTGTTTGGAAAAGTAGATACGTTTTGGATGTATCAACCCATCCCTGCGCGAGGAGCCACACGAAGAACTTAACTTTGGATGACACGTGGTTGTTGCAGACAAAGGGTAAGTGGCGCTACAACTCTCCCCAAGGGAGCACGGGCCGTAGAGCTTCGAGGTCCAAATTTTATTGCCCGCTTAACCGCACAACGGCAGGGAGTGCGTGTCAGCATTTTTAGTAAGCATAGATCCCCAGGGCGTGCAATAGCATGTCGCTCTGGCGCGTCCTCCCTGGCCCACGTGCCATGCGTGCACAACACCTCCCGCTGGCCCCGCCTGTAGTAGGCACGGGGGCGCTTCCCTACTTTTGACCGATCCATTTTTATGGGACCGCGTCAAGGCACCACTACTCACTTCCGTCCCAACTCACGCGCCCTCACCGACCAAGCCTTAGCCTCTCACCAGGGCTATGGTGAAGAAGTAGCAGTCGTTCCTCTTAGGCCAGAATAACCACGAGGCAGGGTCGTTGTTGGATTTATGCCCAATAGACGATAAAATACATCAGTTTCATGATTAATGTATTATGTTTTAATGCTATAACTGCTATGGTCACTGACTATGAGATTCATAGGAAAATCCATACGCATGTGTATAAACAGCAACATGCTGTTATAACTCTTTGTCATGTCTCGTAGAAAAACTCGTTAATATTATGTGACCACGTTTTCCTCATCATGGACATTTGTTATGTCAATGTTAATGAGAGCACATTGTTGTTTCAACATTGTGGGTGGATAGACCCAAGTAGTTGAGATACTACGAGATTAGTTTTGCTAAATAGTATCGTCACAAGATGGTTATTTTGATTTCTTCCTTAGACCATGAGAATACATGATGATGTTCAGCGTAAAGATCATTTTCGTATAGTCAAGTATCACACCGTAAAATGGGTGATCGAAAAGGCTAACGTTGGGTGGTCTCGAAAGTGTTCTTATCATCGTGATAGTTCAAGACCAGGAATTACTCCTGATAGGGACATAATAGAGGTCCATGAGGATTATTTATGCTTGAGTTGGAAGGAAATATTAAGCCTCACTATTATTCATTATAAGGTGAATTCTTTCCTAGTAATAAATATGGTTTGTCTTCATGAGAGCTTTATACTACCTAAATCCATGCACTATCATATTCTCAGGTTTGTTGATAACACAAGCATGAGTGGGAGATGATCATGAAGAAGAGCTGAGCATGGATGAAGATGGACATGAAGAGGAGATGGAAATCAAGTGCTACAAGGATGAAAACAAAGAATAACAATTGTTGTTCCTGGAATAACAAGGAATGGCAATTGTTATTTGATGCATAACAAGGGAAGGGCGCCTCCAAGAGTTTAAATGCGCCGTATAGAAGTCCTATTATTAATAGACATGGTTTGTATACCATCATAGGCCGCACCCCTTAATGGTGGGTCGGTTTGTATCAGTTGGGTCGAGTCCAAAGTCCAAACAGACTCCAAAGTGGGTCCTATTCGAGTTGGGGTTGGATGCCTGCGCAATTCCACTTGTGGCCGCACCATACCCCCTCATATATACCCCTTGGGCGAATTAGAATAGGTTAGACTACGTTAAAACATTAAACCCTAGACCTCTAGATTGAATCAGCTTGTAAGGCTTCATCTGGAAGTTCATCTGTAAACTTTACGTGTTACCTGCTGTTTCACTGGGAATAAGACAGTACAGGACCACTTGTAGTTGGTGGATTACTTGTGCAAGAGTGTGGAGTTGAGAATATCCTTGGGGTTGCTATCTTTTGCATTGGCATCAGGGATCAGCCGGGAGAGTTCTTAGTGGCGCACTAGTTATCAATTCAGAAGTTATCTGTGAGTTCACTGAGAAGATTGGGCCACTCCTTATCATCTCCTCTAAATAATAGAGAGATACATCCAGTATCCACTTGTTGAAATAGTATCGGCAAATAAGTCTGTGCAGACAAAGACATGACACTAGTGATGGTGATACTATGACACGGTAACGAGTAAAAGGAATCATACCAGGTATCGAGAATAATGTGATATGGTGATTAAAGAGTTTAATCACGGTCTTATCATTCATCTCGTCTCGAGGTATTGATTGGTACCACGAAATAATAGGAATTTACTTAACAACCAATAGGTTCAACAGTTTTCTTCGTATAATTTGTATGAGTCAATATGGACGTGCACGGTCCCGATGTTGATTATTGATTAGGAAAATGTTTTTCTCGTCATGTCTACTAGCTATCGAATTTGTAGGGGTCACACACTTAAGGCGTCAAAGTCTATTGTTTCCATTGGTTGGTTCGGAGGAGAGTGTGTTTCATTCGGGTAATTCTGACGTGATAGAATTAATATTGAAGAGAGATTGCGGAGTACATGGGATGTCCAGGGATGTCAGAAATATGTTTCTTATATCAATAAGTAATGGTCGATGTCGTTACAATATCATAGAAACAAGTCTGGTGTCAATCAGAGACGTTTGGGAGAAGTTACCATGAGAGAGAAATACTTTGCACCTTTACGGAGTAAGTGCAGAGGGGAATGAGATGTCCCAGAGATGTTATAATATATTTATAACATCGTTAGATATAATCCTTGATGTTATCTATAGGGATTATATGGTTTCGTAAGAGTTTCGGGCAAAAACGATAAGGGGCAGGGGAGTGCCGAAGGGGGGCAACAATGCCCCCATGGCCTCACCATTAATTTGGGGGTTGGCAGGTGGGACCTAGTCACCTAGGGCTCCCACACATGGCGCATAAGCCCTCCCAAATTTATTCCATAATTGGTTTGAGGGGAAAAGGAAAAAGGCAAAAGGGGGAGGAGTTGGACTCCAATTGGAGTCAAATCCATCTCCTCCTAGGAGGCTTGGTGCGGAATGTCCTAGGAAATCCAAACCGACCTTCTTCCCCATTGGAAAGCCTCCTCCTCATCCCACTGTATAATCCCACCCCTCCCTCATTGTGAGGACAACCAATTGGCCTTCAGGATTCTCTCTCTCGCGGAAATAGAGACTATCTAATTGAATTAGAGGCTCTAATTAGAACATATCTAATTGGATTAAATATTCTGATTAAATACCCTCTAATTGGTTTAGGAATTCTTATAATTGGGAGAGGATGATCATCTATATTAGACCTAGCTCTAATATCTCTTCCTCTGTCTCCCATGTGTTGGAATCTCTCCACCTCAATTGTAAACCTGCGGCGCCTAGTCCTGGACGACGAAGTGTTGCCGGACTTTGACGGACGTATGTGTGCGAACTCTCAGAGGGGTAACATGTGATACCCTTAATCTCTTGGATCCAGAAGGTGGGATATGGGGGATCGACAACAGTCCCTCCGCTAGGCTTAGCCGTGGTACTCTTCATCAGGCATCAACGACATCGTCATCGACACTTCTTCCATGTTTTGTGCTGGTAACGAATCTTCTTCCGCAGTTCGTGTCAGAGGGGAGACCCGCAGACGTGGTGCAGGAGAGAGGCGCAGTTGTCCCCGGCGAGCAAGATAATTGATATACCTTTCCTAATCGTGCTAATTGTGAGCGGGATGGCAGGTCTCTCATGCATGTGGCGAAATCAAACTTTAGCCAAGTCCGTCCTCAAAGGTGCGAGCACTATTGTTTACAAGGTCTCGGTTTGGCTCTCCCGCCGAAACTACACCGATCTCCCGCGTGAACCATATTTCACTACATGGCGCACAACTAAACTTAGATTTGGGCCTAGCATGATGAGTGAGAAATGCTACCAAGCTTGCTGACGTGGCCCAACTACACTGGCGGAGCCATGTTCATGCCATAGGAGCGGCAACCCCTCATGAATCTAACCCAAACTTGCTTATATTGCAACTTCAGCTCACTTTCCCCAATGATTTGGGCCAACCTCGCGTATGACGCACACACGGAATCGCACTTGCGCGCAAAATCAGGCCCACACCAGCTTATTTAGAAATTCAACCCACGGTGATCTAGGCCAACCTCGCTTATGTTGGAACACACAATCACACTTGCGCAAAGAATCTGGCCCAAACTTGTTTATTTCGCAACTTCAGACCAAACACGCTCAATGATCTGGGCCAAAGCCGATTTTGAAGAACACATGCAAGAGTAGTTCGGGAAAAATCTGGCCCAAACTCGTCGAAACGTACCTCACAATTGGGATTTTGACGAAAACATAGTGAAAATCTGCTTATTTTGTAGCTTCGGTGCACTTACCAACAATAATATGGGTCAAGCTCAACCTTTGTTCTACACGTGGAAGCGCACATGCGCGAAATTGTGGGACCAGATAGGATGAACATTCTCACTAAAAAAAGTAGGATGAACATTGGAGTGATTCTGAAATTATTTTCTATATAAATTTTTTAAATCCGAGAAAAAAATTATTTTAGAAATTCCTAAAAATGAGAAAACAATTGTGGGTTTCAGGACCGACACGCGACTGCGAAACAACCCGTAGACACGTGGAAGAGCACATGCGAAAATTTGGTTCCCGACTTGACACGTGGTCTATTTTGTGACTGTTTTAGTACAACGTGCCCAAATGAGGTTTTCCTATCCTCACGTGTGGGTCCAATTTCGATATTTCTTGGATTCATGCGCGAAAAGTGTTGGTCCAGATATGGCAACAGGGCATCAGAGAGACCTGTACGTGAACATGAATCCCAAATCGGGTGGGTCCATACGTGTCGGCCGTGCCAAGCCCAGTGGCCGTTGACGATTTTCGCTTGCGAGCGCGCTGTTCAGCCTGCGAAGCAGCCTATGATGGCATGTCCGAGAGATCGATCCTATTTTCCGGGTCAGGTAGGCCTCAGATGGATCCATAAAGGAAAAGATCTGGACCGATGGCGTCACTCGCATTCACCCGTGGATTCGCTAATCGTGGCTACCAAACTGCCATGGATCAACGGACGTGTACTAGTGTAACATAAGAAAACGATAAGACCTGTGATCTTCTAGTTTGTGCCACAGACGAACAAACAATAAGTGGAGTCTCAAAACTTCACTCTGAGTCCGAACAATCTACAACAGTAGAGTTGCAGCCACAAGGGGCCGGTACATTTTGAATTGTATTGATAAGTGTGCTGAAAATTTATAGGAGAACCTAGTCTAGTACGTACATGCTTATTTGGCCAATGGATGTTTCGAGTCTAATTTGCATAAAGAAGTTTTTTACTAGCATTGAATAAAGCACATTTATTTTTCTTTGTAACATTGGTCACTCTGTTTAAGAACATGTGCTTCTACCCATTGGAAAAGAACAGCATGATTCATATCACGTGTCAAAACCAACTCAGTTGATTAACCCAAAAATTTAATTAAGAAATTGGAATGAACAAGACAGTTTCATTGTCACAAGTCTAGTGCGAATTTGTCCTTAACTAAAGAAACATGGCTAAAATCTTAGTTTAAAATTCTCGAGGGGATAGTGCACTTTGGCCAATTTCCCGATCCACCCTCCTCCGCCATGAATCACCATTTGTAGAGAGAAAGGAGAGATCAAACCAGAAGCGTCATGAGCAAACACTAAAACACAATCCCGGACCCTTACCCACGCCTACAAACACTACATTTGTTAATCAGGGTTGGTAGAGTAATCACAACAATCAAGTCCATCGCGGACCATACCATTGTGACGCATGGCCGCAAATACTAAACAAGTAAACAAACAATATTCTCGGGTGACTAGGCGGCGGTCCCCACAAAAAATACAATAAACTCAGATGACATTCCAACAATCCGCATATTGCTTGATTAATTATGATGTTGTTTTCCATAGAAAATTGAAATAAATCTTTTAGTAACTTAACGGGATAATTTCCGACCATGAAATACTATAAAGCATGTCTAAACAAATCTACAAATGGTGGTGTTCTATGTAAAGTTGCCTAACGGGGAGATAGGATCGTCTCACTTTGGTGTCAGGTGAAATAATTTAGCTAAGCTATTTCATCAATAAATCCTACACATGCATACTAAAAGTAAAATCTATAATTCATATAGGTAAATATTAAGATCATGGTCAAACCCCACTTGGCTTGGCACTAGTTCGAATTCAGACAACCCTCATAAGTGATAGCCATTGTGGTAGCAATCTACATGTTGCCACAACACATAATAATTAACAGATCACACCCACAAATAACAGTGCAAAACATGGATGCATGACCAATTAATTCATTGCAATTAACGATTATTGGTTCTCTGTTTGCAGTTAACTATACGATGTCTTCCCTCAAAAAAGGATGTGTATGAAAAGAGTTAATGCACAAAAATATTATTAATGCATTTAAAAGGCTTTCATTAAGCCAATAAGTCGTTTTGTAAAGTACTGCACCAAAACAAGTTAAAAAACTTGTGTAACTGAACTACCATGTTCCTATGATCCATACAAGACCATCACAAAAGGATTTTCCCAAAAATGTTTTTGCTATTTTAGTATAACTAAAATGACCCGAAAATTATTTTGAAAATACAGAAAATATTAATTCAGCGAAACATGGTTTTATTTACAGAAATGTATTCTAGGCATTCCCACGATTCCGATGGTATACTATTTTCATTTTTTGATAATCGGTTGATTTTATATGATTTTTGCGACTTGGCGTTATTTTTAGTTAATTAAATTAATTTTAATTTTTTTATTCACATGTTTGACCGGGGCTGATGTCAGCGCAGGGGCGTTGGCTACCGGCGCAGACAGCGGTAGACGTCCTCATCGTCTCCTTCTCCTACTTGTGGTGTACGCGCGGCAACGGACGACGATGCAGCGTCTCCGGCGGCAGTGAGGCGAGGTGGCGTACACTACAAGGAATTTTTTTATAGCTGAAACCATGCCGCCGGCGGGGTACTGCAAATCCACGCCGGTGGTAGCGTATGAACACAAAGCAAATAATAGCACCAGCATGGAAAATTTTCCTCGCCAATGAAAAATAAATACCACCGGCATGACCTCTATTATCCAACGCGAGCGATATGTTTTACGAGGAAGATTACCCCGGCCATAATAATAAATTGCGAGGACATGAACAACACGCTTGTGGTTCAGAAATACTAACGACGGTATTTTGTACTAACACGCTGGTGGTATCTCAAGCAGCTATAAACTCCACATCCCTATCCGCCCCAGTCTCAAATGTGTTCTGCGCCGCCGTCACCGACGTTGTTACTCCGCCCTCCACCGCATGCGCCTCTTCTCCCCGCCGCCACTAATGACACGGGTGGTTTGACCACCTCCTCTCCACCGCCATCGGCATTGTTACTCCGCCCTCCACCTCATGCGCCTCTTCTCTTTGCCGCTACCGACGTCGTTTCTCTGTCACCTCATCTCCTCGCCGTGACCAATCCCGTCGCTCCTCGACACTGATGCCTAGTGTCGAATATGCATCTCAACCAGTCCCTCGGGTGAACCCATCGGGTTTTTATTAGCAGAACGTGTAGGCACTGGTGACAATCGTCGGCTAACAGGGGAGCACGATTTACCCAGGTCCGGGGCCCTCGTAGAGGTAAAACTCTTACTTCTGCTCCTGTCGATCTGTATTGACGAAATAGATCGGTTACAATGGGGATGCTCGAGTCGAGAGTAGATCTCAATCTCAAGGCTTTGATGGTGCAGTATTGCTTTTGTCCTCCTCCTGGTGGTTCTCCTGGCCTTATATAGGTGGCCAGGTCTCAAACCGTACCCGGGGAGGATACAAACACTAACCTAAAGTCGGTTACAAGTTTCCTAACTTGACCCGCAAGGCCTTGCGAGGGGCTTCAAATGGGCCTTCTAGAATAGTCCATGGCGTCTCCCCTTGGGATTTGGTCTTGGGCCTTGAACCGGGTAGCCTCACCCGATATGTTCAAGGTTCATCCCTTCGTCAGTAGCCCCCGAGCGGTTACTCGATTGAGAATTTATGTCGGGTAGACGCTCAAAATCTTGTCTTCAATTCTTTCGACTGGTCGCTTCAACCGTTTGTCTTTTGGAGGGCGTGTACCTTTTATGTGATGAGTTTTTGTACTCGAGTATCGAGCGATGAAAGTGCATGTACTTTTGGCTGTTTTCGCAGAAGGATATGGCTCAGTTGTTTGGCTCTCCCGAAAGCTCAGGGCCAATTAATTATATCTAGGGCAAAAATAGTTCTGGCCTACGCGAATTCGAGACCTCCGACTCGAATCCGATGAGGAGATCATTGCGACTGGGTCGCGGAGGTCTTATCGCTATAGGGGTACCCGGCACGTCCGCTAGGATTTTTCTTCGTGTTGTTGACACGGAAATTTACAGGAGGACGCAGCTTGAGTGCGATTCCAGGCCCATAAGAGAGATCTTTTGGGTCTTACCTTCGTATTCGAGAGAATACGGCATCCGGATGTGCCTAGTAGACCGAACGATCCAGGGAAGGGATGTGTCTACGTCGTGTGACCGAGTGGCAGGAGCTGCATACTCGCGAGTTTCGTCTTGAGATATTTCGAGTAAAGAAACCTCCCTTGTTTTTATGCACAAGGATTTTTGTATTTGTAGTTTTCCGTCCATACAAAAGAGTTTTTGTGTCTGGGAGGCTTGTTGTGCCCATACGAAAGAAAAATTTCGTGTCTGGGCTTTTATGCGAAAGAGTTTTCGCGTCTTGTTATGCCCATACGAAGAAAATTTTGTGTCTGGGATCCTACCTGAGGGAATTCTCGGGTTTGATGAGGTACGCAATGATGTCATTGTGCACTTTGTTCGTTCTGACTCCTCCCGATGGGGCATGACGAAGTGAAAACAGGGCACGCTGGCCCACCTTGTCAGCTTTTTGACCGGAAACGAGACGTCGTTTCCGGTTTTTCCACGAGCCACGCGCAGTAAATGCGCACGATCCGTTGTTAAGATCGTGACATAAAATAGATTTTCACCGCCGCTTCGTTTCCACTTCACACGTGGCATTCGCGATGGGTGCCACGTTGTTTGATATGCGGTCCAGATTGGCCTGGCTTGTGTATATATATCCGCCCTTAGGCGGAAAGTAAAACTTCCCGGTCATTTGCTTCCCTTTTTTCTTCCTCGCGCACATCTCCTCCTCTGCAAGAACTCACGAGCTCTCATGGCGGGAGGAAAGAAGCGCGGCGCTGCTGTTTCGTCATCGAAGACGACCGAGGATATCCCCGTGCCACCCGCCGCGAGGACGGGGGACTGGCGTTCCACCAACACCACCAACAAAAGCATCAAGGAGATGCAGAGGGAGGGGCTGCTGCCCCCCGATGGCGACAAGTGCGTTCGCTTAGGAAAGAAGCAAGAGGTACCGAATCCTCGTGCGTGATCTTCGCGGATCACGTCTCGCGTGGCCTCTCCCTTTCTCCTTGGACTGTTGTATGTCTATGGCATACAACTCCACAATCTTCCTCAAAATGCGATTCAGCACATCTCGTGTTTTATCTTACTTTGCGAGTGCTTCTTAGGCATTCGCCCGCACTAGGGCCCTTTGAAGGCCCTATTCAAAGTGCGGGTCTTCCGTGAGAAGTCGCGGGTAGAGAACTAGCTTGGAGAGACGCTGCGCACCGGCGGCTTCGGAATCCAAGCGAAGACGGATAGCTCCTACTTGGAGATGCACTTCCTCCACTCCGCGCAAGGATGGCGGAGGAAGTGGTTCTACGTTGTCGACAACAGCACGGGTGGAGCTCACGAATTCCACCCGTTCGCTGTTTTGAAGCGACGGAAGTCCTGGGCGCACAAGCTCTCAGCCGAAGAGAGCCGGATCGTCGCCCCGCTACTCGCAAAGGTGGCAATTCTTTGTGACCAGACAATGGGGGTCGCGCTGAATGGTTTGCACCTGGCGAGCGTCTTCCTCCAGCGTAGGACCCAGCCTCTTCAAGAGAGGCCATCGACTATGTGGGAGTACCAGGGCATCCAAGACCCTAGCCGTGTTTGCCAAGATATCCTCTCGAATGCCGAATTCGAGAAGAAAATTGCGGCTATCACCAAGCTGAATGTAGGCGAGTTCTTTGCTGCCTTCCCTCTTGAACCATTCGAGGCTTTGAAACCTCCTCCAGCCGATGTAAGTTTTCTTCTCTTCTCTGCTTTAATCTTTTTGCCATCCGAATCTTTATTGACTAAGATTTATATTCTTTCTTCTTGTTCCTCTTTCGTAGAGTTTGAAGGTAGCAACATGCTACCCGCCAATCTCGACCGAGGATGCCTCGGACCTGCTGGCGAGCAACCTTGAGGCCTTTCTCGACACCAGCGTCGCTGAAGCCGACTCGAGTTCCGAGCATGGTTCTTCGGACGACGTGGAAGAGTCGAGTAGCGATCAGCTTCATCACCGCAAACGCCGCAGGCAGGAGGATGATGAAGCCACTTCAAAAGATAACTCCTTGGGTGGCGGATCCGGCAAGGCGACCGAGCCTCTTCGGGTGACGCCTCTAAATGTGCTTCCTCCTATGGGCTTCAGGTCGAATATCTCCACCGCCTAGAACGCGGATATGCTGGATGATGACGACGATGTTGAGTGAGTTTTTTCTTTCGCATCATCCTTTAGTCGAAAGTTTTCTTCTTTTTCCTTTATGCGTTTGTTCGATTTTTCCTTTCATGACAGTCTTCGAACCATCAGCCTGGCCAGTTTGCTTCTTCTGTTCCTTCTGTGAAGAGAAAAGAAGCAAGTGCGGGTGAAACTCTAGTTTTCAAGGCTACCCAGAAGTCTCTAAGCTCAGCACCGGCAGCTGCGGCTCCAGATTATAGGTTGCCTAGCTTCGCGGGTGGAGTCTCGGCGAGCAAATAAGTTTCGGGTAGCTCGGCGGACCCTCTGTGCACCGCCCAAGGCCAGGTAAATCTTGTCACTTTTTTATATCTTCTGCTTCGTCTGTTTATGATTTTTATCGGGTGCACGAAAAAAATTATAGTGCTCCCGATGGGAGTAGCCCTCGAGGCCGTGGTTAATCGCCTGCGATTGGTCACAGACTCAAGTTTAACCTTTTTTATTTTCTTTCTTGATTTTATCGGGTGCACGGCAGTGCTCCCGATGGGAGTAGGCCCCGAGGCTATACTCGACTGTGTACAGTCGTGAATAGGCTCAAGAGATTTTGCCCCTAACTCGAACTTTTGTCTCGTGCCTTTGCAGTCTCTTCTCGATTCCCTTGCTACCATCGGTCGCTGAGTGCTTTCGGCTGAGGCGGATTGCGTTTCCCTTCGGGTGGACCGTGACCGACTCGTCGAGGACGGCCGGTCTCTTCAAGGTAGGTTAACCCGCTCCATCTTACTGTTTCCATTGATCATGAAAATTGCTTAAGCTGTATTCGTTGCTCTATAGATCAAGTTACTCGCCTGAAGGCCGAGAAAGCCGAAGTTGTCGCTCAGGTGAAAACCCTTGAGGCCGAGTTGGAGTCCAGCCGAAAGGAGATGGAGTCCTCTCGCAAGCATTCAGCTGATTTTGAGGGGAAACTCATTGAGGCCCAAGAGGCGCTGAAGCAATTGGAGGAGGCTGGTGCCAAACGTGATAGTGATCTTGTTAGCATCATCCGCCCTCTGGCCCAAAAGTTTGCGGGTAAGCCACACTTGACTGTTCTTCCGTTGCAATGCATTTTAATTGGCTATCTCGCAAATTTACGGTGTCCTTTTTGTAGATGTCCTTGGGGTTGCACTAGAGCTGCCTGGGAGCCAACGATTGGGCACCTTCATGGATTCCTGCGCCCAGCTCCAGAAGCATGCGAGTGGGATCTGCTCCCTCGTTAGTGAAGCCACCCGAGCGTTGACGCAGTTCCACGAGCGCCCGCTGGTGGATGTGGCTGTTACGCCTACGCTGGGCGGCCTTCTGAAAGTGTTCCTGGACGATGAAAATCTTCTCAAGGCTTATTCAGTCGCCCAGTCGTAGTGCGGAGCTAGGACGGCTATCCAATTCGCGCTGGTGCACGGAGTCACGGATGACCCGGAGAAGGTGTTCTCGAGCCTTCCCTACGATGCCTTGGGCAAAAAGGTAGCGTTTTGTCCCTTTGGCGCTCAGGCTGAAGGTCTTGCTCGGAAGCTTTCTGAAGTGCTTGCCTGTGCTGGTCGCAAGGGGCAGCCTGCTGCGAGTGACAATACTTCTGCAACCCCCTAGGCTTAGTTTTAAATTTCTTTTTCGGCCTGTCGATGTAATGAACCTTGGGATGTATTCCCGTATTTTCTTAATCGAAGTATTTTGTTGAAATCTTCAGTGTCCGATTGCCGTGTTTCACTATTATGTGCTCTCGATGGGAGTAGCCCCCAAGCACCCGTTGGATGGGTGGTGTTTTTTGTCGAGTGGGGTCTTATTGTATTCCTGAACTTGCGTCTGCTTGTTTCCCAGGTACTTGATCCCAGCGCAGGGTCTTCGAGTGGCTCGACTGCGCAGGTGAATTCCCTTGTTGCTGCCACCAGCACATTTGCCTCACTCTGTGACCGTGTTGCGGATGGAGAACGCAAAGTAAAGGCTTTGCGGGGAGTGGCTGATGTAGCTAAGTCAAAGCAAAAGTTTGCGGCTGAGCGTGAAAAGTTCGTGATGGAGGAGCTGGCAGCTATTGCAAAAGACATGCTTTGTAAGCCTACAAGCCCCCTAGCACTTTGCTATCTGCCTCCTTTTCACTTTTAACCCTTTGTGCTGTTTTTTTGCTGTTGTTGAGCCCGACGGTCCTTGTGAAACGCGTTGGGTGGATAATCATATTTCCCATGAATCGTGTAGCTCAAAGCCGCATGCGAACAACTTCTGGTCTGACCGCAGTCGAGGCTTTATCTTGGCTACCTTGAAGTACCGGGCTGGCCAGGCGAAGATACTTGTCGATTCTTGTCGCGAAGCCTTGTCTTCTGTGCACCGGACGTTCTATCCGCTGGGCACCGTTCCAGAAGGGTTGAGCGACCTGCTAAGGATTTTTGGCCGGGTGGGCGAAGTTCGCGAGTGTGTTCGCAAGCAGCTTATCTGCGGTTCTCAAGTAGCGCTAGCTTTTGTTCGTGTGTGGCATTCTAAGGTCAATTTTCACTCTGTGGCTAGACTCCCCAATGCTCCAGTCGATTTTTCTCCTTATTATGTAGTAGTTCACCCTGCAGCGGAGGAGATTATTCGGCTGACTTCTGAAGAGGTTGATCAAATGTTGGCCAAGGTGACTGCTCGTCGTCAGATGTAATTATAGGATGTAAATACCCTATATTCTGATTGTAATGTCTTCGAAAGTGTAGTCCTGTAAACTCTGTACAGTTCATTATGTGTATTTTTAAGGTGTCTATAAGGTGTGTACCTTGTTGAACCATGTGTTATTTTTATGCTGATTAGGCGTAGCCCCCGTGAGTTCGGGGTGAATACATGTTGTTTATAGCATGTAAAAATCGAAGATGCGAATAGCTGTGCTTGAGAAACCATGTTTTTATTGATATGGCTGAGAAGCCATGTGTTTGATCGAACTACAGAATGGCTAGTAGAGCCTTATTTCTTGCGAGTAGAATAATCCTAAGGGTAGAATTTGCGGAGATGCGCCACATTCCATGGGTTGGAGTAGATGCCACTAGTCTTCGGGTTCTTCAATCAGTATGCGCCACCAGGGATAACTTCGTCTATTATGAAGGGTCCTTCCCACGATGGCTCGAGCTTGTGTCCTTCTTTCTGCTTGAGCCGCAGCACCAAATCTCCGACCACGAAAGCTCTGTGGCGTATGCGGCGACTATGGTAGTTGCGCATCAATTGTTGGTATACTGCGGATCTTGCGAGTGCGATATCGCGTATCTCATCTAGTGCGTCCACATCTTCAACAAGTGCCATGTTTGAAGTTTCTTCGCTGTATGCGACGACTCGTGGAGCACTGAATTTGACATCTTCGGGAAGGACAACTTCAGCTCCGTATACCATGAAAAATGGTGTATAATTTGTTGATCGATTTGGAGTTGTGCGCCGACTCCATAGTACCGATAGTAATTCTTCGGCCCAGTGCCCTGCTGCTGGGCGCAGTCTGTCGAGTAGTCGTTTCTTGAGGCCATCGCAAACTAACCCGTTGGATCGTTCGACTTGGCCGTTTGTTTGTGGGTGGGCGACCGAGGCGAAGCTGAGGGTAATTCCTTTTTCCTCGCAGAAGTCCTGCGTTTCCTTGGCCGTGAAGTTGCTCCCATTGTCTGTGATGATGATATGTGGTATGCCAAACCTGCACACAATGGAGTTGAGGAATCTCACAGCGCACTCGGCGTGCGCGGAGGTGACTGACATGGCTTCTATCCACTTTGTAAATTTGTCGACTGCTACTAGCAGGTGAGTGTATCCGCCAGGTGTAGATTTGTGCAAGGGTCCCACCATATCTAGCCCCCACTGAGCAAAAGGCCAGGCGATAAGTATCATGTGAAGGTCGGTGGTGGGGCCGTGTGGCTTGGGCGCGAATCTTTGGCAAGCGTTGCATTTGTCGACTAGATCTTTTGCATCTCTAGCTGCCGTGATCCAATAGAATCCTGCTCTGAAAGCTTTACCCACAATTGCCTTCCAGCTGGCGTGGTGTCCACAATCTCCTTGGTGTATGTCTCGCAGCAATTCCTTGCCATCCTCAGGTGCTATGCATCTTTGCAATATTCCTGATATGCTCTGTTTGTATAGCTCTTCGTTGAGTACCCGAAAGGTTTTGCTGCGTCGTACTATTTGTCGAGCCTCGCGAATGTCTGCTGGGAGCTGTTTGTTGGATAAGTAGTCAAGGTATTTCTGTGTCCAGACTGGCTCGACCAGAAAAACTTGTCTTGAAATATTGTGGCTGAGCTCGATGATAGCAATTTGCGGGATGACGTCTGTCTCCAATGTTGCGGGTGCTCCTGCAGTCTTCTTGACCTTGACTGAACGCTTGATCATTCTCTCGAAGTATATTCCAGGCGGTATGGATGTGTTTGTATACTCCATGTTTGCTAGTTTATCTGCTTCCTCGTTGCTGGACCGTGCGATGTGTTTCAGCTCACATCCTTTGAAACTTCCTTTGAGTATATTGTACATGTCCCAATAGGCGACCATGTTATCCACGCCTTCATTGTCTGCTGTACAATGAGGTTTGAGTCTCCATAGATCATCAATCCGGTGGCTCCGCAAGCGATCGCCATTTACATGCCGTGAAGGAGGGCTTCGTATTCTGCGTCGTTGTTGGAGGCTGGGTCATCGAGTGGGAAGTCCAATCTCAGAACGTACTGCAACTTGTCTCCCCTGGGGGATATGAGGACGACCCCGGCTCCAGCTCCTTCGTTCCTCTTCGACCCGTCGAAGTACATGATCCAGTTACTCGTGTATTTTGGCGGTCCTGGTGTTTGCAAGTTTTTCCACTCGCTTAGGAATTCCACGAGTACCTGTGATTTCACAGACTTGCGCCCTGCATATATGATATCCTAGGCTCCTAGCTCGATGCTTCACTTTGCAATTCTCCCGGATGCCATTGGATTGTTCATGATAGTACCGAGTGATGCGTCGTTTAGCACCGTGACGGTATGTTCCTGGAAGTAGTGCTTGAGGTTTCGGGCTGTGAGTACCACGCCATACGCGAGTTTCTGGAAATGAGGGTATCGATGTTTGCACGGTGAAAGCACCTCGCTGATGTAATATATTGGCCTTTGGACGACGTATGCTTTCCCTTCTTCCGTCCGCTCGACCACGATGACCGTGCTGATGACTTGGTTAGTTACGGCTAGATAGAGGTATAAGGGCTCCTTTTCTTGTGGCGTTGCCAGGACGCGCTTGCTTTGCAGTAGTTGCTTCAAGTCGAGGAATTCTTGTCTTTGTTCGGGTGTCCACTCCAACTTATTTGTGTTCTTCAACAGCTTATAGAAGGGCAGTACTTGCTCGCCTAATCTCGCAATGAATCTGCTCAGGGCGGCTAGTTGTCCTGCGAGCTGCTGCACACCGCGAAGATTTGTTGGCTCCTTCATTGCTAAGATTGCTTGTATTATCTCTGGGTTAGCTTCGATTCCTCGAGCTGATACCAGATACCCGAGAAGTTGTCCTGCAGGGACGCCGAAAACGCATTTGGTCGGGTTGAGCTTGATCTTGTATGCGTTCAAAGCGTAGAATGTTTCTCTGATGTCCTCGAGGAGCGTGTCCTCTACTCGAGTCTTGATGACGATGTCGTCAATGTACACCTGTACGTTCTTGCCAATGAGCTTGGCGAGGCATTTTTGCATGCAGCGCTGATATGTTGCGTATGCGTTTTTTAGCCCGAAGGGCATTGTCGTGTAGCAGTAGACACCGTGAGGTGTGGTGAACGTTGTCTTTTCCTCGTCTTCCTTCTTCATCCTGATCTGATTATATCCCGAGCAGGTCTAAGAAGGAGAGGCGCTGGCAGCCTGCAGTGAAGTCCACGATCTGGTCGATACGTGGGAGGGGAAAATTATCCTTGGGGCAGTGTTTGTTCAACGACGTGTAATCGATGCACACGTGAAGGATGTCAGTATTTTTCTTTGGGACCAGCACTGGGTTTGCTAACCAAGTGGATATCTTTATTTCTCTGATGAATTTTGCTGCGAGTAGCCTATTTACTTCTTCTTCGAGTGTTTTTTTCTTTGGCTTTGAGAACCGTCGAGTGGTCTGCTTGATAGGCTTGGCGTCTTTGAAGACTTCGAGTGAGTGCTCGGCGAACTCCCTGGGTATCCCTGGCATATCTGAAGGTTGCCAGGCGAAAATTTCCCAGTACTCACAGAGGAGTTCGACGAGCGCGTCTTCCTATGCTGGCGAGAGGGTGGTGGACACCATCGCCGTCTTCGCAGGTTCCGTCAGCTGCACTTGATGCTTTCGAGTATCACCGTTTGCGCTGAACTCGAGCTCTAGGGCGTTCTTCTTTGTGAGAGGCATCACAGAGTGATCCGTGGTTTTCGCTATCTCTTCCAGCTCCTCCTGCGTTCCGAAGGATTTGGCGATCTCATTGAACATGATGTCGCACTTGTTGGATTTTTGAAAATCGCCGTCGATGGTGATGGTGCCATGTTCCCCAGGTAACTTGAGCTTCAGATAGGCGTAGTGTGGTACCGCCATGAATCTTGCGAAGGCTGTTCGGCCAAGAATGACGTGGTACTGTGAGGGCCAGTCGACTACTTCAAAATTGAGGAATTCTCGCCTGTAATTGCTTTGATTGCCAATCACTACCTCCAAGTTGATTGTTCCAAGTGGGCGGACTGCCTTCCCTGGTCCTATCCCGTGAAAGGATGTCTCTGATTCTGCGAGTCCGTCCAAGTTCCTGTTCATCCTACATAGTGTGTCTGCGTAAATGATGTTGATCCCGCTGCCTCCGTCCATGAACACTCGGGGTAGTTCGTAATTGCCAATTTGCGCCTGGATGACGAGCGCAGCGTGTCTTGGTCGATAGACTCGTGGGGGATGGTCTTCCTTGGAGAAAATTATTGGTTGGTCAGCCATCTTCAAGTACTCGGGCCTTGCCGATGGAGCTTGGACAACCATGCATATCTATCGTGTGTTTGTCTTCTGGACCCTGCGGGATGGGCAGACTTTTTGTATCATCGCAAGAGTCCTGCGGGGTTCGGGTACGCGTTGCCTCCCTGGTTTGCGGCGGGTGGCGCAGGTAGTGCAGCTAGCATCACGTTTTGGTTTCCTGATGGAGGCAGGGGTTGCGGTGAGTGGAATCCCTGGTTTCCTCCTCCTGGGAGCTGCGGGTAGCCCTGACTGACTGCCACTCTGTTTTTCTTCGAGAAGGCCACATGTATGTCAAGGAACTTTCGACAATCCTTGAGAAGGTGTGTTGCCTTGGTTTTGCCAGTGCGCTTATCTGTAAATAGATGTAGTGTGCAGTAACCATCGAGGTCCTCCTCGGGAGTTTTATCCTATGGCTTTGGCTTCCACTCGTGATTTCCACGACGCCCACTGTCGCGATTTCTCGTGAACTCCGCCGCTACCAGTTCTTCTCGATCGTCATGATCGTAATAGTTTCTCTTTTTCTTTCGACAATGACGGTCGTCTTCGGATGCTGGCAAAGATGCCTTTTCGTTGCGCACCGAGTCCTCTCCATTGTCCCATCTGTCGGCTATATGATGTAGCCCACCCAACTCTACCAAGTGCACCAATGACAAGATCACGAGCAAAGGCCATTCATGATAAGGTGAACTCGCTCCTCTCGCTCCATACTTTCGATAACTTGGCGGATGGTGCGCTACCTCATGGTTCTACCCTTTGTGTGCTCAGGTTCGAACCCACCACGGAGGCCCCAGAAAGAACCCAAGACGACGTACAAGAAGTTGCCCAAGAGGACATGGAAGGTGACCAAGGAGGAGCAGCGCAAGGAGGCGAAGGCAAGAATCCCCAGATGGCGGAGCCTCCGGTGAACCCACTGGAGCCTCAGCTCCGAGCCACCGGAGCCTCCGGTGCAGCCTCCGCCCAAAACCCCTTCGGGTCGATAAGAGCGGAGCCACCACCGGAGCCCACGACGGAGCCCCGGTGGCCCGATCCAGAGAGCCCACCGGAACTCCACCGGAGCCTCCGCCCCTACGCGGCCTGCGTGCCAACTTTCGGGCCTTGACCCATGTATTCCATCCTCACACCTACCCCTTTGGCACTAGACTATAAATAGACTCCCCATTCTCAGATCTAGGGTTAGAGTTGAATTTAGAACATAGAGCTTGGTTCTCTTGTATCCCTCTTTGAGGAACTACTCCTATGGTGTGTACCTAGGAACGTATCAAGGCTACTCCTACGACTTCGTCTAGGATCGTATCAAGATTCATCCAACTACTTGTTCTCTCCCCTTGGGTTTCAATCAAGAGTTGTCCAATCTTCCTCTCGTAAATCCTTGAGGTTCTATTGGCGTAGTGGACCGGCTACGGGTGTGAAGCGGTTTGTATCAAGGTGAGTTCAGTTGGATCGATCGTCCCGTAGGCGGCCCTCGGGGTTTAGTTGACGGGAGATTTGGGGTCTTTCGGTTCGCACTACTTATCTTCCTTTGCGTTTCCCCGCATTTGCCCACGATTCCCCCCTCGATTCCCATCTCGTGTTCATCGTGTTCATTGCGTTCTTCGTGCATTCTTCGTGTTCTCCGTCGATTCGTGAAGATCGGGCCAATCTAGGAGTAATCCTCAATATCATATGGTATCCAGAGCTAGATTGACACGAATCGGACACCCACACCACTTTCCATCCACCAATTTTTCTTTTTCTACCATAAATTTCGAAAATCATCACAAAAATAGCCAAAAAGGGATTTCGACCGGTCTGTTTATTCGTTGAGTTTTTCGTGGTTTTGCTTCATAGATTTGTTGCCAAACACCATTCCACACCTTTCTATTCAGCCAATTTTTCCAATTTCGCCCAATTTTTTTCTTGATTTTGAAGGAATTTCGAATTTGAGCCAAAAACTCAGAAAATCTCAGCTCTTCGATTTCCCGACAGATTTTGAAACTTGTTTTTCTTTGTCGTTTGTGATCCAAATTGAGTGCAACAAGTTGCCACGCGACGCCCACGACATCACCTACGCTTCCACATCAACGGATCGCCACGACATCGACATCCACCGGCCGCAAGTCCGTGATCATTAATAAGAGAGGTATAACTTCCTTCCGCTTGAACCACCCCATCCATTGTGTTACTTACCTATTCGGACTAGTTTTTTCACATCGCTTGGCATCGCATTTGTGGCATCGAGAGTGCGAGTTTGGCGCTTGTGAGAGATTTGCTATGAGTAGGCATTGGCATTTTGGAATCCGTCAAAAGAGAAAATAAAAAAAATAGAAAATAGAAAAAGAAGCAAAGGATCGATGCCAATTGCTTTCCATTGTAGGTACGTGTAGCATTGCGTCGCAAAAGAGAAAGAGTGACCGATTGCCACGGTGCGAATCTTCTTGACTTTTCAAATTTGCGGTTTGAGCTAGCGTCCTCCTTGTGTTAGTGTGGCATTGAGCATAAGTCTTTGTTACGTACATTTCGTCTTCGCTCGTCCATTGGTCGCACTAACCTCATTTATCCCTTGCGTGTATGTGTTCCACCATATTTCCATCCACTAGGTTTGGTTTTTTGTGTTAACTTTTCTTTGACGTTTCTCCACGTTTGACAATACAATTTTCTTCGGTTTTGTCGATTTTTCCTCGCCACTTCCCTAACCCATTTGCCTTCCACATAAACCGTGTGTGTTGTTGTTTGCGGTTTCTTTTGATCTTCTTGGATTCGCTCTTAACATACCTCCCTACACCTAGGCTCGTCCACTAGCCTCAATACGACCAAAAAAGGTAACGTTGGGTAAGTGAGACATCAATTTCTTCAATATCACCCTTGTGTGTTTTGAGATGGCTAGGTAAGGGGTATTCTCAAGTCCGAGCTCGGAAGATGAAGGAAATCCTTTCTACAACGACAATGCTAACGCCACCTACGTCACCCACAATGACCATTTCCAACTCCGTGAACTCGTGAAGGATGGATTGCAACGCTATGAGCGTCGACTCCAAGAGCAAGAGGCTCGATTGAATGATCAAATGACGCGCATCAGCATCAACTTGGCTAATCTTGGCAATCGCCGTCATTCATCGTCGTCCTCAAGGTCTCGTCGCTCAAGCCACAACAATCAAGATCTTCACCAACCTCGTCGCCATGACTGCCATGATCGCCATGATCGCAACAACAACTTGGAGGAGGGTGGACAACATCAACAACCACAACCACCTCCTCCCCAACCTCAACAAGCTCCGCGGCGAAGTTGGTATGAGGATAGCTCGCCATCACCACCACCTCGACATCGCCAAGGCCGTGGTGACCCTCTTCAATAACCGCAACGCCTGGACCTTTGACAACATCATCATCCACCTCCCCAAGGCCACACTCAAGACTATGGCCACAATGACTTCGTCGAAGTTGCTAATCAACATCGAAGGCCACCAAGGCGTAATGTGCGTCTCAACAACAATGACCGCCAAGAACATGATCGTCCTCAACATCCTCGTGATGAACAAGTGCTTCCGCCACGCCCCCAACAAGAACGTCCTCGACATCAACACCGTGACAATGATGATAGTGAACGCCGTGAAGCAAGACTCCGTCACCATCAACAACCACCACCTAATGACCACCGGCGTCATCCTCCCCATCATGATCGCCACCGCCAAGACAATGAGGATGACCCCTATGATGACTCAACACCCATCTATGATGAAGATCCCCATGAGCGACACCATGAGCGTCCCCATCGTCAACAAGAAGACAACAACATGAGTGCTCTTCGTTTCAATGTCCCCAAGTTCAATGGTGAGAATGACCCCGAAGAATATCTTGCTTGGGTTCTCAAGGTAGACAAGATCTTCGGCATTCACAACTTCACCGACAAGAAGATGGTTGCTCTAGCATCATTGGAATTTGAAGGATATGCACTCTTGTGGTGGGATCGCCTACAAGACGAAAGAGTCCGCAATCGCATTGCTCCTATTGCCACTTGGAATGTGATGAAGCAATTCACGCATGCTCGTTTCGTTCCTCAACATTACAAGCGTGACCTATTCAAGAAACTACAAGAACTTCGTCAAGGTTTGGAGTCCGTTGATGAGTACTACAAGGAAATGGAGACCTCTTTGATACGCGCTCATGTGATGGAATCTCAAGAACAAACAATGGCCCGCGTTCTCAATGGCCTCAACTATCCTATAAGGAAGATCATCGAGTATCAACCGTATGACAACATTGTGGCCCTTGTCCACCAAGCTCTCAAGGCAGAACGCCAAATTGTGGAAGAACTCAAGTACAATAAGCAAAAGGCTTTCTTCAACTCAAGACCTTCCTCTTCGACTCAAATGACACAACTAACTACTCCAACTACCAACAAGAGTAACCCTCGAGCCTCTAGTGCTCCCAACAAGTCTTCACAACCATTCAAGAAGCAAGTGCCTCCCACCTCCTCTTCAAATGCTCCTCAAGTCAAGTAGAGCACTATTACTTGCTTCAAGTGTGGTGGTAGTGGACACAAGTCCTTTGAGTGTTCCAACAAGATGATTATGATCGTCAATCAAGATGGTGAACATGACTCCATGAGTGAGGGTGAGTACTATGCTATGCATCAAGTGGCTCTCAATTCTTTGGATGTGCCCAATGAAGATGAAGAAAGTGTATATTGCGGCGAGGACAAGAATCCATCACTAGTGGTCACAAGAGTCCTTACTTCTTCTCCTCAAGATGAGCATGACCAACGATGCAATCTCTTCCAAACTAGAGCCAGTATCAATGGCAAATCCATAAAGGTTATCATCGATGGCGGTAGTAGTCACAACTTGGCTAGCAAAGAACTTTGTGACAAACTCCACTTGCCTTTCAAGCAACATCCGCATCCATACCATGTCCAATGGCTTAGTGACTCCGGCTCATTCAAGATTCAACATACGGTTTCCGTGCATTTCAAGATTGGTCCATATGAAGACACGGTGGAGTGTGACGTTGTGCTAATGACCGTGTGTCATCTTCTTCTTGGCCGACCTTGGCAATACGACAAGAGTGCTATTCATGATGGGCGTACCAATCACTATAGCTTTAAGTGGAACAACAAGACCTTTGTTCTCCGTCCCATGTCTCCTAGCCAAGTGATCGCCGACAACGCCAAGACACTTGCACGTAAACAAGAAGAGCTCAAGTCTAGTGAGATGAGCGGTGAGAGAGTGATCCACCTAAAAGAGAGTGAGAGCCACAAGCCAAATATGAGTGCAAAAATTTCGAGTGCTCCCAAAGGCCTTGCCTTACTTGCCACCAAAAGAGAGATGCGAGAGCTAAGAGATGACCCAACCATAATACACTTTGTCCTATCATGCAAAGGAGAAGCACTTGAAACTAACGACATGAAAAAATTTCCTCCGACTTTGTTGCCTTTGTTGCAGGAATTTGAAGATGTGTTTCCCGATGAACTCCCTCCGGGCCTTCCTCCTCTACGAGGAATCGAGCACCGCATTGACCTCATTCCGGGTGCACCACTACCAAACCGTGCTCCATACCGCACCAACCCCGAGGAGACTAAGGAGATTGAACGCCAAATTTAAGAACTACTCGATAAAGGTTTTATCCGCGAATCCCTTAGCCCTTGTGCCATGCCGGTTACACTTGTTCCTAAGCAAGATGCTACTTCACGTATGTGCATGGATTGTCGTCCTATCAATGCTATCACCATTAGATATAGACATCCTATCCCTAGGCTCGATGACATGCTTGATGAATTGAGTGGTTCTACTATCTTCTCTAAAATTGATCTTAAAAGTGGATATCACCAAATCCGTATGAATATAGGTGATGAATGGAAAACGGCTTTCAAAACAAAACTTGGTTTGTATGAATGGCTTGTTATGCCTTTTGGTCTTTCAAATGCTCCTTCCACTTTTATGCGTCTCATGAACGAAGTCTTGCGTCCTCTTATCGGAAAATTTGTTGTGGTTTACTTTGACGACATCCTCATTTATAGTAAGTCTTTGGAAGATCATCTTGATCATGTTTAACAAGTATTGTTGGATCTTCGCAAAGCAAAACTTTTCGCCAATCTTTCCAAATGCAATGTTTGCACCAACAAGCTTGTTTTCTTGGGTTTTGTGATCTCTTCCAATGGTATTGAAGTGGATAACAAGAAAATTGAGGCAATTAGGAATTGGCCCAACCCTACTTCCGTGGGTGAGATAAGGCGCTTTCATGGCCTTGCCGGTTTCTATCGCCGATTCGTCAAAGATTTTTCAAACATTGCTTGCCCTTTGAATGAACTTACCAAAAAGAATGTACCTTTTGTTTGGGGGCAACGTGCAACAAAAAGCTTTCGACACACTTAAGAAATGTTTAACCAAAGCTCCTTTGCTTGTCTTACCGGATTTTGAGAAAACTTTTGAGATTGAATGTGATGCTAGTGGCATAGAAATTGGTGGTCTTCTCATGCAAAATGGACGTCCCATTGCGTACCATAGTGAAAAACTAGATGGCGCTAGACTAAATTACCCAATCTATGATAAGGAACTATTTGCTTTGGTTATAATGCTAGAAGTTTGGCAACACTACCTTTGGCCTAAAGAGTTTGTTATTCATTCCGATCACGCATCATTGAAATACTTGAAAGGCCAAGCTAACTTGAACAAGAGGCATGCTAAATGGGTAGAATTCATTGAATCTTTTCCTTATGTCATTAAGTACAAGAAAGGTAAAGAAAATGTTGTAGCGGATGCCTTGTCTAGGAAAGAGTGTCTTCTTACACGTATTGACATCAATGTGATTGGTTTGGATGAAATCAAAGACTTATATGCTTCCGATGTCTTCTTTGCTCCTATCTTTGAGAAATGCTTGCCAAACCGAGGGTTTTATGACTAATATCTCCACAAAGGTTTCTTGTTTAAGGATAACAAATTGTGCATTCCCGAGTCCTCTCTTTGCTTGTTGTTATTGAAGGAATCACATGAAGGAAGTCTCATGGGGCACTTTGGATGCGACAAGACCTATGCCATGCTCTCCAACCATTACTATTGTCCCAAGATGAAGCATCAAGTTGAGAGACACGTCAAGCGATGTTCTACATTCCTCCGAGCTAAGTCTACTTCCAACCCCCATGGTCTTTACATGCCATTGCCTATCCCACATGCACCTTGGAGTGATATTAGCATGGACTTTGTGTTAGGACTCCCACGAACTAAAACCAACATGGATTCAATCTTTGTAGTTGTGGATCGTTTCTCTAAGATGGCACATTTCATTCCTTCCAACCGAACCGATGATGCTTCACATGTTGCTACTTTGTTTTTCAGGGAAATTGTGTGTCTCCATGGTGTACCTACGTCCATTGTCTCGGACCGCGACGTCAAGTTCACATCCTACTTTTGGAAGATGTTGATGGCCAAGCTCGGCGTCAAGCTACTCTTCTCCACCGCCTAGCACCCACAAACGGATGGACAAACCGAGGTCGTCAACCGCACACTATCTTCACTTCTTCGAGCATTGATCAAGCCCAACCTAAAGAATTGGGAAGAATGCATTCCACACGCCGAGTTCGCCTACAACTGTGCTCTACATCAAGCTACGAAGAAGAGTCCTTTCGAGATCGTCTACGGCTTCAACCCCAACACCGCTCTCGACATACTACCTTTGCCTCTCCGCGAGCGAGCAAACATGGACATTGACAAGCGCACCGACTACATCAAGAAGCTACATGACTCCACACGAGCTACGCTTGAGAAGCATTTCGAGTACCGAGCCTCCAGCATGAACAAGAACAAGAAACCAATGGTGTTCCAGGAAGGTGACCTCGTTTGGCTACACTTGTGCAAGGACCATTTTCTCGAAGAGCGCAACTCCAAGCTCAAGCCAAGAGGCGACGGCCCCTTCAAGGTCATCAAGCACATCAACAACAACGCCTACAAGCTATACTTACCGCAATCCAAGTACCTCGAACAGCGGGAAATATATCTAAAGAAGTTGCGGTCGAGTCTTTCACCAAAGGAGATCGGCGCACCGCTTTCCGAGAAGAACTGGGACGATTTGCCCCCAAAACCATCGGCGAATTGATGGCAATAGCCGACAGATGGGCCAATGGTGAAGACTAGGACTCATGGCGACTCATGGCGACTCCTCCTCTAGGCGGCGCTCATGGCGACTCCGAAGAGATCTAGGGTTTTAGCCATCTCTCTCCGACAATCGTCACTCCGGCGTTGTCGACCTCCTCCCCTACGGCATCTGTCACTCCGGCATTGTCGTCCACCCCTTTCTCTACAATGACCAAGGCAAAGTCTCTTTTTGATCGCTCTTGTTGGCGTTGGAGGGCGATCTTCTCCACCGAGGTGGATCTCAAGTTCAATCCCATTTACGTGGGTTTTGTTCTGCTAGATCCGAAGGACAAGCGGATCCAACTTGTAGATCAAGCGGGTTTTGTGCTTGATCAACGTTTTCTTAAGGTACGTGAGAGCATTCATCCTGGATCTGAGATCCAATTTGATTGTCATCGTGCCAGGGTTCAGGATCATCTGGTTCCACGTAATGGGTCTCTTCTGGATCATGCAAATGCCATCGTTCCTATTCTGGACGTGGATTCTTTGGTGCCGTTATTGGATCGGAATCCCATTGATCCTTCGGTGGGTTAAGTTCATGCAGCTAAGGTTTTAGACCTGGATTTCTCTAGAGGTCTAGCTCTGGCTAAGGAAGTCCGAATTCTCTTCGGATCGGACGTTCATGCTACTAAGAATTACGGCGCTTTCAAAATGGTGGTATCTTTTGGCCGTGCTACTTTCAAAATTGATGAAAATACTGTTGCTTTGGCTCTTGAAGCGGCGATTGGAGGTTATTGTGGATCCTTGAATGTTACCTGTCTCCATGATCGGGTTTTCTCTTTTGAGGTCTCTTCTAAGGAGGTTGAATTTCATATTATGAAGATTAAATGGTTTTCTTGCTTTCACTTCAAGTGCTTTTTTCATCTTTGGAGTTTCGGTGGTCCAAATTGGATGTCTGAATGGAGAAAGTGGAATCACGATCAGGAAAATGAGTGGACTTTTGTCACGAGGAAAAAGAAGGTAAAAACTAAACGATACAAGCCTTTAATAAAACCCTCTGCTACTCGTGCACCAACTGCCCCTCCCACGATTCCCAACAAAATTGGTTCTGATATTGATCGTAAGTTGCCTGCTATTAAGTTTGGATCTTTTGACACTGATTCTCTTGTTACTGAGTCTGTTACGGATCCTATCCCTTTGCCCCCTACCGTGGCCTCTGTGCCTGTGGATGCTGGCTTTGCAAAATTAATTGATAAATTGGCGGCCCAGGTTTGGCCTTGCTCTAACTGCCTCTCAGCTAAACATGCAACGGAAGAGTGTACGGGCCGGATTCGGTGCTGGTCTTGTTCACGTTCGGGCCATATCCGCAAAAACTGTCCGGGAATTAATGGAACTCTGCGCTGGGTAGTTAAATCGTCGACTATTGGAACCGAGGAGTCCCCTGCCTCAGTTCTATCCCTTGCCCCTGCCACTGTTCCTGGAAAACCCTCGTCGGAATCGCCGCTTGAATCGCAACCTCCTCCAGCAATGGCGAACTTCCCCTGTGATCCGACCAGGTTCGTCCCGGCGGGGATGCATGTTGAGGAGCCATGGGCGGCCGAGGAGCGGCCTGCTCGGCTCTACATCACCTCCTCTGCGGCTCCTCCTCGACGCCATGAATCCTGGGCCATTGCTCAGTTGGTTCCGCGGCCCCCGGTGGAAGAACTCGACGATATTCTGCAGTAAATCGTCGATTACATCCTTCAAGAACTGCATCTGCAAGTTGTCTCCTTCTCGGAGAGCGCTGTGGGAGTTGGCATGTTCCGCATGGCAGACCAAGTTGCCAGAGATTGCTTGGTACACTCTCCTCCTTTTATGTTTCCAGATGGTAGGTTGTTGTCCTTCGTTCGACATGACGAAGGAGACAATGTTAGAGCAACAACCTATACCAGGACTGGATGGATTATGATTCTGAATCTGCACATGGACTATCGCACTGATGAGTTCCTTCGTGAGTTTGTGTCCAAGTTTGGCAAGCTCCGGACCTGGTGGAGGGAAGATGCTTCCCCTGTTCGTACCATGCTCAAGGTTACTTATGGTGGCGGCGCTGATGTTCCCCGCTCGCTTGTGATTAGGGAGGTCCATCGTTACGGTGGTCACGTTGTTTCCTGGACCTGCCCTGTTTTTATTCTGAACAATGATGCTGCCGACGCTTTGCCGGGGGATGAAGATCTTCTCCCTCCTGGAGGCAATCCGCACCCAACTTTTGGTGCACCAGAGGTCCCAATCCCTGAGGATTGGGTGCCACCGGTTCAGCCTGTACAAGGTGGTTGGGGAGACTGGAACAATGAGGAGCAGGGGGAGAATGCTGAGCCGGAGGAGCCTGTTGATCAGGCACCGGAACCTGAGTAGGTGCAGTCTTCTGTATCTGTTCAATTCTCTGGCGCTTCCATTGACTCCATGAATGTTGTAAGAGCTGAAGGCCCCGAACAATTTGTGGAGCTGCAGCATCAGGTGGAACAAAATCAGCTGGCTATTGTTCCTTTTGTTCCACCACCCCCAGCTATTGATGCGGATCAAAACAATGACGTGCAGATTCTTCAAGTCTTGCTTCCTGACCCTGTGGTAGAGTGGTCCACATATTTTTTGGAACACAAAGCTCGGGTTACTTTCGACAGAAGATTTGAATTTCTGTCGTCTTTGCTGCCTTTTGAGTTGCCAGTCTCCTCTGCCGCTCATGTTCCTCTGCTGATGGATTCATGTCCTGATCCTGAACCAGTGACTCCTGAGCCTGCTACCAAGAAGAGGACCAGGAAGGTGTCTACTCCCCTTGTCCTTGAGGAGTGTAGAGTGACGCGCAGTCTTGCCAAGAACGCTGGGTTCAGGGTTCTGCCTGCTTCCGACAAGCCAGAACCTAGGAAAAAGGCCAAGTCTTCTCGTCCTCAAGGCTCTCCAGGGGGAGTGCCCCCTTTCACTCCTGGTTTCATGGACCTTGTGACAAAGGTTTGGAATACTCCTGTTATGGCCAAATCAATTACTTCCAAAATCACTGCTAAATTAAAGAATCTCATATATGCTTTGAAGGATTGGGGAAGGAATTTATCACAGTTAAAGATTCTTATTGATATGAGTAGTAAAGTGATTTTGTTTTTGGATCAATTGGAAGATGTGCGGCAGTTGAGTGTTCCTGAATTTAATTTCAGACTTATTGTTAAGAAGCATATCAAGAATTTGCTTGCTTTACAATCTGATTACTGGAAGCAAAGATGTACTATTCGTTGGGCTAAGCTTTCTGGTGAGAATACTAAATATTTTCATGCTAGAGCCACTGAGAGATTTAGGAGAAATTCTATTCCATCCATCTCTGATGCTTCTGGGAATTTGTTGGTGGATCATATGGACAAAGATGCTGCTTTCTGGTCCTGCTTTAAGAACAGAATGGGTGTTTCCTGCCCACCCATGACTGATTTTGATCTGTCTATTTTCTTGCCTGTGGTTGATGGTTTAGAGATCTTGGCTAATCCGTTCACTGTTGAGGAGATTGAGGGTGTTGTAAAACACCTAAAATCTGATCGTGCGCCTGGACCAGATGGTTTTACAGGACTTTTTATTAAACACTGCTGGAGTATAATTAAAGAGGACTTTGTCAAGCTATGCAATGATTTTCACAGTGCCAAGATCTCTTTGGAGAGCATTAATGGATCTTTCATTACTCTGATTCCAAAGATTAATTCTCCTGAGACAGTAAATGATTTCAGACCTATTTCTCTGACCAATACTTGTTTGAAATTTATCACCAAAATTCTGGCTAATCGTTTCCAAGACAAAATCTTTGGTTGCATCCATGCTAATCAATATGGTTTCATCAAATCCAAAACTATTCAAGATTGTCTGGCATGGTGTTTTGAATACATTCACCAATGTAAACAATCTAAGCTGAAAGTGGTGATCTTCAAGATTGATTTTGAGAAAGCTTTTGATACCATTGAGCATTCTGTTATTCTGCGGATTTTGAAATTTAAGGGATTCCCTCCTTTAGTAATCAAATGGGTCAAGGAAATTCTAGCCTCTGGATCTTCATCAGTTCTATTAAATGGAGTTCCTGGCAAAACTTTTGTTTGCAAAAGAGGTGTCAGGCAGGGGGATCCTTTGTCCCCAATTCTCTATGTGTTGGGTGGGGATCTGCTTCAAAGTATTGTTAACATGGCACTAAGAGAAGGAAGACTCAGGTTGCCAATTCCAATTGGTGGAGACTTTCCTATTGTGCAATATGCGGATGACACCTTAGTCATCCTTCCTGCTGAACCGGCTCAGTTATTGGTTTTTAAGGACCTGCTTAACCTTTATGCTCGTCTCACTGGGCTAAAGGTGAATTATAATAAATCTTCGATGATACCGGTTAATTTATCGCAGCAGGAAACTGTTGATTTTGCTTCTGTCCTAAATTGCACCGTGGCTTCTATGCCCTTCACATATTTAGGCTTGCCTATGGGAACCACAAAGCCAACTATCAAGGATTTTGCACCATTAATTGACAGAATTGAGAGGAGACTTTCGGCTACAGTCTCATTTCTCTCTTATGGGGATAGTTTGGTTCTTGTGAATTCGGTTCTTTCCTCCTTGCCTTCATACTACATGTGCACTCTTGTAATTCCTAAAGGTGTCATTGATATAATAGATAAAGCAAGGAGGAGATGCTTACGGAGAAAGGACAAGAATAAGCAAAGAGTGAATTCTTTAGCTGCCTGGGATATGGTATGCAGACCCAAAACCAAAGGAGGATTAGGGATCATCAATATCCAGATTCAAAATAGAGCTCTGTTACTGAAGTTCTTGGCAAAATTATATAACTCTTTGGATATCCCTTGGGTCCATTTAGTCAAGAATGCTTATTATTTTCAAACAGTACCACATGCTGTCACATCCCGTGGTTCTTTCTGGTGGAGAGGTGTTATGCAATTAGCAGATACCTGGTGTTCCTTATCCTCTTGCGTTTTGGGAAATGGTTTTTCTAGGCTTTTCTGGAAGGATTCATGGATAGGGCAACCTTTGGCTCTAAAATTCCCGAGATTATTTTCTTTTGCCAAGGATCCTTTGTCCTCAGTAAGAGATTTAATACTGATGACAGACCTCTCGGATGCTTTCCACTTGCCGTTTTCAATTGAAGCTTTCCAGGAGTTTAATGATCTGAGTGTCATTGTGAATAATGTTCAGTTGTCTGACAGTGAGGAGAGTTGGAGATGCAATTTCAATAAAGGTGTATATACCTCCAGTAAATTCTATCAGCTACAATTTGCTCATTTACCTCCAGATGGGCCTGCAAAGTGGACATGGAAATCCAAATGCATGTCAAAACATAAATTCTTTGCTTGGCTGATCCTCAAGGATAGGATTAATACAAAGGATATGATCAAACGAAGAAATTGGAAGATTGAAGGTACTGATCATTGTGTTCTTTGTTGCACTCATTGCAATGAGGACTGGATACATCTGTTCTTTCAATGTGTTTTTAGCTCCCGGATTTGGAATTATTTGCAAATCAGCTGGAGTGATAACACACTTGTGCAAAATCTTACTGTTGCCAAAAAGTCTTTCAAAGGGCCCTGTTTCACTGAGATAGTGATTCTTGCTTGCTGGAATATTTGGAAGTAGAGGAATGGAGTCATTTTTAAATCGGAAAGACATTCCTTTATGGGATGGAAAGTGGGCTTCATGTTAGATCTCCTTATGCTTAAGCATAGGTTGAGTGCTTCTGTGGCTGCTGATTTAGCTTCATGAATTAACTCCTTACATTAGCCTGGGATAGACTGTCTTAGTCTATTTCCATGTTTATTTGTACATATCTGTAACTGTAACACTTTGGTTGGTAATAAAGGGATGTGGGGGACTCCCCTGCAGTAGAAAATTTTTCAAAAAAAATCCAAGTACCTCGTCCACAACTCCTTCAATGTCAAGGACATCTCTCCCTTCCATGGATACCCAAGTGATGAAGATGACGCCGAGTCGAGGTCGACTCTTTTTCAAGGGGGGCGGGGAGATGATGTAGCCCACCCAACTCCACCAAGTGCGCCAATGACAAGATCACGAGCAAAGGCCATTCATGATAAGGTGAACTCGCTCCTCTCGCTCCATACTTTCGGTGACTTGGCGGATGGTGCGCTACCTCATGGTTCTACCCTTTGTGTGCTCAGGTTCGAACCCACCACGGAGGCCCCGGAAAGAACCCAAGACGACGTGCAAGAAGTTGCCCAAGAGGACGCGGAAGGTGACCGAGGAGGACCAGCGCAAGGAGGCGAAGGCAAGAAGCCCCAGATGGCGAAGCCTCCGGTGAACCCACCGGAGCCTCCGGTGCAGCCTCCGCCCAAAACCCCTTCGGGTCGATAAGAGCGGAGCCACCACCGGAGCCCACGATGGAGCCCCCAGTGGCCCGATCCAGAGAGCCCACCGGAACTCCACCGGAGCCTCCGGTTAAACCACCGGAGCCTCCGGTGAATCCATCGGAGCCTCCGCCCCTGCGCGGCCTGCGTGCCAACTTTCGAGACTTGACCCATGTATTACATCCTCCCACCTACCCCTTTGGAACTAGACTATCAATAGACTCCCCATTCTCAGATCTAGGGTTAGAGTTGAATTTAGAACATAGAGCTTGGCTCTCTTGTATCCCTCTTTGAGGAACTACTCCTATGGTGTGTACCTAGGAACGTATCAAGGCTACTCCTACGACTTCGTCTAGGATCATATCAAGATTCATCCAACTACCTATTCTCTCCCCTTGGGTTTCAATCAAGAGTTGTCCAATCTTCCTCTCGTAAATCCTTGAGGTTCTATTGGCGTAGTGGACCGGCTACGGGTGTGAAGCGGTTTGTATCAAGGTGAGTTCAGTTGGATCGATCGTCCCATAGGGGGCCCTCGGGGTTTAGTTGACGGGAGATTTGGGGTCTTTCAGTTCGCACTACTTATCTTCCTTTGCGTTTCCCCGCATTTTCCCACGATTCCCCCCTCGATTCCCATCTCGTGTTCATAGTGTTCATTGCGTTCTTCGTGCGTTCTTCGTGTTCTCCGTCGATTCGTGAAGATCGGGCCAATCTAGGAGTAATCCTCCATATCACTATAGCCATCAGCTCTCCAATGGTTTTGGGCGCAGCTCGTCCCAGTTCTTCTCTGAAGGCAGTTCGCCGAGCTCCCTTGGCAAAAGCTTCGACTACGACCTCTTCTGATATGTTTCCCGCTGTGTTTATAAGTGTGGTCCATCGCTAGATATATTCGCGAGTAGACTCGCCACTCTTCTGCTTGCAGGATTGCAGCTCCTCGATGGTTGCGGGCCTCTTATATGTTTCCTGGAAGTTCTTGCAGAAGTCGAAATTTAGATCGTCCCATGACCCGTAGCATGCCTTCGGTCTTCCTTCGAGCCAGCTGTGCGCTGCTCCTACTAGGTGTAAGTTAAGGTACTGCATAGCCGTAGTCTTGTTCCCATGTTGGCATTTTACTGCCGTGAGGTAATCCGACAACCAAGATTGCGGATCCAGCGAACCGTCGTATCTTGGTACTTCCGTAGTAAGCTTGAATCTTTTGGGCATTGGCGCCTCGCGGATGTTGCGAGTGAAGCATAATGCGCCGCATGCCTCTTCGTCAGAAGAGGTGGATGAGGAACGCGCGCGGTTCCTGGCTGCTCGGGCCTTGTTGACCTTATTTTGCATGATGTCAGATCGTGCGTTGTATCCAGACTGATCGCGATCGATCTAATTCCGCGGCTCCTTTCTGCGGTGTCGCGAGCGGCTGCTATGATGTCGCGAGCTGCGCTCTCGATCCCTCGGGCTGCCATCGCTGCTACTCGGGCTATCACCGCGTCGCCGGGCTTCTTTTCCTCGGGCGCAACGAGGTGACTTTTCCTTCCTGGGCGATGTACTTCTATGCCTGTGGGGTGCTTTTTTATCTTTTTGTGCAGTCGCTTTCCTGCGGTCGTAAGCGGCGAGTCTTGCGGCTGCCATGCCTAGCCCTTTCTGGACTTGCCTGTATTGCTCCGCGCGGGGTCGTTCCCCCTGGCTGGTTCGTCTGCAGGTAAGTGGGTGCGGCCAGCACTGTGGCGACATGAGCCGTCGGGTGCACGTTGCCGTCCTCGTCCACGCGCATGAGGGAGGTTTCAAGTGACTTACTGATCCCGGTTAGGGATTCGCCATCCATGGTCGCGGTTCTTGAGACGTATCTTTTTCTTCCGGGATGGTTCCCGACAGAATGTGTCTTGGAGAGCACCGCATGGCGCTGACTTGACTCGTCCGCTAGTTTCCTTCGCTCAGCCAGATCTTTGCGAGCTTCCTTGATCAAGGTTGCCGCTCTCACTAGGTGGTAGTGGTATGCGGTCATATGTTCGTGAGGGGCTCCGACTTCGATCGGTTTGCTTGTGCGGATGGCCTCTTTTGCTCGGTCCCAAGCGTCTCGCGATACGTTGATAGCTGCGCGTTCCCTTGCACTATCTTCTATTTCTTCGGGTGGGTCGCTCGATCCTGCCATGCAGACCTGAGCCAGATATGGCTCGTGAGTCCTAGGCGTAGTTTGGAAAGCTTTCCTGATCCGAGAAGGTTCTTCTGCGGAGAGGATGTGGAAGTTGCGGGTGTTGAGGCGGATGGATTCACCGCTCTTTGCTAAGTTGCGATCCGCGTAGTTGGGCAACGAGTCGACAACTCCTGGGCTCGAGATCGACTCGGAGCCCGATCCTTCGAGATTGGTTTGCTCGGGGAAGTGCAGAATTCCCTCTTTGTCAGCATAGAACTGGAAGCTCCCGAACGTCAAGGTGATGCTTTTCTCCAATCCGCTGAATACCGAGCGTGATTCCGGCGAGTGAGGGGTGACGATGACCGACCCGATTCGGATCAGATTGGTTGGAGTCGAAGTTCCGGGGCTCCAACGTGAGTTGGTTGTCGATATGGCCGAAGATGCCGGAGATCCAGCGCCCGCCGTTCCCACAGACGACGCCAATTGTCGAATATGCATCTCAACAAGTCCCTCGGGTGAACCCATCGGGTTTTGATTAGGAGAACGTGTAGGCACTGGTGACAACCGTCGGCTAACAGGGGGCACGATTTACCCAGGTTCGGGGCCCTCGTAGAGGTAAAACCCTTACTCCTGCTCCTGTCGATCTGTATTGACGAAATAGATCGGTTACAATGGGGATGCTCGAGTCGAGAGTAGATCTCAATCTAAAGGCTTTGATGGTGCGGTATTGCTTTTGTCCTCCTCCTGGTGGTTCTCCTGGCCTTATATAGGTGGTCAGGTCTCAAACCGTACCCGGGGAGGATACAAGCCCTAACCTAAAGTCGGTTACAAGTTTCCTAACTTGACCCGCAAGGCCTTGCGGATGGGCTTCAACTGGGCCTTCTAGAATAGTCCATGGCGTCTCCCCTTGGGCTTTGGTCTTGGGCCTTGAACCGGGTCGCCTCACCCGATAGGTTCAGGGTTCATCCCCTCGTCACCTAGTCGCCGACCTCGTCGCCTCCCAGTGAGTAAACCCTCGTTGCTTCTCCTTTTGTTAGATTTTCTAGACCTACAAATAAGATGCATGTGTATAAGGTGTTTGCCAAAATGACTTTATGAATATTCGGTTCTATGGTGAGATGTACCATCCATATAATATGTTTAATTTCTATATTTTTTAGATGTATCGTATGTATAAACAAAGCATCGTTATACATTAATTGTTAGAAAATTGCACTATATAATTTTGTTTTGTTTTGTTTTGTTTGAAGATGTCTAGGCATGAGGTCACCCATGTGGACGAGAATGGTGATGTTGTTGCTCCTCTACGTGCACATTGTGAGTACAGCCACACCATTGTCATCATCATTCGAGAAGTTTGCAACATAAATGACGTCACCCTGACACGGAGTGAGACAACCGAGTTGCGCCAACTTCTACTCGGAATGCTTCACCAAAAGGTATAAATTCTCGTCACCCTACGATAACTTAAACCTGAGGGGCAATCTTGTGAATGCGTGTGCGACAACTTAAACCCGAGGGGCAATCTTGTGAATGAGCGTGCTATGCTCAAGTTGCCAAAATCCTTCGGTACTTGGAAAAAGGGGATGAAGACATATCTTCATAGAGAGTTCGCCGAAGTAGAAGCAGACTATCCCTCTATTACTGAAGATGATTGGAACACCTTCAAGATTGATCGCATTGTAGATTGACAAGGATTTCACCCTTGTTTGCACTGTATTAATGATTTTCTAAATCTCTCGTTGTAATAGCTATCTTCTAAGGATTTAATGATCTGTAAGACCTATATGTTAACTATTTTCTTGCGAATGTAAACGTTAATTCGAGGTGATATGTCAATGTTATGTGAATTTCTATAATGTATTACCGAGGCGTACTTTTACCCTCGACAAATCAGGACAGATGTGGTGCATTTGAGCCACGTCACTTGCAAGGAACTTTATACCGGTGTAAACTGCAACGGCACAGGTGCCGTTGCATTACTGGCGTTGGCGTATACACGCCGGTAGAACCAAATAGCACTGGCGCAAGATCACCAGCGTGTCATTTTAACGCCACTAATTAAAAAATGCTCACGCCGGTGATAAGCCGTTTCCTTGTAGTGGTACGGGCAGCGAGCTAAGGGGGCGGTTTCCTTTTTATTTATTTTCTGTTTCAGTCTCCGACCCGAACTGGACCGAACTCGGCCCGACTGGCTAAATTGGTCTTTTTAGTTCAATTGTTTTCCTTTTCCTAAAAAACAAAAAACCATTTTGTTAATAACTTCTAACCCGTTTGGCCGATTTGGATGAATTTTATATAAAAACGGTCGTAAAAATATCCTCTGCCTCATAGGACTATTTAGGATATGTTCTGCACGTTTTATAAATACCCAAAATGTCCCTTTAGCTTATATGGTTATAGATGGGTTTGTATTTTGTTTCAAATAGAAGTTTTTAAATAACCCTTTTTGTCAAAACATACAAGGCAACAATTGACATGCAATACACATACAAGACATCCAAATCTAAAATTAGGACGGTACACCCTCGGGCTTTATTGAACCACTATCCCTACCTCCCTTAGCGATTCACCATGTCGTTCGAGTCCATCCGAGCTCCGAGCTTTTCCCAGCTTGGACATGAGATAATTATCCCTATGGACATAGATTGAACCGGTGTGCTCAGCGTTACGTGTCCAATGTTGATTTTTATGCACAGTTCTCGAGACGTGAATAGTCGCTCATAAGCTAGTAAAGTTTTGTTTTCAACTTCGTAGTGATTGTAATTGGGTGGATGAACCACCAGACTTCCTATTGGAGAATCTGCTAAATGATGGAAGTCTGATATGGTTTTTATCGATGTTGGGGATATCGTTTATTGGGAACTTATCGGTGACCCAAGATAAGGGCTAATCGGCCAATTTACGACATATCGGCCAATTTATCGGCATATATCAGCCTATTTATCTTATTGTTCAAACACCAATAAGATCGGAATATTGGAGATATTTTGAAATTTTATGAAGCTAGCAATGATGGCCTTTCCTCAAAGAAAAAGTACCCATCTCAAAAAAGTTTCAATGACAATTATAACTTGACAGTCAGTTCCTTGCATTAACATAACAGTTTTGACAATTTACTAGAAAATGAGTTGTCATATAGACAAAATCTTCAAATTTATCTCAGCTTTGCTACTCCCTCCATTTATTGTTATGGTATAATTAGATCGATCATCAAGTTTTTTTTTTGTATTTTGCTTTTAAATATAAATGTCAGTAAAATAATGCATCAACTTCGTCAAAGAAAGAGGAGTTTACAGCTTATACCAAGGTCCTGCAATAAGATCGGTCGTGGTAACACTTAAAAAATAACTACATTTTTTTATTTTTACTCTACATAGATCTTATAACATAGTCCTTATAAAGATATTCACCAGTATCACTAGATCCATTTCGAATATATTTTCGTATTTTATTTATTTATTATTGTAGGTGTTGATAATTATTTGTCAAACTCTCCTTTATTTAAACTCCAAATTGGTAAAAAGAACTATACTTTCCTGTAATCAGGTCAGTGGTGGTGATACCGAATATACCCGCAACGAGAAAAAAGAACGTTTTCAATGAAAAGAGACAATATTTGCCAACTACATAAATCTTAATACATAGTCCCTATAAGACCCATGCAAAATATATACACGTTAAAAAGCTGGAAAATTAGTACATGCACATAATAGTCGATAAGTTGATACTAAAAGCCATAACGTTAAACAGCTCTCAAGACAATGGCAAATATAGAAACTACAGCCATCACCACCAAAAATGCCAGAATGGAGTGCCTGACTAAGGAGCTGCTTCCCTACAAAAAGAAAGAACAATGAAATTTGATTTCGATTAGATCTATATGTAAAAGAAAAAGAAAACAACTTTGTTATTAACGAATTGTCAAATTTGAGACAAAATATGATCAGTGTTGTAGTAATACTCAGTGTAATTGTATCTTTATGGCTGATTTCAAAATACAACTCAGATGTTTATGTGTATACTTTATATTGGGCTTCTGGAATAGATGAATACATTTCAAAGCATAACAAATAGATCAATGGAGTATTACAGTCACAATGTCTATGAAACCATGCAGCACTCAATTCCACCAATAATAAGTGAATAAAAAACGAGGTCAAGGTCCTTGAACAGATACTATAAAAAATGGTTCATCGTTGTAACTAAGAAGTTAAGGTGACTAGGAAATTTCCCAGATGTTGCAAAGGTGAAAATATATGCAACGAAAGGTGAACATAGTCTTACAATTTATTCTAAGGGTGATGCAAGCAGTAGTGCTGCCTTTAACACTTGACTCCACCTAGTATGATTCGGTATAAAATGTCTGATGGTCGTTGTCAACTGACTATCAAACCTTTCCTTCAAGTCCCCACAGTCCCTATGAGCCCTCCAACCCCTTACCACTATGGTGAGGTCTCTCTGCTACGCTGATCAAAGTCATACGATATATTCCAAGGGCCATGCAACATATATACTCACTCCGTTCCAAAATAGATGACTTCCATTTGTCCAAATATGTACGTATGTAGACACGTTTTAGTGTATACCATGCATATTTGGACAAATAAGTCAAGTATTTTGGAACGGATGGAGTACAAAAATAACGGCAGGCTTTATCTCTAAGCTCTGCTTCTCATCGGCTCCGCCTACTATGCCTCATAGTTTCGCAAGAAGCACACTGAGGCTGCAATCAGCGTCACTTGATTCTGTTTATCAGTTTGGAAACAACATTTTCTACATCTATCTCCGACCTCCTTAAAACACATATTGAGGTTCTGACAACGGAAGATCAGATTTTACACACCCCACAATTTGGAAGTACATCCACAGATTTGCTAGAAGGTTAAGTCATGTTTTGCAATGAATAATAGATCATGGAGCGCCTATATTGTAAGCATGGTCTACCTGTTTTTACTAGCACAAATCACATGTTTAGAAACTATTTGTAGTAAACAAAATGCCTAACTATTATAGTACAAATAATCCACCTGAAGAAAACATTGAGGGCTCCTTTGATTCAAAGGAATAGCATAGGAATTTTGTAGGATTGGTTCCTATAGGAAATTTTCCTATATAACTTGTTTGATTCATAGGATTGTATCCTATAGGAATAATTCCCATAGGAATCTTGTAGTGTAAATCCTATAGGAAAATAACATGAGGTCCAACCTCATGGAAAAATTCCTTTACCACAATCAAAGGAATCTATCTTCCCATAGGATTCAATTAGACATGCCATGCCAATCCTATAGTATTCCTATTCCTACACATTTCTATCCTATGAATCAAAAGAGCCGATGTATTGAGAATAATATTTAAGAAGTCCAACATATAACTGTATTAGCATTTAGCACCCATCAAACATGGCGTACTATAATCTGAAGTATTTTGGACTTCAAGTGAAAAAATTATGAGAAAGAGAGTATTTTGGGCTTCAAGTGAGAAATTTATAAGGAAGGGAAGAATACATAGTTCAAGTGATGTTTATGTACAACTCATGATATTCAAATGGTGAGCCTCCAGAAATTGTGGACAAATGAGTTAGCCCTGCATTTTTTCCCGGGAGAAGAGTTCGGCGACAAGTCAATCGGGATTCGCGAGGCCATGAGGCTCACATTTCAGACATGAGACTGTGGGATGTCTGAATGATTCATCGCCGTCACCAACTCCCTTTTAATAGTAAAAAAATACTACCAGTCTACCACTCAATAATATATATAGTAAGTGACTTATCTCTTGGGTAACTTCAAGAGCGATTTTTATGGATAATTTCAGAGGTCGAACTCAGATAGGTACACATATTCGGCTACTGGTATAGATGAACACAGTTCAAAGCATGACAAGTAGAACAATGGAGTGCAGCATTCACAATGATTTTAAGTCAAATCTCTATGAAACCGTGCAGCACTAAGTTCCACCAATAATAAGTGAATACGATGCCCGCGAACAGATAGTATAACAAATTGGTTATGTACATGTTCTTGGTTGCAACTTTGAAGTTAAGGTTATACTACAATCAATAACTTATTAAGTGGATTATCTCTCTGTTAGCTTTAATATAGTCATAATGAGCTTATAAGAGCTAAATCAAAACTGAACTATAAAGGATTAACTTTTATAGCTTAAATCAAATAGGATGATAATCCGTAGACACAGACAAGGTGAAAAGAGAGCAGAGTTATGAACGGCAATCTACTGGAGGAAAAAGTACAGACAAGGTGAATGCCAATTTATACAACTAACAAACATATAAAATATGTGCTCACCGATGAGGTCGTCTTGGCTCTTACAGCCACCATAGTGGTTTCATCTTGCTTGGCACCGGATGTGCTTAGCTGTCCAACCTGCCGATAAAATCGTGAACTAATCACAATATGCATGAATTGGAGATCCCTAAATTAGATGTAGAACGTCTTCACAAGCCAATAAGAATTGGTCTAATTTGTTTAACACCTTGATACTTACTTTTCCGATCGGGCAATCAGCCAAGAAGGCGAGTGTGGAGGCAACTGCGCCTGAGGCAGCGGAAGCCGCGTACCTATCCGCTTCAGCGCGGCTAATGGTGGGAGGCAGCAGCCCCGGTACAGTCGTGGTGACGCCGCGCCTGGCACCATCAGCCACAGCGTCCGCTATGGTCATAATACCAAGTGATTCTCCATGCCGGTGGAGAGCAAGGATCAAGTTCCTCGCCCTCACGGCAGCATCCTCGGCCAAGACGGCAGTGGAGACAGTTTCGTCCTCCGACATTATCAGCCGAAGAGAGATAGCGGTCTAACAGAACGTCGAATCGATCCCCTTGGTCTCTGCATCGCAACTAACGCGTCAATCAAAATAGGCAGATTACACGGAAGGAAACCAAAGGGAAATAGATTTAGACAGACAAGGGAGTAAAAGGAAATCACTCGGACGGAGATTGGAGACTAAATTTTTTCGAAGACCTTGAACACGATAGATAGGTCGGATAACGGAACCAGCAAGAGTGAACAGAAGGGCGAAGCAGAGAAACCCGAGGGGATTTGGAAGTGGAAAAAGTCCATTTTAAACCTTGAACTTATAGAGGTTGGACAGATTAAACCCTGAATTCGAAATCCCTGTCGTTTGCACCCTAAACTTACAAATCCCGGTCTAAATACAACCCTGAACATGTTTGGTACACCGGGAACGCGACCATCCCGGCCGGGATTGCACGCTTCTCTCGTTGACAAGTGGACCCCACTATAAGACCAGCCACACAAGAATTTCGCGATAGCTGGTCGTGGAAGGCCGAAGATGGAGAGCAGGGGTGTAGCCACTGCCGATCCAATCGCAGAGTTGAGGTCGAGCACTTGGAGTCTGGAGGCCGCTCGTCACTCGTGTGGCGGTGAGGAAGAAGATTTCTACATATGCTGCTGCCACCGCCGCTCATGCAGTCGTGCTCGGTCTGTTGCCGTCACCAGCCATGTATCTCCCAGCTCAGGAAAGCCACGCTTAACCCATAACCATCTAGCTGCCCTGGTCGAGGCAGCTACCGCAGCTAGGTCGCCGGCCATGTGCCGCACTCCGGCATTGTCGCTCGCCCCGAGTCGTGCGCTGCCACCACCGTGCAGGAAGTGTCAAGCCGCGCCTTACACGCGTTCACAACTTAGAGAGCATGCAGAGAAATGGACTTAAGAAACGACCACAAGCACCAACATCATCTAGCGGTAGTAGCAGACTAGCAGTCCAATACGCAGATCTTGAGAGTAGGATCTTAAGGAGGAAGATAAATATGACATGTGGGCCAATATAGCCAGTGATATAAATATGACATGTGGGCCGATATAGTCAGTGAGAGCAGTGATCTCAGATTTTTTTTTTGGAAGTGAAAAACTGGTCCAGGGTTCAATTTAGACCGGGATTTGTAATTTCAGGGTACAAACGACAGGGATTTCGACTTCAGGGTTCAATTCGTCCGACCTCTATGAGTTTAAGGTTTAGAATGGACTTTTTCCTTTGGAAGTCGCGCGCACCCAGCGCCGTCGCCTTGCCCCGCCCTGCACCGCAAAAATTTTTTTAGACAAAAGGCGCACGTGCCTGACCTTAATTTTTATTAGACAAAAGTCGCACGTGTCTGACCTTAAATTAATAGGGCCAACTTAAGTTGTAACAGAATTCGACAAGATAAAACGATAACAAGTTCAAAGGCAACACACGGCCGTTGAAACACTAATCAGCTAAGAGCATCTTCAACGGGGGCTGTAAATTTTGGCGCTAAACAAATTTGCAGCCGCTGTTTTGCACATTTTGAGCGCGAGCGTGGTGTGAGCAAATCCAGACGCACTATGTTTGGCCGCCTGCTTTGCATAAGAGCATCTCTAGTCGCGCCCCTTGTTGCCGTCCGGATCGGCATCCGAAAAGCCCCGTTGGGGCCTGGTCTGGACGGCGTTGTGCCCTCGGGAGCGGTCCTTCCCCACTTAGCGCCCCCCAAACAAAACCCCTAAAACAATATTTTGTCTATTTTCAACATTTTGTAGTTTTAGAAAATACTAAAAATACTTATGTTTTAGATTTCAATTATTACACATATAGTTTACGAATGACTAAAAATAAAAATAAAAATATTCATACTCTCTCCGTCCTAAAATACAAGGCACGCTATTTTTGTGGTGGTCTTTGATGATGAATTTGACCACAAATATATAACAAATTATATGGATTGAGAATGTATAAATGGTACCCGTTGGACCCGTCTTGTAAAACTCTTTCATTTTATATATATTTATGCTATTTATGTGGACATATTATAAGGTCAAATCATGGTCAAAGTTGAACGTCGTTGACCAGCGAAATTAAAGGGCGCCTTATATTTTGGAACGGAGGGAGTACAATTTAAAATAAATTGGAAGTGCACCATATCGTCGCCAATCTTTGCGAACCCACAAATGCTCGGATCTCCATATGTATAGCGATGTACTCGGTCCAATCCGCTGGCACATTGTGATCCACATTGGCGAGATGATCCTGAAACTTATACAAAAGATGACCATGCACTGAATTTGCACGCTCATCCTCAATGATCATGTTGTGCATGATCAAACATGCATTCATGATCTCTCCCATCTGCTCGGACGACCAAGTGAGAGCATGATACCGCACAATGACAAACCTCTGTTGGAGCACTTCAAATGCACGCTTGACATACTTTCTTGTGCTCTCTTGTACCGAGACAAACCAGGATTTCTTGTTGCCTACAGGATTGGAAACTGTCTTCACAAATGTTGACCATCTTGAATAGATTTAATCCGCTAGGTAGTACCCCTTGTTGTACTTGTGGACATTGACAACATAGTTCACTGGCGGAGCATGACCTTCAACAAGTTTCGCGATCACAGGGGAACACTGCAACACATTGATGTCATTATGAGATCATTTCATTCTGTAGAACGCGTGCCAAATCCAAATCTCATGATATGCCACTGTCTCAAGGACCACCTTGCAAACTTCTTGATGACCCCCTTTGTACAGTCATTGTCATCCAAATAGACAGTTCTTCCAGTTCCGGTGCATGCAATCAAGACTTCCAAGCATACCAGAAAAACCTATTGCTTTATTTGTTGACAGGATTCGAGCAATTTTCTCCTCGTTTGGTCCTCTCAAGTAGTCTGGGCCAAACACTTCCACTATCGCAATGCAGAATCTGTACATGGCTTTGATAGCCCACGACTCATACATGCGGAGATAGTCGTCATGACCATCTGTAGGGGCTCCATATGCAAGAATTCTCATAGCAACAATGCACTTCTGAATTGAGGAGAAACCTACTGTCGAGACTTCATAGTTAGGATCGTGGAAGGGGTTCCATAAGCCTACAGGTAGAACTGGAAGCGAGGACACGATTTACCCAGGTTCGGTACGTCGCAACTATGGCGGCGTTACTACTCCTGCAATCTCACTAGAATCAGGGATGAAACCTAAAATATACATAGTACAATTGTAAGTATAGTTTCACTAATTCGGCGAGGATGAACTTCTCGGCGAGTTGGCTTCTAGCCATTGTCTTGTTGTTCTCTCGCTCCCGTCCGGATTTATATAGATAGCCGGACTAGGGCTTACAGAGAGGAGACCTAGAAGACTACGGAAAATATCTAATCTTGGAAAGTAAGGCATTCGGCTTCTACTCCAAGTCATATCACGTGTGGGTCGTGATCCGAGTTCTTCTAGAATCCGGCTTCCTGCGCGTCGGTTACTGGGCCGCCCAATGGACTCCGCTCCATTGCATGTGGGCCACCCTGGTAATCCGGCCTCTAGACAATGCCGGGCGTACCCCCATTTGGCATATATCCGACAGTAGCCCCCAAGGAGAGTTAAGACTTCGTCTTGCCATCTTTCGTTGATTTGTATTCTTCTCAGAAAAGTCGGTGTTTTGTCTTGATTCTTCTTTCATCGAAAACTTCTAATGCCAAACTCAGATTTTCTAAAATCCGGCATTTCTCCCACGAATCTTCACAGAGAAGGAAAGCGTGACGTGATCAATGAAATCATGCTTACGTCATCGACGTTTGGTTTCAGTCAAAAGATTGAAACCGTATCTCTGACAAATTTTACGCGAGAAATGAGGAGATAGACATTATCACCCCGTCTCCTCGTATCCTGGGGTTTTCGGTGTTGAAAGCAAAGTATGGGCACCTAGAGGGGGGGTGAATACGTGCTACGACCAATTTTATTTTTTCTTAAAGTTTAGGCTTGACAAGAAGGTAAATTCTCTAGATAGTGCAACTAGTGGTGAATTTACCTATATGACAAGACAAGCAATTAATGCAACAAGTACAAGTAAGTAGAGAGAGGGAGGAACGAGGTAACCGATGGAAGCACACGGAGACACGATGTATTTCCGAGTTCCTCCTTTTTAGGGGAGTACGTCTCGTTGGAGGGATGTGAGCTCGCCACAAAGTCCTACTCAACGCCACTAAGGCTTCACCCTATTCTCCGATGAACTTCGCCACAAAGGCCTAGTTCACCTTCCACTATAGAACCCCTTTGAGGCGGAGATCAAATCCTTTACAAACAACTTGGGGCACACACCCACAACTTAATTGGGGGCTCCCAACTCTTCTTGAATCACCAACAAGAAACAAGATGCCTAGGTTCTCCACAAGAGGAAACCCTAGGCAAGATCCCTCGAGCTAGAGAGGGGGAAATGAAGAACGGGTTGGTGAAGATGTAGATCCAGTGGTCCTCCTTCAATCCTCAAAGAATCAACGAGTTTGGGTGGAGGAGGAAGGAGATCTTGCTAGTGGGTGAGCTCCATTAATGGTGTCTTCAATGCTAGGGAGAGCTAACCCTTGGAGAGAGAAGTGATGCTCTATTTATAGCCTCCAAGAAAACTAGCCGTTTTTGGGCCAGATTCCGACCAGCCCGGAATGGTCCGGAATTTTCCGGACCCCCGGAATATTCCGGCGCAATCCGGATGCCAACCGAACATTTCTCCGTTGTGGCCGGAATGGCCCCCGGAATATTCCGGATGCCAACAGAACATTTTTCCGTTGCGGCCGGAATGGCCCCGGAAAATTCCGGCTGCCGGAATCTTCCGGAATATTCCGGATAGCAACAGAGCCTTTTCCCATAGTGGCCAGAATAATCCGGAAGCATTCCGGATCCCCGGAATTTTCCGGCCTTTCCTTTAAAACTCTGTTAAACGCCAGAAAAGTTCCGTTTGATCTTCGAATACACTATAGCTTTAAGCGTGGTGGAAGACTCGCAAGCTGAGAGCTTCTGGCCCCACTTGGTCGAACAATGGGCCGGTGGTTTCTTTGATGCGTGTGGGCTGCAGCTGGCCTCATCACGGGCAGGCAGCGCAAGATCGCGACCCAGTCCCTCACCGAATCCTCTCGTCACATTCCTCCCTCCCTACGCCCTACCCGAGCGTTCCTACACGCTAGGTTTTCTTCCGCCGCCCAACTGCAGCTCCGGCCGCAGGCTTCCTTCTCTAATGTCCTCTGGCATTTGACCAAAGAGAGGGATGGTTGCAACGTTCATGCACATGCCTGTTGGAGGGCTTCGCCAGACCGGCAGTCGGCCACCGCGCCCATACCGGGAGGAGCCCCGGGGGCGCCGCCTCCCGTCGGATGGAGAACGCCCGAGGGGTGTCGTCGTCGTGAGGAGGAGGCTGGCAACTCCACCGCCTTATGTGCCCGTCCCGCATCAACCACGGGCCAGGCTGCGACCAGCGGCTGTGCGCGTTGGTGCGCAGGTGTATCCCTGACCACTCTGTCCTCTACCTCTGCTCTCTCTTTTTCTCATACTTCACAATCTCTCTCTATCTCTTTTAGTCGGGGCGGCAACGAGCGTAGTGCTTGCTGCACGCGAGGATCTTGACCTTTGACGGCGCATCCTCGACTCCACTACTACCGGGGGTGTCGTCTGGGTCCAGGGATGCATCTGCGCACAACGAGAGGTTGGCGTCCAGGGCGAGCAGCATGGTGGCGTGCCACCACGTCCCGACAGGAAAGCCGACCAGAAGCACCGGTCAGCCTTGGTGAGGAGAGAGGGCTTAAATTTATTAATTCTCGCAGTGACGGTACTGAAATTGAAGCTGGTACTGAAATTGGTTGGTACCACTTCTACTCTAGCACACTTTCGAGCTCTATTGGTGTTCTGCTAGGTTCTGGTTCAGTAAAATATTGGAATTTGGTCAAGTATATGTCTGTTTACATTGGTAGACCTAGAACCATGTCAAGTGCCTCTACATGGAAGGATGAAACAAATACGGATTCGCAAAGTAGCTGAACTGGGTGGAAAGGAAAAAAGGTCTACCGTATATATTTGTATCCTTTGTCACCGGGTCTGGTTGCATTTGTTCCCCACGCTCATCCTTGCTGTAACACTGCTCTTGATAGATCACTGTTTGACATTCTACAGTTCCTCTAAAGAAGAAACAATGTGTGTTGCTTCCAGGAAGTGAAGTGAGTCAATTTGAAGAGGAGACAACAGGAAAATATTTGGAAGGAAATAAGGCTACCCGGTTGAAAGAATGGGTTATAATTAGTAGCGGATAAACAATCAAAGCTGGGACTGAAAGAAATGACGTGGTTGGTAAAAGAATGCACAACCAGCTTAGACTGTTCTTATTTTTAGCAAATTCTTCGATATTTTTTCTGTGGTGATTGGTGAAACATTTTTGCATATCATGACACCTTTTTCTTTCTTGTATATTCTTACCACTCTGCGTTTCTGGTATTCAAACATGAGTAAGAGGGTGGCTTAATCTTAACTGGCAGATTTCCTTATCTGCATATCTGCAAGAAGCATACGCCATTATGTGAAAGAGAATGTTACATACCGACTTGCTTATTTTGCACTCGTGGTGAATTGCCTCCCCTTCTTGGTTTGACAAATTTTGTTAGAAAGTATCTCAAATTTCCTAATGGATGCATACTAACGAAATTAGGGAAATTAGACTAATAGTCAATGCACCAAACATATACTTTCTTATTGGTTGATGTTTGTTCATGCCATAAATTTTCCTACATATTTAGTGCAACTTGAGCATAATCGAGGCATTCCTTAGCGTGGAGGAATTTATTTTCTTCTTATTAATTGTAATTGTTAAAATTAACCACAAGAATATCGAGAAAGATTTCTTGCACGAATGATGGGAAAATTAAAATTGTTACTAGACATGCATATCTTATCAAAGCAATAACGTTTCTTTTTTGGTTCACTTGTCAAGCTTGAAAACTGATATGTTGACCGAAAGATTATCAGATTCTATGGAGCTGAACTGGTCACTTCTATTTGGATTTGGCCTTTTTAATCTAGGTTTGTATTTAAAGATTTCATGGTATCTCTAACGAACATGCTCATCTGAGCATTACATGATTGATAGTCAACTTAGTTGTACGTATTGATATGTTGTGTACAAATCATAATAGCATTGGAAGACATTCCTGAGTTGCTAGCAGTCTTTTTCTTACATATATGTACTTCCTTCAATTGTGCTCGGTGCAACTATTGGTATTTGGGTAATTGTTGATGCAGTTGGAATGCATAACAAACATAAATTTTCCATGTGGAAAGATGAACTTGCAAGAATTAGAGATATATGCTAGGCAAGGGAGAGATAAAAAAAATTGAAACTAACAACTGAGGACTTACTAAGTTATGTTTGTATTCCCTCAAGATTTTTGTCATTATATACAACTTTGTGTCCAGTGCAATATTTACATGGTTATATACACTATGCGCCAAACTTTTTATAAAAACGTGGAAAATTGACACAATTTTTTTTTTACCATGATCTATAGCTTGACAATATTCGTGAAGGGGTTTAATACTAAATAGTTTCTTCTATTAAAAGTTTGTTAGCTCTCTTTTTTGTTGACATGCATAGTATGTGATTGAAATGTGCATAATTGGTGCAGAGAATTCTTATAGTCATGTGCAAGCTAAGTAGATAAACGGCTATTGTGCTATCGGTGGCTTGAGGGTTATGATTAAAAAATTGTTCTTTCAGGTATATTTAACGATCATTTTTCATTTATCTTTAGCACCTAAGAATTTTGGTGATGTGTGGATACTAATTCTCATGTACAACCGCCATGGTAAGTATGTGAGAAAAGCTTCTCATCCTGCTTTCAAGTTATAATAAAGATCTATATAGCTTGCGTGATTTGGCGACCTCTACTCAAATTTGTGGTGTCTTTCTATAGAGAAAAAGTTAGTAGATGTACCTTATGAATCAGCCATTTACAAATTCCGAGTACTTCTCATCTTCTCAATAGTGTCGATCGCTATGATGCTTTGGGTGCTACCAAGGTTGTGCATGAATCATGGAACACCAATCAACATGGCCTCCTTTCTGCAATCTAAACTGATCATAAGTTTAGAAATTCTTTTTCAATGCTTTAAATGAAATCGGTAGGTTCTTTTGTGGCTCATGCCCCTTCTAGCCTTTTTTATTTGATTTGTCAAACCTTTTAATATTGTAGTTGTTACCTCCTTGGAAAAATTTGGGCTCAGAGATATTCCTTTTGTTGTTATATGTACCGTCATGGTTATATACTTGTCGATAACACACTTTATCGACATGCCCCCATCGTTCTAGCCTCACTTGTGCATGTTATACAAACGACAACAGACATTTGTCATATAGTATGACTGTTGTATCCAGTGAAAAAAAAATCAAATTTTGTTCAAAGAGCACATCTACTACTTCATGCAAAAAGTTTGAAAATTATTATATGAATATATCGATAAGTAAGTGAGAAATGATGTTAGCCAAATTGTTTACAGGCTACTAGAACGTTTAGACTCTGATTATTCACTATCATATATATTGATAGTACTTGATGTTATTTCAATCAGTTCATTTCTCATGTGTATTTTATACCAAAAAGTTATGTGTAATGGTATGTAATTGTTTCTTTCTATGCTTGCTCAATTATCGGTTAATGGTAGTTGGGAAACAAATAACCAATGCTTCGGTGGGCGCAGGGCACAACAATATGTCTCGGTGGGCACCGCGCAGCTAACAAGTGGTTTGTTGAGAATTTCTCCATTCTCCTAGATCTGTTTTGTAAAGTTCTGAATTTTCTATATTATTTTTAGATTGGGGCCATTGTTGAAGGACAATTTCAAGGCTGGGATGTTTCCAAACGGTAATAACAATATTTTCTTGGTACAGGAGCACGTAAATATCGATGTATTCGCATCTTGATTCTTGATTCTGTAGACGTGGTACACTACTTTTTTTTATGTTGCTACTGCTACTGATCTTTAGGCAAGTTAGTAGTTCTATTGAGCTTACTAGAGTTCTATATATTGGCAAACTGCTACAAACATCAGTATTTCAGTATTACCTACTTGATTTTTTTTGAACTAGAATACGGTTATAATTTCTTTAATCGCATGGTCGTTTATAAACTCATATTGTAGTCTACTCGTTTGTTCCTTCCTTTAGATATTTTAATGGTGTTTAGTGCAAGGTAAAGGGATATTGTGCTTTTCTCCTTCGATGTAATGTGGCTTCATTGTTTGTTATGTGTTCCGCCACTAACATCAGATGTGTTGCTATGGATTGGATAGAACTGTCAGCTCTCACAGGTGTATGCGACAAGCCCAGTGGTGGATATTGGATTGGTTGGGGAAAAGTGATGATCATCGGATTGCACTCATGCTAATGAACCTAAATCAACTTTGGCTCGCAAGGAATGATGGTCGGAGTCTGTTTGCGTTGAAGATCCAATAAGCATTGCGAGAAGGACAGTTTTCCTTATTGAAGAATGGAATAGTATCCATGCTCCAAAGCAACCAACTGTTGGGCCTACTAAGGATCTATGGCTCCTGTGAGACCATGATTGGCTCAAGGTGAATGTTGATGTTGCATTTTCTTCTGCAAGCGGTGACAGAGGTGGCTGGGTGGTTATTCATGATCATCATGGCGGGTTTGTGGCATGGGCCAGCCCTTTCTTCCAATGTTACTGGTGCAGGTTATGACATGTCGATGAGAGGTGGTATTGGCCAAGGAGATGCAGGTTTAGAAGCTGCACCTGGAATCAGACTGTCCTGGAGTCCTCAGGAAGTTGTCAAAGGATGAGCGAGACAGATTGGCCTATGGACATATCGTTTTAGAAACTAAAGACTCCGGACAGGATTTGAGGACATCTCTCTCCGATGTGTGAGGTTATCAGCAAATCATATTGCACATGGGTTTGATCAAGTCTGCGTGAATAATAAGAACGATGTATCGTAATTCGGTGTTCCACCAATGACATTATAGTATGCTTGGCTTGGGACGTACTTGAGGGTGTAATATAACGCAATACATCATCTGTGTTAATGGACGTGGCGGAACAATATATTCAATATTTAGTTTACTGGCACCTTTAAAACAAAAACCAAAAAGACGAAAGATGTTGCAAAGGAGAGTGGTGCGTCCGTGAACACCCGCAAGTCCCCAATAACTGCAACACATTGCCAAAACATGTTGTAGACGGCGCGGTGAAGCGCGCTTACCCGTCTAGTTCTTCACCATTTCTTTGACACCGTATACGTGCTGATTTAAGACCAATCCTTTGACAAAATAGCACATACGGTTAGCAACTTCTTCATGTTGTTAACAAACACACAAAACAGTGAGATATCGAGAATGCACTTTCAATCTCCCCCTTTTTGGTGTTTGATGACAACATAAAGATTTCACGGGGATAAAACAATATGAACTAAAGAAATGGTGTCCAAAAAATAGACAGAGTTCTTCCTTGATGTGTGTCGTGAGACACACACTTCATAGGCTTTGCTCCCCCTACGTTTTAAACACCAAGCTGACTAAACAAGTTCATACAACATGCATAGATAATGATAGACAATAATGGTACGCATGATAATAGTAACATAACCACGGGAAGGGTGACACGAATACGTCACGAGGTTCCACACACATAGAACGAAGTTTTAAAACGAGGAAACGAAATAAAGATACCGGAGCACAAGCCTATAAGATCGAAATCAAAGGCAAAAGACTTGTGCCCCAACCCTTGCAAAACCCGTGGAAACCTAATATGGGGGACTCCTTCTCCCCCTTTGGCATCAAGACGCCAAAAAGGGACAAAGAGTCCACTAGCGCCCCAAGAGATCACTCCATGTCGTCATCTTCTCCATGTCCTTCCTCATCATCGCCTTCTTCCTCATCATCACGTCCTCCAAGCCCAGCAGGGTCAAAGTCATCGTCATCATTGGAAAGCTCCTCCTCATCAACATCTGCCGGTGGGACCCCGAAGTAGAAGTCATCATCATGGATCTCGGGCATCTCAATGGGGACAAGATCGGCAGCAGCAAGTGAAGTGGGATCGGCAGGCACATCAAAACCAGCAAGCCTACGGTCGGCGTTCTGAATACGCCTAGTCTCCTTGGCCAACTCACGCGCCTCATGGGAAATGGCCCTAGTGTCCTTGCACATGTTGAACATAGACTTGAAAAACTTTGCAATTCCACTAGAGGGACGCTCAGGAATGCCACTGGAGGAAGCAGAAGGAGTGGCCGAGGGGGACTTGGACTTCCCTTTAGCAAACTCCGGAATCTCATCACCATTGATCAACCGAGGAGCCATCTTCTTGCACTTGATCACCTCATAGTTTTCCATGATCTCAACCCCTACCTTGGAATTGATGAACTTCTGAATGAGTGGGCCATAAGCGGGTTTCCTCTTCTCCATGACCCCTAGACAAATCTCCCGGTAGATGAAATCCATCACATCAATCTTCCTTTGGTTCTTAGGCCTTGTGAGAAACATGAGGTTCACCATGAAGGCCCTGATAGCGGAGAAGTCACCGGCCTTGATCACAATGGAGGCACGGAAGATCTTGGAGAGCAAGTTGTAGTAGGGGTACATGTTGGAGTTGAAAGGCTTAGTCTTGCCTTTAGCATTGGGAGGATAGCAGAAATCCAGACTCGAGATATCATACTCAGGGGCATCATGAATTCTGTAACCGTGATCAGCATAGGTGGCAGTCCAGGTGTAGCCCAAGGCCTCAACAAACTCAGTCAAATTGCTGGTGATCTTCTCCTCCCCACACATCCAAGTCATGGAGCGTGTGGCATCACCCTTAGCATGGAGTGTGCAGTAGAACTGAGCAACCAACTCCGGGCAGTACTCACTCTCAGTGTTGTCAAACAGAGGCATCATGCCAAGCTTCTCCAAACAGAGTTTTTGTACCTATTGTAGACGTCCATGTCCACTTGGGCTTGCACACAAGTAAGAGGCTGCTGGGTAGAATAGAACCCATCCCAACACTTGAGCTGCAGATTTGTCCAGAACCGAGGATCCTCACAGGTGGAATCAGGGAAGCGGTAAGGGTTCTTCCGCTTGATATACTTCCACTGAGGGATGGAGCAACCTTTCAGATCAACCTCAGGAACCGATTCAGTGTTAGCATCCTCACGAGTCTCATGAAAGGAGGAGGAACGTCCAGCCCGTCCTCTGACCGGACGAGCACCCCTTGAAACAGATTGCTTTCTTTTCAGACCAGTACGAGCTCCAGGACCTGCGAATAGAGGATAAAGGAGTAGCAAAGATAAGTGCATATGCCAAACGGGTCAAAAAGGAACTCCAAAAGGTTTGGTGTAGTGCAAAAACTCGAATTCCTGGCAGCATCCGGAAAATTCCGGAGAGATCCGGATTATTCCGGCTCGGCCGGAATGGTCCGGAATATTCCGGCTGAGCCGGAAATTTCCGGAGCAATTCCGGGCTCCTCGATTTGATTCGAGGAACTGCCCAAAACTTCGAATTTTTGTCTCACAACTACACCAAACATTTAGGAATACCAGAGAGGATGCGCCTAGAATAGATCTACGTGCTGGAAAAAGTGGGAAGGTCACCAACTAAGATTTGGATCTAAGTCTAGATTTATTGAGTGGTTAGACTAGATCAAGAGAAAGCATGGCATCTAGGTAGTGATTGGCAAGATGAACACATTGATAGAACTTGGAACTAGATCAAACCCTAGTGAGATTGCATCTAGAGCCAAAATCAACCAATCAAAACGAAAAATAAGAGATGCCAAACAACATACCGTCCATGGGGAAGTCCTTGTCCAAGGGAGGGATCCAACAATCCTCCCTAGGGGCAACGGGGACGAAATCGACGAAAGGAGGCGGCTAGGGCACGGGAGGAGAGAAAGAAGTGGAGGAAAAAACGTCCACCCGTGCGTGCGGGGTATTTATAGAAGAAAACTGCCCATCCGGAATGGCCCGGAAAATTCCGGAGGTCCGGAATATTCCGGGGTAATCCGGCTGTCCGGAAAGGTCCGGAAAATTCCGGCAGGAGCAACAATCAGCTCCAAAAATTTCGGGGGGGGGGGGGGCCAAGTTTTTTTGAAAGGAAAGGAATGATGTGTGATGTGTTGAGTATGGCATATGCAAAGATGAACATGAGGGAGGATAAATAGAGCAAAAAACACAAGGGTTAGGTTTCCTAGTCTTACTTCTCGGAAAAGAAGCAAATAAGATCGAAATAGCAACGAGAAGTAGTATTCGGAGAAGAAAACGCCATAACCATAAGATATTCAACTAAGAACCAACTCTTCACGTGGGAAGAGGTTGGTGGCCTAAGCCACCATGTAAGAGTTCATGGTATGCAACCGCGAAGATATATCTTGGGGGCATTGCCAATACTCAACATTGAAGCTCACAATTCAACATTAGAAAAAAAGAGATCACAATGAATTTTTGCTATGGGCATAATGGGGGGAGGGAGAACCCAATGTGTTAGGATAACACTCCCCCTATGTCCATGCCTACATCTACACTCGAACACGTTTCATCTATAGGGGTGTGTGCAAGATCCTCAAGTCAAACTCCTAGAATCAATCACATTTAGTTCATTCCTCAAGAATAAGAATCTTGCATCATCAAGTGGCTTCGTGAAAATGTCCGCAAGATTGTCCTTGGTGGGCACATACGATAGTGCGATGTCTCCTCTTGCCACGTGATCACGGATGAAGTGGTGGCGGATCTCAATGTGTTTGGTCCTTGTATGTTGCACCGGATTGTATGCAATTTTGATGGCACTTTCATTGTCACATAAAAGAGGCACCTTATCCAAATGAACTCCATACTCCTTGAGAGTTTGCCTCATCCATAACAATTGAGTGCATGCACTTGCGGCGGCAACATACTCGGCCTCGGCGGTGGAGAGAGAGATGCAATTTTGCTTCTTCGAGGACCAACTTACAAGGGACCTACCAAGAAATTGGCAAGCCCCGGAAGTTGACTTCCTATCATCTTTATCACCCGCCCAATCGGAATCCGTATATCCATTGAGAGAAAATTGTGCCCCCTTTGGGTACCACAAACCAAATCTTGGGGTATGAACCAAATAACGAAAGATCCTATGAACCGCCATTAAATGGCAATCCTTAGGAGCCGCTTGATACCTTGCACACACACCTACACTCAAAACGATATCAGGCCTAGATGCACAAAGATAGAGCAAAGAACCAATCATAGAACGATAAAGCTTTTGGTCCACATCCTTACTCCCTTTTGGATTACGAGAGAGATGACACTTGACTTGCATAGGAGATGTCTTGATCTTAGCATCTTGGAAGTTAAACCTCTTGATCATATCTTGGGTATACTTGGCTTGAGAAATGAAAGTCCCACGAGCCAATTGCTTGATCTCAAAGCCAAGGAAGAATTTAAGCTCACCCATCATAGACATCTCGAACCTGTCAGTCATAAGCTTAGAGAACTCATTATTGAAAGCTTGGTTAGTTGAGCCAAAGATGATATCGTCCACATAGAGTTGGCATATGAAAAGCTCTCCCTTTACTCTCTTGGTGAGGAGAGTGGGGTCAATCTTCCCAACTTCGAAACCACGATCATCTAACAACTCCCTAAGGTGCTCATACCAAGCACGAGGTGCTTGTTTGAGACCATAGAGAGCCTTGTCAAGTTTGTAAACGTGGTTAGGAAAGTTGAGATTCTCGAACCCCGGAGGTTGCTTGACATATACCTCCTCTTTTAGTGGACCATTCAAAAAGGCACTTTTCACATACATTTGTTGCAATTTGAAATTATGTGAGGAAGCATAAGCAAGGAGGATACGGATGGACTCAAGGCGATCCACGGGCGCGTAGGTTTCATCAAAGTCAATGCCTTCAACTTGGGTGTAACCTTGAGCGACCAATCTTGCCTTGTTCCTAATGACAATGCCATTCTCATCTTGCTTGTTCTTGAAAATCCACTTGGTGCCAATAAGATTGTGGCAATCCTTGGGTTTCTCAACCAATCTCCAAACTTTGTTGCGCTCAAAGTTATTGAGCTCATCATGCATAGCTTCAACCCAATCGGAGTCCTCAAGAGCTTCATACACTTTCTTAGGCTCCACCATAGAGATATGAGCTTGATGCTCACAAAAATGAGCCAATTGCCTTCTAGTGGATCTTCTAGTTTGAACATCCTCCAAGACCTTGTCATCTTGGGCATCAATTGCTTCAAAGCTCTTCTTATCCTTTTGATGCGACGGGCTTCGATCTCCTCATTATTGAGAGGAGGGATCACTTGATCATCTTGATCATTTGGGTCCCCATCTTTACCATCATGGCCTTGATCATCAACATCGTCATCGACAATATCTTCAATACTAGCTTCAACTCGAGAAGAGGATGAAGAGGATGATTGATCTTGGCCTTGATCTTGACTCGCATTAGTGAGAGGAGTGGGTACGACTTGCGGAGTCACTTGATCAACGAGAGGAGGGTCTTGAATATTTTCTTGGTTAGGTGTAGTAGTTGGCTCCTTGGCTTGATCTTCTAATGTAGAGGAGGGCTCCACTTGGGTAGAGCATAGTCCTTCTCGAGTCGCCATAAGGTGTCCCTCGATGGGGCGGAAGAATCCCACACCCATCCTTCCTATGGCTTCTTGAGGCATTTCAACATCTACATTTGAAACATGAAATTGCGCCACTTGGGAGCCGTCATTTTCTTCGAAAACCACACTACAAGATTCTATGACAATCCGTGAGGCTTTGTCATAGACTCTATAAGTGTGGGATTCGGCACCGTAACCAACAAAAATACCCTCAATAGTTTTGGATTGAAATTTCGACAACCTAATACCCTTGATCAAATAGAAGCACTTACAACCGAATACACGGAAGTAGGATACGTTGGGCTTGTTGCCGGTGAGGATCTCATATGGGGTCTTGCTCAAGCCTTTGCAGATGTAGAGGCGGTTGGAGGAGTGGCATGCGGTGGATATGGCCTCGGCCCATAAATATTGGGGAGAAGAGTACTCCGCCAACATGGTCCTTGCCATATCCAAGAGAGTGCGATTCTTCCTTTCGGCAACACCATTTTGTTGAGGAGTGTAAGTGGCGGAGTATTGGTGACGAATGCCTTCTTCACTAAGAAATTCATTCAATGTATAGTTCTTGAACTCCGAGCCATTATCACTCCTAATATCCATGATTTGCACATTGTGTTGACGTTGCACTTCGTTGGAGAAGTCGATGATGGTTTGTTGGGTCTCACTTTTGCACTTGAAGAAATAAACCCAAGTGTATCTTGAATAATCATCGACTATCACCAAGCAATACTTCTTGCCGCCAAGACTTGCCTCGGGCACGGCACCAAAGAGATCAACATGGAGGAGCTCCAAGATCCTCTTTGATGAAATAATAGTCTTGGCCTTGTGCACAATGTCATGCATCTTCCCTTCAACACACGACCTACAAACGCGATCCTTTGCAAAGGAAACATTTTCTTTTAGTCCAACAATAAGGCCACTTTTGTGAAGACTTTGCAAAGTTCTCATGTTGACATGGGATAGGCGGCGATGCCATAACCATCCCAAGTCCGCCTTCCCGAAAAGACACATTGCTTGAGTGTTGGTTGACTTCGAAAAGTCTACCACATACAACTCATTTTCAACATGTCCCACGTGAGCGACGTCAAGAGTCTTGCTCCTCAAAAGGACCACAATATCACCATCAAAGAAGACGGAGAACCCCATCTTACTAAGAGAGCGGACATAAAGTAAATTGTAACCAAGGGATTCGACAAGCATGACGTTCACGATATTTATATCGGGAGCCACCACAAAATTGCCGAATCCGGATACCTTAGACTTGGATGAGTCCCCATAAGTGACGGTTGCTTGGATGTCATTTGGTTGCAACTCCGTCACAAGTTCTTTGCTTCCGGTCATATGATTAGTGCATCCACTATCAAGAATCCATTTAGTCCCACCGGAAGCATAGTCCTGCAAGAGATCATTGACTAGAGTTAGGACCCGAGTTGGGTCCCTTCATGTTAGCAACAAGGGTCTTGGGAACCCAAATAGTGTAGTCAATGAAACCCTCAATAGGACCAACATATTTAGCTTGCACAACACCATAATAATCAACATATAAGAAATGGTGTGGATTGTTAGTTCCCGCGGAGGTGCTACGAGTAGTGGTGTCCCTCATGACATTACTACTTGAGGCAACATTGTTTGCTCGAGCGGGTGTGCTACGAGTAGTGTTGTCCCTCATGACAATACTACCCGAAGCACTATGTTGGTTCTTCTTCTTGTTCTTCTTCTTCTTGTTCTTTCTCTTGGCTACATAGCCAAGACCTTGCTTACCCACTTGTTGCCTTGGAGAACTCAAATGTGGTCTAGTGACGACCGCGGTTGAGCTTGGAGCAACCACTTGTGGGGTGGCTAACATCACCTTCTCAACTTGAGTGCTTTTGCCCTTGAGCCTTGCTACCTCATCCTTCAACCTAGCATTTTCCTCGATAATATTTGCATAATCACAAGAAGAAGTAGAAATGCTAGGATGGTTAGATTGAGTAAGTTGAGTTTGGAGTTGTTCATGCAACTCTTTGAGGGATGAGTGTTGGCTTTCCAAAGCTTTGTGAGCATTGGTTAGCTTTTCAAACTCCTCGGTTAGTTTACCATGACCAACCCCAAACTCGACTTTATCCTTTTTAGCCTTTTTATATTTAGCAATAGCAAGATCACGTTCCTTAATGACTTTAGAGACAAGTTCATTATGAGTTGTTTCAATAGATTCAAGTTCATCCTCTAGAGAAACTCTACCATCATGCTCTTCCTCAAGAGTCATAGAGAGAGATGCAATTTCATTCGCATCCCTTCTCTCAATTTCACCTTTCTTCTCAAGGGCCTCTTGGGCCTCTCCCAATTGCCTCATGAGATACTCAAAGTATTTCTTGGTCTCCCCTTGCATGTTAGACATAAAATGGTCCAAAGAGGCCCTTTCTTCTTCTTCTTCTCTAAGATTAGCAATATGTTCTAGTTCACTAGGGGTCTTAGAGATAGGAGAAGATGATACCTCCGTGGCCTTAGCCATTAAGCACTTGGCATTGCGTTGAGGGAGATCTTCATTGGGGGATTCAAAGAGGGATGACGAAGATGGAGTGGATGCAATAGCTAGAGCGGCCACTTCACTTGTTGTTTCTTCTTCTTCATCACTCCCGGAATCATACTCCTCTTGAGTCAAGAGCACAAACTTGGTGGGGTTTTTCTTGTTGAATGGTTTCCTCTTGAAATGAGGTTTCTTGTATTCAACCTTGGACTTGTCCTTAAGAATGAGCTTGCCACTATGGTTCTCTCTATTCTTGTAGGGGCACTCCGCAATGAAGTGATACTTGTCTTGGCAATTGAAGCAAGTTCTCACTTTTTGAGCCCCATCATCTCCATAACGAGACTTGGTCTTCTCCTCAACATATTTCTTGCCCTTGGGGGGATTGTTCCAAAACTTTTGCACGGTAAGAGCAATGAGATCCTTTAGAACGGGATCATAGTCTTGTTCCTTCAATGGAGGCAATGCTTCTTCACAATCTTCATAATTCTCAACTTCTCTTGACAAAGCCTTGGCCTTCAAAGCAACGGAAGCTCCTTGATGCATTCCAATGGCCCTAGCACGGTTGTCAAGAGCATTCTTGGTTTGCACTTTGTAGGAGCTCAATTCTTGCATGACTTGGGTAGAGGTCATGGTGGAGAAATCATGTCTCCCTTGAATGCTCTTCATATCCGTGCCCTCAAAAGGCATCACGGCAATTATGAACTTCCTCTTGATCCAAGCATCATCAATATGTGTTGCACCCGCATTAGAGAAAGCGGTGGCAAGAGATTTGAGTCTTCGATACATGTCAACGTGATCTTCTCCATCACGCATGAAAAATCCTTCGGCCTCATTGGTCAAGGTGTCATAGCGATTTCTTTGCATGCTCTCATTCCCAACAAACATGATGACAAGTGCATCCCATGTTTCTTTGGCGGTGGAGAAGTGTTGAAGATGCGGCATGTGATTGGGGCCCACGGCTTGATGAAGGATGGATAAAGCGGTGTAATTGAGTTGGCAATCTACAACCTCTCTTCTTGTGAGATTTTTGGGATCATATGGCTTGTATCCATCACGAGTGATTCTCCAAAGATCTATACAAGAAGAGTTCAAGTGAGTCTCCATGTAGTATTGCCATTCACGAAAAGAATATGCATCAATTTTAGGTGGATCTCCTCTAGGAATTATATGAGGAAAAGGGATGGGAGGATAGGGAGAATATTGGCCTTCAACGGAATGATATCCTTCCTTTCCACTCGCACCCTTCTTAGCGGATTGTTCGGCGGAAGCAGTTTTAAATGGTTCACCATCAACCCCTTTCTTGGCACCCTCCGTTTCCGGAGGGGATGAGTCGACCACCTCCGGTTCTTTGGCTTTGAGGAGTGTTGTCATGAGTTGACGCAACTCCTCAAATTTAGTGTCTATGGATGAGGTCAATGATTCTCTCAAAGCATTGAGATCATTCATGGACACATTTCCATCGGACGGAGCGTCATCCATCTCATCTCCCATACTTAAACTCTTAGGCGGTTAAGCCCGATAGAAGAGCCGAGGCTCTGATACCAATTGAAAGCAAAGTATGGGCACCTAGAGGGGGGGGGGTGAGTACGTGGCTACGTGCTACGACCAATTTTAATTTTTCTTAAAGTTTAGGCTTGACAAGAAGGTAAATTCTCTAGATAGTGCAACTAGTGGTGAATTTACCTATATGACAAGACAAGCAATTAATGCAACAAGTACAAGTAAGTAAAGAGAGGGAGGAACGAGGTAACCAATGGAAGCACACGGAGACACGATGTATTTCCGAGTTCCTCCTTTTTAGGGGAGTACGTCTCGTTGGAGGGGTGTGAGCTCGCCACAAAGGCCTACTCAACGCCACTAAGGCTTCACCCTATTCTCCGATGAACTTCGCCACAAAGGCCTAGTTCACCTTCCACTATAGAACCCCTTTGAGGCGGGGATCAAATCCTTTACAAACAACTTGGGGCACACACCCACAACTTAATTGGGGGCTCCCAACTCTTCTTGAATCACCAACAAGAAACAAGATGCCTAGGTTCTCCACAAGAGGAAACCCTAGGCAAGATCCCTCGAGCTAGAGAGGGGGAAATGAAGAACGGGTTGGTGAAGATGTAGATCCGGTGGTCCTCCTTCAATCCTCAAAGAATCAACGAGTTTGGGTGGAGGAGGAAGGAGATCTTGCTAGTGAGTGAGCTCCATTAATGGTGTCTTCAATGCTGGGGAGAGCTAACCCTTGGAGAGAGAAGTGATGCTCTATTTATAGCCTCCAAGAAAACTAGCCGTTTTTGGGCCAGATTCCGACCAGCCCGGAATGGTCCGGAATTTTCCGGACCCCCGGAATATTCCGGCGCAATCCGGATGCCAACCGAACATTTCTCCGTTGTGGCCGGAATGGCCCCCGGAATATTCCGGATGCCAACAGAACATTTTTCCGTTGCGGCCGGAATGGCCCCGGAAAATTCCGGCTGCCGGAATCTTCCGAAATATTCCGGATAGCAACAGAGCCTTTTCCCATAGTGGCCGGAATAATCCGGAAGCATTCCGGATCCCCGGAATTTTCCGGCCTTTCCTTTGAAACTCTGTTAAACGCCAGAAAAGTTCCGTTTGATCTTCGAATTCTTCACCATTTCTTTGACACCGTATACGTGCTGATTTAAGACCAATCCTTTGAAAAATAGCACATACGGTTAGCAACTTCTTCATGTTGTTAACAAACACACAAAACAGTGAGATATCGAGAATGCACTTTCAGGCGTGACACGCGTCAATCATCCAACGGCTAAAATAGCCGTTGGAACGAATTTCGGAGTAATTGGCTATAAATAGCCCGCCTCGGCTCCTCTGTCCATTCTTCCGCTTCTTCCACCTCGAGCCTTTCCAGAGCACTGCTGCGCACTCCGCGATTTCGAGAGAGAGAGAAACGAGCACAAACCTCACCAGAAAGCCCAACATCAGTGGTCGGTGCTCTATTCCATGGCTGCGCCGCCAAGATATGGCAACCGGAAGCCCCCCATGCGCATATGAGGCCGCCGTCGACGTCAATTCGGCGATGGGGATGATCTCCACCTCGGCTCCACCGGCTCCTCCGAGCACCTCCATGAGCGCGGCGGAGATCCCCATGAGCGCATCGGCCGGCGAAGATCCGAGCTCCGCGGCCGGAACCATGCCGCAAACGTCTTCCGTTCCCCTTCCTCCTCTTTCCATCTCCGAATCTGGGGAGGGGGAATCTTCTGCCGTCGGCGGAGAAACCGTGGCGGTCGTCACCGCCACTAGAGGCGAAGAAGAAGTAGAGGACTCCGACAACTGGAGCCAGTGCAACACTACAGTGGTTCTACTGCACAGCCTGGAAAATGACGGATTCATCGCCAAGGACAAATGATGGATTGACGAGGAAGACCCGGAACCTTCGCCGAAAGACGGAGAAAGGGTTATCCTTGCCTCCCACGTCCTTAGAGGTATGGTTTTCTCCCCTTCCGTGTTTTTCCTCCAGGTCCTTAATCATTATGGAGTTCAACCCCATAATCTTCCCCCAAACTCCATCCTCTACATAGCCGGATTCCAGTGTCTCTTCGAGGGCTATTTAGGAAGAGAACCCATGCTGGAATTCTTTCAGTACTGCTTCAATGTGAAGCGAGACACAACCGACGGTGTTCTCCCCACTTGCGGGACCATTTCTTTCAACCTTTGCAGGTATAGGGAAGAATGGTTCCCAAAAATCAAAACTTCTGAGTCCGTCAAATTTTAGACGGGCTCGTTCTTTTATCATCCGGATGTTCCGTTTCCTGGAAAGCGAAGCCCTGAACGAATTTTTCTCCACCACACCACGTCGTCGTGCTGCTAGAGTTCCGAGAGAATCCTCTACTTCCGCTTCCTTGCTGGATCGAGGGAACGGAGGTCATCATCAAGCCGTACGTGTGACACGGAGGCACCGCCGGATTGCGGTGCACATCTTCTTGGTCGTGAGATCGACGTGAGTGCGACTACGCCAACAACGAGATTTGGTCTTGTAACGCTTAGAGTCTTAGAGGGTATGTTCTTCTAAGACTCCTTCTCCCCGTTGCTTTCATCTCCTAGATTAGATCTTGTCCCTTCGGGTTTATCTCGCGTAGGATTTTTGTTTTGTTTTCTATGCAACATACCCTTCACCAGGTCCCCCTCCGGGTCTCCTTCGAACTCCGTGTACGTGACAGATTTCTAAGACCCCGAGATTTTGTTTCGTCCAATTCCGAGAATATTTTTAGAACAACTTTTCTAAAACAAAAAACAACAGAAAACATGAACTGACTCTGTGGCATTTTGTCAATAGGTTAGTCCCAGGAAATCCATAAAAATGACATAAAGTGTATAGAAAATATGTAGCATATGACATGAAAACAATATGAAACATCAGAAATTATAGATACATTTGAGAGGTATCAAGGAGATAATACTAAGAACGTGGTGGCCCCCATCCATTGTTGTCTCCGGTTCACGAGACGTGTGGCGCGCGCGGAAGCGGGGGATGCGAACCCGTGATCCCCCGGATGATCCAAAGCGTTTTCCATTAGGGTTTGTTTGGATGTAGGAAAAACTACTCTGAATTGAATTGGTTTGCGAATCCAAATCCAAAATGGAAAGAAAATGAGCTCCAATTTCAATTCTGTTGTTTGGTGGTGTATGGTATTTAAGGTTGGAATCAAAGGGTAACACCAAATTCTAATTCCTGTTTTGATGTACAAACTATGAAATTCGATGTTTTTTTAGTTTGGTTAATATAAACTTGTCTACACGTGTGAAAATAATATGTTTATCTTTAAATGTTCATATATTATTTTTGCACCCATAATAACATTAAAATATTCTAGTTAAGATTAGAACCGCAAAATTTGTACGGATGAGAAAACAAAATGACAGTACACACAAGAAGTAAGAGCAAATAATATACATCGATATAGCATGGAAATTCGTACTTTTAGCGACACACAGATTCAAGCTCTTGAAATCATATTGGAATGAATTAGAAGATACAAGGAACGACAGAGCATGGAAGTACTTGGTTCCATACCTCTTTCTGTACGAACAACCAAGAAAATCGACCTCCAGATGGAGAGCATGGTGCCACTCTCGTCGTCTTCCCCTGCCACCGTTGTGCCCACCGAGAAGACATATCCCCTACCGCCTCTAGCATCTAGGGTTCTAGGCTCTCACGGGAGCGCGCGGCCCCATGGCGGCAAATCAGATGGAGATGAGGAAGGGGATGGATGGGAAGAAGAGGAGGGTGGGACGCATGGGAGAGGGAGCAGAGGGTCGGGCACTCACCGACGGCGGCGACACCGCTTCCTTCCGAGCAGGGGAGTCACGCGATGAGGAAAGCTCTCCTCTGTCAGCGTTCATGTATGCCGGGGACGTGGCTTGATTTTTTCCGAGCGATTCCTAGGTCCTTTGCTCGGTAAATTTTCGTGGGAAGCGGACGTGCACTGGTGGCTTGCGTGGAATTGTGCCAACTTTTCTAAGCCCAATTCGTGTATCACCCCAAACAACAGAATTGGGGTAGGCAATTCCAAATTGCTAATTCCAAGCTATTTTTTCTACGTCGTGTTAACAAAATTTAGGTTTGATCAGGTTTATTTCACGCTTTACTCTTTTCGGTGCGTCTAGACCCTCTCAGTTTTTTTTTTTTTTTTTTTTTTTTGAAATGGAGACCCTCTCAGGTTGACATACCATGTACCATCTCTGGCTTTGTCAAACCGACCGAGCGGAATGTGTTGCTCCGTGTACTCATCTCTCCCTTTGCCTTCGTGTACCGCGCTACCCACAAAACCAAACTAAACCATCCCCCGTACGGCCAATCCGCCCAAAAGAAATTCCCCAATCCCTCTCACCCCGAACCCTAACCCTAGCCAATCCCATTCCTATGGACGACGACGCCGGCGATGCCTCGCCGCCGCCGGGTCCTGCCGCTGCCGCGGCCACCCCGTCATCGCGCGACATGGCGGCGTCCCCGACCAGCTCGCGCTCCGTGACGGAGACGGTGAACGGCTCCCACCGTTTCGTGATCCAGGGCTACTCCCTCGCCAAGGGGATGGGCGTCGGGAAGCACATCGCCAGCGAGACCTTCACCGTTGGGGGATACCAGTGGGCGATCTACTTCTACCCCGACGGGAAGAACCCCGAGGATAACTCCGCCTACGTCTCCGTCTTCATCGCGCTCGCCTCCGAGGGCACCGACGTCCGCGCCCTCTTTGAGCTCACGCTGCAGGACCAAAGCGGCAAGGGCAAGCACAAGGTCCACTCCCACTTCGACCGCTCGCTCGAGTCCGGGCCTTACACCCTCAAGTACCGCGGCTCCATGTGGTAAGCAGGCGCCCCTAGAATCTAGATAACCCCCCCTGCTTGGTTTGGTATGATTCTAATGCTGGTGTTGAATTGCCAAAGGTAGAGGCGCCTCTATAATCTAGATAACCCTCCTGCTTGGTTTGGTATGATTCTAATGCTGGTGTTGAATAGCCAAAGGTAGAGGCGCCTCTAGAACCTAGATAACCCTCCTGCTTGGTTTGGTATGATTCTAATGCTGGTGTTGAATTGCCCAAGGTAGAGGCGCCTCTAGAACCTAGATAACCCTCCTGCTTGGTTTGGTATGATTCTAATGCTGGTGTTGAATTGCCCAAGGTAGAGGTTTAGTTAGTACAGTTACTGGATGCGATTGAGGTTGTTGGTGGTATTTCTGATACTGGAATGAATTTGGTATGCGTAGCAGGTTTGTAGTGATCATGCTTAACTTTTGCCATTAAGTGTTGCCTTTTTTTTATCGTACTGTTTCACTCAGCTCCAGTTATTGATGGGTACTTGGTTTGGTGGTGACTTGATGCGTGATACAGTTAAGTTGAGATGTTTTAGTCTAGGTATACTTTCAGCTGATGTGAATTTCTGTAGGCACTGATATAGTGGTATAAATCCATGGTGAGTTTATAGTGCCCAAAGGATACCCGGATTAATTGGTGATAGTTAGGAGTCCATTTTGGTGTTCTAGGCGTGAGGCGAGGCGACGCCTTAGTCATTGCTGCGCTGCTGGGAAAGGAAAGAGCCCATCAAGTTAGTAACGTATGGGCATATAACTGGCCCATCAAGGCCCAACTGAAAACCCTAGCTTTTCTGGAGCCATCTGGTATGTCCATATAACTCAAAAGCAATCTTTACCATCCATCCCAACTAGAAGAAGCCAGGCAAGATGAGACTCTGCTTCACATGCGCCACCACGTAATTTCCTTCTCTTCCTCATTCCCTGCTTTCACCTCTCCCTTTACCTTCTTCCTCCTTCCATGCTTTCATGTTTCACCTCTCCCTCTACTACTCTCTTCCTCCCCAGCCCCAGCAACAAACGGACTTCCTTCCTGCTGGTGATAAGCGGCGCCGACGGTGAGATGGCGGCGGCTGCCATGGGACAGACGCCCATGGATAGGGCTCGACCTGCCCAGTGACGTCGAGGGCGTCCAAAATCCGCCAGAGCCCGCCTTCCCCGCCTAAGCGACGACTTGGACGCCTGACATGTCGAATCTGGACGCCTTTGACAAGAGTCTAAGGCGGGCATGATGCCTTGCCATCTCCGGGCGCTCTGACGCCTAAGCGTCGCCTAGGCGACGACTTGGCGACGCCTTAAAAACCATGAGCTAGGCTGTAGAATCCAACTACCTTTTCTTGTGTTAGAGCCGTTAGCCCTCTACTTTGTTTTTTGTTACATAACTGCTGTAGTACAATAGTGAGCTAAACATTCAAATTTTAAATGCCTTCATGCTACATCATTATCATGTGATTAGTTTATTGTTTATATAAGTTTGGATTTAGATATGATGTCAGGTCTGTTAGTTGGTGAATTTGTTGCATATGGGATATACTGTGCAATTCGACACCATCCCTTCCCTTTCTTGTAGCATAGCCATTAATTGTATTTGGCTTTGCAACTATATTGTGGCATACTGTCATATATTTTGTTGACAGTGTCCGTTGGTGAGTTGTGCTAAAAGGGATGCAGTATGAGTGATTCTTTATACCATGGAACCAAAATGCTTTAATAGTTAAACTCGACTTCTTAGTATCCTAACATGTTATAGCAGTCATTCACCGCCTGTACCGTCAGTTTAGGGTATCACAAAGTGACCTTTAGTTTAAATCAATGTGTTGTCGCCCTGGTTTCATTACCTCAAATCACAGGGTTTTCTAAGGTAATCATAGTGTGTTCTGGAAATAACAAAAGCATTAACTCCTGTCTACCACTACCTCCGGACACTGGTATGATGAGCTCTGAAATCCCCAAGGCCTATTACGTCAGGGGCGGAGCCAGCTGTATACATGGGTGTACAGATGTACACCCATTATTTCTGTGAGACAAGCTTTAGCTCTATATAATGCGTATATACTTTAAGAATATATCCATGGTAAATGGAGATGTTTGACCACGTTTTGGAGCCATGTACACCCATTTTCTATAATCTGGCTCTATGTCATGCCTTCATTCAGGCTCTTCCAGCCTTGCTGTTGGTTCCTGTTGATTTCCCTGCCAGGCCAAATATAACAGATTTTCAGATTTTGGACTATGGTATTAAAATTTTAAAATGAGCCTGTGGTTGTAATTACATCACAAAGCTGTGCTCCTCGTTGTGATTAGTCACTGGCCTAGGAAGGTGACAGGTCTGGTTTTGAATCTTCATAACTGCAATTATATGTAGCTTTTCAGATTATCCATCACCAAGTTGTAATTTCAGTTAGTAAATTAGATGAAACTTCCCTGAACATTCTGCTTGCCAGTATCTGCAAACTTTGCTGTGCTATGATTTCCTTGTTTTTGATACAAACTATGAATCCTTGGATATGATGCAACTATCAGCACATGTTATTATGATGAAACTCAGAAGTCTGTAGCAGCTTCTGGATTCTGATATCCATTCCTCATTTCAGGGGTTACAAACGATTCTTTCGGCGAACTGCTCTTGAGACATCTGACTTTCTTAAAGATGATTGCTTGAAAATAAATTGCACTGTGGGGGTTGTGGTGTCAACTATTGATTACTCCAGGCCACACTCCATTCAGGTTCCAGACTCCGACATTGGGTACCACTTTGGTTCGCTCTTGGACAATAATGAAGGGGTTGATATAATTCTTAATGTGGGGGGAGAGAGTTTTCATGCCCATAAGCTGGTGTTGGCTGCACGGTCTTCTGTATTTAGATCTAAACTTTTTGGTGATGAATTGGATGGAGAGAAGAACGAGGTTGATGAGAGTGAGACTCTCAAAGAGATTGTTATTGATGATATAGAGCCAAAGGTTTTTAAGGTGTGTATCTATTTCGTATGCTAACAATGTACGTCCAGTATAACCAGGAACAAGTACTTACTATTTGTGCACTCCTTGCAGGCGATGCTTCATTTCGTCTACAGAGATTCCCTTGTTGATGATAATGAGTTGGATGCATCAAGCTCTGGGGGTTCTATTTTTGATACTTTGGCTGCAAAATTATTGGCTGCAGCAGACAAGTATGACTTAGCAAGGCTAAAATTGCTGTGTGAATCTTACTTGTGCAAAGGCATTTCTGTGGCCTCAGTTGCGAGTACTCTAGCATTGGCTGATAGTCACCATGCCATGGAGCTTAAAGCCGTTTGCCTAAAATTTGCTGCAGAAAATCTTTCAGGTACTTAAAACTGTCTCATCAAATCTGATTTACATGCGTCATGTCCTATAGTCCGGTATTTCTCATCTGAATTCATCAGTGAAAAATCTTGCTGGTCAATGAAGAAAACAATTCATAGATATGAGCAAACCTTACAATTCCAAATCCCACCCCAAAGACAAGCGGCGATGATCCGTACATTGAACGCCTGTTTTGAGAAGAGGGCATTGCTAGGATGGTTTTATCGAGGGTTACGACCTGACTAGACCCAAACATCCTAGCAACGTGGACTATCCTACAAAATGCCATGTTGGTCTCTGGTAGGTATTTTCTTAGATAGAGAATGTTAAAAGCATGAACCTGAAGAGAGGGGAATTATAAGCCATGACCAGTTTCAACTAGAGGTTACGCGTGCATCCTATTAGTTTCTGGTTTTACATTTGTTTGACAAGTAGTAGAGTTGCAAGCTAAATATTGCCTAGAGGATATGTAGCTCCATGTTGTGCTGTAGATAACGGTTATCACTTATGTAGTGATATTGCTTGGTTATCTGACATCTGAGGCATAAACATGTGTTCACGTCAAACTCCACTGTTCTGTATGTTTTCTAAGAAAAAAAAATGCAATTGGAGTAACCAGCAGATAGTTTTGGTCAGCACTCGATCTCTTAGTGTTGCCTTCGCATCTTTTGTCTAATTGGGTAAAAGCTTTACCTACCTCGAAAATTATGCTTTCACATACTCCCTCCGATCCATATTAATAGGTGCTGAAGTGGATGTATCTAGCAATAAAACATGTCTAAATACATCCACTTCAGCACCTATTAATATGGATCGGAGGGAGTACTGTCTTTTGACGCTTTGGTTGCTTTTATTTGGCGCAATTAAGTTTATAAAGCTCCATAACATTCCAGATACCCTTATGTCTCTGCAGCTGTGATCCGGACGGATGGGTTTGATTACCTCAAGGACAACTGCCCATCACTTCAGTCAGAGATATTGAGAACTGTTGCTGGGTGTGAGGAGCCGTGCAGTAGTGGAGGGAAGAGCCAGAGCGTATGGGGGCAGCTCTCAGACGGTGGTGACACGAGCGGCCGTAGGGTTAGGCCAAGGATCTGAGACCAGCCGGAACTCTGACCTGGTTAGGAACCTCTTGTTGTGTAAATGGGGCGTCAATTTGTTCTGAAGACGATTTAACTAGCCGTGACCCATCTCATCTCACCGTGCTCTTTTTTTACACTTTAATTCATATGTTGTTAATAGCTATTTGATTGTTGGATCATGGAACACGCACACACTCGAGCAAAATGAGGTGTTGTTTTTGCAACCTGTGTTTGCACCAGCTCTCTGCTGCCTTAGTACTGATTTAGCTATACTGTCGCAAATCAATGGAACTGAAATGTGTCAGACTTGGATCTGTAGACGGTTGTAGGCCATTGAAGAAAGAGATTGGATGGTCTGACGCGCATCAGCATCATGATGGTAAACCACGATCCAAGTGCTGTCAGTAGAGATGTACTGGGATTTATCTACGATTCCTACAAGCACGCTGTGTACATAGACTCGCTTGAGCGTATACCTGGCCCTATCGGCCCTCCCAGGGCTGACCCTAAAATCCAGGGTCTAGGCCCTACGTGCTTTCTCGTGGGCCAAGTTTGGGCCTGAGTTTTAAGCCCACCAGCAGGGCCTAGGCTTGGCATATTGGAATTTTAAAGAAGAGGCCTAGCCCTAGGCCCTAAGGGCTTCGGTAGGGCTTGAGAGAGCTGGGCTTGAAAACTAGGCCCGTTGGTAGGGCCTGGTCCTCGGTTTTCTATGATGGGCTTTTTTTAGGCCCGGCCCATGGCCAGATTTACTTGAGCGTCTCTCCTACTGAAAGTGGTGTGTGTGCGTGTGACGGTGTGAGTCATTTTTCTGGCAAACTGGAGCGAGACAAATACTCTAGTCCGAAGCAAAAGCAGTCTGTCCCCCGTGTGACGGTTACGTAAACTCCGCTCTGGCGATTTTTGTGGCGATCGCCCCCGCTGTGTGCGATCCGATCACGATCCGCGGCGATCGCATCTCCGGCCTCCAGAATCCGTTTTGAGTCGGCCCCAATTATCGCACCCCACCACACCTCAGCCTTCCCCGGTGTTTCTAGGGCACGGGGTCGTAAACCACTGAATCCCTAGTCGGGTTGCTCCCCGCCGGGGAGGGTCCTGGTAGAGGGGCGGTGATGGAGAAGGTGGAGGGTCTGATGCAGAACATGAAGCTGTCGGAGGCGGAGAGCAAGGGGATCAAGTTTGTGTGGACCGATGGGAAGAAAGCAGGGGAGATCGAAGCCAAAGCCTTAGGAAACTGCTGTCCAAGAAACCGGCGTACGCGGACGGCATCGCGGCATCGCTAGGGCGAATTTGGTGCCCTATGAAGGGGACTGCGTGTGAGGTAATGGGAGATAATGTCTTTATGTTTACTTTCCACTAGACATCGGGGCTCAAGAAGGCGTTGAATGACGGTCCCTGGATGGTGGGTAATGACCTCATGATCATTGAGGATTTCGATCCGAAGAAAACCATAGAGGAGTACAAGTTTGCCATGGTGCCAATCTGGGTTCACATGCTCAAGCTGCCGTTGGGTTTCATGAATAGAGCTGCAGGTGAAAGGATTGGCAATGAGATGGGTGTCTTCATGGAGGCTGATGTGAACGAGGAGGGGGTAGCTGTAGGGGAGTACCTCCGGGTTAAGGTGCATACCGATGTGGCAAAACCTCTGCTGCGTGGTACTACAGTCGTGGTGGGCGCTAATGGGAGAACAAAGTTGATATGGGGTGGCCCGATCTTCTCGATGAACTAACTCTCTCTTTTTGTATTTTCTGATAATTGGATAACTAGTGCTACACTGAGACCTCTCTTAGCTAATCCCCGTTGCCAATGCAACAACAATCAAGCTCCTTAGATATTCTCAACTACACACTCTTGCACAAATGATCAATGATCACAAGTGGTGCTGTATCCCTCTATTCCCAGATGGAATAACAAGATATCACGCTGCTTTGCAATTGGTAAACTTCAAGATGAATGCTTAACAAGCAATACAATCTAGAGGCTAGGGTTTTGGGGGTTTTTGGTTTAAACTTGTTCTTCCCTATTGCTATGCGCCCCAAGGGGTATATATGATAGGAGGGTGCGGCCACAAGGGAATCCTTGCGCAAGCACAACCCTAATTGGACTAGGAAACCTAACACAACTACTATAGGATACAAACCGACCCCACACACAAAGGGGTGCGGCCACAATTGGTATACAAACCAATTCTAATATAACTAGGACATATCTTGGCGCATTGGGCTTCAATGTGGGCCCTCCTTCTTGCTTGTCCATCAATGAGTGCATTTAACCTTGTGGAGGCACTCATCCCCTTGTGATATTGATGAATAACAATTGTTTCTATTGAATAACAATTGTTATGAATTGTTTCCTCTCTTGTTTTCCACTTCTTGAATATTTGTTTTCACCATGATCTTGTTGTTTTCTATCAACTCTTCACTCATGCTTGTGAGGACATAATCCTTAGGTCCATCCTTATCATCCCCCCTTTCTTCAAGACAAGACGTCCTCGGCTTGTTATTATCTGAAAGTGGAATAAACAAAAAGAACAAAGTGTATGCACCATATATGTATATATAATGGCACTCATTAGTTGTTAGTAAAACACAATATAGTGCATATATCATATGATCACGAATTTTGTATGAAAACAACACATAAAAGTCATATTCTTTCATCTCATAGCAATCAAAATTGCAAATATAAGTGTATTTTGATTTAATAGTACATGTATCCAACCAATATTGTGGTGAACTAAACATATGTGTAATATCATATCTATAATCATTTATCCAAAATAACACATTATGTAATTCGGCCACTTTATCATAAGTAACACACATGTGATGTACCATGAAAATTTTATCCAAATTATAATCACCAATCAAATAAAATTTGAAACTAGTATCATATGTGCTAGATTTATCATAACCAAATTTATCTATAGCACATTGTATATTAATTGGCTCTTTTAGCATGTCATAATATATAATATCACTAGAAGGTATCATAGCAAGTACTTCTTTATGTGTAATAAAAACCACATTGTGAAATTTCGAATTAATAGGTTTATATGGTTGTAAATTATCACATAATTCACTACTTGTAGTTACCAACCCGAAATCCATACCCTTATCAATACTAACCTCCTCATATGTAGTAGGTATGATCTCATCCATATCTTGTGAATTTGAAGGTTGTGTCTCCCTTTCTTCAATAGCAACCTGTACACAAGAAACAACACTAGGAAAAATATTATCATTAGTTAAAAGACTTTTTCCACTCGGCCTAGGCTTGTCTTCCTCCATGGATTTGGTGTTTTCACTCCCCTTCTCTTTCACTTCAAACTTTTGTCTTGATTCATGCATGATTTGTTGGGGTGACATAGGCCTTAATATGATATCCTTATTGTTCCAATTTAAGTGGTAGGTGTTTGCTCTCCCATCATGTAGCACTTTTCTATCAAATTGCCATGGTCTTCCAAGTAATAGGTGGCAAACCGACATGGGAACCACATCACACTCAATTGTATCCTTGTATGGTCCAATTTGAAATTCCACTCTCACCATATTACATACCTTCATCTCCTCTTTGTCAGTGATCCATTGAATATAGTATGGATTGGGGTGTGGAATATACTTCAACCTTAGCTTTGCACATAATTCTTTGCTTGCTAGATTTCTACAACTTCCTCCATCCATGATCACCTTGCAAGCCATGTTGGGTCCAACAATTGCCTTGGTTTGAAATAAATTGCACCTTTGGCTCTCATCTTTGCTAGGAGCAATAGTCAATGCTTTGGTGCACACAATAGTTGGATAATTTGTAGCAAAAGCATCAATATGACCATCATCATCATTATCAACATATGCATCATCATCATTAGGATCAACATCATCTCCAGTCTCATACTCATCATTAGCATTGAGGAGCATAACCTTCTTGTTGGGGCAATCCCTCTTATAGTGTCCTTTTCCTCCACATGTATGGCATGTCATGTCTCTATTCCTTGGAGGAGGTGTAGCACCACTAGAACCTGAAGTAGAAGCAATGGGCTTCTTTGAAATTGAGGAAGTTGGCTCGGGTTTGGGTGTAGAAGGTCCATGGGTAGGAGGTGTAGGGGTTGCAAAATTAGATTGTTGAGAAGAAAAACTTCTCCTTGCACTCACTTGAAGCTCCTCTTGCAATCTCTTTTCGGCCTCCCTTGCTTGGTGAAGTAATTCACTCATATTGTTGTAAGGAACATGCCTCACAATGCTTCTCACTTTGAATTGTAATCCACTCAAGAACCTTTGCATTGTTTGTTCAGGAGCCTCTCTAATTCGAGCCCTTTGAATAATCAACTCCATCTCCTTGTAATAGGCATCAACTGTCTTGGTTCCTTGCTTTAATTGTTGCAATTTGTCATAGAGAGTTCTAATATAATTCTTGGGAACAAATCTTTCTCTTAACAAGTACTTCATATCTCTCCATGTGTTCACCTCTTCCTCTTCTCTTTCTTCTCTATCTTTTGCAATGCCATCCCACCACAAAAGTGCATAGCCATCAAAAGAAGAAGATGCAAGGTTCACCTTTCTCTCCTCGGAGTACTCATGTAATCTCCACAATTTCTCAATTTTAAGCTCCCACATTAAGTACTCTTCCACATCTTCAGAGTCACAAGCAAGCTTAGGGATGGAGAACTTTGGTTTTCCCAAACCATCATTTTCTCTATTATTTTCCAATGGTACTCTTCTTGCTACTTGTCCACGGCCATCATTGTAATTTCCTCTCCCATCATCAATTGGAGCAATGGCTTGTGGTGCTTGTTGAATTTGTTGCAATGTATTTGTAATTGTAGTCATTTGTAGAGTCAATGTCCTTATAGCATCCTTGATCTCATTGACAGAATCTTGTGATGCACACTCCCTTATCTTCAAATCAAGGACATTCAAATCTTCTCTCAATTGATCATCACTTCTTTCAATATCGTTAGCAATTTTGTTGGACAAATGATCTCTCAATGCCTCATACTCATTCCAATGGACATTATCCTCGGGTTTCTTCTTTGCCTGCACATCAACATCACTAGAAGAACTCATGATTAATTTGTTAGTAACAAAATAAACAATGGGTTTGTGGTGCCTCTCTCAACTCACTCAAAACCAAGCAAAGAGGTTTCACTTGATGTTCCAAGAGAGAAAAAGATCAACTTACCAACAAGGAGCAATGATCAATGTGCTTTGGTGTGAGAAGAGAATAACCGAGCTATCAAGTATCACAATGCAAACAGGGCTTATGGTGGGGCTTGGTATGGATACCTAACAATCACCAAAGTAATAATCCTATTTGCTGTCTTGTGAAGATATAAAAAATATCCAAGGAAACTCACACAATATGGAGACAAATGTGGCAATGCAATATATGGAGGAATTTTGCAATGCACTAAAAAGTCACTAGCTAGGCTCTTATTGACAGGCACAAGATTGCTCAATGAAAAACCAAGTGTCACAATGGCAAGCTCAACTAGTAAACAATAGTAATAATATGGCCTCTTTGCACTTTCTCTTTTCTCTTTTCTCTTTTTTTTTATACTTTTTGCTTTTTCTATTTTTTTTTAAAATTTTTCAATGGCCTTACACTAAGCTAGGAGCAATAATTAACCAAACACAAGTGAACACAATGATGGTGATGAAATAAGAGCAACCTGTCAGAGCACAAAATAGCTATACTTGTGGGCAAGTTCCTATAAAGATGCTGTAGAAAGGCTATGTCTATGGTTCACAAAGTATGGAGGGAAAGTCCTAGTGATGAAAACAGGAAAAGAAAAACAAACACAAAAGATTCTAGGTGATTGGTGGCTTTGGAACACTCACGGCAGGATTTAGACCACACGGCAGCAAAACTGATGGTTTTTTGAACCACGGCAGACGTACGGCAGCGAAAACAGCAAGAAATCGTACCGCGGCAGCACCCAAAGGCTAACTGACGCACACGGCAGGAAAAATTGCGGAAACTGTGCCGCGGCAGCGCGCAGGCTCGCGTTACACGGATTTGTAAGAGCGCTGCGGTGATTTTCCTAGCGCGCGCGTTACAGCAGCTGGCGGCAGAGAAAACGGCCACTTTTTGTGCCGCGGCAGCGCGCAGAGAACGGATTGGTGTGCTGTGTTACGGGCTCGCGAGGCAATTTGTAAGCGATGTAACGAGGGAATCCGAGTGCGACTCGATCACGGCAGCGGTGGATGGTAGCGATGGGTGCGGTGGGTGGATGGTTATGGTAGGTATGCTGCGGGTAGAAGGGGGGGTTTGGTAACCGAATATGAATGGAATCCGAGTCCAACAAGGAGGTGTGGTGCGGTGGGATTTGTAGCACGGATATGAACCTAGGGTGGATCGGATTGGTGGTGTATTTGGTGGATGTGGTAGCACGGTAGAAACCCTAGGGTAGCTCGGATTGGTGATGGATATGGAGGATGGCAGCGGCTATTTTTGTAGTTTTTTGATAGGTTTTCGACTAGAAGAACAAGAACCCTAATTCTAGCCGAAATAAAATAGATCTAAAAACAGAAAAAAGGTGACACGAAATCTAACACAATGACAACAAAAGAAAAATAACTATGGTGATATCTAGGCTATGGCAATGACTAGAACTATTTATGTGGGGCTTTTTCTGGATAGGTATAAAAACAACTAAAAGTAAAGATAACTTTGCTCACCGAGGCAACCTGGAGAATCTGATACCAAGATGATATGGGGTGGCCCGATCTTCTCGATGAACTAACTCTCTCTTTTTGTATTTTCTGATAATTGGATAACTAGTGCTACACTGAGACCTCTCTTAGCTAATCCCCGTTGCCAATGCAACAACAATCAAGCTCCTTAGATATTCTCAACTACACACTCTTGCACAAATGATCAATGATCACAAGTGGTGCTGTATCCCTCTATTCCCAGATGGAATAAGAAGATATCACGCTGCTTTGCAATTGGTAAACTTCAAGATGAATGCTTAACAAGCAATACAATCTAGAGGCTAGGGTTTTGGGGGGTTTTTGGTTTAAACTTGTTCTTCCCTATTGCTATGCGCCCCAAGGGGTATATATGATAGGAGGGTGCAGCCACAAGGGAATCCTTGCGCAAGCACAACCCTAATTGGACTAGGAAACCTAACACAACTACTATAGGATACAAACCGACCCCACACACAAAGGGGTGCGGCCACAATTGGTATACAAACCAATTCTAATATAACTAGGACATATCTTGGCGCATTGGGCTTCAATGTGGGCCCTCCTTCTTGCTTGTCCATCAATGAGTGCATTTAACCTTGTGGAGGCACTCATCCCCTTGTGATATTGATGAATAACAATTGTTTCTATTGAATAACAATTGTTATGAATTGTTTCCTCTCTTGTTTTCCACTTCTTGAATATTTGTTTTCACCATGATCTTGTTGTTTTCTATCAACTCTTCACTCATGCTTGTGAGGACATAATCCTTAGGTCCATCCTTATCAAAAGTGGTGCCCATTCGAATACGAACACCTGCCAGAGTTCTGCTATACATGTGGTATCCTGGGACATGATGACAAGATGTGTGACACTAGTCTGGCACAAGGTGAAAAACAGCAGTACGGGAGATGGCTGAGAGCACAAGTTCCTCGCAGGAGACTTGAACAGGAAAAACAACCCTGGTCTGATTCACGCGGACACTAGCACAGCAACAACTCCAAGCACTCTAATACCCTTGCTAGAAGTGACGGTGTTTCTTGGCGAAGAGATGTGCAGGAGAAGAGGAGTGTGGGAACAGGTGGAAGTACCCCTGAGGGATCAAAATCCGCGGAGGAAGTGCAAAGTCCGATCAAGAAAGCTGAGGAGAAAACACCTAGTGGAAAGGCAGTGATGCTGACCTATGAAATCCCAAGCAAAAGAGACCTGGTTCTGAAGGAGAGCAAAACAACATCCGAGTCACGACACCCTGGGCTGAATGTACCGGGATCGGCCCAACATGGGATTGTTACTGCTAGTAAGCCCAGCATGCATGGGAGCGAGGTGGAGCCTGATCGACGTGATCATGTAGTTGAGTCTGTGCAGGAGTCTGCTGCGCTGGAGGAGAAGGACCCAACCCGGAAAATAACAAAGAAATATAAGAAAAACAGAAAAGGACACGAGATGCTATGGATGTGGAGAATGGGGAAACTACAAAAAAACAGAAACGAGATGTTGATATGGAAGTGTTGGGGGTTGACACAAGCCATTCGATGCGGGGTTGCCGGAACAGCCTCGCGGAGCCCAATGAGGATTGTAGGACAGAACTGCCGGGGTTTGGGGAATGGCCCGGCAGAGAGAGGTCTTCTGGCTCTCCAGAAGAAGGTGGACCCCGATATCCTGTTTTTGTCCGAAACAAAACTGGACAAGGAGAGGATGGAACATTACAGGTGGAAGTTGGGCCTCCCACACATGATTGTGCAAGATTATGTGGGGAGGAGTGGTGGTTTGGCGTTATTTTGGCGCCGAGGAACAAATTTGAGCCTACGATGGAAGGGTAGGATGCATATTGATGTAGATGTGGAGGAGGAGGATGGTTTTAAATGGCGGCTCACGGGTATCTATGGGGAACCGAGACATGATAAACGAGAAGAGACTTGGAGGTTGCTTCGTACCCTTCACCATCAGTATGATAGACCTTGGGTGTGCTTAGGGGACTTCAACGAGATCATGTATGGTTTTGAGAAGCAGGGTGGTGCTCCTAGGCCACAAGCCTAGATGGAAAAGTTCCGCAACGCACTAGACTTCTGTAATCTTCAAGATTTGGGCTTTGAAGGTGACATATTCACATGGAGAAATAATAACTTTCGAGTTGAGGGGTATATCCGGGAGAGGCTAGATAGAGCAGTGGCTACCCCAGCTTGCAGAGCACGCTTTCTTGGTTACAAAGTTGTTAACGGCGACCCAGAACACTCGGACCACAGACCGGTGGTGCTGCATCTCGAGGGTACTACCAGGCCACCCAAGCCCAACCACGGGGGTTTAAACAGAAGGTTTGAGGCTCGCTGGCTGAGTGAAGATGGCTGCGAGGAAGTTATTCGCAACGCATGGGAGGTTGCAGATCTGAGGGGAGTTTCGGATGTGATGGGGAAGCTAAAAATGGTGTCTTCAGATCTGCATACATGGAGTTCGGAGGTGGTTGGGGACCTGCAAAAGCGCATAAAAAATCTGAAACTGGAACCTCGGGCTCGGTACATATGGAGCAGGTCTTACGCTACAAGCTTGAGAAAGTAGAAGATCAATGGGAAACTCATTGGAAACAACGGGCACATGTACACTGGCTCCAAAATGGTGATCGAAACACAATTTTTTTCCATTCGGTGGCCTCTGAAAGGAAGAAACATAACCACATAAAAAAGCTGACTAGGGAGGATGGTGTTGTGGTGGAGGGGGGAGGAGGGCTTGGAGGCCGTCGTTACTAATTTTTATTCTGGCTTGTTTACCCCCGTGGCAGGTACAAATGCGGAACGGGTGCTTGAGAACATTCACCCTCGAGTCACCCCCCAAATGAATGAACAACTCATGGCCGACTATACTAGAGAAGAGATCAAAGAGGCTCTGGACAACATTGGTGATCTCAAGGCACCGGGACCGGATGGCATGCCAGCAATCTTCTTCAAGAAGTTCTGGGGAACAGTGGGTGACATGGTGACACAGGAAGTGCTAAACGTTCTGCGAGGCGATAGTATACCGGATGGATGGAACGATACAGTCGTGGTGCTTATCCCAAAGGTGCAGAACCCAAATTGTATGAATGATCTTCGCCCTATTAGCCTTTGCAACGTCGTTTACAAGATTGTGTCAAAGGTGTTAGCCAACCGTTTGAAAGGAATTCTTGATGAGATCATATCCCCTAACCAGAGTGCATTTGTCCCGGGATGACTAATCTCGGATAATACCATTCTGGCCTATGAGATGTCTCACTTCATGCGTAGGAGGAGGTCGGGAAAGAAGAGCTATATGGCTGTGAAATTGTACATGAGTAAGGCCTATGACCGTGTTGAGTGGTCTTTTCTGGAGAATATCATGATAAAGTTGGGTTTCTGTTCCCAGTATGTGGGAAATGTGATGAAATGTGTGCAGTCGGTGTCCTACCGGTTCAAGGTTAATGGGAGCATCACAGATACGGTCATCCCGGGTAGGGGACTCTGCCAAGGTGATCCTATATCACCGTACCTGTTTCTCCTATGCGGAGAGGGTTTCTCGGCCCTTATGCAAGCTACGGAGGAAAATGGACGTATCCAGGGAATTAAGCTGGTTCCGAGTGCCCCCTCTGTAAATCACCTTCTATTCGCGGATGATTCTTTGCTTCTTATGGAATCCTCCCTGGAGAGCGCTGCCGAAATAAACTGTATCTTGCGCAACTGTGAGGAGGCGTCGGGGCAAGTCATTAACAGGGGCAAATCATCCATTCTCTTGAGTGCAAACACCTTGAGATAGATGAAAGCAAACATCATGGGAGCCTTGGGTCTGAGGGTGGAAGCACATGGGGGAAATATCTAGGCTCGCCTACATATATTGGGAGAGACAGAGCCAGGGTATTCGCCTACATCAAAGATCAGATCATTGCTCGGATTCGAGACTGGAAGGAGAGGTTTCTCCCAAAAGCGGGGAAAGAGATCCTTATAAAGGCTGTGGCCCAAGCCATACCTACATATGCGATGGCTTGTTTTGATATTACAAAAACCTTGTGTGATGATATAACTAAGCTGGTATGTCGGTATTGGTGGTCACAACAGGAGAATGAACACAAGGCTCACTGGATTGGATGGGAGAAAATGATGCGTCCGAAGGACGAAGGGGGACTTGGTTTCCGCGACTTGCACAATTTTAACCTTGCTATGCTCGCAAGACAGGGATGGAGGCTCATCCAAGCACCAGACTCACTATGCTCTAGGGTACTCAAAGCAAAATATTTCCCAAATTGCTCCCTGTTAGAGGCGGTCCCACAACCTGGAGTTAGCTACGTTTGGCGCAGCATCCTAAAGGGTGTTGAGGTGATAAATAAGGGATGCATCTGGAGGATCGGTGATGGCTCGAGTGTCCGGATTTGGGATGATCTGTGGGTGCCAAATGAAATAACCAGGAGGCCACGGTCCAGATAGGGTACCCAAGTAATCACCATGGTCTCTGAACTTATTGACCCTGGCACTAATGACTGGGATGCTGGCTTAGTTCGACAGACGTTTGATGAAGCTGATGCAAAGATCATTCTTCAGATCCGAATATATGAGCATGAGGAAGACCACTTGGCATGGCATTTTGATGAGAGAGGCATTTTCTCTCTCAAATCCGCATACCATGTACATGCGTTGGCATCTAATGTCAACAAACAAGCAGGATCCTCGGAAGGTAGCCGTTGAAGTACGGTAGAAATAGGAGTTTGGAAGCAGATTTGGAAACTCGAGTGCCCAGCAAAAGGCCATCATTTCTTGTGGAGGCTGGCTCTCGATAGTCTCCCTACACGTATGAATATTGAGAGGAAGAAGGTGGAGCTGGACACCCGATGCCCAGTGTGCAACACTCTGTTTGAAGATGGAGGACATGTCTTTAACCGATGCCGGGAACCGAAGAAAATCTGGAAACTGAAGAAAATCTGGAAACTACTGCTTCCTGACGAGCTGAGGCAAAACCTGACAACATGCACATCCAGCGTACACTTTGTGGACATGATCTTGCACATGCCATACAAGGAGAAGATGCTGGTGATCGCCCTCCTCTGGTGTTGGTGGATAGAGAGAAACAAAGCAAACATGCACGAGAGACGATTCAGTTACGAGTAGCTGAGACATGAAGTCATTCGACACTCGACTGAATGGGCTGAGTTGCTGCGGAAGAAAAACTCGACTGCTCTGAACCACACTGTAACCTGGCAAGCACCTCCGGTGGACTGGACCAAAATTAACCTGGACGGCGCTTTCCATGAGGGGACTGGCCGTGCAGGATGGGGTTGCATTGCCAGAGGTCATGACGGCGCCCCGGACTTTGCTGCTGCAGGGGCTATCCATGGAACAGGTTCAACCCTGGAAACTGAAAGCCGAGCTCTACTCCATGCCATCCATACTGCGGAAGAACTAGGTGTCGGCCGGGCTCTGTTTGCAACAGATTGCCAAGTACTACAGCGAGTAGTTTCGTCGATAAGCCACGATGTTGCAACCCTTGGAGCCTTGTTCAGAGAAATTCGTGTCCGCCTCCAGCATAAATTCATTGAGTCGCAACTTGTGTTTGAAGGGAGGAAGTGTAACAAGCCTGCCCATGTTCTAGCGGCGATTGGAGCGGCTGAACCATCCCATTTCCATCGTGTTTGGTCAGACCGTCTTCCTAGGGCTCTCTGCGGCGATTCTGCCGCCCAAGTTTAATGGAATGACAGCGTTCCACGTCAAAAAAAAAAAAACTCTAGTCTGAAGAAAGAGATAATAAATGGAAGAACTCAAAAAAAAAAAAACACTGATATTTAAGTTCTCAACAACAACAAAAATAACACCGATATTTACACGGATGATATTTGCGAACACAGTACACGCACGCCATACTTTGATGATGTAAACCAATTTGTGGCAGAAAACCAAGTCAAATCTTGTCGAGCTTGGATGCAACGACGAGAGGATTCTGACGCGCAATCTGCTCGCGGCCGGCGGCTTTGAAATCGAACTCACAGGCGTGTGCGCCGGCGTGACGGTGCGCGCCGCAGTAGGTGCGGCCGCAGCGGCATGCGAACCCCAGCAGCCCAACTTTCTTCCGGCACGCCTCGCAACGGCTCTTGGTCGCGGTCGTCGGCACCACCTCCTTCTCGCGTCCGGCTGCAGCAAGAGGTTGCCCTTTCAGCTCTTTGAGCCCGAGCAAGGCGAAGCCGGACACGACGTCGTCCACCGAGGGCGCCGCGGCATCAAAGACAGCGACACCGACCTGCTGCTGCTGCTGCTGCTGCATGTGGTTGTAGCACTTGGAGCAGAGGTTGTCGGTGGCCGGGTTGCCGAAGTAGCCGCAGTTGTTGGTGCAGAGGGTGACCGCGCTGCCGTCCGACGCCGGAGCACCGCCCGCCTGCTGCGTCTCCGCCATTGCGATGTTCCCTCCTCACGTGGTTCGCAACTCGATCTGTCTTGGCTGCTCTGAGACGATGTCGATGCTGGTGTTGCCTGTGCCAGATAGATAGGTGTGGGCCCTGCTTTTAAGACGCTGTGCTGCGTTCTTCCTGTCGAGCTCGGCCAAGTGAGTCCGAATCCCGCTCCAGCCAGTCAGGCCCCACAGGATGCCTTCGTCAGGATCATACGGAGCTCTCCATCGTTCGTCAAGTCCGAAACTGAGACGGGGTCACAAGGATAACACGCGTGGCTTCCTTTTCTACTCCTATTTGACTTGTGTTACGAGCGCCCACGCGTCCTTCTCGTTACCTGTTTGGATTCAAAGTATTCCAAAACTCCTAGCCAAACAACATACGGAGTATTACTCCGTACAACTTGTACTCCCTCCGTTCAACAATAGATGACTTCCACATATCTACATATAGATGTATCTAGACATATATATGTCTAGATACATCTATATGTAGATATGTGGAAGTCATCTATTGTTGAACACGTCTAGATACATCTATATGTAGATATGTGGAAGTCATCTATTGTTGAACGGAGAGAGTAGGACCCAAGCACCACCGTTTACCAAATTGCGGTATTTTGTTACTGTTGGCAAAATCGATGGGTGTAAGGCAACTGCAGTATGTAGGTGCAGTATCTTCTTTGTATGTTTAATTAACTGGTGTCAGAAATATATTTTCGTAGAAAACCGGCAAAAAATTGATTATTAATCATCTTGCCTACATGTTAATGCATACGAGGTTAGCATGCAATATTAATATATACGCGCTCTATTTTCTAGCTTGCAAAATAGGCTCATACTTTTCTTGGAAAGAGGTATATCTTGGCCTCTGCATCAATAATGCGCGGAGCCATGTAAATACCGTCTTATATGCTTTACACGGTTTTCATCTCAGTCATCTCTCTCTGCATTACTCGTAATTTTCTTTTGTAGTACATTCATTGTCTCTATTGATAGACAATAACCCCTTAAAGTATTGGGTTTTTTGTGCGTGTACTCTCGATTTTTTTGATCTTATAGTGTGCTACTGGTGTGGAAGTTAGGGCATCCATCTATGTGGGTTCAAATTTAAAATTATGAGAAGTTGGTTCTTTAGATTTTAGGGTTTACTCGTGTGAGCTACTACCAATTGTATATGATCTAAACAACTTCTTCTATGTTGCAATTATATTATGTCACCATCTTTGTCATCTAAGGTTTGAACCGTTAGATTTATTTGTCAAGTGCTTTCTTGTATTCAACTACGCATGTTTAGGTCAACCCCAGCGGTGCCTCAAAATAATGTCCCTTTTTTCTCCATGCACACTTTGTCCTGCGCACCCAACAGCACCCCAAAATTGCAAGGTAATGTTCACTTGGGATTTTCTCAATTTAGTATATAATGCTATGTAAAATATAAATATTTAATTACAATTTAAAAACGAGTATCCGCATTCAAATTCAGTTTAAGCGGTGTTAGACGTCCATCAAGGCATCAATATCACAAATGGCACATAGTTCATAAAAACAGACCGTATGATACTGAGTGATCGGTCTTCTAAATAAAAAATCAAGGCCTTTTTCATTTCATACTAAGCCCTCATTGTGTCGTCCCATGATTATTTTCTCGGCCATCATGACCCATACATCCTCGGTTAGAGCCTAGATATCATGTTCCTGTGCCCCCATTGTTATTTTCAACCTAGAAGATGCAACATTTTCTGTCGTAATTCAGAACTTCTCCTTTCGTATGTCCATGAAGTTCTCGAGGTGTTCAACCTTCTTGATCTCTCTCATTTCCCTTCTTATTTTCACTTAAACCTCTTTTATGCTTATCTTTTCGTTCAACGATTGTTGCAATGAGCTTGATGAAGCGGCATGCCTTGCGTTCTTCTCAAACTTACTTCCCCTTAGACGAACCCCACGATTCTCCCCGGTTGGGGACACTTCTTTATCAAGAAAGATTATTAAGCAATCATTGTGCCCAAGTCATACGTTTCCGGTAGGTCCACAAAGGCTGAAGGCGACCCACTCGGTAGATTGTCAGGATGTGAATTGGGCAATTGGCTGACCCGGACATGGCCTTGGACTCGGCCCCATGGCCCCATGACCAATTTGAGAGGCCCTGGATCGACCCATATAAAGAATAGTCGACGAACTTTCTGGCTTGATGGGTATTCTGAGTCGACCCAATTTATAGTTTTACATTGTCTCAGAGACAAAAATAGGTTAGAGTTTAACAAGATTGGTGCAATTTACTAGCGTGTGAATTAGGATTCGTAATCCTACTAAATTAGCAAGCCTCAAGAAGAAATTGTATGTACATGCGATTGATACGTCCATGAGTTAGCTAATAGAATCAGTCAGCTTTCTGCTTGCGATTATGATGAGGATATAATAGGGGTATATGATGATTGTGTATGCTTGAGCTAGAAGGAAATATTGAATTTAATTGATGGTTATTATAAGGTGAATTCCTTATTAACTGAATGTGATGTTTGTGTTTCTGAAAATGTTATACTACCTAAGTCTATGCATTTATGTATGATCAGGTTTTCTTTTTGAGATTTAAAAGGCACCCATTAATAAACAGCACCCTCGGATGCCACCAGGTTCTCGGCATACACGGGAGGTACACCTACCCAACTCTTACAAGGCTTATTATCACAGCCATCTTTTGCTAACCTATGTGCTACCTCATTCATGGTTCTTCAGACATGAAGTACCTCATAATCCTCAAACTCCCTCAGCAACAATTTTATCTCCTCTACTAGAGGGCCATGACATGATCTATCCATCTCCATATTCTTCAATTTCACCACTGCACTCCTACAGTCCGTTTCCAACACCAGCTTCTGAACTTCGGTCTCCATTGCGAGTTGGACGGCATGTCTGCATGCCAGCAATTCAGCCCTCTCCGGGTCTGGGACAGAAGGGAAAAAACAACAAGATCCCCTAAGGAAGCCACCGTGATGGTCATGAATAATCGCACCACCGCCTCCATGCCCCAGTTCAGTATGAAGAGTACCATCAGCATTTGCTTTGTGCCATCGCGCCCGTCGGTGGTTGCCAGTGCTTCACCACGGTAGGTCCCTTGTTGCATACGTGAGTATCCCAAACCCTGTTCCACTCTTCCACTAGACAGATGATCCGAGAAACCGTCACCGCTGGGTTTTCGATCTACAACTTCTCTCGTGCCTCGTTCTGCGCTAGCCACATGTGGTATAAGTGCATCATAGCATAAGAGAGATCCCGATCCTTCAACGAGCCCATCCAGTCTAGCAGCCAGTTTGATAGTCCACTGTTGGACTGAACATTACACAGAGGAGAACCTAGATTCAGGTTAGTTCTTTCTGACAGGAGTTCTCACGTCCCGATCGCAAACGGGCACAATCGAAATCTGTGCAGCAGGGACTCATCCCTGTTGCAAACCACACACCTCACACCTAGCTTGATTTTTCTTTTCTCTAGCTCTTGCCCTACAGCCAACCCATTCTTCGCGAGTCTCCACACATGAACTTTAACTTTGTTGGGAACCGCAGCTTCCCAAAGAGAGAGCCATCCCTGGTGATCATCACATGTAGACGACGCACTTGCTCGGCCTTCCTGGAGGATCTTCAACCGAGACTTTAAATGATAAGAAGATTTCACGTTGAAATACCCTCTTTTGGTGTAGTTCCATGCAAGATAGTCTTCGGTTCCAACACGACCTACGGGTATCTTCAAAATGTCTTCCGCATCAACATCATAAAAAGTATCCTTTACCTTTGCCACATTCCAACCAGCACCTTCGAGTAGCAACAAGTCATAAACTTGTGTGATTACTTCCTCCATCTTCTGCCCCAAAGGGCGTTGAGTACTAGCTCGAGGAATCCAATTATCATTCCAAACCGAGACTTGCGATCCATCCCCTATCCTCCAAATCAGTCCCTCCTTCAGAAGCTCTTTGCCATACAAAATACTCCTCCATGTAAAATATGCATTTCTTGGGCACTTGGCCTTCAAGAAATCGCCATCATGGAAGTAACGATCTTGAAGGACTCTCGCACATAGGGACCTAGGGTTTGTTAGAATTCTCCAAGCCTGCTTCGCTAGCAGCGCTTGATTAAACGTGGAGCACTCCCTGAACTACATACCACCACGCCCCTTCGGTACACACATGCGCTCCCAGCTCACTCAATGAACCTTCCTCTTGCCGTACGCCGCACTCCACCAAAACCGGGATGAGATCGAGGTTAGTTTTGAACACATGGACTCTGTCAACTTGAAGCATCCCATCGTGTAGGTTGGGGCAGCTTGCAGTATAGATTTCACCAGTGCTTCCTTGCCTGCTTTTGACAATCCTTGTCCTTTCCAACCCTGGACCTTCCCCCAAGATCACTCAGGGAGATGTTTGAACACACCATTCTTAGACCTGCCAACAACCATAGAGGAGGACCTCAAGACATGCTGGAAAACAACAAGTATCTACTGTAAAACAAGAGGAAACAAGTGGAAAACATTAAAGAGAATTCACCAAAAGTGCTTGAGCGAGGAGAGGGAGGCAGGAGCACAAGAGGGAGGCATGTAAAACAAAGTTGTTGCCATGGAAAACAACAAGATGGTGCTATCAAGGAAATGATGTTTCGGTCCGGACTAGCAGAAGTCCTGAATTTCAAACAATCATGAACTCTTCACACATACTCCAGATAAAGCAAATTAGCACAATCTGAAAAGCATTTTCAAAGGGCTTTCCAATGGATCCGTCCCCATGCACCTATTCAACTCGTACACGTCATGGTGACCGAAACAATACACGAGTCGTTTTCTGCCTGTTTTTAAATATGGTCTTGTCAAGTTAGGAAACTTAGAGATTAATTTGTTTACGACCCCAAATGCATCTTGGACGTCCAACAACATTTATATAGGCTTTTAATTCGCATTATTAGGTAGACTACGTTAAAAATAAACCCTAGATTTCTAGATTGAACTTGCTTGTAAGCATTTATCTTGAGTTTTTACCCTTTGCAAATTATGCATGTTATCTGCTCTTCCATTGGGAATAAAGAGGTACAGGACCACTTCATAGTCAGTGGATACTTTGTGCAAGGGTGTGTAGTTGAGAATATCCAAAGGAATTGATTATTGTTTAAGTGGCAACAGGGATTATCCAAGGAGAGTTTTTAGTGTAGCACTAGTTATCATACACCCACCATTAATTTGTTTTGCTCATTGAGAATATCAGACCACCCATATCAGATTATGTGGGTGCGGGTCTTGCCGGTGGACTGCATGTAAATATTGACCTACACCAACAAACAAACTTGAGCAACGAGTAGGAAAAGCTAGAGAAGGAGCTAAACCGTGAGTGGGGCGACGAGCTGGATGCAAGCGGGAGAAAACAATATCCACCTTATAGAGACCCGATGGGGTGGACGATTAGGACATAGTAGCTGTTTTGAGATACAAGTGAGGTGACCCATCTGACCTAGCCTGTCACTCAGTACCGGCCTTACTGATACGTCATAAACGTATCCTTAATTTCTGACATTCCATGTTGTTTCCCACATGTTTGCTATATACTTTATGTCATTTTTATCGATTTTCCGGACTAAGCTATTAACAAGATGCCACAGAGCCAGTTCCCTGTTTTCTGCTGTTTTTAGTTTCAGAAAAGTTGTTATGGAAATATTCTCGGAATTAGAAAATTCGAAGTCCTGAGGTCCTAGAATTCCCGAAGATACCACTTCGTCCCGAGAAACACCCGAGGCTGCCGTCATCGTCATCTCGAGATCGGGAGGGTTCTAGAGCTCTCCCCAGCAGCCTGTCGGGAGGGGAATTCATCACCGAAGGGGTCTACACCGCCATGCCCTCCTCTGAAGTGATGCGTGAGTAGTTCATCCCTGGACTATGGGTCCGTAGCAGTAGCTAGATAGTTGTTCTCTCCAGTTTTTACCTCATGTTTAGATCTCGTGAGCTGCCTCACATGATCGAGATCATCTTTATGTAATGCTACATCTTGTGTTTGCTGGGATCTGATGAATGTTGAATGCTATGTCTTCTGATTATCAATCTATCATGTTATCTTCATGCATATGTTATTTATGATCTTGCATGCTCTCTGTTATTAGTAGATGCTCTGGCCAAGTAGATGCTAGTAACTCCAAGAGGGAGTATCTATGCTCGATAGTGGGTTCATGCCTCCTTTGCTCGGGTGACAGAAACATGATGGATGGAGGATGTGTTGTTGCCATTAGGGAGAAAACAACGGTGTTTACCTAGTTTACATTACACACTTTCCTTACGGTAATAATCTGTTGCTTGCAACTTAATACCCAACGTTTGTTCGGAAGATATTCGAAGGGTGAACTATTAGACATAAATGCAGTTTGATGACGTTCTATATATTTTGTTGTAATGCCTGCTTATGTCTTGCATATGCACTATGGTGCAACCTTCATTTATGTCAATTGCCTGGTTGTAATTTGTTCACCACACATGTTATTTATCTTTCACGGAGAGACACCACTAGTGAATTGTGGACCCCAGTTCCTTTTTCCTCATACTGATAAAACATCTACTGCTTTCATACTGTTACTACTGCTTTCCTACTGCTTTCCACACCATACGTTTAACCTCTTTGTGTTCAGCAAAACCGGTGAGATTGACAAACTCACTGCTTCGTTGGGGCAAAGTGATTTGATTGTGTTGTATAGCTTCCATGATGCTTCTGAACCGGTAGTGTGCCCTACCATCTCAGCTGCTTCAACCTTCTGAAGTTACTCCTTCCTCCTACTGGTCGATTAAACCTTGGTTTCTTGCTGAGGGAAAACTTGCCGCTGCACTCTTCACAGCCTTCCTCTTGGGGTTTACCAAGAGAGCAAGCAGCTCCCATCAAGCTTTTTCTGGCATCGTTGCCGGGGAGGAAGAGAATTTCTGCAAGGGGAGTCTCTCACTTCCAATCTCTTTACTTTGTTTTAGTTTTGCTTAGTTTATTTTTTTTTGTCTTGTTTGCTTCTCTTGATCAAAAACACACAAAAAATCAGTTCTTATTCGAGCTATAGTTTTATTCCTATTTTTAGTCTTGCTAAAATGAGTGTTCCTGAGGTTGAAGTTCGTCCCTTTAAGCAACAAGGGGGGAGAAAGTTTGAAAGATGCTTGGTATAGGATAAGTGATGCTCATCATAGATGCACTAAGAAATACTCCACCTTAATCCTTCTTAGGAATTTTTATGCCGGTATTACTAGCTGGTATAGGTATGTTCTAGAAACTCTTACATGCGGTAATTTCCTGGGAACACCTGCTTTGGAAGCCTGTAATTTAATTGAAAGTTTAGTTGGAACACCACCTACTAAAGTTGCTAAAACTGAGATCACTTTGGATGATCTTATTAAAAATCTAAACTCTATGGAGAAAATTTGCCAAAGTTCCTTGATAATGCTAGCAAAGTTAATGAATCAATAGTAAGTATCAACAAGAAAATCATTGTTTTAGAAGCTAGCAATATCCATGATAGTCAAAATATGAGGATTGGTAAATTAGAGGAGGATATGGAAACTTTAATCTCAACCTTTTCTTCTCTCAAGTTTAAAAGAGATAAACCTTCTGTGGGAAGAGAGAAAAAAATTATGTACGTCCCCAAGGCACCTAAACCGAAATCCCCTAATATGCTTAAATTTAATAAACATTTTAGTGAAACTAAAAGTGATTTGCACGTTGAATCATCTTTAGGGATGTCCAAGGTACCCATTGCTACAACTGGGGTTTTGGAGGAAATTATTGATTTGGATGCTTCTTCACTTGAAAATACTTGATTCCACTTTTCTGGGCCTAGCTAAAAGGCGTTAAAGAAAAGCACTTATTGGGAGATAACCCATGGTTTTATTTTTTGCTTTGTTTTTCTCTGTTTTCTTTGAGTCAAGGGGATGTATACTTATTTAGCAACTCGTTTGTATCTTTCTTTTCATGTTTTCGTAATGCCAAGTAAGGTTTTTGACGAGAGTTGGAGTTGGTTTTCGGATTTCTGCGCAGGAAACAGATTTCTGTTGTCCATCGTAAAAAATCGTATAAATCATAGAAAAAGTCAGAATGTCCTGAAATTTCTTGTCCTTATTCCTCGGATAATTCCGCAACTTTTTGTTCTTTAAGTTTTTCGATCTGAGCAAAGTAAGTGCCTCAGAAAAGTTCGTCTTTACAGACTGCTCTGGTTTTGACAGATTCCGCCATTTTTCTTGCATTTGCTCTTTTGCGATGTCAAGTGGATTTCTTTGATTCAAGAAACATCAGTGGATGTATCCAATGTTTAAAAGTATCAATAAAACTAGTGCCATACAGAACCAATTGATTTTTTATTGTTGCACTAACCCTCTAATGCGAATTACTCTTTGAGTGTGGTGTGAAGGACGTTTTCAAGGGTCAAGAGAAGAAAGTGATATATGTGATCAAGAAGAGTGCAAGGTCAAATCTTGGGGACGCCCCCGTTGTTCACACAAGCATATTATAAGAAAACTCAAGCATCTAAGCTTGGGAATGACCAAGGCACCCCCTTCTTCATCAACAATCTATCAGGTCACTTCTAGTGAAACTATATATTTATTCGGTCACATCATATAAACTTTACTTGGAGCGTATGTTTGTTTTTGTTTTGTTTTCTTTTGTTTTCGTTGCTGAAATAATAGAGTTGGAGACTAGAATTCCTTGTTTGGGAGAGAGACTCGCTCCACTTTTTCGTTTGAATAATTGCTATGCTAGTGTTCTTAGTTTTTCATCTAATTGCTGCAAAATTTTCTGTTCAGCTCTTGTGTTCATTGCATCTCTTGTTCGGAGCTGTTAGGTTTAGTAGTGTTATGTGAGTACTCTTATGTTTGCTTGATTTAGCATGTAGAGAGTTTTTTTTAAAGCATGTTTTGTATGGTGCTTGTTGGGAAAAGAAACTACTGCTTGAAGTAGAATTTATAACGGTGCAAGTAGAACCTTGTATAGAATGTGGCTAGACTTTTTCATACGATGCTAGATGTTATTTTAATTCTAAAGCCTTGTGGTTATTTATTAGCATGATTAGCCTCAAATATCTTAGAGTGTTTAATGTGCCATTGAAAGAATCATGAGTTGTTCTTGTCATATTAAGCATAAATTTGTGGTGTTCTCCTTTGAATGTTTTATTTGGTTGACTTGGCGCATGCTCACGCCATGTTTATGACTATGAACCAGTTACCAATAGCCTCCATGATCATTTAGTTTTAAACTTGTGGTACCACTTATGCTTTGATTAATGATATTTATGTCGCTATGCATTACTATGTCTCTTATGCTCTCTTGATTTGTCGCTCCCAGTCTTTTGCTAGCCTCCACCTGTACTGAGTATGAGCTCTACTCGTGCATCCAACTCACCAAAACCAAAGTTTTCCCATTGTGTCCACCATAGCTACCTACATGTGGTATTTAACCTCCACTCCAAACTAAATTGCTCATGTGTTACCTTTAAAACTTTCAAAATTACTCCTATTTTGTGCTCATGTTTTAGGTCATGAGGACGTAAATAGAGAACCTTTATCTCACTTGTTGATTAGACTTTCACACCCTAGACTAGTGGCTTCATCCTCTTATCCAATGGTGGAAGAGCTGGCAGCGGTGTGCCCAGCCTTAAATTAATAACAAAAAATTCTCTTCACTATTTTTCCCCCTGATTTATCAGTAAAAGCATAATTGTGTAAACAAAAGAGAAAGAGGGATGACCTTCTACCTAGATGCGTCCTTCTATGGGAGCTGCTCTTGTGAATTATAATTGGCTTGTGACGTACTGTATTTTTTGTTTACCATTCATTGACATAAGCATACACCTCTCTTAAAAGATAGACACTCCTCCACGGTATGTGATTGTTGGCAGGCACCCGAGGATTCGGTTAGCCATGGTTTGTGTAAGATGGATGGGAGGAGTGTCAAGATTTTTATACCTCTATTTAATAAATATAAGCTCTAGCACATGAGTTGATCCCTGCTTCCCTCTGCGAAGGGCCTTTTTTTTTACTTTTATGCTGAGTCCCCATCTTCTAACTTTATTCACGGTTGAGAGAGCATAGTTGCTATTCTGAGTTTTATGTCGATTTGTCCCGGAAACATTATTAATTGATTCATGATGTGTTATTGCTTGTTCTCTAATTATTTTTCCTAGTCTTCCTCATGAACTTTGAAGTTTCCTGGCATTTATGTTTTGCCCCACTCTTAAGGACTAGCGAAATATAACTTTGACATGTTTTCTCTATACTTGAAACAAACGTATATCTTTGGTTGCATTGTTATTCATGATCTTTTATTTGTGTTACTTCTCATGATGCAAGGTGATTGCTATACTTTATTATTAAAATTCTATTTATCATGCCCGTGTTTAAGTTCTATGATCTCAGCTTACTTATGCTTTTACATTATTGATGATCAAGTTTATGTTGGTAGCATGTCACCTCAGAAATTATGTGTTTTTATCGTTTATCCACTCGAGGACGAGTAGGAATTAAGCTTGGGGATGTTGATACGTCATAGACGTATCCTTAATTTCTGATGTTTCATGTTGTTTCCCACATGTTTGCTATACACTTTATGTCATTTTTATCGATTTTACGGACTAACCTATTGACAAGATGCCACAGAGCCATTTTTTTTGCTGTTTTTAGTTTCAGAAAAGTTGTTCTAGAAATATTCTCAGAATCGGACAATTCGAAGTCCGGAGGTCCTAGAATTCCCGAAGATACCACTTCATCCCAAGAAACACCCGAGGCAGCCGTCATCGTCATCCTGAGATCGGGAGGGTTCTTGAGCTCTCCCCGGCACCCTGCCGGGAGGGGAATTCATCACCGGAGGGGTCTACACCGCCATGCCCTCCTCCGAAGTGATGCGTGAGTAGTTCATCCATGGACTACGAGTCCATAGAAGTAGCTATATGGTTGTTCTCTCCACTTTGTACCTCATATTTAGATCTCGTGAGCTGCCTCAAATGATCGAGATCATCTTTATGTAATGCTACATGTTGTGTTTGCTGGGATCTGATGAATGTTGAATGCTATGTCTTCTGATTATCAATCTATCATGTTATCTTCATGCATATTTTATTTATGATTTTGCATGCTCTCCGTTGTTAGTAGATGCTCTGTCAGTGTAGATGCTAGTAACTCCAAGAGGGAGTATTTATACTCGATAGTGAGTTCATGCCTCCTTTGCATCTGTGCTCGAATGACAGAAACGTGACGAATGAAGGATGTGTTGTTTCCATTAGGGAGAAAACAACGGTGCTTACCTAGTTTACATTGTTTACATTACACACTTTGCTTACGGCGATAATCTGTTGCTTGCAACTTAATACCCAACGTTTGTTCGGATGATATTCGGAGGGTGGATTATTAGACATAGATGCAGTTTGATGATGGTCTATGTATTTTGTTGTAATGCCTGCATGAATCACATAGTAATCTTTATGTCTTGCATATGCACTACGGTGCAGCCTTCATTTATGTCAATTGCCCAGCTGTAATTTGTTCACCACACATGTTATTTATCTTTCACGGAGAGACACCACTAGTGAACTGTGGACCCCGGTTCCTTTTTCCTCATACTGATAAAACACCTACTTCTTTCATACTGTTACTACTGCTTTCATACTGTTTTCCACTCCATACATTTAACCTCTTTGTGCTCAGCAAAACCGGTGAGATTGTCAACCTCACTTCTTCGTTGGGGCAAAGTGATTTGATTGTGTTGTGTAGGTTCCATGTTGCTTCTGAAACGGTAGCGCGCCCTGCCATCTCAGCTGCTTCAACCTTTTGAAGTTGTTCCTTCCTCCTATTGGTCGATTAAACCTTGGTTTCTTACTGAGGGAAAACTTGCCGCTGCACTCTTCATAACCTTCCTCTTGTGGTTTACCAACGAGAGCAAGCAGCTCCCATCACCTGCTGACCTAAATCTCATTCAAGTCTGACCCACATGACCCATTGGCCTTGAATTTTGGCTCACGTCAGCGATCGAATGAGCAGAGTTGGACCATTCCCATCCTGATCAGACTGTGGCCACCATAAAGGTTTGGACCCTGGGCAGGGTGTCGAATTCATCATCTTGGATTACTAGCCATGCCAAGATGAAAATTTTCAAATTTTATGGGATACTCCTAATACTATCTAGACGATCTTGCTAGGATTTAGCGTTATCTCAACTATTTACAAACTAGCACAAAAAATATTAGGGCGGGGGGGATAGAGGCCCGTCAATCAGTATGGTTTAACACAAAGCATTCATCTCCCTCGTTCATTATCCACCACCATAGGCCAGATCGAGTTTATCTCGAGTTCGCCTGAGCATCGATAGATAATCCAAACCAACACAAACGTGAAGTAGGGGTATCATCATATGTTGTTTCCCGAGTCCTGGACCTATCTAAATCTTTATCTCACGTGTGCTACCATCCCTATCTCTGAGTGCGGTCCTTACAAATAAATTTACCATCGAAAAATTATCACGACACATTACTTCCGCGTCTTTTTTCTAGAAGGTTGATAACCCACAAGTGTAGAGGATCATTTGTTGACTTTTTGATAAGTACGAGCGTCAAACCCAACAAGTAGCTAAAGGTAGGATTAGTATTATCTCAAATTCTATCAACCACTAATATAACTCTGCGCACACCGAACATTTTCTCTATCTAGAAAATAAAACTATAGGAACAATACAGGTATGAAATGGCAGTTTTGCAAGATAATAAAATAAATGTTAGTTGTTGCAGTAATAAAGAACACTAAAATAACAGAAATATGTGTGTGAAATAGTGGTGGAAGGCGTGGTGAAATTGTCCATAATCAATTCATCAAGATTAACAAGCTTTATCTCATAAAACTCTGCTGTAGGAGCAGGTGGAGCAATACGTGTGCTAATGAAATCATTGTTGTTGATGCTAGTAAAGTCACACAACTTAGTGTTCTCAGGAGTAGTCATTTTAGCAAGGCTAAAAACAGGAATAAAACTACATCTAGAATAAGAACTATTTTATTGTGTTTTGATAAAGAGAAGCAAACAAGACAAAATAAAATAAACTAAGCAAAACAAAAACAACGTAAAGCGACTGGAAGTGAGAGACTCCCCTTGCAGAAATTCTCTTCCTCCCCAGCAACAGCGCCAGAAATTAGCTTGATGCGTGTGATCACACGTTCGTTAGGAGACCCCAAGAGGAAGGTATGAAGAGTGCAACGACAATTTTCCTTCAGAAAGAAACCAAGGTTGAATCGACCAGTAGGAGGAAGGAGTAACTTCAGAAGGTGAAAGCAGCTGAGATGGCAGGGCGCACTACCGGTTCAGAAGCAATGTGGAACCTACACAACACAATCAAATTACTTTGCCCCAACGAAGCAGTGAGGTTGTCAATCGCACCGGCTTTGATGAACACAAAGAGGTTAAACGTATGGTGTGGAAAACAGTAGAAGACCGGTATGAAAGCAGTAGGTGTTTTATCAGTATGAGGAAAAAGGACCGGGTTCTACAGTTCACTAGTGGTGTCTCTTCGTGAAAGATAAATAACATGTGTGGTGAACAAATTACAGTTGGGAAATTGACAGAAATGAAGGCTGCACCATAGTGCATATGCAAGACATAAAGATTACTATGTGATTCATGCAGTCATTACAACAAAATACATAGACCGTCATCCAACTGCATCTATGAGTAAAAATCCACCATCCGAATATCATCCGAACAAACATTGGGTATTGAGTTGCAAGAGACAGATAATTGCATTAAGCAAAGTGTGTAATGTAAACAATAAAATCATCCTTAGACAAAGCATTATTGTTTTCTCCCTAATGGCAACAACACATCCTCCATCTGTCACATTTCTGTCACTCAAGCACAGATGCAAAGGAGGCATGAACCCACTATCGAGCATAAATACTCCCTCTTGGAGTTACTAGCATCTACTTGACTAGAGCATCTACTAATAACGGAGAGCATGAAAGATCATAAATAACATATGCATGAAGATAACAAGATAGATTGGTAATCAGAAGACATAGCATTCAACATTCATCTGATCCCAGCAAACACAACATGTAGCATAAAGATGATCTTGATCATGTTAGGCAGCTCACAAGATCTAAAAATGAGGTACAAAGTGGAGAGAACATCCATCTAGCTACTGCTATGGACCCCTAGTCCAGGGATGAACTACTCACGCATCACTTCGAAGGAGGGCATGGTGATGAATTCCCCTCCCAGCAGGGTGCCAGGGAGAGCTCCAGAACCCTCCCGATCTCGGGATGACGATGACGGCGGCCTCGGGTGTTTTTCGGGACGAAGTGGAATATCTTTAGGGTTTACGTCTCGGGAGGTATATATAGGCGAAAGAGAAAAGGTGGTGGAGGTCAGGGGTCCCCACACCACTCCATGGCGTGGCCAGGAGGGCGCCGCCCTATGGTGTGGCCCCCCTGAGGCCCCCCTCCGGGTCTCTTCGGGACACCGTGGAACCTTCGGGAATTCTAAGACTTCCAGGTTTCGAATTTTCCAATTCTGAGAATATTTCTAGAACAACTTTTCTGAAACTAAAAACAACAGAAAACAGGGAACTTGCTCTGTGGCATCTTTTCAATAGGTTAGTCCAGAAAATCGATAAAAATGGCATCAAGTGTATAGCAAACATGTGGGAAACAATAAGAGAACAACATGGAACATCAGAAATTAAGGATACATTTATGACGTATCAGTCACCAACTTTCGGTTCCCGTAATCAGATATTTTGCCTTCAGTAAAACAGACCCACAGGACGCATCCGAACTTCTATTTGGGCGAATTTTAAGTCCACGAGCATGCCCAAAAAATTTCCCAAAGTTTTATAATTTGGATTTTTCCCCCTTCTGGCGTCATCTTCGGGTGGTAAGACTAACGATCTCTGAAATCTGTAGAGTTGGACTGATTTCGTAAAAGTCAGAGTCCACCTCAACGAAGGCTCATTTTGTGTTTTTACCAACTTCTAAGTAATTTCTACATATCAAAGTGTAAAACAAGAACATTGCACTTCTGCAACTATTAGTAGGTTAGTCCAAATAAAAAATAAAACTTAATACAAAAACATGTAACAAAGGTATAAAGATTGCTTGAAACAATTAAAAATTATAATTACGTTTTGGACGTATCAAAACTCTTTTATTGTTGGCTTGGATTTTGACGGAAGCAACAACATATTTTCATATGGGACATTTAAGAGAGAGAAAATCATGAACACCTATAGGTAGAAGAAATAATAAGATACATTAGAACATTAAAAAACAAAGAACATGTACCAAATGTAAATCTTGGTCTTTCACACCAACTCCACTTTTGAGCTTATTCAATATTTCATTATGAGCTCTCATAAACTAGTTGCATTCCGTTTGGATAAGATCCAACCTATGTTTCAGGATTTTTCAATTTGATCACTTGTAATGCATGTTATAGGCCATAGAGGCAAAGGCTTGGGCGACAGTAGACGAGAACAGGGGTGACACGCCGACCATGGCTTCAACGGATGTTTGGGCGTCATTGGACCGGATTGAGAGAGGAGGAAGAGGTGGCGGTGTCGGATATATACCGATTAGGGGTATATCCGGCATTGTCCTAAAGATCCGGATTACCAGGGTGGCCTGAATGGTAATGGATCACGGTCCATTAGGCGGCCCAATAAGCTGATGCGCAGAAGCCGGGTTCTAGAAGAACCCAGACCACAGCCCACATGGTACGGCTTGGAGTAGAAGACGGATTCCTGCTTTCCAAGTTAGAAACTAATCATAGTCTTCTAGTTTTCCTTTCTGTAAGCCCTAACCCGGCTATCTATATAAAGCCGCACGGGAGAGAATAAAGAGATAGACAATAGCTAGAAGCCAACTCGCTGAGAAGTTGATCCTTGTCGAGTTAGCTAATCCCAACTCACATTCTACTTTGTATACTTTAGGCTTCGGCCCTGATTTAGTGAGATTGCAGGAGTAGGAACGCCGCCTAGTTGCGGCGTACCGAACCTGGGTAATTTTGGTGTCTCTGGTTGTCATACTACCACGTTCTCCCACGTCTCTATCAGTAGTCTCATGGCACCCCCGTCTATGAACTCTACTACGATGTCTCGACAGTTGGCGCCCACCGTGATGATCCCATCGCGTGTTGGATTTGGCGCCGAGTGCTCCCGATCCAGCGTCGCTCCCACAAGATGTGCTATATGGGAGGAAGCCGGGACTGCACATGGACCACCACCTTCGAGCTCAGCAAAGCCGAGGTGGCCATCTGGGCGAGATCCATCATGTAGACAATGCTCTCCGACACCTGGCTGTATGGCTTTGAGCCGTATAGCCGCTTCAAGCGAATCGAACAGGTTAGCCCTCTGTGCTTTGTTTCTGCACTCTGATACCGAGTAAATGGCTTCTCAACTTTATATGCTTAGTCTTTGCATGCTGCACCGAGTAGAGTATCACAAATATCTTGTTGGCTTTATATGCTTTGTGTTTGCACGCCATGCCGAATAGAAATCCTTAGCTGAATATGCTTAGTGTTTGCATTCTATTCCGAGTAGAACCCCTTAGCTTAATATGCTTTGTGTTTGCATGCTATTCCGAGTAGGACCCCTTAGCCTTATATGCTTTGTGTTTGCATGCTATGCCGAGTAGAACTCCTTAGCTGAGAACTTAACTCACTTGTGCTATCTGTTTGCCTCTACAGCACATCGACCGCCAGGGAGAAGAAGACGTCGAGGTCTTCGAGGGTAACTGGTCAGATGACCGATAAGAAGATGATGAGACCGCCTACGACACCCAGGACACCCTCTGCATCCCTCACGCCAACCAGCCTGGTAAGCACCAAGTTGACGCGTCTATCCGGGACTAGTCCGAGGATGACGAAGGTGACCAAGTTCACCTCTCTGACCGCGAGTAGCGCACTCTTCCTTTTCTGTTTCTCAATTCCTTTTCTCTTCTACTCTGTAGAGGATCCTGAGCTGAACGATGATGACGAGGAGCCCATCGATGTCAAGCCTCTATCTGTGGCTGCTCCCACAACTCGGAAGAGAGTGGGCAGTGTTGCCCAAGAACCTGCTTCCAAGAAAGCCAAGAAGACGGAGAAGGAGAAGACCACCACCGCCAGAAGACAACCCCCCACCACTAAAGGGTAAGTTACTCCATCCGAGTAGCACTCTGTTGCTGATTCTCAAATATGCTTTTCTCCTTCTCCGTTTCTGAACCATTCCCTCTTTCAGCGCCCCTCTGGACGCTGACGCTGCAGCAGCTCCCACTCGCTCCAAGAGGAAAGCCGTTATGGACCTCGAGAATCTCGTCGAACTCTCAGATGAGGAAGATGAACCAGCCCAGTAGGACAGGACGTGTGCGTCCTCTCCTGTTAAGTTAGAAGAAGACATCGGCGCCGAGAACACAGGCGCTGGTGAAGATGTTGACCCCAACCTCCAACAGCAGCAAGACGCTGCTCACGACGAGATGCCACCGTCTCCCCCAGCCGCAACGACTGGGGAGGACACTGAAGAAAACCTCCAGCAGCAAAAAGATAGTGCTGCGCTGGAGCGGCAAGACGACACCGCCGAGCAGCAGGACAATCACGCTGCAGCTCAAGATGACCCCGCGGCCGGGCCGCGGGTAGAAGAAGTAACATACCTCCATCCTGATCCCGCTGCCGAGCAGCGGGTAGAGAAGACAGTGGTGGAGCCAGTCCTCCAGAGCCAAGCGCAGCCAGACGCTGCGCAGGGTAGCCGGCCCCCTGTGCCGCCTACCCAGCAGGCGACTCCACCAACTACGCCAAGCCTTCCACCAAAGCAGAGTACATCCAAGACCACTTCCCAGCAAGGGCCTCCGACCACTTCTCGCCAAATGCCTCCGTTCGCTTCTCGGGCGGGCACTGCTCCGAGCCCCAAGAAGACTGCTAAGCTTGAAGCTGCGCCCACCAGGAAGAATCCATCGCGCCAAGCTGCGCAGGCCGGGAACCAGATGCCACCACCCAAGCCACCGCTTGCGCCAGCCGGGAAGCCAACAAAGAGCACACAACTCACCATCAGCGGGCCCACCTCTAGCAGCAAATCGGCTGCTGCTGGATCTGCTGGCCCTGGCGAAGGGCCGAGTGCTGGAGATGATGTCCGCGCGCAAGCCAGCTGGTCGCAATACCTATTGGAGGTGTCCAAGCAATACGACATCTCACTGTCCAAAGGCGAGAAGAAGATTTCTGCCTTGAAGGGAGGCCAGGCCAAAGCAGTCGAAGTCAAGTCCAAGGGCAAGGACCCACGACCAGTTCCTGAGCTCCACTCGCGCGAAGCCGAGGAGGATGAGATCGAGTCAAAGGGCCTGACCGCGGTCCTGGACCGGGTAGCCTTCGTGGACAAGGTCTGGGAAAGCGATGCCCACGGCGTCCCAAAGTGGGACGGCCTGACGCTGGGTCCAGTCGACCACTACCGCGTCGACTGGAACAAAGCCGACATTGGCTCTCTTCCAATGACCATCGCTTCCCCCACCTGCACACTGGCCGGGAAGCTGTTCTGCCTCCACAAAGCCGCCGAGGACGTCGAGCAGTCCTATGCTGTAAGTGTTTTTTCTTTTCTTGCTTTTTCCGAGTTGCCATTTCTCTGTTCTCTTCTCTTCGCTTCTTTTCCTCTTTACCTCTTTGCCTCTTTACCTCTTTACCTCTCTGCCTCTTTACCTCTCCCCCAGTCCCCGAGATTCGGGCCGAGTAGGCGGAAACTCGACCGAGTTGCCGTCTACTCGGGGCAAATCTTCGAAAAATACTTAGACTCTTTTCTCTTCTCTTCCACAGAATAGCCTCCTCAAGAGGACAAAGGTGTTCTGCCGGCTGCTTTGGAACCATCGCATTGCCAAGGACAAACTCGAGGCTCTTGAAGCCGAGAAGAAGATGGGTGAGGCGATGGAGCAGGTGGCTTTGGACAAGACCCTCCAGATCTCTGAAGTAGAAGGTAAGCTCATAGCATTTCGGTTTGTGCGTTTTGTGTTTACGCCCGTTTGTTTGCTTTTTGCTTTAACTTGGTTACTCTGCAGGCAAACTCAAGGAACTGATGGAGAAGCATCGCGACTGCGAGGTCTTCGCTGCCTCAGCCCAGAGCAAAATTGCCACTCTGGAAGGTGAGTTGCTCTCCTTTTCTGCGCATATGCCTCTTTTTTCTCTGTTACACAGCTGACACTGCTGTTCTCTTTGCAGAAGAATACAAGAAATTCCGGGAACAGCACCTTAACTGCCTCATGCCCGCCGAGGTGCGGCAACAGCTGGAATCCCGAGACGCCGAGATCCAGAAGGAGCGCGATGCTGAGAGAGCTGAGTTTGAAGAAATGCAGGTCAAGCTGAAATCTGCTCTTCAGGACGCTCTCGACCAGGCTGCCGAGAAGGACAAGGTCAAGACAGCTGCCAAGGCCAAAGAGAAGGCGCTTGAGATGGAGATCTCGGTGTTGAAGAAGCACAACGAGCAACTCATCCTCCAAATTTCTGACGCACGCCGTATTGAAGATAGGCATATTGCTGATGAGGAGGACTGGAAAATCAAGCTAGACGCGCTGCTGGTGGATCTCAAACGTAAGTTTCCTCTTCTCTGCATCTGGCTGTTTCTCTTCTCATTCCTTCTACCTGGTTTCATCTCTTCTCTGCCTCCATTTCTAACTCTTGCTGGTTTTTCTTTCAGATATCTTCCCTGATCTCCGCGCCGCTAGCACGCCTGCTCTGGAGAAGGCGAAGCAACTCCGAGCTGCATCCGGGATGCCCATCGATACCAAGTCCAACGTTAATGATAATCTTCTGAGCATCAAAACTCAACTCCGCCAAGTCAAGGGCTTGGGCACCACCATGGTGTCCACAACATACAAGCTCCATGATCTGTTCTGGCCGGATCAATCTGCGCCAGACAGCTTCAGCGCGCTCGCAGAGAAGCTGGATGGCGTGAAGGCCGAGTTGAAGAAATGGCGTGCCTCTGCAGCTCGGGCAGGAGCTGACGAGCTGCTCCATTTCATCACCAGCCGGTACGAGAACCTCAACCTTGACAGGATCCTCAAGATTCGCGAAGACTCCAAGTGGACCAAGGATCCCGACTGCGTCACTCGCCGGAAGGCAGTAGCCTACGAGATAGCGTCCTATGCCGACACCGCCAACTACATCGACGGCCTCCCCGAACCAGACACCGAGCCTGAGGACGAGGATGAAGGTGAAGGGGACGATGACGATGATGCCGAGTCGGAGGGCTTGAGCGTGTTTGAAGAAGATGTCACCGATGAATCCGCCGAGAAGGGGAAGGCCAAGGTTGACGCTGACGCCGAGAAGCCGCAACCCAACGCCGAGGAGACCACCATCACCACCGAGATGGTGATCCAGCAAGCGGCTCCCGAGTTGGGCGCGACCAGCAGCTTCCTGATGCCCATCTTCCAGTCTGCTGCATCGACCTCGGCCACGGATCCCATCTCCGTTTCTACTGCAACCTCAGAGCCAGCCGCCAACTCCAACTCTGAAGCTGATGCTGATAGCGCCAAGGCTGATGTTGATGCCGAGAAAGCTGAAACTGATAACATTGCTGCGGACAACACCGATGCTACCTCCAAGTGAATCCTGAAAAACATATTCTCTAGAACTTTTATCAGATCCCCGGGATGTCGGGTGAAAATGTATCCAAACTACTAAGTCTCTGTTGCTACTCAGTTTTAACTTAGTTGAAGTTCTTAGCAACTCTGGCTCAATGCCGGGTTGCGTTAATATGCAAGTCCCCGAGTTGCATTTTTTATCCACTCTTCCTTTTTATCTCAGCTCTTACCTGCAACTTGTTGCTTTTTTTGTAGTCGAGTCACAAGAGTTCAAAGTTGGAGTTTCAAATACTTAGCCACTTAGAAAAATCATAGTAACGTTGCCCACCACTTAGCCGAAAAGAAAAAACAGTAAAAAACACTCTATTCGGTTGCCACACGCTTCCTTCCCTTCGCAATTTTTCATGTGTTCATTGACCCTTTGGCTTGTTCTCTGACTTGCCATGAAGCCGGGTTGCGGACAGCAGCAGAGTCGCAGAGTGTCCGGCGGGTTTAAACACACTACTTTGTATGCTTTTGAAATTCTAAGTGGTTCAACCGAATAGACAAAGTAAAACAGATTAAACACAAGGAACAATTTGGACGAGGGCAGTCCCCGAGTTCAATTTCAGATTGCCGAATAGGAGTTTAACTCGGATAAGAAGATACATACACGGTTTGCTCATGAGTGAAAACGTCGGAGTAGAGCTACATTCCAAGGGCGCTTGGATTCCTCTCCAGCCCTATCCGGCCTGTTCTTCTGGGGTGGCTGTGCGTCAACTAGATAGTAGGCATCATTGTGCAAGGCCTTGCTCACAATGAAAGGCCCTTCCCACGGAGGGGAAAGCTTGTGCATCCCGGCCGTGCGCTGCACGAGCCTAAGGACCATGTCTCCTTCTCGGAAAACCGTTGGGTTCACTTTCCGGCTATGATAACGCCTCAAGTTTTGCTGGTAAACAACTGAACATGACAGAGTTAGCTCTCTTGCTTCTTCTAGCAGGTCAACATCATTTTCTCGAGCTTCGCTAGCCTCTGCCTCAGTGTAGAGGGTTACATGGGGCGAGTCATGCTCTAGGTCAGTGGGCAACACGGCCTCAGCTCCATACACCAGGAAGAATGGTGTGTAGCCGGTTGACCGGTTAGGGGTAGTCCTTAGACTCCACAACACCGCTGGCAACTCGTCTAGCCAACACCCAGGTGTTTTCAGTAATGGCTCAATCAGCATTGGCTTTATGCCTGATAGCACCATGCCATTTGCTCTTTCAACTTGCCCATTGGAGGCGGGATGCACAACAGATGCAACATCTAGCCGAATGCGCTTATCTCTGCAGAACCTTGCAAAATCACCCTCAGCAAAGTTCGTGCCATTGTCCGTGATAATGCTGTGCGGGTAGCCATATCTCAGGATCACATCCTTCAGAAAACTCATAGCGGTGGCTCCATCGCACTTCCGAATAGGCTTCACCTCAATCCACTTTGTGAACTTGTCAACCATGACCAAGATGTGAGTCATGTTGCCTCTAGCTGGCTTGAAAGGACCCACCATATCCAAACACCAAACTGAAAATGGCCAAGTAATAGGAATGTTCTTCAACTCGGAAGCTGGCATATGAATCTTACTTGCAAATCTTTGGCAACCGTTGCACTTTCTCACGATATCTTCAGCTTGCTTCAAGGCAGTGAGCCAAAAGAAACCATGCCGAAAAGCCTTGTTGACTAGAGCCCGAGAAGAGGCGTGATGCCCGCATTCCCCTTGATGTATCTCCACCAGAATTTCTTCTCCTTCTTCTGGCTCTACACAGCGCTGCAGCACACCAGTAGGACTTCTTCTATGCAGCACATCTCTGAAGATAGTATAGCCTTTGGATCTTCTCTGGATTTGCCTCGAGGTAACCTCATCACTCGGCAAGGTTCCGTCCTTTAGAAAGGATAATATGGACAGAGCCCAACTCGGTGTCTCCCGGATGGGAAACACTGGTTCGTCCAGTTCCATTGGATCAGCCACCACTTCCTCTTCTGAGTTGAAGACGAGTCCCCGAGTCCCCGAGCACTCGGCAAGGACCCCCTCAATGAATGCGACAGTCTCCGAGTTAGGAGGGGCAGTCCCCGAGTAAGAAGGGATAGTCCCCGGGTTGCAGGTGCCAGTCCCCGGGATGGCGAGGACAGTCCCCGGGTTCTCTTTTGCAACCTCCCAGTCAATCTCCATGGGAACAGCTTCCACGCCGGGCAGAGAAGGAACGAATATGGATTCCGAGTGGGGGGATGGCTTGATAGATGGCTTTCTCAAATGCTCCAAGGCAATCCCGGCCAGGATGTACTGCCGAGAAGACCCCAACTTGGACAGCTCATCAGCTGCCTCATTCTCTGCTCGGTGTATGTGTTTGAACTCGCACCCTTCAAAGAAACCAGTCATGGTTTGCACCAGAAACCGATATGATATCATGTTGGCATCCAGAGCATCCCAGGTGCCTGATACTTGCTGCACCACCAGATCCGAGTCACCATAGCATATGATGCGCTGCACGCCAACCTCCTTGGCTACTTTCAAGCCATGTACCATGGCCTCGTACTCTGCTACATTGTTGGATGCCTTGAAATGGATCTGCAGCACATACTTGAGTTGATCCCGCTTTGGTGACGTGAGCACCACGCCAGCACCCAGGCCTTCCTTCACTTTGGAGCCATCAAAATGCATCTTCCAGTAGTTGGCTACTGGCGAAGGAGGCTCATACTGCACCTCAGCCCAATCCACCAGGAAATCTGCTAGGATCTGTGACTTGATAGCTTCTCGTCTTGCGGACGAAGGAGCGTACGCGGCCAACTCAATCGCCCACTTGGCTACTCTGCCGGCATTTTCAGCAATTTGTTTGGCTTTCGCCAAAGAAGCTTAAAAGCTAGTAAAAAGAAGAGTTAGAAACTCGGAAAAACTACTTAGAATTTTTTTCAAATGAAAGCAGAGAAAATTTGTTACCTGCTGATTCACTCAGCTGCTGCTGAGTAGATGCCAGTTCTGCCTGCTTATCTTCAAGAATATTAAGAAGGGTTTTCACCTCCTTGTTCTTGATGGTAAGTTTGTTGAAAACTTCCATGTTGATGTTTTTAGCAGTTTGCTGAAACACGGAAAAGAGACAAAAGTGCTTAAGTTAAAAACAAGCATAGTAATGAAAAAAGCATCAAGTCAAAAGTATACTTTTGGCTTATTGCTTGGGGGCTAGAGATATTACCTGGCTCATCTTGGTCAAGTCTGCCAAGTTTTCATTGAATTCTTTTGCATAGTCTGCAAAAAGAATCCCGACATGGCAAAGGCCGTCCTGGATGACCTGTCGAGGTGAAAATACGAATTTATTCCTTACAATAAGCCCGCCTTGTGGCCAAGGACGGATTGAAGGTGCTGGAGCGAAGAATTTTGTCACCCACGGATGCATATATCCGTGTTCGTCAAACAACTCTTCCTTTACCTTAATTTCCTTGTCGAAAGTCGGAATGGGTTCCTCCTCAGTTGTATAAGAAGGGCCACCCATTTCCGGCATCGCCCTTTCCCTCGCGTACGGCTCGGACGCAAAAGGCTGGCTGGTCTGCAGGGTTCTTCCTCCCTAGCAACCACGTTCTCCTCCGCAGCTGCGACCGGGGTATCGGGAGCAGCAGCAGGAGAAGGTTGTGCCCCTCTCCGGGCAACAGACTTAAGCTTCTTCAGCCTTTTTGGCTTCAATGTTGTTGGAGCCAAGCTAGAAAGAAAATATCCGAGAAGTTAGAATTCCGAGAAAAGGAAAGAAATTCTGAGAAAACGTAAACCAAGATGTTTTACATGGAGGTAGCGATGGGAACTCCGTCAAGGTCGATTATTTCCTGAGAAGGTTTCTTGCGTTTCCATCCGCCTGCAAATTTAGCACACATTGTGTCTAACTCGGCATCGGTCGCAAGGTCCTTCTCAGGAATATCGACAAGCTGTCAAAAAGGACAAAGTTTGAGTTAAAATAAATATCTGACAAAGAAGAAACGAAGAACCAAAGCCCAAAAGGAATAGCCATACCTTTGGAGCCAGGTTTGTCGCCGTATACATCGGCTGACTTTCCTCATATTGGTCACGTGTTGCGACCAACTGGTTAACGCGTTTCCTCCAATCTTTGGCCGACAAAGATTTGTTCGTTGTCCGCATTGCGTCTTCGGCTTCCGAGTATTCTCACATGAGCCGGGGACCGCGATGGGCCAGAGGCTGAATCCGCCTTTCTAACCAGCATAGGACTGTTTCCTTGCCAGTAAGTGGGGGAGACACGAAAACGAGCTTGGCGATGCGCCGCTTGATCCTGAGCAGATCCGACGGCAAGGTTTGAACTGTCTCCACTGCCCATTTGTCCTGGGGAGTGGCAGCACAGTTGATGAAAGGTGGAATTCCAGTATCCTTTCTAGGATACGGGACATCTTGGTGGTAGAAGAAGGAACCCGTCCAAAACTTGACGAATTCCAAGGTTTTAATCTTGGGGAACCAATCCTCCCTAAACCTACGGAGGGTGAAGGATATGGTTCTGCAAGTCGGGAGTGCGCCCTCAGACGGGTTTCGCTTAACCCCGAAACAATACTGCCAAAAGTCTAACCTAGGTTCTATTCCTAGATACCCTTCAAAGAGGGCCTCGAACCTGGCTAGATACAAAATGGAATTAGGAGGAAGGTTGTGGGGTTGAATTTTATAGTGGTTGAGAACCTGGAGGAAGAATGCGAAAGGCGGAAATCCCATACCTTGGCTAATATGCGAGGTGAGGAGAACCCTTTCCCCGGCTCTCGGCATGGGCTCGGAGTCGTCCTCCTCGTGCCGCCATTTCCCCTTCAGAATCAACCCCTCCTTCTCCATTGTCGGAAGGAGGGAAGGAACCAGGTTGCACTGGCTCCAAATCCCGGACAGTTCGATTTCGTCTTCCGCACCGGCGCCGGCCGCGACGGCGAGTTTCTCACCGACGAGGATGATCTTTTCTTCCGCCGTTTCAGCAGTGAAGGGCGGAGGCGGCGCGAAAGATGACGCCGCCAGATTTTCGGCCGTGGGAGGAGGATCCTCGCGGGCCAGGCCACCGGCAGTTTCCTCCGGCGCATTCGCGGCGGCGCGGCTCGGAGAATTGAGCTGAGGATCCATGTTATTGATGATCTCGTCGATGTCGACGGAGAGGAGTGTTCCTCTGCGGCGGGCGGTGAGTCGCCGGTAGCCATTCTTGGGCGGCGCGGAGAAGATCCCGAACCTTCGATGATGAACTTCCGGGGACGGTGCGAAACACACAAGGCTCTGCTCACACTATCAAGTTCTTGGCTCGGGGGCAATGGCACTTGAGGGCTAGGAGATGGAGTGAGAGCGGAAGAACGACCGAAGGGCTCGAGGATGGCTATTTATAGCCGGAAAAACATTAAGATGCGCCACAACGGCTCTTTTGACCGTTAGATCTTCGACGCGTGTCACGCACCGGATAATCCGGGAAATGAGGGGACGGGTGATTGTTGCTATCTCCTCGTTTCCCACGAGAATCTGTCAGAGATACGTTTCAGGGTTTCACCTTTTGAACCCAAACGTCTCTGACGTCAGCATGATTTTATCGCTGACGTAAGGAAGTTCCTTCTCCACGAAGGCTCGTGGAAGAAAAAGCCGGATTTTGATAAAATCCGAGTTTCGTGTTAAGCATGATTTGAGAATAAGAAGAATCGAGACAAAACGCCAACATTTCTCGGAAAAGAATGCAAATTGATTAAAGGTGGCATATTGGAGTCCCAATCCTTCTTGGGGGCTACTATCGGATATATACCGATTAGGGGTATATCTGGCATTGTCCTAAAGAGCCGGATTACCAGGGTGGCCTGAATGGTAATGGATCACGGTCCATTAGGCGGCCTAGTAAGCTGACGCGCAGAAGCCGGATTATAGAAGAACCCAGACCACGGCCCACGTGGTGCGGCTTGGAGTAGAAGACGGATTCCTGCTTTCCAAGTTATTAACTAATCGTAGTCTTCTAGGTTTCCTTTCTGTAAGCCCTAACCCGACTATCTATATAAAGCCGGACGGGAGAGAAGAAAGAGATAGACAATAGCTAGATGCCAACTCGCCTAGAAGTTGATCCTTGTCGAGTTAGCTAATCCCAACTCACATTGTACTTTGTATACTTCAGGGTTCAGCCCTGATTTAGTGAGATTGCAGAAGTAGGAACGCCGCCTAGATGCGACTGAAGGGAATATGCCCGAGAGGCAATAATAAAATGGTTATTATCTTATTTCTTGTTTATGATGAATGTTTATTTCTCATGCTGGAATTGTATTAACCGGAAACGTTGATACATGTGTGCTTAATAAACAAACAATGGTTCCTAGTAAAGCCTCTCTTTTAACTAGCTCGTTGATTAATAGATGATCAAGGTTTCCTGATCATGAACATTGGATGTTGTTAATAACGGGATCATGTCATTAGAAGAATGATGTGATGAACATATACCCAAAGAGAATATAGCAATGCGATCAAGTCATTTAGTTTACATTGTTATATCAAACATACGAAGTAACTTATTCCTTAGACCATGAGATCATGTCAATCGCTGATATTGGAAGAGTGCTTTGATGGCATCAAACGTCACACCGTAACAGGGTGACTATAAAGGTGTCGTTAAGTATTCGGAAAGTATTAGTTGAGGATCATGGATCAAGAGTGGAATTTGTCCATCCAAATGACGGAGAGATATACTCTGGGCCCTCTCGGTGATATCACATCGAAACCGCTTGCAAGCACGTGATATGATCACAAGGATGTTATATCACGGGAACGAGAAAAGAGTACTTGTCGGTAACGAGATTGAACAAGGTATGGTTGATACCAATGATCGAATCTCGGACAAGTAAAATATCGCGAGACAAAGGGAATAGTTCACGGCGTTGTTGGTTCACACGATCACGAGAGTCATCGTTGAATATATAGGAGTCATCACGGATCTCCAGATCCCGCTGTTGATTATTGATCGGAGAGGAGTCTCGATCATGTCTATCTTATTCGCGAACCGTAGGGTGACACACTTAAGGTTCGATGACGCATTTGAGAGGATACGGAATATCGGAGAAAAGTTTGGACAGCACCGAAATTGTTTCGGGGAATATTGAAATAGTCACCGAAATTGTTTCGAGTAATTTTGAAATAGTTCAAGGGGATTCTTATCAAATGGTTGTTAATAGATTTAACAACTAACTCAAGGGGTTATATGTTAATGTTTGTTAATGGAATTAACAAATATTAAAATAAATAAATAAAATTGTTTTATTTATTTATTAAAGAAAACCCTTGGGATTTTGAGTGGGAATTCATGGAAGAATGAGTGGGTTGAGTGGAGACTCCACTCACATGATGAGGGAGAGGTGGAGGCAGCCAAAAATTCGTGGCTGCCATCCCCTCCTATAAAAGGAGGGGTGAGAGCTCCCTCTCCCACTACACACACACACTTGTGTCATCTCTTCCTCCCTCCTGCCGCTGCTCCACCACTTGTTCGTGCGCTTGGCGAAGCCCTGAGCAATGTTTTTCTCCACCACACCACGCCGTCGTGCTGCTGGAGTTCCGAGGGATCCTCTACTTCCGCGCCCCGCTGGAACGAGGGAACGGAGGTCGTCATCAACCGTACGTGTGACCGATCACGGATGCACCGCCGGATTGCGGTGCCCATCTTCTCGCTATCGGGATCGGTGTGAGTACGACTACGCCAACAACGAGATTTGATCTCGTACCACTTTGAGTCTTCGAGGGTATGTGTTCTCCTTAACCCTCTTGTTGCCCGTTGCACTTCGTCTCCTAGATTAGATCTTGGCCTTTCGGGTATCTCTCGCGTAGGAAAATTTTTGTTTTCTATGCTACGTTCCCCTTCAGTGGTATCAGAGCCGGATCTATGCGTAGATGTTTTGTACGGGTAGAACACATAGGTGTATGTGGGCGTTGATGATCATGTTATTACTTCCTTGACTATTTTATGATCTTAGTGGCATAGTAGGATGAAGCTGCCCCGGACTAAGTTTACGTGTACCATGTACGCGAGAATTGTCTCACTTGTGACTGAGGGGGTGTCCGTTTCTCCTACTATAGTTAAGATCTAATCTACGAAGGGTTGCTAAAAATGTGTTTATCAACGTTGTGGTTGATGTTCATATGTATGAACGGTTCTATCATCGAAAGCCCTAAGCCACGTAAAATATGCAAAAATAAATTAGAGGCGTCTAACTAGTTTTTGCTGGGCATGTGAATTGATATGGTCAATATTACAAATTTGATTATGAGATGATCTATTTTGTAAATTATTGATATACCGGAAGGTATCCATATGATTGTCTTCTTCTTGATGGACAATCAAGATTGGGTGCCATGGTACTTGGTACCACGCCGGTGGAATGATGGAGATCATACCATGATGCACATGATGGAGATCAAGTGCAAGGAGGACCATATCATATCACGTTATCCTTACATGTGATGTTTGTGATGTTAATCCTTTTATGCATCTTGTTTTGCTTAGATAGCGACGGTAGCATTATAAGATGATCCCTCTCACTTAATATCAAGATAATAATGTGTTCTTCCTTAAGTATGCACCGTTAAGAAAGTTCGTCGTTTCGAGACACCACGTGATGATCGGGTGTGATAGACTCAACGTTCGCATACAACGGGTGTTTTCAAGCCTAGCATGTACAGACATGGCCTTGAAACACACGCAATACTACAGTTCTACTTGGCGAGCCTAGCATGTACAGACATGGCCTCGGAACACGTAACCGAAAGGTAAAGCATGAGTCATATGGATGATATGATGAACATGTCGATGTTCGCCTTTGAAGCTACATCATCTCACGTGATGATCGGTTTTGTTGTAGTGAATTTGGTTCGTGTAATCACTAAAGACGACTAAGAGGGATGTTGTTTTTGAGTGGGAGTTCATGGTTTAATTTTGAATTAACTTGAACATATTTATCATGAACAACAAATCAAAGTGAATTTGCACAACTTGTAGTAGTCATTGGCATCCACATAACTACCTTACACTTAGATTGTTAATTGAGATATAACTGTTATGATCTGGTAAATACCTTTTAAGATTGGTACCGTATTAGTGAAATTTAAAATTGAGTCCTATTGTAGATTTTTGGTATTTCCTACCTAGCTCCATATGGTTAATGATTGATTAATCTAGAGAGCAAATAATTCCTACTTAGAATCCAGAGTCATGGTTGCTTCCTTATTACTTTATCTTCAAAAGAATGTTTTGTTGATCAAGGTGATTTAGACTGAAAAGAGTTGTTTTCAGAAACAATCAAGTGAAAGATATATTGATATCTAGAAACTTAATTTTTGGCAACATGACTGAGTATAATTTAGCGTGACAATATTTGCTTATATTATCTGAATATATGCAAATTTAGCGTGACAATGTTTGCTTATATTATCTGAATATATGCAATGATTGAAGATGCTAGGAGTTTGAATATTCCAAGAAGTTGGGCGCTAAAAAATATCCTCTAAATCCCTTCCTTCGAGCTATAGTAGCTTAATCATAAAATTGTTATGATGGGATGGATTAGAAGTATGGGTAAAGTAGTTTACCTTACTTGGAAATTGCTAAGAGTGGAATCTAGAAGAATATTATTAATATGGTGATATTAGTAGAACAATCAAACTCAAAGTATGAATCAATGGGTGATAGTATATGACTAACACGCCAAAGAAAATGAGCTAGTAAGACTAGCATTGTTTGATGTTGAATGATTCTTCTATAAAGGAAAGGAAATATTGAAAAAAGAATTACAAATAGATATATGGCAGAAAAGAAGATAACTGGAAAAGTCCAGCTCAGGAGTATATACTTGACATACAAGTTATAGATGTATTACTAGTTAACAAAGTATTTTTGGTATTTTGATACCACATTGGTTGGTATGAGTTGTCATACAAAGCAACGCAATGCAAGAAATACAAGGGCCTAAAAGGAACTAGTAATAGACGTGGAATCGATTATGACAAGAACATAAATAAAGTGTTATTGTGTTCATTGTCGTATCGAACCAAACAGTCAAGATTTATTTGAAGAACTTAATAATTTGTTATTTTGTTCTAGTCTTTTGTGAGAACAAATGAGATTGTTCAAACTATTACCATATTCCATAATTGATGGATATGTTAATATAAATCATGTTGGTAAAGTAAACATCTATAAGGCTAAATGCTAAACGTTGCAAGACGTAGAAGAGTTTCACTTAAATTGTGACACCACCATTTTAGTTCATATCGGAAAGGAAAACATGAAGGAACTCCATATTGATGGACTTCCGGAGTCATTTTTTTTTGAATAAATTGACGCTTGTGAGACCTCTTCCAAAAGATGACTAGAATTCCGTTCATAGGCCAAAGTAGAATGGACGACTAATTTAGTGGAGATTATACATATTGATGTATATAGTCCATTATGTGTAGTCATGTATGGTGGATTAATTTTTCCTTCATAAAATTCTGTCGATGACTTAAGTAGATATGTGAATATATCTATTTAAAGGGAACGGAATTTGACATTTTGAATTGGTTCAAAAGGTTGTTAATATGAAGTTAAAATCATTGTAACGATCATAAAGTATAAAGTTTGAGTTACAAGTTTAGCAAAACATCTGAGAAGTTGCAGAATTGTTCTACAACTTATACTTCTCGAATACCCCACATTAGATTGGAGTATTCAAAAGACAAAATCAAACCTTGTTTGACATGGTAAGATTAATAAAATTGCCATTATAATTTTGTAGTTTATACATTAAGGACAACCGTTTTTCCACTGAAAAGAGCACCATCATGATCCGCTGAAATTGGCAACATATAAGATATGGTTTGGGTAGTGACCCGAATTGTCACTTTCTTAAGTTTTGGTATGCATAGCATGTGTAAAATGTTTACAACCAAAATAGGATAAATATATGTTTATAAGGTTATTCCAAATAAAACATTGGGTATTTCTCCTATCACCGAACCAAAAGACAAATGTAGTTTGTCAGAAAAGGGTTGATTTCTCGAGAAAGTAGTTCTTATGAAACAAGTGAGTGGGAGCACAGTACAAACTCAACGAGATTAGAGAATCTTCGTTATCATGTCAAGAGTAGCGCAGCACTGGAAGTTGTTCCGGGGTTTACTATTTTGACTAAGTAGAAGACACTACAAATGTTGTAGATACTTCAAATGAGTTTGCGAACTGTACCAGTAAAGTCCAAAAACTTTGTACTTAGAACAACTTGTGGTTTAAGTGTAAAGTGTTGTTTTGACAACAAAAGGACCTGGACCTTATAAAGGAAGCAAATGATGGGCCCTGGCTTCGTAAAATTGACTATGAGTCATTATATCCGCCATAGTATCCTTGTATGAATATCAAGTATGTGACTTGGCAGTCTTTTCAATAGGCATGATGCCTAACGATAGCAAAAGGATCTATATAGCGACAAAGACATGGATTTTACATCTTTTTAAAGTTGTACTTACCGAAAAATTGTTTTCGACGAAGTTCAAAGAGTTGACTACTACAAGATTTTGATCTTCTGTAGTGATGCTTTAGTCTTTGCGGATAGTTCTAGCAAAAAGTTACATATTATGATATGGAAGTTGAATAATAAAACCAACTCTCCTATCGAGGAAGTTTGATCAAGGATGTGTACTTGACACAGCCTGAGAGTTTTGTAAAATTCAAAAGGTTGTTAGAAAGGTATGCACACTTCAATGGTTGAAGTGAGCATAACGAAGTTGAAATCTTTACCTTAATGAAGTTATCAAAAGAGTTTGATTCCATCATGAACGATAAAGATGCTTGTAAAGTTACAAGAAATTAAGTGGGAGCGCTATGACATATTTCCAATACTTTATGTAGATGACATATGGTTGATTGAAAAATATGTATTTTAAATTAACACGGTTAAGATTTTCATATTGATGAAAGGCTTAGAAGATATTGGGCATCGATATCTATAAAAGATGGATTGAAGCGCCTGGTATGATTGAAGCCAAATTACATAGATGAAATATTGAAGTAAGTCAATATAAAATTGATAAGAAGGAGTTCTTGTCACATGGAAAATAATTGAGCAAGATTCATGTGTTTTGACACATGAGGAGCATCATTGAAATTGAGATTTCTAAGTAATGTTCCCATGCTATGTACACAACCAGATGAGTCCTATACTATAAATGTTATAGCAGGATAATTCATATGATGATTAGACAACAGTGGGAGAGATCCTTGTGTCATTTTAGAAATTCTAAGGATATGTTTTCCTATATAGTAATGACAAAATATTAGTTGTAACATGTTACACTAATAGTCTTGTCATTTATTCAAGTAATTTTATCTCAATTAAAATATGTGATGAAGGGTAGCACAATAGGATGGAAGAAAGTTCCATGCTGGATTTGAAAGAGTTTCAAAATTGAAATATTGTGACAGATACTACAACAAAGGCTAAAGTATATCGTTGTGTTGACAACTGATAATAAGCGTATTTTGTGTCAAGGAGTTCTTTATTGAACTTGGTGAATTTCCAAGAATGCTGAAACTATGAAGCTACATTTTCACAATGTTAGTAACATCAGTTTAAGCTGAGGAATTAAGGTATCACCGGAACTTGGTGAATTTCCAAGAATGCTAACACTATGAAGCTACATTTTCACAATGTTAGTGACATCAGTTTAAGCTGAGGAATTAAGTCTTCACCAATTGACCATATATATACAAAGCCATCTCATTAGAGAATGAGTGATGCGTGTAGACGCAAAGAACGTGCAAATACAATAGGACCTGAACAGTTCAGATCTTTTTGATAATGTTTACCACATGCGAAGCATGGTAATAACACTGGTACGCCATATGTGTTAAGTGCTTACAGACTAGATTATTGACTCTAGTGCAAGTGGGAGACTGAAGGGAATATGCCCGAGAGGCAATAATAAAATGGTTATTATCTTATTTCTTGTTTATGATGAATGTTTATTTCTCATGCTGGAATTGTATTAACCGTAAACGTTGATACATGTGTGCTTAATAAACAAACAATGGTTCCTAGTAAAGCCTCTCTTTTAACTAGCTCGTTGATTAATAGATGATCAAGGTTTCCTGATCATGAACATTGGATGTTGTTAATAACGGGATCATGTCATTAGAAGAATGATGTGATGAACATATACCCAAAGAGAATATAGCAATGCGATCAAGTCATTTAGTTTACATTGTTATATCAAACATACGAAGTAACTTATTCCTTAGACCATGAGATCATGTCAATCGCTGATATTGGAAGAGTGCTTTGATGGCATCAAACGTCACACCGTAACAGGGTGACTATAAAGGTGTCGTTAAGTATTCGGAAAGTATTAGTTGAGGATCATGGATCAAGAGTGGAATTTGTCCATCCAAATGACGGAGAGATATACTCTGGGCCCTCTCGGTGATATCACATCGAAACCGCTTGCAAGCACGTGATATGATCACAAGGATGTTATATCACGGGAACGAGAAAAGAGTACTTGTCGGTAACGAGATTGAACAAGGTATGGTTGATACCAATGATCGAATCTCGGACAAGTAAAATATCGCGAGACAAAGGGAATAGTTCACGGCGTTGTTGGTTCACACGATCACGAGAGTCATCGTTGAATATATAGGAGTCATCACGGATCTCCAGATCCCGCTGTTGATTATTGATCGGAGAGGAGTCTCGATCATGTCTATCTTATTCGCGAACCGTAGGGTGACACACTTAAGGTTCGATAACGCATTTGAGAGGATACGGAATATCGGAGAAAAGTTTGGACAGCACCGAAATTGTTTCGGGGAATATTGAAATAGTCACCGAAATTGTTTCGAGTAATTTTGAAATAGTTCAAGGGGATTCTTATCAAATGGTTGTTAATAGATTTAACAACTAACTCAAGGGGTTATATGTTAATGTTTGTTAATGGAATTAACAAATATTAAAATAAAGAAATAAAATTGTTTTATTTATTTATTAAAGAAAACCCTTGGGATTTTGAGTGGGAATTCATGGAAGAATGAGTGGGTTGAGTGGAGACTCCACTCACATGATGAGGGAGAGGTGGAGGCAGCCAAAAATTCGTGGCTGCCATCCCCTCCTATAAAAGGAGGGGTGAGAGCTCCCTCTCCCACTACACACACACACTTGTGTCATCTCTTCCTCCCTCCTGCCGCTGCTCCACCACTTGTTCGTGCGCTTGGCGAAGCCCTGAGCAATGTTTTTCTCCACCACACCACGCCGTCGTGCTGCTGGAGTTCCGAGGGATCCTCTACTTCCGCGCCCCGCTGGAACGAGGGAACGGAGGTCGTCATCAACCGTACGTGTGACCGATCACGGATGCACCGCCGGATTGCGGTGCCCATCTTCTCACTATCGGGATCGGTGTGAGTACGACTACGCCAACAACGAGATTTGATCTCGTACCACTTTGAGTCTTCGAGGGTATGTGTTCTCCTTAACCCTCTTGTTGCCCGTTGCACTTCGTCTCCTAGATTAGATCTTGGCCTTTCGGGTATCTCTCGCGTAGGAAAATTTTTGTTTTCTATGCTACGTTCCCCTTCAGCGACGTACCGAACCTGGGTAATTTTGGTGTCTCTGGTTGTCATACTACCACGTTCTCCCACGTCTCTATCAGTAGTCTCATGGCACCCTTGTCTATGAACTCTACTACGATGTCTCGACAGGCGGGGGGGATATGGTACGAAGTGGTGTAGCAAGTGGGTTAGGACTTCTCTGGAGGTGGATGCAGACACTATCTGTTTGGCCCCAAAACGGTCCCAAGTTTGGGGTCAAATTAACGGGCAAAACAGAAACCAAGTGTTCTTTGGGGGTGTCGTTGGGCCTGATTTTTGGTCCACTTGGCACAAAAGGGCACATGGGACGATTTGGGTGCGTCATTGTAGCTGCCCTTAAAATTTCAAAGAGGGAAGCTTATTCAACATCTATGTTGATGCCGAAAATGATGATTCCGGCACGGTGATTGGAGAGTAACTATTTAAGTAAAACTAGCAGAGTGCACATTCACTTGAGTTTCTTTTTCACGGTTTACACATGTAAGCATAACACACTTGAAAGTTTACGGGCATGAAAAACCAACAACTTAATATTTAAAAGCATTAATACCCCTGTTGACTTGGAATACATTTTTATAAAAACCTTAATTTGACATGCTATGCATATAAAGCAAAAAAGATAAAAAAAATTGCTTTGGCCCTCATTATTCTTTTTACAGTTCATATGATTATCCACAAAGTAATTATCACCGATCAACATGAACCAAAAGTACATAATCAAAACAATATGAAAAATATATTATCTTAAGACACCAAGTACATAATCTGAACAAATCTATGATTACATTGATTGTATCGAAAATATAGTGTGACCTGCCTACAATGTCTACAAATCTCAACAATGCCGGTGACCTCTCCACTATAGATTGCTTGAAACAAACAAATTCGTTAACATTTGTATATCCGTACAAATTGTATATTTCCCAAAAAATATCGATGGAAATCCCTATTACTCCTTTGATCTGTTCCACTTTCTTAGGTGTATTTATTTAATAGTGTAATTACTAATTGTTATTTCAACAAGGTGTATTTTCCTTTCCGTTGGCTGGTTTTTCATTCTACTTTCTCGGCCGTAATTAAGACTTGTGTCCACGACTCCACATGATACAAATGGTACTTTTTAAAATCATATTTTATACCTCTCCTCGGTATAGCAAGCAAACGAATAAAACCTTACCAACGTGCATGTATTGTATTGTTGGTATATGCTAGCTGGACTGTATTGACACATCAGCATCATGATCGTCTCCTACTTGTAGTACCCTCCTGTATACTACACCTTCGTTGGCGCCGCTCGCATATGTGTCGGCAATCTGGCTTCTTGGTGCGCTCGTCCTGCACTCCTAGCGGCTGTGTAACATCTTGGCTGGTCTCTTTGTGTCAATGGACCTCTAGAACGTCGTGCCGGTGGTAAACGCTATGTGGCCCACCCTGAGGTGCGCCAAGCTAGAGTCTTGTTGGACGCGAGCCAACTCGGTCCGGCTTGGGCGGAATCTACGAAAAGCTCGAGCCGAAATTGGCGAGCCCCGAGCCAGCTCGAGACTTGTGGTGAGCCTCACATGGAGACTCGGCCCGAGCCAGGCGCATGCTCGGTCGAAAACGAGCCGGCTCACAAGCCAAACGCAGCAGGTCATTGCCAACCGAGTCCCACGCGGGAGCCTCGACCTCGGCAACGACGCCAGTGCCGGTGAGACGAAGCCCGGAGGGCAAGAGCCTGACCGGGCAGAGGTAGCATCACGGCCACGAGTGCTGGATTAAAGATGGACGCCTGGAATGGTCGGGAAGCACGACGTCAATGGTAGATCGTTGGCTGTTGCGACGGCGGTATCATCTTGGGGAAGCTAAGGGGGCGGAAAATGGTGGCGGCGGTGCGTTGCTGACCTAATTTGCGCATCCCATGCGAGACAGAGGTAGAGGACGACCTCGTCCGTGTATTGTGGGTCATGAACGGAGATACAAGCGAAGCATTGTGGCTCGTGAACGGAGATACAAGCGAAGCATGGACGCCCAGTTTACGGAAAATACCACATCTTAGCGGGCCAAACGGGCCGGCCTGAGCCGAGCCTGCCTTGGCCCAAGTTTGCGACGGTCCACAAAATAGAGCTCGACTCGGTCAAATTTCTCAGTGGGTCGAGTCAAGGTTTCATCGAGCCCACTAGAACTTGGGCCGAGTCGGAAAAGTCGGGTGGGAAGTCCAGCAAGCTCGAGTACACAATGGGGCTCGTGTACCGTGTACGACGACGGCTTAGGCTTCTATGTGACCAGAATGGCTGACAGGTGGTTCCCAGGGATGTTTGACCATGTCGGGCATAGCCACCACACCTTCCATGTGGTCCTTCTGGTTGTGCTCTCACACACTACATCGCCACTGTGATCATCATCAGTTGGAGTGAGGCCATGGCCGACACCATCGGTGCGGCATTCATGCTGATCGTGTGTACGTAGGCGTAGGCGTAGGGAAGCACGGTGGCGTGCATATCGAAGTATTGATGTCGGGCTGCACGGCCGGCAGTGACCTGGGCTTGTACCTGGCTAGTGCGGGCGGATGCGATACATCTAGGCGGCGGCAGCAGCACGGGGTGGTGCAGCGAAGCCATAGCAGCTCGCGCTTTGAGAAATCGGAACATGGAGGCGTTGCAGAGAAGTGATCGAGAAGTCATGCAGGAGTGAAGTTGTGGGTTGGGAGACCGTGACAGCCGGGTAGGGAGGAGAACGATCCCGGTGATGTACTAGTTCCATCACGATAGGTATCGTTCTCGACCTACGCCTTCTACGTGTACGACTCGCCTATGTAGCCGCCGCTCTAATTTTTTGTTTTCCTTCTATTGATGTTTTCCTCGGTTTGGACGTACCAACCATAACCACCTAAAGAAAAATTATACTCCCTCCGTTTCAAATTAATTGTCATAAAGATGGACAAATGTGAGTGTAATAAAGACATACATAGAGATAGAGATAGATATTTTGGTTAAGTGATGGATCTTCCTCGACAACAGCATTTGGTCTATCCTTCTAGGATTCATTTATTTTACCATTACTAATCAAACTTGTGGTTGGATCCATATAATTTTCCATTGAGTATTTAACTTTTTCTGACCTATGAGTTGTTTGGTTAAATGTAGCGCCCTCACATTTAATAATGTAAAAACTACTGTGTTAAGTGATAGTCCCAGGATCAATGCTAGCACCACAGAACAAAATATAAAGTATCATTGCACAAGTATCAAAATTATTGCAAAAGATCCAGAATAGCCAAGTATAGCTTTATTACAAAGTGCATAGTCTTGAAAGACTTAGCAAACCTCAGAGTTCTAAACAGCAGAAATAACGATAGCAATGAGCCTCCATCTTCAATCATGCGCCACAGGTATTACATGTTGGGTGTAGACTCGAGTCCAGGCACTTATCAAACTTCATCCTTAGAATTTCCTGCACGTTGGAATATGCAGCCCCCGAAGGAGGTTCAGAACAAACAATGTACTGGCAAATGACACTATGGTGGATATAAAATGATAAGTCTAAACTAAATGCATATCTGGCTTGGTGGAGTTTAGGCTATTTGCAGAAAGCAAGTTTTTCCCTAACACTTTTGAAAAAGGTTTTTTTTTCAAAGATTGGCACCACGGGACACACCAATGAGCACCACAACTAATATTTCCTTAGCCAAATTTTACTTCTTCAAAAACGGTGTTGAGATTCTTCTGTCCATCCTTTTCCAGCTGCTCGAAGTCGTCCATTACCGGGAACACAGCTATGATCATAGTTTCTAACTCTGCAGAGGTTGTGCACTTTCAACCTTTGTCTTCAATTAGCCCAAACATCCTATACACCCGGATTGCATCATGGAAAGGAGAGAATTGAGACGAAATCTTTCAGAAGCAAGAATCCAACCCAACCAGCAAGACCCGTTCCACCTATAATTACGCTACATCTTCATGTCAAGCATGGACTGAACTCTCACAACTTAGTTGATCAAGACAGAGCCCATATGTCAAAGGGCTGCACAGAAAGCTACTAAACTTAGAGGGACTTGGTAATCTCTTTGTTTCCTGGGTGGCAATCCACAAGTGAACTCCCCTCAGGGAGACATTCAACTCTCATCAACCAAACAACCAAATCCACCCAGGTGGTTCATTGAAGTTTATACTTAGAATTTTTCCACAATATTGAGTAAAACAAATTTGTAGCAAAGCTAAGCATCAACTAAGTATAAGTCTCCAAAATAAAAAGTCTAAAGGATGGCTACACACTACTTAGGATTTTGCATACCGTAATAATAACTTAGTAAAATTTCCTATCATGCATGCTACTCAAAAATACTAGTAATGCATAGTGAAAATATGGGAGATTTGATGGTGTGTCACTTGCCTTGGCATAGGATGAACAATCACAGCAAGAATAACAACAACAAGAGTAGACTTGCTCCTCTTCACAATCTAACACAAGCAAAACATGCCACACATAAACATACAACACAATCATAACATAGAAAATAGTACAAAAACATGTATGCATGTTATGCCATGATCAAATTAATGCACAAAGTTTACAACTGGAAATAATTACTAACAATGATGTTCTCTGATGTTAATAACATGTTTATGATGCATGAAAACAAATTTATTATCAAGTTATAATTATTAGAATTGCTAGGGTTTTAATATATGCTAATATCAAGATTAATAGGGTTTCTGTTACAACATTGCACAAATAATTTTTACAACGCATCTACTGGATAGCGGACATCAAAACAAAACCATAGCAATTTATTTCACCTAAAACGTATTTGTAGATTAAAAATTATGCCCAAATTATTAGAGATCTACAAATAACATGTGAGTGCACGTGTCAAATTTGAAATTTGAATAGCCTAGATTAATCTACACATTGTGATGATTTCAAAAAGTCCAAAATCATCTAATTTGGATAAACAGAACTCGAGATATGAATTTTTGAAGTTTCCAAACAAATCTGTTTTATTTTGTTTTAATCAAAAATATGATCGATCTGGGGCGAGGGCAAAGGAGCGCTGTGATTGGTCGATAACGGTTCGCTGCGGATCGCGCTCTGCGGCCGTTAGATCTAAAGGGGATTGAGCGGACAGGATTTAAAAGAAAACGCTTCGCGGATAGCTTCTGTCGTGGCCTTCCGATCTCGATCTGACGGCGGATATTGATCCCTGCTTCGGGGCCGCCGGAAAGCTCGCCGGAAACGTGGACGCGCGGCGGCGGTGACAGAGCGAGCACGGTGCGGATGTTCTATGGCACTAGGGAGAGCACGGGACATACTAGGAGGTGTAGGACGACGACGCGGACTCGATGGCGAAGGCGGCGTGGTCGTGGTTCTCTGCAACTCCCTCGGTGTAACATCCCAAGTATGAAAACTACCCTATAGAATGTTTGATTTCCTGTTTAATTAATGTATTGCATCATGTCATCATATTGTTGCATTTGTTTCTGTTGTGTTGCATCTGTTATTCTTTGTTTTCACCATGAAAGTCAAACAATTTCAAATGCTTGTTTTCATACTTGTTCTGTTACAACTTTTGGAACCAAAATAACAAATAAAAACACCCCTTTTATTCTTTGTTTTTCACTTTTCAATTTGTTGCTTTAATCAAACCAATTTTCCAATCAATTAATTCAAGCAATTATTCCAAATCATTTCCAATTTCAAACCAATCCTCAAAATCTTTAATCTTTTGAATCAATGAAATTCACCACTAATTTGAATTCATTAAATCACTTTTAAACCCTAAAGAAAACCCTATTGAAAATACCTTGTTTTTCTAATATTAACCAATATTGGAAATTTCAATTAAATTGGTTTAATTTCAAAAACAGCAAGCAAACAATTAAGTTTTTGAAAACAAAAACTACTAATTGCTTGTTTTTCAACTAAGGGATTTCTCCTAATTTTATTCCAAAATTTTCTATAGCACAAAGCCTTTGTTTTGTTTCCATTTGCTTAGCTACAAAAAAAAAAAACAGTAAAAGAAAAAAATAAAAATAAAAGTGGGAGGAGAGGAGAGCAGCAGCAGCAGATAAGGCACCAGCCCAGCCCATTATCCTTTGGCCCGATACCCCTTCACCTCTGTTGTCTTCTTCCTCCCATCGACGTCAGCACTGGTACGATCGCAGCAGAGCCGACCGATCCCTTCCCCCTCCTCTAGGATTGCCGCCGTACAGCACCTCTTCCCTATATCTAGCCTACACCCTCTAGCCTAACCCTAGACCACAGCACCACCCTCCCTCGCCGCCGTCTCACCTCTCTCCCTCCCTTCTCTGAACCTGCAAACCCACACCGAAAACCACCATCGGAGCCACTGCCTCCTCACCGCGTCGACAATCTGTTCACCTCGAGGAGTAATGGATGGCGGGAATGGAAACTTGGAGTTGCCCTGATGCTCGCCGTCCCCTCGCCCGCTGCCGGGAGGCACCACGGTGGCCGCGCCGTCGCCGGGGACTTCCGTCCGTTTCTGCCTCTGTTCTGAACGACGACGACTACCAGCGACAGGTAGCCCTGCCTCCCTTCCCTCGATCTCTGTCTCTCGCCCATCTGCACGCCTCCACAGCAGCAGCACATCACCACGCATCCTCGCGAGCCAGCCCGGCCGTCGATCGCCGCGGAATCCCTGCTCGATTCTGTAAGCCGTCAGGGAGTCTCGCTGCTGTATTTGTTCAGTTAAACGACCCGTATAACCTTAAACTCTCTGCGAACCTGAACCCAACCAAGCGAGGTCGACCAGCCCAGTGGTACTGCGACCCGCGCGCGAGCCATCAGCTCCTGGGATCGAATCCCAGGGGGGCAACCCCTTTTCCTTTTATTTCCATTGCGCGCGCTGGCCCCACCTGTCATCCACCCGCTGCGCCACCTCATCTTCCCACCGCGCCACGCTGGCTGGGCCCCACAAGGCAGTGGATGTGTGTAGAGTGCAACCCGGTAACAAAAATTTCCAAAGTTTCTGTTTCAAAAACAAATTCTTTTAATATGGCAGAAATAAACCCTAAGCCAAAACTTTAATAACTTTTAATCAAAAACTCCAATAAATAAAAGTTATATATGTTTATTGCTCCAAATTTCATAATCTTTCCAAATAACCCATTTGTTCACTGTTTTGAAATTTCAAAATGCATTTAACTTTCAAATTTGAATATTTCAAATGTAATTTGTAATAATTCATAACTAATTCATACCTTTTCCAAATAAGTCAAATAAAATATGTTTTTCACCCCTTTTTGAATATCCTATTCAAATATAAAATTTGTTTTCTGGTTTGAACAATTTAAATTGCCTAAACAATTTAAAACTTGTTTAATTCAATTAAAACTTGTTTAATATTGTTTAATTCATAATTAAATAATCCTAAGCCCAATTTCAAAATGTGAAACATGTAATCCAACTAAAATTTGATAACCTTTTCAAATATAAATTTTGTTATTTGTTTTGCACACTTTAACTTGGTGAAAACAACAATTGTTTGTGTGACATCTTTAAGTAACCAACTTTTTCCAAACTTAACAAATGATTTCCAAACCTTGTTAAATTCCTTTTTCACTTGCATCTATTATTGTTATTTGTTGTTATTTTGTTGTTATCATCATGCATGCATCATGTTTAACTACTTACACTTGTTAATCAAATGTAGATCATTGCTTCAACCTAAAGCATTTGCATCCATATGCAATTCTCATTGCATATGGATCCAATTAAATTGTGTTACTTGTCAAGTAGGTTACTTGATGCATCTATTAACATGACATGCATCATCCCATGTTTGTGCACCTATGCCATGTATTGATTGTCTACCTTTTCTGCATTGTCTGTTTGCTTCTTCTCGGATAAACGACGACGTTGAGACCGACGATACTTACGACATCCCTTCTAAGGATCTAGCTCAGTACCAGGCTACTGGGTTTTGCAGGCAAGTTATCACTCACATGAACCACTGTGTTCCTTTCAACATTGGTTACCGATACTTTCCGTTGTTCTTTTCTGCTAGCCTTAGTAGTAGTTGTTTTTGTTGCGAACCTATCACATGAATCCTTTAACACTGATACTGCCTCACCTCCATACCCATAACCTTTTGTTTGAGCCCGTGTCTTACTAGCATGCTTAGGTTGTTTTGCTCGAGTCTGTTACCCGTTACTTTCTGTTACTATTTCATTATGTTCTGGGGGCTCGATGTTAATCAATCAATCATGCTAATGATATTGCTTAATAATAAACTTGATGATAAGGCACCGGCAGGAGGCCCATGAGAGGTTTTGAAGCCTGCTAGTGTCGACCCTAATAGGAAAAGGGTCTTGTCTACTGATCCATGATGAGCGCACTACCCGCATTTGGGAAGCGAGTATGGGCGCCCCCCTCAACTTGACCTGATTCGCATCTCGTCCAAATCACCTCATTTAGTTCGTGTTTTCCATTTGCCGCATGCATGTTTTTGCGAGCCCAGGCCAGGGTGGAACTTTCGTAGTCGGCATATAGGGGGACACGTTCTTAGAGTGCTATGAGGGTCCATTTTCTTCTGGGCTCGATTAGCCGTGCGCCCAAGGTGCTTTGGGCTTGATGCGAGGAATGGTTGGTTGTGTTGAGTACCCCGCTTGGTGGAAGGGCCTTTCCATCTGGCGGGTTATTCATGAGTGTACGGCCAAATTGGTGCAACCCTGCAGGGATAATCTTCTCGAGAAGCCGTGTTTTCCGCGGTTATGGATTACTTGGTGAAAGTACTGGCTAACAAGTACTCAGGACAACTTAAACATAATAATCAAACATGTTACACCCCATGATTAATAACTTGACTAGTAATAGGTTGATGGCACAATAACTTGATTCACCTTTAATACAACTGTGTGAGTTTTCCTCGGATTGCTTCTTTGGATAAGGGGCGAGATCCAGGATGGGTTTGTTTGAAGTTATCTTTCAGTTGGTTACAATCCTCGATCTTATCTCCTTTCTGATAGTCGGCAGTTGTAGTATGTTTCTATAGTTGTTTAGAGCAGCCAGTTGCAGCATCTTTCATATCCCCTTTCTTCCGTTGAACCCAAGGCATCTGTGCTTGGTGTTGACGGGTTACACTTTGGTGAACTGTGAGTCTTGCTTGCCAGTACGTTTATGTACTGACCCCTTTGGGGCTGTGGTTTACGCAGACGACGTTTCCGAGGATCTTCATGGTGGCTACTACGTGGAGTATGACGATACTGCTGACGAGTAGATAGCGGACCCGGGCAGGATCCGAGACTTCGTGGATGGGCTCCGTCTTTTCGTTTCCGGCCTCTTAGGCCTATTTGGTTCCTGTCTGTACTCAGACATGTTGGATGCTTCCGCTGTATTGTAATGATGTATTGTTGGGGCATGTGCCCTCTGAATGATTGTATTTGCTATCTCTGCTCCAATGAGAGCCATTTGCAACTTATTTCAATCTTTTGTGTCGTAGAGATCTGTTGTGATATCACTTGTTAAACGCCGTTGACGTACCATGTGTGTATGGTTTGAAGTACGTCGACGGAAGTGCCTTTGATCTCTAGTGGATAGTTTACATCGACGATGGAATAGCAGGGCTTGTGTTGTCGCGCATAAGCGCAGGCCTACCAGGAAGCTGGGACGTGGGAGCAGTTATGCCCCATAATCCAAGCATCTGCTATCCAGTTCGTACGGTGAGTATCCCCTAGAAATCAGGGTGCGACAAATGGTATCAGAGCCTGTCTGCCTGTAGGATCCCTTTTTACTGGTCGCAGTTGAGTCTAGAAACTATTTTGTAGCTATATAGGAAAAATGAAACGTGAGAGTAGGAATTCTGCCATTTTTCTTCTTTCCCCACCCACCCACCCTTTTCTGGTAAGGAAGTGCAACGTTGTTTTTCCCTTCTCATCTGAACTTTCAAGTTAGGATTTCACGAATTCTGGTTTCTCTAGGATGGTTATATCTACTAGACCATAGGAATGGAGGTGGTTGTGACATGATTTATCATGTTGCCTACTCATGATTGAGAACGGAGGCGTGTAAGCCCCGGAAGCAAATCCTCTATTCCTTAAGCAGTAGATATTGATCCTTTAGAAGCCCGGATGGGTTTTCCATAGTACCTCAGGAGTTTTGTTCTTGTTTTCCCCGATGTTGATATCCTGTTCTTCTAAACATCCTTTTCGTCCGTTGAAATCTTGTTGTTGTTTTCCATTTCAATTCTTCTACCGGTGTCTAATCAAAGTTTTCCCCGTTCATCTACTAAACTCTATTCCAGCTAAAGTGTTATTTGATACCGGAGCATCACATTCCTTTGTGTCAACAATCTTTTCCACAACATAAAACCCAATTCTGGTTCCACTAAGCAATCAAAACTCTGTTCACTCCCCGGGATCTCAAATGTTGACTTCCAAGATAAGTAAGAACACTCCAATTCTAATGGGAGGCCACATATTCCTCGTTACTCTCATGTTGATGATTCTGACATTGATGTCATCCTTGGTGTTCCATTGATGTCAATAACTCTGTTCCACCCTTATTACAGATAGTCTATTCTCCAAATGCATCAAATTCTATCCAACTATACACCCTTGGTGCAAAATCTCTCCCCTTTTACTTGAAAATGTTCCGGTGGTTTCCAAATTCCCTGACGTCTACCCAAGAAGTTTCCGGACCTTCTCTTTTCTCAGTAGGAATCTCGGGGCGCGATTCCTTCAAGGGGGGGGCGTTTTGTAACATCCCAAGTATGAAAACTACCCTATAGAATGTTTGATTTCCTGTTTAATTAATGTATTGCATCATGTCATCATATTGTTGCATTTGTTTCTGTTGTGTTGCATCTGTTATTCTTTGTTTTCACCATGAAAGTCAAACAATTTCAAATGCTTGTTTTCATACTTGTTCTGTTACAACTTTTGGAACCAAAATAACAAATAAAAACACCCCTTTTATTCTTTGTTTTTCACTTTTCAATTTGTTGCTTTAATCAAACCAATTTTCCAATCAATTAATTCAAGCAATTATTCCAAATCATTTCCAATTTCAAACCAATCCTCAAAATCTTTAATCTTTTGAATCAATGAAATTCACCACTAATTTGAATTCATTAAATCACTTTTAAACCCTAAAGAAAACCCTATTGAAAATACCTTGTTTTTCTAATATTAACCAATATTGGAAATTTCAATTAAATTGGTTTAATTTCAAAAACAGCAAGCAAACAATTAAGTTTTTGAAAACAAAAACTACTAATTGCTTGTTTTTCAACTAAGGGATTTCTCCTAATTTTATTCCAAAATTTTCTATAGCACAAAGCCTTTGTTTTGTTTCCATTTGTTTAGCTACAAAAAAAAACAGTAAAATAAAAAAATAAAAATAAAAGTGGGAGGAGAGGAGAGCAGCAGCAGCAGATAAGGCACCAGCCCAGCCCATTATCCTTTGGCCCGATACCCCTTCACCTCTGTTGTCTTCTTCCTCCCATCGACGTCAGCACTGGTACGATCGCAGCAGAGCCGACCGATCCCTTCCCCCTCCTCTAGGATTGCCGCCGTACAGCACCTCTTCCCTATATCTAGCCTACACCCTCTAGCCTAACCCTAGACCACAGCACCACCCTCCCTCGCCGCCGTCTCACCTCTCTCCCTCCCTTCTCTGAACCTGCAAACCCACACCGAAAACCACCATCGGAGCCACTGCCTCCTCACCGCGTCGACAATCTGTTCACCTCGAGGAGTAATGGATGGCGGGAATGGAAACTTGGAGTTGCCCTGATGCTCGCCGTCCCCTCGCCCGCTGCCGGGAGGCACCACGGTGGCCGCGCCGTCGCCGGGGACTTCCGTCTGTTTCTGCCTCTGTTCTGAACGACGACGACTACCAGCGACAGGTAGCCCTGCCTCCCTTCCCTCGATCTCTGTCTCTCGCCCATCTGCACGCCTCCACAGCAGCAGCACATCACCACGCATCCTCGCGAGCCAGCCCGGCCGTCGATCGCCGCGGAATCCCTGCTCGATTCTGTAAGCCGTCAGGGAGTCTCGCTGCTGTATTTGTTCAGTTAAACGACCCGTATAACCTTAAACTCTCTGCGAACCTGAACCCAACCAAGCGAGGTCGACCAGCCCAGTGGTACTGCGACCCGCGCGCGAGCCATCAGCTCCTGGGATCGAATCCCAGGGGGGCAACCCCTTTTCCTTTTATTTCCATTGCGCGCGCTGGCCCCACCTGTCATCCACCCGCTGCGCCACCTCATCTTCCCACCGCGCCACGCTGGCTGGGCCCCACAAGGCAGTGGATGTGTGTAGAGTGCAACCCGGTAACAAAAATTTCCAAAGTTTCTGTTTCAAAAACAAATTCTTTTAATATGGCAGAAATAAACCCTAAGCCAAAACTTTAATAACTTTTAATCAAAAACTCCAATAAATAAAAGTTATATATGTTTATTGCTCCAAATTTCATAATCTTTCCAAATAACCCATTTGTTCACTGTTTTGAAATTTCAAAATGCATTTAACTTTCAAATTTGAATATTTCAAATGTAATTTGTAATAATTCATAACTAATTCATACCTTTTCCAAATAAGTCAAATAAAATATGTTTTTCACCCCTTTTTGAATATCCTATTCAAATATAAAATTTGTTTTCTGGTTTGAACAATTTAAATTGCCTAAACAATTTAAAACTTGTTTAATTCAATTAAAACTTGTTTAATATTGTTTAATTCATAATTAAATAATCCTAAGCCCAATTTCAAAATGTGAAACATGTAATCCAACTAAAATTTGATAACCTTTTCAAATATAAATTTTGTTATTTGTTTTGCACACTTTAACTTGGTGAAAACAACAATTGTTTGTGTGACATCTTTAAGTAACCAACTTTTTCCAAACTTAACAAATGATTTCCAAACCTTGTTAAATTCCTTTTTCACTTGCATCTATTATTGTTATTTGTTGTTATTTTGTTGTTATCATCATGCATGCATCATGTTTAACTACTTACACTTGTTAATCAAATGTAGATCATTGCTTCAACCTAAAGCATTTGCATCCATATGCAATTCTCATTGCATATGGATCCAATTAAATTGTGTTACTTGTCAAGTAGGTTACTTGATGCATCTATTAACATGACATGCATCATCCCATGTTTGTGCACCTATGCCATGTATTGATTGTCTACCTTTTCTGCATTGTCTGTTTGCTTCTTCTCGGATAAACGACGACGTTGAGACCGACGATACTTACGACATCCCTTCTAAGGATCTAGCTCAGTACCAGGCTACTGGGTTTTGCAGGCAAGTTATCACTCACATGAACCACTGTGTTCCTTTCAACATTGGTTACCGATACTTTCCGTTGTTCTTTTCTGCTAGCCTTAGTAGTAGTTGTTTCTGTTGCGAACCTATCACATGAATCCTTTAACCCTGATACTGCCTCACCTCCATACCCATAACCTTTTGTTTGAGCCCGTGTCTTACTAGCATGCTTAGGTTGTTTTGCTCGAGTCTGTTACCCGTTACTTTCTGTTACTATTTCATTATGTTCTGGGGGCTCGATGTTAATCAATCAATCATGCTAATGATATTGCTTAATAATAAACTTGATGATAAGGCACCGGCAGGAGGCCCATGAGAGGTTTTGAAGCCTGCTAGTGTCGACCCTAATAGGAAAAGGGTCTTGTCTACTGATCCATGATGAGCGCACTACCCGCATTTGGGAAGCGAGTATGGGCGCCCCCCTCAACTTGACCTGATTCGCATCTCGTCCAAATCACCTCATTTAGTTCGTGTTTTCCATTTGCCGCATGCATGTTTTTGCGAGCCCAGGCCAGGGTGGAACTTTCGTAGTCGGCATATAGGGGGACACGTTCTTAGAGTGCTATGAGGGTCCATTTTCTTCTGGGCTCGATTAGCCGTGCGCCCAAGGTGCTTTGGGCTTGATGCGAGGAATGGTTGGTTGTGTTGAGTACCCCGCTTGGTGGAAGGGCCTTTCCATCTGGCGGGTTATTCATGAGTGTACGGCCAAATTGGTGCAACCCTGCAGGGATAATCTTCTCGAGAAGCCGTGTTTTCCGCGGTTATGGATTACTTGGTGAAAGTACTGGCTAACAAGTACTCAGGAAAACTTAAACATAATAATCAAACATGTTACACCCCATGATTAATAACTTGACTAGTAATAGGTTGATGGCACAATAACTTGATTCACCTTTAATACAACTGTGTGAGTTTTCCTCGGATTGCTTCTTTGGATAAGGGGCGAGATCCAGGATGGGTTTGTTTGAAGTTATCTTTCAGTTGGTTACAATCCTCGATCTTATCTCCTTTCTGATAGTCGGCAGTTGTAGTATGTTTCTATAGTTGTTTAGAGCAGCCAGTTGCAGCATCTTTCATATCCCCTTTCTTCCGTTGAACCCAAGGCATCTGTGCTTGGTGTTGACGGGTTACACTTTGGTGAACTGTGAGTCTTGCTTGCCAGTACGTTTATGTACTGACCCCTTTGGGGCTGTGGTTTACGCAGACGACGTTTCCGAGGATCTTCATGGTGGCTACTACGTGGAGTATGACGATACTGCTGACGAGTAGATAGCGGACCCGGGCAGGATCCGAGACTTCGTGGATGGGCTCCGTCTTTTCGTTTCCGGCCTCTTAGGCCTATTTGGTTCCTGTCTGTACTCAGACATGTTGGATGCTTCCGCTGTATTGTAATGATGTATTGTTGGGGCATGTGCCCTCTGAATGATTGTATTTGCTATCTCTGCTCCAATGAGAGCCATTTGCAACTTATTTCAATCTTTTGTGTCGTAGAGATCTGTTGTGATATCACTTGTTAAACGCCGTTGACGTACCATGTGTGTATGGTTTGAAGTACGTCGACGGAAGTGCCTTTGATCTCTAGTGGATAGTTTACATCGACGATGGAATAGCAGGGCTTGTGTTGTCGCGCATAAGCGCAGGCCTACCAGGAAGCTGGGACGTGGGAGCAGTTATGCCCCATAATCCAAGCATCTGCTATCCAGTTCGTACGGTGAGTATCCCCTAGAAATCAGGGTGCGACACTCGGTTGCTCGCCGGAGTAGCTTGGGGCGGCAGATTGCTCCTGTCGCGGACGGCGGCAGCGACCTAAGAGCATAAACAACGCAGAACCTTGTCAAAACGAGGCGCGGTGATGAGAGAGAGAGAGAACGGAGGTAGGGAGAGAGGCAGGGGTCGACGACGATCACCGGAAACTCGAACCCTAGCTGTCGACCACGGCGGGACTTCGAGCTCGAAATTGCGGCAGCCTGGGGCGTTTTGGATGGGGATTTGGGGGGCTATCGGTGGAGGCGTTCACGGGATTTATAAGGGCGTTAAAAATAGTGCCCTAACCCGCAAGAAAGGGATGAATCGATCGGGGGAATTTGTGTTCTTCCCGAACTCGGTGTCGTGCGCGAGGGGGAAGAACGGGTGACGTGTGCGCGACATCATGATCGCGTCACGGGCGGGGCCGTGTTGACAGTGAGCCAGAGAGAGAGACTGGGCGGGCTCGATTCCTGTTGGGCTGGGCCGTCGTGTTCTGCTGCTGCGCGTGCGCGGCGGAAGAGAGTGAGACGAGAGTGGGCTGGGCCGAGGGGAGAGGGAAAGAGAGGGTTGGGTTGCGCTGTTTTTTTTTTTTGTTTTTCCTTTTTTCTCTTCTGTTTTGAAACCAATTGATTCAAAATGTATTTCAAAATCCCACCAAAAAAAATCATAAAAATACATAAAAATATGTTTTGGAAAGCTTGTGAAAAATAGAATAATTTTGTACTATTATTTCCCATAAATAAAATACTTTATTTTAGAAAAAGATTTAAAGTTCAAAAGTGGTTTAATAGGTAATAATACCTAAATTTTTGTGTTTAGCAAATTAAAACACAATTCCTGTACAAACAAAATACAAGTATGCTATGATTATCATGAATGCATGAGGGTTTTAAATTTTTCAAAATTTTCAAAATCCTGGGATGTTATAGACTACCCCTCTTAAAAAGGAATCTCGTCCCGAGATTCGAGAAGGCTAGCAATTAGGTTGGAAAAGTTATGAGGTGGGTTATCCCCTTAGAAGAATAGACTTGAGATTGTACTTCCACCAGGCAATTTGGATAATAGAACATGTGATAGAATAAAGTGAGTTAAGGGTTACCATTCACCAACTCCATGTTGATATGATTCACATGTCCTTTCTTGAATGGGTTGGGCTTGACATCTTCTGCAGTCTTCTGCTCTGCGCAACCAGTTGCATAATGTTCCTTGTTTTTGCACTTGAAGCACATCACTTGACTAAGATCCCTCTTCTTCTCATGATTGTGGTTGTGGTGTCCATTGCCATTTGAGTGACCATTGTTTTCTTTGAGTCCCTCAATATCATTTTGATCATTATGAGTGTGTCCATTCCCACCATTGTGATGGTTCTCATGTTTGTGAAAATTGTGTCCTCCATTGGATGTGTGCCTCTTATATGAGGGTCCAAAGTGGTATTTTCCACCATTACTGTACTTCCTCTTCCTGTTTTCCTCCTTTGTCATGTTGTTATCCAAAGTAATGGCTTGATCCAACAGAGTTTGATAATTTGGGGCATATGCTACAGACAGTGGTATCTTTAGGTCCCCTTTAAGTCCATTGAGGAACCTATCCTTTCTCTTGGCATCTGTGTCAATGTCCTCTGGTGCATACCTTGATAAAGAATGGAAATCATCCTTATTCTCCTTTAGGGTTCTACCTCCCTGCTTCAGATTACGAAACTCCTCCTTCTTGAGGTTCATTATCCCATATGAGATATGTGCATTGCGGAATCCCTCCTTGAAATCATCCCAAGTCATGCCTTCCAATGGATGAGTCACTTGGTAAGTTTCCCACCACATTGCGGCAGGTCCTTCTAACATATGTGCGGTGAATCTCACCTTCTCCGCATCAGTGCACTCAGAAGTTACTAAGTCCTTGTTGATTGAACAAAGCCAGTCGTCTGCCTCAATAGGATCAGTAGCGTATGAGAACCTGTTAGGCCTAAGTCTCAGAAATCTGGTAAGTCTATCCACTGGGGGTGGTGGTGGAGGATTGTTGTTGTTGTTGTTGTTGTTCATTGCTGCTACAAACTAAGTCATCATCTGTAGAAGTTGGGCTTGGGAAGTGAGCATCTGCTGTAGGGCATCATTATTGTTGTTGTCCTCATTGTTGTTATTGTTGGGTCACGACGAGGAGGCATTTGAGGGTTTTCAGCATAGATTAGGAAAAGATAGATAGAGCTATGAGGAGAAAATTTTCCTACCCATGCACAATAGAACAAGACAAACAATCAATGGAAAATAACAACTTAAAATATTTTAGCTCTTAACCAAATTTCGAAATTTGGACTTACTTTTTTAAAACTTAAGCAAAACAACTTAGTTGCAAGCCAAAACACTCTAGTATTGCCATATCACAAGTTGAAAGGTCAATACTCAAACAAAAACTCTAGCTAACGCATTATTCCTTGGTGGTCAACTACTGGGATGGATCATAACTCTTCACGATGATCTCTATGTTCTTGTACATCTTCAGCTCCTTCTCAAGGGCGTTGATCTCTTCTTCAGCTTCCTGGAGATCCTTCTGAGTGTGATAAAGTCTCCACGTAAGTATTTCTCCAAGTTCCGTGATTGCCTCCCATGCAGCGCATCTAGCTGACTCGAAGAATGATGTGTATTGTTGTGGGTTGGTGAAGATGTAGTCCCCTTGTGTCTTGTGGTCATACTCCTTGCTTTTGTATAGGTGAAGTTGCACCCACCAATACTCTTGACCATCTTCAATGAAGGGGAAACCTTTGTAGAGTGCAGCTCCTCCAAATCCTAACTTGTCATTAGGTTCTTTAATGCCTTTGGAAATTCAGTCTCACAATCTAGAGTCATGGTCATCAATGGGCCCTTCTTGAGTGATTCGAACAGGTTGGTCATCTATCGAGGAGATAAGATATTAGAAGATTGAACAATAGGTAGAAATACTAGAAGAAGAGTTGTTCTAGCTATGTTAGAGTAGAATAGATGTTAAATCCTAGTGTTCTCGAAGTCCTTGGTGGTGGTGAAGTTGTAGCTCTTCATCTTTGAATTGGTAGTCCTTGGCGATTGCGAAGTTGAAGTTCCATCATCTTTGAGTTTTGAAGTGTAGGAGAAAACATAAGTCATAAGAGTATAAGGTAAAGAGGTACTAGATACGCGACAAGTAAGGGTACTTAGAAAATATTGAGTCTTTTTTTTCCATGGTGATCATTAGATCATTAACGACTTATTGAAATTTGGATATTAACTATAGTGAGAGATACTGGCACCCGCTAGCCAACCAGGGAACCGGTCTCATGTACGTGGACATGTAAGGTTGGTCCGGGCCGCTTCATCTCACTATGCCGCTAGGATCCAAAAATACTCAAAGGAGTTAATAAATTTGATCAAAAGGGTTTTCCAAACCAAAGGTCTCGAATCTACAGGCAACACTTTTCTCTGATACCATTTTGTAGCGCCCTCACATTTAATAATGTAAGAACTGCTGTGTTAAGTGCTAGTCCCTGGATCAATGCTAGCACCACAGAACAAAATGTAAAGTATCATTGCATAAGTATCCAAATTATTACAAAAGACCCAAAATAGCCAAGTATAGCTTTATTACAAAGTGCATAGTCTTGAAAGACTTAGCAAAACTCAGAGTTCTAAACAACAGAAATAACGATAACAATGAGCCTCCATCTTCAATCATGCGCCACAGGCATTACATGTTGGGTGTAGACTCGAGTCCAGGCAATTATCAAACTTCATCCTCAGAATTTCCTACACGTTGGAATATGCAGCCCCCAAAGGAGATTCGGTACAAACAATGTACTGGCAAATGACACTATGGTGGATATAAAATGGCAAGTCTAAACTACATGCATATCTGGCTTGGTGGAGTTTAGGCTATTTGCAGAAAGCAAGTTTTTCCCTAACATTTTTGAAAAAGGGTTTTCTTTTCAAAGATTGGCACTATGGGACACACCATGAGCACCACAACTAATATTTCCTTAGCCAAATTTTACTTCTTCAAAAACGGTGTTGAGATTCTTCTGTCCATCTTTGTCCAGCTGCTCGAAGTCCTCCATTACCGGGAACACGGCTATGATCATAGTTTCTAACTCTGTAGAGGTTGTGCACTTTCACCCTTTGTCTTCAACTAGCCCAAATATCCTATAAACCCGGAGTGCTTCATGGAAAGGAGAGAATTGAGATGAGATCTTGCAGAAGCAAGAATCCAACCCAACCAGCAAGACCCGTTCCACCTATAATTACGCTACATCTTCATGTCAAGCATCGACTGAACTCTCACAACTTAGTTGATCAAGACAGAGCTCATATGTCAAAGGGTTGCATGGAAAGCTACTAAACTTAGAGGGACTTGGTAATCTCTTTGTTTCCTGGGTGGCAATCCACAAGTGAACTCCCCTCAGGGAGACAATCAACTCTCATCAACCAAACAACCAAATCCACCCAGGTGGTTCATTGAAGTTTATACTTAGAATTTTTCCACAACATTGAGTAAAACAAATTTGTAGCAAGGCTAAGCATCAACTAAGTATAAGTCTCCAAAATAACAAGTCTAAAGGGTGGCTACACACTACTTGTGATTTTGCATAGCATAATAATAACTTAGTAAAATTTCCTATCATGCATGCTACTCAAAAACACTAGTAATGCACAGTGAAAATATGGGAGATTTGATGGTGTGTCACTTGCCTTGGCAATTGGATGAACAATCACGGCAAGAATAACAACAGCAAGAGTAGACTTTCTCCTCTTCACAATCTAACACAAGCAAAACATGCCACACATAAACATACAACACAATCATAACATACAAAACGATACAAAAACATGTATGCATGTTATGCCATGATCAAATTAATGCACAAAGTTCACAGCTAGAAATAATTAATAACAATGATGTCCTCTGATGTTAATAACATGTTTATGATGCATAAAAAACAAATTTATTATCAAGTTATAATTATTAGAATTGCTAGGGTTTTAATATAGGCTAATATCAAGATTAATAAGGGTTTCTATTACAAAGTTGCACAAATAATTTTTACAACGCATCTACTGGATAGAGGACATCAAAAGAAAACCATAGCAATTTATTTCACCTAAAAAGTATTTGTAGATTAAAAGTTATGCCCAAATTAGTGATTATTATAGATCTATAAATAACATGTGAGTGCATGTGTCAAATTTGAAATTTGAATAGCCTAGATTAATCTACACATTGTGATGATTTCAAAAGGTCCAAAATCACCTAATTTGGATAAACATAACTCGAGATATGAATTTTTGAAGTTTGGAAACAAATCTGTTTTATTTTGTTTTAATCAAAAATATGATCGATCCGGGGCGAGGGCAAAGGAGCGCTGTGATTGGTCGATAACGGTTCGCTGCGGATCGCGCTCTGCGGCCGTTAGATCTAAAGGGGATTGAGCGGACATGATTTAAAAGAAAACGCTTCGTGGATAGCTTCTGTCGTGGCCTTCCGATCTCGATCTGACGGCGGATATTGATCCCTGCTTTGGGGCCGCAGGAAAGCTCGCCGGGAACGTGGACGCGCGGTGGCGGTGACAGAGCGAGCACGGTACGGATGTTCTATGGCACTAGGGAGAGCACGGGACATACTAGGAGGTGTAGGACGACGGCGCGGACTCGATGGCGAAGGCGGCGTGGTTGTGGTTCTCTGCAACTCCCTCGGTTGCTCGCCGGAGTAGCTTGGGGCCGCGGATTGCTCCTGTCGCGAATGGCGGCGGCGACCTGAGGGCATAAACAACGCAGGACCTTGTCAAAACAAGGTGCGGTGATGGGAGAGAGCGAACGGAGGTAGGGAGAGAGGCAGGGGTCGACGACGATCACCGAAACTCGGACCCTAGCTGTCGACCACGGCGGGACTTCGAGCTCGAAATCATGGCAGCCTGGGGCGTTTTGGATGGGGATTTTGGGGGCTATCGGTGGAGGCGTTCACGGGGTTTATAAGGGCGTTAAAAATAGTGCCCTAATCCACAAGAAAGGGAAGAATCGGTCGGGGGAATTTGTGTTCTTCCCGGACTCGGTGTCGTGCGCGAGGGGGAAGAACGGGTGACGTGTGCGCGACGTCATGATCGCGTCACGGGCGGGGCCGTGTTGACAGTGAGCCAGAGAGAGAGCCGGGGCGGGCTCGATTCCTGCTGGGCTGGGCCGTCGTGTTCTGCAGCTGCGCGTGCGGCGGAAGAGAGTGAGAGGAGAGTGGGCCGGGCCGAGGGGAGAGGGAAAGAGAGGGCTGGGCTGCGCTGTTTTTTTTTTTTGTTTTTCCTTTTTTTCTGTTTTTGAACCAATTGATTCAAATTTAATTCAAAATCCCACCAAAACAAATCATAAAAATATGTTTTGGAAAGCTTGTGAAAAATAGAATAATTTGGTACTATTATATCCCATAAATAAAATACTTTATTTTAGAAAAAGATTTAAAGTTCAAAAGTGGTTTAATAGGTAATAATACCTAAATTTTTGTGTTTAGCAAATTAAAACCCAATTCATGTGCAAACAAAATACAAGTATGCTATGATTATCATGAATGCATGAGGGTTTTAAATTTTTCAAAATTTTCAAAATCCTGGGATGTTACATTAAACCTGCTATTTTCTTTCATTTTTCTCTTATTTGTGCAAGGTATATCGTCACGGTTGTGTTGCGACAGGAATAAGGGTATGGACAAGCAAGGATGAGGAACGGAGAAATGGCGACTGAAAGGCGACTCCTTGGGGTTCGACCGTCTGCGTCGCGGAGGCTCGCCGGCTGCGGCTTCTGACCGCCGATGACCGCCGTTGCGGGGGGCCGGTACACCGCCGAGGTGCTCTCCGCGCAATGCCCCGATAGTCCTACCGCCCGGGCCGACTATTGGCGTATGTCGCTGAGGAGACCGATGACGCCGAGGCGGCACAATTGGAGCTCGCTAGCGCGTCCGCCTCCTCGGTGTTGCCGACGTTCGGCGACTTCCTCGCCGTGACGCGTCACTCGTCGGCGTAACGCAAGGGGATTCCGCCGGGCCCAGGGGGTGCTCAAGGTGCAGGTAAGGGAGCTCATCCGGTGTCTCCGAGTGTCCGCCCTCGACCAGCGCGGGAGGACTAGGGGCTCCTCTCTGTGTCGAGACACAGGAGGGAGGCTGTGGCGGCTCCTGCTACTGCGGTGGCAAACTCCGGTCCGCGGTCTCCGTTGCCGGCGGCGGGGACGAGACTGGGGCTTGGGCCTGCGTGTACCTCTGGACTGGGCTATGGGCTGGCCCATGTGGACTACCCTAGGCCTGCTGAAGGGGACATGGGCCCCCCAGTCTATCCTGGCCTGGCGGAGCCAGGATGCTCGCTGGGCCGGTGGGCTGGGCCGAAGGACGGTCGCGAGGTAACTATAGAGCGTGCAGGGGCGGAGAAGACGTCTGGTGGGCCGGTTGGGCCTGCTTCGGCCTGGCTCTGGATCCCGAAAGGGGACAAAAACCTAGATCGGGAACTGGCTGCTTCAGATCGTCAAATCGTTTGCCATGGCTTCTCTGCCCGCTGCCTGCGCGTGATTCCGCCGCCACCTCCCTATACACGAACGTACGCCGCGGTCCTTGCCATGAAGCGGCAGCGCTCCGCTTACCCCCGCGCCCACCATGGCCGGTCGTCCCCTCGGGATCGGCCTCCGTATCCGCGCCGGCGCTCGCCGACTCGCACCGCCCCGACCTTTCCGTACCGGCCACCGGCCAGAAGGTCTCCGCGGGATAGGTCGCCGTCACGCAGCCGCTCACCGGGAAACTGCCGGTCGCGTGTGCTGCGCCACAAGGCCGCGGACCGGTCGGGGCGAGGGGGCTCCCGTGCGGCGCCTGATGCAGCCCACCCAATTCAACCAAGTGGACCAATGACAAGATCACGAGCAAAGGCCATAAATGACAAGGTGAACTCACTCCTCTCGCTTCATGCTTTCGGTGACTTGGCGGATGGTGCGCTACCTCATAAAACAACCCTTTGTGTGCTCGGGTTTGACCCCACCACGGATGCCTCGTAACGTGCCCAAGAACCTGTGGAAGAAGTCCAAGAAGATGGCGTGAAGGAAGAAGAAGGAGCGAAGGACGAAGGGGGAAAACAGGGGCCCCCGGCCAGGCCAGCCCGCTTCCACCACCAGGCCGGCCACCCTACACAAGGAGCCGGCCTCCACCCCAACCTCAGGCCGGCCACCACTCGGAAGGCCCCGGCCTCAGGCCGGCCCTCAGCCAGCTTCCCTTCCCCACCTCGGCCTCAGGCCGGCCTACCCCCTTCTCCACTCCAGCCTCAGGCCGGCGTGGGCAGAGGCGCCCCAGCTCTCACCCCGACATCAGGGCCGGCCAGGCCGGCCTCCTAGGACAGCCCCCCTGAAGACACACGAACGGAAGGCATTTTCACCCCTTTTCCACCTACTCCGACCCCTTGGCTATATAAGGACTCCCCCCGAGCTAGATCTAGGTTTAGAGATGAAATTAGAACTTTGAGCATTTCTCTTGTATCCCTCTTGTGAGGCTCCCCTTCCCCACCTCGGTCTCAGGCCGGCCTACCCCCTTCTTCACCCCAGCCTCAGGCCGGCGTGGGCAGAGGCGCCCCAGCTCCCACCCAGGCCAGGCCGGCCTCCCAGGCCGGCCCTCCTGAAGACACGCAAACGGAAGGCAATTTCGCCTATTTTCCACCTACTCCGACCCCTTGGCTATATAAGGACTCCCCCGAGCTAGATCTAGGTTTAGAGATGAAATTAGATCTTTGAGCATTGCTCTTGTATCCCTCTTGTGAGGCTACTCCTATGGTTGTACCTAGGACCGTATCAAGGCTACTCCTATGATATTCATCTACGATTATATCAAGATTCATCCAACTAACTATCCTTTCCTATTGGGAATCAGTTAGGAGTTATCCAATATTCCTCAACTAACCCTTGAGGTTCTATTGGCGTGGTGGACCGGCCACGGGTGTGAAGCGGTTTCCGTTAAGGTGAGCTCAGTTGGATCGATCGTCCCGTAGGCGACCCTCGGGGTTTAGTTGATGGGAGATTTGGGATTCTTCGGTTCTCGCGAGTTATCTCCCCTCGATTTCCCAAGTTTCCCCCTTGATTTCACTCGATTTCCCCTCGTTCCCCTTCCGTGTTCTTCGTGTTCATCGTTCGTTCTTCGTGTTCTTCGTCGATTCGTGAAGATCGGGCCAACTAGGAGCTAACCCATTCGCATCATATGGTATCCAGAGCTAGATTGACACGAATTCGACCCCCACCCCCTCCTTTTCCACCAATTTTTCTTCTATCCACCATAAATTTGAAAATTTCACCAAAAATAGCCAAAAGGGGATTTCGACAAATCTGTGGATTTGTTGAGTTTTTCGTTGTTTTGATCCATAGATTTGTTGCCAAAGACCATTCCCTACCTTTCTATTCAGCCACTTTATTCGATTTTGTCCAAATTTTTTCTTGATTTTGAAGGAATTTCGAATTTGAGCAAAAATCACAGAAAATCTCTGCTCTTCGATTTCTGGACATATTTTGAAACTTGTTTTTATTTGTCGTCGTTGATCTGATTTGAGTGATTCAAGTTTCCACACGAAGCCCACAACATCATCTATGCAAATACATCAACGGATCGACATGACATTGCCACCCACCGGCCGCAAGTCCGAGATCATCCACAAGATATGTATAACTTGCTTCCGCTTGAACTAACCCATTGTTCGTGTACCTTGCCCTTTCGTACTAGCTCTTTTACATCGCTTGGCATCGCATTTGTGGCACCGAGAGTGCGAGTTTTGTGCTTGTGAGAGAATAGTTTCGAGTAGACATTGGCATTATGGAATCATCAAAAAGGGAAAAAAATAAAAAAATAGAAAAAGAAGCAAAAGATCGATGCCAATTGCTATCCATTGTAGGAACGTGTAGCTTCGCGTTGCAAAAGAGAAAAGAGTGACCAGTTGCCACGGTGCGAATCTTGTTGCCTTTTAAAGTTTTCAGTTTGAGCTAGCGTCCTCCTTGTGTTGGGATGGCATTGAGCTTAGTCTTCGTTAGGTACATTTCGTCTCTGCTCGTCCATTGGCAGCACTAACCCCATTTATCCCTTGTGTGTGTTCCACCTACACTTTTCTCCACTAGAATTGGTTCTTGTGCAAACTTTTCTTTTAGGTTATTATCCATGTTTTACAACAAACTTTTCTTCGGATTTGTCTATTTTCTTTTCCACTTTCCTAACCGATTTTCCTTCCACATAAAGCGTGTGTGTTGTCGTTTGTGGTTTTCTTTCGATCTTTTTGGACTCATTTTTGACATACCACCCTACACCTAGGCTCGTCCACTAGCCTCAATACGACCAAGAAAGGTAATGTTGGGTAAGTGAGACATCCATTTCTTCATATCACCCTTGTGTGCTTTTGAGATGGCTAGGGAAGGAGTATTCACAAGTCCGAGCTCGGAGGATGAAGGAAACCCTTTCTTCAACGACAATGCTTACCACAACTTCGTCACCCACAATGATCATTTCCGACTCCGCGAACTCATGAAGGGCGGATTGCAACGCTATAAGCGTCGACTCCAAGAGCAAGAGGCTCAATTGAATGATCAAATGACGCGCATCAACATCAACTTGGCTAATCTTGCCAACCGCCGTCAATCATCATCGTCCTCAAGGTCTCGCCGCTCAAGCCACCACACTCAATATCGTCACCAAGCTCGTCGCCATGACCGCCTTCATCGCAACCCCAAGATGGAGGATGGTGGTCAACCTCAACAACCACAACCACCTCCTCAACAACCACCTCATCAACAACAAGCTCCTCGACGACATTGGTACGACGATAGCTCGCCATAACCACCACCTCGACATCGCCAAGGCCGTGGTGACCCTCTTCAACAACCGCAACACTCGGACCTTCGACAACATCTTCCACCACCTCCACAAGGCCACGCTCATGACTATGGCCACAATAACTTCGTGGAAGGTGATCGTCAACATCGAAGGACACCAAGGCGCAATGCGTGTCCCAACAACAATGACCGCCAAGAACATGATCGTCCTCAACAACCTTGCCAAGACCAAGAAATTCCTCCACACCCTCGAGATGAACAAGTGCTTCCGCAACGCCCTCACCGTGAACAAGAACGTCCTCAACATCAACACCATGACAATGATGATAGAGAACGCCGTGAATCAAGACTCCGTCACCGCCAACAACCACCTCCTAATGACCACCGGTGTCATCCTCCCCATCATGATCGCCAAAACCAAGACAATGAGGATGACCCATATGATGATTCACCGCCCGTCTATGATGAAGACCCTCATGAGCGACCCCATAGACAACAAGAAGACAACAACATGAGTGCCCTTCGTTTCAATGTTCCAAAGTTCAATGGTGAAAATGATTCCGAAGAATATCTTGCTTGGGCTCTCAAGGTGGACAAGATCTTCGGAATTCACAACTTCATTGACAAGAAGATGGTTGCTTTAGCATAATTGGAATTCGAAGGCTATGCACTCTTATGGTGGGACCGTCTCCAAGCCGAAAGAGTCTGCAACCGCATTGCTCCTATTGCCACTTGGAATGAGATGAAGCAATTCATGCATGCTCGTTTTGTTCATCCACATTACAAGCGTGACATCTTCAAGAACTTCATCAAGGTTTGAAGTCCGTTGATGAGTACTACAAGGAAATGGAGACATCTTTGATACAAGCTCATGTGATGGAATCTCAAGAACAAACCATGGCCCGCTTCCTCAATGGCCTCAACTATCCTATAAGGAAGATTGTCGAGTATCAACCATATGACAACATTGTGGCCCTTTTCCATAAAGCTCTCAAGGCCGAACGCCAAATTGCAGAAGATCTCAAGTACAACAAGCAAAAGGCTTTCTTTAACTCAAGACCCTCCTATTTGTCTCCAATGACACATGTGACTACTCCAACCAACAACAAGAGCACCTCTAGAACTACCAATGCTACCAGCAAGTCTACACAACCGTTCAAGAAACAAGTGCCTCCCACCACCTCTTCGCATACTCCTCAAGTCAAGTCGAGCACTATCACTTGCTTCAAATGTGGTGGAAGTGGACACAAGTCCTTTGAGTGTTCCAACAAGATGATCATGATTGTCAACCAAGATGTTGAACATGACTCCATGAGTGAAGGAGAATACTATGCCATGCATCAAGTTGCTCTTAATTCCTCGGATGTGCCAAATGAAGATGAAGAAAGTGTCTATTGAGATGAGGACAAGAATCCATCGCTAGTGGTGACAAGAGTCCTTACTACTTTTCCTCAAGATGAGCATGATCAACGCTGCAATCTCTTTCAAACTAGAGCCGGTATCAATGGAAAATCAATCAAGGTTATCATCGATGGCGGTAGTTGCCACAACTTGGCTAACAAAGAGCTTTGCGACAAACTCCAATTGACTTACAAGCAACATCCGCACCCATACCATGTCCAATGGCTTAGTGACTCCGACACATTCAAGATTGAACATATGGTGTCCGTGCAATTCAAGATTGGCCTCTATGAAGACACGGTGGAGTGATACGTTGTGCCTATGATCGTGTGTCATCTCCTTCTCGTACGACCTTGGCAATATGAAAAGAGTGCTATTCATGATGGGCGTACCAACTACTATAGCTTCAAGTGGAATAACAAGACGTTTGTGCTTCGTCCAATGTCTCCTAGCCAAGTGATCGCCGACAACGCCAAGACCCTTGCACGTAAACAAGAAGAGCTCCCATCTCGTGAGATGAGTGGTGAGAGAGTGATCCACCTCAAAGAGAGTGAGAGCCATGAGCCAAATATGAGTGGAAAAAGTTCGAGTGTTCCCAAAGGCCTTGCCTTACTTTCCACCAAAAAGGAGATGCGAGAGTTATGAGATGACCCATCCATCCTCCATTTTGTACTCGTGTGCAAAGGGGAAGCACTTGAAAATTTGAGAAATTTCCGTCCTTCTTTGTTGCCTTTGTTGCAGGAATTTGAAGGCGTGTTTCCCGATGAAGTCCCACCTGGTCTACCTCCTCTACGAGGAATCGAGCACCGCATTGACCTCATCCCGGGTGCGCCACTTCCAAACCGCGCTCCCTACCGCACCAACCCTGAGGATACTAAGGAGATTGAGCGGCAAATACAAGAAGTTCTCGAGAAAGGTTTTATCCGCGAACATCTTAGCCCTTGTGTCGTGCCGGTTATACTTGTTCCAAAGCAAGATGGTATTTCCCGAATGTGCATGGATTGTCGACCTATCAATGCTATCACCGTTAGATATAGATATCCCACCCTAGACTTGATGATATGCTTGATGAATTGAGTGGTGCTACTATCTTTTCCAAAATTGACCTTAAAAGTGGTTATCACCAAATTCACATGAGCATAGGAGATGAATGGAAAACAGCTTTCAAAACAAAACTTGGATTGTATGAATGGCTTGTTATGCCCTTTGGTCTTTCAAATTCTCCTTCAACTTTTATGCGTCTCATGAATGAAGTCTTACGTCCTTTCATTGGAAAATTTGTCGTGGTTTACTTTGACGACATTCTCATTTATAGCAAATCTTTGGAGAATCATCTTGATCACGTTTCTCAAGTATTGTTGGCTCTTCGCAAAGAAAAACTTTTCGCCAATCTTTCCAAATGCAATTTTTTCACCAACAAGCTTGTTTTCTTGGGTTTTGCGATCTCTTCGAATGGAATTGAAGTCGACAAAAAGAAAGTCAAGGCAATTAGGAATTGTCCTAACCCTTCTTCCGTGGGTGAGAGAAGGAGTTTTCATGGCCTTGCCGATTTCTATAGTCGCTTTGTGAAAGATTTTTCAACAATTGCTTGCCCTTTAAATGAGCTTACCAAAAAAAACGTACCTTTTGTTTGGGGCAACACGTAACAAAAATCTTTTGACACACTTAAGAAATTCTCAACCGAAGCTCCTTTGCTTGTCTTATTGGACTTTGAGAATTTTTTTGAGATTGAATGTGATGCTAGTGGTATAGGAATTGGTGGCGTTCTTATGCAAAATGGATGTCCCGTTGCTTATCATAGTGAAAAACTAGATGGCGCTAAACTCAATTACCCAATTTATGATAAGGAACTATTTGCTTTGGTTAGAGTGTTAGAAGTTTGGAAACACTACCTTTTGCCTAAATAATTTGTCATTCATTCCGATTATGAATCATTGAAGTACTTGAAAAGCCAAGCTAATTTGAACAAAAGGCATGCTAAATGGGTAGAATTCATTGAGTCTTTTCCTTATGTCATTAAGTACAAGAAAGGTAAACAAAATGTTGTAGCAGATGCTTTATCTAGGAAAGAGTGTCTTCTTACCCGCCTTGACATCAATGTTATTGGTTTGGATGATATCAAAGACTTATACTCTTCCGATGCTTTCTTTGCTCCAATTTTTGAGAAATGCTTGCCTAACCGAGGGTTAGATGATTACTATCTCCACAAAGGTTTCTTGTTTAACGCTAAAAAATTGTGTATTCCCGAGTCCTCACTTTGTTTGTTGTTATTGAAGGAATCACATGAAGGAGGTCTCATGGGACATTTTGCACGTGACAAGACCTACGCCATGCTCTCCAACCACTACTTTTGGCCTAAGATGATGCATCAAGTTGAAAGACACTGATAAGTCTCCAACGTATCTATAATTTCTGATGCTCCATGATGATATTATTCCAATTGCTAAGTGTTTTCTCCCTTCTTTATAGCATTTTTACACGTTTTCCGGGACTAACCTATTAACAAGATGCCAAGTGATAGTTCCCTGTTTTCTGCAGTTTTTTATTTCAGAAAAGTTGTCTGGAAATAATCTCGGAATTGGACCCCACAAATCCCGAAGTTCCTATTTTCCCCGGAAGCATCCAGAAGACCGAAGAGGAGTTGAAGAATGGCACCAGGAGGCCCACACCATGGGGTGGCGCACCCCCGGCCACGCAAGGGGGTGGTGTGGGGCCCCCAGGGCTCCATCGCCTTTGCCCTTTCGTCTATTTATACTCCCCGGAGGGAAAACCCTAAACACATCGACCTTTTCCACAAAATACATCTGTAGCTCCGCCGCCGCCACAGACAAGTTTCGGGGGACAGATCTCTGTTCTGGCACCCTGCCGGGACGGGGAAGTGCCCCCGTAACCATCTCCATCGACTCCACCGCCATCTCCATCACCGTTGCTATCTCCTATGATTAGGAGGGAGTAGTTCTCCCCCGAGGCTGAGGGCTCTACCAGTAGCTATGTGGTCCATCTCTCTCTCCCATGGTGTGATCTATATGTGATCGTGAGCTTTGTAATCTAGTTGAATTCATAGATGTTACTCTTCATCTTTTGCTACTCAAGTGTTTTATTAATATGAACTTTGGAGTCACCTTGTCCTGCGGTGTGAAGGTGACAGTGTGCACATCGTGTGTGTATCCTTTATGAATTATGGTGTTTGTCTAGTACCATCTAGGGCGCTCATAGTGACAGCGTGGGGTTAACTAGACATGAGAATGCTTACTTTAAGGACTGTTTTTTGCAGCCCTATGCAATGATTAGTGTTTGTTATTTGTTATGATTTCTTCATAAACACTTTGATCACGGTGTAAAGGTGGCAGTGTGTGCACCGTGTGGTTTAGCATTATATTTATATTTTGTGTTGGATAACCCTATGAAATTCTGGTGTTTGTGTGGAACCATCTAAGTCCCATGGTGATAGCATGGGGGTTACTTAGTTGGGAAAGTGCTTACTCTGAGGACTGTTCTTAAATCCCTACTCATGGATTGGTGTTGTTATTCGACCGGAGAGTGGTTAAGAATAGCATAGTGAAGAGAAGATATTTAGTTATTCAATTATGTGATCATTGTCGAGAGTGTCCACTAGTGAAAGTAGGATACCTAGGACTTATTTCCAAGCATTGAAACATCGTTTTCCGCCTGTTCTACTACATGTTTGCTTGCTGCCATATTTATTTCAGATTGCTATTATCACTTATGATCATCCATATTACTTGCATTTTACTCTCTCTTCGCCGAACTAGTGCACCTATACAACTGACAATTGTATTAGGTGTGTTGGGGACATAAGAGACTTCTTGTATCTTAATTATAGGGTTGGTTGAGATGGATATCTTTGACCTCTACCTCCCCGAGTTCGATAAACCTTGGGTGATCCACTTAAGGGAAACTTGATGCTGTTCTACAAACCTCTGCACTTGGAGGCCCAACACTGCCTACAAGAATAGAAGCGTGCGTAGACATCAGACACGTCACGAGATGTTCGACATGTCTCCGAGCTAAGTCTACCTCCAATCCTCATGGTCTATACTTGCCATTACCTATCCCACATGCACCTTGGAGTGATATTCGTATGGACTTCATGTTAGGACTCCCACACACGAAAACCAATATGGAATCCATCTTTGTCGTTGTTGATCGATTGTCTAAAATGGCACATTTTATTCCATGCAACCGAACTGACGATGCTTCACATGTTGCTACCTTGTTTTTCAGGGAAATTGTGCGTCTTCATGGTGTACCCACTTCCATTGTGTCGGACCGCGACTTAAAGTTCACCTCATACTTTTGGAAGACGTTGATGGCCAAGATTGGCGTCAAGCTACTTTTCTCCATCGCCTACCACCCACAAACGGATGGACAAACCGAAGTCATCAAACGCACGCTCTCTTCACTCCTTCGAGCATTGATCAAGCCCAAACTCAAGAATTGGGAAGAATGCATTCCTCATGCCGAGTTCGCCTAGAATCAAGCACTACACCAAGCTACCAAGAGAAGCCCATTCGAGATCATCTACGGCTTCAACCCAAACACCGCCCTCGACATACTACCATTACCTCTCCACGAGCAAGTAACCATGGACATTGACAAGCACACCGACTACATCAAGAAGCTACATGACTCCACAAGAGCTACCCTCGAGAAGAATTCCGCGCACCAAGCCTCCATCATGAACAAGAACAAGAAGCCAATGGTGTTCCAAGAAGGCGACCTCGTTTGGCTACACTTGCGCAAGGACCATTTCCCACAAGAGCGCAACTCCAAGCTCATGCCAAGGGGCGATGGACCTTTCAAGATCATCAAGCGCATCAACAACAACGCCTACAAGCTCGACTTACCGCAATCCAAGTACCTCGTCCACAACTCCTTCAATGTCAAGGACACCTCTCCCTTCCATGGATACCCAAGTGATGAAGACGACGGAGAGTCGAAGTCGACTCTTTTTCAAGGGGGGGGGGAAGATGATGCAGCCCACCCAATTCCACCAAGTGGACCAATGACAAGATCAAGAGCAAAGGACATACATGACAAGGTCAACTCACTCCTCTCGCTTCATGCTTTCGGTGACTTGGTGGATGGTGCGCTGATACGTCTCCAATGTATCTATAATTTCTGATGTTTCATGATGATATTATGCCAATTGCTACAGGTTTTTGAGTATGTATATAAGAACAAATAAGGATAACCGTTTTTTAATTTTTTTTTATCCAAGTGAGATATATCCCATCTTCCATTTTAATCCTAAAGGTCTTTTTTTATTCTATTTCACTATTCCACTCCATCTAGATCTAAGAAAGAACCCAATGACATTCATTATGCGGCATATGTGTTACATCCCGTATACAACTTAATCGCACACCGCATTGAACGCACGCATATAGAGAGCGGTCTAACAAATGAACCAAACTAGTGCATCAACAGTGCATCATGCTTAGGTGCAACACCATCAAACTATGACACCACACTTGAAACAATATCTTGACAAAAAAGACTTGTGGATGTGGGCCACTTACTGGCTACCCCAAACCCCAATCATTCTGTTCGCTCATACCACGTATCAATAATCACTCCAATCTGACACTTGCGCCATGTTTCTCGATAAAAAATGAATGCCAGTCAACTGTTGCGCCTCAATGCATTTCGGGGAGAACCAGCTAGCTCTGGGTTCGAGTGGCATTTCACCCCTAACCACAACTCATCCGCTGATTCTTCAACATCAGTCGGTTCAGACCTCTGCTTAGTTTCATCCAAGCTTCATCCTGGTCATGGATAGACCACCCAGGTTCGGGTCCATAAGCAGTGACAATCGCCCTATGAAAAATCGTTTTCGCTACGGCTCCGGTGGGTTCCGCCTTTTTTTCGTTTCACTCTCCGCCAACTCACTGATTATCCTAGGTGGTATTGCTAAGATGAGATCATTGTACATGCCCTAAGCCTTTTGTACTGATTGGTAGCTAGACAAGATTCTTTTACTACAAGAATTCTTTGCCGTTGTACCAAACTTTTATTATTTTTCTTTTCAGATGCTGCTGCTTTAAGTTTTTACCGGCGCATCCCCAAGTTATTTTGGAATGCTAAGAGGATTTTATTTAAGGTCTATGCTAAGAGGATTTGACAGACATGCATGTTCATTTCGGTTTTTTTTCTTCCCAACCACTGAACCAATTTATGAGATATGATGGTGAAATTGAGGATTATGGGGAATCGGTCCTGCACTTGTCCTATCATACCTTTTTCGTGTATATGAAATAGTGCGCTTGACTAACTCAATTCTTAGGAAATCGCGAATAAGATCATTTGCTCTTACCTCAACAAGGGTAAAGCTAGTATAAAAGGACTGTGTTATTACGAGAGCAGAACATGAAATGAAGGTGGATCTAATAGTTTTATACTTTATATATTTTGATGCTGGTATGGATTGGTTGTCTGCATACCATGCTCGTGTGGATTGTTTTAGGAAGATAGTGACTCAACACCCTTTATAGCATTTTTACACGTTTTCCGGTACTAACCTATTAACAAGATGCCACAGAGCCAGTTCCCTGTTTTCTGCTGTTTTTAGTTTCAGAAAATTTGTTCTGGAAATATTCTCGGAATTGCACAATTCGTAAGCCAGAAGTCTTAAAAGTCCCGGAAGCTTCCAGAAGTCCCGAAGATCCCCGGAGGGGGGCCACCAGAGCTCCACCGCCTTTGCCCTTTCGCTTATTTATACTCTCCCGAGGGAAAACCCTAAAAAGATCGACCTTTTCTAGAAAATACATCCGTAGATCCGCCACCGCCACTGACAAGTTTTGGGGAACATATCTCTATTCTGGCACCCTGCCGGGACGGGGAAGTGCCCCCGGAAGCCATCTCCATCGACTCCACCGCCATCTCCATCGTCGTTGATGTCTCCTATGATGATGAGGGAGTAGTTCTCCCCCGAGGTTGAGGGCTCTACCGGTAGCTATGTGGTCCATCTCTCTCTCTCTCATGGTGTGATCTATATGTGATCGTGAGCTTTGTAATCTAGTTGAATTCATAGATGTTACTCTTCATCTTTTGCTACTCAAGTGTTTTATTAATGTGAACTTTGGAGTCACCTTGTCCCGCGGTGTGAAGGTGACAGTGTGCACATCGTGTGTGTCTCCTCTATGAATTATGGTGTCTGTCTAGTACCATCTAGGGCGCTCATAGTGACAGCGTGGGGTTAACTATACATGATAATGCTTACTTTAAGGAATGCTTTTTGCATCCCTACACACTGATTAGTGTTTGTTATTTGTTATGAGATCTTCATAAACACTTTGATCACGGTGTAAAGGTGACAGTGTGTGCACCGTGTGGTTTAGCATTATATTTATATTTTGTGTTGGATAACCCTATGAAATTCTGGTGTTTGTGTGGAACCATCTGATTCCCATGGTGATAGCATGCGGGTTACTTAGTTGGGAAAGTGCTTACTCTGAGGAGTGCTGTTAAAGGCCTACTCATGGATTGGTGTTGTTATTCGACCGGAGAGTGGTTAAGTGTAGCATAGTGAAGAGAAGATATTTAGTTATTCAATTATGTGATCATTGTTGAGAGTGTCCACTAGTGAAAGTAGGATACCTAGGCCTTATTTCCAAGCATTGGAACACCGTTTTCCGCCTGTTCTGCTACATGTTTGCGTGCTTCCATTTTTATTTCAGATTGCTATTATCACTTATTATCATCCATATTACTTGCATTTTACTCTCTCTTCGCCGAACTAGTGCACCTATACAACTGACAATTGTATTAGGTGTGTTGGGGGCACAAGAGACTTCTTGTATCTTAATTGCAGGGTTGGTTGAGATGGATATCTTTGACCTCTACCTCCCCGAGTTCGATAAACCTTGGGTGATCCACTTAAGGGACACTTGATGCTATTCTACAAACCTCAGCACTTTGAGGCCCAACACTTTCTACACGAATAGAAGCGTGCATAGACATCAAGCTCTTTTCTGGCGCCGTTGCCGGGGAAGTAAGGTAAAAGGTAATCACATCCTCGGGTGTGAGTGCTCGCTTTAGATCCTGCAATTATATATTTTTTATTCTTGTTTTATTTTCACTAGTTAGGCTTAATGGAAAACAACGAAAATATGAGAGATCTTTATAATCTTTATCCTGAGTTAGGACATTAAGTGTTTGAAGAGAAAATTAAAAAAACCTATGGAAGTTTGTTTGCATGAATTCTTTGAACACCATTATTGCTAATGCTATTGAAAAGTCTAAGCTTGGGGAAGCTTGTGATAGTTATATTGTTAGTTTTATCCATGATGCTACTGAAAGTTATCATGAGAGAGGTAAACATAATTTTATGCATCTCAACAATATCAAGTTTCCCCTCTTTATGTTTAAATTTCTGAAGTTGCACTTCTTTTGTCTTCCTATGCTAGCCACTTTGGGCTTCGTTGACTTGTTTTTCTACAAGATTCTTTTTCATAGGAAGTGGGTTAGACTTAAATGTGTTTTATATTTTCTTCTTGATGATCTCTTATTGTGCTTCAAGTCTTATTTTTATGTGAGCATCTTTTAAAAATTATCATGCCTAGCTAAAAAGGCTTTAAAGAAAAGCACTACTTGGGAGATAACCCATGTTTTTTTTGCATTGTTTTTCTCTGTTTTATTTGAGTCAAGGGGTTGTATACTTCTGTAGAAACTCCTATGTATCTTTTGTTTTCATGTTTTAGTAGTGCCAAGTAAAGTCTCTGACGAAAGTTGGAGTTGATTTTCGGATTTCTGCGCAGAAAACAAATTTCTGATGTCCACCATAAAACATCGTATAAAATTCTGGAATATCAGAATGATCTGAATTTTTTTGTACTTATTCCTAAGATAATTCCGCAATTTTTATTAGATGACCACTTTTTGATTTGAGCAACATAAGATTTACGAAAAAATCATCTTTACATGCTGTCCTGTTTTGACAGATTTCTGTGAATAATTGCATTTGCATCTTAATCTCTTTCTTTTGGTGTTCTTTTGAGAAAAAGAGTTTTAAAAGAAATTGTGACAGTAGATAATTTTTTTATGAGTGTTAGGCTTGTGTTAAAACTGAACCATGTGAATTTATTATTTCGATTGCACTAACGTTGCTAATGAAGATTTGTGAGAAGTTTGGTGTGAAGGAAGTTTTCAAGGGTCAAGAGAAGAGGATGATATGATGTGATCAAGAAGAGTGAAAAGACTAATCTTGGGGATGACCCGGTGGTACATCCCAGCAAATTACAAGAAGACTCAATCGTCTAAGCTTGGGGATGCCCAAGTCATCCCCTTCTTCATCGACAAATTATCAGGTCACTTCTAGTGAAACTATATTTTTATTCAGTCACATCTTATGTGCTTTACTTGGAGCGTCTTTTATTTTTGTTTTCAGTTTGTTTGGTTTTCTTTGCTGTAATAAATAGTTGGATCCTATCATACTGTTGTGGGAGAGAGACACGCTCCGTTTTCATTTCTTAGAACACTCTAGTTTTCATTCTTATTGTTCTGTGAGTGTTCACTTTTTGCTAGTACTGCGTTTAGCCTTTGTTTTCATGCATCTCTTATTCAGAGATTTTAGTTTTAGTAGTTTTATGTGAGTACTCTCATGTTTTCTTGTTGTATCATATAGAGTATTTTTGTTAAAACATGTTTTGTATGGTGCTTGTTGGGAAAAGAAACTGCTGCTTGAGGTAGAATTTATAACGGTGCACGTAGAAGCTTGTATAGACTGTGGCTAGAACTTTTTCATGCCATTCTAAATATTAATTTAGTTTTAAAGCCTCTTGGTTATTGAGTAGCATGAATAGCTTCAAATATCTGAGAGTGTTTAATATGCCATTGAAAGAATCATGAGTTGTTCTTGTCATATTAAAGCATAAATTTGTGGTATTCTCCTTTGAATGTTTTATTTGGTTGACTTGGCGCATGCTCACAGCATGTTTATGACTATGAACCAGTCACGAATAGCCTCCATGATCACTTAGTTTTTGAACTTGTGATGCCACTTATGCTTTGTATAATGATGTTTATGTCGCTATGCATGATTATGGCTCTTATGCTCTCTTGATTTGTCGCTCCCAGTCTTTTGCTAGCCTCCACATGTACTGAGTATGAGCTCTACTCGTGCATCCAACTCCCTAAAACCAAAGTTTTCCCATTGTGTCCACCATACCTACCTACACGTGGTATTTAACTGCCAGTCCAAGTAAATTTCTCATGTGCTACCTTTAAAACTTTCAAAATCACTCCTGTTTTGTGTTCTTGTTTTTGCTCATGCGGACGTCAATACAGAATCTTTATCTCACTTGTTGATTGGATTTCACACCCTAGACTAGTGGCTTCATCCGCTTATCCAAATGATAGAAGAGCTGGCAGCAGGGTGCCCAGCCCCAAATTAATGCAAACAAATTCTCTTCACTATTTTTGCCCCTGATTTATCAGTCAAAGCATAATTGTGTAAACAGAAGAGAAAGAGGGATGACCTTCTACCCAGATGCGTCCTTCATATGTGAGCCTCTCTTGTGAATCCAGTTGGCTTGTGATGTACTGTATTTTCTGTTTACCATTCGTTGACATTAGCATACACCTCTCCTAAAATATAGACACTTCTCCATGGTATGTGATTGTTGGCAGGCACCCAAGGATTCGGTTAGCCATGGTTTGTGAAATATGGATGGGAGGAGTGTCAAACTTTTAATACCTCTGTTTAATAAAATAAAAGCTCTAGCACATGAGTTGATCCCTGCTTCCCTCCGCGAAGGTCCTTTCTTTTACTTTTATGTTGAGTCTCCATCTTCTAACTTTATGCACAGTTGAGAGAGCATTTTTGCCATTCTGTGTTCTATGTGAATTTGTCCCGTAAACATCATTAATTGATTCATGATGTGCTATTGTTTGTTCTCAAATTATTTTCTCTAGTCTTCCTCATGAACTTTGAAGGTGTCCTGGCATTTATGTTTTGCCCCACTCTTAAGGACTAGCGAAATACCTGTCGTGGGATAATCACGGCAGACGTTACCAGGGGTAACTTATCTTGGGGTAAATCGACTCTGGTGTTTGGGAGAGGGTTTTGCTTAGGGGAAATCATGGTGATGAAACGATCTGGTAGCCGGCAATCAAGTCGCCGAGTCTCCGATCTAGATCTTATTATCTCAACTCTGGTATTACAAAGGATACTCGAATAGCTAGTGAATCTCGTGTGTCTCGTGTCTAATCTAACCCTAGGGGCCGGCATATATTATTCGGACCCCCCCAGCTTCCTGTCCAAGGCCTCGGAGTCCTACCCGGGTACCGCTTACAAACCCTAAACTTCCTTATCGAAACCCACAATCCGGGTTGCGAGGCCTATACTCTTGGGCCTTCTAGAAGCTCCTTTTCCTTAAGCCGGGTCTTGCGCAGTTCCCTTTGAGCCGAGTTATACCTTGGCGTTAGCCTACCGGGTTATCATCCCTCCATCAGTAGTCCCCAGAATATCTTGGGCTTCAAGGGATCCTCCTTGAAGCGCATGCTATTCCCTGCAAAAATAACAAACATACAAATCCACAAGGGGCCGGGTTAGCTTGCTTTGATAAACAGCTAGGCCTAACTCCACTGGTGGTCCATATAACAACCCGGCTTTCTCCGAATCCACCTTCATTCTCCCGGGTCAACAATCCGAGAAAAACACAGAAGACCCGGCTTGCTTTGCTCGTTAATTAGTCCGTATATCGCGGAAGTGATTTGCTCTGATCTTTTCCGGATATCGCGCACGGGTACTTAACGCCTATCCCAAAAATTTCGGACGGGTATCCGTCCCGAAAATTTTGGCTCCCGCTCACTTAACCTAGTTTTCCCCACCCGCACCTATAAATAGGTGCCCTAGGGGGTAACCTAAACCTAGTTCCATTTCCTCACCATCTCCTTCACCTCCCAGCGCTCTTCCACTCGAGCTCGCTGTTGCGCTGCCATGGAGCCTACCGGAGAGCAGCCGGAAGCGAGCCGCCGCCGCCTGCGCTCAGCTTCCGCTCGTGCTGCACCGCCGTCAAGCACCGCCACCGCGCCCGCGAGCTGCCCGCCGGAAGATCCCGCAGGTCACCGCGGCTGCGCCATTTGCCGCCGCCGCAATCTCCTCCAGACCTCGCCGGTAAGCCTTCCTCCTCCACGAATTTCATCCTCAAGCTTTCCGCTCGAACTAGATTGGATCTAGGTTTGCCTGTACGTTATCTCCTTGCTTTGTACCGATTCGGATTACACGCACCTCACTCTTGCTTTACCTAATTGCTCAAGTTAGATTCAATAGTACTCCCTTGTCACTTGTAGCCATAAATTTCTCCATAAATTTCTCCATGAATTTCTCCATCTAGGTATAATCTGTCAAAAAATTTCCGTAACTACTTCTTTGATACTCGGATAGACTGTAATTTCCGGATCTCTTAGCTGCTCTCTGGTTAACCGGACAACCATTCATTTCCGGGTCTTGATAACTTACACTCTGCACTTTTCATCCCCTGTTTTGCAGCCTGCACACATGGCTCCCAAGAACAAGCGAAAACAGCCGGCCAAAGGTAGGCCGACTAAGTCCATATCGGCCAACTGGGCTAAGTCCACCGTGACCCAGGCCAAGCTGGACGAGCTCGCCGAGTCAGGCGTCCTCCCTTCTCAGAAGGAGATCCACTGGCGAGTTCCAGGAGATGAGACCCGGCCCTCCCCTGGTCCGGATGAGGTAATCTGTTTCGTAGAGCACGTGATCCAGGGATTCCGTCCCCCGGGTCACTCCTTTTTTCGCGAACTTCTTAGCCACTATGGCCTCCGAGTCTTTGACATAGGGCCTAACTCTATGTTAAGTATAACCCACTTCATAGTCCTCTGTGAATCATACCTGTGCATCCCCCGAACCTTGCTTTATTCCTTGAACTGTTCCAATGCAAACCGTGCCGCGAAAGTGGTGACAGGGCCCTCTTGGCCTGCGGCGGAGTTTCTATCCAACGGCGAAAGAATTCGCCAATGCCGACTCTGAGCCTTAACTCTCATGTTAAGCACTGGCAAAAATCCTTCTTCTACTGCCGGGACATCTCCCCACCCGGCGAAAAGAGGTTGTCGGGTTTCTCCGAGGGACTCCTTGATCTCTCCGATACTTTTAATGCCTTCGCCTCTGAGTCGGACAGAGAGTCCATACATCCCTTCCTAGCCAAGATAGCTGCCCTTTCCGCCCATGGTCTCCTTGGGCTTAATTTAGTTAAGACCTGGGTAGATTTCCGAATCCAGCCCAACTCCATCCGGCCTAAGCTGATGTCCGAGTATTCAGGACATGTTACGGATGCGCTCCGCTACTCTTCGCGGAACTACCCGGCTGGGGACACGAACAAGATCATCAAAAGTTTCCTGACTGAAAAGGTGGAAGTGATCCAGAATATTGCCGGGTTAGAGCCATATACCCGAGACAACCCGGCTCCTGTGGTAAGATCCGGCTTTTACTCTTCTGTACTTGTGCTTTTACCTGATGCAACTACTAACTTTCATCTTTATACCTTTATTTCAGGCAGGCAGCGCCTTCTAGAACATCGAAACTCCCCCCACCTCGGAAAACCCGGAAGAGGAAGAAGAGGAAGCGGCTGACTCGGAAGGAGGTACCATCCGGGTTTCACCCAACTTTCTTTTTGTTAACTTATTCTCCCACACTTTTTCTTTTTCCGACTGTGTACTATGCTTCTCAGGAATGGAAGATAAGGATGACAAGGACGACAAGGAAGACCCGGAGGAAACTGAGAGTGACGAGGAGGAGGCAGAGCCGGAAGCTGTGGTTGGGGCCAAGAGGAAACCCCGAGGGGTTGTATTCAAGGTTCCCTATTCCTCCATGTCTTCAAAGCCGTATTCTTTTGCTAATATGCGTGAGCTTAACCAACAATTATCCAATTCACCACACTTGAAGGACCCACCTCCAGCCAAGCGCAGGGTAACCCGGAACTCCCCGGGTGATGATCCCCTCAACCCGGGATCCCCACGTCCCCAGTTCGCCGTGCCGGTACTTCCCAATCTTATCCTTTCGATTCACCTCAAAGATATCCTTCTCCCAATCACCCCTTGCGCGGAAAACTCCGAGTCTCACTTTCTCAATCCTTATCAGCCTCGTCCGGATCTAGCAACGAGCTTCCGCCGGACTTCGTGGTAAATGCCGGGTAAGTTATATTTCTTGCTACTCGATACGCTGGTACTTTCGATAACCTTTTCTCATTAATACTAACCATTTCTTCTTTTGCTTTCCTTAGCGCCCAGGTTACGATCAGTGACCCGGATGACATGGACATGGATAACCGGAAGACTGAGGATCCGGTTGATAATATGAACGCCGCAACTGGCGGTGCTGAAGAAGAAGGCCAAGGACAAGACCCACTGACAGACTCGGCCAGGCAGGAAGCCGGGTCTCCCAAGCCATCATATGGACCTGAGGACGATGACGTCGAGGTCCTGGGCGCAAGGATGGGCACTCCCAATCCTGATACCCAGGCAACCCGGGTTTCGCCCCCAGATCCGGAAAAGACTCCTCCTCCAAGCTACCAGGCCGCCGGCTCTTCCGGTACCAAACCTGAGGACATGAGCTTTGCCGAGATGCTTGATGCTCTGCACACCCTGCGGGCTGATGAAGAAAACATTCTGGAGGCCTTGATAGCCAAGCATGAGGTAAATCCGACTAATATTGCCTGTATATCTGTCTAGTCCCCAAGTTCCGAGTGAACTTATTGATAATTTACTTGGAACTTTCATAACATATTCGACTGATAGTTCGTTTTTATCCGACTAACCCTTCCTTGTGTTTCCACGCAGGCGTACGTCGCCCATTCTGAGAAAGTGTTGGCTAAAACCACCAAACTCCACGAGGTGGAGACGAAGCTGCGCGAGACGGTTGAAGCTGATGCCAAGAAGACAGGGAAACTTGCAAGAAAGTACAGAAAGAGAGCTCATGCTGCAGAGGACGAACTGGCCAAGCTATCAATCCAGATTGCCGACACTCACAGCGCTTTGATTGGTAATACTTCCCGACTGACTGATAGTAACCCGGATTTTCCACTCTGATAAATACTCGGAATTCCTTACTTAAGCCTTTATATTTTCTGCAGGGCCGGATGACGAGACTCCGGATGAAGACGACATAGCGAAGCTGAAGATGTTAAAGAGCACAATCCGGCAACTATGTGCCGGGACCAAATGGATTCTGCAAGCATTGAAGTGGCCGGGTACTGGACATGGTAGCTTGAAGACGCTGCTTGATGCGTGCTCTACCATCCCCGAGTGGATCGAGCACTCGAAACGCTCGTCATGCCGGGTTGGAGTGACCCGGGGGCTTGCCTTGGCTAAAGCGTACTTTCCCAAGCTTGAGCCGGCAAAGCTTGTTGGCGGGTTTCCAGAGTTCAACCACGACGGCTCCAAGTTTTCAGCCAAAAACTACAAGGCAATCCAAAAGGAGGTTCGTCACTCGGCCAGCCAGATTGCCGATAGCCTAGATGTCAGCCTGATTGTTCCACCATACGACGCTGAAGACAAGGCAATTAAGTCGGATCCTCCAAAGCCGTATGACATGCTGGCACGGTGGAAGGCAGAAGCTGCTAAGCTGAGGGAAGAGGCCACGAAGAGGAAGGCTGAGGCCGATACTGCACCTGCGACATCCACTCCGGTTGTTCCTCCCCCCGCGCGCGCCGGTACTGGTGCTGACCCGGATGCTGCTGCTGCCAAGACCGCTGAAGAACAAGTCAAGGATCGAGACCCGGCTGCCAAGGGCAAGGGGAAGATGGATGACTCGACCCAGGGCCGAGTGAACTTTTATCTGCCCCCGTCTCAAACACATCATTCGGCCAATGGGCCTTGTAAAACAATTATTCTTTTGATAGTGCGCCTGTGCACTTTTTGGTACTACTATCCTGGTTTGTAATACGTTTAAAAACCTTAATATCTTTCATGGCACTTCTGGCCTTTGCTTGAATTTGATATTTCTTAACTTTGAGCTTTTTCATTCCTGGCTTTCCGACTTTCGCTATGGTTCCTTTTGTGAGACTCGGTTTCCGGGTCTCATAGGTTTTGACAAGTGGACTTTTTCTAAGTCCCCAAGACTCGGATTTTTGGGTTTTTGAGCTGAATAGCTAGATAATTTGTTTCTTTTTTCAAATTCCCACGTCCCCAAGGCCCGAATGTCCGAGTCTAGGGTGTTTGGTTTTTTAAAAGAACAAATTGTTTCTGCTAAGGCCCAAACCCTAGAGCCGTTCACATAGGTTTGAAGTTATGCTTAATATGCTCTGAGTTTCCGGCTATTAACCCTGTACTCTGCATAACTTGTGGTTTAGATGACTCTTTTGACCTTCTTCTACTATAAGCCGGCTTTCGCGTGGATAATCAATGTTGCTACAGCTGTACAAAGACAGGGTCAGGCAAGTCCCATTGGGCATCATGACTGATTGTAATCATACGCTATGTGACGCCCCAAGATCGGGCACTATGCAGATTTGAGCATTTCCGCCAAAATCCACATAATAACCGATTTCAGGTTGCCACTTGTGATAACATTACAACAGTTCACGAATAATCCACAACAACAACAGAGGAGGTATATACAAGACGACTCAAACGAGTCAAGGATACAACTGATACAATACAAAGATCCAAATAACAGCGGAAGAAACAACATAGTGTCCGACTACGGACAAGATACAAATTGGACTAAGAGTCCTGAAGATAACCGATGGCGTCCAATCCCTGCCCAGGCCAAGCCGGAGGGATTCCCAAGCTAACGTCATCAGACTTCAAACCTGTTGACTGCAATGTGGAATATGCAGCCACGAAAAAGGATTCGTGGGTCAGTACTATTAAGTACTGGCAAGTGGATAAACCATACTCACAAGATACCAGCGTAACCAATCATCACAAGATACAAATACTTTGGGTAGAACGGAAGGAATGGATTATTGCAAAGAAGCGGCAGCGGGCTGCACTAACTAACTACAGAGACGCGCTACAACATCCGGCTAAAAGAAAGGGATAAGATAGCGTATCAGAACCAACTACAACTACTCACCAAACAATACCCATCCAATGTTACCCCCTACTAAGGAAGCAACCCAAGGAAACTCACACGGTTGATTAAGGTGACATTCATTTTTATGGTGGACGTAATCTATATTACTAGTCAAGTTATCATCGTTAAGTGTAAGTTGTCTGAGTACTTGTTAGCCAGCACTTTCACCAAGTCATCCATAACCGCGGACAACACGGCTTCTCGAGAAGATTTAACCCTGCAGGGTTGCACCAATAAGAATAACCTGCCAGGCGGGGAGCAAACCCACCAAGCAGGCCACTCAACACAACCCAACTCTTCTCCGCATCAAGCCCAAAGAACCACGTGTTGTGCGTGCGCGGCTAATCGAGCCCCCACGAAGAAAAGGGGGACCCTCATAGCACTGGAAGACCACGCCGCCCTAAATGCCGACTACAAAAGTTCCACCCTGGCGCCAAGGGCTCGCACCTGCATATGCATGCATCAAATGGAAATCCCGAACTAAGTGTGGCGATTTGGACGAGATGCGAATCGAATCAGAATTGCGGGGGGCGCCCATACTCGCTTCCCACATGCGGTTAGTGCGCTCATCATGGATCGGAGGACAAGACCCTTTTCCTAATTAAGTTCGACACTAGCAGGCCTCAAAACCACGCCGGGCCTCCTGCCGGTGCCTTATCATCAAATTATTATTACCCAAAACATTAACATGTTGTTGATTGAATTGAAACCCAACTATCAAACTAAACAGGTGATAAGACGGACAACAAGACTTGAGCGCAAACAACACTAAGCATGCAACTACGACACGAGGGCCAACGGGGTAAACAAACAACAGGTAATAGGAAGTGGAAGGAAGGCTATATCATGGCTGCAAGGTAAACATATGATAGGATCGAGACACAAGCATCGAATCATAAGGCCAGAATAAAGGCAACGGGAAGAATCGGTAACAAGTGATGAAAGGCAGCCATAGGTAGCAAGTGAGTATACTTGCCTGGGATCCAGCAAGTAGAGGTACATCCGAAGATCTTGCCGTTGCTCACATCATCTCAACGTACTATCCGCGAAGAAGCAACGAACTAGAACAAACACCGGATGCAACAATTACTTCTACGGTAAAAGATCCAGCATGATCAAGATATGGATGCATGACAAGTTTAAGGATGCATCAAAGATAAACTAGTTGACATGGTAAACATATCTAAATGGGCCCATATGCAATTTGGATTGCATATGGAAAAGCCCATGGATTAATGTTGAATTAAATGATCTACAAATAACCATCATGTATAAATTTATTAGAATGATGCATGGATGATGAAAACAATAAGAAAACAACAATAGCTTCAGTTTGATATGTTGTTTACCAAGTTTGGAATTTTATTTATTAAGTTATGAACTTTGGCATTTTAAATGATTTAAACAAACATTTGTTGTTTTCACCAATTTTAAATGTTCAAAACAGATAACAAAATTTATATTTGGAAAGAACACAAAATTTTAGATGGAATACATATTTCATTTGTTGAATTTGGATTTGAAATGAGCAAGTTATGAATTTGGCAATTTAAATGAATAATTTTAATGGATTGAATTAGTGCAGCAATTTTAAATGTCCAAAACAGGGAACAAAGTTTATATTTGGAAAGCTTGTTTAATTTTGCGTGGAAACCATATTTTACATGTTGGAATTGGATTTGAATTGCCCAAGTTATGAATTTTGCAATTTAAAAGGTGTAATTAAAGTATTGAATTATTACTCCAATTTTAATTAGGAAAAATAGTGAACAAATTGCATATTTGAATATTACAGGAAATTTGGAATGGAATACATATTTTACTTTTCAAAATTGGAGTTTAAATGAATCTGTTATGGACATTTGAATTTTAGGGACCTTGCTGTAATTTTCCAGGGACTTGTGTGCGAAAACAGAGGACAGAAAAAAGGAATTGCACCTCGCAGAGCTACCCAGGCCCTATGACGCGTGGGCCAGGGCCAGGCTGGCAGCCACACGGGCGCGGGTGGAAGCTGGGGTGGCCACGGGGATCACTGACATGCGGGGCCTGCCCGCGCGCGAGGGAAACCAAAAAAAGGTGGCCTTTATTCGGCCTGAGGGGGATCGAACTCGAGACCGCCAGCTGCGCGCACGCGGAGGGCCTCTGCTACTGGGCTACGCTGCGTTCTGTGGTGGGATATGGATCCGGCCCAAGATGAAAGAAAGGTTCAGGCGTTAACTGAATTTAGCATCGTACAGATTCAGACTTGCAGGTGCAGAAACAAAGCAAAATAAAAGGTTTGTGCCTCGGATGGGATTTGAACCCGCGATCTCACGATGAATCCAGGGAACCTAGCCACTGTGCTTTGAGCGTGTTGTGTACAGGTTCGGAACTGAATCAACTAGAGTTGTATCTGCGCGGAGTTGGTCTGACGAAACTGAAGATCGCACGCATCTACTGCTTGCGACGGGACAGAACCGGCAATACGCCGCTCGATGGCGGACGTCCAGAGCAGGGGGAAGGCAGGGAGGAGGGGAGGCCCGAGGGAGAGGCTCACCTCGAGGAGCTCGGAGGCGAGGCGGCAGGGAGGACGTGGTCGTGCTCGGGGAAGAAGGATAGTGTCGAGGAAGAGGATGCAGCCATGGTCGTACTCGACGAAGCTCGATGGGGCCGACGCTCTGATCCATCTCATCGCCTCCTAGTTCACTGAATCGGACGAGGGTGTTGTGGAGGTTCCGTTCCCGTTATCCGTCGCTCCTCGCAGCCACCACGTCGTCGGCCCCGCGTCCTTTCTACTCCGGCCATGGAGGTGGAATTGGTACAGGAGAGAAGAAAGAAGGAAAAAAATCGTGAGAGAAAGGAGATGGCGGCGGAGAGGAAAACAGGAAGGGAGAGGGGCTAGGGTTCCTCTCTCTCTCGGGTAGATAAGGAGGGGAAAGGGGGGAGCAGGTGAGGAGGTGCTCTGCTGGAAAGCGACATGAGGGGATCACGCACGCTCTCCTCGTGCCTGTACGGAGAAAGAAGAAAGAGGGAGGTGGGCTGGGGCCTGCTGGGGTGGTAGGTGGGCCTTTGGGCCTGCCTCCCCCAGCAGCTTGTTTTATTTTTTTTCCTTTTTCCCCTTTTTTTTGTAGAAGATGAAAAAGAGAGAGAAATAGAAGGGATTTAGGGTTTATAAAATTATGAAAATAATTTGATTGCACTGAACATTGGAAATGCCCATGTGCACCAACTTTGGTTTTTCAAAATTTCAAATATTTATTTGTTGTTTGAATTTGAATTTGAAATTCAAATTAGGGTTTTAATAAAAGGAATTTTTTATTAACCAAGCCAATTATATCTCAAATTCAAATTTGCTGCGAACAATTTGATTGTTTCTGTTTGCAATTTTATTTGAAACCATTGGACATGTTTAAAAGTTTAAGTTGGTTTGCAAACAAGGTGCAAATGATGCATGTGATGCAATGCCATGAGAAAGAAAAGCAAACAATTCTAGTTGGGGGAAAATCCCCCGGGTGTTACACGCTAGCAAAGCATGCCACTTTAGTGCGAGTCACATCAAGCTTAAGCAAGAAAAGTCAAAAAAGTTTGGCTCTATTGTCCGGTTATAAGCTTGCGGCCGTACTTATTACAAGTAATCGGCCCTTATAACTCAATGGCATCGTGGTCGGGTCATTGAGTTTGCAACTGTGCTATTCAAGCAATCAGCCCCCAAGACCTAGATATATGCAATTTACTAACAAAAACTAAAACAATAAATAACACTTACCTTGAAATAGAAAACAACAGGAATATAAAAACTTTGACAAAGAATACACAAAAAAGAAACAAAATATTGTTTAACCATCTCTTTATTGATATGAGAAAAGTTAGGTCAGCAAGCCGCCTCATTAAAAACCCTCCAGTCCCCTTAGGTACCCTGGATAGGAAAAGAGTGCGTCTGAAACCTGCTGCCTGTTACATCGTGTAATTCCACTTGTGAATCTAGTCTATTCTAAGTGTAGTAGAGACACAGCTGAGCCATGTTCCATGGTCTCTCTCTTTCTTGCATAGATGAAGTTGTATGGGCGGTGTCATTGACGGTAGCCGACTCTTCCCTTGCATCTACCAAGTAATACGATCCATTGTGTAGATTCCGGCTTATGATGAACGGTCCTTCCCATGGTGGGGATAACTTGTGTTTTCCTTCCTTTGACTGTACCAGGCGAAGAACCAGGTCTCCTTCCTGGAAGACCCGGGTTTTGACTCTCCGGCTATGATATCTCCTCAGATCCTGCTGGTATATGGCTGATCTCTCCAAAGCTTGTTCCCTGTGTTCTTCTAACATATCCACGGCGTCCTGCCGGGTCTTCTCGTTCTCCACCTCGACGTAAGCCGACACTCGAGGCGAGTCATGGATAATATCACTCGGTAATACCGCCTCTGCACCATAAACCATGAAAAACGGTGTCATCTGAGTAGATCTGTTAGGTGTGGTGTTAATTCCCCAAACCACTGAAGGTAACTCCTCAACCCATGCTCCAGCAGCTGTGATGCATGGGACTCGTAGCCGTGGTTTTAATCCACGAAGTAACTCCTGGTTTGCCCTTTCCACTTGTCCATTAGCTTGTGGGTGGGCTACTGAGGCTATGTCAAGCCGGATTCCATTGTTCCCACAGAATTTTTCCATCTCGCCTAAGGACATGTTGGTTCCATTGTCCGTAATTATGCTGTGAGGATACCCGAACCGGTAGATAATGCTTTTCAGGAACTTGACTACCGTAATCGCTTCACAATTGGTAACTGGCATAACTTCAACCCACTTGGTAAATTTATCAATAGCCACCAAGAGATGTGTCTTTTTGCAAGGTGACACGTGAAAGGGGCCAACCATGTCCATACCCCAAACGGTAAACGGCCAGGTTAAAGGAATTGTTTGCAACTCCATAGCCGGCACATGGATTTGGCGGGCATACCTTTGACATCCATCGCACCTTGCCACCAAGCGTCCCGCGTCTGCTAAGGCTGTGAGCCAGAAGAAACCGTGCCTATATGCTTTGGCCACAAGGGATCTTGTGGATGCGTGATGCCCACAGTCGCCTTCGTGGATCTCTTTCAGGATCTGCCGGCCTTCTTCTGGTGCTACACAGCGCAAAAATACTCCTGCATCACTCCTTTTATATAACTCCCCATTGAGGATGGAATATCCTTTTGCTCGTCTCACAATTTGCCTTGCTAGTACTTCCTGCTGTGGTAACTCGCCCCGTGATAGGTAAGCCAGGAACGGCTCTGTCCACTCGGGAACAGTGCGTATTGTGGCCACGAGCTCCAAATCCGGGTCTTTGTTAGCCACCTCTTCCTCAGACTCGGTTTTTACTGATGGCCGCCATAGCTCATCCAGGAAAACGTTGGGTGGAACCGGCTCTCTGCGCGAGCCGAGTCTTGCGAGTGCATCTGCTGCCTCGTTCTTTCGCCTGTCAATGTGCTCCACCTCATACCCGGAAAAACACCCGGCAACCCTGTCCACCTCTCTACGATATGCTGCCATAGTTGCATCCTTCATGTCCCAGGTTCCTGAGACCTGCTGCACCACAAGATCCGAATCTCCATAGCATCGTATCCGCCTGATGTTCATCTCCTTGGCTATTCTTAATCCATGCAATAATGCCTCATACTCGGCCACGTTGTTGGAGCAATCAAAGTGGATTTGCAACACGTAGCTCAGTTTATCTCCTTTAGGTGATGTGAGTACCACTCCAGCTCCTGATCCCTCATATTGCTTGGAACCATCAAAGTGCATTACCCAAGACTCGGAACTTGGTGTCATTGTGGGCATGCTAGTATGAGTCCAATCATTAATGAAATCAACTAAAGCCTGAGACTTGATTGCTGACCTGGGCTCGTAGTTGATATGATAATCTCCCATCTCGACGGCCCACTTGGCTATTCTACCTGTTGCGTCCGAGTTTCTGATGATGTCCGACATTGGTATAGAGCTAACCACTGTTATTGGGTGTTCCTGAAAATAAGGTTTCAATTTCCGGCTGGCCATGAAGACCCCGAAAACGAACTTTTGCCAATGTGGGTAGCGCTGCTTTGCCTCTGATAACACCTCGCTGACGTAATAAACCGGCCTTTGAACCGGGTGATCTTTCCCATCCTCTTTGCGCTCAATGACAACCACTGCGCTAACTGCCCGGGGCCCGGTTGCAATATATAGTAGCATGGGCTCTTTGGGACCCGGGTCTGCTAAAACTGGTGCCTCAGATAACTGCTTCTTTAGTGCCTCGAACGCCTCATCCGCCTCTTGGTCCCAAACAAACTTATCAGATTTCCTCAAGAGCCGGTACAGGGGTATTGCCTTTTCTCCGAGTCTGGATATGAACCGGCTCAGCGCTGCTACGCACCCTGTGAGCTTCTGAACATGCTTTAGGTTTTCCGGCTTTGTCAGGTTCTGGATAGCTTTGATTTTGTCCGGGTTTGCCTCAATTCCTCTCTCGGAAACAATGAATCCGAGTAACTTTCCTGCTGGAACTCCAAACACGCACTTTGTAGGGTTAAGTTTCATCTGATACCTTCGCAAATTCTTGAATGTTTCCTTTAGATCATCAATGAATGTTTCCGCTTTCCTGGTCTTGATCACCACATCATCCACATAGGCGTGAACATTGCGCCCAATCTGGTCCTCAAAGCACTTCTGTATGCATCTCTGGTAAGTTGCGCCAGCATTCTTTAGCCCAAAAGTCATGGTTTTGTAACAGAAGGCCCCAAAAGGGGTTATGAACGATGTTTTCTCCCAGTCTTCCTTCTTAAGCTTGATCTGATGATACCCGGAATATGCATCCAGGAAACATAATAGGTCACTTCCAGCCACTGCATCTATAATCTGATCAATCCTTGGGAGGGCAAACGGATCCTTTGGACAGTGCTTGTTGAGACTCGTGTAATCTATGCACATCCTCCACTCATTACTCTTTTTCATCACGAGAACCGGATTTGCCAACCAGTCCGGGTGAAATACTTCCATGATAAAGCCGGCTGTCAATAGCCGAGCAATTTCCTCCCCTATAGCTCTTCTTCTTTCCTCATTCATTTTTCTCAGGCCCTGCTTCACAGGCCTGGACTTGGGATCAACGTGCAAGCTATGTTCCGCTAACTCTGTAGGAATACCCGGAATGTCGCTGGGCGTCCAAGCAAAAACATCTTGATTCGAACGAATAAACTCCACGAGTGCTTTTTCCTGCTCATTGTCCAGGTTAGATCCTATAGCAAATTGCTTGGAGGGATCACCTTCGACAAAGGCCACCATCTTGGTATCCTGTGCTGCCTTGAATTTCGCTCGCTCATCCTCCGTATTTGGCCTTATTAATGCTATTCTGTCATCCGAGTCTACTTGAGACCGATAATACTTGAGCTCCTCCTTTCTGCAAGCTTGTTCTGCCATTGCCGCGTCTCCTTCGTCACACTCAGCTGCTATATCCCGGCTCCCATGGATAGTGATGGTCTGCTTGGGACCCGGGATTTTTAGCTGTAGGTATACATAACACGGCCTGGTCATGAACTTGGCGTAAGCCGGCCTTCCAAACAATGCGTGATAGGGGCTGCGCAACTTTACCACTTCGAACGTGAGCCACTCCACCCGGAAATTATCCTTTGATTCTCCAAAAGCAACCTCCAAGGTAATCTTTCCCTCAGGACACGCCGAGTGACCCGGCACAATCCCGTGAAAAACTGTTGAACTTTTCTGTAGCTGAGACTCCTTGAGGCCCATGCGCAAGAAAGTTTCCCAATATAAGATGTTGATGCTACTTCCGCCGTCCATTAGGACCTTTTTCAGCTCATAACCATTAACCTGTGGCGCAACCACCAATGCTAGAACTCCCGGGTGTTCTATCCTTTCCGGGTGATCTCTTCTGCTCCATGTTACATCTTGCTGCGACCACCTCAGGTACCTCGGGACGGCCGAGGAAACCGAGTTTACCGCCTTTTTCAGTATCTTTCTATCCTTGTTTGAAGTTCCCGTGGTGTGAACGTGGTACTGGCCCAATTGCTTGGGATTGGCTTGGAAACCTCCAGCTCCTCCCTGGTTATTACCCGGGTTTCCACCTCCTGGGTTGCCTGCTGGGGGTGGGCCGTTGCCCGGGTTTCCACCCGGACCCGGTCCTCCTCCCCGGCCTGCGCCTCGCATAGCTTTGTTTATTTCTTCGTTCTTCCATCTCTGTAAATCCACACACTGCTCCAATGAGTGGTTAGCCGGTCTACCGTTCCTGCTGTGTCGCGGGCACGGCATCTTGTAGACATCCCAGTGGTTTCCCGGCCTTGGCGGACCCTGGTAATTTCCTCCATTAAAGTTTCCTCCGTTAAAATTTCCTTCTGCTCTGGGTCTCAAAGACCCGGCTTCTGTGCTGGCGACAAACTCGGAATTCCCCTCAAACGGGCGTTTATTCTGGTTGTTTCCATTATTTCCTCCATGGTTACCCGGCGTGGATCCATTGCCGGTTCTTCCATTATTACTCGTGTTTGCTTTCGCTTTCTTATCATCAGCGTCCTCTTCTGTGGTATCCGTAGCAGCATGTTTGTTGCATGCGTCCATCAACTCTCCCATAGTAACCTCTGAAGCGTTTCGACTGGATTTCATGCGAGTTAGCTTTTGCACTAAGGGTGTATACTTGCATGTCTTTGCCATAGCTTGCAACGCATCCTTTGGCTGAATATCTGTAGATGAATGAAGTATCTCCATAACCCGGCGCACCCAGCTACGCGCCGATTCTCCCTTCTTTTGCACACACCATTCTAGATCGTCGATAGTAAACAACTTCCTGCATGTTCCGTGAAAGTGCTTGATAAACGCAGTTTTCAATTCACTCCAAGATTTGATAGATCCTTCAGGTAAATTGTTGAACCACAACTTTGCTGCTCCTTCTGACATCATTAAGTACATGAACTTGGCTTGAAGATTCTCAGATGCGTTGTGAATCGACATAGCCATCTCATAACTGCTCAACCATGTTTCTGGATCCATAGTCGGCTCATAATTCACCACTTTACCCGGTTCCTTGAATTTATCCGGGTAAGGCTCAGCCCTGATATTATCCGACAGACACTTAGGTCCAGCGAGATTAGTCAGTACTGGCCTCACTCGGGAAACATGCGATCCTGCGGGGGGCGCGGCTGGGCGCGGCGCTGCCGCAGGCCCGTGTACCGCAGACCCGGCCGCGGCTCGCCTGGCTCTGGAACTATCCACAATAGCTTGTGCTGCTAATGCTGCTGGTGCGGCTTGGAAGCGGGGAGGAGGCGGCATTTGCTGCTGCTCTGCCCTCCGTCGCACTGAACTTGACTGAATATTGCCGGTGTTGCCATGTTGCCGGCTGATATACGGCGTTCCATGCATTCCACTCCTATTATCCGGGTAATTGACTTGCTGAGCCACTGCCGTGCATAATAAATCTATCGCCCGCCGGGTCTCCTCCGCATGGGGTGACTCTCTTACGGGGATTCGATCCAACGCCAATGTTGCCGCATATACATTATCCATTGGGTTGTTGAAGTGACCTGGTGGCATACGAAATCGTGATGGTGGTGCTGCATTACCAGCTCCAACCCCTGTCTGCAACGTGGGTAACCCGGCTTGTACGTTTGCTGGCTGTGCTCCTCCAGTCGCGGGCTGATGTACAGTTTATTGATTCGCGGCCGGGATTGGCTGATCCTGGGGTGGGGGAATAGCGCAGCCGGGTTTAGAACTCCACCCGTGGCTGGCAACCTTGTTTGGTATCTCTGATGCATCCTAGTTGATTCAACCCGGAGCCGGTTCTCCAACGCTTCCAGCTCGCGTTGGCGCGTGGCTACCCCTTGCTTTTCTGCTTCCACTTCTCTCCTTTGCTGCTCTAATGCACGGCGGGCTACATCCAGATCCCTAGCACGTGCTACTGCGTTCTCCGGGGTTATCACCGTAGCTAGCACCGTGGGATCCAGGATCAAGTTATTACTAAACAGGGCTGGATGTTGTGGGTTTGAGGGACCCTCCCCTTACTTTGCCATGCTTTCTCTATACTTGAAACAAACGTATATCTTTTTTTGCATTATTATTCATGATCTTTTATTTGAGATACTCCTCATGATGCAAAGTGATTGCTATGCTTTATTATTAAAGTTCTATTTATCATGTTTGTGTTTAAAGTTCTATGATCTCAACTTACATATGCTTTTACATTATTGATGATCAGTTTATGTTAGTAGCATGTCACCTCAGAAATTATTTTGTTTTATCGTTTACCTACTCGAGGTCGAGTAGGAACTAAGATTGGGGATGCTTGATACGTCTCCAACATATCTATAATTTCTGATGTTCCATGATGATATTATGCCAATTGCTACATGTTTTCTCCCTTCTCTATAACATTTTTACATGTTTTCCGGGACTAACCTACTAACAAGATGCCACAAAGCCAGTTCCCTGTTTTCTGTTGTTTTTAGTTTCAGAAAATTTCTTCTAGAAATATTCTTGGAATTGGAAAATTCGAAAGCCAGAAGTATTAGAAGTCTCGGAAGCTTCTAGAAGTCCCGAAGAGCCCCGGAGGCGAGCCACAGGGTGGCCACACCATGGGTTGGCGCGGGTCCCCCCTGGCCGTGCCACCTGGTGGTGTGGGCCCCCCCAGAGCTCCACCACCTTTTCCCTTTTGCCTATTTATACTCCCCCGAGGGAAAACCCTAAAAAGATCAACCTTTTCCACAAAATACATCCGTAGCTCCGCCGCCGCGACCGACAAGTTTCGGCGGACAGATCTCTGTTTTGGCACCCTGTCAGGACGGGGAAGTGCCCCCGGAAGCCATCTCCATCGACTCCACCACCATCTCCATCGCCGTTGATGTCTCCTATGACGAGGAGGGAGTAGTTCTCCCCTGAGGCTGAGGGCTCTACCGGTAGCTATGTGGTTCATCTCTCTCTCTCCCATGGTGTGATCTATATGTGATCATGAGCTTTGTAATCTATTTGAATTTGTAGATGTTACTCTTCATCTTTTGCTACTCAAGTGCTTTATTAATATGAACTATGGGGTCACCTTGTATCACGGTGTGAAGGTGACAGTGTGCACATCGTGTGTGTCTCCTCTATGAATTGTGGTGTTTGTCTAGTACCTTCCGGGGCACTCATAGTGACAGCGTGGGGTTAACTAGACATGGGAATGCTTACTTTGAGGAATGCTTTTTCCAGCCCTACGCAATGATTAGTATTCATTATCCAACCGGAGAGGGTTAAGAGTAGCATAGTGAGAGGAGATATCTAGTTATTCATTTATGTGATCATTGTTGAGAGTGTCCTCTAGTGAAAGTAGGAGCCCTAGGCCTTATTTCCAAGCACCGAAACACCGTTTTCCGCCTGTTCTGCTACATGTTTGCTTGCTGCCATATTTATTTCAGATTGCTATTATCACTTATTATCATCCATATTACTTGCATTTTACTCTCTCTTCGCCAAACTAGTGCACATATACAGCTGACAGTTGTATTAGGTGTGTTGAGGACACAAGAGACTTCTTGTATCTTGATTACAAGGTTGCTTGAGAGGGATATCTTTGACCTCTACCTCCCTGAGTTCGATAAACCTTGGGTGATCCACTTAAGGGAAACTTGTTGTTGTTCTACAAACCTCTTCACTTGGAGGCCCAACACTGTCTACAAGAATATAAGTGTGCGTAGACATCATGCGCTACCTCATGGAACAACCCTTTGTGGGCTCAGGTTTGACCCCACCACGGATGCCCCCGAACATGCCCAAGACGATGCCCAAGAACCTGTGGAAGAAGTCCGAGAAGATGGCATGAAGGAAGAAGAAGGAACGGAAGAAGAAGGGGGAAAATAGGGGCCCCTGGCCAGGCCGACCCCCTTCCACCTCCAGGCCGGCCACTGTACAGAAGGAGCCGGCCTCCACCCCAGCCTCAGGCCGGCTCCCTCCCAAACTTAGGCCGGCCACCCCTCAGAAGGCCCCGGCCTCAGGCCGCCCCCCAGGCCGTCTCCCCCTTCCCCACCTCGGCCTTAGGCCGGCCTACCCCCTTCTTCACCCCAGCCTCAGGCCGGCGTGGGCAGAGGCGCCTCAGCTCCCACCCAGGCCAGGCCGGCCTCCCAGGGCGGCCCTCCTGAAGACACGCGAACGGAAGGCAATTTCGCCTATTTTCCACCTACTCCGACCCCTTGGCTATATAAGGACTTCCCCGATCTAGATCTAGGTTTAGAGATGAAATTAGAACTTTGCGCATTGCTCTTGTATCCCTCTTGTGAGGCTACTCCTATGGTTGTACCTAGGACCGTATCAAGGCTACTCCTATGATATTCATCTAGGATTATATCAAGATTCATCCGACTACCTATCCTTTCCTATTGGGATTCAGTTAGGAGTTGTCCAATCTTCCTCAACTAACCCTTGAGGTTCTATTGGCGTGGTGGACCGGCCACGGGTGTGAAGCGGTTTCCGTTGAGGTGAGTTCATTGAATCGATCGCCCCGTAGGCAGCCCTCGGGGTTTAGTTGACGGGAGATTTGGGATTCTTCGGTTCTTGCGAGTTATCTCCCCATGATTCCCCATGTTTCCCCCTTGATTTTACTCGATTTCCCCTCATTCCCCTTCCGTGTTCTTCGTGTTCATCGTTCGTTCTTCGTGTTCTTCGTTGATTCGTGAAGATCGGGCCAACTAGGAGCTAACCCCTCCGCATCAGCGCCTGAGTTTTCCCGGGCCCAATCGGCGGCGTGTGAGAGGGGCTGCATGGGCTAGCCGTCCCGTGGCGCGTGAGGAGGAGCTACGGGCGCAACTGCTCCAGTGGCAAGGAGGTCATCGGGGGGTGGTCCGGGCTTCTAGCCAAGGTCATTGGCGCGATGGTCCGTGGGTGAGGGATGCAGGTGGGGTGTCGAGGGACGTCCATGGTCTGGTCGGACTCGTTCTCCCCGTCGTGACCCCCGTGGGTCGCCGTTGGATGCTCTGGTGGCTCCGCCCAAGAAGAAGAAGAAGAAGTCTAGGAGCAAGAGGAGTTGGCCGCGACGGGTGAGGGTGGTGTGGTGTTGTCTAGGGATGTGTCGGCGGTCGAGATACCTAGCGGTGTCTCCCATGCTGATGCTCCTAGGGCGATACCCCATCCTCTTCCGTGGGTGCCACTCACGCTTCTGGGCCACTGCATAGACACGAGTTTCTACTACATCGACATGGGGGCGGCAAGCTCTCCGCTCCTTAGTTCTTGGTCGTGGTGACGGTTCTCCCAGACCCGGAGCGGTCCCCGTCTGTGGTGATCTTGGCGGCATCTATCTGCGCTGAGTTCTTCCTGCTTGAGCCTCAGGCCCTATAGGTTGTGACCGATCTCTCACCGTCTGAGTTTTTTGTCGAGTTCCCCTCCCTTGGTCTGCTCAAGGCCCTATCATGGGGGGCAGTCGATCACGCTCTCAGGTTGCAACATCAAGGTCTCCATCGAGTCGTCCTCCATCGACCCGACCACGCTGTCTACGCTTGTCCCTGTTTGGATTCGGATCCATGGGATTCCCATGGAGGCTAAGACCATCCACATCATCGACCAGATCGCGGAGGCTGTGGGACGTCTTGTGAAGGTGGACGAGGCCTCTCTGCCGGGTTGTGGCCCTGTCCTCCTGCGCATGATGGTCCCAGACATCTCCAAGCTAGAGGGTTCCCTTCCCCCGTTATATTTTGACGGGGTGGACAAGCCTCTATCTATGGAGGTGGATTAGGTGGGTGACCAGACGAGGTCCTCCTCCTCGCCCCTCTGTCGTTCTCCGTCCCCGCACCACGACAACTCCTCAGCGGGGGACAAGGAGTCCTTGGGGACGACTTCGACTCGGGCCCGAGGGATGTGGCTTCCACGCCTGCGGTTTCGGCGCCTGGGCAGGGGGTCGCGCCGCCTGCTGGGACGGTGTCTCAGGTTGCCGTGGTGGCGCAGGCATCTTCGCCTCTGCCGTCTCTCTCAGGCCCGGTTGCACCTCCCCTGAGTGCGCCGGCTAGGCTGGCCACAATGGATGTCTCTCGGCACGTCTCGCAGCTCATCATGGGACCCTCGCTCTCACAATACGGGTCCAACCTCTGTGAGGGACCGAGTTCCCTTGACATGCGGGTCTTGTGGCTAACTCTCTTCACGTTGCCCCCACTCCTCAGTCCGACGCAGAGGCGGCTGACTCTGGGGGTGCGAGCATGAAGGTTGCTGCCTCGGACTCGCCACGGTCCCCGGGAATGGTATGCTACCCCCGATCGCCAGGGACCTCACCTACTCCACCTCAAGGGTCCCCGGCCCACCTGATAGCTCCCCCTGCCCCATACACCCGTGCCTTGGGTACGATTGTCACCACCACTCCCGTGCCTGGGGTCACGACGCGCCACAGTGCGCGGCTGACGAGGCCAGAACTGGGGCCGAGATCGTCGGGCCGACGATGACCGAGGTGGCGGCCCGATGGTAGGCAGCTCGCTGCCCGGAGTCTGGTATGTTTCGGCCTTCCTCATCACTCCCTACTTTACCTCCCCTCCGTCTGGTTCTAGGTTTTCGATTCTCGACTCGGTCGCTGTTGAGCACTTAGAGCAGGTGGCTCTTGACTATGGCGTGGTTTACCGGGGAGAGCGTGGCCCCCGTTTGGAAAAATTGAGGTGATTAGAGCGAAGGAGATTTATGAGGGGGCCCTTGCGGCTACTCGCGCTCACTCCGAGCGTGACCGGCCAGGGCCCCGGGATCCTGCTGAACCTGGGCAGGAGACACCTGGGTCTGGTAGTGGAACCTCTCCCCTGCAGCCTAGCGTGGAGGCATTCGTGGCAGCCTCCCTGCCTGGGAGGAAGAACGGGAGACCACCTAACGACGCGTCCAGGCCCTCGACCTCTGGTAGGGCCCGACAGGTCCCCCTTAAGGAGACCCCCCCGTCGGTTCTCAATGAGTGTCACCCTGTTAGACTGGAATATGCGGGGGTTCGGGCAGGATGGTCGGTGCCAGCAACTAGTGGAGTACATTAGAGACGAGGACCTAGATATTGTGGGAATTCATGAGACGATTCCCAAGCTCGAGAGTCTGAGTCATCATAAGTTTGCTTGGCAATGGCTACCGGCGACAGGACGGTCGGGCGGGTTCCTTCTTGGGGCTAAGGAGGACACTTTTGAGGTGGAGGATATGGTCCACGGCCACGGGGAGTTCTTTTTGGGCATGTCTCTCACCCAGAGACGGACTAACCTCCGGTGGGAGGTTATTATTGTCTATGGGCCCGCGGATCATCGTAGGTCCTCCGAGTTCTTAGATGAACTTAGGGAAAAGGTGGAGCGATGCCTCTTCCCGGTAGTAGTGGTTGGGGACTTTAATTTTATTCGCTCACCCCCTCGATAAGAGTTTGAACAATGTTGACCTCCCGAGGATGCGCATGTTCAATGATTTCATTGCAGACATGATGTTCATCGAGATTGAGCGGGTTGGTGCTAGGTACACGTGGACTAATAACCAGGCGGACCCGGTTCGCTCGGTTCTGGACCGAGTCTTGGTCTCGGCTGATTGGGAAGCTGCTTTCCCGTTGTGTGCCCTACGGGCCATCCCTGCGTGGGTTCGGACCACTGCCCCTTGATCCTGTCATCGGGGGGTTGGTCCCTCCTAGGCCGAACCGGTTCCACTTTGAGGACTTCTGGTTGGATCAACCAGGTTTTGTGGAGACGGTTAGGCTGAAGTGGCTCTCCGCGGCAGCTTCTCCCTCGCGTGTGTATAATGTGGTGGATGTTTGGCACTTTTGTGCTAAGAGCTCCCGCCAGTTCATGCGTGGGTGGGGGGCAAACCGGGGAGCGGGGCGCCGGAGGCACAAAGCCGCCCTGCTGAGTCAGATCCAACTACTTGACTTGGCGACGGATGTAGGGGGCTGAGTGCGGATGAGTGGGGTCACAGGTATGCCCTGGAGACATTCCTTATGGAGGTCTACAAAGGGGAGGAGGTGTTCTGGCGCCAGCGAAGCCGGCAGAACTGGATCCTTAAGGGGGGTTGCAATACCGCCTATTTCCACGCCATAGCCAATGGACGTAGGCGTAAATGCTCTATCCCATTGCTCTGGGCGGATGACGTCTTGTTGGAGGCGGCCGAGGATATTTCCGCCCATATCTACTCCTTCTATAAGGGGTTATTTACGTCTACCCCTCGGTCTGGGGTGGCGTTTTCTGCCCACTTGTGGCCCCAGGGAGGCCTAGTTACCTCGGTGGAGAACGAGGGTCTTCTACTCCCGTTCCTCCCTGCAGAGGTGCGCGAGGAGGTCATGGAATGTGTATGTGCTCGGCTCCAGGGCCGGATGGTCTCCCGGTTTCCTTCTTCCAGAAGTTCTGGGAGACTATCCAGGCGGTCGTTTTGCTGATGTTCCAGGATTTTTAAATTGGGACTTTAGTTATGTCACACCTAAATTATGGCGTGATAAAACTGATCCCAGAGATTCCTGGGGCAACGGATATTCGACAGTTTAGGCCCATCACGGTTATAAATGTTATCTAGAGGATCTTCTCGAAGGTTTGTGCGAGGCGCCTAGCCCCAGTGCCTGAGCGTCTGACACACCCCTTCCAGTTCGCTTTCCTCAAGGGACGTTTCATCCACGATGGGATTTTAGCCATGCATGAGATTGTCCACGAGGTGAAGGCGCACCGTCATAAAGGAGTGTTATGAAATTAGACTTTCAGAAAGCCTATGATCGGTTGGACTGGTCGTTCCTTCGTCAGGTTATGCAACGGAGGGGCTTTCATGATCGGTTCATATCGTGGGTTATGCAACTCGTCATGAGTGGCAATACCGCGATCAACATTAATGGGGACATTGGTCCCTATTTAGGCCATCCTGTGGGTGAGGCAGGGGGATCCTATACCCCCATCCTCTTTGACCTTACAGTGGATGCCCTGGCGGCTATTCTGGATAAGGTCAAGGTAGCCGGCCACATCTCCGGTGTGGTTGGGCATCTCATCCCGGGCGGGGGCGTCACTCACCTACAGTACGCAGACGATATCATGATTATGGTTGAGGGCTTGGGGTTGGATATTGTCAACCTCAAGTTCCTTCTATTGTGTTTTGAGGCTATGTATGGCCTCAAGATTAATTTTGACAAGAGCAAGGTCATAGTACTTGGCTATACCTCGGAGGAACAACAACGGATAGCGGATAACCTTAATTGCAAGTTGTCCGCCTTTCCGGTTACCTATCTGGGGGTCCCTCTGAGCGATTCTAGGATCCTCATTAGGGACCTGGAGCCATTGATGGGGAAGGTTAGACGGAAGGCGGAACCATGGTGCGGGCGCTTCACCTCCAAGGGGAGTAAGTCCGTGCTTATCGGCTCCTGCCTTTCGAGTATTCCATCATATATGATGGGAATGTACTCCCTGCCGGAAGGGGTCCACGTGGCCTTTGATAAGGAACTCTCCCGCTTCTTCTGGCAGGATGGTAATGGCCGTAAAAAAAATACCACATGGTTAAGTGGGTTGACGTTTGTGACCCCGGGGATTTGGGGGGGCATAGGTATTGTGGCGTCCCGTAAAATGAATGTGGCGCTTTTACTGAGATGGGTTTGGCGCATTATGCGGGATGAGGGGGGCCTTTGGCTTCAACTCATCAAAGCTAAATAACTACATGGGCGCCCTCTCCTCGCCTGTGAGAGACATGATGGATCTCTTTTCTGGAGGTCTATCCAGGCTCTTAAGAAGGACATTAGGAAAGGGGCCTGGGGGATGGTCGGGGCATTATGTTCTGGCTAGACCCATGGCTTCGTGAGCGGCCACATTGGCTGGAGTTCCCGAGACTCTTTGCGATTTGTGCGGACCCATCCATCGTGGTGGCAACGACATTTTGGCAGGGGTCTTGGGACATTGCGTTTCGACGCACCTTTGGTTCGGCGGAGGCAGAGGAGTGGACGGAGTTGCTGGGCGCGCTTCCTGTTGCTATGCCAGGGGGCCCCTGACCAGGTGTCCTGGTCGTTGTCCCCGTCGGGGACTTTCACGGTTAAGTCGGCTTACTGCTCCCAGCTTAATGGGCCAACGAGTCCGTGGGCCTCCCCCCTTTGGAAGTCCCCTCTTCCCTTGAAGAATAAGATATTCGTGTGGCAGTTGTTGCGGGGTAGGCTACCCTCGGGGATTGAGGTGGCCAAACGTCGTTGCCCCGGGGATGGAGATAGGCTACCCCAGAACCGAGTACGCACATATTCTTTGTGTGTCCCGCTGCCCGGTTTCTGTGGAACTTCGTTCGAGAGGCCTTGGGTCCGGCGTGGCAGGCCTCGGATCTTGGCGAGTTCCTAGAAATCCGGGCACACCATGCAGGAGGAGGCATGCGTCTCTTCTGGCTGGTGTTTGCGGCAATCGCGTGGTCGCTGTGGACGATCCGTAATAATATGGTGATTATGATGCGGGCTTCTAACTTAGTTTTCAAATTCTTAGCCTTCTTGCAGCAGTGGCACCCGTTGTGTGACAGCGGGACAGGGCGCGGCTAGACGACTCCATCGACAGACTTCTAGTAGTCGCGCGTTGCTTCTCCGCCTCGGCGCTGCCCTGATCCTCTGCTCTGGGTCGGGGCATCCTCTCTACTCACACCACCCCTGCCCCTTCTCTAGCGCGCGCGTGTGTGTGTTGTGTTTTTTCTTTCCTTTGGGCTGTGTTGTGTTGTGGCCCCAACATTGTGGGTGCGTTGTATCGGTGACTTTATAGACTCCTGTGGTCGGTTGCTATATTTATAAAGCGGGGCGAAAGACTATTTGGAGGACAATCAAGGATGAGGTCGAGCGATCTTAATGCAATTCAATTCATTCGGGATTGTAACTGTCAGTTCATAACATTGCAAATCGGAGCAAATGGTTAGACAAATAATATATAAAAATTGCACAAAATGCGCAAATTGAGGCCACTGAGTTTCCATTCACATCTGAAACTGATTACACTTGGAGTGTTGAACTCGATACATCAATGACTTGCCTAGTCTGGGCGCCTTGGCAGCACACACACACGCAAGATAAGTTCAATGACCACATGTCAGTCATCGGAAACTGCAGACTTAAACTCAACAAGACCTCAATGCTTAAGAATATAAGCCAGTCATGATTAATTTCACAGAGCAGCCAGCACAGTACTCTCCAGACTCTAAAGACAACTCGCACAGTTACGCGCGCATCACTCTGATTCATTTCTATTCCTCGATCTTCCTGCTACAAACTGGGTAGTAAACGGGTGTTTTGATTTTTGCCGCGAGTGCGTTTTGTACGCTCCGTCTCGTGCGAGTATTTGCAGTTAGAGATTGAGTTCTTGCTCGATCGTCTGCTTTACTTTTTTTTTTAAATTTGAAAACATCCTTTATTTACTTAAACCCTTAGTTTAGGACCAGGTAGTGAAGGATATAGTGAATTTTGTGAGACGCGTCGTAACGCGTGGGAGCTACCTAGGTGGAGAGACTGTGCTAACACTCTGGTGAAATTTCTCATGTGCCTGACAAAGATTCAAAAAGCACTGAAAATCTCGGCGAGTAAGTGCAGAACTTAGAGCGACAAGGGTAAAAGAAGACTGGTCGATGCGTGCATATATAGCCAGCTTCAGGGGGCGTAAAGACTAGAAAAATAACCTTTACTAACTGGTATTGTTTCAGATCCTGGCGATCTTGGGCGCGACGACGAGCGGGTTCTGGAGCGCGATCTGCTCCCGGCCGGCCGCCCTGTAGTCGAACCAGCATTCGTGGGCGCCGGCGTGGCGGTGCATGCCGCAGTATATGCCGCCGCAGCGGCACGCGAACCCGAGCGGCCCGACCTTCTTCCGGCAGGCCACGCAGCGGTTCTTCATCTCCTCGGGCGTCTCCACCACGTCTTCGGTCGCGACGGCGCCAGGCTGCGCCTTCTTCATCTTGAGAGGCGCGAGTCCCGACATGAGGCCTCCGTCAAAGGACATCACGTCGAGTCGCTGCCGATCCTTGTGGCACTTGGAGCAGAGGTCGCCGCTCGCCGAGCTGCCGAAGAAGCCGCAGCCGTTCGCGCATAGAACCGCGCCGTCGGCATGCTGCATCGCTGCCATCTTTGCTCGTCGCACCCTGCCCGCGTAAGCGATCGGAGCGGCCGGGGCTAGCTAGGTGCTGTGTTGGATTTGCTGGATCGAGCGTTGCTTAGATGATCGGCCCCGTCTCGATCCGTAACCTTTTAAACACTGAACATCTCCTGCTCCAAATCGGACTCCGAGTAAAAGTCGGCTGTTCCTCACGGTGAGAGCGAACCGCCTACCTCCGGTAAATTTTGCCTCCCGCTTTTCACCTGAGTCGTCGGATGCGGTAATTATTTTTGTTCACTTCTTACCTAGCTGATTAGGTCAATGACAGGTGGGGCCCGCTGCTCGTGGGATCCGCTTGACAGGTGGGGCCTCCTGCGAGGCGTTCGGCGGCGAGCCAAGGGACGGCCGCCATGAGGAGGCCCCCCGCGACGGTCAGGCCGGACGCGACGGTCGCGGTGGTGGGCCCGAAGAGGCGCTACAGGAGCGCGTCTCAGAGGAGTGCGGCAGCGCGGAGGGTGCCGGTGGAGTCCACGGCGCGGTTCGAGATCCTTCTCCCTCGGATAAGAGCCGCCTGCGGCTATGGTTGCGCCTGGACGGAGAGTTTTCCAGGATGGCAAGCTGGAGGATGCTGCACTCCCCGTACTGGCCCCATCCCCCCAATAGGCAACTGCAGCGTCGCGATCAAGAGCAATTGATGAATCAGTCTGAATTGATTGTAAAGGATTTGCCAAAAAGTGATTATCCAAGGGATGGATTCAACCTTTGGGTTATTTTATCCTATGGGCCTATACTACAATCTTCATTTGGCTTGTTAGAATACATGTAGTATGAGGTACGTATTTCTCTCCCCATTTTTTTGCTATAGGACTTTGTTCTTTGCATTCTTGTGTGTTTCGGCAAGGAGCAAATATTGTTGGGTGTGAAATAATACTAGGATGATTTTTTTACGAACTAATCTATTTGTCTTGCTTATTGCAGGAGACCAGGTTTGCGAGGTGCGTTGGGAGAGAGAATTCTTCGTCGGACTAGTTAATCATATTTTTCTTAAAGTATCATAGCCGTTTAGTACAAATATGCCAGTAAATTGATAGATTGAGAACAATTTCTGCTTAATAATGCAGCAGCACGGACAGGCGCCAGGAGCGGCATTCAGACCATTGGCGTGGATTCGGAAGCAGTGTTCAGACCATATGTGCAGATTGGGAAGCGACGAGTCGCATTCAGGGACAGCGGGCACGACCGATGTCAAGACACCAAAGTGAGATTCTCCCAAACTCTCTCCCCCTCTCCAAACCTGTACAAATGTTGCATGTTCTTTTTTAAAACTGAAACACTAACTCAGGAGAGTGTGCTCTTTAATTTTCTATCAGTTGCATCATAATCAGTCATCCAAAATAAAACGTCACCATGGTGTATCATCCACATGACTCTACCCTGAAACGTTTAGTATTTGCAAAGGCTGCTGCATTGTGTCAATTTTGTTTATGCAGCCTTGCGCATAGTTGTTTCAACAAGCGTGTTGAGAAAAGGTACCCGGTCTTCCTAACTTGAATTCTCTTGCCATTTTGTCAGCACATTCCTTCCTGTTTGATGGACATGATTGCAATGTTGACTTGTTTTTGTTTGTGTAGAACGAGTCACCAGAATAATTCATTTATATATATATTCTTCATTTGCTAAGAAAATAGTGACTGAGATCTACTCCCTCTGTTCATAATTAGATGACTTCTATTTGTCCAAAAGTGGATGTATGTAGACATGTTTTAGTATCTACATACATCTACTTTTACACAAATGGAGGTCATCTATTTATGAACGGAGGGAGTATTATAGCTCAACTAAGGTGGTCATAAACTCACAATAGTTTATTGATGCCCATCGCTTCTGTTCTTAGTATTTTACCATCTGTTAAATTTAAATGGACTTTTCTTGTGATTTTTTCTGTTTCAGCAGGCATAAAGAGGCTCAGCTCAATACGAGAGAGAATAGCTGAATTGCTGTAACTCAATCTCTTCCTTTATTGAACTATGTGCTTTGACGAGGCACCTAAGCGGGTTCACAAGAATGATAATTTCATGGTGAGAAACTATTCGTTAATGTCTTGACCATTTTATGATTTGTGTGAATATCCCTTCTGCTCCATCTGGTTCTTGGGATGTCAAAGGTAACAAGAAAAATACATGGGAAGGATTCTGATTTGCACCTTCCGCGACAATTCTTAACATTGACTGCTCTTCTTCTCTCTGCTGATCCCAGCAATGTACTCTCCTTTACTTGTGTTTCTGCTCTTCTTTGATTGGTTTGTCTTACCTTAACTGATGCTAATTATGCCGCACATTTTTGTACACCCAGGTCCAGGTGCCTATGAGGTTACGAGAGTTGTATTGGATATTTTCCTTTTATATTTAGCTGTGTCATGGTTGTGGTCGCCTGGGAATTTAATTAATCCCCGGCCAAGGTAATTTACTTCTGTATGGTGAATGTGGATGCCTTCATATAGACTACTGATTCTTTGAATTTCTAGAAGATATTTGCATGCTATCAGATACTATATCCTCAGATTGGTATGCTCTCTTCTTAATATTACCCCTTCTTCTGTTCTTATATATTTTGTGTGTGTTCATCTGCTGCTTAGTTTGTTTTCTGTTTGCTAATGGCGACAGTTGCTACTTGTCCAATAATTCCACGGTGGGTATGGCCCCTAGAAACAGGTTGTATTTTCATACAACTTAATTTGTTGTGTATCTTTGGTATAATTGATTTGTGGAAGACGATGACAATTTCTTGGATATTTAATGGTGATATGTTGAACTGATTAGTTTCAAGATAGCTGACTGACCTGTGGAATATAACTGATTGTTGCAAAATGTTGCAAAGCTAATTATAAACAAAATACCGATCTGCAGGAAAGTTGCTTCCCTTTTCTACGCACCGTGTCTCAAAGGTTCCAACGGACGGTGAGAGTATCAAGAAGAGCGTGGAGATCAAGCTGTGCTGGGGGCAGCGGCTCACGGCTCCCCACGTATGGTCGATCTCGGAAGCACTGCGACGCCACCTTTCTGCGCGTTGAATTTCCCATTCGTGTTGTCAGTACAGCAGCCAGAGCTAAATGGTTTCTTCGAGGGTAAATTTCCTCCCTCTATATAGTTCTAAATTTTTCTGAGATGATTTTTTTACATGAGTATATGATTCTAAACTTCAGAGGTAACTGACATGTATGGTTTAGGCGTGCATGTAGCTTTCATCCTCAAGCCTAAATTTATATTTATATTTAGGTAACTATGTCTGGGAGATCAAATGGTATATCCCTTGTTAGTATATGATAATTGAAATATATTTATAGGTGTGTCTGCACTGAAATGATCAGATCCGTGGGTTATGTTTAGTGTGTTAGCCACTCAGAACTGCTCCATATAGTTTAATTTGGGATTAGAATGGGACGCAGGGTTGGTGAAAAAAAAATACCACTATACTATGTGATCCACGTTACAGAGGGGAATGGACTTCTTCGATAACAGTATGGCACGCTATTGATTTTCTATTTCATAAAGCTTTCAAGCGGAGAAATAGAGTACCTCATTTCAGTATAAGATCATAATTTTTAGTATTTGCCTCTTTAATGATTAAGTTATCTCTTTTGTGTTCGAAAATGAGTTTGAATTAGCTATTCCCGTGTGTGTCCATTTTCCATGTTGGCTAACCATGATAAATAAAATTTCGAGTGGTGGACGTTCCATTTTTATTTTGAAGCTCTAAATATGATTTACATCAGAAGTTGATCTTTATTTATTTGAGGTATGATCCATAGTTTTTTTTTTTTCCGAATGGTTCATATGGTGGCCAGGGCCGGCCCTGGGCAAGTGCAGGGTGTGCGGCCGCACAGGGCCCTCCATTGCTATGGGCCCCTACACAGGTATGTACAAGAAGGCTGGCCCAATAGCAAGAAGCGCATCAGCAGCCATGAATTTAGCCCGAGCTTGATGATTGCACTAAAGAGAAGAAACGCGCGAGACATAGCGCATCCCTCGACCCTGGTATTCACAGACATATATATGTTCCTATTGAACAAAAAAAATCTATAGCTAATATAGGGCCCCATTTTCCTTGTATTGCACCGGGGCCCTGATGGTCGCACTTACGTTCATCTGTTCAAACAATTATTTGTACACCTGATTGTTTATAGGGAGCTGATCTTATAGTTATGCTTAAATTCTGTGTTTGTTGCAGGAAGCTTCACATATTGTATCGCGCCTATCCCTGGTTACTGAAGATGGTTGAAGACCTGAAGGCAACTAAATGTGGGATATGGAGTATATCACCTTTCTAGCCCATGATAGTAAGGCTTCAGCCCAGAGAATCTTTTTATTAATTCTCCACCGTCGATTCTACAGGGAACCAGCAATGACGGAAATCAAGGCTCGGCTGTCCAATATTGCAGTAACTGGTCTGTCTTGTCCAGCCTGAACCCTCTGTCTTGTTATCTCTTTGGCCAGTGCACTCATTATTTCATAATAGCGCATTCATGGAATACATTTCAGATAAGATTCAATTTTCTTAGGAGGAATTTTTTTTGTGGATCCCAGCCCTATAGTATCCTAAGCTGTTAATAAGTGGACATAACTATTTGTTAAATTGGGCACCTTATATGACTGATAGTAAGAGCTTACTTTTGCTTGATTGACATAATAGGATGTTTTCTCTTGGAGACTCATCAGAAGGCTTTGTATCCTCTGTTTTTTTGCTTATTCATGGCTTCTTTGTGCTACTGGACACTTATGAGAACACTTGTGTCCTTTACTCTTGCATGTTCGACGCTTCTTGTTATTGGCTCATTATGGAAACATATATGGACACGTTTTTTCCTCTTGGTCCTGTAGACAATATAAGCCTCAACAACAAGGAACAGAGTAGTACCAAAACGTGGGGTGCACGGTTCATTTGTCAGTTACATTGTGTTGTTTGTAAATATGTATATCATATTATGTTGCTTGTTATTTCATAATATTCTCTCTATCTTTCTGCAATCATTAGTACACCTAGACACTAAATTTACCGCAGTAGTGAGGAAAGTATGGTCATTGCTTGAAGCTAAAAAACCTTGTTTATATTACGCAGTGGATCTTGGACTGAATACCTGAAGCTTCAGATTTCCATGCTACTGTCCTGGCAAAGGCCCTTCGGGACAAGCAGCAAGTCGAGGCGCGATTAACCATGTGTAATCTCCACAAGTGGCTGAGGCCCTTGCTTCTAGGCAGGCAGGCTTTCCCGTTTGCCAAGACATCAGATTTTCAGCTTCAGACTTGCTCTCTGTCACAAATAAGGTGCAAAGTTGAGAGTTTCACCAATCCTCAATCGGAGCAATTATCCAATATATAAAAAATAGAGCCTCAATGTATTTAGCTTATAATTTTTTTCATGTAAAACATTGTATTAATGCACGTTATTGCAAAGTCTGCAAAATTAACTAACATTGGGTCCTGCTGGTATAAATAACCTCAGGACCATATTGTAACGAGAAGCTTATAAGTGAATGAAAGTATGGCTGCAGCCCATTGTCTAAACAAAAAAAATCGCCAGGTACATGTAAAAAATGCCGGTTCCGGCTATATCGTGGGTTTTCATGAGGGGAATGGTGGCTATCGTGGCGGCTTCCATGCCGGCTTTGCAGCAAGAGGTCACCGAGGTCCAGTGGTGGGCGTGGCCGATGCTTCTACGACGGAGGAAGAGGCCGTGGTGATGGTTCTCAGGGTGCGGACGGTGGCAATGGTGCAGGATATGGGGCTGGTTTTGGACGTCGATCAGCAGGGCGTCCGCGGAAGGTACGGGGGTGCTCACTTTGGCGCCCGTGGTGTCGTCCACACAGACCAGACCGTTGTGCTGTGCAGCCGGTGGTGAATCAGTTGACACCGGTTCCAGTCAGTTCGGCTCCGGTGGTGCAGAATATGCGGTCGCAGAACCGCCCCCGCCACACACACGGCGCTGGTGGTTGCTGCTGTTATTACACCTTCTGTGGTTGTACCTTCTACGAGCGTTCCACGGGCTAATGGTTCTTCGGCGGAGCAATTATCAGCAGCACTTGTTTCGGCTATTCCAAAAAAAAGGCAACAAGTGCTATAGATGTGGAGTGGCTGGTCACCATTCGTTGGACTGCACTGTGGATATTTGTCTGATTTGCGACATGGTGGGAGGCCATGTCATTTGTTGACAGCGCCGAAACCACATATTCTGGTGTATGGGTATGGACATGAGGAGCTCATCTTCTTTCAGTTCCCGTGCACCGATTCTTATAAGCCAAAGATGGAGAATGTGAGACTAGCTTATTTGGTTGTGACAGGTGGAGAGATGTCTATTCCTGAGATTGTCCGGCAGTTGCAGAGACTGGTTCGTTCTGACCAATTTACTCCTCACATGGGTCAGAATGTGTACCAAGTTCAGTTCCCAACCAGGAGAGGTTCAAGGTGTTTGGATTATTCAGGGTGCCTAATAGTATGTGTGAGATCACTGTTGATAGGTGGGGACAGAATCCAGAGCCAATGGACACTTTAACGGAGGTGTGGTTGCGTGTTTTCTAGGATTCCGAGACCTCGCATTGGTGATTTCCTTGCTTTATGGGTGGTAGGAGATATGTATGTTAAAACTCTTGAGATTAATATGGCCTTCACTCGGAAGAATGGTGTTCTCAGGATTAAAATCGGTTGTGTGAATCACACGAAGATTCCTAAGTGATCCCCTCTTTTTATCAAGGATGGTTTCCATGAGCTCACTTTCGAGGTTGAGGGTATAGATCAATCATTGGATGTGGATATGGAGGTTAATGATGATGATGAGGCTGGAAGTGACGGCGACGATGATGACATGGAGAGGATTTTTAGAAAGTCGTGCAAAAATAAAGTCTCGACAAGAATAAGGAGGCTCCATCAACGATTGCTGACACTTTGCAAAAGGAGCAGCATGGAGGTGATGGATACCAACCACCCACCTCGACGGTGAAGCCGAGGCTGGTTTTTTCACCTTCGGTGTGTCGTTCTTTTGATTTGGACCGTCAGGAGTTGGCTAGGATTTTTTCGTCAAAGCCTCAGGGAGCACCAAGTAACGTGGTTGATGGCTGTGTGGATTCGGTTGAGGGCTGCGGTCGGGAGGTGGAGCAGGAGGTGTCAGGCGGGGCACCTAGGAGTGTTGCGGGCTGCCCGTCTGCGGTAGAAAAATCAGCGGCATCCGCTGCCGTCGCGGCAGCAAGTGGTCTGGCTCTTAATGGCAACATCGACGGTGACTTGGTGCAGGCGAAGGGGGATGTGCTCCCTTCGGTCATGCATGGTGACACGGGAGACTTGGGGGTCCTTCCCGTGTGTTTTCAGCTCCGATGTTGAGGAGGTTGGAGAGCGGAGATCATCTTCGCCGGCTCGCTGCTCACCGGGTACCTCCGGAGGAGGTGCTGGTTCGAGTAGCCACAGACTTGCTGAAAGAGCATTTCCATCCTTGTGTTTTGATGTTTGTTGACAACACAATGAGGGCTATAACGTGTGCTAAGTGTTGCAGGGATTCTATGTGTATGATCACATTATAGTTATCTCATATGATCCATTGCTCAACCCCATCGCTTTTATCTCGAAGATTCAGTCTGTTTTGAGGGGTTTCTGCCTGGAGCGGTACTACCGGGCCATGTCCGGTACTACCGGGGTTTCCAGGAAGAGGTATCGGATACAGATGTGTGTGATGCGCCATCTCGCGGTACTGCCGGGCTGCCTCGGTAGTACCGACATCGCAGTACCACCGGCTCCGCTCGGTCCTACCGCATTTTCCAGAAAGACGCACTGGTTGCCGCTGTTGAAGAGGTGCCATCTCGTGGTACTGCCAGGTTGGCTCGGTAGTACCGGCATCACGGTACTACCGTTGCCATGCGGTACTACCGGGTGATCCAGAGAAGCGTACTGGTGTCTACAAAGCTTCCAAGTCCAAGACGGGGTACTACCACCCCGGTGCGGTAGTACCCGCTGTGGTTTTTCTCTGCAGATCTCTGCGTTGACCTGCTCGAAGATTTGTTCATCCGATACTACCGGGTTAGGCAATAAATGCCCAAACGGTCAGATTTGGAAAGAGGAGTATAAATAGCTCATCCACTTCTTCTCCAAGAGGTAGCTCGTATAGCATTCAAGTCTCCATTAATTGAGCTCACCAAAAGTTAGATTTCTCCCAATCCCTCCACCCAAACTCGTTGATCTTTGGAGGATTTAAGGAGAAGGCCGCGATATACATCTTCACCAAGTCGTTCTTCATTTCCCCCTCATTCACTTGAGGGATTCATGTCTAGGGTTTCCTTGTGGAAAACCTAGACTTCATTTTTACTCACTTGTTGTCTGTAGCAGATTGTTGGTGTTCTTGGGAGCCCCCAATTCGGTTGTGGGTGTGTGCCTCAAGCTCATTGTAAAGGCACCGATTTACGCCTCAAAGGGAATCAATAGTGGAAGATGAACTAGGTCTTTGTGGCAAAGTTCATCGGAGAATCGGGTGAGGCCTTTGTGGTGTTGAGTAGGCTTCATGGTGAAACTCACACCCCTCCAACGAGACATACTCCCCTCAAAGGAGGAACTCGGGAATACATCCTTGTCTCTGTGTGCTTCCTCTATCGGTTCCTTCTATCCTTTACCTTTACTTTGTGTTTGTATCTTTCTTAGTGTTGCTCTTGTCATATAGGTAAATTCAACTTAGTTGCATATCTAGAGAATTTACCATTGTGTTAAGCCTAAATTTAAAAGGTATTTAAAATTGGAAATAACACTTATTCACACCCCTCTAGGTGTCCATACTATCCATTCGATTGGTATCAGAGCCTCGGCTCTTATTTTGGGCTTAACCGCCTAAGAGTTTAGTATGGCCATTGATGACGAAACCACCGAGTCTGTGGTTCCGGCCATCATGAATGATCTCAAGGAAATTCAAGTTTTCTTGAGCTCATCCATGGAGGCTCAAATTCAAAGTTTGCATGAAATGATAACGCAACTCATGCAAACCAAGGACACGACTTCCCCCTCAGTGGAGTCTCCGGAAGTAATTCCGGATGGCGGAAGTGAGAAGGATGATAGTGAAGAAACTAAAAGTGAAACTCCACCCCCTAAGAAACCTTCATATTCTAAGGGAGAGGACAGAAAGGAAGACTCCCATAAGGTTCCCGGTTGGTACTCTCCCAATCCTCCTATCCCACATCCTCATACAATAGGGTTGACCCTCCTAAAATTGATGCACATTCTTTTGGCTAATGGCAATATTTCATGAAAACTCACTTGAACTCTTCTTGCATTGAGCTATGGAGAGTTATTTAAGATGGGTACAAGTTGGTTGATCCGAAGAACTTGACAAGAAGAGAAGCGGTTGATTGCCAACTCAACTTCACCGCGTTACACATGATTCAACAAGCCGCGGGTGAGAAGATCATGCCACACATTCATCAATTCTCCACCGCCAAGGAAACATGGGATGCTCTTGTCTCCATGTTTGAGGGCAATGAAAGCATGATCAGGAATATGTTTGATGTCTTGAGCAATGAGCACGAAGGGTTCTATATGCATGATGGTGAAATCCATGAGGACATGTACCAAAGACTCAAGACCCTTGCTACCGCATTTAGTGGTCTTGGTGCCACTCATATTGATGATGCTTGGATCAAGAGGAAGTGTGTGAGTGCACTCGTGTCATTTGAGCCCGTGGACTTGAAGATCCTTCAAGGAAGACTCAACTACCATCTCATGACTTCAAGTGAGGTTATGCTAGAGATGGCATCCTTTAAAGTTCAAACTAAGCTTGCCCAAGACACCCGTGCTCGTGCTATTGGAATGCACAAAGGGGGATCCATTGCTTTGAATGTCAATGTTGTGACCAAGGTGGTGGATCATCAAGAAGAGGTTGATTTGTGGGAATATTTGGCTCCACTAAATGCTCAAGAGTATGATCCGGTGCTTAAGGACTTCATTGCTCTTGCAGTGCAAAAGTTTTTGAAGAACCCTCCCAAGGCCAAGGCATATGTTGAGGATAAGACCAAGTCAATTTATGGAAAGGAAGGGACTCAAAAAGTGTGGGCTTGTTTCAATTGTCAAGACAAGTATCACTTTGTTGCCGAGTGCCCTTTCGAGAATAGAGAAAGTCAAGGAGGGAAACTTGTTCTCAAGTATATGTCAAAACTCCCTCACAAAAAGCCCTTCTTCAAGAAGAAACCTTTCAACAAGAAACCATCTTCAAGGTTTGTGCTTGTGACCCAAGAAGAGTATGATTCCGGTGATGAAGAAGAAGAAAATACAAGTGAAGTGTTCGCTATTGCTATTGCATCTTCATCATCTCCATCAATATTTGAATCCCCCAATGAGAATCTTCCCCAACCTTCTGCAAAGTGCTTCATGGCAAAGGCCACCGAGGTATAATCTTCCTCCAAGACAAAATAAAAAGAATAATCTTGCTAGTCTTAGTGTAGAAGATTAAATTGCCTTTTTGGGTCTATTTATGTCTAACTTGCAAGGTGAGTCCAAAAGGTACTTTGATCTTCTCATGGTCCAATTTGGAGAGGCTCTTGAGAAGAAAGGTGAGACCTAGAGAGAGGATGCAATTTAAAAGGCATCTCTCTCAAATTCTCTTGAGGAAGAGCACGAGCTTCGAGTGTCTCTTGGGGAGAAACTTGAGACTATTGAGGAGTCACATAATGAGTTAATGTCTAAACTCACTAAGAAACATGACCGACCATTGCTAAATATAAAGTGGCTAAAAATAAAAAGGTTGAGTTTGGGGTTGGTCATGATAAACTAACCGAGGAGATAGAGAAACTCGCAAAGGCTCACAAGGCCTTGGAGGGTGAACACTCTACTCTCACCAAGTCACGTGAACAACTTCAAACTCAACTAGATCAATTCAATGTGCCTAGTACTTCTACTTATTCTTGTGATCATGCAAATATTATTAAGGAGAATGCTAGGTTGAAGGAAGAGCTAGCAAGAATCAACGGCAAGGGCCCTAGTGTTGAGAAGGTAGTGGCTCCAAGACCATAAGTGGCTCCAAGGCCACAAAATGGCAAGCAAGATCTTATGTATGTCGCCAAGAGAAACAACAAGAAGAAGGCTAAGCCCGCATAAGCAAAGAAGAATGTTGGTGCGAGTGGTATTGTCATTAGGGACGAGACCACTCATAGCAACTCCGCGGGAACTAACAATCCTCACCATTTCTTATCGTTGATTATTATGGTGTTGTGCAAGATAAATATGTTGGTATTGAGGGTTACATTGACTACACTATGTGGGTTCTAAAGACCCTCGTTGCTAACATGAGAGGACCCTCCTCGGGTCCTAACTCAAGCCAATGATTTCTTGTAGGACTATGCTTCCGGTGGGTCAAAATGGATACTTCATAGTGGGTGTACAAGTCATATGACCGAAAGCAAGGCACTTATGACAGAGTTGAGACCAAATGTAAATCAAGCAACCGTCACTTATGGAGATAAGTCAAAATCTGAGGTAACGGGTTTCGGCGAGGTGGTTGTTGCTCCTAACATCACTCTTTTGAATGTCATGCTTGTCGAATACCTTGGTTACAATTTACTTTCAGTTCATGCTTTATGGAAGATGGGATTTTCCATATTCTTTGAACCTGACATCGTGGTCCTCTTATGGAGCAAGACTCTTGATGTTTCTTACGTTGGGCATGTCGAAAATGAGTTGTATGTGGTAGATTTTTCAGGGTCAACCAACACTCAAGCGATGTGTCTCTTCGGTAAGGCTGGCGTGGGGTGGTTGTGGCACCACCTCTTATCCCATGTCAACATGAGAACTTTGCAAAGCCTTCACAAGGGTAGCCACATCCTCAGACTAAAAGAAAATATTTCATTTGCCAAAGATCGTGTTGTAGGGATTGTGTTGAAGGAAATATGCATGATTCTTCCCACCCAAGCAACACTATTATTTCATCAAAGAGGATTTTAGAACTTCTCCATATGGATCTCTTTGGTGTCGTGCCCGAGGCAAGTATTGGTGGCAAGAAGTATTGCTTGGTGATTGTTGATGACTACTCAAGATACACTTGGGTTTATTTTTTCAAGTTGAAGAGTGAGACCCAACAAGCCGTCATCGACTTCTCCAATAAAGTTCAACGTCAACACAATGTTCCTATCTTGTCCATTAGGAGTGATAATGGCTTCGAGTTTAAGAACTACACCCTAAATGAGTTTCTTAGTGAAGAGGGGATTTGTCATCAATAATCCGCTTCATATACCCCTCAACAAAATGGTGTAGCCGAAAGGAATAACCAGACCCTCATGGATATGGCTAGGTCCATGTTGGCGGAGTATAAGTCTCCTTAATATATTTGGGGAAGCCATCTCTACGACGTGTCACTCATCAAACTGGCTCTACCTCCACAAAGGCTTAATGAAGACTCCATATGAGATTCTCACCGGCAACAAACCAAATATCTTCTACTTATGCGTCTTCGGTTGTAAGTGTTTATATTTGGTTAAAGGAGTTAGTTTGTATAAGTTTCAATCTAAATATCTTGAGGGTACATTTGTTGGTTGCGGTGCCGAATCCGACACTTATAGAGTCTTTGACAAGACCTCGCGAAATTTTCATTGAATCTAGTAGTGTGATGTTCGAAGAAAATGATGGCTCCCAAGTGGCGCAATTTCATGTTTCTATTGTAGATGTTGAAATGCCTCAAGAAGCCATGGGAAGAATGGGTTTGGGATTTTTTCGCCCCATTGAAGGACACCTTGTGGCGGATCAATAAGAATTATGCTCTACTCAAGTGGATCCCTCGTCTACATTTAGAAGAACATGCCAATGGAGCAAGTGGTGCACCAACCCAAGAACAAGTTCAAGACCCTCCTTTTGTTGATCAAGTTGCTATGCAAGAACCAAGTTCTCCTATCATTAAAGCTAGACAAGATCAAGGCCAAGATCAATCTTCTACTTCTCATGTTGAAGCAAGTCATAATGATGATCAAGACCAACATTCCGGTCAAGAAGGGGACCCAAATGATCAACATGATTAAGTTATTCCTCCTCGTAATAATGAGGCAATCGAAGCCCGTCGTCAAGCAAGGATTACTAGAGTGTTGAAGCAAATTGACTATTCTGATGACAAGGTGTTGGGTGATGTAAGAGGCAAAAGATCCATAAGATCTCAATTGGCAAGCTTTAGAGGCTCTTGAGGATTTGGATTGGGTGGAATCTATGCATGAAGAACTCAATAAATTTGAGCACAACATAGTGTGGAAGCTAGTTGAGAAGCCCAAAGATTGCCGCAATGTTATAGGCACCAAGTGGATATTCAAGACAAGCAAGATGAGCATCGTGCTGTCATAATGAACAAGACAATATTGGTGGCTCAAGGGTTCTCTGAAGTGGAAGACATTTAATTTGATGAAACCTACGCTTCCGTGGCTCGCCTTGAGTCCATCTGTATCCTTCTTGCATATACATCTTCGCATAACTTTAAATTGCAACAAATGTATGTCAAAAGTGCTTTTCTAAATGTTCCATTGAAAGAGTTGGTATATGTTAAGCAACCACCGGGGTTTGAGGACCCCAACTTCTCTAACCATGTCTACAAGCTCGATAAGGCGCTCTATAGACTTAAACAAGCACCACGTGCATGGTATGAGCACCTTAGAGAGTTGTTGCAAGACCATGGGTTTGAATTTGGTCAAATCGATCCTACCCTTTTCACAAAAAGGGTTAAGGGGGAGCTTTTCATATGTAAACTATACATGGACGATATTATCTTTGTCTCAACTAATCAATCTTTCAATGATGAATTTTCAAAGTTTATGACTGACAAATTTGAGATGTCTATGATGGGAGAGCTCAAATTCTTCCTTGGTTTTGAGATCATGCAATTGGCTCGTGGGACTTTCATTTCTCAAGCCAAGTATACCCAAGACATACTGAAGAGATTCAACTTCCATGATGCCAAAGGAAAGATCACCCCAATGCAAACCAAGTGTCATCTCAAGCGTAATCCGGATGGTAAAGGTGTGGATGAAAAGTTCTATCGTTCTATGATTGGTTCTTTGCTTTATGTTTGTGCTTCTAGACCCGATATTTTGTTGAATGTAGGTGTGTGTGCAACGTATCAAGTGGCTCCTAAGGAAAGCCATTTGACGGTGGTCCATAGGATCTTTCGATATTTGGTTCATACCTCAAGATTTGGGTTGTGGTACCCAAAGGGGGCACATTCGGATTGGGCTGGTGATCAAGATGATAGGAAATTGACTCCCGAGGCTTTCCAATTCCTTGGTAGGTCCTTGGTGAGTTGGTCTTCTAAGAAGCAAAACTGCATATCTCTCTCTATCGCCGAAGCCGGGTATGTGGCAGCTGCTAGTGCTTGCACTCAATTGTTGCGGATAAAGAAAACTCTTAAGAAATATGATGTCCGTTGTGACAAAGTGCCTCTTTTGAGCGACAATGAAAGTGCCATCAAGATTGCCTACAACCCGGTGCAACATACAAGAACAAAGCATATTGAGATTCGTCGTCACTTCATTAGAGATCATGTTGCCCTCAGAGATATTGCACTAGCCTATGTTCCCACCAAGAATCAACTTGTCGATATATTCATGAAGCCCCTTGATGATACAAGATTTATGTTCTTGAGGAATGAGCTAAATATCATTGATTCAAGGAGCTTGACTTGAGGATTTTGTGTACACACCTATAGTTGACTATGTGTTCGGGTTTAGGAGTAGGCATGGACATAGGGGAGTGTTGTCCTAACACATTGGGCTCTCCCTCCCCCCATTATGCCAAAAGTAAAAAATCATTTATATCTCTCTTTTTCTAATGTTGAATTGTGAGCTAAAATGTTGAGAATTAGCAATGCACCCAAGATACATCTTATCGGTGTCATACCATACTCTCTTACATGGTGGCCTAGGACACCAACCTCTTCCTTGTGAAGAGTTGGTTCTTATTGGTCTTTCGTTTGGATTTTATTTTCTTTTCTTTTGTTTTTCTTGTTCGATCTTGTTGTGGGGAATATGCTCAAATTTGGCCTTTTGTATTTGATTCTTGCAAATAAAAGTATAAAGTACCATTTGCCAGTTTGGAATTCCATCCCAAGCCTATCTTACCTTAAAACCCATTTTCTATTTTTGTGCATGCTCAAATCTTGAATCTAGAGGAAGTGAAAGGGTGCCCCGGTACTACCACCTGTGCAAGTTGAAGCACATGCTTTTTTCTGCGCAAACTTGTACATCCGGTACTAACGAACGAGCCTAGTACTACCGGTCCAGGTAGTTTCGACTTAAATCCTAGGGCGTGCAAAGTGGAGGTTTATTCCCCACCTACACGAACTCCTCCCCATACTTTTGCCCCCTTTCCTCCCTCGTCCGGCCAACTCCTTGCCTCGCTGGAATCCGCCATTCCCGGCCCTGATCTGCTCCATGGGACTCCTTCCCACCTTGATCTCCTCCACGACTTCCGGTATTTGTCTCCTCTTGTCCACTTTGGTTCTCCATTGTTGAACCCTAGTTGATTTGAGATTAATATTAGGTAGCCCCGATTTCATTCGGTTAAATTGTAGATATATGATCTCTAGTAGTCGGGAATTGAAATGTGTTAGCACTATCTAGTTATCTTGTTGCATTGCCCTTCGATTCCATGCTTGGATTTGGGGCAGAAATCCGAAAATCTGCACGCAGGGTACTACCGCCTGTGCAAATTGGGGCCAAAACAACTTGGTTTAACTTGAGAATGCTAAATCATTTATCCATTTTATTTGAGCATGCACCCTTACCTTGTTTCCCATTCCCTATCTCTCTGATCTTCATAGGTAGCCGAGGTGGTGGTTCGGGGAAGGAACATATCATATATGCTCGCAACAATCGCAAGGCTTCGGGAAACAAAGAAGCAACTGTTGATGAAGATGGATTCATGGTAGACTTTGAGGAGGAAGCTAAGATCATGCCTGCTCCAACCACCACAAGAACTTGTGGTGGTGGTCGTGGTGGTGGTTGCTCTACCAAGCGCAAGTCCATGACCAAGAAACCTACTCGCAAGCCTTTTTACAAGTGTAAGACCGAGGCCTATCAAGAGTTTTGAGAGGAAAATCCCTATGAGGAAGAGAGAGCCTATTTTGATAACCCTTATTTCTTCACCAAAGATCAAGAGCATGTCTTCAATGACATTTATGTGGGCAAGGATTACTCAGTCACTCCTCAACACACCATCAACATTGACCACATGAGGCATCCTCGTCACAAGGGCTACTTTGATGAGACTTTGGCTATGTGTGAGGAGTTTGGTCTTCTCCCTCTCTTGAAGATCAACCGACCCTACCTTGAGTATTATATCAAGAAATTCTATGCCACCGTTCATTTTGATGAGGATGCAAAGAGGAACATGAGGTGGATGACCAAGTATAGAATGTTCAAGGCTACCTTGAAGGAATTCGGGGATCTCTTCGGCTATGGTGATAAGGGAGTTCATGAGGCTAGTGGGTGGAGGAACAATGGTGCAACCCGCTATAGCAACAAGCATACCATTTCCAACATAACCATGGAGGATTCCCTTTGAGGTATTGCATCGCATCTATAGATAGACTCTTCTCCTCGTGTGAGAAATTGGAACGAGGTCCATGGATTCATGTTTGACTTGCTCAATAACTCCAAAGAAAAGAAAGGAACCGGAGAGAAGTTGGATGTGATGGATTGGATGCATCAAGAGATGTCGCTGATGGTGATTGACAAGAGGGATCCCATCTATGGTCCTTTTCTCATGAAGATCATTAGGAAGAAATGGTGGGAAGCCACAAAGGAGGATATCATGCAAGATGGCAGCCCCGTTGTCAAGCATACGGTGAAGGAACCAAGGGTGAAGAAGAATTTTCTTCTAGCAGAACTAGAAGCAGCTGCAGCTCAGAAGACCGTCGCTTCTCGGATTGGTGTGAGGGCTAGTGCGAGGTCTAATGATGTTCCTACAGGAGGTGAGCCATCTTCAGATTAAGGCCAAGAAGGCCTTTTGCCTCCAGCTTGATCTCTAGGAACGCATGTATGATGCCCATGTGTATCACAAGAATCCTGTAGCTCGTTAGAAGAAGATGATGGAGAAAATGGGTTTGCCGGTGTCTTCTGGGTCAGAAGAAGCCATCACTCCTAAGGAGGAGTGGAAGTCCAAGCATGGCTATTGGAGCGACACTGACATCCCTTTCTCGTCCGCTCACCATGGCGAAGACAATGAGTGAATCTTGATGGGAGGCATAGCATCACTCTTCTCCCTTTTTGGCATTTATGACAAAGGGGGGGGAATGAGTTCTATTAGGTTGAGCCGGGGATTTGCATGGGTGGAGTCACAAGCTTTGCTATCTTTGTTGTTTCTTTGCTTGTGTCTTCGGGTTAGTTGGAACTTGTATTTGTTTTTATTCGTTGTTTCTTTGCCTATATCTCCGGGTTAGCTGGAACTTGTCATATGATCCATTGCTCAACCCCATAGGTTTTATCTCGAAGATTCAGTCTACTTTGAGGGGTTTCTGCCTGGAGCGCTACTATCAGGCCCCCTCCGGTACTACCGGGTATTCCAGGAAGAGGTATTGGATACAGACGTCTGTGTTGTGCTGATGGTGCAGATCTTACACTCGTTGGGAGACCCCAAGAGGAAGGTATGAAGAGCACAACAACAAGTTTTCCCTCAGAAAGAAACAACCGTTGAATCGACCAGTAGGATAAAGAAATCACTTCCGAAGGTTGATGCAGCTGAGGTGGCAGGGCGCACTACCGGTTCAGAAGCAACATGGAACCTACACAACACAATCAAATCACTTTGCCCCAACGAAGCAGTGAGGTTATCAATCTCACCGGTTTTGCTGAACACAAATAGGTTAAACGTACCATGTGGAAAATAATATTTGTTTGCAGTAGATGAAAGAGAATAGTGATGGCAGTAGTAAAACAGTAGCGGCAATATGAAAATAGAGATGGCAGTGGTTGTATTATCAGTATGAGGAAAAAGGACCGGGGTCCACAGTTCACTAGAGGTGTCTCTCCCAACACAGATAGATAGCATGTGTGGTAAACAAATTACAGCTGGGAAATTGACAGATATAAAGGTTGCACCATAGTGCAGATGCATGACATGATGATTACTATGTGATTCATGCGGGCATTACAACAAGATATATAGACCGTCATCGAACTGCATCTATGACTGATAATCCACCCTCAGAATGTCATCCAAGCAATCCTTGGGTATTAAGTTGCAAGCAACAGATAGTCGCAGTAAGCAAAGTGTGTAATATAAACAATGTAAACAAGGAAAACATCATTGTTTTCTCCCTAATGGCAACAACACATCCCCCATCCGTCACGTTTCTATCACTCGAGCACAGATGCAAAGGAGGCATGAACCCACTATCGAGCATAAATACTCCCTCTTGGAGTTACTAGCATCTTCTTGGCCAGAGCATCTACTAACAACGGAGAGCATGCAAGATCATAAATAACATACACATGAAAAGAACATGATAGATTGATAATCATGAGACATAGCATTCAATATTCATAGGATCCCAGCAAGCACAACATGTAGCATTACAATAAGATGATCTTGACCATGTAAGGCAGCTCACAAGATCTAAACATGAGGCATAAAGAGGAGAGAACAACCATCTAGCTACTGCTATGGACCTGTAGTCGAAGGATGAACTACTCACGCATCATTCCGGAGGCGGGCATGCTGGTGTAGAGCCCTCCAGTGATGATTCCCCCTCCCGACAGGGTGCCGGGGAGAGCTCCAGAACCCTCCCGAACTAGGGTGTTTTTTGTGGAAAAGGCTTATGCTTTTAGGGTTAACCCTTTGAGGACAATATATAGGCGAGAGGGCGTCGTCGGTGGACAAGCAGGGGGAACACCACCCTGGGCGCGCCCAGGGGGCGCGCCCACCCATGGTGTGGGGCCCCTGTGGCTCCCCGCCGGGTCTCCTCCGGACTCCATGTGCACGACAACTTTGTAAGACTTCCAGGCTTCGAATCGTCCAATTCCGAGAATATTTCCAGAACAACTTTTCTGAAACCAAAAAGAGCATAAAACAGGAACTAGCACTATGGCTTCTTGTTAATAGGTTAGTCCCAGGAAATCCATAAAAATGATATAAAGTGTATAGAAAACATGTATCAAATGCCATCAAAACAACATGGAACATCAAAATAGATATGTTTGAGACGTATCAAGCACCCCCAAGCTTAGTTCTACTCGTCCTCGAGTAGGTAAAACGGTAAAACCAAAATAATTTCAGAGGTGACATGCTAGCAACATAATCTTGATCATCATATTTGTAAAATCAATTGTAAGCTGAGATCATAGTACTCTAAACATAGGCATGATAGATATAATTCTAACAATGAAACTTAGCAACCATGTTCTAACATAAAAAGTAAGACAAACAAAATATCATGAATAATAATGCACTAGAAAGTTATATGTTTGTTTCGAGCATAAAGAAAACATAGCAAAGTGGTATTCCGCTTGTCCTTAAAGTGAGAGCAAAACATAAATGCCAGGACACCTTAAAAGTTCAAGTGGTGACTAGAAACAAATAATTTGAGAACAAGTAATAACATATCATGAATCAATCAATAATAATCTTTGGGAGTGATGCACATTATACTCAGAATGACAACTATGCTCTCTTAATTGTGCATAAATTTAGAAGATGAAGACTCAACATAAAAGTAAAAGAAAGACCCTTCGTAGAGGAAAGCAGGGATTAACTCATGTGCTAGAGCGTTTTATTTTATTAAACAGAGGTATTGAAAAAAAAATTAAGAGAGGTGTATGTCTATGTAACCGAATGGTAATGAAAAACTTATCACAACTCATGCCAAGTAAGGTTTTTAGACTTTTGAGAGTGGTTTATGTTGTTTATTTAGTTTGACACTTCCCCCCACCATGCTTTTCAAAAACTAGGGCTAGCCGTATGCACGGGTACCCACCAACTTTCATCAGCCCCTTTTTTGGTTATATTAATTGGCACCAGCTCTCTGCAAATTTAAATGAGCACAGATTCCATACTCATCGGGTGAAAGAGGGAGAAGACCTTTGCTTGACATGGACCACAATAAACTTTAAACTACTTCCTCATGAGCTAAAATAGAGCACAAAATAGATAAATTTTGAAGGTTTTAAAGGTAGCACATGAGAAATTTACTTCAGAGTGGATGTTAAATACCACATATAGGTAGGTATGGTGTACACATTTGGAAAACTTTGGTTTTTGGGAGTTGGATGCACGAGTAGAGCTCATACTCAGTACAGGTGGAGGCTAGCAAAAGACTAGGAGCGGCAAATTAAGAGAGAAATAATGGCCATAATCATGCATAGCGACAAAAACATTATTAATCAAAGCATAAATGATATTTCAAGTCAAAAACTAAATGATCATAGAGGCTAGAGGTGACTGGTTTGTAGTCATAACATGGTGTAAGCATGCGCCAAGTCAACCAAATAAAGTATTCGAAGGAGAATACCACAATATTATGCTTCGATATGATAAAAACAACTCATGATTCTTTCAATGACACATTACACACTCTCGGATATTTGAGACATGATAAAGTCTAGCCATAGTCTAAGCAAGCTTCTTTTGCACTGTTATAAGCATGAAATATTTTATTGCTTTCCAACACCAATCACTTTATTTAAACATAAACTCTACAAATGATTTATCAATGAAACAAGAGAGTAATACTACTCTACAAGAACTAACAGCTCTGAATAAGAGATGCATGAAAAATAGGAGCTAAAAGGATTTGCAACAGCTAGAAGAAAAACGAAGAATACGAGTATGATAAATGAAGAATACGAGTATTCATATGAAAAATAGGAGTGTGTGTCTCTCCCACACAAGAATGATGGGTTCCAACCAAGTTTATTACAGAAAATAAAAGAAAACAAAATAAAAGCAAATAGACGCACCAAGTAAAGTGCATATGATGTCACCGAATAAAAATATAGTATCACTAGAAGTGACCTAATAAGTTGCTGATGAAGAAGGGGATGCCTTGGGCATCCCCAAGATTAGACGCTTGAGTCTTCTTAGAATTTGTTGGGATGATCCACGGGGGAATTAGCAAGCTTAGGCTTTTCACTCTTCTTGATCACATTATATCATCTTCTTCTCTTGACCCTTGAAAACTTCCTTCACACCAAACTCAAAGTAATTCTCATTAGAGGGTTAGTGCATAATAAAAAAACTCACATGTTCTCCATGGACACAAGCATTACCAATACTTTTTAAACATTATCTACAACCACTGATGTTTTGTGGAGCAAAGATATCCACACAATATAGTAAAAGAGAGAATGCAAAGTAAAAAGGCAGAATCTGTCAAAACTAGAATAGTCTGTAAAGAGGAATTTTTTTCGAGGCACTTATGTTGCTCAGATCAGAAAACACAGAACTAGAAAAAGTTACGAAAATAGCTGAGGATCATGCACAATTTTTTTTAGGTCATTTCGATTTTTCTGGAAATTTATACGAATTAAACAGTGGACATTAAAAATCTGTTCCTACGCAGAAATCCAAATCTAGCATCAATTTTTCACTAGAGACTTTGCTTGGCTCAACAATACAAAAAAGTAAAGATACAAAGGAGTTTCTACAGAAGTAAACAACACCATGACTCAAAGAAAATAGAAGAAAACATTGCAAAAATAAAACATGGGTTATCTCCCAAGAAGTGTTTTTCTTTAACGCCTTTCAGCTAGGCCCAGAAAACAAGAATCAGGTATTTTCAAATCAAGAAACATCCAATTTGAGACCAGAAACCTCCTCAACAATGCATTGTATTTTATCTATATGAGTTTCAGATGTCCCTGTCTCAACACTCTTGAGTTCACTACTTTCATCAAATGGGTTTTCAGGAACAATCCAATCAAAATTCTTCTCTAAAGCTTCATGCATTCCTACTAGTTTAAAATGTACTGGTATTTTGATTTCCTCCTTGTTTTTAGGTTTGGTTTTGTCCAATTTTTCAAGAGCACCAATAACATCTACACATGAGCCTAGCATCTTAAAACGATCAAAAACTTTCCTAACCTCTACAGCAACATCACCAAATTCTTTAAGCAAAGTTTCCAGAATAAAATCTCTCTTTTCAGTGTCCTCAACATCATTTAGGTTAAGAAACATTTGCTGCATCATGGGGTTAAGGTTAACAAACCTAGCCTCTAACAAGTGAACTAAAGAAGCTGCAACAGTTTTATAATTCGGAGCAAGTTCTACTATGGATCTATCCTCAAAATCTGTATGTTTGCTAACATGATTAAAGAATTCTTCAGTGTTATCCTTTCCAATTATAGAACCACTACCTATTGATAAGTCTTTCAGGGTGAACTTAGGGAGCAACATGATGAAATAAAAGCAGGGTAGGAAAAATAACAACTATAATGAGATTTTTTTTGTATTTTTGATATAAAGAAGCAAACAAGATAAATAAAATAAACTAAGCAAAACAAAAACAAAGTAAAAAAAGATTGGAGGTGAGAAACTCCCCTTGCAGAAATCCTCTTCCTCCCCGGCAACAGCGGCAGAAAAATGCTTGATTGCGTGTGTACACACGTTCGTTGGGAGACCCCAAGAGGAAGGTATGAAGAGTGCAATAGCAAGTTTCCCTCAGAAAGAAACCAAGGTTTAATCGACCAGTAGGAGAAAGAAATCACTTCTGAAGGTTGTTGACAGCTGATGTTGGCAGGGCGCATTACCAGGCTCAGCAACAACGTGGAATCTGCACACAAAACAACCAAGATACTCAGCATAATGTGGAAAATGGTGCGTGTTTGCAGTAAATGAAAAGAGAACAAATGATTGCAGTAAAAGAACAGTGCTTGCAGTAGGTTGTATTATCAGTGTAAAAGAACGGACCGGGGTCCACCGTTTACTAGTGGTGTCTCTCCAAAACAGATAGATAACATGTTGGGTAAACAAATTACAGCTGGGCAATTGACCGAAATAAAGGATGCACCGTAGTGCATATGCAAGACATGATGATTGTTATGAGATTTATTTGGGAATTACAACATGATACATAGACCGTAATCCAACTGCATCTATGTCGAGACATCATAGTAGAGTTCATAGACGGGGGTTCCATGAGCCTACAGTTAGAACCACGGGTGACGTGATAATATGACAAATGAGAACACCGAGTTTTACCCAGGTTCGGTACGACGCAACTAGGAGGCGTTCCTACTCCTGCAATCTTACTAAATCAGGGCTAAAGCCTGAAGTGTACAATGTACAATGTGAGTATGGTTTCGCTAACTCGACGAGAATCAGCTTCTCAGCGTGTTGGCTTCTAGCTAATTGTCTGTCTATTCTTGCTCCTGCTGGCTTTATATAGATAGCAAGATTAGGGCTTACAGAAAGGAAACCTAGAAGACTACGGAAAGTATCTAACTTGGAAAGTAAGGAATCTGTCTTCTCGTCCAAGCCGCACCACTTTGGGTCGTGGTACTGGTCCTTCTAGAATCTGGCTTCCCGCGCATCAGTTTACTGGGCCGCCCAATGGACTATGATCCATTACCTATGGGCCACCCTGGTAATCCGGCTTTTAGGCCAATGCCGGACATACCCCTAATCGGCATATATCCGACAGTAGCCCCCAAGAAGGATTAAGACTTCATTCTGCCGCTCTTCGTTCATTGGCATTCTTTTTCAGAAATTTCGGCGTTTGGTCTTGATTCCTCTTTCACCAAAATATCTCTTATCCCAAAACTCGGATTTTACCAAAGTTCGGCTTTTCTTCCATGAGCCTTCGTGGAGAAAGAACTTCGTGACATCAGTGATGAAATCCTGCTGATGTCACAGACGTTTGGGTTCAATAAAAACCTGGAACCATATCCTCTGACAGATTCTTTTGCGGAAAACGAGGAGATAGCAATAATCACCCCGTCCCCTCATTTCCCGGATTTTTCGGGCGTTACACGCGTCATGCATCAAACGGATAAAAGAGTCGTTGCAGCTAATCTCCATACGTTTCTGGCTATAAATAGCCGTCGAGAGGGCTCCGTATTCTCTTCCGCGCCTTCTTCCACCTCGATCCCCCAGAGCACCAAAGCCCTAGAGCCCTTATGAACCAAGCTCAAGTTCGAGAAAAGCATAGTGACCCGAGCCCCCGAGCTCCTCTCCAGAAAACCATCGGAGGATCCAGCTCACGGCCGCGCCGCCCGAAGATGGTCACCGGAGAATATCCCCGGGCTTTCGACTCCGCGACCGCCGCCCTCGAGATCGGGGATATCATAAACAATCTCAACCCCGTCTTTGACTCTCCACCGTGCACCACCACGAACGCGCCGGAGGGTGCCACCAGTGAGCCGGCGGGCGGGGATCCGCCTCTCGCAACCGGTGAAGTGCCGCCATCGTCGACCACTCCTCCTCCTCCTCCTCCTCCGTTTCTCGAGTCCACGGAGGAGGGAAACACTTCTCTCAGCGGCGAGGACGCTGCCGCTTTCGCCGCTTCCGGAGGCGAGAAAGAAACCGAAGAAAATCCTGGCAATTAGAGGCACTGTAATGTGGTTCCAACCCTTCTCCCGGGAATGGAGAAGGATGGCTTCGTGCTCAAGGACAAGTGGCGAGTGGGGGAGGACAACTCTGAGCCGTCTCCGCAACCCGGAGAACGCGTTCTGCTGGCTACCCATATCAACAGAGGTATGGGATTCCCACCTTCCGCTTTTTTCTGCCAAGTCCTAGACCACTATAGGATCCAACCACATAATCTGCCTCCAAACTCTATCCTCTACATAGCCGTATTCCAGACCCTCTTTGAGGGTTATCTAGGGGTAGAACCTCGCCTACACTTCTTCTAGTATTGCTTTAACGTTAAACACAATACTTCGGAAGGCGTACTTCTGACTTGCGGAACTATTTCATTAAATCTCCGTAGATATAGGGAGGATTGGTTCCCCAAGATAAAAACTTCCGAGTCCGTAAAATTCTGTACGGGCTCATTCTTTTATCACGCGGATATTCTATTTCCTGAAAAGGAAACGGGCATTCCGCCTTTCGTCAATTCCACGGTCACGCCCCAAGATAATTGGGCGTTGGACGTGGTCCAGGTTCTGCCTCCAGACCTGATGAGGATCAAGAGGCAAATCGCAAAACTCGTCTCTTCCACCCCTCCGCTAATCGGGTATGGATAGAATCATCTGCTGGTTTGGAAGGCGGATCCAGCCACTGGCTTATCGCGGAAACCGGCTCATGTGTGAATACACGGGCCCAAACGATGCGATGAGGGCGACAAAAGCCGCTTTGAACAAGAAAGAGTTCAAGAAGTGCATTAACCAACTCTTCTCCATTCGTGACCAGTACGAGGAAAGCCGAGAAATGTATCACGCGAAGAACCCCGCTCCCAAGGTATGCTTTTATCATTTGGGGGATTTCTTGAGTTTCTTCTTTTCTCGGATGTTTATACTAATCCGGATTTTGGATTATCTCTTTTTTAGCTCCTCGAACTTGCTGAGAACGAGCTTGCCACCGATGAAGAGTTGGCTATGCTCCAAGCCAACTTCCAGTCTGGAGGGCGGAAGCGTAAGAAGCCGTCCGCCAACCAGGAAGTCATCGATCTTGACGGCGTGGCCCTCGCTACTTCCAGGTAAAAACCCGGGTTTTCTCATTCGTATGCTTTTTGTTGCATGTTCTTTTTTCTCGGAATCTCAAATCTTGGATTTACTTTCCTTCTTTCCTTTCTAGCCTTGCCCCTACTACCTTGAAGGGAAAAGGCCGGAAGAAACATAAAGTTGCTGCCAACAGGGGAATCAAGTCACCCCCCGCCGCTGCACAGGAGGAAGAATATCCCCTGCAGTCCAGCCAGCCCATTACACCCGACACGGATGCGAGGGAAAGGGAGGTACCAGAAGAGGCTAGGCCTTCAAATCTTCCCAAGGAGGAGCCCATCCCCACTTTTGACGACGAATTCAAGGTAAAGCAAGAAGACTGTTTTGACGAACACGGGTATATTCATCCTTGGGTGAAAAAACACTTTGCCCGCGCTCCCTTAATCCGTCCTAGCCCACAAGGAGGACTTATTGTTAGGAATAGTTACGTATTATCGCCTCGTCGGGTCATGCAAGACGGACTCCACCACATGGGAATTACCTTTGCAGAATATGCTAACGAATTTTTCGAGAATATCGCGGGCTTGCAAAGGATGAGCCAGGTAAATACCTCTAGCCCCCAAGCATTAAGGCAAAAGTATTTTTTCCTGTTTTTTCCTTAATGCTTTTCTCTTTTGCCTGCTTATTTTTTGCCTAAGCAACTTTTCCTTTGTCTATTTCTCAGCGAACCGCTGAAACTATAAATGTGAAATTTTCAACAAGCTCACCATTAAGAACCAAGAGGTTAGATGTCTCCTTGGTATTCTTAATGACAAAGACTCGGAGCTGGCCTCAGTTCAGCAACAACTGAAGGATTCAACAAGTAAATATCTTATTCATTTGTACTAATGTTTTCCGATTTTTTTCTAAGTCTTTTCCCGAGTTTTGAACTCTTCAATTTCCAGTCTTTTCAGCTTCTTTGGCCAAATCCAAACAAATTGCTGAAGATACTGGTAACGCTGAAACCCTCTGCAAGGAAAATTCAGAGCTTTACAAGATGATAGTAAAGCTTCAGAAAGACCTGGAGGCTAGTCAACTGGCCATTGGCATGACCGAGTCTCGAGCTTCCTCTCAAGCTAAGAAGGATAAGGCAACAATCCGGGATTTGGAAAATACCCTTAACCAATGCCTTGAAGAAGGCGTTGAGATGGATAAAATCATGGGTAAGTTTTTTTTTCTTTACCAAGGTTTTTCTTGTACTTTTGCAGCACTCCTTACTCTTCCTCCTTCTGTGATTTTCTAACTTTTCTTGGTTGTTTTGAACAGAAGGGAATCCTTTGCTCGCCCGGATTGACAGAATCCGGGCTTTCGGGAAAATCTTCGCCGACCTCAAGACTGCAGGGATGCTACTTGTGAACAAGTGCATTCCCGACAAAGCTGGAGATTACTCGGAAGTCAGCAAACTCCCGGAAGCCATTGAAGAGGTGGCAAACTAGAGGGAGTCTTGGCTCCAATCTTCCGCCCGAGGTGGTGTACGCATGGTCCTTGGACTGATGCACATACATTACACCATCTCGAAGTCCTGGCGTGTGGCTACCGGTATCCCTCAAGGATATACGGAAGCACAAAGGGCGGAGATCTTCGAGTTAGTGAAGGGGCACGCCTCCAAAATTGCTCGGATGGTTTCTACCTCCACGTTCTACCCGGAGGAAGAGATTCCCAAGACTCCGGAGAACCCCAGCGACAGCGACAGGGAGGACGTTGAGGAGTACGAGGATGCCGCCTAATTCCCGCGTAGCTAGCCAAGAAAATAGAAGCATTACTATTCTCACAATGTAATATCAATTGTAATGCTATCTATCTTTTGTATGAACAAGTACTTGTCCTTTTGCAGTAAAGTTTTAAGTCTTTGCAAGTTTCTCTTGGTTTTAATTCCTTTTCCTTCTAAGTTCTCTGGTTTGTATGCCTTAACTTTCCTTAGTGTTGAAGTGGCTCAACATTACTTAATCTTCATGCCAAGTGACTGGGTTCAGACCTATCAGCCAAACTCGGAATCATGGATTGTACCTAGGCACTTTTACTTACTAATTCCAGTGACCCAACATTTTGAATAGTATGAAACTCAGGCACGCAGGCACAATCTGGGTTTCTTAAGCCTCCTTAGGCTAAATAAGCATTCAGGTTTATAACTCCGAGCATGCAGCCAAAATTCGGGTTAACACTGAAGCAATTTGGAAGATCATTGGGAAATAGATAAGGCGGTCTTATGCTTTGAACAATAATAACAAGACAAACAAAAATGCATGAATTCCGACAACTTTATTTCATGATCTCAAAGATGTTTACATAGAATTTGAACTAAGTGTAGAAGGGACGTAACTGCAGGATGTTCCAGGGCCTCTTTGTCTCTCCTAGTTCTACATCTATCTTTCTCTTTTTCTTGCGATTCAGATTTTTGGGATCATCTTCCGAATATGGAATATCTACAAGGTAATATGAACCATTTTTCATAGCCTTGCTAATGAAAAATGGTCCCTCCCAAACTGGGGCTAATTTGTGCTTCCTTTCCTGTACCAATCTTAGCACCAAATCACCCTCTTTGAAAGAACGGTGTTTGATTTCTCATTATGATAACGTCGCAGTCCTTGCCGATAGATGGCGGATCTTTGTAGCATAAGTTCTCGTTCTTCTTCTAAGAGATCAACTGCATCATGGCATGCGTTTTTGGCATCCGAGTCGTCGTACGCCTGTAATCTTGGGCTATCATGGATGATGTCCGTAGGAAGCACTGCTTCTGCGCCATAAACCAGGAAAAAAGGTATTTGCCCTGTTGATCTATTCGGCGTCGTTCGAATGCTCCAAAGCATGGAGGGTAATTCTTCTACCCATGCTCCAGCTGCTCTATGAAAAGGAGATTCGAGTCTTGGGCGAATTCCTTGTAGTATCGAACTATTCATTAGTTCGCCCTTGCCATTGGATTGTGGGTGTGCCATAGATGCGAGATCTAGGTCAATTCTCGTTTGTCGGCAATACTTTGCTAACTCTCCAATTGAGAAATTTGTCCCATTATCCGTGATTATGCTATGTGGCACGCCGTATCGCATGACTACATCAATGACGAAATTTGTGGCAGTTACACCATCAAGTTTTTTGATGGGTTTTGCTTCCACCCACTTGGTATACTTATCTACTGCAACAAGTAGATGTGTGAGTCCGCCCCTGGCAGTTTTGAATGGTCCCATCATATCTAGCCCCCATACCGCAAATGTCCATGTTATGGGGATATTTATTAAGTGATTGGGCTAGCATATTCGTTTGCTTGGCGTAATACTGACATCTGGCACATGTATTCACTATGTGCTCCGCCTCTGCCTTGGCTGTAAGCCAGAAAAACCTGCAAGGAATGCTTTTTTAACTATGATTTTTGACCGAGCATGATGTCCGCAATCTCCTGCATGGATTTCTTGCAGAATTTGTCGTCCTTCTTTTGGCGAAATACATCGTTGAAAAATTCCGATGGTACTGCGCTTATACAGGCAACCTTTGATTACCGTGTATCCTTTGCATCAGCGTTGTATCTGCCTTTGCTAGACTTTGTCTGCTCCATCCGGAAACTTCTGATCGACTAAAAAGTTTAAGTATGGAATTTTCCAATCCGGGTTAACAAGCAGGACTTCTATTGACTCGGAAACTAGAGGATAATCAACATCTCCTCCTTTTATCGATGGTTCATGAAAATGTTGGACGAACACACCAGGTTGTAGGGGTTTCACTCTTTCCGAGCCCATGCGGGCTAAAGCATGTGCGTTCCAATTTTCTTCCCTTTTGATGTGAATCACTTCAAATCCTAGGAAGCAAATGGCAAACGAGTCCATTGTTCTCCGATATTCGTCCATAATGGGGCTTTTGGCATCCCATGTTTGGTGTAGCTGACGCTGCACCAAATACGAATCACCATAACATAGTATACGCTTAATGCCTATCTCCTTTAAAATGTGCAAGCCATGGAGCAATGCTTCGTATTCTGCCACGTTGTTGCTGGCGTTTAAGTGTATTTGTAATACATATCCCATCATGTTGCCTTTTCGAGATTTAAGCACTACACCAGCTCCAGCGTCTTCTTTCATTTTGGATCCATCGAAATGCATGATCTAATATTATGACTCTGTCATTGGAGTGTTTTCCATTGCTTCCGTCCAATCAGCCACAAAATCTGCCAACACCTGGGATTTAATTGCCGTCCGGGGTTGGTACTTAATATCGAAGGCAACAAGCTCAATGCCCCATTTGGCTACTCTGCTTGTTGCGTCCTTATTGTTTATAATATCCCCTAGTGGTGCTTTGCTTACCACTGTTATGGAAGGTCCTTGGAAATAATGACGGAGTTTTCGAGATGCAAAAAATACGCCATATGCCAGCTTTTGATAATATGGATACCTTTGTTTTGATTCGGAGAATACCTCACTGACATAATATACCGGATGTTGATCTGGAATACTTTGCTCATCTTTCTGTCTTTCCACGATTATCACTGCGCTAATAACCCTGTTAGTTGCTGTAAGATACAATAACATGGGTTCTTCGTATTTTGGGGATGCCAAATTGGAGCTTTCATGAAGGTTTTTTTAGCTGGGTTAATGCTTTGTCCGCCTTTTCTGTCCATTCAAATTTGTCGGATTTCTTCAACAGTTTGTATAATGCCAGAGCTTTGTCACCTAGCCGGCTTATAAACCTGCTAACGGCGGCTGCAGAAGCCACCAGTCTTTGAATATATTTTAGGCACGTAGGCCTTGTGATGTTTAAGATTGTCTTGATCTTTTCCGGGTTTACTTCTATTCCTCTGTGAGAAACAATAAAACTCATAAGATTTTCTGATGGAACCCCGAATACGCACTTTAATGGATTCAACTTCATTTTATAAGTGTGCAAGTTTTCGAAGATTTTTGGTAGATCTTCAAGGAGTGTATCCTTTTCCTTGAAAACCACGGCAATGTCATCCACGTAAACATGGACGTGCAACGCTGGTATGTTGTACCGACGTTCTTCAAACCAAAAGGCATGGTTATGTAATAGCATGTTCCATATGGGGTTATGAAGGAAATTTTTATTTGGTCTTCTTCCTTCATACGTATTTGATGGTACCCGTAATAAGCATCCAAAAAGCATAAAAGCTCAAAGCCAGCTGTGGCATCTATTATTGATCGATTCGTGGTAACGCGAACCTATCTTTTGGACACAATTTATTCAAGCCGGTGTAATCTATACACATCCTAAGAACAATAATATCCTTCTTCAGGACTAATACTGGGTTTCAAGACCAATCAATATGTATAACTTCCTGGATAAAATCAGCTGCTAAAAGCCGGATAATTTCCTTGCCTATAGCCTTCCGCCTTCTTCCTTCAAAAGGACGGAGACCTTGTTTGACGGGTTTTGATCCTGGGATTACTTTGAGTTGGTGCTCAGCAAGTTCCCTGGGCACACCTGGCATATCAACAGGACACGAGGCCAAAATGTCCCAGTTCTCACGTAGGAAATTGATGAGCGCGCTTTCCTATTTGTCGGTCATTCCTGTCCCCACTACGACAAATTTTGTCGGATCTTTGGGATCTAGGATGACCTATATTGTATTCTGCGAGGCTTTGAAACTATATGTCGGCTTCTGGCTTTCTTTTCCTGCTGGCATTTCAGTTGGCGACACTTCTTTAGCTAGCTCCTTCAATTCTTCCTTTCGAATCACTTGTTCGGCACAAAGGGCATTTCCTTTCTCTAGCTCATTCGCCAATTTGAAGTCTCTAGATATGGTGATTACTCCTCCTTTTCGCCCTGACATCTTCAGCTTGTTATAAATATAACATGATCTTGCCATGAATTTGGCGAAAGCCGGACGTCCGAGTATTGCGTGATAAACACTTTTGAACGACACCTCCTCGAATGAGATCCTTTCCTAAAGGAAGTGTTGTCTATTTCCAAAGGTTACGTCTAGGGAAATCCCTCCTAGGGATTGTGCTTGTCTGCCAGGAACAATACCATGAAAACGTATGTTACTGTGATTTAGCAGGGTCTCGGAGATGTGTAGCTGCTTCAATGTACTTAAGTACATGATATTGATACTAAATCGTCCATCCATCAATGCTCTTTCGAGCCTAGTGTTTTGAACAATAGGGATTACGACTAAAGCATGTGTGTCGGGTTCTCGGATGTTACCGGGATGATCAGACTGATCCCGGGTAATTGGCGTATTTGAATACTTCAAGTATTTTGGGGTTGGAGGTACAACCGCGTTGATTTCTCGAAGTGTTATTTTCGCCTGTTTTGTTGAGGGAGTTGCCAGGAAAGTTAGGTTACATTCTCTTTCAACTCTCGGGAATTTGGCTCGCCTTTCCGCTGCTGTTCCTGGATTTTATCATCAGTTTCCGATTCACTTTCTTCTTTTTCAGCTTCCGGCTTCTTCTTGTTGAACTTTCTTTTGGAATTATTTCCTTTGTTCCCGGATCCTGCAGTGCCTTTCATGTGTTTATTGAGGCGGCACTACGCATTGGTATGGGTAGGCTTCCCAAATTGCGAATGATGGACACGGTTTTCCGACTTTATCTTTTCCCATTCTTCTTTAGAATAGGAGATTTGCTCTGTGTTTCTTCCTTTCCATTTGCTGCCATTGTCCTTTCCAAAGGTTAAGTTTACTTCTTTGGGTTTTGGCTGTGCTTCTGGAGTAGCCTTCTTTTCAGAGCGAGACACCTTTTTGGCCTGAACCAAAGCATCAATATTGCCACCTCTCACTTTGATATAATCTTCAGCCGTTGCGTGCTCATTGGCGGTAGTAAGCATAGATCCGAGATCTTTGTGCTCCTTCAAACCAACCATGAACAGTACGAGGCCGGGTTTCAGGCCGTTGATGAAAGCATGCATTGCTTGTACATCACTTAATCTAGAGAAACTATTTTTCATTGTTGTCCATCTTGAGATAAAGTCGACATACGACTAATCCTCATATTGCACGCAACAGTTCAGCTGGCTTATACTCTTAGGACGTCTGTACGTGCCCCGAAAGTGCTGAGCGAATACTCTCGCCATATCTTCCTGCTGTCCGCTATCCTTGACGGTAGCCCATTGATCCAGTCTCTGGCTCCGTCCAATAACATTAGGGGAAGGAACTTTACAGCCTCTAAATTTGTCCCTTTGTTAATCTGGACGGCAGTATAGCAATCTGAAAGCCACGTATCCGGGTTAGTGCTTCTGGTATACTTTTGATAAGTTGGACCAACTTTGGCGAAGCCAGAATATAGACTGGTTCTTCGGATCCTGTCAGTGAAGCACCTAGGTCCGAAGTATATATAAATCGTCTCTTTCCGCCTTATCTACATGAGCGGAATACCTTCCGGCTGAATGGATAGAAGGGGATCTGCTCCTTTCTGGCCCATTGTTGTGCGAGTGCGCTCTTCCGTGATTATCCCTACTTCTTCCGTTATCGTTTCCTTTGTAATAAGGTGGATTTCTACTCCTTGGTATTTCTTTGTTCCTAGGAGGAGTACGAGATCTCTCACGCCTGTGAGGATTGTCATATCTTCCGGCTTTATCAGCTGGGCGTCTCGGATGCGGCATTACTTTTCCGTTTTTCCGGTTTTGTTCCTCTCGTTCCTTGTAGTCACGGGGATTATTTCCACCTTTCGGCAGATGGGATCCTGTTATGGACGTTGCATCCTTGTTATCCGGGATTTTCTTATCCTTCCTATGATCTCCTTTCTTTTCCTTAGAATCACCTGAATCTCCATGTTTACCAGGTTCAGGTGCTCCAGCGGTGCATGTGGCAGTTTTGCATAGGGCCGAGTCATCATGTAACTTTCTTGATCGTGCATGTCCTCCTTGTTGCTGATGTAATGCTTTTGCTAGGAAAGAAAACACTCCCTGAAGTTTTTCATCATTGGATTACATATCGTCATTAAGGATGGCGAACACGGCCTCCGCATTTTTTCCTGCGGTTTTGTATATGCGCCCGCCCTTAGCATTAACGCCGTTAACCTGCCTTTGCCAAGAAGGTTTTTCAAACCTCTTTCTTGCTGGTAGTTCTTACGACTTTGAAATTACGGGTAAACGCGTAGGTTTAATGCCAGATCTATTCCTTCTCTCGTATTCCTCTATTTCTTCCTGCTGCAATTTAATGTCAGCCTGGGTTTTAATGAGGTTTTCCCGAGCTCGGAATAGATGTTGATGCTACCGCTGTAGAGCTTGTCTCCTGACTTCCAGCACTTCCGGGGGATCATCTCAAGCTACTGGGGTTTGAATCAGATCAATTTCATCCTATTCTGACATTTGGGGAACAAGGATTTCATTCTTTTTCTTCTCCGCAGGTTTGACTCCGCTGCCTCCTCCTACTTCCAGGTTTTGGTTGGCAATATCTGCCAACTTTTCCATCTTCTTCTTCTGGAGTTTATATTGGAGTTTATTGGCAGTCTTTTTTTTTGGAAGAAGGAGGTTTCTTGCCAGGTTCTTCCTCCGTCAGCTCTCTGACGTCAGGGTAAGTTAGACTAGCTTCACCATCCTCCTTTTCCTCATCTGGCGGAGGTGTTTTGGGATCTTCATCGTCTTTGGCATCCGAGTTTTCAGTTGGTTTTGCCATAAGTACTTCATGGAAGCTCCCTTGCATAGATTTAACCTTTCTCTCGAAAGCGTCTTCATCTTCGAAATCTATGTCTTCAGATCCGGGTTCCGACTCCAATCTTGCTTCTATAGCAGCTAATACAGAGTCGGCTTCTGAGTTCGTCGTCTCATTAACGAATGTCGGATCTTCCACTTATTCTGTAGGATGATGCTTTTCTGCTTCTTCCACAGGATTACTTTCTTCCGTGTTGTCCGCGATCTCGGACTACACCATGACAATGAAGTGAGACCTGATTGCAGGCATCTCCGAAGAGGCGGCAAATTCGGCACTATTTTGGCGATTCGAGCAGAATCCAGTATCATAGTTTTCCTCAATTGGGTATAGGGCGGGTAGGATAAATTTACTTCCACCACAGAATCCCATTGCTTGTGTTGTTAATCCGGTAAAAATATTTGTAGATCCAATCAGTAAAACGCAGGCACTTACCAGGTGATTTCGTGTCGGCATGTACGATCCGTTGTCGAGGAAGAGCACGACGTCACCGTCGAATTTCAGGCTTCCGATAGTTATTGTACTGCCAATTCTACCGAGTATTCCCGATCGAAACGTAACTCATGACGCCGCTGGCCCCACGGTGGGCGCCAACTGTCGGGACATCGTAGTAGAGTTCATAGACGGGGGTTCCATGAGCCTACTTGTAGAACCGCGGGGGACGTGATAATACGACGAACGAGAACACCGATTTTTACCCAGGTTCGGTACGACGCAACTAGGCGGCGTTCCTACTCCTGCAATCTCACTAAATTAGGGCTGAAGCCTAAAGTATACAAAGTACAATGTGAGTATGGTTTCGCTAACTCGATGAGGATCACCTTCTAGGCGAGTTGCCTTCTAGCTAATTGTCTGTCTATTCTTGCTCTCGTCTGGCTTTATATAGATAGCCAGATTAGGGCTTACAGAAAGGAAACCTAGAAGACTACGGAAAGTATCTAACTTGGAAAGTAAGGAATCCGTCTTCTCCTCCAAGCCGCACCACTTTGGGTCGTGATCCGGGTCCTTCTAGAATCCGGCTTTCTGCGCATCAGCTTACTGGGCCGCCCAATGGACTATGATCCATTACCTATGGGCCATCCTAGTAATCCGGATTTTAGGCCAATTCCGGACATACCCCTAATCGGCATATATCTGACAATCTATGACTAATAATCCACCCTCAGAACGTAATCCAAGAAGACTTTGGGTATTAAGTTGCAAGCAACAGATTATTGCATTAAGTAAAGTGTGTAATGTAAACAATAGTATTATCCTTGGACAAAGCATTGTTATTGTCTCCCTAATGGCAACAACACATCCCTCATCCGTCACGTTTCTGTCACTCGAGCACAGATATAAGGGAGGCATGAACCCACTATCGAGCATAAATACTCCCTCTTGGAGTTACAAGCATAAACTTGGCCAGATCATCTACTAGTAACAGAGAGCATGCAAGATCACAAAAAATATATAAAAGATAGATCTTTAATCAACTTGACATAGCATTCAATATTCATCAGATCCCAGCAAACACAACATGTAGGATTACAATAAGATGATCTTGATCATGTTAGGCAGCTCACAAGATCTAAACATGGTGGCATAAAGAGGAGGAGACAACCATCTAGCTACTGTTATGGACCTGTAGTCCAAGGATGAACTACTCACGCATCAGTCCGGGAGGCAGTCATGGTGATGTAGAGCCATCCTGTGATGACTTCCCCTCTCGGCAGGGTGCCGAGGAGAGCTTTAGAACCCTCTTGAACTAGGGTTGACGATGACGGCGGCTACGAACTTTTCGTAGATGGAAGCTCGGGTATTTAGGGTTTTCCCGAAAAGGAGTATAAATAGGCGAAAGGGTGATGTCGGTGGGTGGCCAGGGGGGCGACACCACCTAGTGGCGCGACCAAGGGGGGGGTCGCGCCGCCCAATGGTGTGGACACCCTGTGGCCCCCCTCTGGGTCTCGTTCGGACTCCATGTACGTGACGAAAAAATAAGACCCTGGGATTTTGTTTCGTCCAATTCCGAGAATATTACCATAACAACTTTTCTGAAACCAAAAACAGCATAAAACAGGAACTGGTGTTGTGGCATCTTGTTAATAGGTTAGTCCCAGGAAGTCCATAAAATGATATAAATTGTATAGAAAACATGTAGCAAATGTCATGAAAACAACATGGAACATCAGAAATTATAGATACATTTGAGACGTATCAGCATGCGGTACTACCGGGTGATCCAGGCAAGGATTATGGTGTCTACAAAGCTTCCAAGTCTAGGACGCGGTACTACCTCCCTGGTGTCGTAGTACCGGCTGTGGTTTTTCTCTCCAGATCTCTATGTTGACCCGCTCGAAGATTTGTTCGGCCGGTACTACCAGACGATGTCCAGTACTACCGGGTTAGGCAATAAATGTCCAAACGGTTAGATTTGGAGAGAGGAGTATAAATAGCCCATCCCCTTCTTCTCCAAGAGTTAGCTGGTCCAACATTCAACTCTCCATTGATTGAGCTCACCAAAAGCTAGATTTCTCCCAATCCCTCCACCCAAACTAGTTGATCTTTGGAGGATTGAAGGAGAAGGCCCTGATCTACATCTTCAGCTTCATTTCCCTCTGATTCACTTGAGGGATTCCAATCTAGGGTTTCCTTCTGTAAAACCTAGAATTCATTGTTACTCACTTGTTGTTTGTAGCAGATTGTTGGTGTTCTTGAGAGCCCCCAATTCAGTTGTGGGTGTGTGCCTCAAGCTCACTATAAAGGCACCGATTTTCGCCTCGAAGGGAATCAATAGTGGAAGGTGAACTAGGCCTTTGTGGCGAAGTTCATCGGAGAATAGGGTGAGTCCTTTGTGGTGTTGAGTAGGCATTCGTGGCGAAACTCACACCCCTCCAACAAGACGTACTCACCTCAAAATGAGGAACTCAGGAATACATCCTTGTCTCCGCGTGCTTCCTCTATCGATTCCTTCTATCCTTTACCTTTAATTTGTGTTTGTATCTTGCTTAGTGTTCCTTTTGTCATATAGGTAAATTCAGATTAGTTTCATATCTAGAGAATTTACCTTTGTGTCAAGCCTAAATTGAAAAAATATTAAGAAATTGGAAATAACACCTATTCACCCCCCCCCCCATCTAGGTGCCCATACTATCCATTTACTTGCACTTGGAGGTTGAGTCCTATCTCCCTGAGATCACCTTTAGCAACCTTCCTCTCGGGTGGTTTGGAGAGTGGCGTATCTACCCAAGCGACCGTCGACTTTGGAGGGGTTTGATGACACACAAGTATAGGGGGTGTATCGTAGTACTTTCGATAAATAAGAGTGTAGAACCCAATGAGGAGCAGAAGGTGTTGACAAGAAGTTTGGATAGAGAATTCACTGTAAACACTAGCAAACGGGTTTTTGGTAGTTTTTGATATAGCAGATAAATAAAGTGAGGGCAAATAAATAACAGTAAATATAATTGCAGCGAGTGGCCCAATCCTTTTGAGAGCAAAGGACAAGCCAATTGTTCTACTTATGATTACCAAACGTTCTCGAGGACACATGGGAACTATGTCAAGTGATTTCGCTTCATACGGTTGATTAATATTTATTGGTTCGATAGGTGTTGTGTGGGTGAACCTATGCTAATGCACCGCCCAACTAGGACTAATACATACTTGTGATTATACCCCTTGCAAGCATCCACAAATACAAGAAAGTAATTAAGATAAATCTAACCATATCCTTAAAACTCTAGGATTCTACACTCCCTCGTGAATTGGTTTCCTAACGGGGGTTTAGGTTTCTGTCACTCCGGCAACCCCACAATTAGTAGCCAAATACACAATGCATCCTCATAGGCCCATAAAGGTGAAGTATCATGTAGTCGACGTTCACATTACACCACTAGAAGAATAACACCACAACTTAAATACCAAACCACTAGATATTACTTCAACATAATTCCACTACTAACATGATGACTTCTCCCATGTCCTCAAGAACTAAACGAACTACTCACAAGACATCATACGGATCATAATCATAGGTGATATAATGGTGAATAATAATCTGGTCATAAAGTGTAAACACCGATAAATCTCACAAGCATCAACTACTAACAAGTAATCCACACCGGGAGAGAGATCTAGTGGAGAGCAATGATAAAGATCCCTAATTGTTAAAGTGGGCTGAAGGTGGATGATGAGGGTCATGGTGCTGGTGGTGATGATGATGACGATGATTATCTTGATGATGCCTGGAGGGATGATTGTGACGATGGCGATGATTCCCCCTCTCCAGGGAGGAATTTCCCCGGCAGATTTCTCCCTGCCGGAGAGCTTTTCTCTCTCTGTTGTTTTCCGCCCCGACGCAGCGGTGGAATATTTATTCGATGATCCTCTGGGACTTAGGGTTCCTAGAAGTGGGCCAGGGGGTCAGACCATCCCCAGGCGCGGCCAAGGGGGCGCCGCCTAGTGGTGTGGGACCCTGATGCCCCTCCTCCGGGTGCCCTTCTGTCTGGTTTCCTCCTCAGAACTTCTAAGACTTCTCGTATACCCCCTTCTTCTTCTAATCTTCTGAAATAGGGTATCTCGACAGTGCTTTTTCCATCAGATTTTTGGTCCTAGTGTTTATTCTCCAAAAATGATGAAACATGCAAAATAAGATGAAATAACATAAGTAATGCATCATAACATGAAATATATCGATGAATAACAGAAAATAACAATATAAAATAGTGGTGAAAAATGGACGTATCAACTCCCCCAAGCTTAGACCACGCTTGTCCCCAAGCGAAACTGAACTCAGTAATCATGAACACAAGTTTATGGAGTGAGGTGTCGATAAATAAAATACGGACAAGAAGCATCACATCTAACAAAAAACAAGTCATTTTAGACAACAACTTCTCTCATATAATTAAACTTGAAACAAGTAGAGGAAATCACAATAAAGGTGCAAAAATAAAATCATAATTGGTGAAGGCAAACTTCGTTCTTGTCCAGAGAACAATTAACAGTGTACTTATCTTTCGATATGAGTCTTTATACTCGAGCTTATATTGTAGAGCTTATCATGCTCAATTATAATAGTCTGTTTGCAGTAATTGGTAACTTTCAAAGTGGTATTCAAACAGATAAAAGCATTTGTACTAAACAAGGAAAAATAAAGAACATGATTGAGTAAATCAACATATAGATGAATGGATCACAACAACTCAAATGCTTGCTTAAGACACAAAGGAGTAGGTTTACTGACTCGACATAAAGGTAAAAGATAGGCCTTTCGCAGAGGGAAGTAGAGATTAACTCATGTGCTAGAGCTTTTCATTTGATAAACAGAGTATTGAAAACAATTTTGAGAGTGGTGTATGTTTATGTCAACGAATGGTAAACAGAAAATACAGTACGTAACAAGCCAACTAGACTTCACAAGACCGGTTCCCATTGAAGGATGCAACTGGTATAGAAGATCATCCCTCTTTCTCTTTTGTTTACACAATTATGCTTTGACTGATAAATCAGGGGCAAAAATAGTGAAGAGAATTTGTATTATTATGTTTGGGGCTAGGAACCCCGCTGCCGCCTCTTCTAGCCTTTAGATAAGCGGATGAAGCCACTAGTCCAGGTGTCTAAATTCCAATCAACAAGTGAGATAAAGACTCTCTATTTGCATCCTCATGAGATAAAACAGGGGCACAAAACAGGTGCAATTTTGAAGGTTTTAAAGGTAGCACACAAGCAATTTACTTGGAGTGTTGGTTAAATACCACATATAGGTAGGTATGGTGGACACAAATGACATTGTTTTGGGGCTCAAGGTTTGGATGCATGAGAAGCATTCCCTCTCAGTACAGGTTTTTGGCTAGCAAGGCTGGGTAGCAAGCATAAGAGTTGAGGGAAAACAAACAAATATACATATGATAAAACCAATCATGCAATCTTCCTTGAAGTTAAAAACAATCTTACTTGAGAATACTAAGATTATGAGGTAACAAGAAAGAAAGATCATGGAATAATATATCTACATGCAACTCCCTCTTTTCTACTTAAGTCTCAATGTATTGTTGCTACTGACCAATGCTAAGTTTGCCAAAACCAACTAGATTAACTTGAAGCTCCAAAATTGATACCAATACTAATATCAAGGTCAACCATATAAAAAAATTGCAAACTAAAATAAAGTGTAGGAAGTAAATGATAAAACTTCTCATTAATATTCCATTACGGCAACTCAAACCAAAGGATACAAAGATAACCAACTAAAGAGTGATACTTCTATATTGCAAACCATGCTATATGATATTTTCTCTACGCATGATATGACTCTACTAAAAGGTAAAAAGGTGAAAGATAAAGGTGTGATACCGCGGCACTCCCCCAAGCTTGGAACAAGCCAAGGGGGTGCCAATACCAATGACGAATTAATTCTTTGGTGGTGGTGGTGAATCCTTCTCAATGAGCTTATCAATTGATTTCTTCAAATCTTCAATTGCGAACAGAAGCATACATATCATCTCCGTATTGTGCTCAATACGGTTTGCGTGCTTGTCAGACGATGAATTCCAGCCATCAAGAATCTTCCCCCACACTTCCTTAGGTCGAGAGCTTTCTTCATATGCACGGTTAGAACGATCCATATCCTAGTGAGAAGGAAACTTTGCCTCGGGTACCATCATAGATTGGTACTCATGAATTAAAGTATGGAAAGGTCTCTTAATACTTGGAAGTGGTATCCTTGGGACTAGGTAGTGGCGTGGGACCTTACCTCCAGTGCTCATCCGTGCTCCTTGCTTGAACTTGGAGGGTTTTGCTACAACTCCAATGCTTGCGACGGTAGCGCGTGGACGCACGCGCGAGTCTTCTTCTACATCTCCTTCATCTCCACTCTCGATCTCCTCCTCCGGCTTCCGTTCTTGGAGATCATCTTCCTTTGGTCCATTCCCCTTGTTGTTGGCCGAGACCATGGTGAATCTAAAACTGAAAACACATCCTGGCAGAAACAGGTCGAAACAGAAACACAACGAGAAAATGATATACGGACCTCGGGGGTCCTGGGGGTTAAATAGCAGAAACATGTATAACAAAAGGAAGGTGCAGCGCGAAAACGGGTCGGAGAGGGGCTCCGGGGCGCCCACACCATAGCCAGGCGCGGCCAAGAGTGGGCCCGCGCCCAGGCATGGTATGGTGCCCTCAGGAACCATCTCCTACTCCTCTTTGGCCCAATAATTTTCATATTTTCCAAAAACGATAAAAATAAAAGTTGGAAAGCGATACGCGAACTTTTTCTTAACATAACTGTTACCTATTAGAAAACGGACTCTGCATATTCTGGAATCTTCCCTCTAATAAACTTCTTCGGAGTTGTTACTTGAATAACATCAACATCTTCATCATAAGAATCCTAGGAAATATAATGTTTGAGTCTTTGCCCATTTACCACTTGTGTAGTGTTATCTTTGAGGGAAGCAATTTTGATTGCACCCGAATGATGCACCTCTTCAATAATATAAGGTCCTTCCCATCTGGAGAGTAATTTTCCTGCAAAAAAACTGAAACGAGACCTATACAATAGAACTTTCTCACCAACATGAAACTCTCTTTTAAGAATTCTCCCATCATGCCATTGTTTAACTTTCTCTTTAAAGAGTCTAGCATTTTCATAAGCTTCACATCTCCATTCATCTAGATGATTCAAATCAAACATTCTTTTCTTACCAGCAAGTTTAAAATCTTTATTAAGTTATTTCACTGCCCAATAAGCTTTGTGTTCGAATTCTAAAGGCAAGTGACAAGCTTTTCCATTAACCAATTTATAAGGAGATTCTCATAGGATTTTTATAAGCAGTTTTATAAGCCCATAAAGCATCATTCAACTTATCAGACCAATTCTTCCTAGATTTATTAGCAGTCTTTTGCAAGATAGATTTAATTTCACTATTTGATAATTCTACTTGCCCACTCGTTTGAGGATGGTAAGTTGAGGCAATTCTATGATTAACATCATATTTAGCAAGGGTTTTTCTAAAACCCACCATGAATAAAGTGAGAACCTCCATCAGTCATAAGATATCTAGGAACACCAAACCTAGGGAAAATAACATCTTTAAGCATTTTTAAAGAGGTCTCACCATCAACACTTTTTGTAGGTATAGCTTTTACCCACTTAGTATTATAATCAACAACAACAAGAATATGAGTGTAACAATCGAAGGAGGAAAAGGACCCATAAAGTCAAATCCCCAACAATCAAAAGGTTCAATAACAAGAGAATAACTCATAGGCATTTCATTATGTCTAGAACTATTACCAACTCTTTGACATTCATCACAAGATAAAATAAATTTACGTGCATCTTTAAAGAGAGTAGGCCAATAGAAACCTGATTGTAGAACCTTCTGTGCAGTTCTATCTCCAGCGTGATGTCCTCCATAAGCACTACCGTGGCACTTTTTCAATATTTCACGTTGTCCATGATCTGGAACACATCTTCTCATAATACCATCTACTCATTTATATAAGTGTGGGTCATCCCAAAAATAATGCCTCAAATCATAAAGGAATTTCCTTCTTTGTTGAGCTGTAAATGTTGGAGGCAAATACTCGGAAACAATAAAGTTAGCATAATCAGCATACCATGGACTATCTTGGGAGTTTACCTTATTGCAGCCAACTGTTCATTTGGAAAACTATCATTAACAGGACTAGGGTCATAAGCAATGTTTTCCAATCTAGACAAGTTATCAGCAATAGGATTTTCAACACCCTTCCTATCCACAATATGCAAATCAAACTCTTTTAAAAGAAACACCCATCTAATAAGCCTAGGCTTAGCATCTTTCTTTTCCATAAGGTATCTAACAGCATCATGATCAGTATGAATAGTGACTGTTGAATCAACAATATAAGGTCTAAACTTATCACAAGCAAAAACTACAACTAAGAACTCTTTTTCAGTAGTCGCAGAATTCCTTTGAGCGGCATCAAGAGTCTTACTAGCATAGTGAATAACATTCAATTTCTTATCTACTCGTTGTCCAAGAACAACACCTACAGCAAAATCACTATCATCACACATAATTTCAAAAGGTAAATTCCAATCAGGTGGTTGAACAATAGGAGCAGTAGTTACAGGCTTCTTTAAATTTTCAAAAGCTTCCTTACAACCATCATCAAAAACGAAAGGTACATCTTTTTGAAGAAGATTAGTAAGACGCTTTGATATTTTAAAGAAATCTTTAATGAACCTCCTATAAAAACCAGTATGACCAAGAACACTACGAATATCTTTAACATCCCTGGGACAGGGCATTTTCTCTATTGCTTCCACTTTAGCTCTATCAACTTCAATACCTCTTTCAAAAATTTTATGTCCAAGAACAATTCCTTCATTCACCAAAAAGTGGCATTTTTCCTGATTAAGAACAAGATTAGTTTCCTCACATCTCTGCAAAACTTTATCAAGGTTGTGCAAGCAATTATCAAAAGAAGTTCCATAGACGGAGAAATCGTCCATGAATACTTCCACAATTTCTTCACAAAAACCATGAAAAATAGCAGACATGCATCTTTACAACGTAGCAGGAGCATTACACAAACCAAAAGGCATGCGTCTATAAGCATAAGTACCATAAGGACAAGTAAAGGTTGTTTTTCTCTTGATCTTGCTTCCTAACAGCAATTTGAGAAAATCCAGAATAAACATCAAAAAAGCATAAATGAGTTTTCTTAGACAACCTCTCTAGCATTTGTTCAATAAAAGGCTAAGGATAATGATATTTCTTAGTAATTTTCTTAACCTTCCTAAAGTCAATGCGCATTCTATAACCAACTACTACTCTTTGAGGAATAAGCTCATTATTTTCATTAGGCACAACAGTCATTCCTCCCTTCTTAGGGACACAATGCACGGGTCTCACCCATCTACTATCAGCAATAGGAAAAATAATACCAGCATCAAGGAGTTCTAGTACCTCATTTCTTACCACTTCCTTCACCTTAGGAATTAAACGACGTTGATGTTCAACTACTGGCTTTGCATCAGGTAATAGGGGTATAATAGAGGCCCATGAGGATTATTCATGCTTGAGCTGGAAGGAAATATTGAGCCTCACTGTTGTGCATTATAAGGTGAATTCTTTCCTAGTAACAAATATTGTTTGTGTTTAAAAGGAAGTTATACTACCTAAGCCTATGCATTACGTATTAGCAGGGTTATTGATAACAAAAACATGGATGGAGAAGGACTTCAAGGCCTACTGGAAAACAACCATTACAAGATGGAAAACAAACTTCTCATGCTGGAAAACAAGTTGGAGCACCTGGAAAACAAGGTGGAAAACAAGGAGAAGATCAGGAGGAAATATTCCAGTACATAGGAGGATGAAGTGGGAGCACTCATTAGTGATTAATTCGTGTTCCACTTATTTTTTTAGTAGGGACATGTGATTCCAATGGGCCGAACCCATGTTGGGTTCGGTTTGTAAGGTGTTGGTTGCACCAAACCGACTAGGGATAGGTTAGGGCACATTAGGGCTGGTTGGGGCGCACCCCCTCTCTTGGCCGCATCCATACCCCTTCATATATACTCTAGGATGTGAATTAGAATAGGAAGACTACGTTAAACAAAAACCCTAGACCTCTAGATTGAAACAGCTTGTAAGCATTCATCTGGAAGTTCATCGGCAAACTTTTCGTGTTACCTGCTGTTCCACTGGGAATAAGACGATAGATGACCACCTGTAGTCGGTGGATTACTTGTGCAAGAGTGTGGAGTTGATAATATCCTTAGGGTTGCAAACTGTTGCATTGGCATCAGGGATCAGCTAGGAGAGTTTTCAGTGAGACACTGGTTATCATATCATTGCTATATGTGAGTTCATAGAGAAGATTGGGCCACCCCTTATCATCGGGTTAAATAATAATAACATGCTGACGTGTAGAGGGAGAAATCCCTTTCAAATCATCAAGAGTATATCCAATAGCTCCACGATGTTTCTTCAATATTCCCAATAATATTTTCTCGTCTTCACCTGAAAGTTTAGCACTAATAATAACAAGATATATTTTCTTATCATCAATATAAGCATATTTAAGATCATCAGGCAAAGGTTTTTAATCAAAAACAAGATCCTCCTTGGGTGGTAATGTGGTACCTGTCGAATCTGCATCTCAGCAAGTCCCTCGGGTGAACCCATAGGGTTTTGATTAGGAGAACGTGTAGGCGCTGGTGAAAATCATCGGCTAGACAGGGGACACGATTTACCTAGGTTCGGGGCCCTCGTAGAGGTAAAACCCTTACTCCTGCCTCTGTCGATCTGTATTTACGAATAGATCGGTTACAATGGGGGATTGCTCAAGTCGAGAGTACGATCTCGAGCTCAAGGCTTGGTGATGCGGTATTGCTTGGTCCTCTCCCGGTGGTTCTCCTGGCCTTATATAGGTGGCCAGGTCTCGAACCATACCCGTGTAGGACTCGAACTCTACCCCTATGTCGGTTACAAGTTTCCTATCTTAACCCGCAAGGCATTGCGGGTGGGCTTCAATTGGGCCTTCTAGAACAGTACGCGACGCCTCCTTTAGAGCCTAGGCCGTGGGCCTGAGTCCGGGTAGGCATACCCGACAGGCCTAGGATCCATCCCTTCGTCAGTAGCCCCCGAGTGTTTAGTCAATTGAGAATCAGTCGGGTGAGCACTCAGAGACCGTTCTTGATTTCTTCGATTGGTTATTCAATCGTCAGGTTTTGAGGGTGTATACCTTGTGCGCGATGCGCCTCTGTACTCGAGCATCGAGTGGTAAATGTGCCATGTTGGCTGTTTTCGCAGAAGGATGCGGCTCAGTCGCTTGGCTCTCCCGAAAGCTCAGGGCCAATTAATTGCATCTAGTGCAAAAACAGTTCTGGCCTACACAAATTCGAGACCTCCGACTCGAATCCGGCGAGGTGATCGTTGCGACTGGGCCGTTGAGGTCTTACCGAGTCGAACTTAACCTAAAGGGGTACCCGGCGCGTCCGCTAGGATTTTTCTTCGTGTTGTTGACACGGAATTTACCGGAGGACGCAGCTTGAGTGCGATTCTAGGCCCTCAAGAGAGATCTTTTGGGTCTTACCTTCGTATTCGAAAGAAATACGACATCCGGATGTGCCTAGTCGGCCGAACGACCCGGGAGATTGATGTGTACATCGTATGACCGAGTGGTAGGAGCTACGCACTAGCAAATTTTTGTCCAGAGATATTTCGAGTGAATTTTCTCCCTTGATTTTGCACACAAAGTGCTTTGTGCTTTGTAATCTTCCTTCCATACGAAAGAGTTTTCGTGTTTGGAAATTTTGTCATGCCCATTCGAAAAGAAATTTCGTATCTGGGACTTTTATGCGAGAGAATTTTCGTGTCACAGTTTGTCCATACGAAGTTATTTCGTGTTTGGAGCTTCATGCGAAGGAGTTCTCGCGTTTTTGATTTGCCCATACGAAGTCTATTTCGTGTTTGGGACTTTTATCCGAAGGAATTCTGGGCTTGATGATGTGCGCTATGACGTCACGGCGCACTTTATCCTCCCGATGGGACGTGACGGAGCGAGAGCAGAGGTGCTGGCCCACCTTGTCAGCTTTTTGACCGGAAACGAGACGTCGTTTCCGGTTTTTACGCGAACTGCGCGCAGTAATTGCGCACGATCTACTGTTGGGATCGTGGCACAAAACAGCTTTCGCCGCCCTTTCGTTTCACCTTCACGCGTGGCAGCCGTGATGGGCACCACGTTGCTCGATGAACGGCTATGATTGGGCGGTCCTGTGTATAAATGTGGCCCTTAGGTAAACTGTGAAAAGTTCCCGTCATTTGCTTCCAGCCTTCGTCTTCCTCGCGCTCAACTCTCTCTCTGTGAGCTCGCACCAGCATCCATGGCGGGAGGCAAGAAGCATAGTGCAGCTGTTTCTTCTTCGAGGGTGACGGAGGAAGTTCCCGCGCCACCTACACCGCACTCGGGTGACTGGCGCTTGCCCAACAGGACGAACAAAAGCAACAAGGAGATGCAGAGGGAGGGGCTGCTGCCTCCAGAGACCGAGTAGCGGGTTCGCCTCGGTAAAAAGGAAGAGGTACCAAATCCCCGCGCGAACGAATGGGTGATCTTCGCGGATCACGTTTCACGCGGGATCTCCTTCCCCCTCCATCCTTTCCTTGTGGCATTGCTGTATGTCTATGGCATACAGCTCCACGATCTGCCACCAAATGCGGAGCAACACATCTCGTGCTTCATCGTTTTTTGCGAGTGCTTCTTGGGCATCCGCCCTCACTGGGGCCTTTGGAAGGCCCTCACCGAGACTTCTTCACCGGAAACTGGCGGGTATCAGGTGATCACCGCTAAACTCTACAAGAAGAGAAGGAAGAAGAAATTCAGTCGACAAACTTTCAAGCTAGAAAAAGAACTGAGACAAGAGAAAATCTGAACTTACTCCGGGTGGAGGAGGTTTCGAAGCCTCAAAAGCTGCGACAGAGCAGTCAGGGAAGGTCTCACCCACTTTCAAGCTGGTGATAGCCGCGATTTTCTTCTCGAATTCAACATTCGAAAGTTCTTCGCGGCTCTCGCGGCTCACGCGGCTGGGGTCTTCAACACCCTAGTACTCCCACATCGTGGAGGGCCTCTCCTGCAAGGGCTGGATCCTGCGCTTGAGGAACACGCTCGCCAGGTGAAAGCCATTCAGCACAACTCCTGCGGTTTGGTCACGAAGGGCGGCCACCTTGGCGAGTAGCGGGGCGACGACTCGACTTTCTTCAGCTGAAAGCTTGTGCGCCCAGGACTTCCGCCGCTTCAGGACAGCGAATGGGTGGAACTCATGAACTCCACCGGCGCTGTTGTCGACGACGTAGAACCACTTCTTTCTCCATCCTTGCGCGGAGTCGATGAAGTGCATCGCGAAGTAGCAGTTTTCCGATTTCGTCTGGATTCCAAAGCCACTGGTGCGCAGCGGCTCTCCGGACTCAGTCTCTACCCGCGATTTCTCGCGGAAGACACGCACCTTGAAGAGGGCCTTCCAAAGGCCCCAGTGAGGACGGATGCCCAAGAAGCACTCGCAAAAAACGACGAAGCACGATATGTGCTGCACCGCATTTGGAGGCAGGGTAGGCCAGAACTGTTTTTGCCCTAGATGCAATTAATTGGCCCTGAAATTTCGGGAGAGCCAAGCAACTGAGCCGCATCCTTCTGCGAAAACAGCCAACAAGGCACATTTACCACTCGATGCTCGAGTGCAGAGGCGCATCGCGCACAGGGTATACACCCTCAAAACCAGACGATTGAATAACCAATCGAGGAGATCGTACTCTCGACTTGAGCAATCCCCCATTGTAACCGATCTATTCGTAAATACAGATCGACAGAGGCAGGAGTAAGGGTTTTACCTCTACGAGGGCCCCGAACCTGGGTATATCGTGTCCCCTGTCTAGCCGACGATTGTCACCAGCGCCTACACGTTCTCCTAATCGAAACCCTATGGGTTCACCCGAGGGACTTGTTGAGATGCAGATTCGATAGTACCCAAGTCCTCCATGGGTAAATTATGTTTCAGTATCACTGGTTGACGAAGAAGAATATCGTCAATCTCATTTCTCTCTTCCATAAAGACCTCACTTTCATGATCATCCATATATTGTTGCAAAGCATTTTTAGGAGCAAGAGAATTAGAGGCAAGTTGTTCAATTCTAAAATTTTCATTAGGCAATTCGGATTCATAAGGTGCTCTAGCAAATTTGGAGAAATTGAACTCATAAGATTTTCCATCAAATTTAGTCAATATCTTCTCCCTCTTACAATCTATAATAGCACCACAGGTGTTCAAGAAAGGTCTACCAAAAATAATGGGACAAGTTTTACTAGCAGTCTTACCAAGTACTAGAAAATTAGTAGGATATTTGGTTTTACCACATAAAACTTTCACATCTCTAACAATACCAATCGGAAAGACATTTTCTCTATTAGCAAGCTGAATAACCACATCAATATCTTCAAGATCACAAGAACCAATTTCATGCATAGTTTCTTTATAAAGGTCATAAGGAATAGCACTAGAACTTGCACCAATGTCACACAAACCATAATAGCAATGATCGTCAATCTTAACAGAAAGCACAAGAACACTAGTTTTCTTAGGTCTATTTGGATGTGAGACAATATTAGAAGCATCCTCACAAAAGACAACATGTTCATCCTCTACATTTCCACAAACAAGGTCTTTCACTATTGCTACAACAGGTTCAAGAGTTATTTGTTCATCAGGTTCAATACATTTCTTTATGCTCTTGTTAACCACACTAGCTACAATAGAGTGTTATTTTACCTTAGCAGGTGATGCGTGTAGACACATGTTCGTTGGGAGACCCCAAGAGGAAGGCATGAAGAGTGCAGCAGCAAGTTTCCGTCAGAAAGAAACCAAGGTTGAATCGACCAGTAGGAGGAAGGAGTAACTTCAGAAGGTTGATGCAGCTGAGATGCCAGGGCGCACTACCGGTTCAGCAGCAACGTGGAACCTACACAACACAATCAAATCACTTTGCCCCAACGAAGCAGCGAGTTTGTCAATCTCACCGGTTTTGCTAAACACAAAGAGGTTAAACATATGGTGTGGAAAACAGTAGGAAAACAGTATGAAAGTAGTAGCAGCAGTATGAAAGAAGTAGGTGTTTTATCAGTATGAGGAAAAAGGACTAGGGTCCACAGTTCACTAGTGGTCTCTCTCCATAAAATATAAATAACATGTGTGGTGAACAAATTACAGCTGGGCAATTGACACAAGTGAAGGCTACACCGTAGTGCATATGCAAGACATAAAGATTACTATGTGATTCATGCGGGCATTACAACAAAATACATAGACCGTCATCCAACTGCATCTATGTCTAATAATCCACCCTCCGAATAACATCCGAACAAACGTTGGGTATTAAGTTTCTAGTAACAGATTATCGCCGTAAGCAAAGTGTGTAATGTAAACAATGTAAACTAGGTAAACACCGTTGTTTTCTGTAACAGCCCAAGTATGAAAACTACCCCATAGAATGTTTTGTTTCTTGTTTAATTCAAGTATTGCATCATGTCATCATTTTACTCCCTTGTTTGCAGTGTTTACTATTTGTGTTGCATCTGTTCTTAATTGTTTTCACAATGAAACTCAAACAATTTCAAATGCTTTGTTTTCATACTTGCTCTGTTACAACCTTTGAAATAAAAATCACAAATAAAAACAACAAATTGTTATCATTTTATTCCATAAGGAATCAACTAATAAAATGGTGCCTTATTTCCATTAATTAATTCCAATGTGATTTCAAATTCAAAGCAAATCTTTCAAACAGAACCCAATTTGGAGTTATAAAAATAATAACCAAAAACATTTTATACTCTTGTTTCCAATTAAAACATTTGGATCAATCTATTAAAATGTTGATTTTAATCAAACCATTAAATTCCAAATCAAATTTCAACCTCAAATCAATTTTCCCAAATCAGCACCCAATTGAATCTATGAAGTTCACCAAACAATCATAATCCTTAATCCATTTTAACATAGGGTTCACCCTATTAAAATGAGTTGTTTTCATTAATGTTCAAATAATGTAGCAAATCTTTCCATTTGTGGTTTAAACACAAACAGCAATTAAACTCCAACTTTTTGAAAACAAAAGTTAACATTTGCTTACTATTAACCTAAATAGCCTAACCTAATTTTTCTAAGATTTTTACTAACCTAAAACCCTACCTTTTCTTCCAATTCCTTTCTCTACAAAAAAACAGAAAACAAAGAAATAAAAGCAAAGCGCGCAGCAACTAACCTACCTACCCCGGCCCAGCCCAACTAGGCGCTCGCATGGCCCGGTACCCTTTCAGAAGACGCCCCTGTCGTCTTCAGTTGTACGGCCGAGCATCCATGGACGCCACGGCAGCACAGAGACCACTCGACGGCGATCCTCCATCCCTAGCCCCTATAAGATCCCCTCCTAGACCCCGCAGCCCTAGCCCAGAACCCTAGGGACCTCTGTCCCCTCGCGCCGCCGCTATTTCTCTCTCCCGACGACGATCGCCTTCTGAACCTCACTGTCATCCCTCGCCGGAGACGCCGTGCTCTGAATTTCGACGATCGCCGTCTCCTCGCAGCTCCACCACCCTCGCTTTCTCCTGGAATCGAACCACCGTAGCTACCTCGAGCTGGTGGACACCTTTATGGAGATCGAGGTGGCCCGGATCGACGCCGCCGTCCTCGCCGCCGTCCGCTTCCTCCACCTCGCTGTATCTGAATCCGAGCACGCCGCCGTCGCAGGAGCTCACCTTCGTCCGCGCCAACCACGGGGATCGACACGCCACGTCTCCCTCAACCTTTTGGACACCGGCGCCATCTCGGTGAAGCCCTGTAGCCGCGCCGCCGTCCTCGACCACGCCGTCGCCGCCGCGGGAACCTCCTCGAGCCTCTGCCCCGTCTTCAATCGGTGGTGAGCGCCACCATCCATTCATCCTCCCTCGTTGCATCGCATCCGTGCACGCACTGCACTCATCCAGCACCCCATCGCTTCCATGCACACGCACAGCGCCACCGTTCCCCGCCGGCGAGCTCGCTTCTGTCAGCGAAGGTTCAGAGTTGCACACGTTTGGATTCAGTTAACCTGTATCTGAATGTTACCTTGGCTGAGCACGGATTACTGACAACAGAGCGCATCCACCCCATTGGTTCGGGCGCAGCGCACGCAATCGAGGGGTACCAGGTTCGAGTCCTGGCTCGCCCCTGGGATAAAATCCCACTTTTTTCTCCTCCACGCTGACAGGGCGGGCCCCCTGTCAGCCACTCACTGTCCACGCAAGCACAGCGAGCCCCTAGGCCCACTGGCAGTGCCTAGGGCTAGCTCTCTGTGCGGTAACAACTGCTTTTCCAATGTTTCTGTAATTAAATCTAAATCCTTCTAATTAACAAATTGGTCCCCTGTTTTAATCTGTTAATAACTTTTAAAATATGACTCCAAATCAAAAACTCTAAATATGTTTATTGTTCCAAATTTAATTGTCTATCCAATTATTCCAATTGTGTACTGTTTTGAAATTCCAAAATGCATTTAAAATTCAAATTTGAATAATTCAAATGCAAATTTCTAAATTCAATAACTAATTCATTTTAAATCCAATAAATGCAAATAAAATATGTTTTCCATACCATTTCACCTCACCTTTGCAAATATAATTTCTGTTTGCTGTTTTGGATAATTTAAATTGCTGAAAACAACTGTTTCTTGTTTAATGCATTTAAAATTGCCAAAATAATAACTTGCTCATTTTAAATCCAATTTCAACAAATGAAATATGTTTTCCATGCAAAATTAAACCCTCTTTCCAAATATAAAATTTGTTTCATGTTTTGAATAATTAAAATTGGTTAAATGATTTAAACCTTGTTTAAATCATTTAATATTGTTAAATTTATAACTTGATAAAAACAAATTCTTTTGGGATATATAAAATATGTTTTCAAACCACAAAAGTATAAGCTTCTCAAATATGAATCTCACTTAATGTTTTGAACAAATAAAAATACAAATAAGTTCATGTTTGAATTAAATTTATTTAATTCTTGCTTAAACTTGTTTAATTCATAAATAATTTATTTGAAATCCTTTTTCAATAAGTGAAACATGTATTCCAACTAGAATCTTGTTTTCTTTTCAAATATAAACTTTGTTATTTGTTTTGAACACTTTAACTTGTTGAAAACAACAAATACTTGTGTGACATCTTTAAGTAACCACATTTTCCAAACTTAATAAATGAATTCCAAACCTTGTTAAATTCCTTTTCCACTTGCATCTTTTGTTGTTATTTTGTTGTTATCATCATGCATGCATCATTGCTAACAACTTTCATATGATAATTAAATTGTAGGTCATTTGTTTCCACTTAATTCATGGACTCTTGCCATATGCAATCCAATTGCATATGGGTCCATTTAAATTGTGTTACCATGTTAGCTAGTTTATTTTGATGCAACCATTAATTTGACATGCATCATCCCATGATTTTGCACTATGCCATGATATTGATTGTCTACCTTTCTGCATTGTCTGTTTGCTTCTTCTCGGATAAACGACGACGTTGAGACCGACGATACTTACGACATCCCTTCTAAGGATCTAGCTCAGTACCAGGCTACTGGGTTTGCAGGCAAGTATTCACTCACATGAACCATCGTGTTCCTTTCAACATTGGTTACCGATACTTTCCGTTGTCTATTCTGCTAGCCCTATGACTAGTTGTTTCTGTTACGAACCTATCACATGAATCCCTTAACCCTGATATTGCCTCACCTCCACACCTATAACCATTTCTTGTGCCCGTGTCCTACTAGCATGCTTAGGGTTGTTTTGCTCGAGTCTGTTACCCGTTACTTTCTGTTGCTATCTCTATTATGTTCTGGGGGCTCGATGTTTAATCAATCAATCATGCTAATGTTATTGTTAAGTAATAATTTGATGATAAGGCACCGGCAGGAGGCCCTGTGTGGTTTTGAGGCCTGCTAGTGTCGACTCTAATAGGAAAAGGGTCTTGTCTACTGATCCATGATGAGCGCACTAACCGCATGTGGGAAGCGAGTATGGGCGCCCCCCTCAATTTGATTCGATTCGCATCTCGTCCAAATCGCCTCATTTAGTTCGTGTTTTCCATTTGCCGCATGCATGTTTTTGCGAGCCCAGGCCAGGGTGGAATTTTTGTAGTCAGCATATAGGGGGACACGTTCTTAGAGTGCTATGAGGGTCCATTTTCTTCTGGGCTCGATTAGCCGTGCGCCCAAGGTTCTTTGGGCTTGATGCGGAGAAGAGTCGAGTTGTGTAGAGTGCCCCGCTTGGTGGGAGGCATCCCATCTGGCGGGTTATTCTTGCGTGTACGGCCAAATTGGTGCAACCCTGCAGGGATAATCTTCTCGAGAAGCCGTGTTTTCCGCGGTTATGGATTACTTGGTGAAAGTACTGGCTAACAAGTACTCAGGACAACTTAAACATAATGATCAAACATGTTACACCCCATGATTAATAACTTGACTAGTAATAGGCTTATTGACACAATAATCTGAACCATCATTATTACAACTGTGTGAGTTATCCTCGGATTGCTTCTTTGGATAAGGGGCGAGATCCAGGATGGGTTTGTTTGAAGTTATCTTTCAGTTGGTTATAATACTCGATCTTATCCCCTTTCTGTTAGTTGTAAGTTGTAGTTCTCTGTAGTTGGTTAGTGCAGCCAGTTGCAGCAACTTTTATATCCCCTTTTTTCCGTTGAACCCAAGGCATCTGTGCTTGGTGTTGACGGGCTACACTTTGGTGAACTGTGAGTCTTGCTTGCCAGTACGTTTATGTACTGACCCCTTTTGGGGCTGTGGTTTACGCAGACTACAATTCTGAGGATCCCCATGGTGGCTACTACGTGGAGTATGACGAGACTGCTGACGAGTAGATAGCGGACCCGGGCAGGATCCGAGACTTCGTGGATGGGCTCCGTCTGTTCGTTTCCGGCCTCTTAGGCCTATTTGGTTCTTGTCTGTACTCACACATGTTGAATGCTTCCGCTGTGATGTAATGATGAATTGTTGGGACATGTGTCCTCTGGATGATTGTATTTGCTATCTCTGCTCTAATGAGAGCTATTTGCAATTTATTTCAATCTTTTGTGTCGTAGAGATCTGTTGTGATATCACTTGTTCCAATGCCGTTGACGTACCATGCGTGTATGTTTTGAAGTACGTCAATGGAAGTATCCTGATTTCTATGGGATAGTTTACGTCGACGCTGAACAGATAGGGGTTGGTTGTCACACATACGTGTGTTGGCCTACTCGTAAGAGGACGCGGGTGCCGGTAAGCCCCGTAATCCAATCTACTACTGTTCAACGGAACGGCGAGTATCCTTTAGAAGTTCGGGTGCGACAAATGGTATCAGAGCCTGTCTGCTTGTAGGATCCCTTTTTACTGGTCGCAGTTGAGTCTAGGAACTATTTTGTAGCTATATAGGAAAAATGAAACGTGAGAGTAGGAATTCTGTTATTTTTCTTCTTTCCCCACCCTCCCTCCCTTTTTCTGGTAAGGAAGTGCAACGTTGATTTTCCCTTCTCATCTAAACTTTCAAGTTAGGATTTCACGTGTTTTGGGTCCTCCGTAGTACCTCAGGTTTTGGTCTCGTTTTCCCGATGTTGCTTCAATATCCTGTTCTTTTAAAGAACCCTTTCGTCCGCTGAAACCTTGTTGTTGTTTTCCACTTCAATTCTTCTACCGGCGTCTAATCAAAGTTTCCCCGTTCATCTGCTAAACTCTATTCCAGCTAAAAGTGTTGTTTGATACCGGAGCATCACATTCCTTTGTGTCAAAAATCTTTGCCACAACAAACAACCTAATTCTGGTTCCACTAAACAATCAAATCTCTGTTCACTCTCCGGGATCTCAAATGTTGACTTCCAAGTTCAGTCACAGAAATCAAATTCTAATTAAAGGCCACATATTCCTTGCTTCTCTCATACTACTTGAAAATTCTGACATTGATGTCATTCTTGGTGTTGGATTGATGTCAATAACTCTGTTCCACCATTCTAGCCAGATAATCTACTCTCCAAATAAATCAAGTTCTTTTAGTTATACACCCTCAATACAAAACCTCTACCTCTACTCACAAATGTTCCGGTGGTTTCCAAATTTCCTGACGTATATCCAATGTGCACGATGTGTTTCACGTGTCACAACTCAAGAGGATCTTCCCAAGAAGTTTCCGGACCTTTTTTCTTTTCTCAGTAGGAATCTCGGGGCGCGATTCCTTCAAGGGGGGCGTTTTGTAACAGCCCAAGTATGAAAACTACCCCATAGAATGTTTTGTTTCTTGTTTAATTCAAGTATTGCATCATGTCATCATTTTACTCCCTTGTTTGCATTGTTTACTATTTGTGTTGCATCTGTTCTTAATTGTTTTCACAATGAAACTCAAACAATTTCAAATGCTTTGTTTTCATACTTGCTCTGTTACAACCTTTGAAATAAAAATCACAAATAAAAACAACAAATTGTTATCATTTTATTCCATAAGGAATCAACTAATAAAATGGTGCCTTATTTCCATTAATTAATTCCAATGTGATTTCAAATTCAAAGCAAATCTTTCAAACAGAACCCAATTTGGAATTATAAAAATAATAACCAAAAACATTTTATACTCTTGTTTCCAATTAAAACATTTGGATCAATCTATTAAAATGTTGATTTTAATCAAACCATTAAATTCCAAATCAAATTTCAACCTCAAATCAATTTTCCCAAATCAGCACCCAATTGAATCTATGAAGTTCACCAAACAATCATAATCCTTAATCCATTTTAACATAGGGTTCACCCTATTAAAATGAGTTGTTTTCATTAATGTTCAAATAATGTAGCAAATCTTTTCATTTGTGGTTTAAACACAAACAGCAATTAAACTCCAACTTTTTGAAAACAAAAGTTAACATTTGCTTACTATTAACCTAAATAGCCTAACCTAATTTTTCTAAGATTTTTACTAACCTAAAACCCTACCTTTTCTTCCAATTCCTTTCTCTAAAAAAAACAGAAAACAAAGAAATAAAAGCAAAGCGCGCAGCAACTAACCTACCTACCCCGGCCCAGCCCAACTAGGCGCTCGCATGGCCCGGTACCCTTTCAGAAGACGCCCCCGTCGTCTTCAGTTGTACGGCCGAGCATCCATGGACGCCACGGCAGCACAGAGACCACTCGACGGCGATCCTCCATCCCTAGCCCCTATAAGATCCCCTCCTAGACCCCGCAGCCCTAGCCCAGAACCCTAGGGACCTCTGTCCCCTCGCGCCGCCGCTATTTCTCTCTCTCCCGACGACGATCGCCTTCTGAACCTCACTGTCATCCCTCGCCGGAGACGCCGTGCTCTGAATTTCGACGATCGCCGTCTCCTCGCAGCTCCACCACCCTCGCTTTCTCCTGGAATCGAACCACCGTAGCTACCTCGAGCTGGTGGACACCTTCATGGAGATCGAGGTGGCCCGGATCGACGCCGCCGTCCTCGCCGCCGTCCGCTTCCTCCACCTCGCCGTATCTGAATCCGAGCACGCCGCCGTCGCAGGAGCTCACCTTCGTCCGCGCCACCCACGGGGATCGACACGACACGTCTCCCTCAACCTTTTGGACACCGGCGCCATCTCGGTGAAGCCCTGTAGCCGCGCCGCCGTCCTCGACCACGCCGTCGCCGCCGCGGGAACCTCCTCGAGCCTCTGCCCCGTCTTCAATCGGTGGTGAGCGCCACCATCCATTCATCCTCCCTCGTTGCATCGCATCCGTGCACGCACTGCACTCATCCAGCACCCCATCGCTTCCATGCACACGCACAGCGCCACCGTTCCCCGCCGGCGAGCTCGCTTCTGTCAGCGAAGGTTCAGAGTTGCACACGTTTGGATTCAGTTAACCTGTATCTGAATGTTACCTTGGCTGAGCACGGATTACTGACAACAGAGCGCATCCACCCCACTGGTTCAGGCGCAGCGCACGCAATCGAGGGGTACCAGGTTCGAGTCCTGGCTCGCCCCTGGGATAAAATCCCACTTTTTTCTCCTCCACGCTGACAGGGCGGGCCCCCTGTCAGCCACTCACTGTCCACGCAAGCACAGCGAGCCCCTAGGCCCACTGGCAGTGCCTAGGGCTAGCTCTCTGTGCGGTAACAACTGCTTTTCCAATGTTTCTGTAATTAAATCTAAATCCTTCTAATTAACAAATTGGTCCCCTGTTTTAATCTGTTAATAACTTTTAAAATATGACTCCAAATCAAAAACTCTAAATATGTTTATTGTTCCAAATTTAATTGTCTATCCAATTATTCCAATTGTGTACTGTTTTGAAATTCCCAAATGCATTTAAAATTCAAATTTGAATAATTCAAATGCAAATTTCTAAATTCAATAACTAATTCATTTTAAATCCAATAAATGCAAATAAAATATGTTTTCCATACCATTTCACCTCACCTTTGCAAATATAATTTCTGTTTGCTGTTTTGGATAATTTAAATTGCTGAAAACAACTGTTTCTTGTTTAATGCATTTAAAATTGCCAAAATAATAACTTGCTCATTTTAAATCCAATTTCAACAAATGAAATATGTTTTCCATGCAAAATTAAACCCTCTTTCCAAATATAAAATTTGTTTCATGTTTTGAATAATTAAAATTGGTTAAATGATTTAAACCTTGTTTAAATCATTTAATATTGTTAAATTTATAACTTGATCAAAACAAATTATTTTGGGATATATAAAATATGTTTTCAAACCACAAAAGTATAAGCTTCTCAAATATGAATCTCACTTAATGTTTTGAACAAATAAAAATTCAAATAAGTTCATGTTTGAATTAAATTCATTTAATTCTTGCTTAAACTTGTTTAATTCATACATAATTTATTTGAAATCTTTTTTCAATAAGTGAAACATGTATTCCAACTAGAATCTTGTTTTCTTTTCAAATATAAACTTTGTTATTTGTTTTGAACACTTTAACTTGTTGAAAACAACAAATACTTGTGTGACATCTTTAAGTAACCACATTTTCCAAACTTAATAAATGAATTCCAAACCTTGTTAAATTCCTTTTCCACTTGCATCTTTTGTTGTTATTTTGTTGTTATCATCATGCATGCATCATTGCTAACAACTTTCACATGATAATTAAATTGTAGGTCATTTGTTTCCACTTAATTCATGCACTCTTGCCATATGCAATCAAATTGCATATGGGTCCATTTAAATTGTGTTATCATGTTAGCTAGTTTATTTTGATGCAACCATTAATTTGACATGCATCATCCCATGATTGTGCACTATGCCATGATATTGATTGTCTACCTTTCTGCATTGTCTGTTTGCTTCTTCTCGGATAAACGACGACGTTGAGACCGACGATACTTACGACATCCCTTCTAAGGATCTAGCTCAGTACCAGGCTACTGGGTTTGCAGGCAAGTATTCACTCACATGAACCATCGTGTTCCTTTCAACATTGGTTACCGATACTTTCCGTTGTCTATTCTGCTAGCCCTATGACTAGTTGTTTCTGTTACGAACCTATCACATGAATCCCTTAACCCTGATATTGCCTCACCTCCACACCTATAACCATTTCTTGTGCCCGTGTCCTACTAGCATGCTTAGGGTTGTTTTGCTCGAGTCTGTTACCCGTTACTTTCTGTTGCTATCTCTATTATGTTCTGGGGGCTCGATGTTTAATCAATCAATCATGCTAATGTTATTGTTAAGTAATAATTTGATGATAAGGCACCGGCAGGAGGCCCTGTGTGGTTTTGAGGCCTGCTAGTGTCGACCCTAATAGGAAAAGGGTCTTGTCTACTGATCCATGATGAGCGCACTAACCGCATGTGGTAAGCGAGTATGGGTGCCCCCCTCAATTTGATTCGATTCGCATCTCGTCCAAATCGCCTCATTTAGTTCGTGTTTTCCATTTGCCGCATGCATGTTTTTGCGAGCCCAGGCCAGGGTGGAATTTTTGTAGTCGGCATATAGGGGGACACGTTCTTAGAGTGCTATGAGGGTCCATTTTCTTCTGGGCTCGATTAGCCGTGCGCCCAAGGTTCTTTGGGCTTGATGCGGAGAAGAGTCGAGTTGTGTAGAGTGCCCCGCTTGGTGGGAGGCATCCCATCTGGCGGGTTATTCTTGCGTGTACGGCCAAATTGGTGCAACCCTGCAGGGATAATCTTCTCGAGAAGCCGTGTTTTCCGCGGTTATGGATTACTTGGTGAAAGTACTGGCTAACAAGTACTCAGGACAACTTAAACATAATGATCAAACATGTTACACCCCATGATTAATAACTTGACTAGTAATAGGCTTATTGACACAATAATCTGAACCATCATTATTACAACTGTGTGAGTTATCCTCGGATTGCTTCTTTGGATAAGGGGCGAGATCCAGGATGGGTTTGTTTGAAGTTATCTTTCAGTTGGTTATAATACTCGATCTTATCCCCTTTCTGTTAGTTGTAAGTTGTAGTTCTCTGTAGTTGGTTAGTGCAGCCAGTTGCAGCAACTTTTATATCCCCTTTTTTCCGTTGAACCCAAGGCATCTGTGCTTGGTGTTGACGGGCTACACTTTGGTGAACTGTGAGTCTTGCTTGCCAGTACGTTTATGTACTGACCCCTTTTGGGGCTGTGGTTTACGCAGACTACGATTCCGAGGATCCCCATGGTGGCTACTACGTGGAGTATGACGAGACTGCTGACGAGTAGATAGCGGACCCGGGCAGGATCCGAGACTTCGTGGATGGGCTCCGTCTGTTCGTTTCCGGCCTCTTAGGCCTATTTGGTTCTTGTCTGTACTCACACATGTTGAATGCTTCCGTTGTGATGTAATGATGAATTGTTGGGACATGTGTCATCTGGATGATTGTATTTGCTATCTCTGCTCTAATGAGAGCTATTTGCAATTTATTTCAATCTTTTGTGTCGTAGAGATCTGTTGTGATATCACTTGTTCCAATGCCGTTGACGTACCATGCGTGTATGTTTTGAAGTACGTCAATGGAAGTATCCTGATTTCTATGGGATAGTTTACGTCGACGCTGAACAGATAGGGGTTGGTTGTCACACATACGTGTGTTGGCCTACTCGTAAGAGGACGCGGGTGCCGGTAAGCCCCGTAATCTAATCTACTACTGTTCAACGGAACGGCGAGTATCCTTTAGAAGTCCGGGTGCGACATTTTCTCCTAATGGCAACAACACATCCTCCATCCATCACGTTTCTGTCACTCGAGCACATATGCAAAGGAGGCATGAACCCACTATGGAGCATAAATGCTCCCTCTTGGAGTTACTAGCATATACTTGGCCAGAGCATCTACTAATAACGGAGAGCGTGCAAGATCATAAATAACATATACATGAAGATAACATGATAGATTGATAATCAGAAGACATAGCATTCAACATTCATCAGATCCCAGCAAACATAACATGTAGCATTACATAAAGATGATCTTGATCATGTTAGGCAGCTCACAAGATCTAAACATGAGGTACAAAGTGGAGAGAACAACCATCTAGCTACTGTTATGGACCCGTAGTCCAGGGATGAACTACTCACGCATCACTTCGGAGGAGGGCATGGTGATGTAGACCCCTCCGGTGATGAATTCCCCTCCCGACAGGGTGCCGGGGAGAGCTCCAGAACCCTCCCGATCTCGGGATGACGATGACGACGGCCTCGGTGTTTTTCGGGACAAAGTGGTATATCTTTAGGGTTTACATCTCGGGGTATAAATAGGCGAAAGGGAAAGGGGTGGAGGCCGGGGGCCCCACACCACCCCATGGCGCGGCCAGGGGGCGCGCCGCCCTATGGTGTGGGCCACGTGAGGCCCCCCTCCGGGTCTCTTCGGGACTCCGTGGAACCTTCGGGAATTCTGAGTCTTCTGGGCTTCGAATTTTCAAATTCCGAGAATATTTCCAGAACAACTTTTCTGAAACTAAAAACAGCAGAAAACAGGGAACTGGCTCTGTGGCATCTTGTCAATAGGTTAGTCCGGAAAATCGATAAAAATGACATAAAGTGTATAGCAAACATGTGGGAAACAATAAGAAAACAACATGGAACATCATAAACTAAGGATACATTTATGACGTATCAACATCCCCAAGCTTAGTTCCTACTCGTCCTCGAGTAGGTAAACGATAAAAACACATAATTTCTGAGGTGACATGCTACCAACATAAACTTGATCGTCAATAATATAAAATCATAAGTAAGCTGAGTTCATAGAACTTTAACACAAGCATGATAGATAGAATTTTAATAATAAAGCATAGCAATCACCTTGTATCATGAGAAGTAACACAAATAAAAGATCATGAATCACAATGCAAAGAAAGATATACATTTGTTTCAAGTATAGAGAAAACATGTCAAAGTGATATTTCGCTAGTCCTTAAGAGTGGAGAAAAACATAAATGCCAAGACACCTTCAAAGTTCATGAGGAAGACTAGAACAAATAATTAGAGAACAAGCAATAACACATCATGAATCAATTAATAATGTTTCTGGGACAAATGCACGTAAAACTTAGAATGGCAACTATGCTCTCTCAATCGTGCATAAAGTTAGAAGATGGAGACTCAACATAAAAGTAAAAGAAAGTCCCTACGCAGAGGGAAGCATGGATCACTCATGTTCTAGAGCTTTTATTTTATTAAACAGAGGTATAAAAAAACTTGAAACTCCTCCCAACCATCTTTCACAAACCATGGCTAACCGAATCCTCGTGTGCCTGCCAACAATCACACACCGTGGAGGAGTGTCTATATTTTAAGAGAGATGTATGTTTATGTCAAAGAATGGTAAATAGAAAATACAGTACGTCGCAAGCCAACTAGACTTCACAAGAGCGGCTCCCATAGAAGGACGCATCTGGGTATAAGGTCATCCCTCTTTCTCTTTTGTTTACACAATTATGCTTTGACTGATAAATCAGGGGCAAAAATAGTGAAGAGAATTTGTGCTATTAATTTGGGGCCGGGCATCCTGCTGACAACTCTTCTATCGTTGGATAAGAGGACGAAGCCACTAGTCCATGGTGTGAAAGTTCAATCAATAAGTGAGATAAAGATTCTCTATTTCCATCCTCATGAGCTAAAACAGGAGCACAAAATAGGAGTAATATTGAAAGTTTTAAAGGTAACACATGAGCAATTAACTTTGGAGTGGCGGTTAATTACCACATGTAGGTAGATATGGTGGACACTATGGGAAAACTTTGGTTTTGGGGAGTTGGATGCACGAGTAGAGCTCATACTCAGTACAGGTGGAGGCTAGCAAAAAACTGGGAGCGACAAATCAAGAGAGCATAAGAGCCATAATCATGCATAGCGACATAAACATCATTAATCAAAGCATAAGTGGTACCACAAGTTAGAAAATTAAATGATCATGGAGGCTATTCATGACTGGTTCATAGTCATAAACATGGTGTGAGCATGCGCCATGTCAACCAAATAAAACATTCAAAGGAGAACACCACAAATTTATGCTTCAATATGACAAGAACAACTCATGATTCTTTCAATGGCACATTAAACACTCTCAGCTATTTGAGGCTAATCATGCTACTAAATAACCACAAGGATTTAGAACTAAAATAACATCTAGCATGGTATGAAAAATTCTAGCCACAATCTATACAAGCTTCTACTTGCACCGTTAATAATTCTACCTCAAGCAGCAGCTTCTTTTCCCAACAAGCACCATACAAAAAATGTTTTAAAAAATCCTCTCTAAATGCTACAGAAAGCAAACATGAGAGGACTTAAATAACACTACTAAAACTAACAGCTTTGAACAAGAGATGCAATGAAAACGAGAGCTAAACAGTAATTTTTGCAGCAACTAGAAGAAAACTAAGAATACTAGCATAACAAGTATTCAAACGAAAAAGCGGAGCGTGTCTCTATCCCAAACAAAGAATTCTAGGGTCGAACTATATTATTGCAGTAAGTAAAACAAAAGAAAACAAAATAAAAACAAACAAACGCTCCAAGTAAACTTCATATGATGTGACTGAATAAAAATATAGTTTCACGAGAAGTGACCTCATAGATTGTTGATGAACAAGGGGATGCCTTGGGCATCCCCAAGATTAGATGCCTGAGTATTCTAAAAATATTCTTGGATGATCCACGGGGGCATCCCCAAGCTTTTACCTTGCACTCTTTTTGATCACATATATCACCTCTTCTCTTGACCCTTGAAGACTTCCTTCACACCACACTCAAACAGTAATTCGCATTAGAGGGTTAGTGCAACAATTAAAACTCCATTGGTTCTGTATGGCACAACTGCTATTGATACTTTTAAACATTATCTACAGCCACTGATGTTTCGTGAAGCAAAGAAATCCACTTGACATCGCAAAAGAGCAAATGCAAGAAAAATGGCAGAATCTGTCAAAACCAGAACAGTCTTTAAAGAAGAATTTTTTCGAGGCACTTACATTGATCAGATCGAAACACTTAAAGAACAAAAAAGTTGCGGAATTCTCCAAGGAATAAGCACAAGAAATTTCAGGTCATTCTGATTTTTCTATGATCTATACGATATTTTACAGTGGACAGTAGAAATCTGTTTCCTGCGCAGAAATCCGAAAAGCAACTCGAACTCTCGTCAGAAACCTTACTTGGCACTACTAAAACATGAAAAAGGAGTTGATACATAAGTATACAACTACTTGACTCAAAGAAAACAGAGAAAAACAAAGCAAAAATAAAACCATGGGTTATCTCCCAAGAAGTGCTTTTCTTTAACGTCTTTTAGCTAGGCCTAGGAAAGTGGAATCAAGTAGATGCTCACATAAGAAATATGCATTAAAAAAAGAGAGCATCAAGAAGAAAGCATGAAACAAATTTTGTTCTACTTATGATTACCAAACGTTCTCGAGGACGCATGGGAACTTCGTCAAGTGCTTTTGCTTCATAGAGTTGATTAATATTTATTGGTTCGATAGTATTGTGTGGGTGAACCTGTGCTAATGCACCGACCAACTAGGACTAATACATACTTGTGATTATACCCCTCGCAAGCATCCACAAATACAAGAAAGTAATTAAGATAAATCTAACCACAACGTTAAAACTCCGGGATTCTACACTCCCTCGTGCATTGGTTTCCTAACGGGGGTTTAGGTTTCTGTCACTCCAGCAACCCCACAATTAGTAGCGAAATACACAATGCATCCTCCTAGGCCCATAGAGGTGAAGTATCATGTAGTCGACGTTCACATGAGACCACTAGAAGAATAACACCACAACTTAAATACCAAACCACTAGATATTACTTCAACATAATTCCACTACTAACATCATGAATTCTCCCATGTCCTCAAGAACCAAACAAACTACTCACAAGACATCATATGGATCGTAATCAAATGTGATATAATAGTGAATAACAATCTGGTCGTAAAGTGTAAACACCGATAAATCTCACAAGTATCAACTACTAACAAGTAATCCACACCGAGAGAGAGATATAGTGGAGAGCAAGTATAAAGACCCCTAATTGTTACATCGAGAGGAAGGTGGATGATAAGGGTGATGGTGTTGGTGGTGATGATGATGACGATGACGATCTTGATGATGCCCGGAGCAATGACGACGACGATGGCGATGATTCCCCCTCTTCAGGGAGGAATTTCCCCGGCAGGTTTCTCCCTGCCGGAGAGTTTTTCTCTCTCTGTTGTTTTCTGCCCAGAGGCGGCGACGAAATATTTCTTAGATGATCCTCTGGGGCTTAGGGTTCCCTCGGGGTCAAGTACGCGAAAGGGGGCGCCCAGAAGTGGGCCAGGGGGGCCAGACCACCCCTAGGCGCGGCTAAGGGGGGCACGCCGCCTGGTGGTGTGGGCCCCTGTTGGACCCCCTCCGGGTGCCCTTCTGGCTAGCTTCCTCCTTGGGACTTCTAAGACTTCTCGTATACCTCCCTTCTTCTTCTGATCTTCTGAAATAGGTTATCTCGACGGTGCTTTTTCCATCAGATTTCTGGTCCCGGTGTTTATTCTCCAAAAATGATGAAACATGCAAAATAAGATGAAATAACATAAGTAATGCATCATAACATGAAATATATCAATGAATAACAATATAAAATACTGATGTAAAATGGATGTATCAGCGTTCTAGACGCTACGACTTTGGGGCTGCGGTCGAGTGGACGCATTCGAGCATAGCCTAATGCTGATGACTCTCATATGGAGAGGGCTATGGCGATGGCTGCTATGAGGGACGTCGGCTCAGGTACTAATTATAAATAAGCATCTTTCAATTTTGTCCTTTCGAGATAAAGTAATTTGTGCTAGGGCGTCCAAGTTGGGGATATCCTTAGGTTCGAATATTGAGCAGGAACATGAATCAACTAAGTTGATAAAGAGTGCGGAGCTGAATAGAACGGTCTCTATGTTATACTATAATTTAGATGATAATTAGATGAGAAACCTACTAGCTTAATTATAAACAAGGTTTCTGCTTTAACGGGAGACCTAGAGGAGGAGGATTTTTGTAGGCCTTCTGATGAAAGATCTGATTGTAGTGCGGTCGTAGAGAAATTTAAAAAGACTAGAAAGAAGAAAGACTACTCTGTTTCTAATAAGCGTAGAAGCGCTATAATTCATATTAAAAAAGACAGCAAGATGCATAATTTAAGAAGTTTATTTTGGAATAGCGAGGGTTTTCGTGACCTGGGTAAACACTTGTTCGTTCAAGAAACTATTAGAGAGAGAAAGTTAGACTCCATCGCCTTGTCGGGGACAGGAAGATCTAACTTTGCAACACCATTTCTAAATCATCTTGCTGCCGGTCAAGTTTTCTCGTCGTTACGTATGCCACCTAGAGGGAGGTCTGGGGGGATGCTAATATTAATTAATGCAGCTACTCTCCATGTTAAAAATGTTGACGTTGGAGATTTTTGTGTTAAATTATATATCAAATCTATAAGTGATGGTTTTGAGTGGGTTTTGGTTTTGGTTTATGGGGCTGCCCAAGATGATCTCAAACAACGGTTCTTGTCGGAGTTAGTTCGTGTTTGTGTAGCGTTCCCACATTTCGATAATGTAAGAACACCTGCATTACTGTGGTACTCACTGGATCAATTGCTAGCACCACAGTACGAAGTGAAATATCATGCAAATGCGTCAAATTCTATTATATCACATGATCCAATCTTTACATCATATTTAAATTACAACTTGCATAGCCTCAGAAGACTAGCATGAACTAAAATACAACTAGCATCGTCTTAGAAGACTAGAAGAAAACATAGCATTACAACGGAAAATATAGTACAACATTGAGCCTCATTTTCTTCATGTGCCACAGGCAAAACATGTTGGCGGTAGACTCGAGATGCTAAACGAAATCCTCACTCATCATCAGATCCATCTGCAATATGGAATATGCGGCCACAAGCGGTCAGTATAATTAAATATACTGGCAAATGATACTATGGTGGATGTGTGGAAGAATTCTATCTTCCACATGCTTATTTGGCTAAGTGGAGTTCAAGGATAGATTTTGCAGAAAGCTAATTTTATCCTATCCTTTTATAAAATACTTTTCATCTAAAGTGGTTCACAAGTACACTTAAGTGGACTATGAAGCAATATTGGTTTATCTACAGGGGCAGAGCTGGTCTATTTCTAAGGTCTTGCAATAATAAGGGTCTATCTCCATAGGCCATGCTAGTCTATCTCTATTGCCTTGTAACACCAATGGTATTTCTCCAGAGGTTGTGATGGTCTTTCTCCTTTGTCTTGTAATTATCAATGGTCTATCTTTAGAGACTGTGTTGGTCTATCTCCAGTGGATATGTTGGACTATCTCCTTTTCCTTAACACCAGTGGCCTTTCTCCCGAGGTTGTGCTGGTCTTTCTCTAGTGGCTATGCTAGAATATCTCCTTCGCCTTGTAACACCGATGGTCTTTCTCCAGAGGCTGTGCTGGTCTTTCTCTAGTGGCTATGCTGGACTATCTCTACTGCCAAGTAATATCAATGGTCTATCTCCATTGCCAAGTAACATAATAGTCATTCTCCCTTATAACAATCATCATTGGAATAATATCCAACTTAGTCTACAAGCACGGGTAAGCAAAAGATTTCCACTTTGGTATCTACTAGGATCAAGGTAACAGATAACTATCCCTACTTGGTTTGCATAGTATTGTCCATGCAATTTTGTGAAACACTAATACATAACAAAACATAGGAATTTTATGAAGTGTGCCACTTGCCTTTTTGGAAGTTGGTGTAGTAGTACACTCTCTTCACAAACTAAACGTTCCTTTTCATACAATCTAAACAATTCAATGAATAATAGTAAACAACCATTCACTAACCACCATAGGAAACAAAGCATACAAAACAAACAAGTATAGCAAAGGGGTTTAAGCAAGGTCAAAACTTATCACAATAATTTAGTTTACAAAAAAATTTATTGTGATTGTGTTAAAGGTCTACCAACAAAAATATTGGTTGGTCAAGGTCATAAATAACACACAAGGTTTGGTCTAAGGGTTTTAGAAATCAAATCCATGATCAACATGATTCATTCCATGGATTTGGGTACTAGGGATTTAAGCAATTCACAATATGACTTGTAAATTTACGTAAGGTCTTGGACTATGGGTTTATGGTCCAAAAGCTACTGCCACATGTGGTTAACATGAATTGGGTGTTGGTTTTGATCAAAATGATCATACCACAATTTTTCTAAAAGGGGTTTCATCATACAATACTCAAGGTATAAATGGCTGACTACTATGGATGGTTTATAGGAAAAACTTACATGGAATGAGTCCTTTGGTCACAAATGGTTTGGGTTCTGGTCTCTCTGGTCTAAGGTTACTAAATGGAACAATTTTCCAAAAAAAAACATAATTCAAATTATTTATAGAATTTAAACTAGGTGGAAAATACTCAATTGACTAACTTAAACCTAAACATGTCCAAAAATTATTTTGGCAGAAGGGTCTGTTAGAACACATCTTAAGGTTTCCAAATATATTTTATTTGCAATTTTTGGATTTGTAGAATTTGAATTGTGTCAAAATTCATCCAAATAGATCACTTGAATTTGGACAAATTTTAAATATTCAAATTAGAATTTGGAGAGTGATAAAAGTTTTTACATGCGAAGGTCTTTTCAAAACGTCGAAGTTTACTAAATTTGGGTTTCTGGATCAAAAGTTATGATGGTTCTAATATCTAGGGGCTTTTTTGCAAAGTGGCTAAATTAATTCTATTCGGGAGAAAATATATAAAAAGGATGGTACACGTGGCAGGTTGTGATTGGTCAATCCTGCTGACTGTACTGCTACGTGGCTACTTACTGGGTTGTGCTGATTAGGCAGGATTCATTAAATCTAGAGCGATGGATCTAGACCCATCGACTGTGTAACGGTTTAGAGGGTTCTAATCTAGGCCGTTCATCAGATCTGACACGAGAGAGAGGGAGGGACTCACCGGCTGAGATCCCGACGGAAAACGGTCGCGCAGTGGTGTCGACACTCGGTAATTCACGGCGGCGACGTTCCGGTGGCTCCCTGGGCTCGAGAAGTCGACGACGAGCAGCGGCTCCACGCAGCAATGCACAAGATGGCCACGATGCGCTTCCTCGCTTCCGCGAACGGAAGCGTCGAGCACCTGGAGATGACACAGGCGCCGGTGACCTTCGATTGTTGATGGCGGCACAGATTTACTACGTCAAAACATGGGCAAAATGGGTTAGGAGGCATCGCGGGGTCACGACGAAGCTAATGGGTTTGGTATGGGGCTAGGGGACACGCTTACCACGCCGGAATCGAAGAACACGGCTGTCGGTAGTGGCTCAACTACGACGAGTAAATACTCCCGTGTGAGGACGGAATCCGTCGAGGTTTCAGAGGGCTTTTGGGGAGGAGGTCACGGGCTATAAATGGGAAGAAACGGGGCATCAATTTGCGGTCTTAATCGCCGGCAATCAACGCAAATCAATCAGGCGTAACGATCATTGCCGTTTCTTCGTGCTTGAAGGCGACGGTGAGGTCACCCAAGACTTCCGCCTACAGGACCCATACAGCAGAGAGAGGAGTGACGAAGGGATGGATCCTAGGCCTGTCGGATGAGCCTACCCGGTGTCAGGCCCACAGCCCAAGCTCCAAAGGAAGCGTCAAGGATTACTCTAGAAGGCCCACTTGGAGCCCACCCGCAAAGCCTTGCGGGTCAAGTTAGGAAACTTGTAACCGACTTTAGGTTAGAGTTCGAGTCCTCTCCGGGTACGGTTTGAGACCTGGCCACCTATATAAGGCCAGGAGAACCACAGGAGAGGGACGAAGCTATACCGCACCACCAAGCCTTAAGATCGAGATCATACTCTCAACTTGAGCAACCCCCCATTGTAACCGATCTACTCGTTAATACAGATCGACAGGGGCATGGGTAAGAGTTTTACCTCTACGAGGGCCCCGAACCTGGTTAAATCGTGTCCCCTGCCTAGCCGACGATTGTCACCAGCGCCTACACGTTCTCCTAATCGAAACACTATGGGTTCACCCGAGGGACTTGTTGAGATGCAGATTCGACAATTGGCGCCGTCTGTGGGAACGGTGGGCACTGGATCTCCGGCATCTTCGGCTTCATCGACGACCAACTCACGTTGGAAACCTTCGATTTCGACTCCGGCCAACCCGATTCGGATCGGATGTGTCGTAGTCACCCCTCACTCGCCGGAATCACGCCCGGAATTCAGCGATCTGGAGAAAAGCGTCACCTTAACATTCGGGAGCTTCAAGTTCTACACCAACAAAGATGGGATCCTTCACTTCCCTAAGGAATCGGGATCTGAGTCAATTTCCAGCCCAGGAGCTATCGATTCACGACCCTACTTGGCGAAAAGTAGCGAGTCCATCTGCCTCAACACCAGCAATTTCCATACCCTCTCTACAGAGGAACCCTCTCGGGTCAGGAAGACCTTCCAAGTTACGCCTAGGACTCACAAGCCACATCTGGCTCAGGTCTGCATGGCAGGATCGGAACAGCCACCCGCAGAAACTGAACAAAGCGCAAGGGAACGCGTTGAGATCAACGTTTCGCGAGACGCCTGGCTCCGAGCAAAGTAGGCTATCCGCACAAGCAAACCACCTGCGGCCGGAGTCCCACACTAAGACATGATCGCCTACCACTATCATCTAGTGAGAGCGGCCACTGCTATCAAAGAAGCTCGGGAAGATCTGGCCGTACGGAAAAGATTGGCAGACGAGTCAAGCCAACGCCGAGCGGAGCTGTCCCTAACGCCTTCTGTCGGGAACCGCCCCCAGAAGAAGGGACGCGCCTCAAGAACCGTGACCATGGACGGTGAGTCCTTGAGCGGAATCAGCAAATCACTCATGCGCGTGGACGAAGACGGAAACATCCATCCGCAAACTCCCGCAGCCGCGGTGCTAGCCGCAGCCACCTACATGCAAATAAATCAACCAGGGGAAAACGACCCCCGCGCGGAACAATACAAGCAAGTGCAGAAAGGATTAGGCATGGCAGTCGCAAAACTCGCCTCCTACGATCGCAGGAAAGCAGCCGCACAGAAGGACAAAGAAGCACCCCGTGGACATAGGGGCACATCACCTGCCAAGGAAAAATCACCCCGTCGGGCACGAGGAAAAGAAGCTCGACGACGAGGAGATAGCCCGAGTGGCAGTGATAGCAGCCCGAGGGGTCGAGGCCGTAGCCGTAGCCCGTGAAGAGGTCGAGACCGCAGTCCGCGGAGGGATAGAGATCCCAGCCCACAAAAAGATCGAGACAAAAGCCACTCGCGACATCGCAGCAAGGAACCGAGAGGAGACGTCAATCGCGACGAACCCGGATACAACGCACGATCGGACATCGCCCAGCGCAAGGTTGATAAAGGTCGGGCGGACAGAAACCATGCGCGCTCCCCATCTACATCCTCCGACGACAAAGTCTGTGGAGCCTTATGCTTTGCCCGCAGCATCCGCGAGGCGCCGCTACCCAAAAGATTTAAGCTATCCACGGAATTACAGAAATACGATGGTTCGCAAGAGCCTTCGGCCTGTTTGTCAGATTACCTCACGGCAGTAAAATGCCAACGTGGGAACAAAAACACAGCTATGCAGTACCTCAACTTACACCTAGTCGGTGATGCCCGCAGCTGGCTCGAAGGAAGGCCGAGGGCATGTTACAGATCTTGGGACGACCTAAACCTCGATTTCTGCAAAAATTTCCAGGCAACATACAAAAGACCGGCGACCATCAAGGAGCTACGAGCTTGCAAGCATAAAAGTGGCGAGTCTACTCGCGAATATATTCAGCGATGGACCACACTCAGGGACACAGCAGGAAATATATCAGAAGAAGTCGCGGTTGAAGCATTTTCAAAGGGAGCACGGCGAACCTCTTTCAGAGAAGAACTGGGACGACTCGCACCCAAGACCATGGGAGAGTAGATGGCGATAGCCGACAGATGGGCAAACGGTGCAGACGCAGTGCGCAACGAGAAAGATTCATCCCCGGCACGCGATGACGATCGCCATAGTCGAAAGAAAAGAAGAAAGAATTACGACCACGATGGTCGAGAAGAATTTGTGGCAGCGGAGTTCACAAAAAATCGCGACAGCGGATATCGTGGAAAACGCGAGTGGAAGCCAAAGCAGGAAGACAAAACCCCCGAGGAGGACCTCGACGGTTACTGCACGCTACATCTATTTACAGATAAGCGCACCGGCCAAACTAAGGCAACACACCTTCTCAAGGACTGCCGAAAGTTCATTGATATCCATGAGGCCCTCTTGAAGAAAAATAGAGCAGCAATTAATCAGGGTTACCCGCAGCTTCCTGGAGGAGGAGCTCAAGGATTTCAACAGCCGCAAGCCCTGCCCCCAGCAAGAAACCAAAACGCGGTGCTAGCTGCGCTCCCAGCGCCACCCACCCTAAATCAAGGAGCCAATGGGTACCGAACCCAGCGGGCCTCTTAGGCATGATACAGAAGGTCTGTCCATCGCGCAGGGCTCAGAAGACAAACACACGACATTTATACATGGCTGTCCAAACCCCACCTACGAGAACCGAGTACCTGAAGATGGCGGAACAACCAATAACTTTCTCCAAGGAAGACCACCCTCCGCGAGTCTATCGACCAGGACACGCAGCACTAGTCATACAGGCGCAAATTGGCAATTATGAGCTGGCTTGCGTGTTCATGGACGGGGGCAGCGGCATCAACATCATCTACGCAGAAACGCTCCGTCGTATGAACAAGAATTTGGATGGACTCGCGGAATCAGAGACATCCTTCCACGGGATAGTTCCAGGGAAAGCAGTCCGCCCACTCGGAACAATCAACCTGGAGGTGGTGCTAGGCAACCGAAGTAATTACAGGCGAGAATTTCTTGATTTCGAAGTCGTCGATTGGCCCTCACGGTACCACGCCATTCTTGGTCGAACGGCTTTCGCCGGATTCATAGCAGTACCGCACTACGCATACTTGAAGCTCAAGTTGCCTGGAGAATATGGCACAATCACCATCGACGGCGATTTCCAAAAATCCAATAAATGCGACATCGAATTCAACGAGATAGCCCAATCTTTCGGGATTCAGGAAGAACTAGAGGAGATAGAAAAAACCACGGATCACTCCGTGATATCTCTCACCAAGAAGAACGCTCCAGAACTCGAGTTCAACACAAATAGCGGTACCCGCAAGCATCAAGTACACCCGACGGATTCTGCGAAGACGGCGATGGTGTCCACCACCCTCTCGCCAGCATAGGAAGGCGCTCGTCGAGCTCCTCCGTGAGTACTGGGAAATTTTCGCCTGGCAGACTTCAGATATGCCAGGGATACCCAGGGAGTTCGCCCAGCACTCACTCGAAGTCTTCAAAGACGCCAAGCCTATCAAGCATACCACTCGAAGGTTCTCAGAGCCCAAACAAAACGCGCTCGGAGAAGAAGTAAACAGACTACTCGCAGCAAAATTTATTTGCGAGATAAAAATTTCCACCTGGTTAGCAAACCCGGTGCTGGTCCCGAAGAAAAATACCAACATCCTTCGCGTGTGCATCGACTACATGTCGTTGAATAAACACTGCCCCAAGGATAACTTTCCCCTGCCATGAATCGATCAGATCGTGGACTCTACAGCAGGTTGCCAACGCCTCTCTTTCTTGGACGCCTACTCAGGCTATAATCAGATCAGGATGAAGAAGGAGGACGAGGAGAAAACGGCGTTTATAACACCCCACGGTGTTTACTGCTACACGACAATGCCCTTCGGGCTAAAGAACGCAGGCGCAAAATATCAGCGCTGCATGCAAAAATGTCTCGCCAAGCTCATTGGCAAGAACGTACAAGTGTACGTTGACGACATCGTCATCAAGACTCGAGTGGAAGATACGCTTCTCGACGATATCAGAGAAACATTCGACGCATTGAACGCATACCGAATCAAGCTCAACCCGACCAAGTGTGTCTTTGGCGTCCCTGCAGGATAACTTCTCGGGTACCTGGTCTCCGCTCGAGGGATTGAAGCTAACCCGGAGAAAATCCAAGCAATCCTGACAATGAAGGAGCCAACCAATCTCCGTGGTGTGCAGCAGCTCGCGGGACGACTAGCCGCCCTAAGCAGATTCATTGCGAGGCTAGGCGAGCAAGCGTTACCTTTCTACAAGTTACTGAAGAAAACGGATAAATTCGAGTGGACACCCGAAGCACAGAAAGCATTCGCAGATCTCAAGCGAGCATTGCAGAGCAGGCGCGTCCTGGCAACACCGCAAGAGCGGGAGCCACTACTCCTATACCTAGCCGCGACAAATCAGGTCATCAGCACAACAATTGTGGTGGAGCGGCCAGAGAACGGTAAGGCGTTTGGCATCCATAGGCCAATATATTACATCAGCGAGGTGCTTTCGCCCTGCAAACAGAGATATCCCCATTACGAGAAGCTCGCATACGGTGTGGTGCTCACAGCCCGAAAGCTCAAACACTACTTCCAGGAACACACCGTCACGGTGGTAAACGACGCATCACTGGGTACTATCAATGAATAACCCAATGGCCTCCGGAAGAATTGCGAAGTGGAGTATCGAGCTTGGCGCCTGGGACATCATATACGCGGGTCGCAAGTCTATCAAATCACAAGTGATCGTGGAGTTCATAAGCGAGTGGACAGAACTACAAACGCGAGGCCCTCCAGAGTATACAAGCAACTGGATAATGTATTTCGATGGATCAAAGAGAAATGAAGGAGCCGGATCTGGAGTAGTCATGATATCCCCGAGAGGTGACAAGTTACAATACGTCCTTCGATTTGACTTTCTACCCGACGACCCGGCGTCAAATAATGACACAGAGTACGAGGGCCTCCTCCATGGCATTAAGATGGCAATTGTCTGTGGAGCCACCCGACTAATGATCTATGGAGATTCAAACCTCATAGTGCAGCAGACAATGAAAGAGTGTGACGCCATTGCAGAAAACATGGTTGCCTATCGAGATATGTACAATCTACTCGAAGGAAGTTTCCAAGGGTGCAAACTAAAGCACATTGCGCGATCCAGCAACGAAGAAGCGGATAAATTGGCGAACATGGGTTCTACAAACACACCCATACCACCTGGAATATACTTTGAAAGGATGATCAAGCGCTCGGTCAAAGTCAAAAAATCAGCAGAAGCACCCGCAACATTGGAGACAGAGGTCAGCCCGCAAACTGCTATGATTGAGCTCACCCACAATATCTCAAGACAAGTTTTTATGGTCGAACCAGTCTGGACGCAGAAATACCTCGACTACTTGTCCAACAAGCAGCTCCCAGCAGATATTCGCGAGGCTAGACAGATAGTGCGACGTAGCAAAGCTTTTCGAGTAATAAACGGAGAACTATACAAGCAGAGCATATCAGGAATATTACAACGATGCATAGCGCCCGAGGACGGCAAGGAACTACTACGAGATATACACCAAGGAGATTGCGTACACTATGCTAGCTCGAAGGCAATCGTGGGTAAAGCTTTTCGCGCAGGGTTCTACTGGCTCACAACAGCCAGGGACGCAAAGGACCTAGTCGACAAATGCAACGCATGTCAAAGATTTGCGCCCAAGCCACACGCCCCTGCCACTGAGCTTCACATGATCTCAATCGCCTAGCCCTTTGCACAATGGGGGCTAGACATGGTAGGACCACTGAAAAAATCAACACCAGGAGGTTACACGCACTTACTAGTTGCAGTCGACAAATTTACAAAGTGGATTGAGGTCATGCCAGTCACCTCGGCTAGCGCTCAATGCGCTGTCAAATTCCTCGACTCCATCGTGTGCAGATTTGGGATACCACACAACATCATCACCGACAATGGAAGCAATTTTACAGCAAAGGAAATAGAGCAGTTCTGCGAGGAAAAGGGCATCACCCTCGGTTTCGCCTCTGTGGCTCACCCGCAAACCAATGGTCAAGTCGAGCGATCCAACGGATTGGTCTCGGCTGGAATAAAGAAACGACTACTAGATCGACTTCACCCAGCGGCAGGACATTGGGCAGAGGAGTTACCCTCCGTACTATGGAGCCTCCGCATGACCCCGAATCGATCAACAAAATACACATTATTTTTCATGGTATACGGAGCTGAAGAAGTCCTTCCAGAAGATGTCAAGTTCGGCGCCCCACGAGTCGTCGATTACAGCGAAGAAACCTCTAACAAGGCACTCGCGGAAGACGTGGATGCACTCGACGAGATACGCGACATTGCACTCGCAAGATCCGCGGTATATCAGCCGTCGCTGCGCAACTACCACAGCCGCCGTATACGTCACAGAGCCTTCGTAGTAGGAGATTTGGTGCTACGACTCAAGCAGAAGGAAGGACACAAGCTCGAGACACCGTGGGAAGGACCCTTCATAATACACGAAGTTATCCCTGGTGGCGCCTATCGACTGAAGAACCCCGAGACCGGTGGCATCTACTCCAATCCACGGAATGTCGCGCACCTCCGCAAATTCTATCCTTAGATTATTCTACTCGACAAAATAAGGCTGTACTAGTCATGCTGTACTCGAAAACAATACATGGCTTCTCAGTCATATTAATAAATATACATGGTTTCTCAACCATAGTTTCTCAAGTCATTGATTTTTACACGCTAAAACAGGTATACACGCTAAACACACGGGGGCTACGCCTAACTTAGCATCATTTACAAATACAAGAGTACAAACAAGGTTGGCACCTTATAAAATTTGAAGACAACTATACAGAATTAACAGGATACAAACATCCTACCATTACATATGGCGACGAGCAGTTTCTTCGGCCAAGACCCGATTAACCTCATCAGAGGTCAATCAAATAATCTCTTCTGCAGCAGGTCGAACGACTGTATAATGAGATGTCATATCGACTGGAGAATTTGGGAGCTTGGGAACGGAGTTGAAATTAACCTTGGGATGCCATAATCGAACAAACGAGAGTGCTACTAATGACCCGCAGATCAACTGTTGACGGACGCACTCCCGAATCTCGCCTACTTGACCAAAATTTCTGAGTAGCTGGCTCAAATCTTCTGGACCCCTTTCCAATGGATAAAAAGCGCCATTCAAAGCTATCAAGGCCTCGTGACAGCGATCAACGAGTATCTTTGCCTGGCTCACACGATACTTCAAAGTAGCCAGCACAAAGTCTCGACTGCGGTCGGACCAAAAGTTATTTGCATGGGGTTTTGAACTACCGGCTTCGTGAAGAATATGGTTTTCTACCCAATGCTTTTAACACCGATCGTCAGGTTGAACAACTGCAAAGAAAGCTACAGAGTCAAAGAAAGAAAAAAAGGGGCTGAGATACTTACAGAGCAAATCCTTAGCGACAACCGCCAATTCATTCATCACAAGCTGCTCACGTTTCAATCGTAAGTTTCTGTTTGGACTTGGCTACATCAGCCACCCCACGCAAAGGTTTTACCTTGCGCTCACCATCCGCGACCCGGTCACGGAGGCCGGCAAAAGTACCGACAGCAGCAACAAGAGGATCTGCTTCAGCAGCAGATCCACTCGACGACTCCGCGACAACGCCTGTTACCTGTAAGAAGATAAGAAAAGTTAAGGAATAATTCAAGATGCTCCATTCGAGAAATAAAACCACCTATTCGACAGGTGCTCGGGGGCTACTCCCATCGGGAGGAACTCATGACAATCAATCACAGGAAGCATCTCAGATATCAAAAGAACACTTGGATTAAAGATAGAATACGGGGAATACATCCCAAGGTTCATTACATCAGAAGCACAAACTACGTCTATCCTAAGGAACTACAGAAGTGCTGCCACTCGCGGTAGATTGCCCCCTGTGACTAGCACGGGCAATCAAGTCAGATAACTTCCGGGCAAGGACTCCAGCCGGATCGCCGAAAGGAAGAAGCGCTGCATTTCTTCCCGTAGTAGCGTCGACGGGGAGGTTCGAGTACGCCTCGTCCAAGCCTGCGACTTCGTGCGCCAGTGCAAACTAGATGGCAGTCTTCGCCATGGACTCCGACTGAGCAACCGAGTAGGCCTGAAGGAGATCACCCTCCAGGAAAACCTTCAGGAGACTATCCAGCGTAGGCGGAACTACAGCGTTGACCAGAAGACGCCCATGGAGTTGCGTCAACACCCGAGTAGCATTGCCAATCAGGGAGCAAATCCCGCTAGCATGCCTTCGAAGCTGAGCGCAGGAATCAGTCAAGGCGTCCACCCATTGAACCCCGGGCAGCTCCAGCGCAACGCCAAGAAGATCTGCAAAAACAAACGTTAAAATCCAAAGGACTTACCAGCCAGTCGAGAAACAACAAAGGATAAGTACAACTTACCCGCAAAACGCTGGGCCAGAGGGCGAAGGAAGTCAACGAGATCGTTGTCCTGCTTGGTGCCAGCCTCCTCCAACTTCTTCAGGGCGTCCTGGGCATCCGCAAGTTTTCCCTCGAGATCAGTAGACTGGTTGCGAGAGGACTCAAGTTCCTTTCGAGCAGCTTCCAACTGAGCCTCCAGGGCGCTTACTCGACTGACAGCGTCCATCTTCTCGGGCTTCAGCACTTCGGCTTGAGCTACACAGCGAAAAATTTAAACACAAAGGAATTCGCACAAGCGAAAATATTGGATAGAAGGAGCAGATAAACTTACCTCGAAGAAGCTCGTTTTCCGAGACGAGTCGATCGCGATCTGCCCAAAGGGTCACGCAATCTGTCTCAGCCGAGATAACGCGACGGCCAATGGCTGCAAGGGAGTCAAGAAGAGACTGCAAAAACATGAAGACGAAAGAGTCAGAGAGGAGAAGATTGAGCCTATACACGACTGCAAACAATCGAGTATAGCCTCGGGGGCTACTCCCATCGGGAGCACTGCCGTGCACCCGATAAAATGAAGAGAAGGAAAGAGCTTAAGTTCTTGAGCCTGTAGCCAATCGCAAGCGATTAACTACAGCCTCGGGGGCTACTCCCATCGGGAGCACTGCCGTGCACCCGATAAAAATCCCGAACAAACAAAGTACAAGATGCAAAAGAAAATAGCAAAATTTACCTGGCCTTGAGCAATGCAGAGAGGATCAGTCGAGCTACCCGACACTTCTTTCGAAGTCGGGGCCCCAACTGCAAAGCTAGAGATCCTATATTCCGTAGCCGCAACTGTGGGGGCTGGACTCGGTGAATTCTGGACGGTCCCGACAGTTGGGGTCCCACCCGCAGAAGCGGCTTCTTTCCTTTTCTCGAGAGGAAGGGAAGAGGCAAACCGGCCGGGGCTGATGGACTGGAGCCTATCATGAAGGAAAACAACAAATGTCAGAAGAAACAAGAAGGGAACGTTCGACTAGAACGAAGAAGCAAAAACTTACTCGTCATCTTCATCGTCCAGCATATCCGCGTTCCAGGCGGTCTGGATCTTCGGCTGAGGAGCGGGAGGAGCGCGCACACTTAGCGGAGTCACGACGAGAGGCTCTTTGTCAGATCCCCCACCCAAGGAATTATCCTTAGAGGTGGCCTCATCGTCTCCCGCTCGGCGGCGTTTGCGGTGGTGGAGATCGCTACCCGATTCTTCCACGTCATCCGAAGAATCATGCTCGGAACTCGAATCGGCGTCGGCAACGCTGGTGTCGACAGGGACATCCAGGTTGCTCGCCAACAAGTCCGAGGCTTCTTCACCGGAGACTGGCGGGTAGCAGGTGACCACCGATAAACTCTGCAAGAAGAAAACAAAAGTAGAAAAGGAAGAAGAAATTCAGTCGATAAACTTTCGAGCAAGAAAAAGGACTAAGACGAGAAAAATTTGAACTTACTTCGGATGGAGGAGGTCTCGAAGCCTCAAAAGCTGCAACAGGGCAGTCAGGGAAGGTCTCGCCCACTTTCAACCTGGTGATTGCCGCGATCTTCTTCTCGAATTCAACGTTCGAAAGTTCTTCTCGGCTCACGCGGTTGTGGTCTTCAACACCCTGGTACTCCCACATCGTGGAGGGCCTCTCCTGCAGAGGCTGGATCCTGCGCTTGAGGAAAACGCTCGCCATGTGCAAGCCGCTCAGCACAACTCCTGCGGTTTGGTCACGAAGGGCGACCACCTTGGCGAGTAGCGGGGCGACGATTCGGCTTTCTTCGACCGAAAGCTTGTGCGCCCAGGACTTCCGCCGCTTCAGGACAACGAACGGGTGGAACTCATGAGCTCCACCCGCGCTGTTGTCGACGACGTAGAACCACTTCTTTCTCCATCCATGCGCGGAGTCGATGAAGTGCATCTCGAAGTAGCAGTGATCCGATTTCGCCTGGATTCCAAAGCCGCCGGTGCGCAGCGGCTCTCCGAGCTCAGTCTCTACCCGCGATTTCTCGCGGAAGACCCGCACCTTGAAGAGGGCCTGGGCGGATGCCCAGGAAGCACTCGCAAAAAACGATGAAGCACGAGATGTGCTGCACCGCATTTGGAGGCAGATCGTGGAGCTGTATGCCGTAGACATACATGTGACGCCCCAAGATCGGGCACTATGCAGATTTCAGCATTCCCGCCAAAATCCACGTAATAACCGATTCCAGGTTGCCACTTGTGATAACATTACAATAGTTCACGAATATTCCACAATTACAACAGAAACAGATAGATACAAGATGACTCAAACGGGTCACGGATACAACTGATACATTACAAAGATCCAAATAACAGCGGAAGAATCAACATATCGTCCGTCTACGGACAAGATACAAATTGGACTAAGAGTCCTGAAGATAACCGAGAGCGTCCAATCCCTGCCCAGGCCAAGCCGGAGGGATTCCCAAGCTAACGTCGTCAGACTTCAAACCTGCTGACTGCAATATTGAATATGCAGCCACGAAAGAGATTCGTGGGTCGGTACGGTTAAGTACTGGCAAGTGGATAAACCATACTCACAAGATACCAGCGTAGCCGGTCATCACAAGATACAAATACTTTAGGATCAACGGAGAGGAAGGGGTTATTGCAAATAAGCGACAGCAGGCTGCACTAACCAACTACAGAGAGATACTACCACTTTCGGCTAACAGAAAGGAGATAAGATCGAGGATTGTAACCAACTGAAAGATAACTTCAAACAAACCCATCCTGGATCTCGCCCCTTATCCAAAGAAGCAATCCGAGGATAACTCACACAGTTGTATTAAAGGTGAATCAAGTTATTGTGTCATCAACCTATTACTAGTCAAGTTATTAATCATTGGGTGTAACATGTTTGATCATTATGTTTAAGTTGTCCTGAGTACTTGTTAGCCAGTACTTTCACCAAGTAATCCATAACCGCGGAAAACACGGCTTCTCGAGAAGATTATCCCTGCAGGGTTGCACCAATTTGGCCGTACACGCAAGAATATCCCGCCAGATGGAAATGCACTTCCACCAAGCGGGGTACTCTACACAACTCAACTCTTCTTCGCATCAAGCCCAAAGCACCACGTGCTGTGCGTGCGCGGCTAATCGAGCCCCACGAAGAAAAGGGGACCCTCATAGCACTGGAAGACCACGCGGCCCTAAATGCCGACTACAAAAGTTCCACCCGGGATCCAAGGGCTCGCAAGATCATGCATGCAACAAATGGAAAGCCCGAACTACGTGTGGCGATTTGGACGAGATGCGAATCGAATCAAATTGAGGGGGGCGCCCATACTCGCTTCCCACATGCGGTTAGTGCGCTCATCATGGATCAGTAGACAAGACCCTTTTCCTATTAGGGTCGACACTAGCAGGCCTCAAAACCACCCTGGGCCTCCTGCCGGTGCTTTATCATCAAATTTATTATTAAACAATAACAGTAGCATGATTGATTGATTAAACATCGAGCCCCCAGAATGTAATAGAAATAGTAACAGAAAGTAACGGGTAACAGACTCGAGCAAAACAACCTAAGCATGCTAGTAAGACACGGGCACAAGCAATGGTTATAGGTGTGGAGGTGAGGCAAAATCAGGGTTAAAGGATGCATGTGATAGGTTCATAACAGAAACAACTACTACTAAGGCTAGCAGAAAAGAACAACGGAAAGTATCGGTAACAAGTGATGAAAGGCAGCCATTTGGCAGCAAGTGAGTATACTTGCCTGAGATCCCGCAAGGTAGCAGAACTTGTCGTTGCTCACATCATCTCAACGTCCTATCCGGGAAGAAGCAACGAACCTCGAACAAACACCGGATGCAACAATTACTACTACGGCAAAAGATCCAGCATGATCAAGATATGGATGCATGACAAGTTTAAAGATGCATCAAGGTGAACTAGTTGACAAAATAAACAGATTTAAATGGACCCATATGCAATTTGAGTTGCATATGAAAAGCCCATGAATTATGGTTAGATGATTTGTTTTCCAACTAATCAACAGGTGAAGGTGGATTAGCATGATGCATGGATGATGAAAACAGCAAAATAACAACAATAGAACCAGTTGGGAATAAGGTTACCAATTTTAGAAATTTATTTATTAAGTTAGAAAATTTTGGTTCCTTAAGGGTGTCACACAAACAATTGTTGTTTTCATCAAGTTAAAGTGTTCAAAACAAATAACAAAATTTATATTTGAAAAGAACATCAAATTTTAGTTGGATTACATGTTTCAAATATTGAAATTGGAATTAGGATAATTTAATTATGAATTAAACAATATTAAACAAGTTTTAATTGAATTTAATTCAAGTTTGAATATTATTTGAATTTTATTTGTTCAAAACATAAATTCAAATTCAAATTTGAAAAGTTCACACTTTGATGGTTTGAAAACATATTTTGCATGTTCAAAATATTTTATATTAAGCAAGTTATGATTTTAGCAATTTTAATTGGATTAAACAAGTATTAAATTATTTAGGCAATTTAAATTATTCAAACAATGAAACAAATTTTATATTTGGATAGGATATTCAAAATGGTATGAAAAACATATTTTATTTGTCTTATTTGGAATTAGTATGAATTATTTATGAATTGTTGCAAATTACATTTGAATTATTCAAATTTGAATTTTAAATGCATTTTGAAATTTCAAAACAGGAAACAAGAGTTATATTTGAAAAGGTTATTTGAAATGGCATGGAAAACATATTTTATTTGCATTTATTGAATTAATAATGAATTAGTTATTGATTTTTGAAATTTGCAATTGATTTGTTTGAATTCAAATTTAAATTGCATTTTGGAATTTCAAAACAGTGAACAAATGTTACCAAAAGATAGAGAATTTAATTTAGATTAGTGCACATATTTTATTCTCATTATTTGGGTTTAGAAAACTAAAGTTATTAGCATTTTAATGTGAGGGACCAATCTGTTATTTTTAGGGACTTAGATTTAAAAGAAATGTGCAGAAATCGTTTTGTTACCGCGTGTTGACCCAACCGCAGCCACTGACTGTGGGCCAATGGCCAGCGTGGCACGGCTAGGAGGTGAGGTGGCACAGGGGGTGGCTGCCCAGTGGGCCTGCCCCTGCGCGCGCACAGCGAAAAAAAAAGGGTGGGGATTTATTCCTCCGCGGGGATCGAACCCAGGAGCTCTCTTACGCGCGGACGGAACGGAACCAGTGCGGCTGATCGTGTGGCTGTGATGGGATACAGGTACGTTGGAAGATATGTTCGCTACTGAGGTTTAACTGAACTTTAGAACATCTGCTATCTGAACCTGACGGAACAGAACGACCGAACTCTGACTGACAACGCGGAGGCAGCGATGATCGCCGGCCGGCGCTGCTGTGCACTGGAGTGCGCGTCGTGCAGGGATGTGTGGGTGCGTGTGAACGGTGCTAGTGGGCGTGCGTGGGCGACGTGCGCGTGAGGCATCGAGGCCAAGGCCAGGCCTTTGGTCTCTGCAAGGCGGCGGTAGGCGTGCAGCACACGACGGTGATCGCCGGAGGTCACCGCTGCTCTGAAGCTCGAAAAGTGACGAGGTTGGCGGGGATGGAACGAGGGGCTCACCGCGGGGCGGTTGAGGTAGGCGATCGTGCCCGAGGAAGGACGGAAGCGACGGAATTCTTCGGCGACGGTGGCTGCTCGGAGGCGGTGACCCGCAGCGGCGGTCTGCGTCCTCGGAAACGTGCGGCCTCCCTAGGCCTCCTCCCGCCTCCAGACGCGGCGCAGAGGACGCAGGGGCGGTGAACACCCCGTTCCCGCCCCGGGAAGGGCTCGTCGACGGCGGTGGACGCGGTTCAGTGGCGGATTGCTGACAGCGAGCGTTCGGTGGGTGGTGCAGGGTTCAGAAACAGCAGGCTTTGGGGGGAAGGAAGAGAGGAGAGAATGGCGGCGGGGCGGATGGGACTAGGGTTAGCAAGCAGAGGGTAGGCTAGGGGGTAGATTATATGGGGGGCGAGCTCGGTACGGCCAGCATCGAGCGGAGGGAGAGGTTGATCCTGCGGTGGTGTGCCTGTTCGTATAGTGATGACAGAAGCGAGGGGAAGACGACAAGATCATGAAGGGGTATTCGGGCTGGAAGATAGGTGGGCTGGGGGAAGGAAAATGAGATGGGGTTGGGCTGGGCCAGGTTTTGGTAGCTGCCACTCGTTTTTCTCTTTTTGTTATTTTCTTATGTTTTATTTATTATTTTTTTTGCTGAAACAAAATGGAAGAAAAGAAAGCTTTTTGGTTAGAAAAAAATTTGGTAAAAATTATGGTTAGTTTAGTTTTTTTTTTAAATAGCAACTAGAAACCTATTTTTGTTTTCTAAAAGTTTTTTTCAAAATTATTGCTGTTTAGGATTTAAACCAAATTTGAAGGAATTTTAATATTCATTAAACATTATGAAAACAATCATTTCCATAGGGTGGACCCTAAGGTTAAGTTTATAAAAATCAGTTGATTGGCTTGTTAAAGTTTTTAAATTCAAAAGTGGTTATGGTTGAGGCATTTGATTTGAAAATGAAGGTGATTTAATTAATTGATTGAAAATAGTTGTTTGATTAAACCCAACAATTTTAATGAGTGATTTGATTTAAATTTTTGAATTAGCCATTAGGGTTTTTTAACAAAAGGGGAGATTTGCTAACAGGCAATTGGATTTAAACAATTTTCAAACTACTGAAGAACAAATGAGTGGTTTAGTTTGCAAGTTTGAAATTGGAAATTTTTGAGCAAGGGTGAAAGTTTAAATTGTTTTTGAAATTTTGATCTATTTTTGAAAAACAGAATGCAATGCTCATGTGATGCATATGATGCAAGCAAAAAGAAAACAAACACTCTCTATTAGGGTAACACCCCAGGTGTTACAGACGACACCACTAACAAGGGATTGCGCCCTCGCAATCCACCTGCTAACCCGGGAGGGGGAAGAAGTTCGACTATCAATTCTTCGTGCTTCCGTTTGATCTCCTCGACACCGCTAACAAGGGTTTCTCGACACCACTAACAAGAGATTCTTGCTCGGAGTGCGGACGATGTTCTTCCACCAGGAATCGTCCGAGGATCGAACCTATTAGGTTAAGGGCTCAGAAAACGTCCACCCACGTAGGATCCTAACACTTTGAAAGATAGACAAGGGGGGAGACTCCAAAACAAATAGGATGGGAGGGGAAATAGAATAGGGATAAGGAGAAAACAAGAATCCTATCGAGATGTTTTTCCAAAATAGTTTAGCAGAAATAGTTTTTGACACTCTAGAAACAACGACCGTTAGCTAGGTTATCCTACAGGCTTTGCGGACCCGTTGCTTGGATAACCATTCGTATCGAAACAATCTCGGGAATCGGAACCAAGGCTCTGATACCATTTTGTGACGCCCCAAGATCGGGCACTATGCAGATTTCAGCATTCCCGCCAAAATCCACGTAATAACCGATTCCAGGTTGCCACTTGTGATAACATTACAATAGTTCACGAATATTCCACAATTACAACAGAAACAGATAGATACAAGATGACTCAAACGGGTCACGGATACAACTGATACATTACAAAGATCCAAATAACAGCGGAATAATCAACATATCGTCCGTCTACGGACAAGATACAAATTGGACTAAGAGTCCTGAAGATAACCGAGAGCGTCCAATCCCTGCCCAGGCCAAGCCGGAGGGATTCCCAAGCTAACGTCGTCAGACTTCAAACCTGCTGACTGCAATATTGAATATGCAGCCACGAAAGAGATTCGTGGGTCAGTACGGTTAAGTACTGGCAAGTGGATAAACCATACTCACAAGATACCGGCGTAGCCGGTCATCACAAGATACAAATACTTTAGGATCAACGGAGAGGAAGGGGTTATTGCAAATAAGCGACAGCAGGCTGCACTAACCAACTACAGAGAGATACTACCACTTCCGGCTAACAGAAAGGAGATAAGATCGAGGATTGTAACCAACTGAAAGATAACTTCAAACAAACCCATCCTGGATCTCGCCCCTTATCCAAAGAAGCAATCCGAGGATAACTCACACAGTTGTATTAAAGGTGAATCAAGTTATTGTGTCATCAACCTATTACTAGTCAAGTTATTAATCATTGGGTGTAACATGTTTGATCATTATGTTTAAGTTGTCCTGAGTACTTGTTAGCCAGTACTTTCACCAAGTAATCCATAACCGCGGAAAACACGGCTTCTCGAGAAGATTATCCCTGCAGGGTTGCACCAATTTGGCCGTACACGCAAGAATATCCCGCCAGATGGAAATGCACTTCCACCAAGCGGGGTACTCTACACAACTCAACTCTTCTTCGCATCAAGCCCAAAGCACCACGTGTTGTGCGTGCGCGGCTAATCGAGCCCCACGAAGAAAAGGGGACCCTCATAGCACTGGAAGACCACGCCGCCCTAAATGCCGACTACAAAAGTTCCACCCGGGATCCAAGGGCTCGCAAGATCATGCATGCAGCAAATGGAAAGCCCGAACTACGTGTGGCGATTTGGACGAGATGCGAATCGAATCAAATTGAGGGGGGCGCCCATACTCGCTTCCCACATGCGGTTAGTGCGCTCATCATGGATCAGTAGACAAGACCCTTTTCCTATTAGGGTCGACACTAGCAGGCCTCAAAACCACCCTGGGCCTCCTGCCGGTGCCTTATCATCAAATTTATTATTAAACAATAATAGTAGCATGATTGATTGATTAAACATCGAGCCCCCAGAACGTAATAGAAATAGTAACAGAAAGTAACGGGTAACAGACTCGAGCAAAACAACCTAAGCATGCTAGTAAGACACGGGCACAAGCAATGGTTATAGGTGTGGAGGTGAGGCAAAATCAGGGTTAAAGGATGCATGTGATAGGTTCGTAACAGAAACAACTACTACTAAGGCTAGCAGAAAAGAACAACGGAAAGTATCGGTAACAAGTGATGAAAGGCAGCCATTTGGCAGCAAGTGAGTATACTTGCCTGAGATCCCGCAAGGTAGCAGAACTTGTCGTTGCTCACATCATCTCAACGTCCTATCCGGGAAGAAGCAACGAACCTCGAACAAACACCGGATGCAACAATTACTACTACGGCAAAAGATCCAGCATGATCAAGATATGGATGCATGACAAGTTTAAAGATGCATCAAGGTGAACTAGTTGACAAAATAAACAGATTTAAATGGACCCATATGCAATTTGAGTTGCATATGAAAAGCCCATGAATTATGGTTAGCTGATTTGTTTTCCAACTAATCAACAGGTGAAGGTGGATTAGCATGATGCATGGATGAGGAAAACAGCAAAATAACAACAATAGAACCAGTTGGGAATAAGGTTACCAATTTTAGAAATTTATTTATTAAGTTAGAAAATTTTGGTTCCTTAAGGGTGTCACACAAACAATTGTTGTTTTCATCAAGTTAAAGTGTTCAAAACAAATAACAAAATTTATATTTGAAAAGAACATCAAATTTTAGTTGGATTACATGTTTCAAATATTGAAATTGGAATTAGGATAATTTAATTATGAATTAAACAATATTAAACAAGTTTTAATTGAATTTAATTCAAGTTTGAATATTATTTGAATTTTATTTGTTCAAAACATAAATTCAAATTCATATTTGAAAAGTTCACACTTTGATGGTTTGAAAACATATTTTGCATGTTCAAAATATTTTATATTAAGCAAGTTATGATTTTAGCAATTTTAATTGGATTAAACAAGTATTAAATTATTTAGGAAATTTAAATTATTCAAACAATGAAACAAATTTTATATTTGGATAGGATATTCAAAATGGTATGAAAAACATATTTTATTTGTCTTATTTGGAATTAGTATGAATTATTTATGAATTATTGCAAATTACATTTGAATTATTCAAATTTGAATTTTAAATGCATTTTGAAATTTCAAAACAGGAAACAAGAGTTATATTTGAAAAGGTTATTTGAAATGGCATGGAAAACATATTTTATTTGCATTTATTGAATTAATAATGAATTAGTTATTGATTTTTGAAATTTGCAATTGATTTGTTTGAATTCAAATTTAAATTGCATTTTGGAATTTCAAAACAGTGAACAAATGTTACCAAAAGATAGAGAATTTAATTTAGATTAGTGCACATATTTTATTCTCATTATTTGGGTTTAGAAAACTAAAGTTATTAGCATTTTAATGTGAGGGACCAATCTGTTATTTTTAGGGACTTAGATTTAAAAGAAATGTGCAGAAATCGTTTTGTTACCGCGTGTTGACCCAACCGCAGCCACTGACTGTGGGCCAATGGCCAGCGTGGCACGGCTAGGAGGTGAGGTGGCACAGGGGGTGGCTGCCCAGTGGGCCTGCCCCTGCGCGCGCACAGCGGAAAAAAAAGGGTGGGGATTTATCCCTCCGCGGGGATCGAACCCAGGAGCTCTCTTACGCGCGGACGGAACGGAACCAGTGCGGCTGATCGTGTGGTTGTGATGGGATACAGGTACGTTGGAAGATATGTTCGCTACTGAGGTTTAACTGAACTTTAGAACATCTGCTATCTGAACCTGACGGAACAGATCGACCGAACTCTGGCTGACGACGCGGAGGCAGCGATGATCGCCGGCCGGCGCTGCTGTGCACTGGAGTGCGCGTCGTGCAGGGATGTGTGGGTGCGTGTGAACGGTGCTAGTGGGCGTGCGTGGGCGACGTGCGCGTGAGGCATCGAGGCCAAGGCCAGGCCTTTGGTCTCTGCAAGGCGGCGGTAGGCGTGCAGCACACGACGGTGATCGCCGGAGGTCACCGCTGCTCTGAAGCTCGAAAAGTGACGAGGTTGGCGGGGATGGAACGAGGGGCTCACCGCGGGGCGGTTGAGGTAGGCGATCGTGCCCGAGGAAGGATGGAAGCGACGGAATTCTTCGGCGACGGTGGCTGCTCGGAGGCGGTGACCCGCAGCGGCGGTCTGCGTCCTCGGAAACGTGCGGCCTCCCTAGGCCTCCTCCCGCCTCCAGACGCGGCGCAGAGGACGCAGGGGAGGTGAACACCCCGTTCCCGCCCTGGGAAGGGCTCGTCGACGGCGGTGGACGCGGTTCAGTGGCGGATTGCTGACAGCGAGCGTTCGGTGGGTGGTGCAGGGTTCAGAAACAGCAGGCTTTGGGGGGAAGGAAGAGAGGAGAGAATGGCGGCGGGGCGGATGGGACTAGGGTTAGCAAGCAGAGCGTAGGCTAGGGGGTAGATTATATGGGGGGGCGAGCTCGGTACGGCCAGCATCGAGCGGAGGGAGAGGTTGATCCTGCGGTGGTGTGCCTGTTCGTACAGTGATGACAGAAGCGAGGGGAAGACGACAAGATCATGAAGGGGTATTCGGGCTGGAAGATAGGTGGGCTGGGGGAAGGAAAATGAGATGGGGTTGGGCTGGGCCAGGTTTTGGTAGCTGCCACTCGTTTTTCTCTTTTTGTTATTTTCATATGTTTTTTTTTTGCTGAAACAAAATGGAAGAAAAGAAAGCTTTTTGGTTAGCAAAAAATTTGGTAAAAATTATGGTTAGTTTAGTTTTTTTTTAAAATAGCAACTAGAAACCAATTTTTGTTTTCTAAAAGTTTTTTTCAAAATTATTGCTGTTTAGGATTTAAACCAAATTTGAAGGAATTTTAATATTCATTAAACATTATGAAAACAATCATTTCCATAGGGTGGACCCTAAGGTTAAGTTTATAAAAATCAGTTGATTGGCTTGTTAAAGTTTTTAAATTCAAAAGTGGTTATGGTTGAGGCATTTGATTTGAAAATGAAGGTGATTTAATTAATTGATTGAAAATAGTTGTTTGATTAAACCCAACAATTTTAATGAGTGATTTGATTTAAATTTTTGAATTATCCATTAGGGTTTTTTAACAAAAGGGGAGATTTGCTAACAGGCAATTGGATTTAAACAATTTTCAAACTACTGAAGAACAAATGAGTGGTTTAGTTTGCAAGTTTGCAATTGGAAATTTTTGAGCAAGGGTGAAAGTTTAAATTGTTTTTGAAATTTTGATCTGTTTTTGAAAAACAGAATGCAATGCTCATGTGATGCATATGATGCAAGCAAAAAGAAAACAAACACTCTCTATTAGGTCAACACCCCAGGTGTTACAATACATCAATGCCACGAGGAAAGGATGGAGGGGGGAGTAGAGCCCGCGCGAAACGTGATCCGCGAAGATCACGCGTTCGTTCGCGCAGGGATTTGGTACCTCTTCTTTTTTACCGAGGCGAACCCGCTACTCGGTCTCCGGAGGCAGCAGCTCCTCCCTCTGCATCTCCTTGATGCTTTTGTTCGTCGTGTTGGGGGAGTGCCAGTCACCTGAGCGCGGAGCAGGTGGCGCGGGAGCATCCTCCGTCCCCCTCGAGGAGGAAGCAGCTGCACTGCGTTTCTTGCCTCCCGCCATGGGTGCTGGTGCGAGCTCACAGAGAAAGAGTTGAGCGCGAGGAAGACGAAGGCTGAAAGAGAATGACGGGAAATTTTCACCGTTTACCTAAGGGCCACATCTATACACGGAGCCGCCCAATCCTGGCCGCTCATCGAGAAACGTGGCGCCCATCGCAGCTGCCACGCGTGAAGCTGAAACGAAAGGGCGGCGGAGGCTGTTTCGTGCCACGATCCCAATAGTAGATCGTGCGCAATTACTGCACGCGGTTCGCGTAAAAACCGGAAACGACGTCTCGTTTCCGGTCAAAAAGCTGACAAGGTGGGGCCAGCGCCTCTGCTCTCGCTCCGTCACGTCCCATCGGGAGGATAAAATGCGCCGTGACATCATAGCGCATATCATCAAGCCTAGAATTTCTTCGACAAAAGCCCCAAAACACGAAAATACTTCGTATGGGCAAATCAAGACGCAAAAAATCCTTCGCATAGAGCTCCAAAAATGAAATAACTTTGTATGGGCAAACTGAGACGCGAAAATTATTTTGCATGAAAGCCCCGGATACGAAATTTCCCTTCAAGTGGGCACGACAAGATTTCCAAACACGAAAAATCTTTCGTATGGAAGGAAGACTACAAAGCACAAAAAACTTTGTGCGCAAAATCTAGGGAGAAATTTTCATTCGAAATATCCCTGGATAAAAACTTTCGAGTGCGTAGCTCCTACCATTCGATTAGACGATGTACACACATCAAACTCCTGGATTGTTCGGCCGACTAGGCACATCCGGATGCCGTATTTCTTTCGAATACGAAGGTAAGACCCAAAAGATCTCTCTTGAGGGCCTGGAATCGCACTCAAGCTGCGTCCTCCCGTAAATTCTGTGTCAACAACACGAAGAAAAATCCTAGCGGACGCGCCGGGTACCCAATTAGGTTAAGTTTGACTCGGTAAGACCTCTACGGCCCAGTCGCAATGATCACCTCACCGGATTTGAGTCGGAGGTCTTAAATCTGTGTAGGCCAGAACTGTTTTTGCCCTAGATGCAATTAATTGGCCCTGAGCTTTCGGGAGAGCCAAGCAACTGAGCCACATCTTTCTGCGAAAACAGCCGAACACACGGGACTTTATTTTCTCGATACTCGAGTACAAGAAATGCTTCGCATACATGATACACATCCTCTTCAAGCGATTGAAGCCACCAATCGAAAAGGAACCAAGATAAGTTCTGAGCGTCCACTTGACAGATTCTCAGCCAAGTAAACGCTCGGGGGCTACTGACGAAGGGATGGATCCTAGGCCTGTCGGATGAGCCTACCCGGTGTCAGGCCCACAGCCCAAGCTCCAAAGGAAGCGTCAAGGATTACTCTAGAAGGCCCACTTGGAGCCCACCCGCAAATTCTTGCGGTTCAAGTTAGGAAACTTGTAACCGACTTTAGGTTAGAGTTCGACTCCTCTCCGGGTACGGTTTGAGACCTGGCCACCTATATAAGGCCAGGAGAACCACAGGAGAGGGAGCAAGCAATACCGCACCACCAAGCCTTGAGATCGAGATCATACTCTCGACTTGAGCAACCCCCCATTGTAACCGATCTACTCGTTAATACAGATCGACAGAGGCAGGCGTAAGGGTTTTACCTCTATGAGGGTCCCGAACCTGGGTAAATCGTGTCCCCTTCCTAGCCGATGGTTGTCACCAGCGCCTACATGTTCTCCTAATCTAAACCCTATGGGTTCACCCGAGGGACTTGTTGAGATGCAGATTCGACAAGGAGAGCCCCTGGACTTCTACTGGGCCACTAGTGTGCTGCTCCACTCTGCACTGTGCGATGGTTAGATGTTGGGCCTGCTCGGGCCGGTCTATCTATTTTTTTTTTGCTTTTATGCTTTATCATTTTCTTTGTAACTTTTGTTTTATGTCTCCAAATCACCTCAAATTAATTTCTAAAGATTTGTAAAAAATAATACCTTTAATTTAGAAACATAATTGTGGTGTTTTCCACACGTTTCAATATTTGAAATATGAAAATATGAAAGAATGGTTAATAGCACATAATGCCATTTTTTAACAGAAAACTCAAATAATACAAATTGGGGTTTAATAATATCATAAAATATTCGAGAAGTCAAAATATTGTTTTCAAGTTCTTTTTAAATTATTTTTAAGACAAAACATTTTTCGAACACCACTTTATGTTAAAACTTAGAATACTATTCGAATATCAATATAAATAGTTTTTATTCTCATAAAATATTTGAGACATAGAAAATTATTGAAGGTAATAATCCTGTGGTTTTAGTTGCCATAAACATTTTAAGGTAATATTTGATTTGAAATATTTTATATAATAAGGTTTTCTAAGAGGAAACAATTACTTTGAATAAAGAATATTTATTTTGAATAGGAGTTAGGCTTTAGGAAAAATATAGGCATAATTGGATTTCCAATTCCAATAACATTGGAATAATACATTATATTTGCTTTGGGTTTGAATTTTATTTGGTTTTGGCGGCTTGCTTTAGTCAAGAAAACAAAGTTTTAAATTTTTTATGATTTTTTGAACTTTCCAAAAAAAAATGGGATGTTGCGGTTTGTGAAAATGAACCACTACCAATGATGGTGGGTGGGGATTTAATATAACTAGAAAATACCCCGCGCGTTGCTGCGCGGCGGCTTTAGAAACTATTGTAAAAAAAAGAGTGATACATTATGTTTTTGAATGGAATATGCAAAATTCGATTTATCATAGTGTATATTTTAAATTATTAATATGAATAATTAGATGGATTAAGAAATGGATGATGTGTAGATTGCATGTAGTGATTAATGATTATTAGTGGAGATGACATGGACAATTGATTGGCTAGGAGAATGGATGATGTGGATAGCTTGCATGTTGAGATAGAAAAACAATTAATGCATTTTAGTGGGGTTTTGCTTTATAAGAAGTATAGATACGAAAGGTGAGGAAAAGAACAATGATAACTATAGCCCAAGATGGCCAATTATGTTTAATGTTATTAATGAGAGTTTTGATCCGAAGGAATTAGAACTCTCATGTCATCAATATACATGGGCTAGTAGGAGCGTGATGACCCACAAGTGTAGGGGATCAATCGTAGATTTTCGATAAATAAGAGTGTCGAACTCAACGAGGAGCAGAAGGTACTGATAAATAGTTTCGAGCAAGGTTTCATTGTAAACATTAGAGAACAATTGTTTAGAGGTTTTTGTAATAGTAACAATAACAAGTAAATAACAAAGAAAGTAAATAGTTGTTGCAAGTGGCCCAATCTTTTTTAGCACAAAGGACAAACCGGTGGTACTTCTTATAGTGGCTAAAACGTTCCAGAGGACACACGAGAGACTTCATCTAGTTCTTTTCATCACATGCCGTTGATTAATCTTTATTGTTTTGGCAAGTGTTACGTCCTATCCAAGACTAATGCACACTTACATTACACTACTTGCAAGTGTCCGCAAATACAAGAAAGTAGTTAAGAAATAAATCTAACCGTAGCAATAAACTCGTGGTATCTACTACTCCCTTATGTGAAGTATTACAAGATGGGGTTTAGGTATCTGTCACTCCGGTAACCCACCACAAGCAATCCAACACACAATGAATTCCTCTAGGCCCTTAAAAGTGAAGTGCTATGTAGTTGACGTTCACATAACACCACTAGAGAAATAACAACATAACTTAAATATCAAACTGGTAAATATTACGCAACGAAATATGATAACTAACAATTATATTTCTCCCATGTCCTCAAGAACTAAACGATCTACTCACAACACATCATAAGGTACATGATCAGAGGTGATAAATATATGAATAACAATCTGGTCATAAAGTGCAAACACCGATAAATCTCATAAGCATCAACTACAAATAACTAATTCACACCGGGAGAGAGATCTAGTGGAAAACAATAGTATAGAACCCTAATTGTTACAACAAGACGTAGGTGGATGGTGAGGATGATGGCGCTGATGGTGAGGCTGATGACGATGATGATCTTGATGATGACCGGTGCGGTGACAGTGGTGACGATTCACCCTCCGGGAGGGAATTTCCTCAACGGAATCTCCCCGCCAGGAAGGTGTTTTCTTCTCTCTGTCGTTTCCGTTGCGAAGAGGCAGCGGAAAAATTCTACAAAGTGCCTCCAAGGGATTTTTAGGGTTTTTTGGGGCCCCTAGTGGTCCACCAGGCGTGGCTAAGAGGGGCCCCGCGCCTGGCAGGCGGTTGGGTGCCCTTGGCTCCCCTATGGCAGCCCTTCGGGCTACCCCGGTGATTTCTGACAAAACCTTCTTTTCTGATTTTTCCCGATTTTCTGACGTCCATAAAATATCCCTTCTGACAGGTGCTTTTTCCAACTGTTTTCTAAGTCTGTTAAATAATTCCGTAAAACTGTAAAACACAGAGAAAACAACGAAATAACATAAGTATAGTGCTCTAATAGGAAAATATCGATGAATAAGGGAAAATTATCACATAAAATAGTGATGCAGAATGGACATATCAGAGAGACACTCCAACTTATCGAAAGTTGGACCGAGTTCTTGCAACAGTTGAGTGGGAGCAAAAATACCCCTAGTTACAGTACATGCTTTAACTAGGACGGGTTCTGATCACACACCTATCTTCGTGGATTCAGGTGTGCAAGCTCATCTAGGAAACACAACCTGATTTTCCTTTGAGTTATCATGGCTTAGATTAGAAGGATTTTATGAGATGGTCGCAATCGAGTGGGTAGAGTTTGTTAAATGGGACTCTACTATTGAGATATGGCAAAATAAAATTTGACATCTGAGATGTTTTCTTCAGGAATGGGCGAAAAATAGAGTGGGCAGTATATGGAAGAAAAAGAAAGGTTGCTAAAAATTATTGATGAGCTTGATATCAAAGCTGAAAGCATCCCCTTTACAATGGCTGAGCGAGACACTTTAAGGGATGCTAATGATAAGATTTGTTCTCTTCGTCGAGATAAGGAGACTAAGTGGGCGCAAAGGGAAAAAGTAAAACATATACAAGAAGGGGAAAACAATACAAAATATTTTCATCTGATTGGTAATTGTAAACATAGGAAAAAAAAGAATCGTTCAACTTGAGCAAGAGGAAGGAACAATAGAAGGAGATGAGAATCTAAAAACATATATTTTGGAATATTATAAAAAATTGTTTGGGAATTCCTTGCCCAACAATATCATTATGGATGAAAGCACAATCCACAATATTCCTCAGTTGTCTCACGAGGAGAATAATATTCTTATAGCTGATTTCTTAGTGAAAGAAGTGTATGATGCAATTTCGCAGATGGAATTAAACAATGCTCCAGGGTCAGATGGTTTCCCTGCCAAGTTCTATAAACCTTTCGGGAGGTGATTAGGGATGATTTAACGGCTATGTTTTTTCATCTACAACAAGACAATTTACCTTTGTTTAAACTGAATTTTGGGGTCATTACTTTGTTACCTAATAAGGATAATGCGGTGTAGATTCAATAATATAGACCGATTTGTCTTCTCCACAGCAGTTTCAAAATATTCACAGAAGTGGGTACTAATCGTATTGCCCAAATTGTGCAAAAAGTTATTAGACCAACTCAGTCAACCTTTATGCCAGGGAGACAAATCTTGGAGGGTGTGGTAATCTTGCATGAGACCATTCATGAGCTGAACAAGAAAAACATATATAGGGTTATTTTTAAAATTACTTTGAGAAACCTTATGATAAAGTAAAATGACATTTTCTTCAACAAGCTTTGCATATGAAAGGATTTGCACAAAAATGGTGCAAATTGATTATGCAATTTGTCCAAGGAGGAAGTGTCGGTATTCAGGTTAATGATGACATAGGTCATTATTTACAAACAAAAAAAGGTCTTCGATAGGGAGATCATTTGTCTCCTTTGCTTTTTAATATAGTAGCTGATATGTTAGCTATTATTATTATTGCAAGAGCGAAGGAGGATGATAAAGTAGGTGGTCTTATTCCTCACTTAGTGGAAGGAGGATTATCTATTTTGCAATATGCAGATGACACTATATTGTTCATGTAACATGATTTAGAAAAAGCGGTTAATATGAAATTAATTCTCTCCATATTTGAGCACTTATCGGGACTCAAAATAAATTTTAACAAAAGTGAAGTCTTTTGTTTTGGAAAAGCAAAACAGGTGGAGGATCAGTACATGCATATCTTCGGTTGTGCATCTGGTTCCTTACCCTTTAAATATCTTAGGATTCCGATCCATTATAGGAAGCTTCAAAATGCTGAGTGGCAGCCTATGGAATGTCGTCCTAAGGACAAACTTGGATGTTGGAAGGGTAAGATGCTATCCTATGGGGATCATATTGTCCTTGTTAATTCTTTTTTAACAAGCCTTCCAATGTTCATGTTATCTTTTCTTGAAATACCGAAAGGGGTTAGGAAAAACTTGATTTCTATAGATCTCGTATTTTTTTGGCAAACGGAACCAAAAGGAAATATAGGCTAACTAAGTGGAACATTATTTGTAGACCAAAGGATCGAGGGGGCGGGGTCTAGGTGTTGAGGTGCTGGAGCTAAAAATTAATTTTCTTATCAAATGGCTTTTCAAACTTTTAAATGAAGAAGGGGTATGGCTGGAGTTGCTACTGAACAAATACCTTCATAGTAAAACTTTTGGTTCAAGTGGAAGCACAACCTAGTGATTCTCCCTTTTGAAAAGGCCTCATGAATGTTAAGGATGGTCTCTTTAACAGAGGCTCTTTCAAAGTTGGTAATGGGGAAACCACAAGATTTTGGGAGGACTCTTGGTTGGGTAATTCTCCATTAAAAGATCAATGTCCATTGCTATATAACATTATGCAACACAAATATGTTTCGGTTTAGCATGTGTTCAACAATGCGCCTCCTATAATTGATGGTTTTAGAAGGGCACTTGTTAAAAATAAATGGGAAATTTGGTCTCATTTATGTCTTAGGTTAATGGATATTAAGTTGAATGATGTTCCTGGTGTGTTTCAATGGAAAGAATGATGTTCCTGGTGTGTTTCAATGGAAATTGACTCAAAACTATATGTTTACAGTTAAATCTATGTACGAGGATCTCATGGATGGCCATGCTAGATTTCTGCGAACATATCTATGAAAATTAAAAATTCGATTGAAAATAAAACTTTTCATGTGGTTACTTAATAGAAAAGTCTTACTAACTAAACATAATCTTGCAAAGCGAAACTGGAAAGGTGATACTCAATGCTCCTTTTGTGGAGACAGTGAGATCATAAATCATTCATTTATAACTTGCCCTTTTGCGAAATTTGTTTGACGTGTGATTTTCTGTACCTATAATATTCCTTCACCAACCAATGTTACAAATATGTTTGGGAACTGATTGAATTGGATGGATAAAAAGATCAAGGATATGATTCGTATCGACGTTTCGGCTATTTGTTGGTCTGTTTGGATCTGCGGGAATAATATTGTTTTTAACATGGAGGAATCTTTTCATTTCTTACAGTTTATTCATATGGCAGTGTACTGGATCCAGTTATGGGCTCTCCTGGTTCCTTCGGATTAGCGGACGCTTATGATGGATGGTTGCACAAGACTACTCTCGGTGGCACATGATTTTTTCTTCCGACATACGTGACAACATATTCGTAAACTTTCGTAGTTCGTGTGCGCTTGTGTGGGTGAATACCTGTGTGCTCGTATTGTGCTGGATTTTGAGATGTAGAACTGAATTAAGACTCGCAAATAATTAATAAAATCTGTGTGCATCACTCAATGGAGAGGTTGAGGTGTTTTCCCTTTTTGGAAAAAAAATATAAAAAATGCTCCAGCATGTGCACCGCCATCATTGCAAAAAAAAGAGGTTTATATATTGGTCAGATTTTGACGCATTATCCCAAATAATCTCGTTTCCTTATTTTTCTTGTTTTTAAAGGCAGTGAACTTGGTAGTACCTTACCATGCTTTTATTTTGGCAATAGCTTACGACCTATGTCCGCCATTTTCGCCAATCTGTTTTCGGTCATCATTGGATCCACCTTGGCGCAGCAAAGCAAGGTGTTGCCCACCCACGCGACGTTGCCATGGAGGTCCAAATCTTCGCCCTCGTTCCAAAGGTGACCGAAAACAAAGACACGATTGTCACCAACTTTGATAAGGAATACGTCGTGAACAACAAACTGGGCACGCATAGGGTTTAGTTTAAGTTTGTTAAATTTCATTAACTTTGTATGATTTTGTTTAAATTTTAATAAAAAATCGCAGGTTCCTTTAAATTTGAGGTTTGAATATTTTTTTGGGAAAATCAGCTGGAAGCGCCGGTGGGGACAGCCACTCCTAATACAATGGTGACGTGCAAGTATTTCTAATAGCAACTGTCTGACACACTTTGCCGAACGCTGTATTGGGAGCGCGGGTGGAGAGCGGAAATAACTTAATTTTTTAAACCAGAAAACTAATTATAGTTGGGCCCAAATAGGGAGTTCAGATAAATATCTGACTAAAAAAATATGCTTGTGATGTGAATCCCCCTCTCAAAAATCGGTAACAAACAATGAGCTGCTCTAAAGCCATTTCTTCTTGGTCACGCCATGTATAGATGGCTATGGCTAAAGCACAGTCTCGCTTCCACGTCAAAGGCGCAGAGGGTCAAATGTACAATCCAGATAAATGAGTTCTTTAATTGAAAACTAAATGTGCATACAAATTATGGTTACCATAAATATTCTCCATACATGAAATGTTCAAGGTTGGTCTGTGTTCTTAGGTCATATTAGATCGACCCGACGACGGAGACAGATTGGATCAAACTAGCGACGAGGACATAATACGACTACACTCGACACTGCATAAGAAGGGAAAATGACAATGTGGATTATAAAAAGGGGGCAGGCGAAAAAATCCTTATGATGGGCATAACGAGAGGAGTTGACGAAACCCTAATGGGAAACCTCTATAGTCCCAACGGGCACCGATCATAATGGCATAAGAGTCACATTACACACATAACATGTAAAACTTATGCCTAAAATATGGTCTCGCTTCCGGTATTTAGGCCAACGGCGCAACAGGTTATCTAGTTTAAAGGTTCAAAGCCGCTAGGCTACCCGGACTCTCAGGCCATCCTCGCAACCAAATCAACCGACTACGTTGGATTTTCGCGAACAGTGAATTCCCGCCTCCCATTTTTCACAGCAACCGTTGGATCCATTTAGTTCTTTTTTCACTTCCTACTTGGATAACTAGGTCTATGACGGTTGGGCCCATCTGATGTGGGGCCGACATTTTCAGGCATGGAGAGCTCCTCTTTTGTCGCGTGTCGCCTCCTTTTCTTTCTCGTACATGCCGCTCACTTCCCTAGTCCAAACCTAGATCTGTTCTTCGGTGAAAATATCTATGCGCCTCTCATCTCTCTCGCCTCCTCTTTCATGCCCCGCGCTCTCAACCCCACCTTCTCACTCCGGCTCTACGAGCGCCTTTTGCGCGGCGAGTTTCAGCACGATGTGGAGCGGACCGAGCCGGACAAGATGACACGGTGATGGGCAGGAGGAGGCGATATAGGAGAGCTGTCAGATCCCAGTTGAGGATCCAACATCTCCCGATGTGGAGACCCCTCTATTAATTGGGGAATTTCTACGCAACTAGAACCCTAATTTGCAGAAAGGTAAAGGAAACAAATGAATAGCTTTGGCATATACTTCGATAGCTCGCCTCAGCTCTATAGAGTTGGTACTTTTACAGTGTAGTGAATGGAAATTATTACAGCTTAAGGTAAAGTAAGTGGGCGACGAAAGGGAGCTGGGGGAAGTGGCACGCAGCTGTAGCGGTGGAGGGGAGCTTGGGGGAGCGCCGACGTCCGATGCTACGATGACAGGTGGGAGCTGCGCGTGGCGGGGAGCTTGGGGCGACGGGTGGCACCGCGGCGAGAGGAGTTTGGGCACCGGAGGAGGAGAGGGAATATGTGATTGGACCTGTCGTGGATGCGCGTGGCAGTTGGCTCTTTGCGCACGATCTCGTCGGTCCAGCGCGCGGGAGTGGAGCCGCAAAATTCTAGACGCGAGATGGAGCTTTTGGCCGAAAAAAAATTAGTGCGCACATGGCAATACAACCACTGATAGATAGAGCGACTAAATTTCCTTGGGCCGCGCTAAAATTACGGTTTTAGCGCGGCTGTTGAAGATGCTCTTAATACTTAGTAGCGGAGATGAACAACTGTAGAATATAAATTATGCAAATTTTTCTTCTCAAGTAAGTTGTGTGCGAGGTCTCACAATTTGAGTAGAGGAGACTAATGGCTAGCTAAAAATGGTTAACTCGGAGGGAACATTTGAGTGGGAGAACAAATGAGTACATGGATGCTATTGAGGCCATCTAGTAAGAGTTTTACTCCCTCCGTTCAACAATAGATGACTTCCCTTTTTCTATATATGGATGTATCTAGACATGTTTTAGTTTTAGATACATCCATATATAGACAAATACAAGTCATCAATTGTTGAACGGAGGGAGTACAAACGAAATCTAGTAGTACACAGTACAGGGTTTAGTAGAAGTAGAAGAAACTGGTAGTTGGTTCAAATTCGTGGCGTTCTTGACGAGCGGGTTCTGCCGTGCCGTTTGATCTCCTCGGAGTGGAACACACAGGAGTCCTGGGCACCGCTTTGGTGGACTTGATCTTGATGGAGACCGGCGGAAGGCTGGACATGACGGCTTTATCGAAGGCCACCAAATCGAGCAGCTGCTGCTCCGTGTAGCATTGGGAGCACAGGTTGCGGGTCGCCGGGCTGCCGAAGAAGCCGCAGCCGTTCGCGCACGGGGCGTCGCCGCCGGCCTGCTGCCTCGCCGCCATCTTTGCTCTCTACGTGCGGGAAAACGGTCTGCTAGATTTCGCTCACCATCGGTCACCCTTTTAAACTGGGAAAACCCAACCTGCTAGCTAGGCAGGATGTTTCGGACTCGGTACTCCGATTTCGGGTCAAGAAGAAGGTAAAATCAAATGCGGTGTCGTCATGACCAAACGGACACGTGGGCCCACTAACTAGGCTGAAGAAAGGGCCCACGGATACGCGTGGTTGACGTGGCTTGCCTTCTACAGTACTCGTTTTTTTTTTTTTTACTCGCCAAGCACCCACGGCCGCTTATTACCTCCTGCCTCCAAGAAGCTTCGCCAGTTCCGGACGCATCCAAACTTTCCCCGACGCGAGAGGAGAGGTGGGGGGAGAGCGCCGACTGCGTGCGCTTGCCACTCCTAGGCTACCTAGGGTTCGGGTCCGACCGGGGCGGCGGCGGAGATGTCGACGCCCTCCAGGAAGCGGCTGATGCGGGACTTCAAGCGCCTGCAGCACGACCCGCCCGCGGGGATCAGCGGCGCGCCGCACGACAACAACATCATGCTCTGGAACGCCGTCATCTTCGGGTACGTCGCCATCCGGATCCTCTCCCTCTCGCGCCGCCGCCGCTGCCGTTCTAGGGTTTTTGGTTCGGGGACCTCTAGATCGGCCCCAGGCTCTCTGTTTCACTTATTTCTATATATATTATTGTAGTCGTCGTGGCGCTGATGGGAAATTGTCTCCTGTGATTTTTGCAGGCCAGATGATACGCCGTGGGATGGAGGTGAGGCTCGCCGCTCTGATCTCTAGCTGGTTTATTATCCTTGTATGTTTGGTTGCTAGTTTCTGGAGTTAGTATCATTGTCAATTGCAAAGTGGAACTGTAGGTAGGTATCGATTGTGTTGTCGATGAGTTTTGGTTGTCCTGTCTGGGAGTGAGTTTGAGTTGTAGCTTCCTCGCGTCGATTGATCTGCCATGTTAGCTTTTCGCGGGAAATCCCGTTGCATGATTTGTGCTAGACTGTTTACGAGAAGGTTCGTTAGAATTGTGCATTTTAGGCTAAGACCTACCGCTTTTGGTTTTCTTAAATCGGAAACGACAAAATCTGCATGGCAGACTTAAAGCATCCGTGTTACGTAACCCAATTCCACTCAAGGTATGCCAAAACCGTTATGCGGAAATTAGGAGGATTTGCGTGCATTCTGCAAAAAATGTTTTACTGACTTATGGCCTAAGGGCCAGGATTGATTTGGAGTTGTCCAAAAATGATACGTCGGTATATCAGCAAACCTTGCCATAGCTATCACAAATGCAATAGCAGGATTTCCTTTAGCAACAAGCCTTGGACTCGTCTTTAGAAGCAGGTTTACTATGTAGCTTTGGGAATGGAGCTCTGCTGCAACAAGAAAGACGTTATGCTTTTTTTTTTATTAAATACGTGTCTGAGGGATTAGATAAAGAAAAACTTCATATCTGTTATGCATCCTCTTAATGCTATTTATTTCAAGGGTCATCCTGACTTTCCTTCTCAGTTTATTTTGTAAGACAAATTGCTGTCTTTGTGTGTAAATCAAAACGATATATTTGCTTGTGTGACAGTTCTAGAAACATCACCTGTTTTGGACAACATTGTTCGATCTTTGTTTTTGAACTCTAGGGGGAACCAAAACTTGCAGCAGATGCATGTTGCATAGCAGCAGCTAGGGTGCATATGTTTCAGGACGTGGAAGCCCTAATCTGACAATAGGCATGATTTTGGAGAAATTGTGTAGTTATGACATTTTATAGGCAAATTTCTGATTTAAGCTTTGTTACTAGTGACACTCAAGTTATATTCTTAATATGGAATGATGGAGATGAAATATCTTATCTTGCTGAGAGTCCAGCTTGTTTAGGCAAGTTTGGTTCACAGCCCCATTGCCATTGGCAAGCCAACAAGTAGGCTCTTCATCTCCCTGTTTTATCATTCATCCGAGCATACAAAACTTCAGCTTCCATTTTAGAGTTGAGATTCTGGTCTTAATATGCTTCCCTGTTCTATGAGTCAATCGTGCTATGCCCGGGCTTGTTGCCAAATTTAGACTGTTTACCTAGGTTTTTTCTTAGTTTTACTGAGTTTAGAAGTACAAACAAAATTGCTATGCGGCTTCCCCCCGAAACTAGAACAACATATTCATGGGAATGATTACATTCAAGTTTGTGGGACTAGGACTCCTACGTCTACGAGTTTGTTAGGCTGGTTATTTAATACGAAGATTCCTTCATTTCTCTTGTGTGACATTAAGTTCCATTATTGGGTGCTTGGTTAGGTAGTGTACATTGTACAGTGCAAAGATGCAGGTTGCATCTGATATAAAGAGTTATTTCCAACTATATGTAGTTTCAGTTATATGCTAGACGCTAGTACAAATGACTGAAATAAATGTATTAGCATGTATGACTTAGGATTATAAATTGGCATGCATCGTAACACTTGTAACTTGCTCCCTCCGTTACATAATAATCTACATTCTAGACTAGTATTTTGTTCCATATTATTCTACATTCTGGGTTCTAAACATTAATTGTCTCCTCGGTAATCAGCGACAACAAAAGTCTAAGCATCCTTTCTCTTTTTTTTTATTGGGTGCCATTAATACTAATGTGGCATGGATTGGGTGTTTACATACTTTAGTACTATGAAAAAGCATGTTACTTTGTCTTAAAATTTCTAGAATGTAGAGTATTGTAGAATGGAGGGAGTATGTCATTGATTATTTATGGTTTTCTGAAGTTAGCAAGTGAAATTAGTGGCACGTTCACATCTGGGTCTGATGTGGTCTGTAAAACTAGCGGTCAGGCGTATGATGATTTATTGGCAGTTAGGCATCTCTACTGGTTTGGTCAGTTGTCCTGCAATAAGACCACAACAATATTCACTTTACACATCAGGTTTAATTCTGATCCTTTTCGTCTCAAGATATTAACTGGGTTACACATCACTTTCCAGCTCTGATTGGCTGGAATAGATCTAACTGGATTACCCAGAGATTCCAGACAACACAAGCCTCTAGCCAAAAGTTTGCAGTGAATATTCGCTTTCAGTATTAGTGTATGTTTAGTCATGCTTATGGAACTTGTTTTCTGTACAAGTTGTATATCATAATTTAGCTTTTGTATCTACACTCTGTAATAATGCTGTCTTGTTTGGTTATGTGGTTAACATTTTGATAAATCCTGGGTTGTCACAGAGCAATCCATACTTCCCTCTGTTTGTAGCGTGACAGATGGTTAATAACTACGTTTAGAGCCGCACGCTTATTTCTGTCATGAGAAATTCTTTGTCTGGACATTGTTGTTTATATGGCATTTCTTGAGTTTAGCATGGCTAGTTTAATGTTTTGGTTTTTAGGTTTGTGTAGCCTTGAATCTTTTATGGCGAAAGTTATGAACGTATGTGAAAGTTTTCAGTGCCTATTTACTTAGTATGTCAGTGTCATGTTTATAATTAAATCTTTTTAAGTGTTACACAGCAATGCTCTTGATATAGGACAACCAAAAAGTCTCAAGTAGTCAAGCTGCATATTTTCATTGCTGTGGTTTGAATTAATGCTATTATGGTAGCACTGGAAAGTTCACTGACAGTTTATTATTCCTATCTAGGCACGTTCAAGCTTACTTTGCAGTTTTCAGAAGATTACCCCAACAAACCGCCAACTGTTCGGTTTGTCTCTAGGATGTTCCACCCAAATAGTAATCTCCCTCACCTTCTCTGCATCCATCTCTCTGATTCCATGTGATGTAAATACCTTGTCATCCTAAATTGAAGTTCTGGAGAAATGGTTTAACATCTTTCTACATTCCTGCAGTTTATGCAGATGGGAGCATCTGCCTGGATATTCTACAGAACCAGTGGAGTCCTATTTATGACGTTGCTGCCATATTGACTTCTATCCAGGTAACATTTTGATCAGACTAGCCAAACTTTATGTGGGATTCCCATTGAAGAGAATAGTGCTAATTAGTAAGCATGTTCAGCCACTTGCCTTAATACTGTTTATTATAGTGAAGTGTCCTCGGCTCAGTTGCTAGCCCACCATGTGGAGTGCTGGCTAACCTGGTAAGTACCAGGTTAGCCGTAGCATCTGGCATGGTCTGTTACCAACCCAGGCTCGACTCTCATCTCCCCTTTATTAATTGGTCTGTAGTAGTCTTCCTTCACACATTATAACTCTTAATATTTGGATAACATGACATATAAGGAAATGTAGTATTGTTGAGACCTAATGTCTAATTGCATTGGTTTAAAGTTTTTAGTTAAATACATTTTTGTGTTAAAAAAATATTTTTCGATTTTTGGACTTAGTTGCATCTGTCTGGGTGCTCCTATATATACTGGACATGGGAAGCTCTATTTGTCAAACATTTTAACCATGTTGAAGTAAATTGATATTGCAAAATGTTAATTTTTTTGGAAGGGAAACTTGACCCCGCCAGTTAAAAATCAGAAGGTATTTATTTGGATTTGGAAGTCGATGGTAGTGAATTAAATTAGAGTTAGGTTTCATTTGTAATTGTATCACTGCATACAAACCTGGGCCCCAGTCATACGGTGATGGTACACTGCTTATAAATGAGACGGTGTTGCCATGCTCTGAAATCCATGTCATGATACATGCTGGGTTGTTTGCCTTGTACTGCTGCGATCTCCTATTGACTGTAGGCTGTAAGTTAGGGCTGCATCATGCTACCGTATCTGATACTTGAATCCATGACACCTCATTCTGTACTTGTTTTGCAGTCCCTGCTGTGTGATCCAAACCCCAACTCTCCAGCAAACTCGGAAGCTGCCAGAATGTTCAGCGAGAACAAGCGGGAGTACAACCGCAAAGTCCGCGAGATTGTGGAGCAGAGCTGGACTGCTGACTAGAGCAGGACAAGGGTGCCGTTGCCAGAAAGTTACTTATAATAAGCAAAACCTGGAAACCTATCTTTCTGGCCTGGCTATAGTTGGTTCACAGTCCAAACATTGAACATTTCCAGAGATTGCTTGTAGGCCAAATACCTAGTGTTTGTTTGTTGTCATTTCCGTTGTGGTTTTATGTTCTGGTTTCTGACATGTTGTTTTATGTTATGGTGTCGGTCTGTCTCGTGAACTTGGGCATCCTGCATATGTAAAAAGTTATAGCCTGGAAATGGTTGCAATCTCATCGTGTTTATCCTGTGTTGCCTACCGAGAGGAAGTTGTGGCAGATGTTGTGCTACTCTGCGTGTTTGCAACCGTTTGTGGTCTCCTAGTGAGATGTTCATCTGGCCCCGAATCGGTTGTCATTGCCATGTTGGTATGGGAAAAAATGGGCATAACGAGGTAGAGATGCAAAGGTTCATCCGTATCAGATAGACGGACAAGTGAAGCGGTGGTGAGAAGAAACACTCGGAACAGCGTGAACTGAAGAGACGGGAGAAGTCAATTGATTTCCAGTGGGCCGCCGTCCGTCGCTTCGTATCTCGCCCACTCCCATAGTCTGCACCTGTTGGCAGATCTCCGTCTCCAACAAGATGGTGTTGCAGTGTCGTCGCATGAAGGAGGCTGTCCCCGTGCGGTGGTCGCTGCCTCATCTTTGCCTTCCACGTCGTCACGATGCGGCGCGATATGGTGCCAGCCCAGAAGCCCCTTACCGCGCTCCTGAGGCCCACTGTCGCGGAGAAGCTGCCGCCGGCGGGGGACGTCTGCCTGCTGGACTTTCCGAGCAAAGGAAGGAACCCCCACCTCGCGCTCCGGTCATCCACCATAACTCCGTACCAAGGGAACACTGCATCCGGGAGCAGATGAGTTCATCAGGTTCACGCGCAACTCATGGTAGCTCTGGAAGATATGAAGGCCGGCGGAGCACAAGAGCGACATGGAGGAGATCAAGTCCCAGATGGAGACGATCATCTCGGGACTCCGTCGGCTCGTCACGCCGGGGACCTGAAGAAGGAGGTGGCGCAACAGGGGATCTGGGTGGTCATGGTCTCCACCATCACGCTGGGATCTTCGTGTGGGCGAATTATGATGAGTGGATGGAGAGGCTCGGTGCGCTGGTGATGGTCTGGGCCGGCGAGGCGCTGTATGAAGTTGGTTTCGGAAGAAAGCGAGCTGATCCACTGGTGCTCAGAGCATCTTTAGCCGTCAACCTTGTCTCAGGATTCACCAGACCAGCCTCCTCGATGCATAATTTGTCGAGAGAATTCCTTATTTGGCCCTTCCATAAAATTTTGTTCCCTATTTGGCCCTAAAAAAAAATCTTCCCTATCTGTTACCTTAAATTCATTTTCTTCATAATATGGCCCTACAGTGCATTCTTAACACAAATGGGATGTAAAAAGATTCTTTTACCCCTGATGAATTTTTGTACCAAAATTTATCAAAGAAGTTGAAAATAAGAAACAAATTAACATGAAACATTTCGACGCCGGCCCGCTTTACCCTTGTCAATGCGCTTTGCAGAAAGACAGTGTCGGCGTGCGTACGTGCACGTACACGTATAACTGTCGCGCGCTGTGCCGTGCGTGCCGTCGCCGTGTGCCACCGCCGTGCGGACTATGTCGTGCGTACGCTGCGTGCCGCTGTGCTGCCGCCGTGTGTGTTGTGCCGCCGCCGCCGTGCGTGCGTGTTGTGCCGCCGTGCGGGCGTGCCGCGGCCTCGTGCGTGCGTGTTGTGCCGCTGTGCGTGCTGTGCCGTGCATGCGTGACGCCGTGCGTGCTGTGCCGCCGCCGCCGTGCCGGCTGTGCCGTGCGTCCGTGCCGGCGTGCCGCAGTCTGTCAGTGCCAAATCTAAGTTCAAGTATATGGGCTGTGCTTCGGTGTCTCCCCCTCCCAGAACTTAGAAAGGGTATTATAGTCTTTATTATTATTTTTAGTTGCTAATCCACATTAAATTTGTTTGTCCCGCCATTATCTGTATCAAGCAACGTATGCTATACGAATAGACGATCAGGTCCAGCGCCGTGTGTAGCAGAACCGAATCCTCGTGTACCAAATGCGCCTTTGTATTAGCACGTTACTCATTGTCTTCCTTTTGTCACCAAGCCAGACTGTAACTGTTATTTTATTGTGTTCCGAATCCCATACAAGTGTTGTACTACAGTTGGAGTCCTACCAGACTAAGGCAAGATAACCGTGCTAGACGTGCACAACTACAACTATATTTCGTGTCCGCCAAGAAAGAGAGTTGTTTGCCCCAATATATAGTGCGAGGTAGTCATAGAATAGATTGAGAGAGAGAAAGATGTGAGATCAAGAGAGATCCACCAGATGCGCACGTAGAGGGTTTGTCCTCTCGTGTATTGTAATACTCCTCCCAATTATAGTGATACGCCTTTGTGCGTGCCGTGGTTTTCTCCCGTAAGGGTTTCCACGTAAAAATCAGTGTTCTTGTTCTTGGTTGATCCGCTTATCGCTGCGCCTATTTGTAACAAGTGGTATCAGAGCTTCAGGTTTGAAGATTGATTCGCTGCCCGGGAGACTTTCCGCTGCGCTCCCGGGCAGCATGGCGCAACGAGTTGATTGGATCTGAATTGACAACTTTTTTCGTCGGCGTCTCATACGCCCGCGATCTGTCCGCTGGAGTTTTTTGATTCTTCGCTTCGAAAGCTATCTGGATTTGTCGCGTCTCTGGTACTATTTCTGATCACCGCTTCCTGTACTCTGTCAGTCGGTAAATTCCGTGGAAGAGCTACGCGTGGATCATCCTGAGTACCAGATTCGTTTTGACGCACACGTGAAGACTTGGATCTTCGAAAGCTAGCGAACCATTGCATGGATCAATACGCAAGGATCAAGTCCCAAGACAAAGTGCTGCTGCACTACTAGTGCTATTTCGCACGGACATTACAAGTCAAGTTGATCAGCTCCTGAGGCAAGCAAGCAAAAGGCATCCGTTGTGCTATTGCTACTCTAGGTGAAGACAAATTCACCAAAGATCTTTACTTTAATCTCCAATTGCTACGTCCACCCGATCAGCTACCAGGTGCTATCTTCTCTGATTTATTGCTCAGCATAATTAATTTCTTTGGGGATATATTCTATTCCTTTGGCTTGTACTACTTTGTGCACAAATTATCTACTCATGATTATCATGAAGTACCAGCTTTTGTTGTTGGAGTGTGACACAAGGATTTCCGTATGGCAAGTCAAGATGTGAGCGTTGTTGGCGAAAGCCGATTATGAGGATGCACTGTTTAAGGTGCAGTTTTTGGGATTATTGCTCATCGGATATAATGGATGCAATATTGCTGCAACTTATTTGAAGAACACAGTTCAGTTATCAGAAAAATTAAGGAGGAGGTAATTATTAAGCCTGTTGGTAGCCAGCATATATTCTTTGCTCTCCGGATATATTTGCTGTTATGCATGTGAAGGTTTTGTTCATGTTCGTGATGAGGATCAGTTGTGATGCAAGGAGATATGTGTCTGCTAGATACTACAACATTAGTACTGTTTAGTTGTCTTTGCTCTCTCAAGAGAGATCTATTGCAGAGTTTAAGCTCCAATGCATGCTTAGAAGATTCCTTCATCCGACAGTTGTTTTACATGGACAGTTTTAGACCATGTCATGGATTTTTGAGACGGCAGTTTTTGGTGTACGTGATACGCTCCGAACAAGATACTCTTGCATGAGTATTGTTTGCCGAGATTTGTGCTATGTGTTTGTAGCATGTTAAGATTCCATGAGATGAGTTCTTCACAATGCGATGTGCATCAAGATATTGCACTATGAGCTATGCGCTCGTTTATGCACCACAGGAGATATGATGACTTATGTATTTGATGATTGAGAAGTTTCGGTTTTTGAGGTCAGTGGCACAGACTCAGACTTTTATTGGGAGTTTCCCAAATTTCGTATGTCTGCTTTGTTGACAGCTGTGTGTTTTCTCGATGACCTACCGATTGATTTGCTCAGTATGACTTCGTGAGAAGTTTATAAGTCATATGGACGTTTCAAGGCACAAGGTTTACTTGTGATGATTTTAATTGAGGAGTTGATGCTATCTATGATTATTGTACGGGATTTCGTCTCAAGGTGGAGTGTTATTTTTGTCGTGGGATAATCACGGCAGACGTTACCGGGGGTAACTTGTCTTGGGGCAAATCGACTCTGGTGTTTGGGAGAGGGTTTAGCTCAAGGGAAAACATGATGATATGCGATCTGGTAGCCGGCAATCAAGTCGCCGAGTCTCCGATCTAGATATATTAACTCAACTCTCGTATTACACTGGATACTCGATACCTAACGATATTGCTCGAACTCTTGGATCTCCCTCGTCTAACCCTAGGGGCCGGCTTATATAATATCCGGATCCCCTGGCCTACTCTCCAAGGCGTACCCTGAATCCTACCCGGACACTGCTTACAAACCCCAAACTTCCTTATCGGAACCCACAATCCGGGTTACGAGGCCTACGTTCTTGGGCCTTCTAGAAACTCCTTTATCTTAAGCCGGGTCTTGTGCAGCGTCCTTTGGGCCGAGTTACCCCTTGGCGTTGGCCTACCGGGTTATCATCCCTCCATCAGTTGTCCCCAGAATAGCTTGGGCTTCATGAGATCCTCCTTGAAGCGCACGCTATTCCCTGCAAAGATAACAAACACACAAGTTCATAGAGGCCGGGTTAGATTGCTTTGATAAACAGCTAGGCCTAACTCCATGGTGGCCATATAGTAACCCGGCTTTCTCCAAGTCCAGTGTTTACTTTTCCGGGTCAACGCCCCTGATGCAGACGCCAAAGATCCGGCTTACTTTACTCGTTAATCAGTCCAGGTATCGCGGAGAAGATCTGTTTCCTATCCATTCCGGATATCTTGCCCAGCACTTAAAGCGTATCTCAGAAAATCCGGGCGGGTATCCCTTATCCCGAAATTTCCGGTTCCCGCCCGTTGGACTAGGTTTATCCACCCGTACCTTATAAATAGGTACCTAGGATAACCTAACCCCCAACGGTTCATTCCAACTTCTTCTTCCTCCCCATCTCTCGCGCTTGCGCAACGCCACCACGGGAACCTCGAGCTCACCGCCGGAGCAAAGTCGCCGCCGGTTACCTTCGTCCTCGAACCGTTCCGCGCCGCCGCCAAGCTCCGCCGCTGCGCCCTCATCTTGCCCACCGGGAATTGCGAAGGGACATTTGGATTGCGCCATCTGCCGCCGTCGTGCTCTACTCCAATCTCTTCCGGTAAGCTCCTTGCTCCCATCGAATTAGCCTCACAATTTTTTGATTCGTTCTAGATTGGATCTAGGTCAACCGCGGGTCATTTCTTACCCCACGCCGGATTAGGTCACATAAACTCATACTAGTTCATCCAATGGCTTGAATATAGGCTCCACTTCATTCTCCTATTGCTTGTAGTCACTAATTTCACCACGAATTTGAAAATGAAATTTCCAATCTAGGCTCGGGCCGCCCAAATTTTCCGCACTTGCCATTGATACCCGGAAAGTCCGCCTCTTCCGGTTCATTTACTTGCAATAGATACATGGGCAATCAACCTTCTTCCGCGAACGATCACCAATACGTAAGTCCCCCATAGTTTCTGTATTGCTACTCGATACCCGGATAACCTGTAATTTTCACCCCGTCCAGTGATACCCGGATAATTCATAGTCCTCATGCCTTCTTTTTGATACTGCTTGCATATATCCGGATAACCCACGATTTCCGAGTCTTACGTCTTGTACCTTTTTGTCTCGTGCTTTTGCAGACCGAACTCATGGCTCCCAAGAAGCAAGGGAGGCAGCAAGTGTCACACCCGGACTTCTAGGGGATACTCGCAGTTCCGTTGAACAGCAGATGATTGGATTACGGGGCTTACCTGCACCCGCATCTCTTACGAGTAGGCCAACACACGTATGTGTGACAACCAAACTCTACTGTTCATCGTCTACGTAAACCATCCCATAGAAATCAGGATACTTCCATTGACGTACTTCAAACCATACACACATGGTACGTCAACGGCGTTGAACAAAATGATAGCACAACATATCTCTAGGACACAAAAGATGGAAATAAGTTGCAAATAGCTCTCATTAGAGCAGAGATAGCAAATACAATCATCCAGAGGACACCTGTCCCAACATATCATCATTACATCACAGCGGAAGCATTCAAAATGTCTGAGTACAGACAAGATCCAAATAGGCCTAAGAGGCCGGAAACGAAAAGACGGAGCCCATCCACGAAGTCTCGGATCCTGCCCGGGTCCGCTCTCTACTCGTCAGCAGTCTCGTCATACTCCACGTAGTAGCCACCATGGGGATCCTCGGAAACGTAGTCTGCGGAAACCACAACCCCAAAGGGGTCAGTACATAAACGTACTGGCAAGCAAGAATCACAGTTCACCAAAGTGTAACCCGTCAACACCAAGCACAGATGCTTTGGGTTCAACGGAAGAAAGGGGATATGAAAGATGCTGCAACTGGCTGCTCTAACCAACTACAGAAACATACTACAACTTCCGGCTAACAGAAAAGGAGATAAGATCGCGTATCGTAACCAACTACCAACTAACTCCAAACAAACCCATCCTGGATCTCGCCCCTTATCCAAAGAAGCAATCCGAGGATAACTCACACAGTTGGATTAATGATGGTTCAGATTACTGTGTCAATAAGCCTATTACTAGTCAAGTTGTTAATCATTGGGTGTAAGGTTGTTAATCATTAGGTTTAAGTTGTCCTGAGTACTTGTTAGCCAGTACTTTCACCAAGTAGTCCATAACCGCGGAAAACACGGCTTCTCGAGAAGATTTATCCCTGCAGGGGTGCACCAATTTGGCCGTACACGTAAGAATATCCCGCCAGACGGGAATCAAACCCACCAAGCGAGGTACTCAACACAACCCAACTCGTCTTCGCATCAAGCCCAAAGCACCTTGGGCGCACGGCTAATCGAGCCCCGAAGAAAGGGGACCCTCATAGCACTCTAAGAATGTGTCCCCCTATATGCCGACTACAAAAGTTCCACCCTGGCCTGGGCTCGCAAAAACATGCATGCGACAAATGGAAAACACGAACTAAATGAGGCGATTTGGACGAGATGCGAATCGAATCAAATTGAGGGGGGCGCCCATACTCGCTTCCCACATGCGGTTAGTGCGCTCATCATGGATCAGTAGACAAGACCCTTTTCCTATTAGGGTCGACACTAACAGGCCTCAAAACCACACAGGGCCTCCTGTCGGTGCCTTATCATCAAATTATTATTAACAATAACATTAGCATGATTGATTGATTAAACATCGAGCCCCCAGAACGTAATAGAAATAGCAACAGAAAGTAACGGGTAACAGACTCGAGCAAAACAACCCTAAGCATGCTAGTAAGACACGGGCAACAAGCAATGGTTATAGGTAGGGAGGTGAGGCAATATCAGGGTTAAAGGATACATGTGATAGGTTCGTAACAGAAGCAACTAATCATAGGGCTAGCAGAATAGACAACGGAATATCGGTAACCAATGTTGAAAGGAACACGATGGTTCATGTGAGTGAATACTTGCCTGCAAACCCAGTAGCCTGGTACTGAGCTAACTCCTTAGAAGGGGTGTCGTAAGTATCGTCGGTCTCAACGTCGTCGCGTATCCGAGAAGAAGCAAACAAACAATGCAGAAAAATAAACAATCAATAACATGGCATAGTGCACAAACATGGGATGATGCATGTCAAATAAATGGATGCATCAATATAAACTAGTTGACAAGATAGCAACATGATTAAATGGACCCAGATGCAATTGGATTGCATGTGGAAAGCCCATGAATTGAGGGTGAAACAATTGTTTTACAACTAACCAATAGGTGAAGGTGGATTAGCATGATGCATGGATGAGGAAAACAGCAAAATAACAACAATAGAACCAAATGGAAATAAGGTTTACCAATTTTGGAATTTTATTTATTAAGTTAAGAAATTTTGGTTTCTTAAAGGTGGCACACAAGCATTTGTTGTTTTCACCACTTTTACTTGTTCAAAATAGATAACAACGTTCATGTTTGATAAGAACACCCAATTTTAGTTGGAATACATGTTTCACTTGTTGAAAAAGGATTTCAAATGAATTATTTATGAATTAAACAAGTTTAAGCAAGAATTAAATGTGGCACCCCGAGATCGGGCACTATGCAGATTTCAGCATTCCCGCCAAAATCCACATAATAACCGATTCCAGGTTGCCACTTGTGATAACATTACAATAGTTCACGAATATTCCACAATTACAACAGAAACAGATAGGTACAAGATGACTCAAACGAGTCAAGGATACAAATGATACAATACAAAGATCCAAACAACAGCGGAAGAAACAAACGTCCGGCTACGGACAAGATACAAATTGGACTAAGAGTCCTGAAGATAACCGAGAGCGTCAAATCCCTGCCCAGGCCAAGCCGGAGGGATTCCCAAGCTAACGTCGTCAGACTTCAAACCTGTTGACTGCAATGTTGAATATGCAGCCACGAAAAAGATTCGTGGGTCAGTACGGTTAAGTACTGGCAAGTGGATAAACCCATACTCACAAGATACCGGCGTAACCAGTCATCACAAGATACAAATACTTTGGGATCAACGGAAAGGAAGGGGTTATTGCAAATAAGCGACAGCAGGCTGCACTAACCAACTACAGAGAGATACTACCACTTCCGGCTAACAGAAAGAACATAAGATCGAGTATTGTAACCAACTGAAAGATAACTTCAAACAAACCCATCCTGGATCTCGCCCCTTATCCAAAGAAGCAATCCGAGGATAACTCACACAGTTGGATTAATGATGGTTCAGATTATTGTGTCAATAAGCCTATTACTAGTCAAGTTGTTAATCATGGGGTGAAAGATTGTTAATCATTAGGTTTAAGTTGTCCTGAGTACTTGTTAGCCAGTACTTTCACCAAGTAATCCATAACCGCGGAAAACACGGCTTCTCGAGAAGATTATCCCTGCAGGGTTGCACCAATTTAGCCGTACACGCAAGAATAACCCGCCAGATGGGGAGCTAACCCACCAAGCGAGGTACTCTACACAACTCAACTCTTCTTCGCATCAAGCCCAAAGCACCACGTGCTGTGCGTGCGCGGCTGTAACATCCCAAGTATGAAAATCATCCCCTTAGAATGTTTGTTGCATGTTTATTAAAGTATTGCATCATATCATCATTTTGTTTCCATGTTGTTTGCATTTGTTTATAAATTGTTGCATTTGTTTTCCACTGTTTTCACAACTCAAATTCAAACCTTATTCAAACAATGGTTTCATACTTGCTCTGTTACAACTTTTTGAATAAAAATTCACAAATAATAACAACCATTTGGTTCCATGTTTTCCATAGTGAACACTTGTGAAAATGATGTTTTAAATCCATTATTTATTTTTCCAAACACATTTTAAAATTCAAAATCCAAGCACCCACAAACAGAACCATTTTGAATTTATGTTGTTACCAAATCAAACCAACTCAAATTGTCTATTTTACCATAGGGGTTACCCTATTCTAGATGTTGGTTTTATTAATGATTATTAATTTTAACAATTTCACCCAATTTTGGTTTAACTTTTAAACAGCAATCAAACATTTAAATTTTTGCAAATAAAAGCTACCAAATGTTTGCATTTTACCTAAGTAAACTCCCCTAATTTTTCTAAAATTTTCTCTAAACTAAAACCTATATTTTTCTTCCAAAAGCAAAGCCTACAAAAAAAAACAGAAAAGGAAAAAATAAAAAGAGGAGAAAACGCAGCGCGCGCGCAGCAGATAAACAAGCCCAGCCCGTTTCCTTCCCCGCGCGCGCCAGCCCAGCCCACCTATCCCCACTTAACGCTTTGAAAATCGTGCTGATCGTCTTGTTGGCGTACGGCAGCGCATCCGTGCCGCCACCGCGACAGCGCGGCGACTCCGGCGGCCGCCCTTGCTCTCCGCGCCTATAAAACGCGCCCTAGGGCACCCAGTACCTAACCCTAGACCCCCTAGGCTCCTATTCCCTCGCCGCCGCCGCCAATCGTTGCTTCCCCGACGAGGTTCCCCTCCTCTGTCACCCTCGCCGGAGACGGAGCTCTGAATCCGTCGATGGCGCCGCCACCTCCCACTTCTACCTAGCCATCTACCACCTGGAATCGGAAGGCCACTGTTTCCTCTACGTTTCGGACACGAGAGCGCAACCGGAGATCATCTACTTCCTCGACGCCGTCCACGACACCGCCGCCTCTGTCACGCCGTCGTCAGCAACCTCCGCCACCTCAATCCACTCCTGGTGAGCTCCACCATCTCCCATCTCTCCCTCTGTCGCTTGCGCACGGTTCAGTGCACGTCCACTCTCTGCACACCACCCAGTTCGAGCACGGACGCGTCACCTCAACGCCGGCGAGCATCGCCACCGTAGTCTGTCAGTCGAGGAAGAAATCGCTCGTCAGAAATTCATTTAACAGGCGAACAAAGTGTTAACCTGTATCCGTCACTGTATCTGTCAAACGAATCGAAACAGCGCAGTGGCACTGCCCCTTGTGCGCGCAGGAGAGGGCGCGGGTTCGAGTCCGCAGCGCCCCAATTTTTGGTTCCTTTTTCTTCCACAGCGCGCAGGCCCACCAGTCATTGACTGCCACTGCCACGCGTGCGTGCGCCGCGCCACGCTGGCCTCTGGCCCACGCGGCAGAGGCAGTGTGTGGATAGCTGTGCGGTGAGAAAAGTTCCTGCGCATTTTCTGTTTATTCCAAATCAATTTAAATAACAGTTTTGACTTAAAAACTTCAAACTTTAATTCTGTAAATCCAATAAATAAAAAGTTTATATGTTTTCTGTTCCAAATTTCCTAATCTTTCCAAATAATCAATTTGTGTACTGTTTTGACAATTACAAATACCTTTAAAATTCAAATTTGAATAATTCAAATGTAATTTGCAATAATTCATAAATAATTCATACTAATTCCAAATGAGACAAATAAAATATGTTTTTCATACCATTTTGAATAACCTATTCAAATATAAATGTTGCTTCATGGTTTGAATAATTTAAATTGCCTAAATAATTTAATCCTTGTTTAATTCAATTAAAATTTGATAAAATCATAACTTGGTCAAAATAAAATATTTTTGAACATGCAAAATATGTTTTCAAACCATCAAAGTGTGAACTTTTCAAATGTGAGTTTGAATTCATGTTTTGAACAAATAAAAATTCATATAATTTCAAACTTGTTTTAAATTCATTTAAAACTTGTTTAATATTGTTTAATTCATAATTAAATAATCCAAATTCCAATTTCAATATTTGAAACATGTAATCCAACTAAAATTTGATGTTCTTTTCAAATATAAACTTTGTTATTTGTTTTGAACAATTTAACTGGGTGAAAACAACAAATACTTGTGTGTCACCTTTAAGGCACCCAAAATTTCCCTAAATTAATAATAAAAATTCTAAATTGCTACACCCTATTCTAAATTGATTCTAATGTTGTTATTTTGCTGTTTTCCTTTTGCATGCATCATACTAAACCACTAGCACCTGTTGATTAGTTGGAAAACAAATAATCTAACCAAAATCCATGGGCTTTTCATATGCAACTCAAAATTGCATATGTGTCCATTTAAATTGTGTTATCATATCAATTAGTTTATTTTGATGCATCTATTAACTTGTCATGCATCATATTTGATTGTGCACTATGCCATGATAATGATTGTTTATATTCTGCCTTGTTTGTTTGCTTCTTCTCGGATAGACGACGACGTTGATACCGACGATCTTTACGACACCCCTTCTGAGGATCTAGCTCAGTACCCGGCTACTGGGTTTGCAGGCAAATTATCACTCACATGAACCACTGTGTTCCTTTCAACATTGGTTACCGATACTTTCCGTTGATTCTTTTCTGCTAGCCATAGTGGTAGTTGTTTCTGTTACGAACCTATCACATGATACCCTAAACCCTGATATTGCCATCACCTCCAGTCCTAAAACCCCGTTGCTTGGGCCCGTGTCTTACTAGCATGCTTAGGGTTGTTTTGCTCGAGTCTGCTATCAGTTACTTTCTGTTATTATATTCTGTTATATTCTGGGGCTCGATGTTAAACAACACCTGTTAATTTGAGGTAATAATAATTTGCTGATAAGGCACCGGCAGGAGGCCCGGCGTGGTTTTGAGGCCTGCTAGTGTCGACCCTAATAGGAAAAGGGTCTTGTCTACTGATCCATGATGAGCGCACTATCCGCATGTGGGAAGCGTGTATGGGCGCCCCCCTCAATTTGACTCGATCCGCATCTCGTCCAAATCACCACACTTAGTTCGGGCTTTCCATTTGATGCACGCATATGCAGGTACGAACCCGAGGCCAGGGTGGAACTTTTGTAGTCGGCATTTAGGGCGGCGTGGTCTTCCAGTGCTATGAGGGTCCTCCTTTTCTTCGGGGGGCTCGATTAGCCGCGCACGCACAACACGTGGTGCTTTGGGCTTGATGCGAAGAAGAGTTGAGTTGTGTTGAGTGCCCCGCTTGGTGGGAAAGGCCTTCCCATCTGGCGGGTTATTCTTACGTGTACGGCCAAATTGGTGCACCCCTGCAGGGATAAATCTTCTCGAGAAGCCGTGTTTTCCGCGGTTATGGTTGACTTGGTGAAAGTACTGGCTAACAAGTACTCAGAACAACTTACACCTAACTAATGCTAACTTGACTAGTAATAGGCTTATTGACACAACAACTTGATCCATCATTAATCCAACTGTGTGAGTTATCCTCGGATTGCTTCTTTGGATAAGGGGCGAGGTCCAGGATGGGTTTGATTGGTGGTTAGTTATAGTTGGTTACGATACGCTATCTTATCCCTTTCTGTTACACCGGAAGTTATAGTATGTTCTGTAGTTGGTTAGTGCAGCCAGTTGCAGCATCTTCCATACCCTTTTCTTCCGTTGATCCCAAGGCATCTGTGCTTGGTGTTGACGGGCTACACTTTGGTGAATTGTGAGTCTTGCTTGCCAGTACGTTGTTGTACTGACCCCTTTGGGGCTGTGGTTTACGCAGACTACGACTACGGCTACGATGACCACCAGGATGGCTACTTCGTGGAGTTTGACGAGACTGCAGACGAGTAGATAGCTGGACCAGGGCTGGATCCAGGACCTACGTGGATGGGCTTCGTCTTCTTTATTTTCTCCGGCTTCTTAAGCCTGTTGGATTTGTCTGTACCCATACACCTTTGATTGCTTCCGCTGATGTAATGAATGCTACGTTGGGACATGTGTCCTCTGGATGATTGTATTTGCTATTTCTGCCTTAGTGAAGGCCATTTGCAACCTTATTTCAATCTTTTGTGTCTTAGAGGCATGTTGTGTTATCCTTTTGTTCAAAGCCGTTGACGTACCATGTGTGTATGGTATGAAGTACGTCAATGGTAGTGTCCAGATTTCTACGGGATAGTTTACATCGACGGTGAACAGTAACGGTTGGTTGTCGCACATAAGTGCTGGCCTACCCGTAACGGGACGCGGGAGCTTTTAAGCCCCGTAATCCAATCAAAATACTGTTCAGTTCGTACGGTGAGTATCCTCTAGAAGTCCGGGTGCGACAAATGGTATCAGAGCCTGTCTGCCTGTAGGATCCCTTTTTACTGGTCGCACTTGAGTCTAGAAACTATTTTGTAGCTATATAGGAAAAATGAAACGTGAGAGTAGGAATTCTGCCATTTTTCTTCTTTCCCCACCCACCCACCCTTTTCTGGTAAGGAAGTGCAACGTTGTTTTCTGTTCTCACCTAAACTTTAAAGTTAGGATTTCACGTGTTTTGGGTTCTCCGTAGTACCTCAGGACTTTTGGTCTCGTTTTCCCGATGTTGCTTCGATATCCTATTCTTCTAAAGAACCTTTCGTCCGTTGAAACCTTGCTGTTGTTTTCCACTTCATTTCTTCTACCGGAGTCTAATCAAAACCTCCCAAATCATCTCCAGATGGATCTCAGGTTCTACCCGCAGGTGGTTAGGATGACTCGCTGTGAGAGCACCGCCGGTTATCCGGAGATGCTGAGAGACATGGTGACTTATCTGGGGTTCCATTGGGCACCAGAGTACCAGGTCTACGAGCAGCAGCGAGAGTTTGACCAGACCTACTACCGGGCTATCGTCTACATTCTGTCGGATGATGGCAGGAGCGTTGTCAACCGCTACGAGGCAGTAGGTTCCACAGTGGATATGGCCGTGCAGCAGGCAGCTTACGTGAGTCTCACCGTCCTCCGTGCTGACTACTGGGGGTTTGACGATTCTATCTATCGTCACATCCCCCGTGGTTACATCACGTCGGCGGGAGTTCACTTCACTCTCCACGGCAACCTGGATACCTACGAGTCTGATAGCTCCAGGCTGCACACCACTGCCCAGTTTGTGAGGCACAGTGACGCAGTTGCTTCCACACTTTCTCAGGAGTTAGCCTCAGTCAGGGAGCAGCTCCACCTTGCTCTCACTCGTCTGGCGACGTACACCACAGACTTCGTTCGAGACGAGCGCTTTGCACGTTTCACTCAGCCAGCTGGTCTTCCGTTGCCAGATGCTGGAGGTTACGAGCCGATCAGAGGTCCACTTCTCGACCTTGGAGCTGGTTACACAGGGATTCCCCGCTATGGAGCACAGGGAGACGACGCTTTCTACTTCACCACACCGAGAGTTGCTCTCAGAGCAGTCCCGCTCTACGTGGATCGTCGTCATACCTACTTCCGCGGGATTCCTCCGCACCGTATCTCTCGTCGTACTACTCACCGCCGTCCTGCGTGATGAGCATGGGAGTACCGATGTATCCGTTCCTAGCTATGTTTAGTTATCCTTGTATTTTGAACCATGTATTGGTCTGTTGGATATTCTGATGTATTTGAACATGTGATGATGTACCTGTTGGTTATCTATTCATGCGTCGGAATAATCTCTCTTTCGGTTACCAAGTCTATCCTTTGCTGTTATTGTGCTAAAATGCATTTCTGTTCAGGATGCCTGCAACCAGGAACTCCCCGCCTGAACCACCTCCGCTCACGGAGCTGTTGACTCAGATGACTCAGGTCGTGGCTCAGATGGCCCAGATCCAGGCTAACCAGCACAACAACCAGAATGCTCCGCGTGTCAGCATCAAGGAGTTTCTGAGCATGGGGCCGAGAGCTTTCGTGGCAACACGTGAGCCTCTGGATGCTGATGACTGGATCAGGGAGATGAACAGGGCTCTGGAGATTGCTCATGTTGCTGAGGAAGATAAGGTCAAGTATGCCACCTACCTACTGAAGGGTCAGGCAGCTACCTGGTGGGAGAACTACCAGACCATGAGAGCTGGCTATCCTATCACCTGGGGTTGTTTCAAGGATGCCTTCCTGAAGCACCACATCCCAGATGGTCTCATGGAAAGGATGCGTGAGGAATTATACTCTCTCAAACAGGGAAAGCTGGACGTCCTCGGCTACCAGAACGAGTTCAATCGTCTCTCTCGATACGCTGGTGACGAGGTGTCCACTGAAGCCAAGAAGATGGCAAGGTTCCGCCGAGGTTTTAACCCGGAACTGAAGTACGCTCTCACCAACATCAAGTGCAAGGACTTCGTGGAGCTCGTGAACACCGCGCTCAATGAGGAGAATGGGCGCAAGGCGTTCGAAGAGTCGCGCAAGCACTCGCGTGAGGGTGGTTCCTCCTCCAACATGACCATCCCTCCGCAGAAGCGCCGCATCTGGGTGCCAAACAGTGCTGTCACTAGGGCTCCAAATGCCCAAGCTTCTCCAGGCTTTGGTCCCCGCCCACCCAACCCATCTCAGATGCAGGGTCAGAGGTTTCCAATGGGGCAGCCAAGGCCAGCTCCTCCTCGTGTCGTCACTTGCTTCAAGTGCAAGGAGACTGGACACTATGCTGATAAGTGCACTCAGAGGCAGCTACCTCCACCACCTCCTCGCCCCAACACCAACCAGGCAATGGTTCGTGCTCCCCCGGCTAAAGCCTTCAACTCCAACAACAGGCCTGTCGGGAGGACCGCGAGGGTGAATCATATCAAGGCCGACAAAGCTGAGGAAGCTGCTGACGTCGTTCTCGGTACATTCCCCGTAAACTCTAACCCAGCTAAAGCGTTGTTTGATACCGGAGCATCGCATTCGTTCGTGTCAAAGATCTTTGCAACAGCAGTTAAACTACCTTTTGTTGGTTTGGGTTCCCCGCTAGTAGTAAACTCCCCTGGAGCAACTATGCAAACTTCCAAGATCAGTCATGAGAATCAGATCTTAATTGGAGGCCACATATTCCTTGCTTCCCTCATTCTGCTTGGCAATTCTGACATTGATGTCATCCTTGGCATGGATTGGTTGAAGGCCAATAAAGCTACGATTGATTGTGCTAAGAAGTCAATAACTCTGTTCCACCCTTCCGGCCAGATAGTCTATTCTCCAAGTGAATCAAGTTCTGTTCAGTTGTACACCCTGGATGCTAAACCTCTACCTCTGCTTGAAAATGTTCCGGTGGTTTGTGAATTCCCTGACGTCTTTCCAGAAGAGTTGCCAGGGATGCCTCCGGACAGAGCAGTTGAGTTCGTGATCGAGCTTGAACCAGGTACTGCACCAATCTCTAAGCATCCATACAAGATAGCTCCTCCTGAATTGAAATTGTTGAAGGAGCAAATTGATATGTACATGGAGAAAGGTTACATTCAGCCTAGTTCTTCCGCTTGGGGTTGCCCAACTCTGTTTGTTGCCAAGAAGGATCAAACAAAAAGACTCGTGGTTGACTATCGTCCTCTCAACGAGAAAACCATCAAGAACAAGTATCCAATTCCTCGTATCGATGATCTTTTTGATCAACTTGCTGGAGTTTCAATATTCTCAAAGTTGGACTTGAGGATGGGTTACCATCAGATAAAGATCAGAAAGGAAGATATTCCAAAAACAGCTTTCACCACTCGTTACGGTCTATATGAATACACCGTCATGTCCTTTGGTCTCACCAATGCACCGGCAACCTTCTCAAGACTCATGAATTCTGTCTTCCACGAATACCTCAACAAGTTCGTTGTGGTATATCTCGATGATATTCTAGTCTACTCAAAATCCGAGGAAGAGCATGGAGAACACCTTCGTCTCACTCTCATGAAACTTCGCGAGCATCGTCTGTATGCCAAGTTCTCCAAATGTGAGTTCTGGATTCCAGAAGTTGCTTACCTTGGTCATGTCATCTCTGCCAAAGGCATAGCCATTGACCCGGAAAAGGTTAAGGCAATTGTTGATTGGAAACCCCCTAAGACGGTGAAGCAAGTCAGAAGTTTTCTTGGCTTGGCTAGCTATTGCCGTCGTTTCGTCCAAAACTTTTCCAAGATTGCCAAACCTCTAACTGATCTCACAAAGAAGGACAAGAAGTTCGTTTGGACTCCACAGTGTGATGAGAGTTTCAATCTCCTGAAGACTAAACTCACTTCCACCCCAGTTCTGGTTGGCCCAGATACTACCAAACCTTTCCAGATATTCTGTGATGCATCTCTCCAAGGCTTAGGAGCAGTTCTTATGCAAGAACGCCAAGTTGTGGCTTATGCTTCACGTCAGTTGAACCCACATGAGCAAAACTATCCCACTCATGATCTTGAGCTAGCAGCAGTTGTGTTTGCCCTCAAGAAATGGAGGCAATACTTGTTGGGTAACAAAACTGAAATCTTTTCCGATCACAAGAGTCTGAAATACATCTTCACTCAACCAGATCTAAACCTCAGGCAAAGGAGATGGATTGAGAAGATTAAAGACTTTGATCTCACCATTTCTTACACTCCAGGCAAGGCTAATGTTATGGCCGATGCTCTCAGTCGCAAGTCATATTGCAATAATCTCATGATAATGGAAAGCCAACCTCCACTTCATGAAGAATTCCAGAAGCTAAACCTTGGTCTTGTTCCTCAAGGCTACCTTGCTAGCTTGACAGCCAGTCCAACTCTCGAGGACAAGATTCGTTCTGAATAACTTCGTGATACTGAAATCAAGAAGATGGTGGAGCACATCAAGGAAGGCAAGGAGAAATTCAAGTCTTTCTCAGTTGATGATAAAGGAACTGTGTTCTTTGAAGGACGCATTGCAGTTCCTCAGGTTCAAAGTCTCAAAGATATCATTCTCAAGGAGGCTCATGAAACTCCTCTCTCCATTCACCCTGGAAGTACAAAGATGTACCAGGATCTTAAGACACTGTATTGGTGGCCTGGCATGAAACGTGAAATTGCTCAATACGTTTCTGAATGCGACGTTTGTCAACGTGTTAAGGCAGTCCATCAGAAAACAGCAGGTCTACTCCAACCTCTCAAAATTCCTGAGTGGAAGTGGGACATGATTGAAATGGACTTCGTTACTGGGTTTCCAAAGTCCAAAAAGGGCAACGATGCAATCTTCGTTGTTATTGATCGTCTCACTAAGGTAGCTCACTTCTTTGCTGTCAAGGAAACTATCTCAGCTAGCCAGTTAGCAGAACTCTACACAGCGAAGATTGTTCCCCTTCATGGTGTTCCATTGGAAATAAGCTCAGACCGTGGAAGTATCTTCACTTCTCATTTCTGGAAAAGCTTTCAAGAAGCATTGGGCACTAAACTTCTGTTCAGCACAGCTTATCACCCTCAGTCTCAGGGGCAAGTCGAAAGAGTCAATCAGATTCTCGAGGATATGCTTAGAGCATGTGGTATCTCCTTTGGCATGAAATGGGAGGATTGCCTTCCATATGCTGAATTCTCCTACAACAACAGCTACCAGGCAAGCCTAGGTATGGCACCATTTGAAGCACTCTATGGCCACAGATGCAGGAGTCCAATCAATTGGTCTGGAGCTGGTGAACGTTCACTCTTAGGCCCTGACATTGTTAAGGAAGCCGAGGAGAAAGTTCGTATCATTCGTGACAATCTCAGGATTGCTCAGTCTCGTCAGAAGAGCTATTATGATAGCAAGCACAGGGATATGATCTATGCACCTGGTGACAAGGCATATCTCCGTGTAACTCCCCTCAGAGGCACTCATCGTTTCGGTGTGAAAGGAAAGCTGGCACCAAGATACATTGGTCCTTTCAACATTCTCTCAAGGCGTGCAGAAAATGCTTATCGTCTTGAACTTCCAGAAAAGCTATCCAAGGTGCACGATGTGTTCCACGTGTCACAGCTTAAGAAGTGTTTCAAAGATCCAGATCGTGCAGTTGATCATGATTCCATCGAACTGCAAGATGATCTCTCTTATGAGGAACACCCTATTCGTATTCTCGATGAGACCGAGCGTAAGACTCGCAACAAGAGCACAAAGTTCTTGAAAGTGCAGTGGTCGCATCATTCCGATAAAGAGGCAACGTGGGAGACCGAAGAGGATCTTCGCAAGAAGTATCCGGACCTTTTCATTTCTCAGTAGGAATCTCGGGGCGTGATTCCTTCAAGGGGGGGCGTTTTGTAACATCCCAAGTATGAAAATCATCCCCTTAGAATGTTTGTTGCATGTTTATTAAAGTATTGCATCATATCATCATTTTGTTTCCATGTTGTTTGCATTTGTTTCTAAATTGTTGCATTTGTTTTCCACTGTTTTCACAACTCAAATTCAAACCTTATTCAAACAATGGTTTCATACTTGCTCTGTTACAACTTTTTGAATAAAAATTCACAAATAATAACAACCATTTGGTTCCATGTTTTCCATAGTGAACACTTGTGAAAATGATGTTTTAAATCCATTATTTATTTTTCCAAACACATTTTAAAATTCAAAATCCAAGCACCCACAAACAGAACCATTTTGAATTTATGTTGTTACCAAATCAAACCAACTCAAATTGTCTATTTTACCATAGGGGTTACCCTATTCTAGATGTTGGTTTTATTAATGATTATTAATATTAACAATTTCACCCAATTTTGGTTTAACTTTTAAACAGCAATCAAACATTTAAATTTTTGCAAATAAAAGCTATCAAATGTTTGCATTTTACCTAAGTAAACTCCCCTAATTTTTCTAAATTTTTCTCTAAACTAAAACCTATATTTTTCTTCCAAAAGCAAAGCCTACAAAAAAAAACAGAAAAGGAAAAAATAAAAAGAGGAGAAAACGCAGCGCGCGCGCAGCAGATAAACAAGCCCAGCCCGTTTCCTTCCCCGCGCGCGCCAGCCCAGCCCACCTATCCCCACTTAACGCTTTGAAAAGCGTGCTGATCGTCTGTTGGCGTACGGCAGCGCATCCGTGCCGCCACCGCGACAGCGCGGCGACTCTGGCGGCCGCCCTTGCTCTCCGCGCCTATAAAACGCGCCCTAGGGCACCCAGTACCTAACCCTAGACCCCCTAGGCTCCTATTCCCTCGCCGCCGCCGCCAATCGTTGCTTCCCCGACGAGGTTCCCCTCCTCTGTCACCCTCGCCGGAGACGGAGCTCTGAATCCGTCGATGGCGCCGCCACCTCCCACTTCTACCTAGCCATCTACCACCTGGAATCGGAAGGCCACTGTTTCCTCTACGTTTCGGACACGAGAGCGCAACCGGAGATCATCTACTTCCTCGACGCCGTGCACGACACCGCCGCCTCTGTCACGCCGTCGTCAGCAACCTACGCCACCTCAATCCACTCCTGGTGAGCTCCACCATCTCCCATCTCTCCCTCTGTCGCTTGCGCACGGTTCAGTGCACGTCCACTCTCTGCACACCACCCAGTTCGAGCACGGACGCGTCACCTCAACGCCGGCGAGCAGCGCCACCGTAGTCTGTCAGTCGAGGAAGAAATCGCTCGTCAGAAATTAGGTTAACAGGCGAACGAAGTGTTAACCTGTATCCGTCATTGTATCTGTCAAACGAATCGAAACAACGCAGTGGCACTGCCCCTTGTGCGCGCAGGCGAGGGCGCGGGTTCGAGTCCGCAGCGCCCCAATTTTTGGTTCCTTTTTCTTCCACAGCGCGCAGGCCCACCAGTCATTGACTGCCACTGCCACGCGTGCGTGCGTCGCGCCACGCTGGCCTCTGGCCCACGCGGCAGAGGCAGTGTGTGGATAGCTGTGCGGTGAGAAAAGTTCCTGCGCATTTTCTGTTTATTCCAAATCAATTTAAATAACAGTTTTGACTTAAAAACTTCAAACTTTAATTCTGTAAATCCAATAAATAAAAAGTTTATATGTTTTCTGTTCCAAATTTCCTAATCTTTCCAAATAATCAATTTGTGTACTGTTTTGACAATTACAAATACCTTTAAAATTCAAATTTGAATAATTCAAATGTAATTTGCAATAATTCATAAATAATTCATACTAATTCCAAATGAGGCAAATAAAATATGTTTTTCATACCATTTTGAATAACCTATTCAAATATAAATGTTGCTTCATGGTTTGAATAATTTAAATTGCCTAAATAATTTAATCCTTGTTTAATTCAATTAAAATTTGATAAAATCATAACTTGGTCAAAATAAAATATTTTTGAACATGCAAAATATGTTTTCAAACCATCAAAGTGTGAACTTTTCAAATGTGAGTTTGAATTCATGTTTTGAACAAATAAAAATTCATTTAATTTCAAAATTGTTTTAAATTCATTTAAAACTTGTTTAATATTGTTTAATTCATAATTAAATAATCCAAATTCCAATTTCAATATTTGAAACATGTAATCCAACGAAAATTTGATGTTCTTTTCAAATATAAACTTTGTTATTTGTTTTGAACAATTTAACTGGGTGAAAACAACAAATACTTGTGTGTCACCTTTAAGGCACCCAATATTTCCCTAAATTAATAATAAAAATTCTAAATTGCTACACCCTATTCTAAATTGATTCTAATGTTGTTATTTTGCTGTTTTCCTTTTGCATGCATCATACTAAACCACTAGCACCTGTTGATTAGTTGGAAAACAAATAATCTAACCAAAATCCATGGGCTTTTCATATGCAACTCAAAATTGCATATGTGTCCATTTAAATTGTGTTATCATATCAATTAGTTTATTTTGATGCATCTATTAACTTGTCATGCATCATATTTGATTGTGCACTATGCCATGATAATGATTGTTTATATTCTGCCTTGTTTGTTTGCTTCTTCTCGGATAGACGACGACGTTGATACCGACGATCTTTACGACACCCCTTCTGAGGATCTAGCTCAGTACCCGGCTACTGGGTTTGCAGGCAAGTTATCACTCACATGAACCACTGTGTTCCTTTCAACATTGGTTACCGATACTTTCCGTTGATTCTTTTCTGCTAGCCTTAGTGGTAGTTGTTTCTGTTACGAACCTATCACATGATACCCTAAACCCTGATATTGCCATCACCTCCAGTCCTAAAACCCCGTTGCTTGGGCCCGTGTCTTACTAGCATGCTTAGGGTTGTTTTGCTCGAGTCTGCTATCAGTTACTTTCTGTTATTATATTCTGTTATATTCTGGGGCTCGATGTTAAACAACACCTGTTAATTTGAGGTAATAATAATTTGCTGATAAGGCACCGGCAGGAGGCCCGGCGTGGTTTTGAGGCCTGCTAGTGTCGACCCTAATAGGAAAAGGGTCTTGTCTACTGATCCATGATGAGCGCACTATCCGCATGTGGGAAGCGTGTATGGGCGCCCCCTCAATTTGACTCGATCCGCATCTCGTCCAAATCACCACACTTAGTTCGGGCTTTCCATTTGATGCACGCATATGCAGGTACGAACCCGAGGCCAGGGTGGAACTTTTGTAGTCGGCATTTAGGGCGGCGTGGTCTTCCAGTGCTATGAGGGTCCTCCTTTTCTTCGGGGGGCTCGATTAGCCGCGCACGCACAGCACGTGGTTCTTTGGGCTTGATGCGAAGAAGAGTTGAGTTGTGTTGAGTGCCCCGCTTGGTGGGAAAGGCCTTCCCATCTGGCGGGTTATTCTTACGTGTACGGCCAAATTGGTGCACCCCTGCAGGGATAAATCTTCTCGAGAAGCCGTGTTTTCCGCGGTTATGGTTGACTTGGTGAAAGTACTGGCTAACAAGTACTCAGAACAACTTACACCTAACTAATGCTAACTTGACTAGTAATAGGCTTATTGACACAACAACTTGATCCATCGTTAATCCAACTGTGTGAGTTATCCTCGGATTGCTTCTTTGGATAAGGGGCGAGGTCCAGGATGGGTTTGATTGGTGGTTAGTTATAGTTGGTTACGATACGCTATCTTATCCCTTTCTGTTACACCGGAAGTTATAGTATGTTCTGTAGTTGGTTAGTGCAGCCAGTTGCAGCATCTTCCATACCCTTTTCTTCCGTTGATCCCAAGGCATCTGTGCTTGGTGTTGACGGGCTACACTTTGGTGAATTGTGAGTCTTGCTTGCCAGTACGTTGTTGTACTGACCCCTTTGGGGCTGTGGTTTACGCAGACTACGACTACGGCTACGATGACCACCAGGATGGCTACTTCGTGGAGTTTGACGAGACTGCAGACGAGTAGATAGCTGGACCAGGGCTGGATCCAGGACCTACGTGGATGGGCTTCGTCTTCTTTATTTTCTCCGGCTTCTTAAGCCTGTTGGATTTGTCTGTACCCAGACACCTTTGATTGCTTCCGCTGATGTAATGAATGCTATGTTGGGACATGTGTCCTCTGGATGATTGTATTTGCTATTTCTGCCTTAGTGAAGGCCATTTGCAACCTTATTTCAATCTTTTGTGTCTTAGAGGCATGTTGTGTTATCCTTTTGTTCAAAGCCGTTGACGTACCATGTGTGTATGGTATGAAGTACGTCAATGGTAGTGTCCAGATTTCTACGGGATAGTTTACATCGACGGTGAACAGTAACGGTTGGTTGTCGCACATAAGTGCTGGCATACCCGTAAGGGGACGCGGGAGCTTTTAAGCCCCGTAATCCAATCAAAATACTGTTCAGTTCGTACGGTGAGTATCCTCTAGAGTAGTAACAGAAAGTAACGGGTAACAGACTCGAGCAAAACAACCCTAAGCATGATAGTAAGACACGGGCAACAAGCAATGGTTATAGGTATGGAGATGAGGCAATATCAAGGTTAAGGGATTCATGTGATGGGTTCGTAACAGAAACAACTACTACTAAGGATAGCAGAAAAGAAACAACGGAAAGAATCGGTAACAAGTGATGAAAGGCAGCCATATGGCAGCAAGTGAGTATACTTGCCTGAGATCCCGCAAGGTAGCAGAACTTGTCGTTGCTCACATCATCTCAACGTCCTATCCGGGAAGAAGCAATGAACCTCGGACAAACACCGGATGCAACAATTACTACTACGGCAAAAGATCCAGCATGATCAAGGTATGGATGCATGACAAGTTTAAAGATGCATCAAGGTAAACTAGTTGACAAGAAAAATAGATTTAAATGGACCCATATGCATTGTGAGTTGCATATGGATGCACATGTTAAGGTGGAAGCAATGATCTACAATTAGTTAACATGTGTAAGTGGTTTATCATGATGCATGCATGATTAAAGCAATAATGAACAACAATAGATGCAAAGGAAAAGGAAAATACCAAGTGTGGGATTTTATTTGTCATGTTAAGAATTTCTGGTTCCTTATTGATGTCACACAAGTAATTGTTGTTTTCAACAAGTTAAAGTGTTCAAAACTAATAACAAAGTTTATTTTTGGAAAGAACATCAAATTTTAGTTGGATTACATGTTTCAAGTATTGAAATTGGAATTAGGATAATTTAATTATGAATTAAACAATATTAAACAAGTTTTAAATGAATTTAAAACAATTTTGAATTTAATTGGATTTTTATTTTTTCAAAACATAAATTCAAACTCACATTTGAAAAGCTCACACTTTGATGGTTTGAAAACATATTTTGCATGTTCAAAAATAATTTTATATTAGGCAAGTTATGATTTTATCAAATTTAATTGAATTAAACAAGTATTAAATTATTTAGGCAATTTAAATTATTCAAACAATGAAACAAATTTTATATTTGAATAGAATATTCAAATTGGTATGGAAAACATATTTTATTTGCCTTATTTGGAATTAGTATGAATTATTTATGAATTGTTGCAAATTACATTTGAATTATTCAAATTTGAATTTTAAATGTATTTGGAAAATTCAAAACAGGAAACAAAATCTATATTTGAAAAGGGTATTTGAAATAGCATGGAAAACATATTTTATTTGCATTTATTGGATTAAGAATGAGCAAGTTATTGAATTTAGCAAACTGCCTTTGGATTACTTGGATTCAAATTTAAATTGCATTTTGAAGTTTCAAAACAGTGAACAAATGTTACCAAAAGATAGAGAATTTAATTTAGACCAGTGTGCATATTTTATTTTCATTTATTGGAGTTATAAAACTAATTTTATTGCCAAAATATTTTCAGGGACTAATCTGTTAAAAATAAGGACTAGTTTTTGATTACAGAAACGTTCAAAATCGTTTTATACCCACTGGAACAGCTACACAGGCACTGCCAGGGGGGCCCCGTGGCTCACTGTGCCCACGTGGCACACGAGGGGCTTACAGGTGGGCCTGCTCCTGAGCGCGCAATAGAGAAAAAAGGTGGGGTTTTTATCCCTCAGCGGGGATCGAACCCAGGAGCTCACCCACGCGCGGACGGAACGGAACCAGTGCGTTGATCGTGTGGTTGTGATACCATAGCAGGCTGACGGAATATAAGGTGGACATCGAGTGCTTACTGAATTTTGGGCAGCAACCAAAACTGCAGGCTTTCGTCGTCGGGTTCAGAGAAAAATACCGCAGCTGCTGGCGATCCGCGCGCGTGGTGCGACCTCGAGGTGCAGCAAGGGTCAGCAGGCTTGCTGGGGTTGCGAGGCGACCAGCCCATCCACGCGGGCTGACGGTGAGCAACAGATTGCACGCCCCCGGAACTGGAGCTTCTCTGTAACAGGGCCATGGCGGACCGAGCAAAGATTCAGAAACGCGCGGCGACAAGGAGTAGGGGAAAGGGTTGGGAGATGGCCGGAATCGGCCGAGAGGACCACCTGGAGGATTAGGGAGAGGTTGGTCCAGCTCGAGGTCGACCAAAGGCGTCGAATTTCGGCGGCGATGACGGCTGGTCGGAGAGGAAAAGAGAAGGTCGACGAGGCCCTGGAGTGACTCGGCTCCACTTCTCCGGGGCAGAGGAAAAGGGCGTCGAGGAGCAGCTACTGGTACCCTCGAACGGTCCCGGAGATACTGGTGACGGTGGGTCGACGGTGAGGCAGTTGGGACGGCGAGCTCGCGCGGTTGCAGAGAAGAAAAGGAGGCGCCGCGGCGGGGAGAGAGGGTAGGACTAGGCATAGGGGTCTAGGGTTCGAGGGAGGGAACCCTAGGGGGTTTTGTAGGGAGCTTGGGCGTCGGGGGGCCGTCCATGGATGCCTTCCGCCGACGTGGAGGCTCCGATTGTCTGCCGTACGCGAGGAAGAGGAAGCACAGAGGAGCGAAACGGTACGAGCTTGAGTTGGGCTGGGCCGCGCGCGAAAGGTAAGGAGAGGATGGTGGGCTGGCTGCCCACTGCCCTCTGCGCCAATTTTTTTTTATTTTTTTTAAAAAAATCTATTCTCCTGTTTTTTTGTAGCAAATGAAATGGGAAGAAAAAGATGACATTTTGGTTAATAAAAATGTTAAAAAAATTAGTTAAGCTAGTTAAGTTTTAAAGAAAACAGTAGCCAAGTTTTGTTTTCAGAAAACTTTAAATTTGATTGATGTTTGTTTGAGATTCAAATTTGGATGCATTTTAATTAAGTGATCATTTAATAAAACAAACCTTGAATAGGGGAACCCGTATGATTGAAATTGATTAAAATTAGTTGATTGGCTTGTTAGAGTTTATAAATTCAAAAGTGGTTCTGTTTGATGCATTTGATTTGAAAATGAAGGTGATTTAATTAATTGATTTAAAATAATTGTTTGATTAAACCCAACCATTTAATGAGTGATTTGATTTGAATTTTGAGTTATCCATTAGGGTTTTAATAAAAGGGAAAAATTTTATTAACAGGCAATTTGATTAAAACAAATTCAACCAGTGAAAAACAATTGAGTGGTTTAGTTTGAAATTTTGAAATTGGAAATTTTTGGGCAGGGGGTGAAAGTTTAAATTGTTTTGAATTTTCAGTTGTGATGCAAACATGGTGCAATGCAATATGATGCATGTGATGCAAGCAAAACAAACAGGTAACACCCCAGGTGTTACATTAAATGAATTTAATTCAAGTTTGAATTTAATTGAATTTTTATTTGTTCAAAACATTAAGTGAGATTCATATTTGAAAAGTTTATACTTTTATGGTTTGAAAACATATTTTATATGTTCAAAAAGAATTTAATTTGAGCAAGTTATGAATTTAACAATATTAAATGATTTAAACAAGGTTTAAATTATTTAACCAATTTTAATTATTCGAAACATGAAACAAAATTTATATTTGGAAAGGTGGTTTAATTTTGCATGGAAACATATTTTATTTGTTGAAATTGGATTTAAAATGAGCAAGTTATTATTTTGGCAATTTTAAATGCATTAAACAAGAAACAGTTGTTTTCAGCAATTTAAATTATTCAAAACAGCAAACAAAATTTATATTTGGAAAGTACATGAAAAGTTGATTGGAAAACATATTTAGTTTGTGGAATTTGGAATTTTTATGCCCAAGTTATGATTTTTGCAAGTTTAAGTGAATTTAACAAGTTTTCAAATATTGCACCAATTTAAAATATTCAAAACAGTAAAAAAAATTATATTTGGATAGAACATTTAATTTGGGACTGAAAACATATTTAAAAAGTTGGATTTGGAGTTAAGATGAATTAGTTATGCATTTTACAAGATTTGGTGCAAAACTGCCATTTTTATTACCTCTAGGGACTTAGGAAAAAATTTACAGGGACTAGAAAAAGAGTAGCAAGGACCTATTGTTGATTTCTGTGAAGTGCTGGGTCAAAACAATTAGAAATAAAAAGGTTGGTTAATTGGTGGGAGGGGGACTCGAACCCCAGACCTGGGCTTGTGCGCAAAGGGGTGCTGCCAGTGGGGTGGCTGAAGCTTTGTGATGGAAAGGGGGCAGCGGGGGGGTATAAGGTTCAGATCTCGGGTGCTAACTGAACCTGCGAACAGAAACTGAAACTATTCAGATCGAGCGGGAGGGTGGCCACCGGTGGACAGCGACCACTGCTGTGCCTCGACGTGGACGTGGGGTGACCGTGTGGGTGCGGTGTGCGGCGAGCGGAAGGGAGAGGGGACAACGAGAGGGAGGAGGCGGTCGAGGGCTCACAGCGACCTGAAGGAGAAGCAGGAAGACAGGTTGGTGCAGGGGGTCGCCGGCGACGAAGTTGGATGGCGGCGGCGGCTCCGTTGCCTCCCGGCCCGCGCCGAGTGGCCGAGGAGGGAGCCCGCGGTGGGGGCTTTCCATTCCCGCCCTCGCCGCGGCCGGAGGGGGACCCTAGGGGCGGCGATCACCGGCGGCAGGAGGTGCTTTTCGGGTGTGTTTCAGTTACAGAAGGATACAGAGGAGGTTGCAGTGAGAGAGAGCAGAGGGGATGAAGAAGATTGGAGGCGGGGGAGATAGAGGCGGAGGGAGCTAGGGTTGAGGGGAACCCTAGGGCATAGATATAGGGGGAGGGGGAGAAGGATGGCCGTTGCTTCTACTCTCTGTATACGTGGTGCTGCTAGGATGACTGCCGTACGGGAGGTTGAAGAAAGGGGTGCTCGAAGGGGTATTTGGGCTGAGGGGGTTGGGCTGGGCCTCTCTCTCCCTGTTGCTCTGTTAGTTTTTTATTTATTTTTCTTTGCTTCTCTCTTTTTTTTTGCTGATTAGAAATAGGAAGAAAGGAAGATGGTTTGTGGGGTAGAAAAATTAGGTGAAATTTATGTAAGTTAATTAGGTCAACATCAACATTGTATCAGCTTTTGTTTTCAAAATATTTGATTCATGTTGCTGTTTGGAAAAAGAAAATGAATTCACTTTTATATTTGAATTAAGGGATTAATTGAATTTAAGCAATTCAAAAGCATTGTTTAAAAATTCATGTTTATTTGCTACCAAATGAATGTTGGTTTTGTAAGTTTCATAATTTCAAAAATGGTTTGCTGTTTGGGTTTTTATTTGAATTTGGAAAGGAATTTGAATGAATTGTTGATTAAGTGATTTAGTAAAAGTAACATTTAATTAGTTTTTGGAACCTCAAGTTATTTTGAAACAAATTGATTGGAGTTGTTTTGTTTCATTACTTTCAAATGGTTGCTATATGGAAAAAGGCAATTGAATTTGAATAAATTTGGATTAAGTGAATTATTAAAAGAACAATTTAATAGTTTGAGCTTTTCATTCCTAATGGAAACAATTGGATGTTTTATTTGAATCTTTTATTTGGAGAATGTAACATAACAAGTATGAACAATTATTGGGATGTTGGTTTGGAATTTCAAATGTTTTTGTTATTAGATGAATTATTGATTAGAAACAAAGCAATAGTTTTGGAATCACAACTTTAATGGAAGCAATTGATTGTTTTGATTTGAATATCATTTTGGAAATTGTAACATCACAAGGATGAAACAAAAGGTTTGAATTTTGGTTTGAAATTCAAATAGAAAACAAAGGAAAACAAATGAAAACAGTTGGAAAACAAAGCAAAACAGAGGAAAACAAATGGAAAACAAGCAAAACAAATGCAATCAACATGATGCCATGATGCAAAACATAAAATAACAGAGAGCAAACATTCTAATGGCTATTTTTCATACTTGGGATATTACAGCAAGCAAGAGAAAGGACAACCCAATCAATATCCGCCAACTGGGCGCGATCCACCGTCACCAAGGCCAAGTTAGAAGAGCTGGCCGAGTTAGGGGTCCTCCCCCCTCAGGAAGATATCCATTGGAGAGCGCCGGGTGATGAGACCCGGCATACACCTGCTGCCGGCGAGGTAATCTGTTTTATTGAACATGTGACCCGGGGGTTTCGCCCTCCGGGTCACCCTTTTTTCCGCGAGGTCTTGAGCCACTATGGCCTCCGGGTGCTCGACATAGGGCCGAACTCTATGTTGAACATAACCCATTTTATCGTCCTTTCCGAGTCATATTTGTGCATTCCGCCAAATTTGGCTCTCTTCATTGAACTCTTCCAGTGCAAACCGTGCCGCGAAAGCGGTGACGGGGCACTTCTTGCTTGCGGCGGGGTTTCCATCCAGCGCCGTAAGAATTCCCCAATGCAGACTCTTAACCTGAATTCTCACGTTAAGCATTGGCAACTTTCCTTCTTTTACTGCCGAGACACCTCCCCACCCGGCGAAAGGAAACTGCCGGGTTACTCGGAGGGCCTTCTAGATATCTCCGAATCTTTCAACGCCTTTGCCCCTGAGTCGGACAGGGAGGCCATCCAACCACTCCTCTCAAAAATAGCCGCCCTTTCCGCCCAAGGTCTCCTTGGGCTCAACCTAGTCAAAACTTGGGTGAACTTTCGCATACAACCCAATTCCATCCGCCCAAAACTGATGTGCGAGTATTCGGGGCACTCTACGGATTCCCTCCGATACTCTTCCAAGAACTACCCGGCCGGTGATACCAACAAGACCATCAAGAGCTTCTTGACGGAGAAATTGGAGGTAATCCGGAACATAGCCGGGTTGGAACCATTTACTCGCGAGAACCCAGCTCCTGAGGTAAAATCCGACTCTTATACTTTTACCTTCACACCTTTCTCTCGATACAACTACTGATCCTTACCCTCGTGCCTTTGTCTTAGGCTGATAACGTCTTTTGGAACATCGAAACGCCCCCTAACTCCGAGAGTCCAGAGGAGGGAGAGGACGTAGTCAACTCGGAGGAAGGTACATTCCGGGTCTCACTTAGATTCTGCAAGCTCATTGCTGTTCATTCTCTGTTTTTCTGACAATATACCTTGGCAACTTTCAGAGCCAGAGGACAAGGACGAAGAAGAAGAAGAAGAAGCGGAAGGCAAGGTGGAAACAGCAAGCGATGAAGATGAAGCTGAGCCGACAGTCAAGGTCGGAGCAAAGAGGAAACCCCGAGGGGTCGTCTTTAAGGTGCCATACCGTTCCCTTGCTTCTAAACCGTACTCCTTTGCTAACATGTGCGAGCTAAACCGAGAGTTGTCTAACTGGCCGTACTTGAAGGATCCGCCCGTGACCAAGCGCAGAATGACCCGGAACTTTCCGGGTGAATCCGCACTTAATCCGGGTATTCCATCGTCCCCTCCTCGATGCGCTGGTATCTTTCAATCCTTTCCCAAATATAGAATTCTTTTTCCTTTCGAATCATCCTTTAATAGGGCAGTTCCATGCCTTATTCTCCTGATATTTATCAGCTTCATCCGGGTCCAGCAGCGCGTTTCCCTCGGATTTCGCGGTGAATCCCGGGTAAGGTTCTTCTCCTGATGTTCCATCACTTTGCCATAATTTTCTCCAGTCTACATGCTAACCGCTTTTTTATACTGTCCACAGAGCCACGGTCACAATCAGTGACCAAGAAAATATGGAGACCGATGAACCGGGTAAGGAGAACCCGATTGACGACATGATGGCTGCAGCTGGAGGCGAAGAGGAACAACAAGCGCCACCAACACACCCGGCTGATCAGGAAGCCAAATACCCGATAGCCTCACATGCACGCGAGGAGGAAGAGGCCGCCGACCTGGGCATGGGAGGAGGCGACCCAAGCTCCGATATCCGGACGACTCGGGTGCCTTTCCCTGCCAAGGAGAAAACCTCCAATCCGAGTTATCAAGACCCCGGGTCTTCCAACTTGGGCAACCATTCCTTCGACCAAATGATGAGCGCCCTTCTCGCCATGAAGGCCTCAGAGAGCAGCATGTTGGAGCGCATGGCCATGGAGCATTAGGTACGTTAGTTGATATCTCATAGTGTCCACCTAGCCCCCAAGTTCCGAGTCTAACTTGTCAAAGTTACACTCGGTACTCCTTGCAATACTCGGCTGATTGTGATATCCGACTAATGTTTAACCTTCCATTCTTTTAGGCGCAGGCGTCTCGGTCCGAGGAGATTTTGGCCAAGACCAAGCAGCTCCTGGACACCGAGATAAAGCTAAGGGAAGCACTTGAGTCCGAGGTGGCAGCCTTGGAGAAAGATGTCACGAAATTCAAAAAGAAATACACCACTGCTCAAGCTGCACTGAAGAAGCTATCAGCCCAAGTGGCCGACACTTATCGTGTCCTCGTTGGTGAGATTTCGCTACTTACTGGTTCGTGCCTTGGTTTCTTGTTTTCTTGATACATGATACCCGGGATACTTTGATGTAACCTTTGTTGTTCATAATGCAGCTTCCAACCTTGCGCCTTCAGAAGAAGATGATATCGAAAAGGTAAAGAGATTGAAGAATGTCCTCCGGAGGTTCTGTGCCGGCACCAAGTGGATACTAGACGCCATTCAGCGGCCGAATGAACTCTATCCGGGTATGGAGACCCTAATCCATGCATGTTCTATTGTCCCTGCATGGATTGAGCTCTGGAAACGCTCAGCATGCCGGGTTGGGATGACCCGGGGACTTATGCTGGCGAAAGCTTATTTTCCTAAGATTGAGCCGGCAACGGTGGTGGCCGGATTTCCAGAATTCAAGGTAGATGGCTCGAGATTTTCCCCCAAGGATTTCAAAGCCGTACAATCCGAGGTACGTCACTCGGCAACTGCTCTTGCCGACAGTATGGACTTGAGTAGGTTTATGTCTCCATACGATGCTAAGGACAAAGCTGTGAAGGAAGATACGCCCGTGCCCTTCGACATTTTAGAAAAGTGGAATGCTGACTCGGCCAGGAGGAGGGAGGAAGCTGCAAAAGAGGGAAGCCGAATTGCAATCAGCACCAACTTCCTCTACACCAGCTGTCCGTCCACCTGTTCGTCCTGATGCTGAAAAACCGGATGATGATGCTGGGAACTCTTCTAAGAAGCAAACCCGAGAACAAGACCCGGAGGGCAAGGGTAAGGATGTGGACCCGACTCAGGAGGCCGAGTAAATTATTACCTGATGCCATCCTAATACCTTGTTCGCTCGATGCCCTTGTAAAGACAGATATTCTTTTGATAGTGCAGATGTGCACTTTTGATACTATCATCGCATCATGTAAATACATTATGAAGCTTTAATAGCTTTCCTGGCCCTTCCGGCCTTTGGATGAATTTGATATCTATCTGCCTTTGAGCTTATTTACTCTTGATACTCCGACTTTCTTTATGGTTCCTTTTGTGAGACTCAGTTTTCGGGTCACATGGGTTTTGACGGGTGAACTTTTCTCTAAGTCCCCAAGTCCCCAAGACTCGGTTTTTGGATTTTTGAGCTTGCTAGCTAAGCAACTTTCTCCTTTTCAAAATCCCCAGTCCCCAAGGCCCGAAATTCCGAGTCTGGGGTGTGAGGTTTCTCAAAGAAAACAAATTGTTTCTGCTAAGCCCAAAACCTAGAGCCGTTTCACAGAGTTTTTGAAGTTATGCTTAATAGACTTTGAGTTTCCGGTTATTAACCCTATACTCTGCATAACTTGTGGTTTAGATGACCCTTTTGACTCTCTTGTACTGTAAGCCGGCTTTCGCGTGGATACCATGTTGTTACATCTGTACGAAAACAGGGTCAGGCAAGTCCCATTGGGCATCATGGCTGATTGTAATCGTAAGCGAGCAAATCATGCCACTTTAGTGCGAGTTACATCGAGCTTAAGTAAGAAAAGTCAAGAAATTTGCCTCCTTTGTCCGGTTATAAGATTGCAGCCGTACTCGTTTGCGAGTAATCGGCCCTTATAACTCATAGGCATCATGGCCGGGTCTTTGAGTTTGTAACTGTGCTATTCAAGCAATCAGCCCCCAAGACCTAAATACATGCAACATACTGAAGAAACTTAGGTACTAAGAAAACAATAAATAATACTTACCTGGAAGAAAAGTAAAAAACATAACAGAAAAATAAAACTTGATAAAACGTGTGAAGAAGATATATTGCTTAACCATCTCTTTATTGATATGAGAAAGTTAGGTCAGCAAGCCGCCTCATTAAAAACCCTCCAGTCCCCTTAGGTACCCTGGATAGGAAAAGAGTGTGTCTGAAACCTGCTGCCTGTTACATCGTGTAATTCCACTTGTGAGTCTGGTCTATACTAGGTATAGTAGGGACGCAGCTGAGCTACGTTCCATGGTCTTTCTTTCTCTTGCATAGATGAAGTGGTATGAGGGGTGTCGTTAGCCGTAGCCGACTCTTCCCTTGCATCTATCAAGTAATACGATCCATTGTGCAGATTCCGGCTTATGATAAACGATCCTTCCCATGGCGGTGATAACTTATGTTTTCCTTCTTTTGACTGTACCAGGCGCAGAACCAGGTCTCCTTCCTGGAAGACCCGGGTTTTCACGCGCCGGCTATGATATCTTCGCAGATCCTGCTGATATATGGCTGATCTTTTCAGTGCTTGTTCCCTTTCTTCTTCTAGCATATCCATGGCGTCCTGCCGGGTCTTCTCGTTCTCTACCTCGACGTAAGCCGACATTCGAGGCGAGTCATGGATGATATCACTCGGCAACACCGTCTCTGCACCATAAACCATAAAAAACGGTGTCATCTGAGTGGATCTGTTAGGCGTTGTGTTTATACCGCAAACCACTGCAGGTAACTCTTCGACCCATGCACCAGCAGCTCTGATACACGGAACTCGCAATCGTGGCTTTAATCCACGAAGCAACTCTTGATTTGCTCTCTCCACTTGTCCATTAGCCTGTGGATGGGCCACGGAAGCTATGTCAAGCCGGATTCCATTGTTACCACAAAATTTCTCCATCTCGCCAAGGGACATATTGGTTCCATTGTCGGTAATTATGCTATGGGGATACCCGAACCGATAGATAATCCTTTTCAGGAACTTGACTGCTGTAATTGCTTCACAGTTGGTAACTGGCATAACCTCAACCCACTAGGTAAACTTGTCAATGGCCACCAAGAGGTGCGTCTTTTTGCAAGGTGACATGTGAAAGGGGCCAACCATGTCCATACCCCAAACAGCAAACGGCCAAGTTAACGGGATAGTCCGTAGTTCCATAGCCGGCACATGGGTTTGGCGAGCGTACCTTTGACATCCATCACACCTTGCCACCAAGCGCTCCGCGTCTGCTAGGGCCGTGAGCCAGAAAAAACCATGTCGATAAGCTTTGGCCACAAGGGATCTTGTGGATGCATGATGCCCACAATCACCTTCATGGATTTCCTTGAGGATCTGTCGGCCTTCTTCTGGTGCTACACAGCGCAAAAAGACTCCTGCTGCACTTCTCTTGTATAACTCTCCATTGATGATAGAATATCCTTTTGCTCGCCTCAGAATTTGTCTTGCTAATACTTCCTGCTGTGGTAACTCGCCCCGTGATAGGTAGGCCAAGAACGGCTCTGTCCACTCGGGAACAACACGTACTGTGGCCACTAGCTCCAAATCCGGGTCTTGATCTGCCAATTCTTCCTCAGACTCGGTTTTAACTGACGGTCGCCATAGTTCATCCAGGAAGACATTAGGTGGAACCGGCTCTCTGCGCGAGCCGAGTCTGGCGAGTGCATCTGCTGCCTCGTTTTTTCTTCTGTCTATGTGCTCCACCTCGTACCTGGAGAAACACCCGGCAACTCTATCAACCTCTCTGCGATATGCTGCCATAGTTGCATCTTTTCTATCCCAAGTTCCTGAGACCTGCTGTACCACAAGGTCCGAATCTCCAAAGCATCGTATCCTCTTAATATTCATCTCCTTTGCTACCTTTAAGCCGTGCAATAAGGCCTCATACTCGGCCACGTTGTTGGAACAATCAAAGTGAATCTGCAGCACGTAGCTCAACTTGTCTCCTTTGGGTGATGTTAGCACCACTCCAGCTCCTGACCCCTCGTATTGCTTGGAGCCATCAAAGTGCATGATCCAAGACTCGGAGTTTGGAGCCATGGTAGGCATGCATGTGTGTGTCCAATCATTAATAAAATCGACTAGGGCTTGAGATTTAATTGCTGACCTTGGCTCGTAATTGATATGATAATCCCCCATCTCGATCGCCCACTTGGCTATTCTACCTGTTGCATCTGAGTTTCTGATGATATCCGACATTGGTATAGAACTAACCACTGTTATGGGGTGTTCCTTAAAATATGGCTTCAATTTCCGGCTGGCCATGAAGACCCCGAAAACCAGCTTTTGCCAATGTGGATAGCGCTGTTTTGCCTCTGATAATACCTCACTGACGTAGTAAACCGGCCTCTGGACCGGGTATTCTTTTCCATCTTCTTTTCGCTCGACAACAACCACTGCGCTAACCGCCCGGGGCCCTGCTGCAACGTATAATAACATAGGCTATTTAGGACCCGGAGCTGCTAGAACTGGTGCCTCAGATAGCTGCTTTTTTAGTGCCTCGAACGCCTCGTCCGCCTCTTGATCCCATACGAATTTATCAGATTTTTTCAAGAGCCGGTACAAGGGTATCGCCTTTCCTCCGAGTCTGGATATAAACCGGCTGAGCGCTGCCACGCACCCTGTGAGTTTCTGAACATGTTTCAAATTTTCCGGCTTTTTCAGACTCTGGATAGCTTTGATTTTGTCCGGGTTTGCTTCAATTCCTCTCTCAGAAACGATAAAGCCGAGTAATTTCCCGGCTGGAACTCCAAAAACACACTTTGTCGGGTTAAGTTTCATCTGATACCTTCTCAAGTTCTTGAACGTTTCCTTTAGATCATCGATAAATGTCTCCGCCTTTCTGGTCTTGATCACCACATCGTCTACATAAGCATGGATGTTGCGTCCAATTTGGTCCTCGAAGCACTTCTGAATACACCGTTGATAGGTTGCGCCAGCGTTCTTTAATCCGAATGTCATTGTCTTGTAACAAAAGGCCCCAAAAGGGGTTATGAACGATGTTTTCTCTCAATCCTCCTTCTTGAGCTTGATTTGATGATACCCGGAATATGCGTCCAGGAAACATAATAGGTCGCTGCCAGCTACTGCGTCTATGATCTGATATATCCTTGGTAGAGCAAACGGATCCTTTGGGCAATGCTTGTTGAGACTCATATAATCAATGCACATCCTCCACTCATTGGTCTTTTTCATCACGAGAACCGGATTTGCTAACCAGTCCGGGTGAAACACTTCCATAATAAAGTCGGCTGTCAGCAGCCGAGCAATTTCTTCGCCTATAGCTTTCCTTCTTTCCTCATTCATCTTTCTCAAGCCCTGTTTCACGGGTCTGGACTTGGGATCGACGTGCAAACTGTGCTCTGCCAACTCTGTGGGGATACCCGGCATATCGCTAGGCGTCCAGGCGAACACATCCTGGTTTGAACGAATGAACTCCACAAGTGCTTTCTCCTGCTCGCTGTCCAAGTTAGATCCTATAGCAAATTGCTTAGAGGGATCACCCTCGACAAAAGCTACCATCTTGGTGTCCTGTGCTGCCTTGAATTTTGCTCTCTCATCTTCAGTATTTGGCCTTTTTAACGCTGTTCTATCATCCGGGTCTACTTGAGACCGGTAATACTTGAGTTCCTCTTTTCTGCAAGCTTGCTCCGCCATGGCTGCATCTCCTTCATCGCACTCAGCTGCTATATCCCGGCTCCCGTGTATGGTGATGGTCTGCTTGGGCCCCGGGATTTTTAGTTGTAGATACACATAACACGGCCTGGCCATGAACTTGGCATAAGCCGGCCTTCCGAATAGCGCGTGATAAGGACTGCGCAACTTAACCACCTCGAAAGTAAGCCACTCGACTCGATAATTATCCTTTGATTCTCCAAAAGCTACCTCCAATGTGATCTTTCCCTCGGGGCACGCTGAGTGACCCGGCACAATCCCGTGAAAAACCGTTGAACTCTTCTGTAGCTGAGACTCCTTGAGACCCATGCGTAGAAAGGTTTCCCAATACAAGATATTGATGCTACTTCCACCGTCCATTAGGACCTTTTTCAGCTCATAACCATCAACCTGTGGTGCCACCACCAATGCTAAGACTCCCGGGTGTTCTATCCTTTCCGGATGATCTCTTCTGCTCCATGTTACGTCCTGCTCTAACCATCTCAGGTATCTTGGAACAGCCGAAGAAACCGAGTTTACTGCTTGTTTCAGTATCTTTTTATCCTTGTTAGAAATTCCTGTGGTATGCACGTGATATTGTCCCAATTGCTTGGGGTTAGCTTGGAAACCTCCATCTCCCCCTTGGTTGTTACCCAGATTTCCGCCTGCCGGGTTACCGGCTGGGGGTGGGCCGTTGCCCGGGTTTCCACCCGGACCCGGTCCTCCTCCCCGACCTGCACCTCGCATGGCCTTGTTTATCTCCTCGTTCTTCCATCTCTGTAGGTCCGCGCACTGCTCCAATGAGTGGTTAGCCGGCCTACCGTTCCTGCTGTGCTTTGGGCACGCTATTCTGAAGATATCCCAATTGTTACCCGGCCTCGGCGGTCCTTGATAATTTCCTCCGTTGTGGTTTCCAGCATTGAAATTTCCTTCTGCCCTAGGTCTCGAAGACCCGGCTTCTGCGCTAGCGACAAACTCGGAGCCTCCCTCAAACGGGCGCTTGTTCTGGTTGTTCCCATTGTTACCTCCATTGTTACCCGGCGTTGATCCATTGCCGGTTCTTCCACTATTATTTGTATTTGCTTTTGCTTTCTTGTCATCGACATCCTCTTCTGTAGTATCCGTTGCAGCGTGTTTGTTGCATGCATCCATTAGCTCTCCCATCGTAACCTCTGAAGCATTTCGACTAGATTTCATGCGTGTTAACTTTTGCACTAAAGGTATGTACTTGCACGTCTTCGCCATAGCTTGTAGCGCATCTTTGGGCTGAATATCCGTAGATGAGTGAAGTATCTCCATAACCCGGCGCACCCAGCTGCGCGCCGATTCTCCTTTCTTTTGTACACATCGCTCTAGGTCATCAATAGTAAATAGCTTTCTGCACGTCCCGTGAAAGTGCTTGATAAACGCAGTTTTCAACTCCTCCCATGACTTGATAGATCCTTCCGGTAAATTATTGAACCATAACTTTGCTGCTCCTTCTGACATCATCAAGTACATGAACTTGGCTTGAAGATTTTCTGATGCATTGCGAATCGACATAGCCATCTCATAACTGCTCAACCATGTTTCTGGATCCATAGTCGGCTCATAATTCACAACTTTACCCGGTTCCTTGAACTTATCCGGGTAAGGCTCAGCTCTGATGTTATCCGACAGGCACTTAGGCCCAGCGAGATTAGTCGGAACTGGTCTCACCCGGGAAACATGTGATCCTGCGGGAGGTGCAGCTGGACGCGGTACGACTGGTGGCCCATGCACCGCAGACCCGGCCGCGGCCCTCCTGGCTCTGGAACTGTCCACGATAGCTTGTGCTGCTGATGCTGCTGGTACTGCCTGAACGCGGGGAGGAGGCGGCATTTGCTGCTGCTCTTCCCTCCGCCGCGCTGAACTTGTCTGGATATTGCCGGTATTGCCTCGTTGCTGGCTGATATATGGTGTCCCATGCATTCCACTTCTGTGATCCGGGTAATTAACTTGTTGCGCTACCGCAGTGCGCAATAGATCTATTGCCCGCCGGGTCTCCTCTGCGTGGGGTGACTCTCTCACGGCGATTTGATTCAATGCGAGCGTTGCTGCGTACACATTATCCATGGGGTTGTTGTAATGACCTGCTGGTGTGCGAAATCGCGATGGTGGCGGTGGTGGTAATGTATTGCCGGCAGTGGCTCCAGTCTGCAATGTGGGTAACCCGGCTTGTATGTTTGCCGGATGTGCTCCTCCGGTTGCAGGTTGCTGTACGGTTCCTTGGTTTGCTGCCGGAATCGGTTGATCGTGAGGTGTGATAAATAGGTTGGTCGGGTTTATAACTCCACCCGTTGCTGGTAACATGGTTTGATGCACCCTGGTTGTCTCTTCTCGGAGCCGGGTTTCCAATGCATCCAGCTCACGTTGGCGGGTGGCCATCCCCTGCCTTTCTGCTTCTACTTGCCTTCTCTGTTGCTCCAGTGCACGGCGGGCTACGTCTAGATCTCTGACACGTTCCGCCGTGTTTTCCGGAGTAATAACTGTAGCTAAAACGGTTGGATCCAGAATCAAGTTGTTGTTGAATAGGCCCGGGTGTTGCGGGTTTGAAGGACCCGCCCCTGGCGTCCGGTTTGCCAGATATCCGAACATGTTTGCCTGCAACTCGTTGTCCGCCGCGTGGCTGGTAACCGATGCCGATTCTCCGTCAACCCGGGTGAGAACCGGGTTTCCGTCAACCGGACCTTGCTGCTGGGCCAATGCTGGTGCTGTTCCGACTGTGGCCGCGGTCACGTTCCCCTGATTAAGATTGATCGCCGGGGCCGTGTAAACCGCAACCTGGCGCGTAATGCTTGGCGCAGATTCGTACTCTTCCTCTTCGCTGCTATTTTCCTCGTACCGGTCCTCCAGTAGATGCAAGATGGACTCGGTATCATCTTCTCTCATGACCCGGCCACGCGGGGTCCATGCCGGCTCCTCCGGCTATTCCCTCTTCGTGGGGGTCTCTTCTGTCGGATCTACCGTCCCGACCGATTCTTCCCCATCTGATTGGACGTAGGTGGCTTCTCCTGACACAGAATCAAATCCGAAATCGTCAGGGATTGAACCGGACGTACGTACCATGCCGATGAAGACATTGATCTGGCCGATTGTCACGACAGATCCGGATTCGAGCAGATCCGACTCTGGCCCCCAGCCGGAATCGTCCACCATCTTCTCTCCTTGGCGGTCGGTGTAGATCACGCCGATGACAAGATTCTCCATGTTCTTCCGAGCTTCTCCCGTGATGTAAACAGCCTTGGACGTAGGCCCCACGGTGGGCGCCAACTGTCGTGGGATAATCACGGCAGACGTTACCGGGGGTAACTTGTCTTGGGGCAAATCGACTCTGTTGTTTGGGAGAGGGTTTAGCTCAAGGAAAAAAAAACTGATATTATGCGATCTGGTAGCCGGCAATCAAGTCGCAGAGTCTCCGATCTAGATATATAAACTCAACTCTCGTATTACACTGGATACTCGATACCTAGCGATATTGCTCGAACTCTTGGATCTCCCTCGTCTAACCCTAGGGGCCGGCTTATATAATATCCGGATCCCCTGGCCTACTCTCCAAGGCGTACCCTGAATCCTACCCGGACACTGCTTACAAACCCTAAACTTCCTTATCGGAACCCACAATCCGGGTTACGAGGCCTACGTTCTTGGGCCTTCTAGAAACTCCTTTATCTTAAGCCGGCTCTTGTGCAGCGTCCTTTGGGCC